>OX940912.1:2303999-3637998 GCA_954871355.1 Cabera pusaria | reverse complement strand
TCGGCAAATGATGCGCAGGACGCCTTGTGGCACCCAGTATACGACAGAAAAATGAATAAAATAGATACAAACATACATACATAAAATCACGCCTTTTTCCCGTTGGGGCAGGCAGATACTACTTCTTTCCACATGCTACGATCCTGACATACCTCTTTCGCTTCTTCCACTTTCATGAGCGCCTTCATAAATGTCCGCCTGGCCAGCTACCACCCTCAAGTTAGAAAATCTGTCGTCAAACATCTAATGTGTTCCGGCAGCTATCCTTGAGAGCCAGTTCCCATTCTAGGCCTAGCGTGCTACCATCCTCGACCGCATCATCTCTTACCAACAGGTGAGATAGTGGTCAAACGCTAGCATATACATAATAAAAAAAAGAGGGTGCGTAGAAGTGCTACGCGTTAAAAGTGAAACTTTCAAGTTCATTAAATTTATTTCTCAACATCACTAATTATTTTTTTGTACAACTCCATCTGTTGAACTTTAGCGAATACCTCTTCGTAGTTACGCCGTTCTACAATAGAGGGCGTTTATAAATATAAAATATAACATAACGCATACGTCACTTCCGCTGCATTCGGACCGTTACGCTACGTCACGTCCGTCAAATTTTACCCGAGTGCGACTAAAGAAGATTCACTTCAATAAGATTTGCAAGTTTGAGAAGTTTATCGTCATATCTCTGGAGATACTTAACAGATATCGATGAAATTACAATGTCACCACCGTTAGGATATATACCTTTCCAACAAAAAAAGAATAATCAAAATCGGTTCATAAACGACGAAGATATCTGCGATATACACACACGCATAAACAAAATAAAAAAAAATATGTACGATCGAATAGAGAAACCTCCTCCTTTTTTTGAAGTCGGTTAAAAAAACATGCTCGTCGGTTATAGGTAGTTTACTGAAGTAGTAACTTACCCGTTTATAATAATATTGCCGGCGCTTGGTAGTGCCCGGTCTCGCGGCCTCGTTCATATCTTTCTCACTGATCGTATTGAACATGTTGGCAGATTCTAGCTCTGCTGCTTTGAAGTTCTCTTTACCTGTTCAATTAAATAATACTGAACATTCGTAATCGAGAGGTTGTGAGTTTGATCCCACCCATTGCATTATTGACGTGTATCCACTCTTCAACTCACGCAGACGTTAACTCTTTTTTTATGCTATTATACTACGGCCGTTCAGAGAATGCGTTCCTGACACGTCGCGATTGAACTGACGACGTAACTTTGTAATGGCGTTGCAGTTACGATAAACATATGTTTGCTGGTTGTTTACCGTTTTAACAATTAATGAGCATCAAAACAACATTATTATATCAATAATCAATGAATGTTATAATTTTGTGCCAAACTGAGTGTCCAATAACTTGGTAAACAATATTTTTCTAAATCTATACTGCGCTATTACAAGGTTATGTCAGCGCTTTATATTTGTAGTGCTGCGCTAACAATAACAGGCAATAATAGTATCGTAATCTGTTCTTATACAGTTATACTTTATAAAATAATACGTTTTGTTTTTCTTTTTAAGAATTTGAAAATAATGGACTATAAGACAACTTTTATGAGATATAAAAATAAAACTACGACCAAACCGAACGCGCGAAAGAAAGTAGAATTTTTATATTTAGGTTGAAAATGGTAACCCCAAATGGCGTTATGGGCCGCCATTTTGTGACGCTAAAACAGTCGTCTGTTGTTAAAACGAAAATAATCTTAAAAATAATGCGGCGGTTCATTTTGGAGGAACGGTAACGAACTCAGTTTTATGTTGTGCCCATCACTAGTCGTGACTAACTGATAGGTGTCAGGAACGCATTCTCTGAACGGCCGAAGTATAGGTAACATGACAAGCACGACGCTCGCCTGATGGTAAGCGAAAATGTGTACCTATTACAGATACAGCGGCATACAACATTCTGGATTATAGCCAGAATGTTGCATGTCACTGCACTGCGCCTGTTACCTTGAGACATAAAGAAGTCTCACATGCCTTTCAAACCGAAAATCAAACCAATTACGGCTGAAATTGCATTGGCAAAGTGGTGTACGGCCCCAGGTGGACTAGCAAAAGCCCTAACACTACAATAATAATTTATGATCGTACAAAACAAACAAAACCGACTTCACATGCCGCCATAGTGAAAGTATCCAGTAGCTATAATCATGTATCATATCATAAAGGTATACAATTTTGTTTATATTATTTATCTCCATATCTCCGGAGATAATTATCAAATCTCGATAAAATTTGAATGGGAACAAACGGGAGCCATAATCTCTCAAACAAAAAATATTTTCCCAAATCGGTTAAGATTTGACGGAGCACTGAGGTAAAGAGACAGTTGAATTATCTATTTATTTTATTTTATTTTTTTAACTATCTATTTTATTTAAGTTATTGTTATCGGTGTTAGTCCTACTCCCGCTCTCAGGCCATTCTGAAAATCAGCGTCTTGGTTTTGGGGTCTACGATCCAAGAATCTGGACATTTGTGCTGAGACTGGTCTGTTTCAGCACCTCATATTGTATTTCTTTTTGTTTCTTGTTTTATTTAGTTAAGTAAGTTTTTTACTCAAAATGTCAAATATATTTTTCATCTGTACTGTAACTTGAGGACTGCTGAATAAATGATTTTTCTTTCTTTTCTTTCTTTCTTGAAAAAAAAACAAGAGACTCACCTATGGGCATCAGCTGATTATCTAGCTCCCCAGACTTATGCAGTATCCTGCAAGCTTGTAAGGCCACCATTCTTCTAGCCAGAACTCTGGTCGGCATTGGATGACCCTATAATTAAATAACCATCATCAGTGGACTAGTCCACTGCTGGACATAGGCCTCTCTAACTGCGTGCCACTGAGCACGATCCTCGGCTACTTCAATCTTACTCACATTTACTGTAAAAACAAAATCTAAAAATCTAAATTAATTTATTTGCAGAATGTGCAGGTATACATGTACCATCGCTTACAGTAGTAGTATCCAGTTTCAAAACATTTTCGGTTGCAAGTGTCGATTATTTTTCTAACCAATCAGAAGAGCCAAAACCAAAAAAAAATTTCTTACCAATCAGAAGAGCCAAAACCAAAAACAAAACATAATTTTTGGCTTTGTCCCTTCTTGTCATTGGTCAACAATGTCAACATAGACAGAAGCGAGATGCCAATTCAATAGAAGTGCACAGGAAATTATTCCTTAAGGTGGATACGCACAAATGAATGCGATTGTACATGCATGTTGTTAGTGATAAGATAATTATAGTAGACCCTGATACATTCTAGTAGTATCTAGTATCTTAACATCTGTCAACTGTCACTTAAAGTAACGAGAAGAATTAAGCAAAAAGATGATACATAGTTCTATGTCTAGTCTTCAAAAGTAAAATATTCTACATGCAACCTTTTTTTTATGCAATAATTTATGAAATAATAATACTCCAATAATAATGGGTATTGCTAGACTGAAATTATATCAAGATGGTGTCAACCATAGATATTTAAACTCTACATCAAGAATTTAGTAGAGATCTTCAACGATAACATGACACGCCCCTCCAAAATTCAAAAACGTTTGAGAGTATTTGTGAAAGTATTTACAACGCACCACCACGCATGTTTGCGTACTGGTACTGCCGGTTCCGCGACATTGCATACATAATTAAATAACTCATAATTATGAACGTACTTAGTACCAACCAACACTGCAAAAAAGTTTCTATGAAATTTATAAGCAATACTTTCCGTTATGTTAGGTTGGCTACAAAGTACGTTCATAATTTGGGTATCAACAATGTAGGGAAGTGCCTACTCTTTATAACGTAGTACAACATAATTACAACTACATACAAACTCTTTCGTAAGAATGTGACTACACACATTAAAACAGTAATTTGGAGGGGCTAATGTTATCGTAGAAGATCTATAGCCTATGTTCATCCTCAAGCGATAAAATATCTACTTGTTAAATTACAATAAGATCGGATCGTCCGTTTAGGTGTGATTAGGTAACTAACAGACAGAGTGACAGAGGTAAGAACAAAGAAAAGAGGTTTTTATAATATTAATCCTATAATGGTAGTTTTGTACTCACCACTATGTTATATTTGTTGGGACAGTTGAGTGGCAGTCTCAATGTACAGACGTACCACTCTCTGGTGGTAGGTGATGGCACCGTCTGACACCACCACTGCGGGGCTAGGCGAGTGAATGTGTCTGAGGGTAGCTTTGCACAGTACCTGCAAAGAATCGTTATTGTTACAATTGTAACTAGAAGAAATGGTGGGACTAGCAACTTAATTTCAGCATCATCATTGTCACAATCAGCCTGTGTGAGTCCACTAATTATAATTTGAGGTGGGGACAATAATAGCGTACTGTCAGTGTCTGTACACGGGCGGTTTTAAACTTCAAACTTCAAATAATTTATTGTTCATACTACAGGTAGGTACATGATGACATAAAATAAAATAATCTCTGTAGTTTGCCTTTAAGGCTTACAATATTACGGTTAATTAGATAAAATTAGTTGGAATCATAAGATGTCGCAGAATACAATTAAATCACATATTTATTACATTATTACATAGGTTTCTGGTTCAGGTGTGCCAAAAATCGTTAAACACCCTACATGTCCAATACAACAACATTTGCAGGATGATGTTGAGACTTCCCCGCTTTTGCAGTGCCTCCGAAATGTTTTATGATATAGTTAGCAAACAAGCAAACGTCCCACCTGATGGGAAGCAGTCACCGTTGCCTATGAACAATTGCAACACCAGAGGTGTCACTTTTTTTTTTTTTATGGTAATAGATAACAGGTCAAGCACGACGTTCGCCTGATGGTAAGCGATGACGTCTACCTATTACAGATACAGCGGCATGCAAAATTCTGGCAGTCCAGAATTTTGCATGTCACTGCACTGCGCCTGTTACCTTGAGACAAAGATGTTGATTCTCACATGCCCTGTAATTTCACTGGACACCTTGCCATTTCAACCGAAAAACATTCCTATTTCACAGCTGTAAATTAATTAGCAAAGTGGTGGTACCGCCCCAGGCGGAATAGCAGAAGACCTACCACTACAGAATTCAGAAACTCATTTGATTTTCGATGTATTGTACATTCTCCCTGACAGCGACTAAGAAAGCCATCCCGGCTCCTTTATAAAGCGAAGGTAGGCCCGGGGTCGCTGGCATAGCGCTCCCAGGGAAGAAGATGGTGTTGATGATGTCGATGGTGTCGATGGTGACAGTCCAGTGCTGAACATAGGCCTCTCCCAAGACACAGCACTGAGTCCGATCTTCAGCTCATCTTTTCTAATCACTGCCCACTGCTTTATGTATGAATAACACAGTAATGGCAAGTCACGGGGTACTAAGAATTTCCCAAGCTACTGTAGGCAGCTGAAACAAAACCATGTCTACAACGCTACAACTTAATTGAATATGAGCAAAATATATTTTGCAATGTGGCACAAAACGGCTGATCTTAGAATCAGTATGCTGGTTAATCTAATAGGGTAACAGCGGTCCATCATCGATCACATCACCACTTAACATCAGAGAAATGGAGGTCAAGGGCTACCCAGTACGTGATTTTAAATGACATTTTTATTTTATGACTAGAAGTGCCCCGCGGCTTCGCCCGCGTTAAAGACTTCTTTTATTTACTTAAAACTTTTATTTTGTAAAAACCTTTCTCTCATAAAAGACATCAAAGAAGCCATAAAAGCCAAATTGATTCAAACTTTGAACCCCCGTTTCATCCCCTTAAAGAGTGAATTTTGAAAAATCCTTTCTTAGCAGATACCGAGGTTATAATAACTATCTTCATGCCAAATTTCAGCGCAATCTGAAACAATATTGCTTTCAGACTTTGTTACCCCACTTCACCCTTTTAGGGGTGGCATTTGAAAATAGTCTGAAATACGTATTTACTTATTTAATTTTAAAAGCACTTGTGTGAAATTTCGAATAGAAAAAACTATCTAATCTTGTTTCTCCATACAAACTTTGAACCCCCATTTCATCCCCTTAAGGGGTGATTTTTAGAAAATTATTTCTCAGAGGGAACTAACGTCGTAATAACTATCTGCATGCCAAGTTTCAGCGCAATCCGAAACAATATTTAATGTCAGACTTTGGTACCCCACTAATCTTGTTTCTCCGTACAAACTTTGAACCCCCATTTCATCCCCTAAAGGGGTGAATTTTGGAAAATCCTTTCTTAGTACACCTTTGCGTACTAAGACAAATATACCCTCCAAATTTCAAGTCTCTACGACCAGCGGTTTAGGCTGTGCGTTGTCTGTCAGTCAGTCAGTCAGTATGTCAAGACAAAGATTCTTATAGTATTAGATAAGGCAGCAAACAAGCAAGCGGCCCACCTGATGGGAAGTGGTCACCGTTGCCTATGAACACTTGCAACACTAGGAGTGTCGTGTCACTCATGCATTGCCGACCTGTCAAACTTTTTAATGCCCCTTTTGAAGGACTCCATGTTGTATGACAATGAAGATGTAGTAATATATAATTATTGAACTTACCTATTAATCAAAGCAATTGCCGTACTCAAATCCACACTAGCAACTTCATTATCACATGTACACTTATTGTTATCACTAATTGAATCTGAATTTTTATCAAACAACTCTAAATTCTTTACATTTTCACTTAAAACTTCTTCAATATGATTGTTCAATATATTTCCATCAACTTGTGTATATGTTTCGCTGTCAGATTTATTAGTGTCATTTTGTGTTGAAATGTCAGTGTCAAAGTCATTTATAGATTCAGAAACACTGTCAATAGATCTGCAAACACTTTCTATTGATTTTGATACACTTTCAACTATTTCTGATACACTTTCAATGTGTTTTGAAACGAATTGTGTTACGTTTTGTATTGATGTAGACTTTGGGACTTCGTTTGAGTTTGATTTATTTACTAGTGAGGTTTTAGAGTCACTTTCAACGAATTTCCCGTCACTTTCAACAAATTTTTCCTCACTTTTAACTTTGGTTGACTCACTTTCCACTAACTCACTACTTTTCTCAATCTCTGTGATTCGAATCTTTCTCATTTGATTTTCCATGTTTTTCTCAGTTTTCTCCTTACAAGTGCAAGGCGCTTGTTCAGTAGGCATGTAAGGTTTGACCAAGGAAGTGAATAAGTCGGCATAGGCTTCTTCTTCTGGCGAAGGTTCGTCTTGGATACCGCAACCGCATTTTCGGGTTATTAGCTGGAAAGAAAAATTAACTGTAAAACAATTTTACACATTGACTAAGTAATTAAAATAGACTTCTCCTTAAAATAATAATATGAGAAGGATAAAACTATACAATCACTAGTATGAGAGAGCGAGATGTACAACAATTTCTTATCCTTCTCTGCGTATGCGATTTTACAAACTGATTCCAGCACTGGCTCCAAGTTCTAGTGCACCCATTGGCCGTCACCCGCTGTCATGTATGACCCGACCAAATTACATAGTTTATTTTTTCTTATAGCTGGCATATGTATCACGTGTTCATCATTTTAGTCGGGTTATATCTCTATAGCAATTTCATTCGCATACGCTAATGTTCTCTCTCTATGTATATATATATATATACTTTCTCAATGATTTTACAACTTTTTTGCATGGTACTGGGTAGACAATCCTGATTTACAGCTGTCAAACTTTAAATCTATATTATTTAAATGTCAAGTTGTGTCAAAGTCACTTTGCGATGAAGCCCAAATTAGGTCAATAACTACGATATAATCTGTGCCCAAACTAATAATGTACATGTAACGTACGTACTAAAAATGACATTTCATCGTAGAGGGAAAATTAAACAGAGAGAACATTAGCGTATGCAAATGAAACAGCTATAGAAATATAACCCGACTAAAATGATAAACACGTGATATATATGCCAGCTATAAGATAAAATGAACAACGTAATTTGGTCGGGTCATATATGACAGCGGGTGAAAGCCAATTGGTGCACTAGAACTTGGAGCCAGTGCTGGAGCCAGTTTGTAAAATCGCAAACGCAGAGAAGGATAAAAAATAGTTGTTCATCTCGCTCTCTCATACTAGTGATTGTATAGTTTTATCCTTCTCATATTATTATTTAAGGACAAGTCTATTTAAATATACTTAGTCTATGCATTTCGCGGATCTCGCAGTACGTTAGCGCCTCTCCTCTAGCGGCGAATTCACACGTGAAATTGTGTTGGAGAGACAGACGGGCAATAACAATATTTGAGGGCCCAGTGGTGTAGTGGGAGAATGGTCGGCTTTGAGTTGACGCCAGAAGTACCGAGTTAAAACCCCGCCGTGCACCAATGGATTTTCCTATAGAGAAATTTATGTACGCTTTTCACAGTGGCCCTGGTGAATTAAAAACATCGTTAAGAAACCAACAACCCCCGCGAGGTGGTAGGACACTGTTTAGTGTCCGCCCGCAGCCTTAAGTTAGAAAAACTGTCGCCAAACATCTAATTTGTTCGGGCAGGCCTAGCGTGCTACCGTCCTCGACCGCATCATCACTTACCAACACGTGAGGTAGTGGTCAAACGCTAGCCTATATGATATTAAAATAAATAAGATAGTTTAAAAACTAAAACAACCGACTTCCATGCCCCGCGACTCAATATCAGTAGCAAGTTTGAGACGTTTACCGTCATATCTCTGGAGATACTTATCAGATCTCGATGAAATTACAATGGGACCACCTCGGAAACGTACCCTACCGATTACAAAAAGAATCATTCGAATCGGTTAACAATTGACGGAGTAATTGCGTAACATACACACATAAAAAAATACAAACGAATCCTCCGTTTTGAAAGTCTGTTAATAAAATACTAAATAGACAGTCACCTGATCCAACTCCGTGTATGTAGCGACGTTATGCAACAAGACGCCAGTAGTGTCTGTCTCGACACAGTGTTTACATAACACGGCGGAGACGGCGCGGGGCGCGCGACCGCGTGACCGGCATAGAGCGTGCGAACGGTAACTGGAATGTGCAATAGGGAATATGCATGTTTTTAAAAATATTTTTATTTCACTCATTACATCCATATAAAACAATAAAAAAAATACTGCTGGAATTGGTCTAATTATTTTTTAAATAAATATTTAAATATACAAATAAATTTGAGCAGTTTAAACGCCATTATTTCCCGGGCTCTTTGGTAGTGAATTGTGACGTCACGCACTTACGTCAGATACACGCCGCTTGAAGCAAACTAGCTTTTTTTTCTTTAGCTAAGACTCCGCGCGAATATTGTATTTAGCCAATGGCATGTTTTTATTAAATTATGCAGTTTCTCTAGTCTCGTACTGATTTTTACCTATATCAAATGGTTAGTAATATACATTTTTGCACAATAATACGCGGCAACACAATATTTGGAAATAAATGCATTAAGACCACACCATACATTCATTTTTATGTTCCCGCGCTCAATGTTTCTATCACGTGGAGTAGTGAATTATGACGTCAACTTTCGGTTCGATCAATGGTGATCTGTTTTACAAACTTAAATTACCCTCGCTTAAATTGAATTTTTCATTTATTATTTTAAGCAAATAAAATGGAATTCAATAAAAAAAAAGGTTTTACATATAACTCCAGGACAACAAAGATTCGAAAAAAAATTATTTCCAATAAATCTGAGCTACATGCATATTCCCTATTCAATTTATTCTAGAATAATTTATGATCGTAAAAAACGAAATAAACTGGCCAAGTGCGAGTCGAACTCGCACACGTGAGGTTCCGATTGAACAAAATGTGCCGGAAAAATTAAGTACATAGTTTTAACATCGATATATATATAAATACCATGCCCATAACAAACATGCTTATTTACTACAACGCCATCTAACGAATAATTAACGAACTTCTAACACCAACTAACTGAACGTTAACACAAAGGTGTTAGGGTAATTAATATTATTAATAAGGTAAACAATCGTTCATAGATGGCACTACAGTAAAAAACACGTTTTCTGTATGGGGACCCTTTAATTTTGAACTTTGTTCTGTTCTTAGTATTTGTTGTTATAGCGGTAACAGAAATACATCATCTGTGAAAATTTCAACCATCTAACTATCACGGACTTCACATGCAGCGGCAGTTTAAATAGCCACTAGCCATAATCATGTCATCAAGGTATACAAATTTGTTATATTGTTTATCTCCATATCTCCGGAGATGATTTTATCAGATCTCGATAAAATTTGAATGGGACCAAACGGGAGGCATCATCTCTCAAACAAAAAAAATAATTTTTCAAATCGGTTAAGATTTGACGGAGTTCTGAGTAACAAACATAAAATAATATCGTTTAAAAACTAAAAAACAACCGACTTCAATGCCGCGCTATTCATTTTCATTACCAATTTTGAGATGTTTATCTCAATATCTCTGGAGATACTTATCATACCTCGATAAAATTACCATGGTACCACACTTGGGATATCTCCTTCCGAACAAAAAAATAATAATCGAAATCGGTTCATAAACGACGCAGTTATCCGCGAACAAACATTAAAAAAAAAAAAAAAAAAAAAAAAACGGTCGAATTGAGAAACCTCCTCCTTTTTTTGAAGTCGGTTAAAAATACAGTCGAATTGAGAACCTACTCCTTTTTTGTAATGTCGGTTAAAATATCGGAATATAACAGATATACAGGATGTCCCATGCAACCTGTAGCAGCGAAGGTCTGTGGTTTGGGGACACCAATACCTATCGATTGATCGTATGTTCCGCAAATTTTGTAGTTTTCGATATATGAATATATTGTTTTATTTTGGACGGTTTTGCTGTTACTTTTTCTGTTGATTCTTTGATATTTTCTTTATAAGTATTATATCTGGCATGTGTGTTCGTCTGTAAAAACACTAAACCAAAATTCTGACCAGCTAGCTCAGATTTTCATCACTAAATTAAAATTTCTCTGAGAGAAATGTTTACTTGATTTCAACTTGAAATAAAAATGACTTAACCCTGACTGAATACATACATATATACAATCACGCCTTTTTCCCGTTGGGGTAGGCAGAGACTACTTCGTTCCACATATAATAACTTTCTGATAATTTTAAAAGCTATTTCCTTATCTCTCAAAATAACATTAAAAAGGTGGTACTTTATATAGAACTTTTATGCGAAAACGGAGTTAAAGTTGATACAGTCAAAAATAGTGGATATTATTTCACGCATTTGAAATTATTTTTTTTACATTTTTTCGATTAATATGGCGAATAATTATGAATGCTAGATGTCGCTGGTACAGGTTGCATGGGACATCCTGTATATGAAAATCCAATATCTTTACGTATGTAATGTAACTATATGTTGTTACACTGTTTCCGCAGCTTACATGTAGAATGGTACCGTCTAACATGATTCTATGGACTCTAATTAGAAAAGACTAATAAAAAAGACCAAACATTATTAAAAATCCAAAAATTCAAATCTAAACTCAATCATCATCACCACATAAGTACAGACATAAAACAAAAAACAAAAAAACACAAAACTACATAAAACAAAGTCCTACTTGTATACGTTTTTTTATATTTTACAGGCTAGCGTTTGACCACTATCTCACCTGGTGGTAAACGATCATGTGGTCTAAGATAGTGAACACGCTAGGCGTAGAATACTCTGACTCGCAAGGGTTATGTGCATACGAAGCACTGCATGGTTATGACGGCATATTTTCTCCATGATGGTGGCTACATTTTGGTAGTAAGTTAAGGGGAACATCGATATAATAAGCTCTACCACCTGTGGATTATGTGAATATATTATTTATGGTATTTGATGATGATGATGGTAAATACTCACGAAGCAGGCAAATCCCATCTCAGCACCAGATTGCACCGCGGCAGATCAATTCCCTCTTCCAACGCTGATGTCGTCAGGAGGAGATTGCATTCGTGCATTCTAAATCTGTAACAAACTTTATATTAATTAAGATAGTTTCAAAGATTCTTCACATGCCGCGCGAGTCAGTTTCAGTAGCAAGTTCGAGATGTTTATCTCCATATCTCTGGAGATACACATCAAATCTCGATGGATTGTATAAAGGGAGCACCGTGGAGATTTATCCTACCCATTCAAATAAGAATCATTCGAATCGGTTTACAATTGGCAGAGTAATCGCATAACAAACGTACAAACGAATTGAGAACTCTCATTTTTGGAAGTCGCTTGAAAATAAGAATATTTACAATAATTGGGTTAAAATTTGTAGTTAAATTTAGTCTGTGTTTCCGACTAAATACAATATGGGGGTCTTCAAATCGCGAGTGAATCTTTAGGGTGCGCTCCATCATCGACAGCATCATCACTTAACATCAGGTGAGATATTGGTCAAGTGCTACCCAGTTCTATATAAAAATTTGCAATCCACTAGTTTCGTCGTATCGACGGATCGAACAGTGGTTTAATTGGCAGAGCACCTGGACGTGTTATCCAAGGGGTGCGGGTTCAAGTCCCGTCGGTACGATGAAATTTTGGATTGTGTTTAACAATTTACATAAAATATAAAGTGTTTAACACTTCAAGAAACATAATATAATAATAAGTATTGTAATTCTTCAAGTTTTTGAGAAATCAAGTCATAAGGATGGGTCAGTCATATTTTAAGTCAAGTTAAAGTCATAGTCCAAATCATACCCTCAGTAAAAATGTGGACTTTACTGAAGATTTTCAGTGGAATTTTGGTGAGAACGCAAATAGCACGTTTTTCAACATTGTGCTGTTTCCCTCGCACACATTCACCGGCACTTAATGGTTAATAATCCACATTTATTACACATTAACTCGCGGAAGAACACAAGTTTTAGGAAAAAATACAATGAGAGCACACACACTTTTTCACGTTCCCGCAAAAACTATATTAACTAGTTATTTGTCAGACAAGGACACACTCCCATCTTGGATCCTTTCGTTCGGGCCGTTTTGATGTACATATCAATTACAACCTTATGTTCAGAGCATACCGATAAAAAAAATTTGTAAAAACATCTGCTGTGCACGATCCTTATATAGTAAACTAGCTGTGCCCAGTGGCTTCGCCCGCGTGGAAAGTACATACAATATATAATACTGGCCATCCCTGTGCAACATTTCAGTTTAATCGATTTAACTGAAGACTGTGAAGAAGTCACAAACAAATTCCAAACTAACTTGACTTGACTGGCGACTGATTCGTGGACTTTTTTTTTTCATATCATAAAGGCTAGCATTTGACCACTATCTCACCTGTTGGTAAGAGATGATGCGGTCGAGGATGGCAGCACGCTAGGCCTAGAATGGGAACTGGCTCTCAAGGATAGCTGCCGGAACACATTAGATGTTTGGCGACAGATTTCCTAACTTGAGGGTGGTAGCTGGCCAGGCGGACACTACATACTGTCCTACCATTACCACCATGCGGGGGTTGGGGGGAGTGGATCCCTGAAACAGATGTACTAACTTTTTGAGCACCTCCTCTCGCAGCTTGCCTTGTCTTGGCGTGTCTCCAACCTTCGGTTCCACCACGCAGTACTGGCAGCGTAGGTCGCTTAGAGTACTCACGCAGCGAGACAACTCCTGTAAATTAACATATGAACAGGGCCAGGTGGTGTAGTGGGAGATTTTTTTATGGTAAATGGTAACCGGACAAGCACGACGCTCGCCTGATGGTAAGCGATGACGTCTACCTATTACAGATACAGCGGCATGCAACATTCTGTCAGTCCAGAATGTTGTATGTCACTGCACTGCGCCTGTTACCTTGAGACATAAAGACGTTGAGTCTCACATGCCCTGTAATTTCACTGGACACCTTCCCATTTCAACCGAAAAAAAATCCTGTTTCACGGGTGAAAATTAATTGGCAAAGTGGTGGTACCGCCCCAGGCGGACTAGCAGAAGTCCTACCTAGAATAGTCGGCTTTGACGCTAAAGCTACCGAGTTCCGTCGTGAAATAGGTATGTTTTTCGGTTGAAATGGCAAGGTGTCCAGTGAAATTACAGGGCATGTGAGACTCAACATCTTTATGTCTGAAGGTAAGAGGCGCAGTGCAGTGACATGCAAAATTCTGGACTGCCAGAATGTTGCATGCCGCTGTATCTGTAATAGGTAGACGTCATCGCTTACCATCAGGCGAACGTCGTGCTTGTCCTGTTACCTTATATCATAAAAAAAAAGTTCAATCCCCGCCGTGCACTAATGGATTTTTCTAAACATTTATGTGCGCTTTTCGCAGTGGCCCTCCAGTGACGGAAAAACATCGTTAAGAAATCGCATGGTGGTAGGACACTATCCAGTGTTCACCTGGCCAGCTACCACACTCATGTTAGAAAATCTGTCGCCAAACATCTAATATGTTCCGGCAGCTATCCTTGAGAACCAGTTCTCATTCTAGGTCTAGCGTGCTACCAACCTCGACCGCATCATCACTTACCTACAGGTGAGAAAGTAGTCAAACGCTAGACTATCCACACTAATATTATAAAAACATTGTCACTCTGTCTGTTTGTTACCTAATCACAGCTAAACGGACGATTCGATCTTACTGAAATTTAACAAGGAGATACTTTATAGCATGGAGATGAACATAGGCTACTTTTTCAACCGACTTGCAAAAAGGAGAAGGTTCTATTAATAAAAAGAATGTAACTCACGACACACAGCATGAACATGATCTTGGCCATGAAGGCGTGCTGCATGAACACGATCCCGCACAGAGACCACGGCTGCTGCTGCGACGTGCGGGCCACGCAGCGCGCCGCGCGGCGCCCGCGCGGCCGCCCGGGGCGGCGGTACCCGGCCCGGACTCGGCTGTCTGATTGCTGCAACATATAAATATTCACTTTCAACAACAATTTAGTAAGTAAGACTTAGCACGTGCTGCGATTAACAACAAATAAAATATCTTTATCTTTATCTTTATCTTTATTAAACGGGAGCGGTTTAGAATTAGTACAAACATAACAAAAAATTACGTAAAACCAAAAAAAACTGGTATATATTAATTTTTTATATTTTTTCTTATGTAAATTGATCTAGGAAATCATTTGGAAATACTAATATGTCTAAACGGTATTTGGTCCAAGCCCTGTCAATGTACTTTGTAAAAAGAGAGTAGGGAGGGAGAGACAGAGAGTAGAGAGAAGGGAAAAGACAGAAAAGATAAGGTAAGAGACAGGAGAGATATAGGCAAAGAAGGTAAGAGTGAGAAGAGATATAGGAAAGAGAACGGAATAGTAAAAAGATGTATAGGAGAGAAAGGAAGAGAGATAAAGAAAGAGATATAGGAGAGAGAAAGTAAGAGAGAGGAGAGATATAGAAGAGAGAAGGGAAGGGAGGAAATGGAGAAGAGAGAGAAGAAAGAGATAGGATAGAGAAGGGAAGAGAGAGGAGAGATATAGGAGAGAGAAGGGAAGAGAATTCAGAGATATAATGAGGAGGTAGGATGAAGGAAAGAGGCTATGATCTAACTTCATGACTTAACATGAAGTTTGATCGTAGCGCAAGCTTAGAAGACTGTGACTGTGTGGTCGCTATGTGGATCGGACTAAAGTCAGTTGTCCATCGCCTCGTCTCACTCTCCTCTTCCATATCCAGACCAGACAGGCACGATTCCATCTCAGATCGCATCGTCACATAACATCACGTAAAATAAAGTCCAGTCCTATCTCCAATCTCTAAAAGAATAGTCCAAAATACTCACACTATCATCATCTTTAGCACTATCACCAGTTTCCATCGGCACATCATCTATATCCTTCAAATTACTTTCAATTGTGTTTAATCTATCTTCGATCCTATTTCCTAAACTCGTAAAGTCACATTGCTCTAAATCTTTCATCAATTTACATGCGTCCATTTTCGTATTTCTCGACCTTTTTTCTTTTGCAGTTTTTTCTTGGCCATTTTCAAATGTTTTCGCAGATTTTTCTCGGCCATTTTCAAATGTTTCCGTAGATTTTTCTGCGTCATTTTGACCAGCTTCGTTCGCCGTTTGTTCCGATTGCGTCTCTTTTAGTTCTGGTGGCGTGAACTGTTCTAAAATTTCAATAAATCTCAACAATTTCGGCGTAGAGAACAGTCTTATTCTGTCCCAATCACTGGTGTATTTATTAAATATTAGTTCGGCAAAACATCTGATTTTTACGAAGACCGATGTGCAGAGTCTTAGTAAAAGAAAATGGCGTTCGTAAGGTACTTTAATTTTAGACTTTTCGAGCTTTATTAGTAGGTTGAAAGCAGATTTGTCTGCAGCGTAGGGACCTGCAAGAAGAGAAGAATTAGATTCGAACAAAAGTGACAAATACATTCATCTACAACCATACAAAAACTACACAAATTAAAAGAAAAGAAGAAATTGATCTTATAAGGGTTCCTTTTTATACCTTTTGAGGAACCCTGAAAACACACAAGCACAAGTATTTAACCCCCGACAAAATAGAAGGGTGTTATAAGTTTGACGCGTCTATCTCTATGTGTCTATCTGTGGCATCAAAATTCAAAAATTCAAAATGTTTTTATTGCACAAAGGTAACACATTCATAATATAGTCTCTAGATACCAAACTAGACGAATGACCGCCCGTATCTTGGGATCTAGTTCCTCCCACGTTTAGGCACCTATATTGTACAAAATACATTTCCTACGTGTTTTTTAATTATTACAGTATAAAGAAGAAGATGTTATTAATATTATGAAAAATCTATTACATTTCATTTAGTTAAGGTAGATAGATACATATGGTCATTTTATTGCACTAACATAAGAATTAAAATAAATTCAAATTAAAGTACCTACAAATAACCTAATTAAACAAGAATTGGAGAAAATGTTGTGTTAACTACTGCCAATTAGAAATGTATTGATATTTGTAATTAATATTAAAACATTATAAAACTGAATTGCACACAAGTATTAAATTACAATGAAAAACTTATTAGTCAATCGTATCATCGTAGCGCCCAAGCGGATCAACCGATTTTGATTTAGTTTTTTTGTTTGATAGGTGTCGTAATCGAAAGTGTTCTTAGCTTTGAGTCATCAAAATCCGTTCAGCCGTTCAATCTTTGTCTGATCAATTCGAAATTCAGTATCTGTGTGCGCGGGTTAGACGAATAGTGGACTGTATATTTGATTTTTGGTTGATGCATGTGATGGACGACAAAAACTGCGCGGGAGTAGACAAGAGAAAAAAGGCAGCTTTCGAAAGGAAAAGGAGTGCACAATACCTTGAGTCCTTGGAGCTGGCCTGCGTAGATAGCTTCACAGATATGGTACACTTCACAGCTTTGATAGCACAATTACATAGGTATTTCAATTTAAAGCACGAGAGCGGTCGCCTCCATTGCGAATTATTCGACGAGACTTGTTCCTTCTACCTCCGCGAGAGGCAGCACTGTCTATAGCGATCCGAAACGAGTATTTTCGGTCTCGCTCTTACAAATGCGAGTAGGTATGTGCGGGAGCGTGATAAAGGAAGGGAAATATTGCATCAACCAAACATTACAATTTACTATTAAATTGCTATAATCGAAAATATTGAATTGGCGCAAACATCTCCCCGGGCTTGAAGGGATGCCTTCAAAAAATCGAAACTAAAGCAACGGTTAGCTATATCTAAATTAAGATCTACGATACTAACGAATGTAACCTAACCTAATATGATTTCCTAACCTAAACATGCGAGTTTACCCAACTATTGATTAGGTAAAGGGCAAAGACGTACAACTGGACGCATATATGAGCCAGTTACAGTCCTAACGCGTACTATCCGTGTAACTCCATCGGAACCAGGAAAACTTGCCACTGGCCTTTGGGCATTGTAGAGGAGGGCAGTTATCGGTTAAAAGAATAACAACAGTCCCGACAGTAATCGGGTCGACTGGTGTATTCCATTTACGACGCGACTGTAGCGTGTGAAGATAATCAGTTCTCCAAAAATCCGCTTCCAAAAAGACTGAACTAATTTGTCAAGAAGTTCATACCGAGAAAGTGTATGCAGGTTATCATCGATTTCGAATGCGGGTAAGTATTTTAAAGGCGTGAGATTCAAAAAGTGCGCTGGAGTTAAAGCGAGAGGTTCCGAAGGGTCGCTAGATAGCATTCTACATAGAGGTCGTGTATTCATGACTGATTCTACTTAAGCGAGTACAGTACTAAGCTCTTCGAACGAAAGTATTTGATCACCGATAACGCGATACAAATGATTTTTTAAACTCTTAATATTTGCTTCCCAATTGCCGCCGAAATGACTTGCAGCGGGGAAGTTTAGTGACTGTGTGTGTGTGAAGTGTAGTGTGCGATTTTTTGCTAACATATTACCGAAATCAGTTTTATGATACTTTGAACACAAAAATTCGTGTAGTTCCGAAAGTGTGCGCTTGGCGCCGATATAGTTACTTCCATTGTCTGAATAAATTCTACCAACGGGATAGGAACCGCTTAAAAGCTCCCAAAAAGCTTGCGGTGCTCAAATTTCCAGCTAATTCGATATACACCGCGCGAGTTGTCATACAAACGAATAGACACACGTAGGCTTTCGTCGATCGAATACCACGGCCGCGACTTACGGTGACCCTGTAAGGCCCGCAAAAATCCGTGCCAGTGTGGACAAAGGCCTTTGCAGATTCAACAACACGGCACGCGCGGTGATCTGCCATTTCCGGAAAAGACGGCTTGGGCCGAAGTCGAAAACAAGGCAGACATTTATGCACTCTATATCTAATCAAATTGCGGGCAGAAAGTATCCAATACTTCTGGCGTAAGAGTGACATCAACAAATCAGGACCGGCGTGACAATTCACCTTGTGGTGATAGTCAACCAGTAAATCGAGAATGTGATGCTTTCGAGGAAGTACGATAGGGTGTTTTTGACAATAGCCTAAATTCGAATTGGTTAAGCGACCACCAACCCTAATGATTCCATTCTCAATGAAAGGTTTCAGATGTTGAAAAGAGCGCGTACAAGGTTTGCCTGCTTGTAGATTGGAAAATTCAGCGTCGAAATGCAAGCGTTGCAATTCGCGCAGTATCAATAACTCTGTGAAGTCAAGATCTGAAGCCGAAATACGATTACGTTGTGGTAAAAGTTTTGCAAATCTACAAACATAAACTACACAATGCAGTAATTTCGACCAGGACGAGAAGCAATTTGCCAACGAAATTATAAGAGAATCTTCAGGTGGCGAAGCGGTAAGTAACGAATGTTTCTTCTCTTCAAATACTTCTGTTATCATAGAAGGGTTGAAGGGGACGATAGGCCACTGCGAGACATCTAAGCATGCCCATGGAGGGCCATCAAACCAGAGCGGGTGTTCAATCAATTGCGACGGTTTTAGTCCGCGAGAGAGGCAATCTGCCGGATTTTCTCTACCGGACACGTGATACAAATCATGTGGTGACAAGTGATGTTGTATTTTTGTCACTCTATTGGCTACAAACGCATCCCATCGATGAGGGGATGAATGTGCCCAACAGAGCGCAACAGTCGAATCCGAAAAAGCGAAAACTTTGTCAATATGAAAGCGGTTTTGGAAAGCGACAATTATGTTGTTCAAGAGCTGAGCAAGAATGAGTATAGCGCAAAGCTCAAGACGAGCAAGAGATACGACTTTCTGCGGAGAAACTCTTGACTTCGCGCTTATGAGACTTACGGTATTTTTGTTCCAATTGTAAACATGGAAATAAACCACTCCTCCGTAAGCCTTTTCACTTGCGTCAGCAAAGCCGAGAAGTGTGACGACACTATCAGCGACAATTCCGACATGTCGCGGAATTTTTATATTGGAGAGCAAAGGGAGTTCTTCTCTGAACTGAGCCCAAGCATGAGCAATTTCATCGGGTGGGGTGTCATCCCAATTACATCCACACAGCCAAAGCTGTTTGATGAGCAGTTTTGCATGAAGGACGACAGGTGCAACGAAACCCATAACGTCCCATATTTTCGCGACACATGACAGTATGGTGCGTTTTGTACAAGCTTGTGCGGGTGCACTAAGCTTTAAGCTAAACAAATCAGATGCAGGTGACCAACACAAGTCGAGTATCTTGTGTTGTTCCGATTCATCGAATTCCTTAACGGATAAAAGACGATGCGACTGCGGAATCGAATCGAGTACCGATTGCGAATTACTAGTCCATTTGACTAGTTCAAATTGGCCGGCGTTCATCAGACCGATCATTTCAGAAGAGGTCGATATGCCTTCCTTTTCATCTAGGACCGAATAGACGAAGTCGTCCATGTAGAGACCGTGGTCAACGATGGCTTTTGCCTTAGGGAAAGAATCACCTTCATCGACAGCAAGTTGTTTAATTGTTCGTAGCGCATGAAACGGACTAGATTTCAGGACAAATACGACACGATTAAATTCGAAAACCTGTAAAGGCTGTTGCGGGGAGAAGCGATACAATATTCGTTGAAATTGGTGATCACATTCGCGAACACCGATGCTGAGAAACATTTGGCGAATGTCAGCCGAGAGCGCGATTGGAAATAAGCGAAAATTGACAAGTATATTGAACAAATTCCCTTGAAGATTTTGTCCACTATAGAGGAAGTTGTTAAGAGAGACGTGAGCGCTTGTCTTGCAACTACCATCTAAGACAACTCTTAACTTCGACGTGACCTTGTCCTCTTTTACGACTCCATGATGCGTTATGAAATAAGATTGGTCATCCGAGGATTCTGTGTCTGCAGGTACAAGCGAAATATAACCCTTTACTAAGTATTCGTTGATGACACCGTCGTAGGCCGTCTTCAACTTTGGAGAAGCCAGCAATTTTCTCTCGAGACAAAGAAATCGACGTTCACTTGCTTGTCGAGAATCACTAAGTGAATGTACATCTCCTTTGAAAGGCAGCGCTACTACATATCGGCCATCATCAGAGCGAGAGGTCGTCCGTGTATATATTTCTTCACAGATTTTATCGTCTGGGCTGAGGAGGGGTGGAACGTTCACTTCCTCCAGCTCCCAAAATTTACGAACTGCAGAATCGAGAGGATCAGCAATACAACAATACGAAGCGGTTTCGAAACGATCAACATGAGTTGGTGTCTCACCAACAATCACATAGCCAAGGACAGTTTCCAGTGTGAGCGGGGAGATACGAGAGGGATGTCCTTGAACCTTGTGCGACAAGAGAAGATGCGGGAAGATTGCGGCTCCGATCAGTAAATCGATCGAACCGGAGGCGAAGTACGTATCGTCCGCGAGTTGTAAGTTTTTAAAGTTCGACAGATGCGAAACATCGACCGAAACAGTCGGCAAGCAATCAGTTATCTATAATCAGCGACTTCATATCGTAATTAATATCACGATCGAAACGAGAGAAAAATCGAATATTTATCGACCCTTGAACATTTTTAGTCGAACCACCTATTCCCTTCACGGTAGTTATAGTGCGGTTATCATTTATATTCAAACCTAAACGCTGACAGCAACCTTTAGTTATAAAATTACTTTGTGAGGCGCTGTCCAACAAAGCACGAACGATATGTTCATTACCACGAGAATCGACGATAACGACACGCGCAGTTGCGAGCAAGATCGTGGTAGGGCCACGATGAACGACTTTGTTATCTGATAACGCACAAAGAGTGACGTCATCAGTTCGAGCGGGGTTAGTCAATGCGACGGACGTGTCCTCCTGTCCCGCGGTCTGCGGCGGGGGGACGACAGCGGGGCGGGCGCATATGTGCGCGCGCGCTACGAGAGAGTTTCTATTATTATTATTAGCTACAGATGCATTTCGAAAACACAACATATGTGATGTTTCGAATTGCATTTTTTACACAAAGAATTCGACCCACAAGTGGATAGACGATGTCCTGCACTTAGACAATTAATGCATAAATTATTTGCCTTAACGAATTTAAAACGCTCATTCGGGTTATAGTTATGAAACACGGAACATTTGTATAGATGATCGTGTTTACTATTGCACAAGGAGCACGAAGATTCTTGAGAACTGGAGGTGGCATTTACATAGACTTGCGTAGTGGAAGTGTTATGCGACTTAGATGTCATGTCCATTCTACGATCGAAACTCTTCTTCGTTGCTTCATGTTTTACAGAAGAAGTGCGTTGCAATATTTTTATATGATCGCGAACAAATAACGATAAATCATCGAATGAGGGCATTTCACAAGTGCGTTTGTATGATTCGAATGCACGGGCGGTTTCTGGGTCTAATTTTTTGAGTGCGATATACAAATATACGAAATCTGAGAGATCATCGACTTTCATGTTTTTCAAAGCGGCGACTGAGCATGCAAATTTATCGAGAAATTGTTCAAGATTGTTAGGATTTGCGGACGAAATAGCTTTGAGATCGAACATTTGATCTAAATACGAAGTTGCAACCAGCCGTTTATCGTCGTATTTATTTTTAAGCAAATCGAAAATTAACGAATAATTTTCGGCGCAAGGCGTTATGCCGGCGCAAACGGATCGAGCTTTGCCAGTTAACTTACCTATCAAATAATACAATTTTTCAGATTCAGTTAGGGAGCTGTTATTATGTATAGCATTTTGAAAACTAGCGAAAAATAGCGGCCAATTCTTTATATCACCATTAAATCGGGTATTTCAATCGGTGGTAATCTAGGCGATTTGTGTTGAGATTGCGTCACGGGTTTGACGTCACTAATCTGCAATTTCAATGTTTTGGCGGCGCGACGAACGCTGCCCAATAGATCCTCAAACGAAGAAAGCGACTGATAATCACTACTATAGTCTGGATCTAATTTTAGCTCGATGCTAATTATTTTGTCCAACACACTTTGAAAGTCAGTATGCAAATCATCTACGGTTTATATTTCAATCAAAAATGATTCCCTAATTGCTTCCGATTGAAGGTCACTAGAGTGATTAGAAATTCCTTGCATACGAGCAAAAATCCTGTCTATTTTAGCATAAAGCATCTTTAACTGTGAATTTTTATAGGTAGGTAGGTGTGATAATAGTTTATAGTAAAGTAGAATGAACAACAATAAGATTACTTAGATATATCTTTTATCAATATTATCAATGTGATTTCCAACAAACTTCAGCCTGGTAAGTACCTATAATAAGAAATTAGCGATGCGGTTTACTTTAGACGATTTTTATGTAGGTACCTACTTGACTCAACTAATAATAACTCAACTAAGTTGAAGCGAAACGACCAAGCGACAACGAACGAGAAATAATGAAGAAATTGAAGGTAGTTTTGAAAGGGGCGACCGAGCGATTTTATCAAATTTATTTTACGAGATCTTTGATTTTAGCGAGATATCCGAGTGATAGCTAACACTAATTCAATATCCGGATCGATAGGACCACGAAATGTGTGCGCGGGTAAGACGAATAGTGGACTGTATATTTGATTTTTGGTTGATGCATGTGATGGACAACAAAAACTGCGCGGGAGTAGACAAGAGAAAAAAGGCAGCTTTCGAAAGGAAAAGGAGTGCACAATACCTTGAGTCCTTGGAGCTGGCCTGCGTAGATAGCTTCACAGATATGGTACACTTCACAGCTTTGATAGCACAATTACATAGGTATTTCAATTTAAAGCACGAGAGCGGTCGCCTCCATTGCGAATTATTCGACGAGACTTGTTCCTTCTACCTCCGCGAGAGGCAGCACTGTCTATAGCGATCCGAAACGAGTATTTTCGGTCTCGCTCTTACATATGCGAGTAGGTATGTGCGGGAGCGGGATAAAGGAAGGGAAATATTGCATCAACCAAACATTACAATTTACTATTAAATTGCTATCATCGAAAATATTGAATTGGCGCAAACAGTATCCTCATACTTTAATGATATTGTAAGAACATGGTAGCATTGACCTGATGCTGGGACATCTCCTGCAATCTGCAGAATACACAACTCCTCACCAACATACAGCAGAGATGACGAGTTTGGGCTCATTGGAATGGTTTCAGTGAACAGATTACACATTGATTAGTCCGAGATGGTTTTAAAATTTGAATTAAAGTATTATTATAAAGACATTATCATGTGTAATGAAAATTACTTTTGATAACAATACCTATATGTACAAGGTGTGGTTTTGCATTCTCGCCATATTTGCATACTCCATGTATAGAACAAGATACAGTAAAAAAAAAAAAATATTATACAGCCAGCTGATAGAGCGGCGGCGGTACACGTCACTGGCCGCTCTATCAGTGTCATAACATCATCACCGAACGAAGCGATTTGCTTCTTCGTTCATCATACGAACCGCCAAAGAATGGAATACTCTGCCTGAGTCTGTGTTTCCGATTAAGTACAATATGGGGGTCTTCAAATCGCGAGTGAATAGGTATCTACTGGGTAAGCACGCTACATCATCGATCGCATCATCACTTAACATCAGGTGAGATAGTGATCAAGTGCTACCCAGTTCGGTATAAAAAAAATAAAAATAAATCTCTATATGTGTGTACGCGCCTGCGCAGTTTACATGGCGTTTTTCTGATATTACTCGGGGATGATTCTGAAAATCACAAAATTGTTTTATCAAATATCCGGGTATTAATTCACGGGCGAACTTTAATAATATTATTAAGTGATTAAGGGTACCCGTTACAATCGACTATTCAAATATGGCGAGAATGCAAAACCACACCTTGTATAGTAGCCCAAAATGGATTGCCCTATTCTAATACACTCGCAACGAACGAGTATTTGCTGTGTGTGACCAAAGCTTGAAGAAAAGTCAAAAAAGTTGCCTGTAATTCATCATCATGATCACTATCAGCTAATTTCCGTCCACTGCTGGACATAGGCCTCTCCAGTTGAGAGATAGTTGGACATTATTGCCTATAATAACCAAAGTTCAATGTATTCGAAATATCAGTTTAGCCGCAGATTATATAATAGTTACTACGTAACAGATACTTCACTCTCCTACAAAAACACAATACCAACGTTTATTTCAGACAATACAAGCAAAAATGTGTCTAAGGCGCTCGATATAGCGTTGTTATTACTTCGTTCAGCGCGCGATGTACCGCCGCGCGCCCGATACGATGTGCATTAGGAAGGGTTGACTCAATTAAGTAAAAAAGGTAAATAAAACGGTGTGAGGTAAATAAAAAGAATTCGTACACTTTTACGAATTCTTTTTATTTACCTCACAAAATAACATCAAAGTCATTAACTAAAAGTCGAATTTTAAGTCGAAAAAGTGAATTTTACGCAGTCTTATTTTAGTATCGTTAGCATAAAAAATTAACAATATTATGCTTGTTTTTCGTCAAACCCGCAAAATGACTATGAAAAACAAATCGATTTTAATATAGAATACGAATGCGCAGTTCTCCCGTCATTTGAATAATAATATACGTTGCGCGCGCGTGAGCAGTGACAACCGCCTGGCAGATAAAGGTGCTGTAGCTATGGGCGAGTAATGGAGGCCTGGTTTAGCATAGAATAGAAACTTACCTAATTCATCTAAAACGTACAAGAACTCTTTGAATATATGTTTCGGTTCTATCGTAGGGTCTGGAATGTTTTTGAATTCTTCGTACAACTCCTCGCCGTAGATCTCCGTAGGATCGTGTCTGAAATGTATTATTGTTTATTATTTTTAGGGTTCCGTACCTCAATAGGAATAAGATCGTTTAAAAAACTAAAACAACTGACTTCAAATTCCGCGCTATTAGTTTTCAGTACCAATTTTGAGATGTTTATCTCCATATCTCTGGAGATACTTATCAGACCTCGATGAAATTACCATGGTACCACACTCGGGATATCTCCTTTCCAACAAAAAAAGAACAATCAATATCGGTTCATAAACGACGAAGTTATCCGCGAACAAACATAATATATATATATATATATATATATATATATATACGGTCGAATTGAGAAACCTCCTCCTTTTTTGAAGTCGGTTAAAAAGGGAACCTTTATAGGATCGCTTTGTTGTCCGTCTATATGTCTGTCCGTCTGACAAGATCCTTTTTCTCAGCAAAGCGTAGAGATGTTAAGTTGTTGTCTCTTCTGGTTAACCCCTCCAACTAAGCTAATAGGGAATATGCATGTTTTTTTTTAAATATGTGTTTATTTCACTGAATACATCCATTTAACACAGTAAATAAATTAAATAATACTGAAAGTGTTCCAATTAAGCTACAAAATATAGTTTTAGCATTGAAAAAATATGAGGTAGGAGTAAATTTTCGCGCGCCTTTGTGACGTCTCAGTGCATGACACGGTCTCCACAGATCAAATATTTTTAATAGAAATACTACGTATTCGTACTACAGTGCATACTATTTCTATGAAAAACATTTAATCTGTGGAGACCGTGTGGTGCACTGTGACGTCATTTTCTAATTAACAAGTGGTGATGTGTTTAGCAAATTTAAATTTCCCACGCTTTTTTTTCATTTTTCATATAATGTTTTAACACATGTAAGAGTATTTTATTTACAAAAAAATGTTAAACATACAACACCAGAACAATAATGATTCGAAAATAAATGATTTCAAGTAAGTTTATACCACATGCAAATTCCCTATTAACAAGATCGAGATCAGTGGCGTGCCATAGGAGAGGCCTATGTCCAGCAGTGGACGAGTACAGGCTGTTAATGATAATGATGATGATATTCCCTATTGTGCTTGTGACTGGAGTGGGTTCACGTCAATAGTGCAATGGGTGGGGATCGAACTCACGACCTCTCGATCACACACGATTGTATATAGAATAATTATTATTGATTTGATCTATTTAATGTTATATGACGTGTGTAAGTGCACATTTTTAATTTGAAATGAAATAATGAAATGAAATGAAATAATAATTTATTCATGAAAAAGGCATAATAGTGTACATGGTGTAACGAAGCCCTGGTACCTAAACTAGGCTCAAAGGCCCGTGGTATAGGATAACAGTTATCTACCGTCTAGAGGACTCAGTTGCCTAAGAGTAACAGTTTGCCCGTATACTGAACACATGCTTTGACTTTTGACTTTTAGTAATAATTAAGATAGTTTAAATACTAAAACAACCGACTTCCATGCCCCGCGAATCAGTTTCAGTAGCAAGTTTGAGACGTTTATAGTCATATCTCTAGAGATACTTATCAGATCTCAATGAAATTACAATGAGACCAGCTAGGAAACGTACCCTACCGATTAAAAAAAATAATCATTCAAATCGGTTCACAATTGACGGAGTGATCACGTGACATACATACAAAAAAAAACATACAGGCGAATTGAGAACCTCCTTCTTTTTGGGAAGTCGGTTTAAAAATTAAAAATAAGCTAAATTTAAGCTTTTGGGTTCATACCCCAAGTATAAAGGAAATCCTTGAATAAACCAAAGTGATGATGCAGATCTGCAATGCCACACCCGCACGCGTGGCAAGTTTCAGTGTGAATCGCCTTACCATTAGGTAAGTATTCTATATTAAAGTAGGAATAACAGGCGTGACGAAAGATTTTGAAATCCTCTTCCGTAATGTGGGAACACATTTACTATTCACGAAAAAACCTATATTTCGGTAATTAACTAATTTTAATGAAGTTTAAAGCAATTTTTCTAATATTTTTTCAATAGTGCGCACAAACAGCTCACACGTGTCATGGCGTCGGCTGTGACGTCACGCATACGTTAATGACATACTTAACGTAGTAACTATTATATAATCTGTGACAATGAATACACATATTTTTCCAAAATTTAATAACATTTTCAAGAAAACCTCATAAGAGGATAAAGTCGTGACGTCATGCGCTGTGATTGGTGTTTCAATCAAAATGGCCGATAGCAGTATTTTAATGTTTTATTTTACTGAAAATCTTAATAATCTCAATTTTTTATATAAAACTAAACAAGTGTGTTATATTGTTTTAATATGTATTTTCCCCTAAAATCATCAAATCTTTGATTTTTTGATACTGTCGTCATGCCTATTGTAGTGGTAAGACTCAACATCTTTATGTCTCAAGGTAACAGGCGCAGTGCAGTGATATGCAAAATTCTGGCAGTCCAGAATTTTGCATGCCGCTCTATCTGTAATAGGTAGACGTCATCGCTTACCATCAGGCGAGCGTCGTGCTTGTTACCATTTACCATAAAAAAAGTGCTTGTCTGTTCGATGCAAAAATCTCAGTTTACCTGTGATCATACAAGAAGTCCAGGGTATCCTGTACATTATTCCTCATGAAGGTCTGGAGCTCATCGTAGTCCTCAAGAGACGGCCCCTCGGTTTGTTGCGCTGAGTATTCTACTATCACCTCTTTTGGCTTAGTCACTGGACCTGATATTCTGAAATAATCACAGACCTGCTACATATTAAGCTCGATCGCGTACACCGGCCCCCATGAGACCAACCTTGAACGGAGTTTGTCCCTTTCTTTTGTATGGACAACTTATATATATACCATACATATAGTATAGAACATATATAGGACTAGCAGGTTGTTAGACAAGGACACACTCCCACCCTGGTGTCTCTCAATAGGGAATATGCATGTGGTATAAATTTACTTGAAATTATTTATTTTCGAATCATTGTCCTGGTGTTGTTTGTTAACCACTCAGGCGTCGCAGACTCACCGGTGGGTCGAGAAAAATGCCAAGCTATTCCGTCAAGCTTCACGGGCCCACCGGTGGGTCAGCCTAGCCAAACTTTTTTTTTCTATAATTACAGCGCATAATATTAGAAATTGT
This sequence comes from Cabera pusaria, assembly GCA_954871355.1. Lineage (NCBI taxonomy): Eukaryota > Metazoa > Arthropoda > Insecta > Lepidoptera > Geometridae > Cabera > Cabera pusaria. The sequence continues at coordinate 3,609,273 of OX940912.1, read as the reverse complement.
AACCATTTTTTGGTCTTAGACGCTTGATGAAGAAATATTTTATTTATAAAATGCCATATAGAAGTATATTTTATTCCCCGCGCAATGAAAACTACTTAATGAAAACACCTTAGGTCGACCATAGACGCCATTTTGACGCTTGGAATGCTGACGCTAGATTGTGTTTTGAAATGTTATTTTCTGTTGGTTTATTTTAGTTTTTATTATATATCTAGTGTAAATTCTATTAATTTGTGTTTTGTGAATCTATCTTAGCTACTTATTGAATTCTAGAAATATCATCGTATTTGTATGATCGTCGGGTTTTCTACCAAGTGGCGGTTTTCCCGCAATTTCGAGTTTCTGTGTTGAATAAAAAGTGTAATTAGTGAAAATAATGAATGAAATAAGCATTTCGAATATCATTGCAAATAAGTAGACAAATCACTACTTAAATCAATTCAAGAAATCAATTCAGGATGGTATGAGTCATGTTGACGAATGTTTATACAATCGTAAAAAACGTAAGAACCTACTTAGACTCTTTCAAGTGGGTCGGGTTTCGAGCTCGGTTTTTATAAACATTTACGTCATGCATGCTGACGAATGTTTATACAATCGTAAAAAACGTAAGTACCTACTTAGACCCTTTCAAGTGGGTCGGGTTTCGAGCTCGGTTTTTATAAACATTTACGTCATGCATGCTGACGAATGTTTATACAATCGTAAAAAACGTAAGAACCTACTTAGACCCTTTCAAGTGGGTCGGGTTTCGAGCTCGGTTTTTATAAACATTTACGTCATGCATGCTGACGAATGTTTATACAATCGTAAAAAACGTAAGAACCTACTTAGACCCTTTCAAGTGGGTCGGGTTTCGAGCTCGGTTTTTATAAACATTTACGTCATGCATGCTGACGAATGTTTATACAATCGTAAAAAACTTAAGAACCTACTTAGACCCTTTCAAGTGGGTCGGGTTTCGAGCTCGGTTTTTATAAACATTTACGTCATGCATGCTGACGAATGTTTATACAATCGTAAAAAACGTAAGTACCTACTTAGACCCTTTCAAGTGGGTCGGGTTTCGAGCTCGGTTTTTATAAACATTTACGCAATAGGATACCCAATTCTTTGTGTATAGTGGTAGCTGGGTTCTAGAACTTTGATTTGCGTATTGTATTTTTAATATTTCGGTTTTGAGTATCTCATATTCAGGCAAAGATCCAAGATATACATTTCAGGGGTAATAAATAAAAAATAACAATACAAAATATAAACTTTATTTTTATACAACAATGAAGTAAATCTATCACAAAATAATATATAAGAAAATATGGTGTGATTAGTTTTGTATGCGAATAAATACGCGACGCGACGCTTTAAAAGTCGATTAAATTATTATTTTTTTTAATTCCCGCCGCCTGAGTGGTACATTTTTTTGTAAATAAAATACTCTTACATGTGTTAAAATATTATATAAAAAATGCAAAAAAAGCGTGGGAAATTTAAATTTGCTAAACACATCACCACTTGTCAATTAGAAAGTGACGTCACAGTGCACCACACGGTCTCCACAGATTAAATCTTTTTCATAGAAATAGACTGCACTGCAGTACGAATACGTAGTATTTTTATTAAAAATATTTAATCTGTGGAGACTGTGTTGTGCACTGTGACGTCACAAAGGCGCGCGAAAATTTGGCAGCGTTTTAGATAAGTACCTCATATTTTTTCAATGCTAAAACTATATTTTGTAGCTTAATTTGAACACTTTCAGTATTATTTATTTTTTTTACTGTGTTAAATGGATGTATTCAGTGAAATAAACATCATGCATATTCCCTATTGGGCTGTTTTGTTCTACAAAGCAATCACAACCTTATTGTTAAAGCATACGGATTAAATTGAATTTGTCAAATATCTGCAGTGCCCCATCCTTGTTACTACGTCTATGGAAATAATACTTAACATTTATAATCTACTAGCTGTGTCCCGCGACTTCCCCCGCCTTAAAAAGTATCCTATAGCCTAATCCACAGTACTGGCTATCCCTGTGCAAAAAATTGGTCCAGCCGTTTGACTGTGAAGAAGTCCCAAACAAACAAGCAAATAAACAAACTAACTTTCATATTTATATTATTGGTGTTGATAAAATCGTTTAAAAATCTAAAAGAACCGACTTCAAATGCCGCGCTATACATTTTCAATACCAAGGTGTTTAACTCCATATCTCTGGAGATACTTATCAGATCTCGATGAAATTACTATAGTACCACCCTTGGGAAGTTGGGATATCTCTTTTCAAACAAAAAAAAATCAAAATCAAATTCTGTAGTGGTAGGACTTCTGCTAGTCCGCCTGGGACGGTACCACCACTTTGCCAATTAATTTTCAGCCGTGAAATAGGTATGTTTTTCGGTTGAAATGGCAAGGTGTCCAGTGAAATTACAGGGCATGTGAGACTCAACATCTTTATGTCTCAAGGTAACAGGCGCAGTGCAGTGACATACAACATTCTGGACTGACAGAATGTTGCATGCCGCTGTATCTGTAATAGGTAGACGTCATAGCTTACCATCAGGTGAGCGTCTTGCTTGTCCTGTTACCTTATATCATTAAAAAAAATGAGATAGTAGTCAAACGCTAGCAAACAAAAAAAAATGTACACAAATGTCTAACTTATAGGTTAAAAAGACGAACAAAAGTATCCTACCGTTTACATCCATCAATATCTTCAGCTAAGTCCATCTTGCAGCACAGATCTTGCTCCAGCTGGTCTATTTTCCATTCTAATTTGTCATACATTTCAAAGTCATCCAAATTTTCATACACACCTAAAAACGAAATAGTATATACGTGTGACTTAAACTTCTCGCCGTGCAATAATAGACAACTTAAGTCACGAGTATCGCATATTATTTTATAGCTGTCAGTGTGACATAAACCCGCACTTTACGCTTGCTACGCTTTTCCGTCAAATGGAAGATTATTGCACGGCGTGAAGTTACGTGCTACGCCGTGCAATAATAGACGATTTAAGTCACGAATACCGTATATTATTTTATAACTGTCAGTGTGACATAAACCCGCACTTTACACTTGCTACGTTTTTCCGTCAAATGGAAGATCATTGCACGGCGTGAAGTTGGCCGAGCGCAGCGAGGGTGCTAAACGTCGTGCAATAATCGACTATTTAAGTCACGGAAAAGCGTGCGTAAAGTGCGGGTTTAGGTCTCACTGTGCTATAAATATGCATTCTACAGCAAATATTTTTTTAATACTTGAATATTAATAACTATATAAATAACGTAACTATTATATAATCTGTGCCAGTAGTTAGTAGTATGTCGTCGAGATAAATAAATGCATCTTAATATAAATGTTGATATATTAAAAACGGCTCGACCGATTGCGTTAAAATTTAAATGGGACCACCTGGGAAGGGTACCCTTTGAAACCACAAAAAAGTTTTCCAAATCGGTTCAGGCATCTTCGAGTAATCGGTAAACATACATTTAAAAAAAACCGACGAATTGAGAACCTCCTCCTTTTTTGTGAAGTCGGTTAATAAAGAGAAAACAGTTTATAAAATGTTAATACCGATTTCAAATTTTAATTATGTTTGATGTCGAAGCAAGTGCATCAGGTTCTAAACATCGCAAGAAATATCGTTTGCGCGATGCAGTCATACATTTAGGCAATATTTATAAGGAGAGCTATTCAACCTACTCTAGCGCCATCTAGATGTTTTTATGTAAACTAATATTATAAAGAAGAAAGACTTTTTGTTTGTTACGATTTAACTCAAAAACTAATGAACTGATTTCAAAAATTCTTACACTAACGGAAAGCTAAACTATCAGCGAGTAACATAGGCTATATTTTATCTTCGTATTCTCACGGGAACTACACGGCTGAAACCGCGAGGCGCTGTTAGTCCGTTATAAATCTTATTACTTACCAATTTCTTCAACTTTGTCTCTTTTCTCGCTCTCTACATCATCTATAGCTCGTTCTACATTATCTATGGCTTTCACTGTATCATCATCTGTGGTCTGTGTGTGACATATTTGCATGTTGTCTGTGGTTACTTCATTGTCACTTTTGTCTATGTCTTTTTTTGGAGAAGTGAAGAGTGGGTAGGTGAGAGCTAATATTCTCGGACGTTTGTTTTTGTGGCTTTGCTTGTACATTTTCATTATCTGAAACACATAGTTTTAATAATTTTTTAGCCGTCTTGCAAAAAGGAAGCGATTTTCTATTCGACTGTATGTTTTTTAGATACAAATATCAAAATACGGGACTTATCGCGTTTACAACATTAATTTTTATTTAACTCGTCGTTTCGACCAAGTTGCATTGATCTTGGTTTTTTGTATGTATGTGAATTGTCCGATTATCAAAATTATCTTTTATTCGAAAGAGTATATATTGAGGTGATCCTATTGTAAATTCAACGAAATTAGCCCCCAGATTCTCAATCATTCGAAAACCTATTCGGATTCTTCATGAATCTTCAGGAAGCTTAATTTTAATTTTGAATATTGATAATTCCGAGAGCTGTTTTGTCGCGGAAACCTTTCCAATTAGAATCACTGATTTATTCAAATTGAAATATCAAAAGTAACCGATCGGAGCATTGTGAATTGCAAAGATCCAGTCGAAGTAAAGGCAGTTTCCGAATCCGAATTTGCTTTCGAATAATTCAGAGTGGTGGTGGTAGGATTTCTGCTAGTCCGCCTGGGGCGGTACTACCACTTTGCCAATTAATTTTAGCCGTGAAATAGGAATGTTTTTCGATTGAAATGGCAAGGTGTCCAGTGAAATTACAGGGCATGTAAGACTCAACATATTTATGTCTCAAGAGTTACCTTGTTAGGGTAAGTAAATTTTGCATGCTGCTGGATACAGACAATATGTAACAGATATGTTATAGGTAGACGTCATTGCTTACCATCAGGCGAGCGTCGTACCTTTCCTGTTACCTTTTACCATATAAAAAAAAATCAGAATAGCCCTGCTAATAAGTATCTCCAGACATATGGAGATAAATACCAAAAACTTGCTGAAAATCTTTATTAGCAAGTATTTTCTAAGTATGGTAAATACTTACATATTGCAAATGCTCATCTTTGTAATACAAATGTGCACTGTCAATAACTAAAACGTTGATCTGTGCCATCGTCAACACACCCTCCTCCAGAATACGGCTCAGCACTCGGGATGCACATACTAACACCTGCAATTATACAATACTATTAAAAAAATATATTTTTACTAACCGGCATCATCATCATCATCATTATCAGCCGGCATCAGTCCACTGCTGGACATAGGCCTCCCCCAAGATACGCCACTGAGCCCGGTCTTCGGCTCTTTGTTTCCAGTCACTGCCCACCGCTTTGCGAATGTCATCGCTCCACCTAGTCACAGGGCGTCCTACTCTACGTTTGCCGATTAGCGGTCTCCACTCTAAAACCAGTCTGCCCGAACGGTTATCGGTCCTACGGCAGATATGACCAGCCCACTGCCACTTCAGTTTGCTTGCTCTCGCAAAACTTCGTCCCTTCTTCCCTGAGGATTTCCACCACTTCTTCGAGTTTCTGGTCTACGTCATCTGTGGTTTCCAAGGCAGCGAATCGATTTTCCAATTTTAATTAGAATGTTTCAGACCCAACAACGGTTTGGAGTAGGTTTGGTCGGAGCGTGGACTTCATCAATCGGAATCTCTCGGCTTTGAAGTCGATATCCAGAGAGCCTCGTACTAACCGGCATCACTCGCGTTTATTTTTCGGATTATGCTCCCAGGGTAGGAAACGCACGTTTCCGAGGTGGTCCCATTGTAATTTCATCGAGATCTGCTAAGTACCTCCAGAGATATAACGATAAACGTCTCAAACTTGCTACTGAAATTGACTGGCGTGGTACGGAAGTCGGTTGTTTTAATTTTTAAACTATCTTAATTATTTATTCAGTTTCAGTACTGTTCTGTAGGTGTAAATTTCCATACCTCTGGAGATACTCATCAGATCTCGATGAAATTTAAATAAGGCCACCTACCTTTTCAGACAAATAAGATCGTTTAAAAAACTAAAAAGAACCGACTTCAATGCCGCGCTATTAATTTTCAGCACCAATTTTGAGGTGTTTATCTCCACATCTCTGGAGATACTTACCAGAGCTCGATAAAATTACCATGGTACCACACTTGGGATATCTCCTTTCCAACAAAAAAAGAATAATCGAAATCGGTTCATAAACGACGAAGTTATCCGCGAACAAACAAAAAAAAAACATATATACGGTCGAATTGAGAATCCTCCACCTTATTTTGAAGTCGATTAAAAAGAAATTTCCAAATCCGTTCAAGCATCTTCGAGTAATCGGTGAACACACAAAAAAAATTAAGAAAAGATTCTCACGAATTGAGAACCTCCACCTTTTTGTGAAGTCGGTTAATTATCTTAATTATATGTATGTATGTATATTGACAATATGTTGAGTTTTTTTTTTACTTACCTCATTAGTCTCTAACTCTGCCGTCCAATCCTGCACATCATCATAATTCTGAGCCTCAGCCACTTGGAGATCTGTCAGGATCCTCAGCTCATATGCATCAGGTTTTACGTTGATGGCTTGACAGATTCTCACTGAACGTTGTCGACCAGTTGACAGGAGTCTGTGACAAATTGTACAATAGGGCTATAAGGGCGGTTTCAGACCAGCGTTTTATACGCGCGTATAAGCTCGTTTCTGGAAGCACATGTAGGCGCGTATAGGAGCGCCTTTTGCCACACGCCTAAATCGTACGAGCGTTGACGCGCTTTTAAGCTCGTATAAAATAAGCGCGAGCCGTGAGACACTATCGGTTCGAACGAACACGCCGGTTTAAGCCCGTGTACGCGACTCTAGTTTTTTGAAGCGTGAAATGTAGCACGCGTGTAAGCGCGTATGCCGAAACGACCGTAAACGCTCTGACCGTACGCGCAGTAAAAAACGCTAGTCTGAAAAACCGCTCTAACGTAGTATGTTATCTGTTCTGTGCTATTACACCCATTTTAGAAAAGTGTCTCAATTAGATTATATAGTGCTAATGAACAACAAATGGCTGGTTTCACAGGCACATTTATTGAGAGTTTATCTACTCAATCATAGCGTTATTATATATCAACTCTCAATATATATACTGACTGGTTTCTGACCAGCCATAAGAAATTCACAAAATTTTTATTCAATCAATAAGAGCCATAAAAAAACATTTGAATTTTAAATTTTCAAATATCGCGCGTAATTTGACGAAAACGCTGGACGCTGTGGACGCCATATTGCTCTGTGGTCATGACGTCAGTTGGCTGTGTAAACAAATGCAGTGATATGATAGTTGACAGCTGACACTTCTAAGTTTACATAGCCGTATGACGTAATAACATGGCGACTACTGGCGACTACTATTTAATGGTTTTATGAAACAGATTAAAAAGCTGAAACCTTTGAATTGAGTTTTAAAATTTAGTTTGCTATTTTATGAATTAAAACTAACGTTTTCCAACTGTTTTTTGCCTAAGCTATCTCAACAATATATTTTTAAATTTTTTCTCATATAGAGTAAAACCCCATTTTATTTCGAATTAACTTTTTTTTAGCAGCTTGCATGCAATTTATTTATTATTGTAGGCTTGAAAAAATTATTCTTTTATCTTTACGTACCCTCGTATATTATAAGCCTCTTCATGCAGTAGCCTGGTGGAGATGAAGGCTCCACACTCGGTGACCAAAGTGTTTTGAACAGCTGCGGTGGCAGCCAGCCGAGCCCCGCCCTCTGCAGCTGTGAACCGATGACAGCACGGCTCCAACATCTGCGGGAAATTATTTATGTAAGGTCAACATTGGGAAGACCGTCTACAAGGCAAGATCGTCTATGCGCATCATCGGTTTTGAGTAGCGATGCAGTTAGCATTAACAGTATCGATACAACAGTAATATAGTTCGGTTCAATTTTTAACAGACTTCAAAAAAAGAAGGAGGTTTCTCAATTCGACCGTATATATATATATATATATATATATATATATATATGTTACCACACATGGGATATCTCCTTTCCAACAAAAAAATTATAAACATAATCGGTTCATAAACGACGAAGTTATCTGCGAACAAACAAATATATATATATATATATAATTAAAAAAATTATAAACATAATCGGTTCATAAACGACGAAGTTATCTGCGAACAAACAAATATATATATATATATATAATTAAAAAAATTATAAACATAATCGGTTCATAAACGACGAAGTTATCTGCGAACAAACAAATATATATATATATATATATATATTTGTTTGTTCGCAGATAACTTCGTCGTTTATGAACCGATTATGTTTATAATTTTTTTGTTGGAAAGGAGATATCCCATGTGTGGTAACATATATATATATATATATATATATATATATATACGGTCGAATTGAGAAACCTCCTTCTTTTTTTGAATTTGATTATATATATATATATATTTGTTTGTTCGCAGATAACTTCGTCGTTTATGAACCGATTATGTTTATAATTTTTTTGTTGGAAAGGAGATATCCCATGTGTGGTAACATGGTAATTTTATTGAGGTCTGATAAGTATCTCCAGACATATGGAGATAAACACCTCAAAATTGGTACTGAAAATTAATAACGCGGCATTGAAGTCGGTCCTTTTTTAGTTTTTTAACGATCTTATGTATCATAAATGTCGCTAGCAACACTATAGTGAGAAAAAAATAGCTATAATTTAACTTAATGACGGTCTTACCCTTAATAATAGAGTATGCCGGTCTTACCCGAGTTGACCTTAATGTGTAGAAATTAATAATAACAGAGTTTTGAAGGTACTCCCGATATTTGGGTCAATCAACAATTTTACCCACACTTTGCTGTCCCTGACATATCTTTATAAAATAAGGCGAATTGATTATAGTTGCACTCAAAAATAATATCAGAATCATTTCTATGATATTTAAGCACAATGGAAAACTGCATTTCATTTAACAAAATATTTTATTTCTATGAAATTATATGGTAACTCAGTATACAAAATATTCGCGCCATACAAAATATACCTGTCCGAAATCAACATTCACTTGTTAACTATCTTAGTAAATGAACATTTTAGCCTGCACATTTGGTTAAGTTTTTTTGAGGAATAAGTTAGAGATAAACACTTAATCGTGTCTAATAAAAACCCACAGTAAGACATACCACATTTACAAAAAAAATTGTGAAGTTGTGTCCCCAGCTAAAATGTTTTTGATTATGTATACTGAGTTACGTTCATTCCAACTTGCAACAGATAGATAGCTCCAAATGTTGTAAGTAGCTTTAATTCGGTATACTTTTGCTCACGCGTCGTGGCGGTGCCCTTTGGTAGTGCTGTGTTAAGATTTCAATCTTACCGCTTGTTTTAGTTTGTACTCGCCACCACTAGATGGCGTTAGTATGCAAGATAGCTCGCGGTGGTGTTTCATTTGTCGAATTAATGTAAGTTTGTATGAGCAAATATATTAAGTTGTTGACTGTTCAGCGAATCTTGTTTCCCGAGTTTTATTTATTTATTACCTCGAGGGTTTTTTGGATTCGTACATGGTCCTTCGTTAGCCGTCAAGGCAAAGACGCGAAGGAGAACTCTGTTGGGTATCTCCCGATACTGTGTACGGTCCACTCGGCATTGCCAAATCTTTTCAGCTAAGTCGTGGTAGCGGAACATTGTACACTACCACTGACTTCTCGTGGCACCGAAGCGCCACCTGTCGGTAAAATTTGGATTTTGGCGCCAATGAGACGCCATTTTGAAGTTTGACAGCTGTCAACGTCAAAATTGAAACCTGCAAGTGAAATTTAAATTTGGCGCCAAAGTGACGCCATTTTGGAGTTTGACAACCGTCACTGTCTAATCTAGCAGTGACAGAAGATTGGCATACATCGAGGAGGATCTGTGGAACGAGTGAAAGAGACCTTTCCATTGGAGTTCCGGTACGTCACATATGGAAGTGACGCAACAAGCAACACAGTAAAGTGAAGTTGGTAGTATAACGTGGACAAACTGTGAGTACTTTTGATATATTAGATTGGTGCAAATTTGAACTTTAATTCCGTGAAGATTTTAACATAGTAAAATAATATGCATATCAGTGAACTAGTGATAATTTCAACCTTAATTTAAAGAACAATTTAACTTAGAAAAATTTGTAATAGTAGTATAGTTTGAAAAATATTACAAGTGTTAGTTAGGACTTAGAATAATTTCTCTTAAAGTGGTTAGACGGGGAACCTATGCCCGATTTTTGACCGAGGTGTTACAATTCTCAAACACTTAAAAAAATATCGATGTTTTTCTCGTCGACTTGTAAAATTTTAAGAATTACACTCGTATACTATTAGTTACTATGAAGTCGGCGAATATTCTAAGTCATTTCTAAAACTGAACTTGTAATTTGTGTGTGTCTTATTCAATACTGTTTTGCTATTATTAATTATTATTGTTGAATTTTATTTTGGTGTGATTATATTATTGTTTATTAAAGAGGTCTGTTTTTAAACTACAAGATCGTCTTGCAGCGCTTATTAATAAATCAAATATTAACTTTAAGAAATCACCTAGAGAACGGGTAACTACATCATATGTATCTACAAGGTTAGAAGTGCTAGAGAAGCATTGGAATGAGTGAGTGAGAGTGAGTGGATCATTATGAGTCTAGTAATTTATATGATCAAACGGAAGATAGTTATATTGAATGTAAAACTTTATTGAAAGAGGCAATTTTGAATCTCAAACCAGAGCCTGCAGCGGCATGTTGGGCTACTCCTGCTGCAAGTCGAGGAATGGAACAACGTAACGTGAGCTACCCAAAATTGAAATACCTAAGTTTTCAGGCAAATATTCTGAGTGGGCTAGCTTCCGAGATTTGTTCACTTCCTTAATCGGCAACAGTAAAAGTAAGTAATGTAGACACGGAACTCGCGCATGTGAAGGCGGTGTTAGAGGCAAACGGATACAGCTGGAAGCAGAGTAATCGGATTGCGAACAACTCCACAAAGTGCCGAATAACATCGGTTGAGAGAGCAGCAACGTATCTACCATACGTCATGGGGATCACGGACAAAATTGGACACTTGTTACGCCGAAGATATAGCATCAAGACGATATCCCGCCCCCCCTCACGTGTCAGGCAATTGTTGCGCTCTCCAAAGGATAAGAATCCCCTAGGAGCTCCTGGGGTCTACGTTGTTCCTTGCGACTGTGGTGCAAGCTACGTAGGCGAGACCAGAAGAAACGTGTCCACAAGACTCAAAGAACACATTGCTTCCATGAAGAACGTGGACAGCGGTAGCTCGGCGGTTACAGAGCACGCTCTCACATCTGGGACGACGCACTACATCAGATTTGACAAGGCACGGATTTTGGCGCGTGAAAAGTACTTTGTACCCCGCAAAATCCGAGAAGCCATTGAGATCAGTCGTCGTCGTAACTTCAACAGAGACAGAGGGTGGTACCTGTCAAATACGTGGAAAACCGTTCTTCATGGAAAGCACGTCACCAGTGGCAACAGTGAGGAGAATCTTGAGTTCCGTCAGCCGGTTGGATGAGGTTTCGTCTGAAGTAAACAGCAGTGATGAAGACGAAGCCCTCCAACCTAATCCCGCGCCTCCACTATGTACACCGCATCATCACCCCCCACCAACACCACCGCCGCCGCCGCCGCCGCCGCCGCCGCCCGCTCCGTCCGCCCGCGCTGCACGAGCAGCGGCCCGCAGTGCGAGGTTGAACGCGTCGGCGAGCGCCCCGCACTCAAGATCCTGAAGAAGGCCTCCGGATGAGGCCGAAACATATGTCGATCGCTATATCGACATCGCGTAAGTCACGTTAAATTCCCGTTTTTAAATCTATAACAGTAATAGTATCGATCCTGTACAAAAGCTTCATTATTTAAAAAGCTGTGTTACTGGAGAAGCTGAACAATTGCTGCGACACATTCCAATCACTTCAGACAATTACCAGGTTTGCTGGACTCAGCTAGAAAACAGATACAATAACAAGAAGTATCTAGCTAATTGTATCTTAATGAAATTGACTACTCAAAAATCATTGACTTCAGAATCTTCGAGTGCGCTAAAACAGTTGTTAGACACAACCAAAGAATGTATGGTTGCATTGAAGAATTTAAGTATTGATATCAATTCTTGGGATATCATAGTCATTTTCTTGATTAGTCAAAAACTCGACCCTGAGTCTCGCAAGCTTTGAGAACAAAGAGTTTCAGAAACCACAATTGAGTTGCCATCTCTTGTAATGTTTGAGGAGTTTCTGGAACAAAGATTTAGATCTCTAGAATTCTTAGATCCTAAGGTCCTAAAACAGGACAAAATGAATTGTTTTCACGTTGCCACAACTTCTGTATCTTGTGCATTTTGTTCAGATAACCACAGAATAAGTAATTGTAAAAAGTTCTCCCAAGAGACCTTAGACTCGCGTCGTAATTTTGCCCAGTTCTCCCAAGAGACCTTAGACTCGCGTCGTAATTTTGCCCAGTCAAACCACCTATGTTTTAATTGTCTAGGCACTGAGCACTCAGTGTACCAGTGCAATGTGTCAACTCGATGCCGATTATGTAAGAAGAAGCATACACTATTGCACCCCAAAAACAAACAGTCAACCTCAGAAGCCGCTAAGTCGGATCGGCCTGTCAACAAGAGTGTTGTTGCTACTTCAACATTAGCAACAACGTCTTCTGAGACTCAAGGCAATCCATCAGATGCCCCCAAGATTACGTCTTGTTTTGCTAATGCGTCCAGTCACGTCCTATTGGCTACTGCCCTAGTAAAGGCAGAATCCAGTAAGAAAACTACTGTCGTATTGAGATCCTTGCTCGATCAAGGTTCCCAGGCATCTTTTGTTACAGAATCTGCAGTGCAGATGCTAGGACTCAAAAAGTCTCATGAATCTGGTGTAGTAGTCGGGTTAGGCGGCGACCGGGCCTCGACTGTTAAGTCGAAGGCCACTGTTGTTTTTAAAATTCAGTTTCGCCATGATCCCACTTTCACCGTCACAGTAAAAGCTCATGTATTGACCAAGTTCACATGTCTTTTACCCACTTCAGTTGTACCGAGTGTACAAAACTTTCCAGCTCTTTCATCATTGGAATTAGCAGATCCTTCGTTTGGCACGCCAAGCCGAATAGATCTGCTATTGGGGGCGGATGTGTATAGCCAGATCTTGTTAGAAGGTTTGATCAGAGGTTCGCCTGAGTCAGTGGTTGCACAAAACACTCGACTAGGCTGGATCTTATCTGGCACAGTACACACTGCCGATGAAAACAACTAAGATGTGAAGAGCCGTAATGTAGTCAATATGCTTATAACGCATATCAATTAGTCTGTAAATGAACTGTTAAAAAAGTTCTGGGAGATGGAGTCAGAGCCATCGTCCCATACGCATAAGCTCTTGACTCTTGAAGAGCAAAAATGCGAAGAATTATATTCTCGAACTACAACAAGAGACGAGTCTGGTAGTTACGTAGTTCGTCTACCATTCAAGACTAACGACCCTCTCTCTAAACTCGGTGGTTCTGAGAACATTGCTCGAAGGCGGTTTCTCATGCTTGAGAAACGTTTGAGCAAGTCTCCTGATCTCAAGATTGAGTACTCTAAGGTGATCAATGAGTACGTCAGTTTGGGTCACGCGGAAGAGATCATCAACCCCGATAAATCTGATGCTGTGTACATACCTCACCACGCAGTGGTACGTCAAGATAAAACTACCAGCAAAGTACGAGTAGTTTTCGATGCATCTTGCACAGGATCAAATGGAGTTTCACTGAACGATGATCTGATGACGGGTCCCACTCTCCAACCAGACCTGAGACATCTAGTTATGCGCTGGCGGTGCTATCCGATAGCAATCGTTGCCGACATCGTTAAGATGTACAGACAAGTCAAAGTGGCTGAAGAGGATATAGATTTTCAACGCATATTCTGGCGTGAAAATCCAGATGCTAAGCTGCAGCATCTCCGCCTATTACGGGTAACCTTTGGTACCTCCTCAGCCCCTTACTTGGCTGTACGTAGTCTTCAACAGCTAGCTAAGGATGAAGCCGATGATTTTCCTTCAGTAGCCAGCCGCGTCATGACAGATTTCTACGTTGACGACTTAATGACAGGATGTTTCTCTGACAGTGAAGGCATTCACATCTACGAGCAAATGACTGCTCTGTTGAATCGTGGAGGCTTTCAACTACAAAAGTGGTCAAGTAATGCCGAACAACTTATGAACTACATCACTCATACACTCAAGACAGATGAGATCATGAAAATTCTTGGTCTGACTTGGAACAGAAGAGCTGATACATTCCAGTGTACGGTACAGCTTCCTCCGCTTGAAGTCCCAGTGACCAAAAGACGCATGATCTCCGACATTGCTCGTCTGTTCGATCCGCTGGGTTGGCTGGCTCCATTCATTACTACGGCGAAAATATTCATCCAGAGATTATGGCTATCTGGAATCGAATGGGATGAAGAAGTTCCTTCTTCTCTGTTCAAAGAATGGACAACTTTTCGTAATGGTCTCCAAGACCTTACTAGGATTCGCATACCCCGATGGGTCCAAACACGTCACGATGACAAGTGTCGTGAACTCCACGGTTTTTCGGATGCCTCTAATCTTGCCTTTGCAGCGGTTGTCTACTTGCGAGTTGTAGACAACAATGGCAATGTCCATGTGAACCTGATCACGTCAAAGACTAGAGTCGCCCCCATAAAACAAGTCTCAATTCCAAGACTAGAGTTATGTGGTGCGGTACTGCTAGCCAAGCTGTTAAATGAAGTAGCTGAAACGCTCGACATTCCCAAGCTTCATCTGCATGCTTGGACAGATTCGTCGATCGTCTTAGCGTGGTTAAGCAGTCACCCTAGTCGATGGCAGACATTCGTTGCTAACAGAGTGTCAGAAATACTAACCGTAACCGACGCAAGTCAGTGGTCACACGTACAGTCGTAAGACAATCCCGCTGACTGCGCGTCGCGTGGTATTCAACCTTCTGACCAGGTCGATAACGAACTCTGGAATCAAGGTCCTCACTGGCTGCACCTGGAACATATAAAGATTAACAAGGGAAAAGTGCAAGAAACAACTTTGGAACTAAAAAAGCATAAAATTAAATGTCATATACTTACCGGTGATGACAGCATTGAAGATCCATTTTTGGACCGATTTTCTTCTTTACGGAGACTTCTTCGTGTGCTGGCCTGCCAGGCTATTCTCTAAGCTAGTTTACGCATCTCGCAAGCGGAATCCGCGGTGAGTCGTACTAAGAAATTCAAATCGTAACACGATTGTAATATGGTTGAATTTCGTAACACGAAATTCAAATCTCACTGCGAAGTTCGCTTCGAGATTAGCTTACAGAATAGCCCTACTGGTGTAGAAGATTTTACTCACCTCGCAATCCGTCAGCAGAATCTTGGTTGACTTCTAAGGAATTGCAAGAAGTATTGACTCTCTGCATAAAGAGATGTCAAAGTCAATACCTCACTGATGAGATCAAGAGTAAGAAAAGCAAATTTTCTTCTCTCAATCTATATAGAGACTGTGATGGAATTTGGCGTGTGGGTGGAAGACTACAGGGTACTGACCTTTCAGAAAATAGGAAACACCCCATTCTTATACCACGGAACTCACATTTAGCAAAATTGCTAATCGCGGACGCTCATGAACGTACTCTCCATGGCGGTCCCCAACTAATGATGAATATCATCACATCCAAGTACTGGATAGTAAGCTTACGCAATCTTGTGAAGTCCTACATTCACAAATGCGTTAAATGTCTGCGCTATTCATCAAGACCTGTTCATCCGCTCACGGGTCAATTGCCCTCAGCTAGAGTCACTCCTAGCAGGCCTTTCCAAAAAAGCGGACTGGATTATGCGGGTCCAATAGCGGTTAGGACTACAAAAGGTAGAGGACATCGATCCACTAAGGGCTACATCTGCCTTTTTGTTTGCATGGCTACCAGAGCCATCCATTTGGAAGCTGTGAGCGATCTTAGATCTAGTAACTCACAGCTTTCAAACGTTTTGTAGCAAGACGTGGTCTATGCACGGACTTGTGGAGCGACAACGCTACCACCTTCGTAGGTGCCGATCGTGAACTGAAGGCGTTGTTTGCGGCAGAAAAGTTAAGCGTCGCTTCTGAAATCGGCAATTGGTTATCCAATAATGGTACGACTTGGCATAGAATACCACCATATAGTCCCAACTTTGGTGGACTGTGGGAGGCTGGCATCAAATCCACAAAAAGGCACCTCAAACGAACCATAGGAGAGACGACATTGACGTTCGAGGAACTCTCCACGGTATTGGCACAAATTGAAGCCTGCCTCAATTCGCGACCAATATCACGTTTAAGTGATTCCTTGGACGATCCCTCTCCATTGACGCCTGGGAATTTTCTCGTCGGAGAACCTCTGATCCTCGCCCCAGATATAAACTATGAAAAGTCTAATATCAATTGTCTCAAACGTTGGCAATTGACACAACGCATGGTTCAAGACTTCTGGAAACGTTGATCGACCGAGTATCTCACGCAGTTTTTACGCAGACACAAATGGAGGACCAACTAAGCTGAGCTCAATGTTGGCGATATTGTTTTAGTCAAAGAAGACGGTATGCCCCCGGGGAGGTGGCTTTACGGTATCATTACCGATAAACATGGTGGTTCTGACAAAGTTGCGCGCGTGGTCAGCTTGCGATGCAACGGTGCAGTAATCAAACGGCCTGTATCCAAGCTTTTTGTGCTGCCTTTTTCTGACCATACTGTTTAAAAACTTTTAGAAGCTGTATATTTACATGTCTGTAAGTGTTGTCTACACTTTATATTTTGTACAATGTTATATACATTACAAAAAGTTGTTGTATTTTTCAAAAACTTTATTGTAAATTTGGTGACAATGTCATGATGTAGATTATGATTTAAATTGCGTAAAGATTTATTTTGTAGTTTTTAATTGTACTGTAGTATCTAATTCACATAATAAATTGTAATATATTAATTCCTGCCCCAGTGTTCCAAATTTATAAGATTTGTTGTAAATGGACATTAGTCCATGGCGGGCGGAATGTTAAGATTTCAATCTTACCGCTTGTTTTGGTTTGTACTCGCCACCACTAGATGGCGTTAGTATGCAAGATAGCTCGCGGTGGTGTTTCATTTGTCGAATTAATGTAAGTTTGTATGAGCAAATATATTTAGTTGTTGACTGTTCAGCGAATCTTGTTTCCCGAGTTTTATTTATTTATTACCTCGAGGGTTTTTTGGATTCGTACATGCTGTCAAGTCGCCAGATTGCAAAGAGTGTTCTGAGAGAGTGCGTGCCTTTTTGCGCTGTCTGCTGAGTGACTTCAATTTCTCGACGTTATTTAAAAATTATTACTAACAAATCATGTTTTTGTAGTATCTAACATGTATAATCGACTAAAGCTTATGTCACATACAATATTTAAATATAAAAGCACTCTTTTCACGACAACATGCCGTTTGTCTCCTGAGTTACATGTATACTCAGTTACTTTCGTGGTAACTTAAGAGACATTCTTGGTAACACCAGAGACGATTGCTCACTCCGCAAGCTTTTTAATTCGCTTTTATTAGCTTCAGACGTATGTATGTTAGTATGTAACGGAATCTTTGAACATGATTTTAACCCCCTTCAAAACGTCGGACTAACTCGAAATTTGGCATACTTATTAAGGACCGATGAGAATAAATAAATAATAAAAGAATATTTAAAAAAATATTTCGACTAAAAAATGAAAAATAAATAATAGTTTAAAAAAACTAAAAAAATACGCTTTTGTAGAAAATCCAACTAAAAAATAGAAAATAAATTTTAATAAATTTGAATTAAAAATAGTTAAGAAAAAATGATTTTATTGTAAAAAAAAGCGTGGGGTGCTTTTCAGGATATTATCAAAATAACCCTTCTAGTCATATCTGTTCATAAAATATTTGGAACTATTGATACCATGCACCCCACGCTTTTTTTTTTACAACAAAATCATTTTTTCTTACACTATTTTTAATTCAAATTTATTAAAATTTATTTTCTATTTTTTAGTTGGATTTTCTATAAAAGCGTATTTTTTTAGTTTTTTTAAACAATTATTTATTAACTTGAAAATGTTTCGTAAAAATAATTTTTCGTAAAAACAGTTTTCTAATTATTATAATTGTTATTATTTAAAATTGATAACAATCATGTGAGTTACGTCAGTTATGAAGTTATCATAAAAATCTTACTAAGACCAGACATTTTAGCAAAACGACGGTGCAAATTGGGAATGCCGATTGATATTTTCAACAGATGAGTGTCATTTTGTTGATTTTTAGCTTTGGACTTGATATGCGATCCATTTGTTAAACCATTTTTGATTGTATGTATTAGGCGTTACCCAATTTGTCTCTGGAGTTACTGATTGTCCCCAAATTATTAATTACGTTTTCAGTCAGAACATACTCATTTCATATTGTATAACTTTATATCAGCAGTAATCATACAAACAATTGTCGAGTTATTATGCATAGTGCTTATGTATTTGTATGACTCTAATATTTAGTTTCAATTGAAAAGTAGTCCTACGTATTTGTTTAGAAGTAACGCAAAAGACAAAGAGTAATTTAGTTTTGTGCTAAAAGTTTAAAATATACGAATACTGATTATGTCAAAATAATTGATTATGCATTTAAAATCAAATAAAAAAATATGAATAAGTTTTTATATTTAATTCAAAATGTATCTAATATAGAATGCAGGTAACGCAGGGGACAATTTTTAAGGGTCTTCTGGACACTTTTTACTATAACTGTAATCAATGCCGTTAGACTGCGTAGCCCGACTAGGTATTTATAGCAGTTGATATTTCTAATGCCTTAGTCGAATTAGAATAATGGAAAAGAATATTTAATTTTTTCAAAAAAAAAATTTCAAAACCGTCCAGTGTGGGTAAAATAGTTGATTGACCCATTTAATGTTTATGATAACCTACATTATGGTAGAGAGTTAGTTAAGATTGAATTAATGGCGAATAAGGGCCGGCGCTCACTGCTGGCACGGCACGGCATGTCCTGGCAAAGGATTTTATTACTGATCAAGTTATTATGAATCTTATTTCAGTGAGTTTAGAATTCATGTTACTTTATTTGCCACGATGCCGCGGCATAATGTGACGTGCCGCGGTATGCTGCGGCATGACGCGACGCGCCACAGGATGCTGCGGCATGACGTGTCATGCCGTTTCATTGTACGGGTTGCATTTCCCAGAATTGCGAAAAAAACGCTGCGAGAACGCCGTGGGATGCCGCAGCACAACCTGCCGTGCTATGCCGCGCCACGCCGTCAGTGAGCGCCGGCCCTAAAGAAGCTGAATTTGTTTTCTGGTATATTTAATTGACATCAAGAGTTAGAACACAATATAATCAGTGGGAACTACCATATTTTCGGGTTAAGAGAAGGCTCCCATACATGGAATTGAAACTTAAAAAAAATGTGCATCATAACTATAAGTGCGGGGTGGTGTATAGATAAAATCTTTTAATAAAAGTGGCCAAGTGCAAGTCAGACTTTTGTCTCGCACACGGAGGGTTCCGAACCGTAAGACCAGTTGAAGAAGTTGTGCTGTTAGACCTTGCTTCTTGCCAAATTTCATGATTCTAGGTCAACGGGAAGTACCCTATAATAGGTTTAGACCCAAAACCTAAAGGGTACTTCAGGTTTACCTAGAATTGTCAATTTTGGTTATAAACAAGGTCATAGAGCACAAGTAAAGGAAACATTTCAAAAAAAAAAACAGTTGAAAATTAAGGTACATTTTGGTACTAACAAGTTTTCGCGAAAATCTTAATTTGCCCATATCTTTTATTGTGTTGACTCAAGACCTTGATTTTTATACACCCAATAGGGACTATAGACCTCAGTATCAGGTATAAATTTCAACTTGCTAGGTCCACTCGTTCCTGAGAAAATCAGTGGTGACACACGGACAGAGGGCCCGGTGGAGTAATCGGGACAACGGTCGCCTTTGATGCCGTGGTACCGAGTTCAAACCGCCGTGCACCAATGAATTTTTCTATCGAAAAATTTATGTGCGCTTTTCACAGTGGCCCTCCGGTGAAGGAAAACATCGTTAAGAAACCAACAACCCCCGCATGGTGGTAGGACACTATCTACTGTCCGCCTGGCCAGCTACCACCCTCAAGTTAGAAAATCTGTCACCAAACATCTAATGTGTTCCGGCAGCCATCCTTGAGAGCCAGTTCCCATTCTAGGCCTAGCGTGCATACCATCTTCGACCGCATCATCACTTACCAACAGGTGAGATAGTGGTCAAACGCTAGCCTATAAAGTATTAAAAAAAAAAAAAACAGACAGATGGACAGACAGACAGACAAGAAAGTGATCTTATAAGGGTTTCTTTTTTTACCTTTTGAGGTACGGAACCCTAAATACTAAAAGAACTGACTCCAAATGCTGCGCTATTAATTTTCAGTACCAAGTTTGAGGTGTTTATCTCCATCTAAGGAGATACTTATCAGATCTCGATGAAATTACCACCCATGGGATATTTTCTTTCCAACAAAAAAATAATCATCAAAATTGGTTCACAAACAACAAAGTTAGACACGAACACAAAAAAATATATATATATGGTCGAAGTGAGAAACCTCCTCCTTTTTTTAAGTCGGTTAAAAATTACTTAGAATGTGTTTCAAATATGAATGAAATAAAACTGACTTGCTAGACATGGCCGTTATTGGCTATTTCTGGCAACGGTTTTCTAACCGATATTTGGAGTCAATATCGGTTATGTTAACCGTTGCCGAATACCGATATCAAAGCCAGATTTCAACTAACTAATTCGCGCTTCATTTTCGTAATTAAGACGTAGTAATAGTAACTATTAAGTCCTTAATTGAATAAAACACATTTAGAATGTAAATCGTGTAATGAGCTAGGTAGCCATTGTAAAGAAGTGAGGCTGTCACACAAAACATTCTCCTACCCACATTAGCCAACATTATATAAATACAAAGTGGAAAAGTACCCTACATAACTATTAATAATAAATCAAACAATACTGACATATGACATACCTCCCCCCTAAGTTATGATACAATAACAAATGAATGTGTAATGAAATATAAACTAAACAATCAAACATATATGATACCTGAGTATGAGTACACAAAATAATATATTTACAAAATGCCCTTATGACATGTATAGATTTTCTTTGTGTCTATTATATGGAGTTCTGGTATGCAGATCCAGTCTATTTCTAATTTTGCCTGGAGCAGACGAAGTAGATGGCATCTGTGACGGAGGTATACCCAACATGTCCGCCCATTGGTCAGCATCAGGAATCTCAATGATGTCCGACTCTTGACTTTCAGGTACATCACTATTGACTCTATGATCTGGCGGTGCTGGGTCAACAGATACTGGGTCTCTGACCACTATCTCTCCCTCCTCTTGACTAGTCTGAGCAGATGTCTTTTTAATAAGTTGGTCTATATGACGGTTAACTATTGTACCATTCTCCGTTCTGACCTTGTAGTTTGAAGGACCATTTTTATCGCAGATCTGACCAGATAACCACCTTGAACCTATTGTGCTGTAATTCCGATACATAACTTTCTGGCCGACACTTGTCTCTCTAGATCTTTTATCGCGGTTATTATCTATCTGCTGTTCGGTCTGTTTATGTTGCAGGTTGTCCGGGTGTAAAGTGTCCAGTAAAGTACGTAGACGTCTGTTCATCAGTAATTCGGAAGGTGTCTTATTTGTGGTAGTACATGGAGTGACACGCAGTCCTAGTAGTAAATTTGGAATCCTACAGTCCCATGCCAAGTCATCCATCTTCCGCAGTTTATCCTTGATCGTCTGCACCATGCGTTCAGCCAATCCATTGGTCGCTGGGTGGTACGGTGCTGTGGTAACATGTCGGATGTTGTTAGCCTTGTAAAATTGCTTTATCTCTTCAGATACAAAACATGTGCCGTTGTCGGATACCACCACATCACATAATCCATGTGTGGCGAAAACTATTCTCAAAAGTTTTATGACTGTGGCCGATGTTGTATTGTTAACCATGAACAATTCGGGCCAACGGGAGTATGCGTCCACAATGATCAAGAAATATTTATTGTGGAATGGCCCAGCAAAGTCTATATGGATTCTAGACCAAGGTCTCGTTGGAGTTATCCACTTGTGAGATGTTTTCGGGGGCATGTGTCTATTCTCGAGACATTTAGTACAAGTGCCCACCATCGATTCTATGTCCTCATTAAGATGTGGCCACCATACATAGCTCCGTGCTAGAGACTTTGTTTGTACAATGCCCCCATGCGTTTTGTGGAGCATTTTTAACACAGCTTATCGGAGTGGCGTCGGTACGACCACACGACAGCCTAACATTATGCAGTCGTTCTGAAGCGATAGTTCTAATCGATTCAACCAAAATGGTCTTAAATCGTCGTCGGTTATTCTTGCCGGCCACCCGCGTTGTATGTAGTAAGTGACCCGTGATAATATTCTGTCTCGTTTCGTTTCAGACGCGATATGTTCAACGTCATGAGGGAAATCTTCAGGTGTTTCAGCCATCAGCAATATTTCACTAAGCTGCTGTTCGGGCTCCTCTGGAACGGGCCGGGGCCAGCGACTCAAACTGTCTGCGAAACCTATTTCCGCTCCCGGCTTATAAGCTATCTCGTAGCTGTGTGATGTCAAAGCGATGGCGATTCTAGTTAATCGCGGTGACAACATATTGGGCATAGATTTTCTTGGGTCAAATATGCCCAGCAGCGGTTTGTGGTCGGTCACTATGCGAAAATGTCTTCCCATAAGGTAATTATGGAACTTTGTGATCCCGAACATTATAGACGTGGCCTCTTTGTCCAGTTGGGAGTAACGTCGTTCGTGAGAATGAAGCGTCCTGGACGCCATGGCTATTGGGCGGTCCTGTCCGTCGTCCGTGTGGTGCGACAAAACTGCCCCGACGCCGTATTCTGAGCTGTCACACGTGAGTACGAGCGGCTTCTGTAAGTCGTAGTGCATCAACGTCAAGTCGAATGTAATGAGACGTTTCGCTGTATCGAATGAATTTTGTTCACGCTCTGTCCACTTCCAAGCCTGAGTCGTCTCCAACAACCTGTGTAGAGGCTCCAGTATTGTCGCCTTGTGTGGAACGAATCTTTCGTAAAAATTGTACAGGCCGAGGAATGCCTGCAGCTCCTGCTTGTTTCTGGGCGCTGGAGTGTTGGCGATCGCTTCTACTTTACTTTGTGCGGGATGAATGCCCTCCGCGTCGATGACGAAACCGAGAAATTCAACCTGCTCTTTAGCAAATTTGCATTTATTCTTATTGAGGCGAAGGCCGGCTCGCCCGATGCGTCCCAGTACTGTGTCGAGTCTTTCTTGCATTTCTAGATGCGTCCTACCGGTCACGATGATATCGTCGATCAGGACGGCGACTCCGGGGATGCCGGCGAGCAAGGAAGTCATCAATCGTTGAAAAATCCCCGGGCACGCCTTAACTCCGAATGGCAGTCGATGCACGGTGTATAGACCTTTGCAGGTATTCAAGGTCAGCAGCTTGGACGCCTCGTCATTTACGACCACCTGCGTGTATGCGCGGTCTAAGTCCAGCGTACAGAAAATTTTACCACCTGCAACTGTAGCAAAAACTTCATTCGCCGTCGGCATCGGATATGTGTCGGATTCGGTCGCCTCGTTGACCGTGCTGCGGTAGTCTCCACAGAGTCTTATTTCCTCCGACTTCTTCACGATCGGGACGAAAGGTGTAGCCCACTCCGAGTAGGCGGTCGGTCGTAGGACGCCTTCTCGCTGTAGTCTGTCGATCTCTTTTTCCACCCTTTCCTTTATAGCGTACGGAACGGGTCTGGCCTTCAGAAATTTGGGCGTCGCGCCTGCCTTCAGATGTATCGCCACCGGCTGTCCACGATAGGTACCGAGTCCGTCCCGAAATACCTCTGGATGTTTGGTCATCAGTCGATCCATTTCGTCCTTATCTCCACTCGAAACAAAGTTAATATTCATCGATATGTTGAGCAGTGTGAACCAATCGCGGCCTAAGAGGTTAGGCCCGTTTCCTTTAGCGATGATCAACGAGAGATGCTTCTCGGTCGCGTTGTACCGCACCGGCAGCGCGACTCGTCCCAGCAAGCGGACGGGAGTCTCCGTCCAGGTGCGCAGCGACAGGTCGGCGCGGCGCAGGGCGGCAGGCGGCAGGCGGCGCTGTAGCGCGCGCCACGTGCCCTCGTTGATAATGGAGAAGCTGGCGCCCGTGTCCACCTGCATGCGGACCTGCTCCCCCGCGAGACACACCACCACCTCGTACGGCGGGACGCGGTCGGGCCGCGCGGCGGTCTGCACGCAGTACATTCCGTTTAAAGTGTTCTCCGACTCTGTAGTAAAATTGAGGTCTCGGTTACCAGGATTATTTTTCTTGCTCAAGCATATCTTTTCCAAGTGTCCTTTCTTCTTACAATACCGACACACAGCGTTCACAAAACGACACTCGCCCGCGTGGCGGTCGCCACAGCGATAACATAAACGAGTGATGTTCTTGGAGTGCACGGCATTGATGTCCATCGGTTCGACGGCGGCGGTGGACAGCGTCGCGGGTAGCAGGGCGCACGGTTGCGCTCCGCCCGAAGCCAGGCCGGCCGCGTGCTGTATCATGCGGACGTCACGTCCCGCGCTCTCGGCTGACAACATAGCGTCCACTACGTCCTGATACGTTATACGGTCACGTTTCAATAGTTCATATTGTAATTATATTATTGTAAGTAAAGTCCCTCAATCCGCAGACCAATCTGTCACGTAACATGCGCTCTAAATCTGCAAAGTTGCAGCCGGAACTTAGTTTTCGAAGATGCGCGATGTAGTCCGCCGCGGATTCGTCTCGGTTTTGATCGCGTTTATAGAACTGAAACGACACTGATATTTCGTTTGGTTTCGGACTGAAATGTTTCGTAAGAATAGTCACTATTTCTTCGAACGTCACATCACTAGCTTTCCGTGGCGTTATTAACGCCAAACAAGTCTCGAACACTGGCGCACCGCACACTGTGAAGAAATTAGCGCGTTTCGCGGAATCTAACACGATTCTATTGGCCTCGAAGCAAAACTTTAATCGTTCGAGATAAATGTCCCAACTGTCCGTTTGTGGGTTGAACCCATCAAATTTCACTGCTTTACTGTCCATTTTAACACCAATTTTCACCAAACGTCGCCACTATTAAGTCCTTAATTGAATAAAACACATTTAGAATGTAAATCGTGTAATGAGCTAGGTAGCCATTGTAAAGAAGTGAGGCTGTCACACAAAACATTCTCCTACCCACATTAGCCAACATTATATAAATACAAAGTGGAAAAGTACCCTACATAACTATTAATAATAAATCAAACAATACTGACATATGACAGTAACGTAATTAAAATAAGATAGAAATCCGCCGCAGGCGAACTACTAACTACAACTACTAAAAAGATTACTAGGTATGATATTGGCGATTTTCCTTCATGATTTTCTAGGCTTAGGACTCCACTTTCCTCCTTTTGAGGATCCTTTGAAAACAAACACACGCGTCTTGGCGCGAACCGCCACCTGCGCGCGCATTTAAAAACCAATTCTACATTTCTTCTCTCTAGTTATCGTAAAGTTATTGCGACCTTATTTTGAAAGCGGTAAGGTGCAAAGTTGTAAATATAAAAACCTGTCAAAGGTCAAGCTTTAATGAACGCTTTTCGGTTTTGCGCATGCGCAAAGCAAAGTGCAACTGCAAAAACCAACTGTCCATTACAGTTCGATCTAACGAACCTCATTTTTTAAGCCTTAGCGCAGTAGAGATAAGATCGTCTTTGGTTTCATCAATAGTAGTGAAATGTTACTGGATAATGGTAACTATGGCTATAGCCAATATTCGCTCTGTCTCTGTTTTGAACGTGATGAATCAATTAGAATAAAAGAGAAGGCATAATTATGTTGGTTGTTGTTGGCAGCAGCGCGCGTAGGTTTACCACATCTCAGGATTCTTCGACCTCAGGATTGCGGCCGGAATTTGCAAATCTCGTGATATCTCAGGATTTTCAATAAAACACAGCTTACACTTAAAAGATCACATTAATTAAAAGTTGAACAATCTAAAAAAAAACTTTTTTTGGTAACAATTGAACAGTCAAAATCGATACTTATTTATCCAAGTAAAACAAACTATAATGAAGATAGCTTAAAAACTAAAACAACCGACATGAATGCCCCGCGAGTCAATTTCAGTAGCCAGTTTGAAACGTTTATATTTGAGATACTTATCAGATCTCGATGAAATTACAATGGGACCACCTCGGGATCGTAAGACCCTACCGAGTACAAAGAGAATCATTCGAATCGGTTCACAATTGACGGAGTAATCGCGTAACATACAAAGAAAAAGATACAGACGAATTGAGAACCTCCTTATTTTTGGAAGTCGGTCGATAAAAAATCTTCTTTTGGTAAACATTTTATAAAATCTCAGGACTTTTCCATAGAAAACAGGCCTTTTCTCCGGTCTTTTGATTTCTTCATCTGTTAATGGTAACCCTAGTCGCGCGCGTTATCGTAGTTATTGTACCTAACTACCTATATGTATAGTTGTTAAAGCTATAATGTGCAACTGCAAAAACCAACTGTCCGTTACAGTTCGATCTAACGAACCTCATTTTTTAAGCCTTAGCGTAGTAGAGATAAGGTCGACTTTGGTTTCATCAATAGTAGGGAAATGTTGCTGGATAATGGTAACTATGGCGATTTTGGCGATAGCCAATATTCGCTCTGTCCCTGTCTTGTACGTGATGAATCAATTAGAATAAAAGAGAAGGCATAATTGTTTTGGTTGTTGTTGCCAGTTGTTGGCAGCGTCGCGCGCGCTATCGTAGTTTTTAGTTATTGTACCTAACTACTATCGGCCTTACTAATAAAGTTTTTTTCACTCTGTGTACACGTTGTATACCACAAAAGCTGACCAATAAAAATATTTTTGACGTAGGCGTTGGATAAAGTTGGTATACAGATGTGCCATTATCAAAGGAGGCTAATCATTTCTTAAACAGCCTGGGACCCTAGTTTAGCGAGTGTGTAAAGGATTAAAATGGCGGATTTCTCTATTATCAGCTGATCAAATTCATGTCTAGACATAGTAACTATTATTGAATCTGTGTCTAGTATTCTGTGAATAAACGTTTTGATTCTTCAAACTTCAAAAAGTATGCTGTTATTTGAGGATCGTTTGTATGTGTTAGATTTGTTCTCATTGAAATGGATTACATAAATTATTTCGACATATTTGACCATTGGGAGATAGAGGAGGCAAATAAAAAAAAACGTAAACATTATGAAGACCGTGCAGATCCATTTGTTTGAACAATTCAGATTTTCCATTTGAAATACAAATTACAGGTTTACGAAAAGCCTTGTGGAACAAACTAAACGCAGTGATTACATTCTCTTTGGAAATTGACAATTTATGAAAAGATGGCTACAATCATGTTTATATTGTATCCATGGAGACCGCTAGTCTCCATGGATACAATGTCAACAGCGTAGACAGAGGACAACAGTCAATTTGAATGTTTTGTTCTAAAATTTGTTTTAAGTCTTTTACTCCTACTAAAAGAAAATATTTCCATTACATCAACAAATTTCAACAAAAAGTTCTAAAAACAACGTAGTTTGATTAATATTGCATTCCTAAAACAAAATTTCATGACTAATATTAATAATTAGTAAACTTTATGAAAAAATAATTTACGGAACTATTTAAGACGAAAACAGTTTCGAAACGAATTGACTAATAGTTGCCAGATGAAAAAGAAAAAAGTGTTAAACGTCTATGTAGATACCCACCGCCTATTCAATGTTTATTAGTCAAACTATGGATTGACGCGTGTTTAGCGCTCATTCACTGTGCAACTGTACAACCGTTTAACAGATGTATAGGCAAATTTTTATTAGTAAGGCCGTATATGTATAGTTGCCGTAGTTGGAAACCATAAAACCGTTGCTGGCTATATAACAATATCGATACGGTACGTTAGAGGAGTGGCAACCGACTTCAGTTACGTTTCGCTATAGCTGACACATGTCTATGACTTGCTACCAAAAAGTAGCTTACTACCATCAAGGAGAAAATCTGCCGCCGTAACCTTACAGTGTTTTGGCAGCACATAGAAGACCTTCAGAGTCAGAGTATTCTAAGATGAGCGTGTTCACCATTTTCAACCACATTATTGTTTCCCTACAGGTGGGATAGTGGTCAAACGCTAGTCTGTATATATAGTAAGAGGGAACTTATCTAGGACCTTTCTACGCGAACAATCTTTTGAAGTTTTTACAAGTTTACTTTGAGTACACAGGTACTAGGCACAACAAATATGAATAAATACATAAATTTAGAGTTATTCTTATTTGAATTGCAGTATAGATCACGCCCTCTTAAAATCAATACATAAATATCAGCTATAAATGTGCCGAACCGGTCTGTAATGCAATCATACGCCGGCAAAAACAATTACAACAATTTATAGGTTATAATCTTTTCTATTTCGAATATTATATTTACTCACCGTTTAGCTAGCCACGCCGTTAGGAAATATATAAGTTCATTGTAACACCTAATTACACTCACTAAATTATAAATCGATTATACACGATTTATACACATTTTGTCAATATTCGAATTTTCACAACATATCACAACCTCCTCAAATTCTTTGATTGCATTCAGCATTGGCAATTACACACACACACCATTTTACTTACAATACATCGTTATTTGCACGGACTAAGTAGAGAAATGGTAATTGATAAAGCAAAATTACGACATATCAAAATTTCGCACCGCAAATATATTATTTCATCACACATTCACAACTACAAACCAAAGAGAATATAAAATATAATACTACGTTATAGGGAAGGTACGTATTTACGTTACAAAGTTTTAAAACCTAGTTTATGCTTGCAAGTACGCTAACCAGGGTCCAACCTTAACGACTTGCAAGTTTGGGGCCTCCGGGAAAACTCCCGGGAAATCCCAATTACTTTTATGTGTGCCAACCCTATCTACTGTTACTTAAATACTGAGACAGGAATGGGATGGCACTTGCAGTTCCGGCGTTTTACGACTGAGGCGTAAGAGCCGGGGAAGAACAGAGAAGGGTCCTCTTCTAGATTAATAGGAAGGTCTAGGTACTTATCTTTTATATCGACGGTCCCAGGAAGATATTATTCCGTCGCGACCGTCAAGTGCTCTAGGATTTGTATGTGATGGATTTTTATTATAATTAATTCATCTTCTTTGTTTTCATAATTTATTTACTTATATTCACAAGAATTGGTGAATCAGATCCATCCAATTGTTAATCCTTTTTAATAGGAAAAATAAATAATGTTTTTTTAAGCAACCAAACATTGCAAGAGAAAAATCTATATTCTAACTTGTCAAAATAATATATCGAAACCTTGGCAACCAATTCTACCATCGACATATGAAATTCAAATATATCGGATGAGAAAATTAGGCTGTCAACAAAGAGTTCGAACATCATAAAATAAGGCGAGGTCGCCACATCACCCCCCCACGAAGACGAACATCCCCACCAAAAAGGGAGGCCGCCCGTAATCGGAAGGAAGAACAAAATTG
Source organism: Cabera pusaria (assembly GCA_954871355.1). Classification (NCBI taxonomy): domain Eukaryota; kingdom Metazoa; phylum Arthropoda; class Insecta; order Lepidoptera; family Geometridae; genus Cabera; species Cabera pusaria. The sequence continues at coordinate 3,579,481 of OX940912.1, read as the reverse complement.
TCCCATAGTCATTCAGAATCAAACAAATCTGTGATGACCATAGAGGAAGTTGAAATTCGGGACGTCAGGTCAACCAAATTATACAAAATAACAATTTACATTAACTAAAACTCAAATTATCTCGGGACTAAGGATTCACAGATCCAAAACATCCCTAAATTTGACTCGACGTCCAGAACGCGTCGAAACGACAGGATCCAAGGCTGGTGGAGGAGACTCCTTCGAGGCAGGCAATGGAATTAAATTTCCGACCGGAGGAACAGGCACCGTGAGAGGTACGTCCAATGGGTTGCTGCCTGGTTGCACTGAGGTCGATACATGATCATCCTCAGCCTCGAGATGTGCTGGTTTAACTCTGTCCACGCTTACCTCCTGTCTTTTTCCCCCCACATCAATCGTGACGGTTTTTGCCCCTCTACTGAGGACCTTATATGGTCCAGTAGAGGGTGGCTGAAGAGAACGTCGGACCGTATCGTCACGTAAAAACACGTGCGTAGTGGTCGAAATTTCTTTAAAAGTGAAAACTGAAGGAGACGAATGCCGAGACGCAGGAATTGGTCGAAGATCTGCCACAACCTTACGTAGCTGTGCCAAAAAATCATGCGCACTACTATCACTGTTTGGCAAGGATGGTACCACGAAATCCCCTGGAAGTCTCAAAGGCTCTCCATATAATAACTCGGCAGCAGAACATTTCAAGTCTTCCTTGAGTGCTGTTCTAATACCTAGCAGAACCAGCGGTAAGGCTTTACTCCATGTCTCTGCATGGCACATTAAAGGAAGAATAAATAATTTAATAATAATTGCCAATTAATAATAATTTTTAATAATAATTTAATAATTGCCACACAAGACTTAAAAGTATTTTATTCAACAACTCACTCGTTAACTTGGAAGTCTTTTTTATGTAACGCTATATTACGCCTTATTTATTATAAATAATAAGAGTCAATTTTCTATGCAAGTATTTTCAATTCCTACGCTTGGAAGTATTTCATTTTTATATACACGATATTCGCCTCTATTCTCTTAAGCACATGTATCAAATTCCTATGCAAGTATTTCGGCTAGTCTCAGTCGCATCGGGCGCGCCCATCTCATACGAAATACTTTGAAGGTTTTTGCAACTGGCAAGTCTTAAAAGATTTTTTTATTGTGAACGCTATATTGCTCCTTATACCGACAAGAATAAGGGTCAATTTTCTATGCAAGTATTTTTGATTCCTACACTTGGAAGTATTTCATTTTTATACACACGATATTCGCCTCTATTATGTTAATGCATGTATTAAATTCCTGTGCAAGTATTTTAGCCGGGCTCGATAAATACTTGAAAGTATTTTGAACCCTGGTTTTCAGTCCTGGTAGTTGATGGTGGTCGTACTAGGTAGCCCTTGTACTGGATTTATCAGGTACGACCCATCGCTACTACGTTACTACAAACTTGCGTTTTTTGAGCTTGAGTTCAATAAGTTCAATTCAAATGAAATGCACAGATTACTATATGTGTCAGATGAAATGACAGAATCCATCATCCTAGTGACAGTCAGACAGAAGATAGAATACAGAACACTAATCTTTTTTTTGTTTCTTTATGACTCCACACAATTAATATATTTAGCCAGTGTCATGCTGCCTGTTCCTTCGAGCATTTACCAATGGAGATGTTAACGTTGTAAACCGCAAACATTTTTTTCTGCCGATACTACGGGGGCGAGGTAAACACGCATTGCACACATATAAATCACTCACTTTAACGATCCCGCACACTAGCTTGGGACACGCACACAGTATTAGAAATACAGCGTAGTTACGCACGCTCATATGGCCAAAAATGGCTATATGGCTAGCAGAGGGGTACGCCTTGCGTTAACATCTCCTTTGGTAAATGCTCGAAGGCCTGATCATATATTTTCGTTCTCTTTGACGAGTTGATATCTCTTCAAGTCTTGTGAACAAGTCATAAAGTAATTTCAATGTCACATTTCAAATATTATGTTTCTTTGAAGTGTTTCACACTTTCTTAATTGGCAAAGCACCGGAACATGTTATTCCGGAGGTTGCGGGCTCAAGTCCCGTCGGTACGATGAAATTTTGGATTGTGTTTAACAAGTCACATTTCAAGTCCAATAGAAGTCGTAGACAAGTCCAAGGCATACCCAATATAGTGGTCATACCACAGATTAAATAGAGATAATAGAGTTTACTGATGGAACATTTTCAGTAAAATTTTGGTAAGAACACAAATAGCATGTTTTTCAACATCGTGCTGTTTCCCTACACTCGCAGACATTCACCGGCATTGAATGGTTAAAAATTCACATTAATTACACATTTAAGCATAATTAAAAATAAAACTGGCCAAGTGCGAGTCAGAGTCGCGTCTCGAATCGCACACATAGAGAGGGTTCCGTACTACAGTACAATACGAAACCTAACAGAGTTTTAACACTTTCAACCTCATATTTAATTATTTGATATGACCAAGAACATTTTGTTTGGTATGCGAGTTCACGGAGAATCTCGACAGCGTGATCTAGAAAGACGGGGCTCGTTTACTAACGCCATCTATGTCATTTTGCCGAAACTAATTAGAAAGGTTGTTAGCTTAACAAACATAGATGGCGTTATACTAAAAAACACGTTTATGTAGGCGGTCCCCCCTTTGATTTTTAACATTATATATTTTTAGTAATTGTTGTTATAGCGGCAACAGAAATACACCATCTGCGAAAATGTCACTGTCTAACCATCATGGTTAATGAGATACAGCTTGGAGACAGACGGATAGACAGACTGACAAACAGACAGACGGACAGCGGAGTCTTAGTAATAGGGTCCCGTTTTACCCTTTAGCTACGGAACCCTAAAAAAGTCGTGTAACTCGTGTCGTGTCGTAAAACTCGTGGAGGAACAGGCCTATCACAAAGTTTGACAGTTCAAAGTTTTAGTAATAAAAATACAATGAGAGCATACATTTTTTCACGTTCCCGCAAAAAAACTCAGACTTCAGATTCAGATTCGTTTATTTAATATCATTGGAACTTATTTGAACACTTGGTCACGTCAATTTACAACAATAATTGCACATTATATAAAAAAACATTGAAAATTCAACATAATTAACTGTAAATGTAAAGATAATCAGCTTAAGGCTTCGTCAGAATTCTAAATACAGCTGTAAAGGGGCTCTTTAGTCACATATTAACCTAATCTAGGTACTCATTACTGTGTGGGACAATCCATAGGCGTCTTTGTCTTCAATATAATTGTGATAGTTATAATATGCTTTCTTTAATAAATTATTTTTGCACATCGCTTTGTTTAGTGTATTTTTTTATATTTTTACGCGCAAACATTATAATAATAATAATAATAATTCGGAGAGTCACTCAGACATATCATTTCCGGTTGTTCTCATCTTGCTAACTCCGAGTACTTGCACAGACATAACCTCGTAGCCAGGATCATCCACCAGCAACTTGCTCTTCAATACGGCCTTGTCGAGTCTGAGGTGCCGTACTATAAGTACGCACCTGCGCCAGTTCTTGAAAATGGTCATGCTTTGCTCTATTGGGACCGATCGGTTATCACGGACAGGACTATTGTCGCCAATAAACCTGATATCGTGATAGTCGACCGGTCCCAGCGGCGGGCAGTGTTAGTTGACATCACCATCCCGCATGACGAGAACCTCGTGAAGGCTGAAAAGGACAAGATCAGCAAGTACCTTGACTTGTCTTTCGAGGTTACCGCCATGTGGGATGTTGATTCGACTAGCATTGTCCCAATAGTCGTTTCTGCGAACGGCCTAATAGCGAAGAGTCTCGACCAACATCTCAAGAGACTCTCGCTAGACGGCTGGATCAAGGGCCAGATACAGAAGGCGGTACTTCTTGACACGGCACGCATCGTCAGGAGGTTCCTCTCTCTGCAGCCCTAACCACCGGTAGCTTGGGCCCTGCCCCGCTGCTGGCGGCACTCTAGGTTTAGGTTTTTTTATAGTATTGTTTATTTTATAATGATTTTTGTATTGTTGTTTTGATATCTATATTGTAAAAAAACCTAGACTTAAGAAAAAAGAATAAATACGAGCATAATAATAATAATATTTCTTTATTTCAGACACATGGATACATATTTGTCAGGCAAAAAAAAACAATGCACAAAAATAAAAAAAAGGAATAAAAATGTAAAAAGTAAAAATAAATGTAAAGATACTTGTAAACAGGAAATACATTTAAGTGGCTATAGCCACCCATCGTCTGTATGTGTCAGTCAGCATTAGTCTGTCCGCCAGACTTCTAATAATCGTATTTTTACACGTGTCAACCCTAGACATGAACGATGCTATTCGCTTGCGCTGTATTGCATTAAAAGTGTCCACGCGGTGTACGGTGTACATATCAGATGCACTGCAATACCATTTCAGTCCCATCAGGTGCCTGAAAATGTTATTGTATGCAACCCGTATTTTGTGGAAAGCTTTCTGGGTATATTTGGTCCAGAGTTGACACGTGTAAAACGTCTGGCAGAATGACTTAAACAGCGTGATTTTCACGTCAGGGGCGGCTTTAAAAAATTTTCTAGCAACCATGTTACCTACTACGCAAAGAGACCTTCTTTGCCTTTCTATGTCTTCATCGTCTACTAGATTGGAAGACACGATATGGCCAAGGTACTTGAAGTTATCGACTATTTTAACCGTCTGTCCATTGAGTCGAACCTCAGGGACAAAATGAGGACCATTTCCCGACCTGAAAATCATCATCTCCGTTTTACTAGTATTGTAAATCAGGTCATGTTTAGTTGCATACTGTTCACATATATTTAGAAGTTTTCTCAAGCCTTTAATCGAGGGGCTGAGCAACACCATATCGTCAGCGTAGCTCAGGTTGTTGACGTATCTGCCATCCAATCTGAGGCCGACCGGGGTGCTGCTCAGCTCCACGATTAGGTCATTCACATACATGTTGAACAGGTCGGGAGATGTGATCCCCCCCTGCCTCACACCACAGGACAGCCTGTATCCTTCAGATATCTCACTATCCCATCTGACGTTGTTTGTCTGATGGTCGTACCAGTACGCCAGAAGATCAACAACCTCAGGCGGGATATTCGTATCTTGCATCTTCTTCCATAGTGTGTCGTGATTAATGGTGTCAAATGCACGACTCAGGTCCAGGAAACAGGCATAGACTGTTGTGTCCTGTTGAGTGTAGTACTTGATTATTTCCTTAAGGGAAAATATAGCCATATCCGTCGAGACTTGCGGGCGAAAGCCAAACTGCCCATCGTCAAGATCAATTATGCTGATATACGAGTGTATCACTCTCTCTAGTACCTTGGCCACAATCGTAGCCAGTGAGATAGGCCTGTAGTTTGCCAAGCTCGAGATATCACCAGTTCTGTTTTTCGCGATAGGTATGACTAGCGTGCGAATAAGATTATCTGGTAGGTAACAGTGCCTCATGCAGAGACTAAAAAACCGCGCTAGCACACGGCAGATATGCTGACCCGAAAACAATAAATGTTCTATACTGAGGCCGTCGTGGCCCGGCGACTTACCACGCTTCATATTTCTCAGAATTACCTCAATTTGCTTCGGTGTCACTGTTACGTGGTGAGGCTCCGTGCCCCGACGTACCTCAGAACTGCAGTTATTATCTTTTACGTTATCTACATTAAAATAGGTACGAAACAGATTTGCTATATCCTTCTTATTTTTTTCGCCCCCTACACTAACCGGTACTCTAACTCTATGACCTAATTTTTTAGTTTCCTTCCAGAATTCTATAAAATTTCCGTTTGCTCGATGTCGGGCCAGCATGTCCATCTTGATTTTGTCCTGGTTTTTAAGTACATATTTAAGTGCGGCTTTGTACTCCCTGCGCGAGGCAGTCATGTTCTCATAGTGATATCCCGAGCGTGGCCTGCCGTACATAACCCACACAGAAAACATGTCCCTAGCCTTAGCATGCGCGCACCTGACGTGAAAGTTCCATCCTACAACTTTATTTATACAAAGAGTAAACAGTCATTATATTTATATCCTTAAAAAAATTTTAAGAAAAGTACGTGGACTCAGGTTATAAATTGCTCGAATGGCACGTTTTTGTAACACAAAAATGACATTTACATCTGCAGCAGCTCCCAAACAAAAGAACGCCAAAGCTCATTAAACTATGAACGTAAGCATAGTAAACTATTCTCGCTGTTTTAATGTCTGTAAGTTTTCTAACTTCTCGGATAGCGTGGATTGCAGAACTTAATTTGCTCCCCAGTTTGTCAATGTGGACCCCAGTGGACCCCAGGGGACCCCATTGTCCCTATTGTGACCCTATGTCTGTTAGGAATATTTCGCAATATAAATTTGACACATTTCGTTTTTGAAGGATTTAAAACAATTTTATTATTTGTTGCAAGTTGCAGAAAACCAGATACTTACCTCACTTAAGTGAGGTAAGTATCTGGTTTTCTTCAACTTCGTTTATATGGCTCGAATAATTTACGGTTCTGCTAGTTTTAAATAATAGGGAAGTGTCATAGGCAAACAGAACAATTTCGTTCGTTAGTGAACGTACGGTATACGGTAAATCATTCAAATACACCAGAAAAAGAAATGGACCTTGTATAAATCCTTGCATTACTCCCATTCTGACTATACACCCTTTAGAACTGACATTTCCTATATATACGCGCTGCTCTCTGTGTGAAAAGTACGATGTGATGAGACAGATCGCTTTTTCGTTGAGACCATAGTATCTGATTATTAATCAAGATTTGATGGTTACCCAGAACACTATTACTCACGAGAACAAAATGCTCGAGTCACAGACTAAGTCGAGAAGCTACGCGTGTCGAGTCGAAAGTTGAACGATCATGGAGGTAGGAAATACATATAAAACAGTCATTGCTCATCAAAAGACAATAAATGGCAGCTAATTTATGTGCCATTATGACGTTTAGGTATCAATCTCTTTTTGTAGGTAATTTCATGTCCATGTATGTATATCTAATACTAGCAGCCCACCCCGGCTTTGCACGGGTAGAACATATATGCCTACAAAATTTGCATCAGTTTGTTGCATCGAATATAAAATATGAACATATTTAACAACCATCGTCATATTTCATCCAATTTACACAAAACCTTAACGAATTATGCACCTAAATACTCTGGCTATTGGTGAAAACCGCATGATAATCCGTTCAGTAGCTATTGAAATTATTGCGAACAGACAGACAGACGCAGTGATGAACTTTGTTTTATAATACTTACGTATTGATATTGGACGGCCCTTTGGCGTAAAAGATTGTTACCCTGATTCTGACCCGACGGTCGTTGGTTCTAATCCTAGCTATATACCTACCAATGAAAGTTTTATGTGCATTCATGAATCATGAGTTTTCGTACAGTGGTAGTGGAATCATTAAATCTACCAAAAAGTAGCTTACCACCAAGGAGTCTGGGAGTCTGGGAGGAGGATCTGCCGCCGTAACCTTACGGCGTTCCCCGACGCAAAATGTAGGGGTAATATACGTTTAACGTGTGTATCTGTGTGTCTGTCTGTAGCATCTTAGCACCTAACCGGATCAACCGATTTTGTTTTTATTATTGATAGTTTTTTTTTTGTTTGATAGATGTCTTCATCGCGAGTTTTCTTAGCTTTGATTAATGAAAATTCGTTCAATCGTTATAAAATTATGAGCTTTTTTCTAGTTAATTGCGCTATGAAATCAACTTTCATAGGTCTGATCAATTCGAAAATCTTCTTCTTCAACGATATTGTAAGAACATGGAAGCCTCCTGGACTCTACAGAATACTCAAATCCTCACCAACTTACAGCTCAGATTTTAAATGTCGTGTTTAAGAGTCATTGGAAAAAGCTATTATACATAGATCAGTCGGGGTGGTTTAAAATATTATATTATATTATTATATATATAGATGAATATTATTTTATACAATAGATCATATTGTTATGCTATATTGACTTCAAATTGATTGTGATCGGTGGGGATCTACAGCATAGCTAAGCTTATAATAATATTTTTGCAGTAACTATGACCTAATCTGTGGTTTCACTGCAAATATTTTATTAATTTTGCGATGCGTGTATGTGAAACTCGTGATATCTTATAGAGTTTTCATTTGAATTATATACTGTAACGGACAATTTTAATCTATAATATGCGGCCAAGCTAATTAACGTAATTATTTGGATAAGGATTAAAACTATATACTTGAAAATAGCCTTGGAAGTTATGTAATATTTTTTAACAAAAATTTTAAGATTAAAATGGTTACTGTGAGTCAACCTTAAGAGATAGACATATGCTGTCGCGGACTTTTTTGTAGGTCTTATTAAGTTGTACAACTCTTGCATAGAAAATATTCTATCTATTCTATCTATTTTCAATTAAGCAGCGTTCGTAAGAAACGTGTTTTTTCGACCGTTTTTTTGCCGACTTAGGTTGCAAATTAGGTCTCCATGAATGTACCTTTGATTTAAACGGGATAATAAATAACCTTTTTTCATTCCGAAAGTCCATTCTATGTATTAGTGAAAGAATTTTTTAAATCGGTTCAGTAGTTTTTGAGCCAAATCATTACAAACATACAAAAATACATAAGTACAAATGTTCTCACTTTATAATATTAGTATAGACTATAAGAATCTTTGTCCTGACATACTGACTGACTTATAGACAACGCACAGCCTAAACCACTGTTTGTACAGATACCGGCGATAAATATTGCACATCGACCTTTAGAAAGAGACGATCGGCTAATTTCGGCTTCGTAGAGCGTCATCTCTGTCGCACGAAATACTAACGGTCCGGTATCTATTAGGAGCTGTTAAAACAATTATGATTTGCTTCTTTTGATCATTTTTTTTATTTGTATACAGCAATTTTTTTCCAGAAGTGCTGTCTTCAGGTTGGACTAAAATAAATTAAAAAACATATTCACATCATGTTAACGTATTTATTTATTTTACAGCTGCAGTACCTATACCTACATAATAAACACCATTATACCTATTGTTAAAATGAGACATTCTAATAAAAACCATAATAATTCTAATTCTCAATTCCTTCCATTTCACTATCTGTGTATCTGATATTTTTTCCTGTTTCGCGAAATTTGCGTATTTTATCGAGGTATTCCATTCGTTTGAGACATCGTGCTTTTCCATTAAGACTTTTCGATTGTCTTCCATTTTAGTGAACAGAAATCCCATCTCATGAAGTATTTTTCTTAAAGTCTTTTCAGAACCATTGTAATTAATAGCCTCATATAATTTAGCTTTTAATGATTTTATTGTCGGCAGTTCATTAAATCGTAAGTGAAAATCTCCACACCATTCTTCGAACAACATCATAATCAAAATCGTTCATTATCTAAACAAAATTGCTTTTTCGGTCTCCCTTTTTTCGGTGTGCTGAACTTAATTGCAGTAGACTGTGTTTCAGTACTGACTTCGTTTAATATATTGTTCAAAGTTCTTCTTGAAATTCCAGTGGCATTTGCAACTCGCTCTTGAACCTTCTTAAAATTATTACCTCCATTGTCATCCTCATTTTTTTTAAATGTCTCGGCTTCTGTTGCAAAATATTTATAGACATTGTAGATGATTTCGCGTGACTGACCTCGTAAAGGTTTCCCTCTTTTTTCTAAAGGTGTCATAGTACAAGTTTTAAATTATTTAAATTTGGGGGTGTTAACAACTCTATATATATATATATTGAACGGGAAGCGACCGCACTTATATATTATGTTACTCTTTGCCGCACTCTATGGCATTCGAACAACGACTGACAAAACGTCACTAGCCATGTGTAGTTCATGTACTAAGTACTAATATGAATGAATTCTTGTCACTGAACTAGAATGAACTATTCCGTAAGTCTACTAGTACTGTAACTAATAGTACTAGAAGTCCGAACTAGTACAGCTGAAAGAATGTACTAGTTCGGAGCGATATTTTTAATGACCGAGCAGGAACAAGCCTAAACGTCACATAGATAGTATGCACAGAGATAACACTCTACGAAACCGAAATTAGCCGATTATCTCTTTCTAAAGGTCGATGTGCAATATTTATCGCCGGTATCTGTACTTTGAACCCTCTCGTGAAAATCCTCTCGTAGTACAACGTATTATGAGAAATATACCCTCCAAAGGTTAGGTCTAACCACCATTTTTCTTCTTCAGTTATACAGTAACTACTCTATATATTTTTTATATAATATTTTTCTACGTAACAACCTACGTAAATTTGAACCTCCTGTGTATACTGGTCTCAACATATGTGTATGAAGTTGATGTTCTACTCCCCGTGAGTAGTATTATTGTTCTGTTATCGTCCGCGTGTGGTGTCCTTGCTCAAGCTAGCTCCTCGGCAGCTCCAGAATTAGTGGCGAGGTGAGGAAGCCCCGATCGGTGGGTGGGACGGAGTTTCCTTTCTATGTCTTTGTCTACGAGATGTTTTGTCTCAGGTGTTTTTTATTTTTTATTTTTTATATACTTTATAGGTTAACGTTTGACCACTATCTCACCTGTTGGTATGTGATGATGCGGTCGAAGATGGTAAGCACGCTAGGCCTAGAATGGGAACTAGCTCTCAAGGATAGCTGCCGGAACACATTAGATGTTTGATGACAGATTTTCAATCTTGAGGGTGGTAGCTGGCCAGGCGGACACTAGATAGTGTCCTACCACCATGCGGGGGTTGTTGGTTTCTTAACGATGTTTTCCTTCACCGGAGGGCCACTGTGAGAAGCGCACATAAATTTTTCGATATAAAAATTCATTGGTGCACGGCGGCTTGAACTCGGTACCACGGCATCAAAGCCGACCGTTCTCCCGATTACGCCACCGGGCCCTCTTACGCCACCGAGCCCTCGTGTGTGCGCGCGTCTTCATATGTTAATGCGACCTTGAATGCTACGTATCAAAGGCATATGGCAAAATTTAAGTTTTAATGCCATATAAAAAAAAATCCTTAATAAACTGGCCAAGTGCAAGTCGGACTCGCACTCGTAGGGTTCCGTACCACACTACAGTATTTTATAAGGTCGAACAAAAATTATTACTATCATTTTTCTCCAGCAAATAATAATAACATTTTATCAAAACAGAGTTGTGAGCATCTAAGTGAAAGTAAACACAAAGGTGTTAGGGATCGGCATTTCAATATAACGCCATCTATGTACGTTTACCTAAACGTTCATAGATGGCGTTATATTAAAATTGAAATGCCGTAAAAAAAACCCGTTTTTCGTATTGGGACCCCCTATAATTTTAAACTTTATTCTGTTTTTAGTATTTATTGTTATAGTGATAACTGAAAAACATCATCTGTGAAAATTTCAACTGTCTACCATCACGGCTCATGAGATACAGCCTGGTGACAGATGAACAGATAACTCAATCAGCGAGCTATGGAGAACGCTATGCTCGGAATGTATGTTCCTTCAAGTGTTACACACTTTACATATATATATTTTTAATATGTATGCTCGGTATATATGCTATGCTATGCTAGGTATATATGCAATGCTTGGAGTCTCACTAAAAGATTGAACTCGAAATGAAGTCAACCGTCAGAGAACCAAAGTTATCGACATAGCTCAAAAGGTTAGCAAGCAGAAGTGGCAGAGGGCAGTGGTCACATCTGTAATAGAACCGATAACTATTGGCCTAACGGTGGTTTACACTCTAGAACACGTAGACGTGTTCTAGAGGACGTGGAGGCCACGGCTAGGTGAACGTAATGTCCCTAGGGCGCCCTCCAGCTAGGTGGAGCGGTGGTATACGCAAGCTGGCTGGCAGCGGTTGAAAACGAATAGCTAAATATCGAGCTTAGTGGCATGCCATAGGTGAGGCCTATGTCCAGCGGTGGACAGAGATAGGCTGATGATGGTAAATTAATATGGTGCCTAAAATCAGCCATTTTAAATTTCAATAATTCTAATATATCCAGCGTCATTCTCACAATTAGGACGAATCTAACGACACCTTTCAAGCTAAAATCCATCAAGCTGGGGGCCTATCACGAAGTTTGATAGGGATTGAAATGAACGAACGTGACAGAGATAAAGCTATACAGCGTACATAGCTGCGTCACCGTCTGTTTGTTTGTAAATACTTTATTGCACAAAAAAATGTACAAAAGGAGGACTTAATGCTAAAAGCATTTTCTACCAGTCATCCAGCAGTGATGGGGAAAATTTTGAGTCGTGCTTATAGTAGTACAGAGGTGGTTTTATATAATAAAATAATATCAATACCTACTACCGGACTAATTATAATATATACGAATACTTACTATAATAAATAACATAAATACAAATCAATAATATACATAAACTTGATGAAACTACATATAATATATTGTGCTTTTCTAATTGTTGGTAGGAAAAACTTTATTGCGGAAATAACCTTTGACTTGTCTCTTGAATGAATCTTTCGAGGGAGCCATTTTGATGTCGGTAGGCAACTGGTTCCACAATCGTACAGGAGCAACCGCAAATGAGTGACCAACGAAATTGGTGCTGTGGGATGGAGTTGCCAGAAGCAGCGTGTCAGTTGAGCGCAACTCTCTGTCATGCGTTTCGGACAAAAATATAAATTCGTCTTGAAAATAGTACTTGTACTATTCATTATTCTGTGTCTGGAGCAAACTTATCACTTAAACGTCATTTAGTTTATTACGTTCATTCAGCCTAGCATCGTGATAGGCCTGCTGTACCTACAGAGCGTGCCACAGAAACATATAACATTTCTTCTGGCGCAGTTGGGAAAAAACTCTTGATCTGGCACGTGGATGCAGTATTAAGTGGATGTGGCGTTTAAATAACAATAATAATATGAGAAGAATAAAACTATACAATCACTAGTATGAGAGAGCGAGATGAACACCAATTTTTATATCCCTTTCTGCGTATGCGATTAAACTGGTTCCAGCACTGTATGGAACCAAGATTTAAGCACCCATTGGCTCTCACCTGGTGTCATGTATGACCCGACCAAATTACGTTGTTCATTTTATCTTATAGTTGGCATATGTATCACGTGTTCATCATTTTAGTCGGGTTATCTCTATAGATATTTTATTAGCATAGGCTAATGTGCTCTCTATATATATACTTTCTCTATGATCTGGCAGCAGTCTAAGAAAAGTCAAACTTCAAAGTAGTTAACTGTCAAATAATTCTAACCACAGAATACTATTTACTTCTAACCCAGTTTCCCCGTGAGTAATAGTGTTCTGCGCAGGCCTGCAACATTGCATACATAATAAAGCGCAGACTACAGATAATAAAACAATTAATAATTATGAACGTACTTTGTACCGACATTGCAAAAAAAAACTATACCAAATTTATATGACATACTATTAGTAAAGATTACCCAGTCACTATTGCCCGTTTGCACTAAACTTAAGAATCGCCTTAGCTTGTCAAAATATCACAAAATAAAATAATCCGGCTACCAAAATCTCAAAATATAGATAAGTATAAGATCATTAGCCTATCTGCAAGATATATTTTGAGATTTTGATTCCCGATGTTGCTTTAATTGAGATATTTTGAAAACTTAGGCGATTCTTAAGTTTAGTGCAAACGGGCATTAGTCAATTAAATTTATACGCCTAATACTTTCCGTTAGGTTGGCTATCATGTCTGGTGATACAGGGCTGCGTTCACGTCCTCCGGAGAAGGATTTTTGTTTGTTTTGCAACTCGCTCGAAGGTCCGGAACGACCACGGGTGTTTTTCACTCAAATTGTGACTTTGACATTTTGCGCAGACTCGAATTTCGAGGTTATATTCATTTATTTTTCTTGTTCTGAATATATTCCGTTTGTTTTTACGAATAATGTCTCGTCATGTCACGTCTTGGTCTCGACAATGCCAATTTCTTTCGATCCCCTTAATCTGTAAAAAAATTACAGCTCTTCCCGCCAAATTTACTGTCACAAACGTCAGAGCGTTTTTTAACCATCGAAATTGATGGTTAAAAAGTTGCAACCGGAGTGAAACAATCGAGGTCGTGAACGACACAGTTGCTGCAATCGAGTGCGTTGCTCTGAGGTCGTGAACAGGGTTAGAGCGTTTCGGTGTACTCCGAGCGTAGATCGTGAACGCAGCCCAGCTAGGCTATTCTGTAAGCTATCTCGACAGCGGAATCCGCGGTGGGATTCGAATTTCGTACTACGAAATTCAATCGTATCAAGCTCGTAATACGGTTGAATTTCGTAATACGAAAATCAAATCTCAACGCGGATTCCGCTGTTGAGATAGCTTACAGAATAGCCTAGCAGTAGTCTGTGAATCAAAGAGTAACATATTTATACTCTGTCAATTTTTGTGGCAATTTTTGAAAACTTTGTGAGCGTGCTGCTTATTATTTTATTACATCAAAAACTCATGTTTTATTATAATAGGTGGCAAATCATTGCGAAAATGTGAAGTTTGTGGTGTGAGGAGAGTGAGAAAAAGACATTCAGGCATATTTTTGGCTAGATATCTTGACCCGGACCGGTATGTTGATATGCTTTAAAGTCCGAATTTTAATATTTATCGAATAATTCTAGACATGTAGTCTAGCATTGCTTATTTCACTACAAGTCTACTAAGATTTACTCATAAATGAAGTGACAAATCCTTTTATTATAAACTTGGATTTAATTTTGGCGGGAACGTGAAAAATTGTGTAAAGTAGTGATGAGCAACACTTATCGATAACCCATTTAATGTGCTATTGCAGATGTCGAATATGGGTGAAACTCACGATATGGCGAAAACGAAGATTTGGTGTACCTACCCATACAAAAACTAAAAGTTTAACTTCTCACATCTGGATAACATCTTTCCAAAGGCTATTCAATCGTTTGTGAATAGAATAAAATTATAATGTATGCAAAGTTGTTATTTCTAAGTTGCATCATGTTATTTTGTAACCATCATTATTAAGAGCCAGTTTTAGTCTGCTACTGGATATAGGTTCCTTAATTCTACTATGTAATATGTAATGTAATAAAAAAATGCAGAGACCGTCATCATCATCATCATAATCAGCCGGTATCAGTCCACTGCTGAACATAGGCCTCTCCCAAGTCATGCCACTGAGCCCGATCTTCGGCTCTTTGTTTCCAGTCACTGCCCACCGCTTTACGAATGTCGTCGCTCCACCTGGTAACAGGGCGTCCTACGCTAGGTTTACCGATTCGCGGTCTCCACTCTAGAACCAGTCTACCCCAACGGTTATCGGTCTTACGGCAGATATGACCAGCCCACTGCCACTTCAGCTTGCTAATCCGATGAGCTATGTCGATCACTTTAGTTCTCTGGCGAATTACTTCGTTCCGGTTTCGATCTCGCAGAGAAACACCGAGCATAGCTCTTTCCATAGCTCGCTGAGCGACTTTGAATTGGTGGACCAGTCGAACCGTGAGTGTCCACGTCTCGGCTCCGTATGTCAAGACGGGTAGGACGCACTGATTAAAGACTTTTGTCTTTAGGCACTGTGGTATATGCGACGAGAAGACTCGACGGAGTTTTCCAAATGCTGCCCAGCCCAGCTGAATTCTTCTCTGGATTTCCTTTTCGAAGTTATGTTTGCCTAGTTGGAGCGTCTGCCCTAGGTAAACATACTTAGTGACAACTTCGAGTGGGATTCCATCTACGGCAATCGGTTCCGGAACAACGTGCTCGTTGTACATGACTTTGGTTTTATCCAAATTCATCCGTAGACCGATGCGACGAGAAGAATCAGCTAGGCCATTCAACATCCTCTGTAAGTTCTGCAGCGTCTCTGCCATAATGACGATGTCATCTGCGAATCGTAAGTGAGAGATGTACTTGCCGTTGATGTTGATGCCACAATCTTTCCAGTCCAGCGTCTTAAACATATCCTCCAAGGCGTTAGTGAACAGTTTCGGGGATATGACGTCCCCCTGTCTCACTCCTCGACGCAGGTGGATATGATTAGTACGCTGGTTCTGTACTTGTACACTCATCGTTGCGGCATTATACAGACATCTCATCACTTCGATATATCGCCAGTCGACTTGGCAACGCTGCAAGGACTCCAGAACAGACCAGCTAGGCTATTCTGTAAGCTATCTCGACAGCGGAATCCGCGGTGAGATTCGAATTTCGTATTACGAAATTCAACCGTATTACGAACGTGATACTATTGAATTTCGTAGTACAAAATTCGAATCTCACCGCGGATTCCGCTGTCGAGATAGCTTACAGAATAGCCTAGCTGGTTTCGATTGAGTCGAAGGCCTTCTCATAGTCCACAAACGCTAAGCACAGGGGCCGATTGTACTCTTCGGTCTTCTGTACAATCTGCCGCACTGTGTGGATGTGGTCCATGGTGCTGTAACCGCTTCGAAATCCGGCCTGTTCCGGAGGTTGGAACTCGTCGAGTCTTCGCGCAAGACGGTTCGTGATGACCCTTGAAAACAGTTTGTAGACATGGCTCAGAAGCGAAATCGGTCGGTAGTTTTTCAAGAGGGTTTTGTCTCCTTTTTTGAAAAACAAAACCACCATGCTCCTGTTCCATGCCTGTGGAGTTCTCCCAGTGAAGAGAACAGAATTGAAGAGCTGTTACAGCTGGCTTACAGCTGGGGCTCCTCCAGCTTTTAGAAGCTCCGTTGTGATTCCGTCTTCACCTGGGGCCTTTCCATTTTTGAGCTGTTTAAGGGCCATCACGATCTCATCTCGGCTGACTTCGGGCAGGTCTTCTGTGAAGTGGCGGGTTAAGGTGGCTCTACAATCCTCAGTATCGGGTACGGGCCTTGAAGCATGCGATGCGTAGAGCTTGCCGTAGAAGTCTTCAACTTCTGACAGAATCTCCGACTTGGATGCGACGACGTTCCCCGTTGACGTTGTCAGCTTTGTGAGGTGGCTTCTACCCAGAGGCTGGGCGAACACTTTCGACCCCCGATTCTGCTCAATTGATTCTTTAATCAAGAGCGTGTTAGAGGATCGGAGGTCTTGTCGTACCAGCTTCTTAATGGTTTTGTTGCGCACCTGATTAATTGACAAAGCTGACAAAGGGTCTGTTCGTCTCTCTTCCATTAGTCGAAGTGTTTCTGCCGAAAGTTTGGACTTTTTGCCCGTACGCTTGCTCTCGCAAAACTTCGTCCCTTCATCCCTGAGTATTTCCACCACTTCTTCGAGTTTCTGGTCTACGTCATCTGTGGTTTCCAAGGCAGCGAATCGATTTTCCAATTTTAATTGGAATGTTTCAGACCCAACAACGGTTTGGAGTAGGTTTGGTCGTAGTGTGGACTTCATCAATCGGAATCTCTCGGCTTTGAAGTCGATATCCAGAGTGCCTCGTACAAGTCGGTGATCACTTCCAGTATTGAACCTACTGATCACTGAGACGTCTCTGAATATGCGCCGTTTGTCCGTAATGATGAAGTCAATCTCATTTTTAGTCACAGTGTCGGGGCTTTGCCACGTCCACTTCCTTCGTTTTGTTCAATCCCTAGACCGATATTAATATTCCTGTTTTCATAATGTTGGCTCTAGTTTTGTATTGTTAGGTTGGTAACAAAGGGCTTTCATAATTCGGTTATCAACAATGTAGGGAAGTGCCGACTCTTATAACGTAGTGATTCCGTACTCCAAGTGGTTATATTCTCTTTGCCGTACTCTGTGGTTCTGCGTGGTTCTGCGAATCTGCGTTTCTAGAACTGACTCAATGCAGAAAACCGTGCAGTAAGAGAAAACCTTCAGAAATAAAATACCTACGCCTGACGGACGAAAGAGGATCATCGATGTCGAGATCGTGCTAGGAAATACTACTGAAGTAGGAAGAGGAATGGATTTGTGACAGTTTGTGAAACAAAAACATTGTGGAATAGAGAGTTATTGCCGGTGTGGCGTAACACTGCATTGAATCGGTTCTATATTGCATTAAAGGTAACTGGATTTATGTTTTAAGCTAAATTATAAATTAAATATGTAGTCCATGTAGCGAAATCGTTTGACGTTTCTTTTCTTCACAAAGTTTTTGCTAAAGTTGTAAAGACTAGTGATGCTCCAAGAATTTGTTATCGATACGTAAACTATCGAATGACAAACAACTATAATAAAACTGGCCAAGTGCGAGTCAGACTTTTGTCTCGCCATGGAGGGTCCCGAACCGCAGTTAATTATTTTCTTTTCTATGCCGCAGTATAATATCACGGTAATATTATATTATATTACCTTGTCAATACTAAACATGCTTATTACACAACTACAACGCCATCTAATGCATATCTAACGAACTTCTAACACCAACTAAGTGAATCTTACTCTATCACCTTTGTGTTAACCAAAGGTGTTAGGGTGGGTAAATAATATTATTAATAAGGTAAACAATCGTCATCGATCGACCACCTGTAATTTTTTACTTTGTTCTGTTTTTAGTATTTGTTGTTATAGCGGCAACAGCAATATTCATACATCATCTGTGAAAATTTAAACCGTCTAACTATCTCGCTTCATGAGATACAGCCTGGAGACAGACGGACAGACAGACAGACAGACGGACAGCGGAGTCTCAGTAATAGGGTTCCGTTGGTACCCTTTGGGTTCGGAACCCGAAAAATCGATCTTTACAAGAATAAGCACGCCACAAACTGATATTTATTTATCATTTCAGATGTTCTCAAATAATAAAATTAACTATAAAAACTTGGATTGTACGAACAAGACAAATGATTCTCTCTGGGATGGGTCGCTGCCTCAAAATTATAGTAATGGTCACTTTAAAAGTGTGGCAAGAAGCGGTACGCCGTTTAAAGAAACAAGAAATTCAACCAAAAGCTCAGAGGGTGAAAAGGATCTGATTAATTTAATGGACGATTTCCACATAACTTCACAAGGTCCAACAAGCTCTACAGCAAACGAAGACAAGACGAAACAAATTACAAATTTGCAAATAAAAATGCTTGAAGAGTTTCTCTCGACTACCAGTAGAAACACTTATAACTCTCAAATGGACTCTCCGGAACTAACAACAGAATTCCAAAAATTTTACGACAGGTGTGAAGCTGGTGAAAGTGCTAGTGCCGCTTATAATACATTGTCATCGCAATTCGAATCCAGTTCATCGATTTCTTATAAGAACTTAAATCTATGTACACCTAACACTCCTACACTGCTCGATTGTAATCAAGAAGAAAGTGGAGATGAAGATATTATTGACGAATTGTTATTTAAGAAAAATTTGCAAATCCGACATTCCAAAAGTCCGACAAAACTACAAAAAAACCAAATACGACCAACAGAGCATTATTACTCTTCGATATACAAAACAACAAGTAAAAATACTTCCACCGAAAAGGATATAATGAAAGAAATAATATTGACAAATAAGATTAATTTTATGCCCAACAAGCAAGGTGACCATATATATAATGAATCTTTAAATTCCAACATACTTGAATTGGTTACACAACATAACATAAAATATTTAGAAGCAGTCAAGCGCGATGACAATAATTTCCAAAAACGAAGTGTATTGAAGACTGATTCTGAAACTTTACACTTGACTCCAGGGCCTACTTTATACGAAAAATCTGTCGCTCTTCCTCAAATTATGCATCGACTAGCTGAAAGAAAAAAATCTATTGAAGATCAGTTACATATAAGAAAAAAAATCGTTCTTGACTCAGGCCCATCGTTTTCTAAATCTCCAGATATTGACGAAAAATTTAAGACAATGTATTATATTGAAGGTAATAAGTCGTCTCATCCGAAAACATGTTTTCAAAGCGAACCTAAGCTGTACGTGCCATCAACAAAGGCTAATAATATTGAATCTGCTACGTCCAAATCTTACCAAAGTTCTTCGACTCATGTAAATCAAAGTAAAACGGCAAAATATGACGATAGACTGAATTGTTTTCCTCCCGTCGAAAAACTGAAAGCTCTAAGACGTGAACAACTGCAGAAATCTAACTTTACAAATTCAGAACACGAAATAAACACTCCAATATTACGACCACTGGAGCTTTTGAAAGAAAACTGTAACAAAGACCGTTATGTGGCCCTTGCAACACAGCGGGTATTTGAAGATTTTATCAAAAATGGAAAATAAATTCGTTGTCAGTTGTAAGTTTTCGGGATAAAAAAACAATAAAAAAATATTATTGCCAATATGTTTTCCTTTGTTATGTTTAGTAAAATAGTCGATTAATATGCATTTATTTATTGTTTTAATTCGTGTAGAATAACATTGTATGAGTTATTTTAAGAATTTAAGATATTGTATGATCTATTATCCTTATTTTATTAAAATGTTTAATATACATATATATTTTAGTTTAATCACCTGTCCACTTGCATCGAAATTCGAAACGTATCCGAAAATTAAGTTCACCAGCCATGGCAGCCAACGATTTGTGCAAGCAGTTCAAATCAGCGTACCTCAACAGGATTATTTACACTCTAATATAAATATTTTCGAAATTCTCGACTACATCTAATACTATTACAATCTTTTTCCTGACATACCTACTGACTGACTGACTTAGAGACAACGCACAGCCTAATCCGCTGGTCCTGGAGATTTAAAATTTGGAAAGTATATAGTAAGTATATACATGTCTTTTAGTACGATTTTCCAAAATTCACCCCTTAAAGAGATGAAACGGGGGTTCAAAGTTAGTATGGAGAAACAAGATTAGATAGTCTTTTTATTCGACGTCACAACAAATTGAATGTGGCGCCCCCTAGAGGGGACGAAGTACAGAACTAAGAAAAAAATTTCACCCCACCCCATCGTGTGTGGTATCGTTGAATAGGGATTTTAAAATAAAGATAGGGTTTTGGTTTAGTACAGCATATTTTTGTAGGACGTAGCGTTGGCGAGATATATCCCGCCGAAGTCAAGAAAACTAACTTTTACCCCACGGCGTCGCAAAAAAACAGTTGGGAGGGTTATGTGTTTGTTGATCGCTATGTATGTATGTAAGTATCTTGACATGTATACATCTGTCCAAAAACCCCAAAATGCTTTAAATAAAAAATAAGTTCAAAAACGGTAGGTGACCTACGACCACGGTATCCACTGAACACCACTATGAATATATAAGAAATACAATAAAATATTTATTACAAGTTAGTTGTTTGTATAATACACGATACATATTGAATAGTTTGTACATAGCGATCTCAGATGAGAATATTTTCTTGTTTCATACTTTTTAGAGTGTGATTTTTCAGTAGTCGGGTTTAAGTTTTTGAACTTATTTTTTATCTTAGTCATTCGATAACTTGAAAACGGGTGGACCGATTGACGGGTGTTTGGGACCTCCGGGATAATCCCAGTTACTTTTACGTCTGCCAACCCTATCAACTGCTACTTAGATACTGAGACAGGAATGGGATGGCACTTGCAGTTCCGGCGTTTTACGACTGGTTCGTAAAAACCGATGAAGAACAGAGAGGGGTCCTCTTCTAGATTTATAATGAAAATATACTTAGCTTTTATATCGACGGTCCCGGGCAGATATTAGTCCGAACGGAACGTGAAATGCTCTGGGCTTCACTATTCAAGCAAACGCAGTTTCATATAATTTGTTGTATTCGAGAAAATATTGGAACTAAAGTTATATTGTTATTGCATGGCCTTGATGCTGTACAATCAAGGCTCACGCTTTAGTAAATAGTTATTACTTAAATTGAATCAGTATTATTACAATCCAATTTTACCAACTAGGGCAAAGGAAAAAATATTATCTACTGAAAAATAATGTCAGAATCCTTGACAACCAATTCTACCATCGATATATGAAAACATTCAAATATGTCAGATGAGAAAATTAAACTGTCAACAAAGAGTTCGAACATCATAAAATAAGGCGAGGTCGCCACAGGTGTTTTTGTAAAAGAAAGGTTTTTACGAAAGAAAAGTTTTAAGTATATGAATGAAGTTTTAACGCGGGCGAAGCCGCGGGTCACTTCAAGTAATATATAAAATGCAAAAGTGTATGAGCCATGAGGATAGTTACAAAGTAGTATAATATTCGATAGATGTATGTTTGTTTCTCTGACACTATTACTACTTAACGGATTTTTATGAAATTTGACACACAGATACACACGGGATTAACACTCACGATACAACTTAAGAACTATTTTAACGTGAAGCTCCAGGGCTAGTTATTTATATTTGAGATATACATAATGTATATTGAATGTTGCAATTATCGATACAATATCGAATTGGACAGCACTACAAGAAGCTGTGGTACTGTAGATACAGTGTCAATATAATTTCATTACGCATGTGCAAGAATGTTATATCTCTTTTTAAGTGCTACAAATGATTCTCTTTTCTTTTTTCATGCTTGAAATCGTAACTATGGTGTTCTTATCAGCCGTCGTAATTACTGTCAAATGAAGTGTCAAAAACAACTTTCAGACAGTAGTAAACAACTTTCAGATAGTGATAGTTTTGGCGGGAATGTAAATAAGTATGTCGTACGTATGTGTGCTTACATTGTATATTTTGTTGCAACTTATGTTCTTACGTAATTTAATAAATGATATATGTATATTATTTAATATTAATTACCGATGGTACAGTACAATGTTGAAAAACATGTTATTTTCGTCAACACTAAAATTTCATTGAAAATCTTCAGTAACGTCTACATTTTTTTTTTACTTAGAGTACGACTTATTTCGTAGACTGATGCCCGTTTGCACTAAACTTAGGAATCGCCTAAGATTTAAAAATATCTCAGTTAGAGCAACATCGGGAATCAAAATATCAAAATATATTTTGCAGTTAGGCTAATAATCCTATATTTATCTATATTTAGAGATTTTGGTAGCCGGATTTGTTTATTTTGTGATATTTGGACAAGCTGAGGCGATTCTTAAGTTTAGTGCAAACGGCCATAAGACTTCAATTTCAATTTTAGGCTGAGTTGCACCATCTTACATAGTTAAAACTATAACAAACGCCAAAAATCAGTCAAACTCCATACAAAAACACCGGTTATGGTTATAGTTACGGTTAAAGTAAGATGGTGCAACTCAGCCTTAGACTTCAATTTCACCCGAACCCAAAATGTGACTTTGACTTAATTTTTTGACTAGATTGTAAAATATTTATAATTTAAATACTTGGCTAATTTTAATACTAAGACTCTGGCTAAATACACCAATTGTGTGAAGCCATAAATTTCATTCATAACAATACATTTTTAAGGTTATGTTTTTGTTGTGTGTCGAGTCCAGTGTTGTGAAATAACGAAACGATAGGAAATAATTGTTATCACTTTAGATTAAATAATGGAGCAAATAAATAGACTCGAGAAAGAAATAGCTGATTTACGTCGAACATTGGATGATAAAGAGCTCGAACTGTCTCGCATTAAAAGCGAATGGTTATCAGTAAGTACACAATTTTGTACTAAATTAAAACAACTGATAATATGAACTAGATAATATATACAGATAAATGCATAAATTGGCAATAATTTCATCAAGATAAGCTTAATTTTTATCGTTATAATGTATGTAATCGTAAAATTTAGAATGCAACAAGCTGCAAATTAAAAACTGATTGGCAAAGTGTCCAGTGAAATTACAGGGCATGTGAGAATTAACATCTTTATGTCTCTGGATAACAGGAGCAGTGTAGTAGTCTTAACTATCCAGAATTATGCACCGCTGTGTCTGTAATAGATAGGTGGTCTAGTACCTCATCTCGCAGCCATATCCCGCTTCCAGATAAGCATTGTTCCAGTTAAGGCCGCATATAGCATTTGACCACTATCTCACATGGTGTTAACCTCATATCTGTCATGGTGTTAAGTGATGATGTGGTCGATGATAATGCTAGGCCTAGAATACTCTGACTCTCAAGTTAACATAGTCCTCAAAGAAATCATGTTATTTACCTTGCATATCTTCTAGGTTCAGCATGCAGATGTACAAGAGAATAATTTCCCAGATCAATACCAATGTGTTGGGCAGCCATTTCAAATTGGTGACAAACTGCCAAAATGGGCAATAGAAAGGTAGGCCAAATAAGCTCAGTGTTGTTTTTAACTGACTTCCTAGAGGAGGAGGTTATCCATTTTAATTTATTTTTTTAAATTGTGTACTCTAGCGATGCCAACAGGATTCTATTACTGATATTCCGCTGTCTGTCCGTCTGTCTATCACTTCCGTATCTCCGGAACTGCAATAGATAGATACTTCAAATTTTCACAGTGTACATAACTATAGCTAATCTGACAATCTTTACATAGTATATAAACAAAGTAGCTTTTGCTGTATGTACGCTTAGATCTTTTAAACTACGCAACAGATTTTAATGCAGTTTTCATCAATAGATAGAGTGATTCGAGAGGAAGGTTTATAACCAGGATTAAACGCAGGCAAAGCCGCAGGGTGTAGCTTGTAATGAATAAATAATAATAAAGGTCCTCTAAGCGAATCTGCAAAATATATTTTGGGATTATAATTCTCAACACATCATCACATCACATCACATCACTATAAAGACATCACATAGTAAGAATAAAAAGACATGACATCACCCGTGACCAAAGAGCTGGCGCTTACCTCAGCCAACGTATTAGCCTAGCTATACAACGAGGTAACGTCGCTAGCTTTTTGGGAACATTACCGGCAGGTAATTCTGTCTTTTATTTATAGTTTAGGTATTATATATTGTGGTTTATATAATTTTGATATTGATAATTATTTTTAAATAGTTTAAATAAATAAAATACATTCTTAACATTGTTTTTAGAGTTCCATACCCAAAGGGTGCCAATTGAATCCTATTACTGAGATTCTGCTGTCTGTCTGTCCGTTTGTCACAAGGTTATTTCTCCTGAACTGTAATAGGTAGGCACTATAATTTTTCACAAAGTGTGCATTAATTACTATGGCCGCTATAATAATGAATAATAATAACAAAATAAAGTTACAAATTAAAGAAAGGGTCCGTGACATGACACGGGTTTAAGGCATTTTTGTCCGATACGTCGTCGTCAATCTCGATCGATCATTTTAAATATTGCACACTGGTACAGAACAGTGTGTGCAAGTTTGACTATTGGCAGGTTTGTTTTATTTGTGTGTAATAGGCGTGACGAAAGATTTTAAAATATTCTTCCGTTATGTGGGAACACATTTTACTATTTACGAAAAAACCTATATTTCAGTAATTAACTAAAGTTTAACGAAGGTTAAAGCAATTTTTCTAATATTTTTTCAATAGTGCACAAAAACAGCTCACATTTGTCATGGCGTCGGCTGTGATGTCACGCATAGGTTAATGACATACTTAACGTAGTAACTATTATATAATCTTTGACAATGAATACACATGGGTTTTCCAAAATTTTATAACATTTTCAAGAAACGATGAAATTTTGGATTGTGTTTAACAATTTACAAAAAAAATATAAAGTGTGAAACACTTCAAAGAAACATAATATTTTCAAGAAAACCTCGTAAGAGGACATAGGCGTGACGTCATGCGCTGTGATTGGTGTTTCAATCAAAATAGCCGATTACAGTATTTAATCAGTATTATAATATTCTATTTTATTGAAAATCTTAATAATCTCAATTTTTTATATAAAACTAAACAAGTGTTTTAAATTGTTTTAATATGTATTTTCCCCTAAAATCATCAAATCTTTGATTTTTTGATACTGTCGTCATGCCGATTGTGTATGTTTGTGGTTTCTTGTCTTATTGTGAAATGATTTCAATTGTTATTTTATCATGACTTTATTTTCTTTTTTAGAAATTTGATCCAGATCTGATAAGAAACTTCAGGGATATGGACTTTTTAGAGTTCTATACCTCAACTTTAGATTTTTATACCTCAAAAGGAAAAAAAGGAACCGTTATAGAATCATTTTCTTGTCTGTCTGTCAGTCTGTCGAGACCCTTTTTCTCAGGCACACATAGGGATATCAAGTTGAAACTTATAACACTATGATATATAGTACTTATAAATACTTGGGTCTACTCTACAGTATCTTTCACCTGTGAAAAAATTAAACTTGTATGTCAACGCGATTAAAAAATAATTATGACCGTTTATGTCACATAATTTTTTTTTAGTTTGCGATTACACAAGGGAATAAAAACTTATAGTTCGCGAGTCAACTCGCACTTGGCTGTTTTTTTAAAATATCTGATAGGCTAGCGTTTGACCACTGTCTAGCCTGGTGGTAAGTGTTGATGCAGTCGACGATGGCAAAAAAGCTTCATAGTATAATGACAGAATAAATAATAGGTATAATTAATGTATGATATATTATGTTTCTTTGAAGTGTAACTTGTGTGTGTCTCACACTTTATATTTTTGAAAATTTTTAAACACAATCCATAATTTCATCGTACCGACGGGACTTGAACACGCCTCCTCCGGAATGACATGTTCCGGTGCTTTGCCAATTAAGCCACGGTGCGTAGTATCGTTACGACGAAATTAGTGGATTGCATTTTTAACCCAATTATGCATTGGTGGTGCCATCTATGACTACTTATTACGTAAGTTAATCATTCGGAAGAAATCATTACAGTTTTCAAATCCGACGAGAGATGTTGCACTGCGTAAATCAAATATTATGTTTCTTTGAAGTGTTACACACTTTATATTTTTGTTAATTGTTAAACACAACCCACCGGTGGGTCGAGAATAGAACTTAACCTAAAAACTGCCACCTGAGCGATGTCATTAACCGGAACATGTAATTCCGGAGGTTGCGGGTTCAAGTCCCGTTGGTACGATGAAATTTTGGATTGTGTTTAACAATTTAATTTATTATGTTTTAAAACAATATTATTATTTAGAAGTTTTGTTCTATAGGTACAGTCGGCAGATCTTACTGCCAGATATCGGAGTGGAGGGTCAGAAGAAGCTGTGTGCTGCGAGGGTCCTTATTGTAGGAGCAGGGGGACTAGGATGTCCCGCGGGGGCTTATTTAGCAGGGGCTGGTGTTGGTGAGTACTTCATTTTTTTGGAGTTTACTCCTTAAGAATCGATTTTCATATTTATACCCGGGGTATGAACATTTATGGGAGTAAAATCAAACGTTAAATGTAACGTTATGCGTTACAATCTAATTACAGTTAGTTAATATTTTTTTCAACCGACTTCCCAAAAAGATGGAGGTTCTCAATTCGTCAGTTTTTTTTTTGTTTGTATTATACGCGATTACTCCGTCAATTGTGACCGATTTGAATGATTCTTTTTTTAATCGGTAGGGTACGTTTCAGAAGTGGTCCCATTTTCATTCCAATCTGATAAGTATCTCCAGAAATATAACGATAAACGTCTCAAATTTGCTACTGAAATTGAATCGCGGGGCATGGATGTCGGTTGTTTTTGTTTTTAAACTATATTAATTATTTGGAGTTTACTCCTTTAGAATCTATTTTCATATATGTGCCCGGGTATAAAAATGTATGTATGTAATAAAATGAAACGTTAAATGTTAAACATTTTGTGTTACATGCTACAGTTTGTTCATTTTTTTTCATAGGTAGGGTAGATCTTCGAGGTTGTGCTATTTAAATTTTATCGCCAGAGATGACAGTAAATACGTTGACCATGGCCTTAGCTGAATCCTCTCTTCTATAAACTTTTATAATTTAAGATCGTTTAAAAACTAAACGACTTCAAACAACGCGCTAGTCAAAGTAGCCAGTAGACGTAGTAACTATTACATAATCTGTGGCAGTAGTAAGTCGTCGAGATAAGTAAATGCATCGTAATACAAATGTTGATATTAGGCCGATTTCGTTAAAATTTAAATGGGACCACCTGGGAAGGGTACCCTTTGAAACAAAAAAGAATTTTCCAAATCGGTTCAGCCATCTTCGAGTAATCGGTGAACATACATAAAAAAACGACGAATTGAGAACCTCCTCCTTTTTAGTGAAGTCGGTCAAAAATAAGAGAGTAAAAAAAAAATATGCTGTAGATCTTGATAAACGAATTATATGTCAAATAATGTTTAAAATCGCTGTACTGAAATAATTCAACGAAAATTGGCTTGAACGAAAATTGGTAGTCAGCAGATTTTGATGTAAGCACATTTTCAAAAACAGAAAAATATAACCTTGTCATAATATGTCGCAGCCAACTAGCTTAATTAGCCGTTCGATCAACAGCCTAGCCTCTTTACTAAACAGCGCCGTTCAACTAGCGACTTGATTGATATTTAGCCATTTGAAGGTCTTCTGGAGCAAGACCTACATTTAGTGTGGGCAAGTTACATTTCGCGAGGCCCTCTGATGGTGCAATAAGATTTTTTTTAACCGACTTCACAAAAAAGGAGGAGGTTCTCAATTCGTCTGTATGTTTTTTTTTTTTTTTTTTTTTTGTGTGTGTATGTTACGCGATTTCTCCATCAATTGTGAACGGATTCAAATGATTCTTTTTTTAATTGGTAGGATACGTTTCCGAGGTGGTCCCATTTTAATTTTATCGAGATCTGATTAGTATCACCAGAGATATGGAGATAAATACCCCAAACATAGGAGATTGTACTAGTTTTAGTAGAAGAGTCCCAAGAAGATTATACACAATGGAGGTTGCTATTGCATATAAGATATTCTTACGGTAACTGTGAGCGAGATAGAAATAAAGGTGGGGAAATTTTTTTTGTAATATCTTATAGGCAAGCGTTTGACCACTATCTCACCTGTTGCTAAGTGATGATGCGGTCGAAGATAGAGAAGTGGACTAGAATGGGAACTGGCTCTCAAGGATAGCTGCCGGAACACATTAGATGTTTGGCGACAGATTTTCTGACTTGAGGGTGGTAGCTGGCCAGGCGGACACTAGATATGTTCTACCACCATGCGGGGGTTATTGGTTTCTTGACGATGTTTTCCTTCACCGGAGGGCCACTGTGAGAAGCGCACATATATTTTTCGATAGAAAAATTCATTGGTGCACGGCGGTTTGAACTCGGTACCACGGCATCAAAGCCGACTGTTCTCCCAATTACGCCACCGGGCCCTCAATAAATAATTATATATTAATAATTATAATAAATAATTATGTATAAATATAAATAATTTGTCTTCACAGGAATGTTCTACCGGGCAAAGTCTTGTTAGAGTGCAAACTTTTTTAAACATACCTAATATTTTTTGACATGACATGACATTTGGCGAAGATGGCGGCCATTTCAGTCCCGCGACACTGCATACATAATTAAATAACTCAGAATCATGAACGTACTTTGTACCAATCAACACAGCAAAAAAAAAATTATAAGCATAAAACCACATATTATATAATAGTTACTACGTAAATAATACTTTCCGTTGTTAGGTTGGCTACACAGTGCTTACATAATTCGGGTATCCACAATATAGGGAAGTGCCTCTTATAACGTAGTAGAGTGATTCAGTACCCTGTTGGCTATATGGCGGCAATTAATGTTAATAATCGCAAATAATACTTTTTTATATTCATTTTGGAATACAACTAGTCCGTGTTATAAAAGTATTTGGAATTATTGTAATAAAATAGACAATTAATTATCGTGTGTCAGATGCTTTTATTGCACAGGGCCATTTTGGACATTGTCCTATGAGACCTTGATGACATCATTATTACTAGTGAATATTTTCACTTTAGCGCGGCATTTAAAGTCAATTTTTTTAGGGTTCCGAACCCAAAGGCTACCAAACGAACACTTTCTGAGACTTTGTTGTCTGTTCGTCCGTCCGTCCGTCCGTCCGTCCGTGTGTCTATATGTGCGCACTTTACAGATCTGTATCTTCTTAACCGTTATAGGTACACACTTGAAATTTTCAAAAAGTATATGTCCGTCAGTGTATAACGGCCCAGACACGAAATTTAATAGATGCATGTAATTTCATTAAAACTTTTTTTGCACTAAAAAGGGTAAAATAAGTTATTTTTCAAAAAAAAATAAAACCGACTTCATAACCACAAAAAGGCACTCAAAAGCGAAAAATAATTTACTTAAAATTATTATAAGCGTTACCCACGTCTCTATTTGAAGTCGGTGCCAGCCAAGTCTATTGGATATTAGATAGATGCTATGTATGTAGTAGTAGTAAGTAGGTACATGTAGGTTAGTAAGTAGGTAGATACATGTACTCGTAGGTATTATCTATCTACTACCTATTAGACTTGGCTGGCACCGACTTCAAATAGAGACGTGGGTAACGCTTATAATAATTTTAAGTAAATTATTTTTCGCTTTTGAGTGCCTTTTTGTGGTTATGAAGTCGGTTTTATTTTTTTTGAAAAATAACTTATTTAAATTAAAAATCACTTGAAATTAAATAGTTACCAGAAATATTGATTATTTCATTCACATACGGGCGGCAATAGCCCAATGGATAGGGTGTCGGACTGGCGATCAAGAGGTCGTGAGTTCGATCCCCACCCCACTCGAAGCACTACCCGTTTTTCAGGCTAGGTAATTACTATACTTCAGTGCCTCAAGCTTTTAAAAATATAGGTAAGTACCTACACGCCAAATACCTTTCTAGAATTTATTTTTAACATTTTAGTTCATTGTCCCAGATAAAAGCTTGGTTTTAAAAATATTTTTACTTATAATTTATTTTTAACTTTTTAGTAGATAGGTATAGATACCGACTACCTACCTACTACCTAAGTATTTAAGAGAAGGCATGATGTTTTAAAATATTCCACGGATATTTGATGTGATTATGGGTAAAGTGCTCTTCAAGGAAAATCAATCGACTCGGTGGGGCTATTTTGCTTTATAACAGAAATGCCATGGCCACCTTACAGCTTCATCATCAGATCCTGGCTATCATTTAAGTGTAAAGTTCTTCTCAAGACGAATCATTTGAGCCCTGATTCACTGGGGTTACGTTATTTTATCACAGAGATACCGTGGCCACCTTCCAGCTTTATCACCAGTCGCTAAATATCATCTAGGTGTAAAGTTCTCTTCAAGACGAATCAATCGAGCCCAAACTCGGTAGAATTACGTTGATTTATCACAGAGATGCCGTGGCCACCTTACAGCCACATCATCAGACCCTGGACATCATCTGGGCGTAAAGTTCTCTTCAAGACAAATCAATCGAGCCCAAACTCGGTGGGGTTATGTTGTTTTATCACAGAGATGCCGAGGCCACCTTCCAGCTTCATCATCAGACCCTGGATATAATCTAGGCGTAAAGTTCTCTTCAAGATAAATCAATCGAGCCCAAACTCGGTGGGGTTATGTTGTTTTATCACAGAGATGCCGTGGCCACCTTCCGTCTCCATCATCAGACTAGCGCCATGGTACCCATATCATTGTATTGTCACCGAAGATACATAAGTACACCAAATTTGAGTCCAATCGGACATCGGAAAGTGGGTCTAATTTAGCTTCCAAGATTCCACCCGAACATACATAGTGACATACATACATACATTGCAAGTTAAATAAAAGCTTGTAAAAAAAAAACATACATTTCGTGCGCCGAAGAGTAGAATATCTTTAAGTTGAGAATTAATTATAATGTATTTATTACAAGAAAAACCCTGTGGCGTGTGTGTACTTTTGGATTTTCCATATATATTTTTTTTTTTTTCGGCTGAGTGGCGCGTGGCCGCGGTCGTCATCATCTTCTGTGAGAAATTTCAACTATCTATCTACGGTTCATGAGATACAGCCTGGTGACAGACGGACAGACGGACGGACAGCGGAGTCTTAGTAATAGGGTCCCGTTTCTTACCCTTTGGGTACGCAATCCTAAAAACGTTTGTAATTATGTCACTCTATAAATAAATCATTGATTGATCGATAAAAGGCAGTACATAACAAGGTACCTAACTCTGTTACATAACAAGGTACCTAACTCTGTTACATAACAAGGTACCTAACTCTGTTACATAACAAGGTACCTAACTCTGTTACATAACAAGGTACCTAACTCTGTCACATAACAAGGTACCTAACTCTATTACATAACAAGGTACCTAACTCTGTTACATAACAAGGTACCTAACTCTGTTACATAACACGGTACCTAACTCTGTTACATAACAAGGTACCTAACTCTGTTACATAACAAGGTACCTAACTCTGTTACATAACAAGGTACCTAACTCTGTTACATAACAAGGTACCTAACTCTGTTACATAACAAGGTACCTAACTCTGTTACATAACAAGGTACCTAACTCTGTTACATAACAAGGTACCTAACTCTGTTACATAACAAGGTACCTAACTCTGTTACATAACAAGGTACCTAACTCTGTTACATAACAAGGTACCTAACTCTGTTACATAACAAGGTACCTAACTCTGTTACATAACAAGGTACCTAACTCTGTCAAATAACAAGGTACCTAACTCTGTTACATAACAAGGTACCTAACTCTGTTACATAACAAGGTACCTAACTCTGTTATATAACAAGGCGATACTTTATACTTTAAAGCATGAGGATGAACTAGGCTGATATTATTAGGATTAATAACTTCTAGGAAAATTCTTAGTAAAAATTCAAGGAGCGTTCCTTCCATTTTATAAGTATTTCGGGGGTGGCCCTAAAATGACTTAATCCAAGTTCAAACAAAACAACAAAGTACAGAACCCTGTTCACGACCTCAGAGCGTCACATTCGCTAACCGAGTTAGAGAGAGAGGTTAGAGCGTTTGGTTGCACAGGTTGCACTCCGAGCGTAGGTCGTGAACGCAGCCCAGTACATATAATTAGTTCGGGCTTGTACTATTATTTATTATGTGGTTCGGGTAATTCCCGAGCACCAAATAATACCCGGCGCAACTGCGCAACACGAGATCTTTGCGATTTTGAACAGACTTCATAATAGAAGGAGGTTCGGAGGTTCTCAATGTACTCATTTCGACTGTTTTTAACCGACTGCCTAAACAGATGAGGTTCTCCAATGCGTCTGTAGGTATTTTCTGTAGTTTTTATGTTTATGTCACGCGATTTCTCCGTCTATTGTGAACCGTTTATAAATAATTATTTTATTTATTGTATTGACAAAAAATAAATCGTAATCAATGATCTAGTCAAACAACCCGCCCCTGAGCGTTCCAGGTGCAAAGGTGCTCATCACACTCGCCGCATTTCCACGCTGAATGTCGATGCTCAACCTTTGCACCAGGAACGAGCCGGAGCAGGAGACACCTGTACTGTCCCTAAGCCTGTGACCTTCTTAGCCTCTGTCCCCCAACAACCCAGGGTCTCCAATGCGATTGGCACGAAGCGGTAAAGGGGATCTATAGCAACGCACTTAAGCCTCTTTTCAACCGACTTCCAAAAAGAAGTAAGTTCTCAATTCTTCTGTACGTTTTTTTTTTTGTGTGTGTGTGTGTGTGTGTGTATGTTACGCGATGACTCCGTCAATTGTGAACCGATTCGAATGATTCTTTTTGTAATCGGTAGGGTACGTTTTCGAGGTGGTCCCAATGTAATTTCATCGAGATCTGATAAGTATCTCTAGAGATGTGACGATAAACGTCTTAAACGTGCTACTGAAACTGACTCGCGGGGCATGGAAGTCGGTTGTTTTAGTTTTTAAACTATCTTAATTATTATTAGCCGCGTCTTCGGCATCCGCTGACGGGGAGTGGACGGTGCGACAGTACCTTTTAGTTATGAGTAGGGAATATCTCAGGGGCATCCTTTAATTTTGTCTAATGAGTTGCAAAGCTTACTAGCAATGTGGAATGCACATTAAATATAGTCTTGTTAAAAGTCAGCTTCCTAGCTGAGAGTTTCTCAGGAACCGGGAAATCTGTAGGTACCATACTCTCATACGCTATGTACCTATATCCTACTTCATACTTGGTTGTTACTTCTTCACACTAAAACTACTGAACCGATTGAGCTGAAATTTGGTATGTAGATAGCCTAGACTCTAGGCTATCTAGGCCTGATGATAGGCTAGGCCCTAGCCCTTGGAATAACACATAGGGTACTTTTTATCCGAAAGTTTGTGAGTGTGTAAGTATGATTGTTAGTTACTTCTTCACACTAAAACTACTGAACCGATTGAGCTGAAATTTGGTATGTAGATAGCCTAGACTCTAGGCTATCTAGGCCTGATGATAGGCTAGGCCCTAGCCCTTGGAATAACACATAGGGTACTTTTTATCCGAAAGTTTGTGAGTGTGTAAGTATGATTGTTAGTTACTTCTTCACGCTAAAACTACTGCACCGATTGAGCTGAAATTTGGTATGTAGATAGCCTAGACTCTAGGCTATCTAGGCCTGATGATAGGCTAGGCCCTAGCCCTTGGAATAACACATAGGGTACTTTTTATCCGAAAGTTTGTGAGTGTGTAAGTATGATTGTTAGTTACTTCTTCACGCTAAAACTACTGCACCGATTGAGCTGAAATTTGGTATGTAGATAGCCTAGACTCTAGGCTATCTAGGCCTGATGATAGGCTAGGCCCTAGCCCTTGGAATAACACATAGGGTACTTTTTATCCGAAAGTTTGTGAGTGTGTAAGTATGATTGTTAGTTACTTCTTCACGCTAAAACTACTGCACCGATTGAGCTGAAATTTGGTATGTAGATAGCCTAGACTCTAGGCTATCTAGGCCTGATGATAGGCTAGGCCCTAGCCCTTGGAATAACACATAGGGTACTTTTTATCCGAAAGTTTGTGAGTGTGTAAGTATGATTGTTAGTTACTTCTTCACGCTAAAACTACTGCACCGATTGAGCTGAAATTTGGTATGTAGATAGCCTAGACTCTAGGCTATCTAGGCCTGATGATAGGCTAGGCCCTAGCCCTTGGAATAACACATAGGGTACTTTTTATCCGAAAGTTTGTGAGTGTGTAAGTATGATTGTTAGTTACTTCTTCACGCTAAAACTACTGCACCGATTGAGCTGAAATTTGGTATGTAGATAGCCTAGACTCTAGGCTATCTAGGCCTGATGATAGGCTAGGCCCTAGCCCTTGGAATAACACATAGGGTACTTTTTATCCGAAAGTTTGTGAGTGTGTAAGTATGATTGTTAGTTACTTCTTCACGCTAAAACTACTGCACCGATTGAGCTGAAATTTGGTATGTAGATAGCCTAGACTCTAGGCTATCTAGGCCTGATGATAGGCTAGGCCCTAGCCCTTGGAATAACACATAGGGTACTTTTTATCCGAAAGTTTGTGAGTGTGTAAGTATGATTGTTAGTTACTTCTTCACGCTAAAACTACTGCACCGATTGAGCTGAAATTTGGTATGTAGATAGCTTAGACCCTGGAATAACACATGGGGTTCATACTTTTTAACCCGATGTCCCCACGGGAACGATTTCTACGCGGGTGAAACCGCAGGTAACAGCTAGTAACCGCCTTACGAATAGTTGAAGTACTAAGTACCACCATAATTAGAAGAAGTTCTTCCAATTTACAAATTGTGTAAAGTAATTTTTGCACTTACGTCACATTATTATTTAAAATATGGTATCACAAAACAAAACAATGTATTCTTAATATTCTAAACATTCACTGACTATTATGGCTTACGAAATACGATACAAAGAGTAACATAATATATACTGACTATACGATATGATCACATACTATATCGCCATTTTGAATGACTTCATTATTCTAAAGAATTAAACCAATGCCATGCCATTTTGAACCATAGCGCATAGAGAATAAAACACACTTTATTTTGTAAGTTGAAATGTCAGTTGAAGTGACAGTAATCGGTTAATCCCCGTCAATATAGTGCCAAGGAACTTTTTTCTCGGTTTGCTCTATAGTTTCACACGTTTATTGCATTTAGCCAATATCAAGTATATTTTAATGTTAAAACAGTTTTTACTAGACTGCGGCAAAGCAAAATGGAGGGTTATGATTTGGACCGTTATTTATGTATGTATGTATATTTATCTGTTCCCTCGTAACTTCTAACCTCCGGAAGCGTCTTGATTGTATGCTGGTTATCGGCTATACAATACACATTAAATTGAATATAACCTCCAATAAAGAACATAAGTAGTCATAAACTTAAAAAATAATCGGTTGTCTGTAAAGTTGGTTTACGGACGATAGTTTAACGTGACAACGTCATAACAAAATATTGATGATATCGGCGCATGCGTACAATGAGCGTAACGGGACATTTTACGTGCATGTAACCGGCGTTCATCGATTTATTAGACGTTGTCACGTCAAAATATAATGATGCTTTCATCATCATCATAATCAGCCGGTATCAGTCCACTGCTGGACATAGGTCTCTACCGTGTCTCTCTACCAAGACACGCCACTGAGATGGTGCTTTGTTAGGTATCAAATGAAAGGGCTTAATCAGCACAATAAAAAAAAATATAACCAGCAGTGGCTCGCGGCATAGAAAAGATAATAGTACTACGTACTCGCGGCACAGAATAATGAATAGTGTGCTCGCGGTTTCGCCCGAGTAGTTCCCGTTCCCGTGATAATATGGGAATATAGTTAAAATGTATATGATCGTACAAAACGAAAACACCGACTTCACATGCCGCTATAGTCATTTTCAACCGACTTTACAAAAAAGAGGAGGTTCTCAATTCGCCTGTTTTTTTTAAATGTTTGTTACCTCATAACTCCTTCAATTCTTAACCGATTAGAAAAAATATTTTTTTGTTTGAAAGAGATTGCTTCCCGTTTGGTCCCATTGTAAATTTATCGAGATTTGATAAGTATCGCCAGAGACATGGAGATAAACACCTCAAACTGGTGACTCTCCTCAACTTGTGCAGTTTCCGTTTAAAGTCTGCTTTGCTATGATCATAAATAAATCTCCAGGCCAAACTCTTTCAGGGTTCCGTACCTCAAAAGATAAAAGAAGGAACCCTTATAAGATCACTTTCTTGTCTGTCTGTCCGTCTATCTGTCCGTGTTTCACCACTGATTTTCTCAGGAACGGGTGGACCTAGCAAGTTGAAATTTATACCAGATACTAAGGTCTATAGTCCCTATTAGGTTTATAAAAATCAAGGCCCTGAGTCAACACGATAAAAAGATATGTGCAAATTAAGATTTTCACCAAACCTGTAAGTACCAAAATTTACCTTAAATTTCCTCTTTTTATTATTTTTCGGATTTTTTTAACAGGGGTAGACTCAGGAAGGACTGTTTTTTACACGCTCGGTTATACGTGGTCTGCTCCAAAGTAAGCACCATTTATCAATTTGTACATATGCAATTGAGAGGGAGTAACAGCGCATGTAATATTTGTTTCTGAAGAAAAATATGTAATTTGTTTCCAGTAGGCAACGGGAGCAAAGCCGCGGGCAGAAGCTAGTTGTCTTATATGTCTATTTTTATTTGTTTGTTGTATTTTTTTTAACGTTCATTATGTTTACAATGTACCCAAATGAAGGATTAAAAGAACATAGATAAATATAAAAAAAGTGATGATAATAATTGGAGGTGGTGATAATTGATGATGATGTTGTCTCCAGGTGAGCTCGGCATAGTAGACTACGACACGGTGGATCTAACTAACATACATCGACAGTTTCTGCATTTTGAACGTGACCAGTTCTGCAGCAAAGCGGAGTCTGCTGCTAACAAACTCAGAAAGTAAGATCATTTTTTCTTTTAATACCATATAGGCTAGCGCTAGACCACTATCTAACCTGTTGGTAAGTGATGATGCGGTCGAAGATGGTAGCGCACTAGGCCTAGAATGGGAACTAGCTCTCAAGGATAGCTGCCGGAACACATTAGATGTTTTGGCGACAGATACAACTTGCCCACCGAGGCTTCCGAAACAACTTGTCAAACTAGGTTAAAGGACAAACTTAACCTTGCTGTTCGATCCATAGAAAATGTACTGCGCCAACCGCAAATAATAAGTTTGTTATAGTAAATTCACTTTTTTTAAAACTATATATTTACAATTTTAAGATTTATATTTAGGTATATAAGTGCTTCAATACCTTGCTTCTTGCCACATTTCATGATTCTAAGTCAACGGGAAGTACCCTATAAGTTTTCATTGTGAAATCGCAATCGCGAAAATATGCGACATAAACAGTCATATCTTTTGATCGTGTTGACTTACAGGTTTGATTTTTCACAGCTAAAAGAGACTTTAGACCCAAGTAACTGATATAAATTTCAACGTGATACCTCTACGCATTCCTTAGAAAAAGGATCTTGACAGACGGACAGACGGACAACAAAGTGATCCTATAAGGGTTCCTTTTTTCTTTATGAGGTACGGAAGGGTACGGAGAGGTACGAAGAGGTACGGAACCCTAAAAATTAAACATTTTAGCATAACCCATCTGTAGTGTTTATATGTAATAACGCCTAGTATTGTTACAATGGCAATTTCGTATATTGTCTATAAAATGTGGGTGTGCCTTGCATTGTTTTCTTGCATACCGCACGGAGAATAAATAATCACTTTACTGCCAACTGGTGTTTGAAGTGTTTCCCTGTTCCTCTTTATTCCCGAATCCTGGACATATCACTGGCGACGAGTAAATAACAAGACTAATTAGTGCTACGGTGTGTTACTGACCTTGTGATTATTGAAAACAAACATGTCTTTCGGTAAAATAAATGAGTTTAATGTGAGTGCGGGCAACTGGACTTTGTACTGCGAGCGAATGGAAATGTATTTCCAAGCTAACGGAATAAAAGACGAGTTAAAGTTGCCAACGT
The DNA here is from genome assembly GCA_954871355.1 of Cabera pusaria. NCBI lineage: Eukaryota > Metazoa > Arthropoda > Insecta > Lepidoptera > Geometridae > Cabera > Cabera pusaria. The sequence continues at coordinate 3,540,786 of OX940912.1, read as the reverse complement.
TTATTTCGTTAGTGGGTGACGAGGTTTACGAACTGATTGTGAACCTTGCAAGCCCGAAGAAACCCACAGACTTCACATATGAAGAACTCACGGTCTTGGTTCGAGGTCATTTACAACCGAAGCCGTCCGTAATGGCGGAGCGGTACAAGTTTCGACAACGGCGACAGGAATGCGGAGAGAACATATCGCAGTACGTGACGTCATTGAAGAGAATGGCGAAGGACTGTGATTTCGGGAGTACACTAGACGAGAACTTGCGAGACCAGTTTGTGTGCGGAGTTGGCAGCGAGTTGGTGCGGCAGCGGTTGTTCGGTGAGCTGGAGCTGACGTACGCGAGGGCGGTGTCCCTTGCGATGGCCCTTGAGGCTGCGGAAAGGGATGCGGCGGCCGTGGATACAACGGCGGCGTCAGGCAGCGGGGCGGCTAACGTCACGAGCGCGGTGCATGCGCTTCGACTGACGTCAGCACAGCGCGTGCATAAGCGCAATGCTGGTGGAGCTACGGCTGCAACAGTGGGAGCGAGGCCATGCGGGGCTTGCGGCGGTCAGCACCAGGCAAGTGGCTGCAGATACGCCAACTTCGTGTGTAGCAGCTGCCGGAACCAGGGGCACCTGAGGAGGGTGTGCCCGTACAAGGGCTCGGACGGAGCGGGAGTGCGGCGGGAGACGGGGGCTAGGCGCGGTGGCGCGCGCCCTCACAACGCGCACTACGTGCAGCCGGCGGCGGCGGCCAGGGCGGCATCTGATGGAAGCGAGGATGTCGCAGAAGAAGTTGAACCTATATTTCAAATGGGATTGAGTCACTACAAGCCGGTGAGTCTCACAGTTAATGTCAACGGAACTTTATTAGACATGGAAGTAGATACAGGGACGCCCTGTTCATGTATTAACAAGGCTACGTACGAGCGTTTGTTTAGTGATGTAAAGTTAGAGAAATCAAAACTAGTATTTCTCTTTTATGACGGCAAGTCTAAGGTTAGGCCACTCGGGTGTCTGAAAGTAAACGTTCGATACGGTGGCGGCGAAGTGAAGACACTAGATCTGTTTGTGATAGACACTGGAGTGACGTCATTGATAGGCAGGCAGTGGCTCGCAGAGCTTTGTATACAGATACCGGTACTGCGATACCCGGATGTAGTAGTAGGTGATAATTTTAATATCGAACCGCTTGATAATAACTATTTACGACATATACTCGACAGGCATAAGGAGGTGCTGAGCGACGGCCTGGGACGGTACACGGGAGGGAGCGCGGTTCTGCGGGTGCGCGAGAGCGCCGCGCCCGTGTTCCACCGCGCGCGGCCCGTGCCCTTTGCGCTGCGTGAGCGGGTCGACGCGGAGCTCGACGCCATGCTGCGCGAAGGAGTCATCGAGCCGGTCGATTGCTCGGACTGGGCCACGCCGCTCGTGTTAGTACCTAAAGGCGACGGCGCGTTACGCTTATGTGCCGATTTCAAGGTGACGTTAAATCCCGTACTGCTGGTTGATCGATATCCGCTGCCGAGGGTCGATGAGCTGCTCTCTAATCTAGCTGGGGGGGAGGAATTCACGAAGGTCGATCTGTCTCAGGCGTACGCGCAAATTTGCCTCTCAGAAGACTCCAAAAAGTACACGGTTATCAATACGCATCGCGGCCTATATAAATATAATAGATTAGTGTACGGTCTCGCGTCGAGTAGCGGCATTTTCCAAAGAATTATAAGTGACGTGGTCAAAGGCGTGCCTGGAGTGCAGTGTTTCGCGGACGATCTGATTTTAACCGCGAAAAGTAGGCAGATTCATCTACAGTCATTAGAATTACTTTTTAAAAAATTAAAGGAGGCCGGCCTGCGAGTCAAAATGAGCAAATGCTCGTTCTTGGAAAAAGAGGTTAAGTATCTCGGGTTTATCGTGGATAAGCACGGTATAAGGCCCGATCCAGAGAAGATTCGCGCAATTCGAAATATGCCTCAACCGGAGAATATGACTCAACTAAAATCGTTTCTCGGCATGATCAATTTTTACGCGCGGTTTGTGCGTAACTTGAGTGACATACTGCATCCTCTACATGCCTTGCTCCGGAACGACGTACGGTGGGAGTGGACGGCGGCGCACACTAGAACGTTCGAGCGCGTGAAGCAACTGATGGTAAGTAGTCGGGTGCTAGCGCACTATGATCCGCAACGCGATCTGACGCTCACGTGCGACGCGTCCGCCGTCGGCGTCGGGGGCGTGTTGTCACAGACAGACGAGCGGGGGGAGGAGCGCGCGGTCGCATACGTGTCCAGAAAGCTCACAAAAGCGGAGCAGGGGTATGCGCAGATACACAGAGAGGCGTTGGCTATAGTTTATTGTGTAAAAAAATTCCATCAATACTTATACGGCCGAAAGTTTGTGTTGAAAAGTGACCATAAACCGCTAGTCAGCATATTCGGTCCCCACAAGGGTATTCCTACGATGGCCGCAAGTAGGATGCAGAGGTGGGCTATCATCTTATCTGCGTACGATTTTGATATAAGGTATGTCAATACGAGTAGTAACGGTGCGGACATTTTGTCTCGGTTACCTGTAACTGAGATAATAAATATCGAGCCGCCCGAACAGACTTACCTACACTTCGCGACGGACGCTATGTTGTTAGACAACGGTAAAATAAAACGAGAAACGGCGCGTGATCCTTTGCTCAGTCGGGTACACGGGTACATTGAAAACGGTTGGCCTAGTCAGGTTGATATAAAACAATTGGAGCCATACCTAGCTAGGAAAGATGAGCTTTATACGGAGCTGGGGTGTGTAATGTGGGGCCATAGGCTAGTAATCCCTGAGGCGTGTAGGACGTGGGTGTTGCGTGAGCTACACGGGGCTCACATGGGGATTGTTAAGACAAAGGCGTACGCCCGCTCGTACGTGTGGTGGCCCGGTGTGGACGAGGCGGTGGAGGCGCAGTGCCGGGCGTGTGGCACCTGTGCCGCGGTGGCGCCCGCGCCGCCCGCCGCGCCTTCTGCACCCTGGCGCTGGCCGAGCACCCCGTATGAAAGAATACACATCGATTTTCTGGGGCCGATCGACGGGCAAACGTATTTAATTATAGTAGATGCGCGGTCGAAGTGGGTTGAGGCGTATAAAGTAACACGAAAAACGGCTGATGTCAGCATTGCTAAACTCCGGGAATCATGGTCGAGGTGGGGTATCCCTAAACAGTTAGTTTCCGACAACGATCCCTCTTTCTCAAACATACAGTTTGAGGATTTTTTAAACAAAAACGGTGTATATCACGTATTTTCAGCTCCGTACCACCCGGCTTCGAACGGAGCCGCCGAGAACACGGTAAAACTAATTAAGAACGTAATCAAGAAAGCTCGTTGCGACGGCATCGATCCCGAGTTAGCTATCCAGAGGTTCTTGTTGGTATATCATAATACACCGCACTGCGCGACGGGCGTGAGTCCCGCCCAGATGTTGCAAGGCCGACGGCTAAGAACACGGCTGGACGCTATAAGGCCTGATCCTGGTAGTAAGTTACGAAACAAAGAGATTTCAGCTTGTGAAGAAGGTAGAGGGTCACGCAATCTAAACCCCGGTGATACGGTGTGGTATCGGACCTATGGGAAGCACGCTAAATGGTCAGATGGACGAATAGTGGATCGCGTAGGTAGGAGCGACTATACGGTTAGGACAGAGGACGGCTCGGCAGCGCATCGACATATCGATCAACTTAAGCGAAGAAGCACGTGCGTCTTTCCATCGGAGGGTGCTGACACGAGTGGAGTGGTCACGGCCGAGCGATCGCCTAGCGCAGCGCGGATCGCGGGTGGTGATACGTCCCCGGGGACGTCAGATGTAAGGGGAGAGGAGGTGGTGGAACCATGCTCGAGATCTATTAATGAGTGTTCTGCCACGCAACCACCTGTCGAGGTACCTCCCGTTACCGTACCAGTAGCGGTCAAAAGTACCAGGCCTGTTCGTTTAAAAAAAGCACCGCGACGGTACGGATTTGAAATTGATTAACAGTGTTGAATAGTTGTTAAATAATTAGATATTAAGTAATTAGGCATTTAGTAATATAGTGTTAAGGTAACATGTAGTTCTTATAAGAACTACATGTTACCTTAACACTATATTACAGATATTTAACTTATAAGTTAAATATCTGTTTACTAGATTTAGATTAGATCTTTTGACTGTATCATGAAAACTTAATATTATATATTTAAAAGGGGAGAATTGTAGTGTTTATATGTAATAACGCCTAGTATTGTTACAATGGCAATTTCGTATATTGTCTATAAAATGTGGGTGTGCCTTGCATTGTTTTCTTGCATACCGCACGGAGAATAAATAATCACTTTACTGCCAACTGGTGTTTGAAGTGTTTCCCTGTTCCTCTTTATTCCCGAATCCTGGACATATCACCATCTTTCTATTTAATTGTTCCAGTATAAACCGCCGCATTAAGGTGACCGTCCACAACACACAACTGGATTCCAGCAACTCGCTCCAGCTGCTATCACAATACGACGTGGTGGTGGACTGTTCAGACAACGTGCCTACCAGATACCTGCTAAACGACTCCTGCTTACTTGCTAAGGTAGCTCATCATTATCATCATTATCAGCCAATTTCCGTCCACTGCTGGACATAGGCCTCTCCCATAGCACGCTAGCTAGGTAGCTCATGAATATTTTTACCTAAAAAAGTTTTACAACTTTTCCATAGACACTATTTATATATCTCTAACCGTCAAGGCAGCGTTCGTAAGAAACGTATTTATTCGACCGTTTTTATGTCGACTTAGGTTGCAAAAGAGGTTGACGGTCGTTTGACCACTACCTCGCCCGGTGCCCGGTGGTAAGCGATGACGTCTACCTATTACAGATACAGCGGCTTGCAACATTCTGAACAACCAGAATTTTGGACGTTACTATACTGCTATGTCTCAAGGTCTTGCCTCAACATCCTTGAGACATAAAAAAGTTAAGTCTTACATGCCCTGTAATTTCACTGGCCACCTTGCCATTTCAACTGACCAACCAACCAGGAAAATCTGTCGCCGAACATTTAATGTGTTCCGGCAGATATCTTCGAGAGCCAGTTCCCATTCTAGGCCTAGCGTGCTGCCATCCTCGACCGCATCATCACCAACAGGTGAGATAGTGGTCAAACGCTAGGCTATATGATGTACAAAAAAACAGTATGTAATAATTGTACATTATTAACAGGTTCCGTTAATATCAGGCAGCGCTTTAAAGATGGAGGGACAACTGACCATATACGGGTATAGAGGCGCTAATACTACTAAAGATAAGGTATTTAACATATTAAACTATACATACATACATACAATCACGCCTTTTTCTCGTTGGGGTAGGCAGAGACTACTTATTTCTTACTACAACATCTTATTAAACTATTTATTGAGGGCTCGGTGGCGTAATCGGGAGAACGCCTTTGATACCAGAGGTACCGAGTTCAAACCGCCGTGCACCAATGGATTTTTCTACCGAAAATTTTATGCGCGCTTTTCACAGTGGCCCTCCGGTGAAGGAAAAACATTGTTAAGAAATTCCCAACCTTCGCATGGTGGTAGGACACTATCTAATGTCCGCCTGGCCAGCTACCTTCAATTTAGAAAATCTGTCGCCAAACATCTAATGTGTTCCGGCAGCTATCCTTGAGAGCCAGTTCCCATTCTAGGCCTAGCGTGCTACCATCTTCGACCGCATCATCACTTACCAACAGGTGAGATAGTGGTCAAAGGCTAGCCTATATAAAAAATAATAACTAATAAAAAGTTATTATATTGTCCAGCAGTGGACAGACACCGGCTGATAAATGATGATGATTGACCTTTCAGCCCCACCTAGGTCCGTGTTACCGCTGTGTGTTCCCCAGCCCTCCCCCGCCGGAGACGGTCGGCAGCTGCTCGGCCAATGGAGTCGCGGGGCCGGTCCCGGGGACTATAGGTACGTTATCTATACTTCTATACTCATATATTTATATGGAAGGCATATGGGCAATGGATAAGGTTTCGGACTAGCGACCGAGAGGTCGTGAGCTCGATCCCACCCATTGTACTATTGACGTGAACCCACTCCAGACACAAGCACATTCAGCTTAGTTGGAGGTTAACAAGACTACATGTAATGTGCAACCCGCATTGCTAGTAAGCTTTTATTAAAAATAAAACTGGCCAAGTGCGAGTCAGCATCGCGTCTCTTATCGCACTTTTAGGGAGGGTTCCGTACAATACGAAACATAACAGAGTTTCAACCTCATATATTTGATTAATTGATATTACCAAGAATATTTGGTTTGGTCGCGATCTAGAAAGACGGGGCTCGTTTACTAGCGCCATCTATGTCATTTTGCCGAAACTTATTAGATAGATGGCGTTTAAAAACACGTTTTTTGTATGGGGAACCCCTTTAATTTTTAACTTTATTTTGTTTTTAGTATTTGTTGTTTTAGCGGCAACAGAAATAAACCATCTGTGAAAATTTCAACTGTCTAACTATCACGGTTAATGAGCTATAGCCTGGTGACAGACGGACAGACAGACATACAGACAGACAGACAGACAGACAGACAGACGGACAGCGGAGTCTTAGTAATAGGGTCCCGTTTTACCCTTTGGGTACGGAACCCTAAAAAAAGAAAAAAATTATAAAGGGGAAATATTTTATAACGAGTTCAAATTTTAAGATATTTGATGACGAAGCAGGTGCATCAGGTTCCAACATCGCGGAAAATATCGTTTGCGCGATGCAGGATCTCATACATTTAGGCAATATTTACAAGGAGAGCTATTCAACCTACTCTAGCGCCATCTAGATGTTTTCATGTAAACTAATGTTATAAAGAGGAAAGATTTGATTTTTTGTTTGTATCGATTTAACCTAAAAACTACTGGAGCGATTTTAGAAATTCTTTCACTAATGGAAAGCTACATTATCAGCGAGTAACATAAGCTATATTTTATCCCCGTATTCTCACGGGCACGGGAACTACGCGAGTAAAACCACGAGGCGCTGCTAGTATAATATATAGGATCACTGGTGTAGGCTCGATGGCTCGGTGAAGCTAAAGTCCAGTCGCGGAGCAGAAAGAATTTCGTACAATGACCTGTTATTGCCTGTCTCTGTCACTCCCGCGTAAATATAAATAGTCTCGCTCGCCCAGATGCAATGGCCGCCGTCCCCGGACGGCGTATGAGATTCTTCCTGCTCCGCGACTGGACTTTACAAATTATTCAGAAATACGCACCCATCGTCAATAATCCACGGTAGGTAGATACTTTCAAGCACTTCACACGCTTTTATCCACAAAACACGTACAACAGCTTTGGAGCTTGGAGCATTTCACTCGCGTTTTTTTTAAATATATTTTCCGTTTATAATTAATAGTGCTTTCTGGATCGAGGGATCCGCGGCGCCGGTGCTTCTTTTTGTGATCTTTCGCGGTCAAAGGTGAGGCGATGATTCTACGACGATCGTCTTCGAAGAACGGCGGGCGCGGCCGGGGAGCGGCGCGCGGGTGGGGGGTTTTGTATTGCTGCGTTCCGTTTCTCGTAGTATATAGGTACAGCGAAATATTTGACGAGTACTTAAGTTTTGGGTCGCGGTCCCTACAACTGGTAAAATACTGTTTATATGTATTTATTGGCTATACTATAGGCTGGGCTATAGCCCAGTGCGCCTGAAGAAGCTTCACTTCAATGTCTACGTCACTTCGGTTGCATTATAATGCAACCGAAGTGACGTAGCGTCACGGTCCGAAGGCAGCGGGCAGCGGATGACGTAAGCGTCACGTTATATTTTATATTTATTAACGCCCTCTATTGTAGAACGGCGTAACTACGAAGATGTATTCGATATCGTTTGGGCATTCATCCCAAAAAAACTTGCTATTGAAACTGACTCACGCGGCATGTGTCATGCAAGTCGTTTTTTTTAAGTTTTTAATCATTTTTTTATCATATAAGCTAACGTTTGACCACTATCTCACCTGTTGGTAAGTGATGATGACATTGCGGATAGAATGAGAGCTGGCTCTCAAGGATAGCTGCCGGAACACATTAGATGTTTGGCGACAGATTTTCTAACTTGAGGGTGGTAGCTGGCTGAATTATTCGAACCCCCAACCTCCTGGGAAACATGTCCAGATGCTCTCGCCAACTAAGCCACGGTGCGATCGTATCAATACGACGATGGATTGTATTTTAACTAATTATGCATTGGTGGCGCCATCTATGATAACTATTTAGAAGTTAATCGTTCGGGAGACATTGAATAAATGCATAATTGGTTAATGGTAAATAATAAAATTGGTAAAATGCAATCTATTAATTTCGTCGTATTGATAGGATCGCACCGTGGCTTAGTTGGTCAGAGCACCTGGGCATATTTCCCAGGAGGGTGGGGGTTCGAATCCCGTCGGTATGATGAAATTTTGGATTGTGTATAAAAATGTACAATAATTTATGATCGTACAAAACTAAAAAACCGACTTCACATGCCGCGATAGTCAAAGTACTGGCTAGTTATAATCATGTCATCTAAGTATACAAATTTGCTTATGCGAGGGCCCGGTGGCGTAATCGGGAGACGGTTGGCTTTGATGCCGTGGTACCGAGTTCAAATCCCGCCGTGCACCAATGGATTTTGCTATAGAAAAATGTATGTGCGCTTCTCACAGTGGCCCTCCGGTGAAGGAAAACATCGTTAAGAAACCAACAATCCCCGCATGGTGGTAGGACACTATCTAGTGTCCGCCTGGCCAGCTACCACCCTCAAGTTAGAAAATCTGTCACTAAAACATGTAATGTGTTCCGGCAGCTATCCTTGAGAGCCAGTTCCCATTCTAGGTCTAGCGCGCTTACCATCTTCGACCGCATCACCACTTACCAACAGGTGAGATAGTGGTCAAACGCTAGCCTATACAAAAAAAAAAAAAAAAAATGTTTATCTCCATATCTCCGGAGATAATTGTCAGAGCTCGATAAAATTTGAATGGGACGCATATAATCTCTCAAACAAAAAGAAGAATTTTTCAAATCGGTTTAGATTTGACGGAGTACTGAGGTAACAAACATAAAAAAAATACAGTCGAATTGAAAACCTCCTCCTTTTTGTGAAGTCGGTAAAAAAATATATAAAGTGTGTAATTTTGTAACTCTTTCAGAAACATAATATCTTTTTTTTTTTTTTTTTTTTTTTAATATCTTATAGGCTAGCGTTTGACCACTATCTCACCTGTTGGTAAGTGATGATGCGGTCAAAGATGGTTAGCACGCTAGGCATTCTAGAATGGGAACTGGCTCTCAAGGATAGCTGCCGGAACACATTAGATGTTTGGCGACAGATTTTCTAACTTGAGGGTGGTAGCTGGCCAGGCGGACACTAGATAGTGTCCTACCACCTATTATATAAATTATTAAATTATTCCTCCATTTGTTGCAGGTGCCCTGCAAGCCCTAGAAGCTATAAAGTACATAATAGGACACGATCACACGAAGTTACTGGTCGAAAGGATGCTCATTTTTGATGGAGAGGATCTCACCTTCAGAACAGGTTAAAACAGAACTGAACTTGATCAATCCAAAGTGTATTTTATAGCATTAATATTGTTAAAAAATCTGTATCAATCATTATCAGCCAATTGCCGTCCACTGCTGGACATTTTTTAAGTGAAAACCTCTTTAAGCCCCATAGAGTTTCTTGGTGTTTCTTCTCTGATGGGAGTATTTCCGAAACACCGGTAGATTCAACAGCCATTCAGTTTTCCCCTTTTGTCCGCAGATTTTCTTTCTAGGCTTGCCATTTTTATTTTTATTTAAACAATATTATGCAGCTGACAGACGGACTATCAGTTCCATTTGGATCATGATATGTACTGTGATCGGTATGCGTTTCTCTATGTTGTGTTTCACTATTTCACTTTTTTATTTTTTTTATATAAAAATTGTCTGAAGTACTGAAACACACAGTTACATGTATGGTTGGTTTTAACCTACTTTAATTTTTTTTAAATATTCTGACGTAAACGATTGGATGACAGCTGAATGGTTCATTACTTTTTTTTTCTAATTCAAAGCGTTAAATTCTGCTTTTGCTATGTTTACTTGATAATTGGTTATGATTTATTTTATGATTTATGATTTTGACGTGTATATGTGCGTATATTTATACTGCCTACATACTGAATAAATGCTTTGATTCTTGATTCTTTAGCGGCGTTGTCCACTTTTCTTGTGATGGGTAAAAAATGTTAAACTCGCTTCAGGTCACGTGTCCCGATCGAACTTTCGTAAGACGGAGCACAGGGCGCTAGCGCGAGTTGTCATTCAAAAATGACGTGTTCAAGTTTTCAATTCTGCCGGCACTCCCGGAGTGCAACCCGTTGTTATTCTTTATACTAGATAGGCCAGCGTCTGACCACTCACCATCTCACTTGATGTTAAGTGACGATGTAGCACGCTTACCTAGAAGATACCTGTTCACTCGCAATTTGAAGACCCCCGGGGTTATAGTTACTGGGAAACACAGACACTGGCAAGGAGTTCTATTCCTTTGCGGAACTTATGATAAATGTTGAAGCAAAACGTTTAGGTCAAAGGCCTCGTATATGATATATCTATATCCTACTATGTCATAATAGATGTTTTTTTTGTTTTTCTTCAGTTTTTAACCGACTTCAAAAAAAGGAGGAGGTTTCTCAATTCGACCGGTTTTTTTTTTTTTCTTTTATGTTTGTTCACGGATAACTTCGTCGTTTATGAACCGATTTTGATTATTCTTTTTTTGTTCGAAAGGAGATATCCCAAGTGTGGTACCATGGTAATTTTATCGAGGTCTGATGAGTATCTCCAGAGATATTGAGATAAACATCTCAAAATTGGTACTGAAAATGAATAGCGTGGCATTGAAGTCGGTTCTTTTTTAGTTTTTAAACGATATTATTCATGCATAGTATTATTTTTAAATTCATGACCAGCAGGTTTATTCTCAATCATACGATAGCAAATTCGGATTCGGAAACTGCCTTTACTTCGACGTGGATCTTTGCAATTCACTTTGATATTTCAATTCTAAAAAATCAGTGATTCTAATTACAAAGGTTTCCGCGACAAAATAGCTTACGGATGTATCAATATTCAAAATTATAAATTAAGTTTCCGAATCCGAATAGGTTTTCGAATGATTGAGAATCAGGGGGCAGACATTTATGATATATACTAGTGGTAAGACTTCTACTAGTCTACTAGGCGGTACCACCACTTTGCCAATGAATTCAGCCGTGAAATAGGAGTGTTTTTCGGTTTGAATGGCAAGGTGTCCAGTGAAATTACAGGGCATGTGAGACTCAACATCTTTATGTCTCAAGGTAACAGGCGCAGTGCAGTGACTGCCATTCTGGACTGCCAGAATGTTGCATGCCGCTGTATTTGTAATAGGTAGACGTCATCGTACCATCAGGTGAGCGTCGTGCTTCTCCTGTTAAAATATATCATTAAAATAAAGATACGCGTAAATAAATATTACTACAATTCATACATAAATCACGCTTTTTTCCCGTTGAGGTAGGCAGATACTACTTCTTTCCACATGCTACGATCCTGACATACCTGACCTTCCACTTTCATGAGCGTCTTCATACATACTCGCCTGTTATAGGTACTTTTGACTTGGCCTTTTTTTAAAACGTCTCCGATCTGTTCGTGATACGTTCGTCTAGTCTAGGTCGACCTCTAGCCTCTACCGGCAGGTAAATATTATTATTGTAATATAATTGTATAATTTGCAGTAAAACTCCGTCCCCGCAATCCGTCGTGCCCACTATGTTCAGACTCCCCGACTATAACGCAGCTCCTCGACTACGAAGTGTTCTGTCAGGCGCAAGCTAAAGAGAAGGTAAGTAAAGATATCACAACCATGGATTTACTCGTACTATATAAGGATCATGCACTACAGATATTTTCACATCATCATCATCAGCCGGTGTCAGTCCACAGCTGGACGTAGGCCTCCCCCAAGTCACGTCACTGAGCCCGATCTTCGGCTCTTCTTATCCAGTCACTACCTCTAATTGCGTATGTCGTCGCTCCACCTGGTCACAGGACGTCCTACGCTACGTTTGCCGATTCGCGGTCATTCATCATACGATGTTTTTACAAATTAAATCTAATCCGTATGCTCTGAACATAAGGTTGTAATTGCTAAATGCTATGTATATCAAAACAGCTCAAACGAAAGGCACCTAGGTGAGAGTGTGTCCTTGTCTAACAACCAGTGCTATACAGGTGAATTTTTCAAGTGGGCGTGGATGGTCAAATCCATTACTATGAGGAATAGCGAAAAGTACTCAAAGGAGTCTCGGGCCCGATTTTGATGTAAACTAAAACTGCATCATTGGATTTTTGAAAAATCAATATTCTTAGCCAGGAATCGAACACGTTGACTTTGAAAAAAAAACTCAACCTGTATTATTACACCATTCGACAGTGTCACTTATAAGGAACAAATTCTAAGTCTACATTTAGTGAAGTGTAGTAACCACTAGAGGCGCTGTACTGTTTTTCATACAAAATTTGTTCGATATACGATATCGAGTTCGGTATGAAAACTCATACTAAGGGTGTATGATTAATAATTTGTGTATGAAGAACGCAAACGCAATAATAATATTGGACGATCCCCGTTCGATTTGTTTTGTTATTTCTGTCGGTTTTATTTATTTAAATTTTAAAGTGATTAAGTACAAAGCATGCATTTTCTACATTTCAACATTGCGAATGTTATAAGGTAAGTTATTCATTTTTTTAAATTCTTATTTAAATATTTAAATGTTTTTATTCTAATAAATGTATTTGATATATTCAAAAACATTCGCGGTATTGACAAAATATCTTACTAAAATGATAAAGGTGAAAGTTTGTGTGTATGTTTGTTACTTCTCCACGCTAAAACTACTGAACCGATTGAGTTGACATTTGAAATGTAGATAGTCTAGACCCTGGTATAACACATAGGTTTTTATCCCGATATTCCCACGGGAACGATGTCTACGCGGGCAAAACCGCGGGGTACAGCTAATATGAAATAATTGTAATGTTAATTTAATATAGGATTATTGTAAAATACTTTAAATTCTCCTAAAGGCAATCCCATACCACAAAAATAAACTGGCCAAGTGCAAGTCGGACTCGCACTCGTAGAGTATCGTCACACAGTAGATTATTTTATAACTATAATTTTTCGCGACCAAAAAATAAACTTTGTGTTTCATAGTGATTGTATGAAAAACAAAGTTATATTTGCGGTTGCTATATCTCAAAAATTCCTGACTATATCTCGTTCAAACCAATTTTCGTTGAAAGTGTTTATTGAGATCGACAGCATATATTTTTTTTAGATTTTCCACTCCCTTACTTAAAGGTTAGAGGGGATCTTGAGGTGATCTTAAACTATTAATTAACTTACAGAACGCATGCTTTTTATATCATATAGGCTAGCGTTTGACCACAATCTCACCTGTTGGTAAGTGATGATGCGGTCGAGGACGCTAGGCCTAAAATGGGAACTGCCCAGTATATTAAAAAAAGTTTTCTTTCTCATTAATTAGGCATCTCTCTAGTATTTTATAATTTTACATAAATACTCTTCCAAACACAGTATTAACTATTCACTAAAATAGTCCTTACGTAATGTCCATAAAAATATGCAATAAAATTACATAACTCAATAAAATACATAACTAACTTCACTATTAACATTAAAATCTTATTACACTGCCACTGTTAAAAAATATTTAGACGACACAATTATTAATATAGATTATATTTTGCTCCCTTTTAGGATTCCGTACCCAAAGGGTAAAGCGGGACCCTATAACTAAGACTCCGCTGTGCGTCCGTCTGTCTGTCTGTCTGTCCGTCTGTCACCAGGCTGTATCTCATGAATCGTGATAGTTAGACAGTTGAATTTTTCATAGATGATATATTTCTGTTGTCGCTATAACAACAGATACTCAAAAAATAATAAAGTTAAAAATTAAAAGGGGTTTAAAAAACAACCCCGCAAACAAGAAATGTGATTTTTTCGGCATTTCACTATAACGTCATCTATGAACGTTTGTTTACCTAATTAATTATATTAATTACCTACCCTAACACATTTGTGTTCACTTTTACTTAGATAGCGTTAGACGTTCGTTAGATATTCGTTAGATGGCGTTGTAGTAAATAAGCACGCGGCTCACAACTCTGTTTTAATAAATGTTTAGTATTGACACGGTACTATAATATAACCGTGGTATTGTACTGTGGTACGGGACCCTACGTGTGCGAGACGCAAGTCTGACTCGCACTTGGTCAGTTTTGTTCAGCCTGTCTCTATTAATTTAATAATTTTGCATATGCCCAACATGCCCTATAATGCTCTCATGTACCTAGTTTTAAGAACCTCATGTACAAAATATTATGGAAGCATTAAAGTATTGAATATTGAGTAAAATGTTAAACGTAAATGTAAAATGGCTGACTTATTTCTAGAAAAAGCAAGAATCCCACTTAAAATCAGAGTTACGCAAACACGAGAAACAAAAACGAATGTCCGGTCAGAGCTACTACGGGTTCCGTATAACAGACACTCCGAACAAAAAGTGGATACAAGACGTGCCTAAAGAGGGACGGAAGATCGGACCTCCTTGTCCCGCAGACATATGCACCAAGAGCCGACAAAAGAAATGTTCCGTTTTCGAAGAAGTGAGAAGAGAAGAGATTTTCATGTATTTTTGGAATGAATTGGACTGGAAAGGAAAGAGGAGTTATGTCAGATCTCTGGTCGATGTTGTGCCGGTTAAGAGGAGAAGAATTAAACATAAAGGAGAGGTAAGATTTTTTATATCGTATAGGCTAGTGTTAGACCTCTATCTCACCTGTTGTTAGTAAGTGATGATGCGGTCGAGGATGGTAGCACGCTAGGCCTAGAATGAGAGCTGGCTCTCAAGGATAGCTGCCAGAACACATTAGATGTTTGACAACAGATTTTCCAACTTGACGGTGGTAGCTGGCCAGGCGGCGATAGAACCAATTTTTGGTGCACGGTGGGGATTGAACTCGTTACATCTGGCGTCAAAGCCGACCATTTTCTCACTACTCCACTGGGCCCTGAAAGCTAAAGATGGGTTGTACTAGGTAAATTTGGGACTAGGTGTAACTATTCCTAGTCCTTAGAAATACGTGATCCAAATATCTGTTCCACCATCGCGTATAGATTATAGTATTCAATACTCAACAGTATCGCATCATTTCACTCTCACATACTAGAGTGCGAGTGAGAGAGTAGTATAATATCATATTACCTTCTCACTCGCACTCTCATTGCACCGCGTCTACGGCGTACGGCGGCACTATGCCACTGAAAATACGGCATAGATTTGCGTGAAACTCGCATCTAGTCTCGAGGTCAAATACTAGGTGGAATAGTGCATGTGAGGGTGCAAGTGAGAGGGCAGTGTAGTATCATGCTACCCTCTCACTCGCACTGTTATTGCACCGCGTCTACGGCTTACGGCGGCACTATGCTAGTGAAAATACGGCATACATTCGAATGAAACATCGCGTCGCGTCTTAGTTAGTAGTCCGAGGTCGAATACTAGGTGGAATAGGTGTTTGTCAAAAGTAGGAATATGTGCCGCCTAGTCTCGTGAAGTATCTATTCTTCGGATCTGTTCTAGTAAATACGCCTCACCTCTACTAAAAACATGTCAAATTTCATAAACATATTGATTTAAGTAAGTTTTGTAGAGAATATTGGGATTGTATAGGAATAGGTGGAAAAAAATGGGAGAGACCTATGTCCAGCCTTAGGATCAAAAAGGTTAATTAACAAAAAGTTTCCGTAGTCAAGTGTTCAAGTAGTGTGTAGATAGTGTCCTACCATAACTGAACAACTTTGTCTGTGACTTCGCTGCAAATATTTTGATACGCATAATTTTAAATCGGTGATATCTTTTAAAGTTTTCATTTAAATTGTATACTGTGAAGGACAATTTTAATCTATAATATGTGACCAAGGTAATTCACGTAATTATTAGGATAAGGATTAATACTGTACAGTAGAAAATAGCCTTGCAATTTATGTAATGATTTTTTGTTAAAAAATTAAAGATTAAAATGGTTACTGTGAGTCAACCTTAAGAGATAGACATATACCATCGCGAACTTTTTTGTAGACCTTTTTAAGGTGTACAATACTGTACTACATTATTTTGATCTATCTCGTGGGGTTCAGCCAGCGTTTGCAATGTAAGCGCAGCAAAAATATGTGTTTATTTACGACATCACATTAGAAACCTCTAAAATTACCAGTGTTTCTCTACTGTATTATGCATGTATTATACGTGTAAATCTGCCTCCTGAATTACTCTATATATTGAGAAAAAAAAAAACGCATTAAATCCGTTGCGAAGTTTTAAAGATCTAAGCATAAATAGGCACAGACAGACGGGCAGCGGCTTTGTTTTATACTATGTAGTGATAGCTTCGAGCATTTACCAAAGGAGATGTTAACGCAAGGCGTACCCCTCTGCTGGCCGTATAGCCATTTTTGGCCATATGAGCGTGCGTAACTACGCTGTATTTTTAATACTGTGTGCGTGTTTCAAGCTAGTGTGCGGGATCGTTAAAGTGAGTGATTTGTGTGTGTGTGCAATGCGTGTTTACCTCGTCCCCCGTAAGTATCGGCAGAAAAAAATGTTTGCGGATTACAACGTTAACATCTCCATTTGTAAATGCTCGAAGAGTGATAGTGATTATTTAAGGGGGTGACCGGAACCCTACGTTTGCGAGTCCGACTCGCACTTTGCCAGTTTATTAATATGTAATTATCTCAATTGCAGGTATCCCGTAAAGGAGATTCCAAACTGTACCATCTACTGTCTAACTCAGTTAGACTGCCAGTTTGCAGAGTGATGTTTCTAAACACGCTCGGAATTAAAGAAGCTATGGTCAGGTAAGTTTTAAGGGTCACTGTTACCCTCGGCAGCATCATTCATACCGACTCGAGTAGATTTAGGCCTTTTTAGGGTATCAACGGAACCCTATTACTGAGACTTCACTGTCTGTCCATCCGTCTGTCAGGGGGCTGTATTTACTGTTTAGAAAAGAACTGTAATAGGTAGACACTTAAAATTTTCACAAAGTATGTATTACTATGGCCGCTATAACAACAAATACTAAAAACAGAATAAAATTAAATATTAAAGGGGGTCTCCTTACTAAAAACGTGTTTTTTCGGCGTTTTTTTGCTTGATCTTTTGAAACGTAATAGATAGAGAATTTTTAATTTTCAGAAAGTATGTTTTACTATAGCCGCTATAACAAGAAATAAGAAAAATAAAAAAAATAATGAAGTAAAGGAATACAAGAAATGTACTTTTTGGGCAAATTTCGTGGTACGGAACTCACACTTGACCAGTTAATTGGTTCTACACGAGATTGATAGGTAGTTTAAATACTTAAAATATATATAATATCATATAGCGCACATTTGAAGTCGGTTCTTTTAGTTTTTTAAACGATCTTATCTTTTTTACTTTTAAAATCTATATGAAATATTATGTTTCTTTGAAAAAACATAATATTTGATTTACGCAGTGCAACATCTCTCGTCGGATTTGAAAACTGTAATGATTTCTTCCGAATGATTAACTTACGTAATAAGTAGTCATAGATGGCGCCACCAATGCATAATTGGGTTAACAAATGCAATCCACTAATTTCGTCGTAACGATACTTCGCACCGTGGCTTAATTGGCAAAGCACCGGAACATGTTATTCCGGAGGTTGCGGGTCCCGTCGGTACGATGAAATTTTGGATTGTGTTTAACAATTTACAAAATCTATATGTTTTAAAAAGCATCTTTTTTGTACCGTATGCAAGCGTTTGACCACTATCTCACCTGTTGGTGATGATGCGGTCGAGGATGGTAGCACGCTAGGCCTAGAATAGGAACTGGCTCTCAAAGATAGCTGCCGGAACACATTAGATGCTTGATGACAGATTTTCTAATTTAAGGATGGTAGCTGGCCAGGCGGACACTAGATAGTGTCCTACCACTGTGAAATTAGCACATACATTTTTGTTAGAAACATTCATTAGCGCAAGGCGGAGATTTGAACCTGCTACCTCTTGTCATCAAAGCCAACCTCCCACTTTTAACGCGAGTAAAGCGGCGGGGCACAACTAGTTACTAAAAATAATGTTAACTTTTTTTCAGACGATGGCTTCACACTCCAGAAAAACCAAAAACTCCAAAAAAACCTCTCAAATCCCTCAACGTAGACACATACATAGACAATTTACCAAAGACAACCACCAAATGTCAATACTGCATCTCATCTACCATAAAGTATCAATATGTAACCATCGACAATATTAAAAACCTCTTTCAATTGTACAATATGTATGTTAAAGAGATGAATGAAAGAGGAATTGCCCCAGCATCCAGGAAAACGTTTTCGAAAGTGATTTGTATGAAAAATATAAGGATTTTTAAGCCAAAGAATGAAAATGATATCTGTGATTTGGTCAGTGAGCACAATAGTTTGCCAAGTTTAAGGTATAATGTTGATTATTATTATGTTTAAATGAATAAATATGTGATATTTTTTTATTATTTCTGTTTTTTATTTAATTCCTCTTATTATTTAATGAATATTAATGATTTTCTAGCTTATGACTTTACAGTCTTTATTTTAAACCGACTTCAAAGCAAAAAAGAACTTTTCTGAATTCGATCGTATATATATTTTTTTGTTTGTTCCCGGATAACTTCGTCGTTTATCTACCGATTTTGATGATACTTTTTTTGTTGGATAGGAGATATTCCAAGGGTGGTACCAATGTGATTTCATCGAGATCTGATTCGTATCTCCAGAGATATGGAGATAAACACTTCAAACCTGGTACTGAACATTAATAGCGCGACATTTGAAGTTCTTTTAGTTTTATAACGATCTTATCTTTTTTACTTTTAAAATCTATATGCTTTGAAAAGCATCTTTTTAGTACCGTATGCTAGCGTTTGAACACTATCTCATCTGTTGGTAAGTGATGATGCGATCGAGGATGGTAGCACGCTAGGCCTAGAATGGGAACTGGCTCTCAAGGATAGCTGCCGGAACACATTAGATGTTTATCGACAGATTTTCTAACTTGAGGGTGGTAGCTGGCCAGGTGGACACTAGATAGTGTCCTACCACCATGCGGGGGGTTTCTTAACGATGTTGAGAAACCCCCCGAATGAACGAAAGAAGTTTAAAAGAAAATTAAATGGATAGATTTTTTCAAAATAATCCTTATTTTATTAAAACAATATTAAATAACAAAGCGGCCAGCGCGCCTCACTTCAGTAGCCTGCAAGGCGTCTTCGAGGTAGGACCTGTGTCACTTTTGCTAGCTGGCGGAATCTGAATATCGGCTGATCGGAATATCCGTCACTGGGACGGAGGTATCGCTAAATACCTACTCCGCTGAAATATAGTGGCCTTAAGGAAAGGCACTCTAATACCAGGTACAGACTAGGCGATGATTGTTGTTCAACTTCCTATGAATGTACGATACGAGCTACAACAAATATCATACGCGCTTGATCAGCCTATCAAATGGCTTAATTCTCAACCTTATTATCCCTCTATAATGCCAGCCTAAATGTTCTTCTGAGACAAATAATCGAGTAACGAGAAAAGTACTTTTAACCCGTACCTACTCAGTATCGTTATTTCAAAGTGTCGATGTCGCAGGCAGATAGCTTAATTAGCCGATCAATTGAACGCCTCTTAACTAAACAGCGCCTCTTAACCAACATATATTTTTGTAAATTGTTAAACACAATCCAAAATTTCATCGTACCGACGGGACTTGAACCCGCACCCCCCGGATTACACGTCCAGGTGCTCTGCCAATTAAATTACGATGAAATTTTGGATTGTGTTTAACAATTTACAAAAATATAAAGTGTGAGACACTTCAAAGAAACATAATATTTGATTTACGCAGTGCAACATCTCTCGTCGGATTTGAAAACTGTAATGATTTCTTCCGAATGATTAACTTACGTAATAAGTAGTAATAGATGGCGCCACCAATGCATAATTGGTTTAACAAATGCAATCCACTAATTTCGTCGTATCGATGTATCGAACCGTGGCTTAATTGGCAGAGCACCTGGACGTGTAATCCGGGGGGTGCGGGTTCGAGTCCCGGCGGTACGATGAAGTTTTGGATTGTGTTTAACAATTTACAAAAATATAAAGTGTATGACACTTCAAAGAAACATAATTTAACATATATTTCTGCTTCTGGAGACGCGCGGCTCCCCACCTTGCTTCGTTCGTCGGCGCACGTCACGCGGTGATCACTGTTCCTAGTGTGTTGTCTTACTGTCAGACTAATAAACAGGCTAGGCAAGTAATTAAACGTCATTGATTCAAGTCATTTGCCTGGCTGTTTTGAGCAAATGGCTGGATATCATTCAGTAATCTAGTTGAACGGCGTTGTTTAGTTAAGAGGCTAGTCTGTTAATTGAACGGCTTGTTCAACTATCTGCCTGCGACATCGATACTAAAAGTACTTAGAATCGAAAGAAAAGTACATCCCTTTGAAGTTGAACTTTGAAGTAACGCGAAATCTAACAGAAAATATAACAATGTTTAGTAAACGCGATTTATTTAACGCCTCATAAAATATATGAAAATTATATGAAAATCGATTCATATAGTTAATGATGTTTGTTTCTTTTCTTAGGACCTGGACCTCAAAATCCTTCCCCCAGAGCATCGGATATCACCAGAACAACTGTCAAATATTCTACAAAATTCAAATAAGCGCCATCTGTTAGTGGATGTGAGAAGCGAGCCGGAGTTCAATATGTGCAACATAGATGGCAGTGTTAACTATCCTATAGAAAAGTTGAAAGGGGACAAGCTTGAGGCATTTGTTGAAGAAATAAGAAGAAGTGATCAACAAGGTAAAGTTTTAAGGATTTTATATCTTATATTTTTATAAGCTAGCGTTTGGCCACTATCTCGCCTGGTGGTAAACGATGATGTGATTGAAGATGGTGAACACGCTAGGCCTAGAATACTCTGACTCTCAAGGGCTGTGTGCTGATTAAACGGAGAAGAAACGAGTAGGTTCTTAATTTCTTCATTTCAATTCACCGATTACTCGAAAACCCGTGAACAGATTCGAAAAATTCTTTTTTGTTTGAAAAGGGTGGGTATACTTCCCAGGTGATCCCATTTAAATTTCATCAACAAATGTTTATTATCTCAGGAGATATGGAGATAAAAACCTCAAATTTGGTACTGAAAATGACTGGCGCGGCACTTGCCGTCGGTTCTTCTAGTTTTTAGGGATTGGACCTTGAAAGGAAAAAAGTAACCCATTACAGGATCACTTTGTTATCCGTCTGTCTGTCTGTCTGTCTGTCTGTCTGTCCGTCCGTCTGTCAAGACCTTTTATCTCAGGAACCCGTAGAGGTATCAAGTTGAAACTGATATCAAATACTCGGGTCTACGGTATCTTTCGGCTGTGATAAAATCTAACTTGTAAGTCAACGCGATCGAAAGATATGACCGTTTATGTCGCATATTTTGCGATATCACAAGGGAATCAAAACCTATAGTGTACTTCCCGTTGCCCTAGAATCATTAAATTCGGCATAAAGCAAGGACTTGAAGCACTTATATAGGAATTAATCTGAAAACTGTAAATATGTTGTAGAATAACTAAAAAAATAATAATTTGACTTGATAATTGATTGTGATTTTTATGTAATTATAACTATAATTATGATTATAATCATGTCTTCTTTGTATATACACACTTACATAATCTTTGACGTGTGTAAGTGCAAACTAAAAAAAAGTCAATTTACTAAAACAAACTTATGTGTAGTTGGTGCGTCACATTTTGTATGGATCGAACTACAAAGTTAAGTTTGTCCTTTAACCTAGTCTGCCAAGTTGGTACGGAAGCCTCGGTGGGCGACTCCAACTCGACTTGGCCGGTTTTTTTTAACTATCTTAAATTATTTTCAGTGATATTCATATGTCGTCGTGGCAACGACTCGCAGGTAGCGACGCAGCGTGTTTTGACCGCGCTGTCCCGGGAACTCCGCGGTAGGATCGCGGACTTAGAGGGCGGGCTGCATAAGTGGGCGGAGACCTACGACCCTGGCTTCCCTGTCTATTGATACATTACCATGTCACATATAGGATGATCATTTTGACAGATCACATTATAGATGGGGTATTGTATAATTGTTATTGACGTATATATTTTTATAGCACATCTAATATATAAAATTCTCGTGTCACAGTTTTCGTTGCCATACTCCTCCGAAACGGCTTGACCGATTTTGATGAAATTTTTTGTGCTTATCCGGTATCTATGAGAAACGGCCAACATCTATTTTTCATCCCCCTAAATATTAGGGGTAGTCCACCCCTAATTTTTTTATTTTATTTTTTAGACGAAATTTTTAATTTCTATTTTTTTATGATACAACATACAAAAATACATACAATCCTCAATTTTCACCCTTCTACGATCAACCCTTATTTTTTAATAGCCATTTTAGTAATTTAATCATTTTTCCTCCATACATACTTACAATAAGTAAGCTATTTTTTGTCTACACTAGAAATTACTACGAAATTATTTATATGGCAAAACAACGTTTGCCGGGTCAGCTAGTAAAATATAAAATAATATACGATACTCGTGACTTAAGTTGTCCATTATTGCACGGCGTAGCACCCTCGCTGCACGGCGTGCAATAATAGACAGCTTAAGTCACACGTATCGTGATATAGTAATATGGAATAACAGGGTGAATGTTTCAAGTGAGCGTAGATGGCCAAACCGAATCTATGAGGAACAGCGCAAAGTACTCAAAGGAGTCTCGGGCCCGATTTTGATGAACACTAAAACTGCATCATTGGATTTTTGAAAAATCAATATTCCTAGGCAGGTATCGAACCCGTTGATTTAAAAAAAAAAACAGATCCTGTATTATTGCACCATTGCACCCTTGTTATACAATCTACTATTATAGCACAGTGAGACCTAAACCCGCACTTTACGCACGCTTTTCCGTGACTTAAATAGTCGATTATTGCACGACGTTTAGCAACTTCACGCCGTGCAATAATCTTCTATTTGACGGGAAAACGTAGCAAGTGTAAAGTGCGGGTTTATGTCACACTGACAGCTATAAAATAATATACGGTACTCGTGACTTAAATCGTCTATTATTGCACGGGGTAACTTCACGCCGTGCAATAATAGACTACTTAAGTCACACGTATCGTAATATACTGTAAGATTTAAGAAATACTTACTAATAAAGATCATTGTATTTTAGTTACTAAATTGTGTTTTATTTTTGTTAGATATGTTATAGGCTAGCGTTTGACTACTATCTCACCTGGTGGTAAGCACTGATGTGGTCGAAAATGGTGAACACGTTAGTCCTAGAATACTCTCAACTCTCAAGGGCTGTGTGCTCCCGGAACACCGTAAGGTTATGGCGGCAGATTTTTTCTTTGACAATGATAACTAGACATGCGCTAAACAGTGCTTCTAAAAGTAATGTGATATGACATTACATTTCGTACCGAATAGTATTACATTACATCATCACCTCAAACATCACATGAGATGACACGCTGCGCGGCGACATTCCAATATCACGTAGTATTGCATACTCTATGATCACTTGTGTGATGTAAACTGTGATATTACTGTACTGAGGAGAGATGAGCGAGTGTCATGAAGTGTTGATTTGAAAACATTGCGTACGGAGCGGGGCCAAAAAATTATACCTTATTGCCTTAGTAACAAAGTTCTAAATTAAAGTTGAATTGCACCATGCACATTGAAATTCGAAACCGAGCGGGTCTGGCACCACATGCTCGCTCACTTGCACGCATAGAGTATATATAGCATTGCAACAGAGCAGTACACGAAATAAATGTGCTGAGATGTGTGATGTGATGTTTGGTGTGATGGTTAATTTGGTCGCGTGATGTGTGATGATATAGTACGCGGTCGGGTAATATTACGCGTGATGCATTAAGCGTGATTTAGACGATACAATTTTCTTGTACATTCAAGTGCAATTATTGAATGCAATAAATTAAGTGCGTTAATTGCCCTTCAAGAATTGTACGCAACTGTTTACACGTGGATACAAGTAAAAAAATTGAACGCAATTATTGAATGCAAGTCTTGACAAAAAATAGTTGCAAATGTCTTCTGTTTAGACCAATACAATAATGTTTAGGAGATTATTGCTTTCAAGTTTTGACTTGTCTAAATAGAGAGTTGTATGTGCGTGTACCATTCATTGGCAGGTTGCTTCAAGTATTGCACGTATTTGCGTTGTCAAATTTTTCATTCAAGTTTCAATTTTTGTATGTGCTGTTTACACCGAGAAAATGTTGGCAAGCAAAACTTGCGCAAAAGATCAAAATGTTACGTACTGTTTAGACCATGCAGGTAATTTATTGGTTCAATTTTATTATATGCAACAGGTAAGAAACTTGGATCATGTAAATGGCGCTTTACTTACACATGTCTAGTGATAACTCGTCGAATCTGAAATCTGTAATGATTTTATCCGAGTAGTTACTTCTAAACAGTAATAACAGATGGCGCCACCAATAATTATATTATTGCCTGCCTATTATTGCCATAATTGCCTAAGTGCAATTCAGAAGTTTCGTCGCTTCAGTGTGAGTACCTCCATAAATGAGTAGGTTAAGGGTGTGCAATAACGCCGCCACGCAGATTTCGAACAGAGCGTCGAGCGAGATGACAATATTTTTCATGTGAGTGAGAAGGACAGAACGATAGACCCGCAACGCAATTTTTTTATCGACGTAAGCGATAAAACTGTTTTTACCTAATTGCAAATTAAGACCAGCTAGGCTATTCTGTAAGCTATCTCGACAGCGGAATCCGCGGTGAGATTCCAATTTCGTACTACGAAATTCAATCGTATCACGATCGCAATACGGTTGAATTTTGTAATACAAAATTCAAATCTCACCGCGGATTCCGCTGTCGAGATAGCTTACAGAATAGCCCTACAGTCTTGAGATTTTTTTCCCACGCAGCACCCACGCTAACGATAAAGGTGCGGGGAAACGGCCATACCGTGGCCATACATTGAGGGGGCTAAATATGTCGCATTTTAGCCCCACTTTCTGCTACTGCCGGGAATACGTCGAATTACCAATAAACCTGTATGTACTATACCTACTATGTGTCGTATAGTATATGTAGTCCATACAAAAGAAAGGGACAAACTCCGTTCAAGTTCGGGACTACTTTCTTTCTTCTACTTTCGTGCCGGTAGTGCACCGTTTTATATGAAACTAGAAGTGTCCCTCGGCTTCGCCCGCGCTAACAACTTCTTTTTTTTTTAAATTTACTTTAAACTTTTCTTTTGTAAAAACGATTCTATCATTAAACACATCAAATAAGATTTAGCCAAATCGGTTCACCCATTTTCATGTTATTGCGTGACTAAAGCAATTCGGGATTCATATTTATAAAACCCTAAAAACCTAAATTTACAGACTTTGTTACCTACCCCATTTCGAAAAATCCTACAACACGTACTTTATCCCATCTTGTTTCGCCATACAAACTTTGAATCCCCGTTCCGTATCCGGGAGGAATTTTCAGAAAATCATTTCTAAGCGGATACCTACGTCATAATAACTATCTGCATTCTGAATTTCAGCGCAATCCGAAACAATATTGATTTTTAGACTTTGTTAACCCAGTTTATCCTCTTAGGGTGGCATTTAAAAAATCTGAAACTCGTATTTACTTATTTATTTACAGAAATACTTGTATGAAATGTCGAATAAAACGACTATCCAAACTTTGAACCCCCGTTTCATCCCCTTAAAGAGTGTATTTTGAAAAATTCTTTCTTAGCGGATACCTAAGTCAAAATAACTATCTGCATGCTAAATTTCAGCGCAATCCGAAACAATATTGCTTTCAGACTTTGTTACCCCACTTCACCCTTTTAGGGGTGGTATTTCGAAAAAGCCTGAAACACGTATTTACTTACTTAAGTGCTTGTGTTAACTTTCGAATATAAAAGACTATCTAATATTGTTTCTCCATACAAACTTTGAACCCCCGTTTCATCCCCTTCAGGGTGAATTTTGGAAAATCCTTTCTCAGAGGGAACTAACGTCGTAATAACTATCTGCATGCCAAATTTCAGCGCAATCCAAAACCATATTGATTTTCACAATTTGTTACCCCATTGCACCCTCTTAGGGGTGGAATTAAAAAAAAACATGAAACACGTATTTACTTATTTTTTTACTGGAGCACTTGTATGAAGTTTCGAATAGAAAATACTATCTAATCTTGTTTTTCCATACAAACCTTAAACCCCCGTTTCATCCCCTTCAGGGGTGAATTTCGGAAAATCCTTTCTTAGTACACCCTTACGTACTAAGACAAATATACCCTCTAAATTTCAAGTCTCTACGACCAGCGGTTTAGGCTGTGCGTTGTCTATCAGTCAGTCAGTCAGTCAGTATGTCAGGACAAAGATTCTTATAGTATTAGATGTCTTTGGGTCGACGACATAGATCATTAAGGTGGTTTAAAAACTAAAACAACCGCCTTCCATGCCGCGCGAGTCAGTTTCAATCGCAAGTTTGAGACGTTTATTGTCATATCTCTGTAGATACTTATCAGATCTCGATGAAATTACAATGGGACCACCTTGGAAATGTACCCTACCAATTAAAATAAACTGGCCAAGTGCAAGTCGGACTCGCACTAGTAGGGTTCCGTAACACACTACAGTATTTTATAAGATCGAGCAAAAAATACCACTATCATTTTTCGCCAGCAAAAAATAATAATTAATAAACATTTTATTTCTTATAACGCCACCTAACGTCTAACAAAGGAGTTAGGGATCGACATTTCAATATAATGCCATCTATGGGACGTTTACCTAACTAAGCGTTCATAGATGGCGTGAAATGCCGACAAAAACACGTTTCTTGTATGGGGATCCTCTATTATTTTTAACTTCATTCTGTTTTTAGTATTTGTTGTTATAGCGGCAACAGAAATACATCATCTGTGAAAATTTCAACTGTCTAACTATCACGGTTCATGAGATACAGCCTGGTGGCAGACGGACAGACAGACAGACAGACAGACAGACAGACAGACGGACAGCGGAGTCTTAGTAATAGGGTCCCGTTTTACCCTTTGGGTACGGAACCCTAAAAATAATCTTTCGAATAGGTTCAAAATTAACGGAGTAATCGCGTAACATACATACAAAAAAACCATACAGACGAATTCGAGAACGTCCTCCATTTTGGAAGTTGGTTGAAGTACGCAGAAATGACATGGCCATGAGTATCTCAGAACAGGGATGAGTGGCGTTAGAGGGAGAAAGCTTATGCCTTGCAGTGGGCGGCAATTTGCTGAAAATGATGATATAAAAACGTAAAAAAAAACAAAGTGTACATTTTTTTATATCTTATAGGCTAGTGTTTGACCACTATCTTAGCTGTTGGTAGGTGATGATGCGGTCGAAGATGGTAAGCACGCTAGCTAGACCTAGAATGGGAACTGGCTCTCAAGGATAGCTGCCGGAACACAGATGTTTGGCGACAGATTTTCTAACTTAAGGGTGGTAGCCAAAGGTGGTAGTAAAGGTGGTGGCCAGGCGGACATTAAATAGTGTCCTACCACAATGCGGGGGTTGTTGGTTTCTTATCGATGTTTTCCTTCACCGGACGGCCACTTTGAGAAGCGCATATACATTTTTCAATAAAAAAATCCATTGTTGCACGGCGGAGTTTGAACTTGGTACCTCTAGCATCAAAGCCCACCGTTCTCCCGATTACGCCACCGGGCCCTCAAAATAAACCTAAAAAATAACACTTAAAGAAAAATAATGTTTGGTAGTGATCTTATTTATTAATCGGTGTAGACTGTAGAGTCTGTGCAAAAAGAGAACCGTCGTAGAAGTAGAAAATAAGGTCGCGTCTTTTGTCGGTCGTTTTAATTTACTGTTTTTGTTGCATTGAAAACTGCTGTCATTACTAGTACGACTAAAAATGTTTGATACTTGTTAGGTACCTACTCTTATCATTATCGTGTGCTACTGGGTACTAGGTAGGTATGTACTTTCCTTCTTTACCTTTGAATGTTAGTTCATCGTAACGCCACGAGGGTTCTTTTTTTTGCACAGACTCTATTACTTATTATAGTTAGGTTTTATTTTTATAAGCTGAAATCTAAATCATGCTAATCATAATCATGCTAGTCGATCCCGAATCTCAAGCCCGAATTTCCTTCGATATCATACGCTAAGTCTGCATCATCCTCATCATCATTTCTCATCCTAAGCGCCATATTTTCATCTTCACGGCTGGTTTTCTTAACATTCTTCTGTAAAGAAAAATACCAAACTATTAGTTATAAAATAATAATATTAAAGATAATATCTCTGAAGATACTTATCAGATCTCGATGAAATTACAATGGGGCAACCTTGGGAATGTACCCTATCGATTAGATAAGGATCATTCGAATCGGTTCACAATTGACGGAGTAATCGCGTAACATACACACAAAAAAAAAACAGACGAATTGAAAACCAGACTATTATAGGCCTAGTGCTAGCTTCACGTGCCGCGATAGTGAAAATATCCGCTGGCCATAATCATGTCATCAAGGTATACTGAGGATTCTAGAGCCACCTTAACCCACCACTTCACAGAAGATCTGCCCGAAATTAGCCGATACGAGGGCGTGATGGCCCTTAAACAGCTCAAAATGGAAAAGCCCGAGGAGAAGACGGAATCAAGTTCAACAGATTCAACAGCTCTTTTATTCCGTTCTTTTCACTGGAAGAACTCCACAGTCATGGAAGAAAAGCATGGTGGTTCTGTTTTTCAAAAAAGGAGACAAAACCCTCTTGAAAAACTACCGCCCGATTTTGCTTCTGAGCCATGTCTACAAGCTGTTTTTAAGGGTCATCACGAACCGTCTTGCGCGAAGACTCGACGAGTTCCAACCACCGGAACAGGTCGAGTTTCGAAGCGGTTACGGAACCATAGACCACATCCACACGGTGCGGCAGCTTATACAGAAGACCGAAGAGTACAATCGGCCCCTGTGCTTAGCATTTGTGGACTTTGAGAAGGCCTACGACTCAATCGAAACCTGGTTCGTTCTGGAGTCCTTGCAGCGTTGCCAAGTCGACTGGCGATATATCGAAGTGATTAGGTGTCTATATAATTCCGCAACGATGACTGTAGAAGTACAGAACCAGCGAACTAAACATGTCTACCTGCGTCGAGGAGTGAGCCAGGGGGACGTCATATACCCGAAACTGTTCACTGACGCCTTGGAGGATATGTTCAAGACGCTGGACTGGAAAGATTGTGGCATTAACATCAACGGCAAGTGCATCTCTCACTTACGATTTGCAGATGACAATGATGACATCGTCATTATGGCAGAGACGCTGCAGGACATACAAAAGATGTTGAATGGCCTAGCTGATTCTTTTCGTCGCATCGGTCTCCGGATGAATTTGGATAAAACCAAAGTCACGTACAACGAGCACGTTGTTCCGGAACCGATTGCCGTAGATGGAATCCCACTCAATGTGGTTAAGCAGTATGTTTACCTAGGGCAGACGCTCCAACTAGTCAAACTCAACTTCGAGAAGGAAATCCAGAGAAGAATTCAGCTTGGCTGGGCAGCAATCGGAAAATTCCGTCGCCTATACCGCAGTGTCTAAAGACAAAGGTCTTTAACCAGTGCGTCCTACCTGTGATGACATACGGAGCCGAGACGTGGACACGTAATTTTTATAAATTAATCCCTATTTCCCTTTACGCGATAACTTGAAAACAGGTGGACCGATTTGGCTAGTTATTATTTTATGTGTTTTTACGGTAGAAAGATTTTTACGAAAGCTAAATTTTTAATTATATGAAAGAAGTTGTAACGCGGGTGAAGCCGGGGGTCACTTCTAGTTATATATATACTTACAGAAGAAGAAAAGTTATATATATATATATATATATATATATATATATATATATATATATATATAAAGGAGAAGATATAACATCTTAGAAAAGCTACCTTGTCTTTTTGCTCCTCCGTAGCTGAATTCAGCTGAGACTTCATCAAATTTAAAATGTCTACAATGCCTGTAATCTTCTCTTCCAATTCACTGTAAAGTTCAGCATTTTCTGTCACTTCCGTCGATTGCTGAGAGTGTTTTTTTATATCTGCGGTTGTCTGAGGGTGATTTTTTAATTCTGAAGATTTCTGAGGGTAGTTTTCCAAATTTATTAGATATTGAAGGTGTTTTGCCAACTCCATGGATTGTTGAGACTGTTGAGAGTTTTCAGAGTCTTCTGTTGATTGCTGAGGGTGTTTTCTTAATTCTTTGGTAGACTGATGATCGGTTTCGTCTTCTGAGGGTATGATAAGCCCTTCTTTGCCAGTATGGTCTGCTGGTTTATGATGCCTGGAGCGTCTGAATCGAAAGGCTTGTATTTGTTCGATGTTAATCGTGGTAACTGTTAGAAAGAACATGTTTAAAAACTAAAACAATCGACTTCCATGCCGCGCGAGTCAGTTTCCATTGCAAGTCGACTATTGCCTATGAGCAAATTTAAAATCTATGTAAAATCCAATTTGATGAAAAAATCATACTATACAATAGGTGACTATATGGATGACAAAAATGCATGGCCTGAATGCCCCAAGTTCCAAGAACAAATATAAATTGTATTATAATTAATAATATATTGTTAAAATTTTAAAGCTGACATGTACAATTAATTTTAAAAAAAAAAGATAAAATGACAAGACAAGCCCCATAGAGTTTCTTGGTGTTTCTTCTCTGATGGGAGTATTTCCGAAACACCGGTAGATTCAACAGCCATTCAGTTTTCCCCTTTTGTCCGCAGATTTTCTTTCTAGGCTTGCCATTTTTATTTTTATTTAAACAATATTATGCAGCTGACAGACGGACTATCAGTTCCATTTGGATCATGATATGTACTGTGATCGGTATGCGTTTCTCTATGTTGTGTGTCACTATTTCACTTTTTTATTTTTTTTATATAAAAATTGTCTGAAGTACTGAAACACACAGTTACATGTATGGTTGGTTTTAACCTACTTGAATTTTTTTTAAATATTCTGACGTAAACGATTGGATGACAGCTGAATGGTTCATTACTTTTTTTTTCTAATTCAAAGCGTTAAATTCTGCTTTTGCTATGTTTACTTGATAATTGGTTATGATTTATTTTATGATTTATGATTTTGACGTGTATATGTGCGTATATTTATACTGCCTACATACTGTATAAATGCTTTGATTCTTGATTCTTTGATTCTTTGAAGTTTGAGACGTTTATCGACATATCTCTGGAGATACTTATTAGATATCGATGAAATTACTGTGGAATCCCACCCTTGGGATATCTCCTTTCCAACAAAAAAAGAATCATCAAAATCGGTTCATAAACGACGAAGTTATACCTACGCGGTAACACAAATAAACTGGCCAAGTGCAAGTCGGACTCGCACTCGTAGGGTTCCGTACCACACTACAGTATTTTATAAGATCGAGCAAAAAATACCACTATCATTTTTCGCCAGCAAAAAATAATAATTATTAAACATTTTATTTCTTATAACGCCATCTAACATCTAACAAAGGTGTTAGGGATCGACATTTCAATATAACGCCATCTATGGGACGTTTACCTAACTAAGCATTCATATATGGCGTGAAATGCCGAAAAAAACACGTTTCTTGTATGGGGACCCTCTATTATTTTTAACTTTATTCTGTTTTTAGTATTTGTTGTTATAGCGGCAACAGAAATACATCATCTGTGAAAATGTCTACTTTCTTAATATCACGCTTCATGAGATTCAGCCTGGTGACAGACGGACAGACTGACAGACAGACAGACAGACAGACGGACAGCGGAGTCTTAGTAATAGGGTCCCGTTTTATGTTAAAAAAGGCATTTATGTATGTAAAGTTATATCTAAATTAACCATCCTCGACCGCATCACCACTTCTTATCAGCCGGGTCTGTTAATGCGTAGAAGTATATTTTTTTAAATTAGAAAATATGTTTTTTTTTAACGACTTTAGAGATGGAGGTTCTTAATTCGACTGTTTTGTTTTATTTTATATTTGTTACTCCTCATTTATTAACAGATTTAGAAAATTACTAACTGACCCGGCAAACGTTGTTTTGCCATATAAATAAATGGCTATTAAAAAATAAGGGTTGATCGTAGAAGGGTGAAAATTGAGGATTGTATGTATTTTTGTATTTTGTATCATAAAAAAATAGAAATTAAAAATTTTGTCTAAAAAATAAAATAAAAAATTTAGGGGTGGACTACCCCTAACATTTAGGGGGATGAAAAATAGATGTTGGCCGATTCTCATAGATACCGGATAAGCACAAAAAATTTCATCAAAATCGGTCAAGCCGTTTCGGAGGAGTATGGCAACGAAAACTATGACACGAGAATTTTATATATTAGATTATTTTGTTTGAACGGCAACTAACTATACCATATACTTCCCATTCTTTTGGCATTGTAAATTCATTGAGTAGTATACTCCATAGAGAAAGTATATTATATCTAAAGACATCATTATCGTATGCGAATGAAATAGCTATAGAGATATAACCCGACTACATATACAGTACTTTTCATGGCAGGTCTTATAATTTTGATTGAATATTAACTATATAATCACTTTATCACTGACTTCCTAATATAAAATATCAATAAATATAAAATTTAAACAAAGAGATATTGTTAAACTTGTTAATAACCCATTGTCTTACTAGTATCAATTATCAGTCACATATAAACTGTATTGGCTAGCTTGAAAGTAAAGTACTCCTTCCTGGTTTGCAGAGACAATATCAGCCACAATGACTACCCGTAGAATGGATATTGAGGCCAAATTGAAGGCGGCTCTCCTGGAACTGAAAACTTGCA
Organism: Cabera pusaria; assembly: GCA_954871355.1. NCBI lineage: Eukaryota > Metazoa > Arthropoda > Insecta > Lepidoptera > Geometridae > Cabera > Cabera pusaria. The sequence continues at coordinate 3,507,659 of OX940912.1, read as the reverse complement.
AGGACTCCAAAAAAGATTTGCTGCAAGAACTTCAGGATCATGAATCTGACATGGCAAAGATGTTGGAGAAGAACGCAGACCTCAAACACCAATTGGCCGAGTATGACATTGCTCTGGAAGACCTGAGAGACCAGCGTGACAGGCTTCTAGAAACAGTGGATGTACATGCACAAAACCAAGAACTATTCGAACGTACACTGACCTATATCCGGGATTTGGAGCAAGAGCTTTCATTTACAAAAGATAAACTAGAAGAAATGACGACATCTCCTGTATTGCAAAATAATACTAATCAAGACAACACTTTGGATCTATATACAGAGTTCATCGGCTCAGGTTCTACTAATGTCTCTATGAAGGGTTCCAATAAGATTAAAAAGTACATTAAGTATAAGAAAATCATTAGGAAAAATACGCATAAATTACAAAAAAATTACCATATCAAAAAAATAAATTTAAAGACTTGTAAGAAAAACATCGACTTAAGTAAAGAATTACAGCATTGCCTAGAGATGTTAGATCGCAGTAACAAAGAATTAATAGAATTTAAAGAAAAGGCTGAATTATTAAAACAAGAAATGTGCGTCTCAAAAGTTTTAATTGGGGTTCCTATCTGTGGTGTGCAGAGTGAATGCTACCAAGAGGATAGCAGCTCACCAAGTACAGCTAATACTGCAAGTTTACGTGCACAGACTGACTTGGTTAGGCAGGAAGTAGTGTCATCGTTACAGTGCACTGGTGCCTCCGAGGTGGACTCAGGCAGTCCTTTACAACTGCCGGAGCCTGCTAGAGAGACCATTGTGTTCAGCGATGAAATGGGAGTAGGTATGGGTAGCTTATTAGACAATAGATTGAACCAAAATGTTTATAACAATTGCTGCCCTAATTTATCAATTACAGATTTATGTAAAAAAATATGCAGCTTTCAGTATCACAAAAATTGTACTATTTTATTGCAGCTAGGTAATAGCACAAACGTTAAAAAAGCTGATATTAATATTCTAATTAAACTTTTGTCAGACATTGCCAGCAGAGGCATTAGTAAAATAATAGTTTGTTCATTCCCGTATCTTAAAACAAGTAGTTGCTCTTATAATGAGCATGCTCATAAATTGAACTTGGCACTGTACAATTTGACGTGTCGCTTCAGCGACTTTTTGTATTTTGAAACCAACAAATTTATTAGTAAAGTAATATTGACAAAGGATACTTTGTATCTCAATAAGACTAATAAGTCGACCATTGCTAAGTTATTAGCATACAATATTTATGACCCTGTTTTACATATTGTAACAGATCACATAGACGAGCCCCAACGTAGTGGTGTTACTATGCAGGGTAATTGTAGCGTAGTAGACTTAGTTAGTTTAAACTAATGTCTAAGACAATGGGGAGGCCTGACTCAATCAACATTTTTCATCAGAATATACAAGGTCTCTCCAGCAAAGCCTTAGAGTTAGAATTATTTCTCAATTATTATAAAGTTGACATAATGTGTATTACTGAACACTGGTTTGTGAAAGGTACTTTGTTACCAATATTAAAAAATTATACAATTGCCAGCACATTCATTAGACAAAAGGCAATTCGTGGTGGCTCACTAATATATGTAACTGAAAATTGTAACTTTAAAGAGCGTAAAGACATAGTAGCTTTGTCTGTGGAACGATGTGTTGAATTATCTTGTATAGAGCTGGGGCAACATATAGTCATCTGTGTATACAGACCTCCATCGGCTGATTATAAAATGTTTGAAACAATTATGGAAGAAGTAATGAGCAAAGTCTTCAACACCTCTAAATCTTTAATAGTTTGTGGCGATTTCAATGTTAATTTAATTGAGCAGTCTCCGCTCAGCGACAAATTAAAAAATTTATTTCTAAGCTTCAATCTGAAGCATCTTTTTAATCAGCCAACAAGAATCACTAGCTCGTCAGCTACCTGCTTGGACAATGTGTTCTGCAACTGTGAACCCGAAAAAATTGCAATTTTTGATAAACTTGGCTCGGACCATCTGGGACAAAGTGTCACTTTTTCATGTAAATTATCCATCAAAGGCCAAGAACATTTTTACAGGCCCATTACCACCAAACGGGTTGAACAGTTTGTGGATATCATTGACAAGCAATTAATGAACCTAAGATTTTCTGAGGATCCTGATGACCTATGCAGTGCTTTATTTCAAATGTTAGATGCAGAGTTCAATGATATTTTTAAAATTAAAATGGTTAGAAAGGGTGCGAAGGTTCGTTTCGATGACTGGGCAACTCCTGGTATTTATAAAAGTAGAAACAATTTGTATAACTTGTACTCACAAAAAACCATTAATTTACATAATACTAAATTCATAAATCACTTAAAATTGTATTCAAAAACTTTTAAAGTTGTTTGTCAGACAGCAAAATCACTGCATCTAAGTAGAAAAATTAAGCAAGCCGATGACAAAATAAAATCAACATGGAAAGTCATTAATACAGAAACTGGAAAAATTAAGCAGAGGGACGGTAAAATTATGTTAAAAGTTAATAATAAATTAATCATAGATAATAATGATGTCGCTAACACATTTGTTGAGTACTTCTCACAAGTACCTATTATTACTACTCAGCCTTTAAACTCTTCCCCTAAGGATGCTTTTGTTTTACTATCGAAGTGTGTGAATGTATGTGACTCTATGTTTGAGTTCAGACACATAAATTCAATATCAATTATCAAAACTTTTAAAATGCTCAATCAAAAGAAAACCGAGGATCTGTGGGGTATGTCAACCAAAGTACTTAGTTATATTATTAATGCAATTAGCCCTCACTTAGCGTTTATTTTTAACAGATGCGTCGATGAAGGTGTCTTTCCTGATGTAATGAAAAAAAGTAAATTAATTCCCCTATACAAATCAGTGAACAAAAATGACCCTTCAAACTATAGACCAATCTCTATATTACCGGCGCTCAGTAAAGTTTTTGAAAAAGTTATATTAGACCAGCTTTTGGCACATTTTAATATTAATCATCTTTTAAATCACAAACAATATGGTTTCACTAAGGGGCGTTCTACTACTGATGCTGGAGTAGATCTTCTTAAACATATATTTGATGCCTGGGAGAAAGCACAAGATGCTATCGGCGTTTTCTGTGACTTATCTAAAGCGTTTGATTGCGTCTGTCACAAAACGCTAATTTGCAAATTAAAACACTACGGCGTTAACGGAAAAGCACTTGATCTGGTCTCATCCTACCTCAGTAATAGAATACAGATGGTTGAGGTCAATGGCGTCAGGTCATCTGGATCCCTCATAAAAATGGGAGTTCCGCAGGGATCGATCTTAGGACCATTTTTATTTCTAGTTTATATTAATGACTTGCCGTCTTTCGTGCAAAACTTATGTGACATTGTTTTGTTCGCGGATGATACATCCTTAATATTCAAAATAGATAGGATTGCGCCTGGATTTGACGATGTTAACAAATCAATCGCACAGGTTTTGAATTGGTTTACAACCAATAACTTATTACTGAACGCCAAAAAAACTAAATGTATTAAATTCTCGCTGCCAAATGTAAGAAAGGGTGTCATTAATAGCAGGATATTAATAAACGATGTACCGATAGAATTTGTTGAATCCGCTACATTCTTGGGCATCACCCTGGATTCAAAACTACAATGGGGTTCTCAAATATCGGCTCTGGCAGGTAGATTGAGCTCCGCTGCATACGCAGTACGTAAAATCAGAAACTTGACTGACGAATCCACTGCTAGATTGGTTTACTTTAGCTACTTCCATAGTATAATGTCCTATGGCATTTTATTGTGGGGGAAAGCCGCCGAAATCCAATCTATATTTGTTTTACAAAAAAGAGCTATTCGATCTATATATACCATGAAGTCGCGAGACTCACTTCGTGAAAAATTTAAGGAGATTAAAATTCTCACAGTGGCATGTCAATATATATATGAAAATATTATGTATGTACGCAAAAATTTGAATGAGTATGATAAGAGGTCCGATGTACATAATTTCAATACAAGACACAAAAATAGATTAATTCTACCTCAATTCAGGTTGTGGAAAGTTAGTGGTTCTTTTCTGGGGAACTGTATACGATTTTATAATAAACTTCCTAAAGATATTGATCAACTATCTATAAGCAGATTTAAAACCTTTGTAAAATCCAATTTAATGAAGAAATCGTACTATACAATAAATGACTATATGAATGACAAAAATGCTTGGCCTGAATGCCCCAAGCTCCAAGATATAATATAAATTGTATGATAATAGAATTACTTATTGTACATTAAACATTTATTTAATATGAATTAAAAAAAATGAATTAAAATAAGTGACAAGCCCCATAGAGTTTCTTGGTGTTTCTTCTCTGATGGGAGTACTTCCGAAACACCAGTAGATTCAACAGTCAATCAGTTTTCATCTTTTGTTTGCAGATCTAGGGTTGCCTGTTACGACGGTATTATGCGGCTGATAGTCGGACAATCAGTTCCATTCGGAACATGATTTGTACTGCAATTAGTCTGCGTTTTATTTATCTATTATGTTTCATTATTTCACAATTTTTTGGATAAAAATTGTCTGAAGTACTGAAACATGCACTGGGTTGCGGGTGCACGTAATGGTACGGTTGGCAACCCTACATTAATAAGGGGAATTAAACATGTGTTTTAAGTGTGACGTTCGACGTCTAGATGAAAGCTGAATGGCTCAATACCTTTGTTTTTTTTTTGTAAATTCAAAGCGTTATGTTTCTGTTATATCTATATTTTTTGTTGAATATGATCTATTTAATGTTATTTGACGTGTGTAAGTGCTAATTTTTAATTTGCCCATATACTGAATAAATGCTTTGACTTTGACTTTGACTTTGACTAAAACGATGAACACGTGATACATATGCCAGCTATAAGATAAAATGAACAACGTAATTTGGTCGGGTTATACATTATAGCGGGTGAGAGCCAATGGATGCACTAGAAACTGCCTCCATACATTGCTGGAGCCAGTTTAATCGCATACGCAGGTAAAGGATAAAAATTGTTGCTCATCTCGCTCTCTCATACCAGTGATTGTATAGTTTTATCCGTCTCTTATTATTATTGTTATTTAAATGCCACATCCGCTTAATATTCCATCCACGAGTATCTCAATTGAGAGTAGGTATCTCCAGAGATATGGAGATTAAGGTCTCAAACTTGCTACTAATAATTAAGATAGATTAAAAATAAAACAACCGACTTCCCTGCCCCGCGAGTCAGTTTCAGTTGCAAGTTTAAGACGTCATATCTCTGGAGATGCTTATCAGATCTCGATGAAATTGCAAGGGAACCACCTCGAAAATGTACCCTACCGATTAATAAAAGAATCATTAAAATCGGTTCACAATGAACAGAGTAATCGCGTAACATAGGAACATACAAAAAAAACATACAGACGAATTGAGAACCTCCTCCTTTTTGGTAGTCGGTTGAAAATTATGAATTAGAAGTCGGTTTTTAGGGTTCCGTACCCAAAGGGTAAAACGGGACCCTATTACTAAGACTCCGCTGTCCGTCTGTCTGTCTGTCTGTCTGTCTGTCTGTCTGTCTGTCTGTCTGTCTGTCACCAGGCTATAGCTCATTAATCGTGATAGTTAGACAGTTGAAATTTTCACAGATGGTGTATTTCTGTTGCCGCTAGAACAACAAATACTAAAAACAAAAATAAAGTTAAAAATTAAAGGGGGTCCTTAGTTATCCCTATACAAAAACGTGTTTTTAAACGCCATCTATCTAATTAGTTTCGGCAAAATGACATAGATGGCGCTAGTAAACGAGCCCCGTCTTTCTAGATCGCGACCAAACCAAATATTCTTGGTAATATCAATTAATCAAATACATGAGGTTGAAACTCTGTTATGTCTCGTATTGTACGGAACCCTCCCTAAGTGTGCGATAAGAGACGCGATGCTGACTCGCACTTGGCCAGTTTTATTTTCGTTTTGTTAACGATTTGAAATTATTCCGCTCTATCCTTAAATTAGGGTACGCAATTTAATATCACGTTTAATTAAAAGAAAAAATAATCTTACACAGAAATATGGTGAAAAATAATAACTCCATCGCAGCAAAGTACTTAAGAGAAATGTAAAAGAGAAAATGATCACTCGAAATTAAAAACCAAAATGATTATTGTCTTTTTTTAAACCTCCATTACCGTTTACACGCCGTGAAATTAGTCATTACGTTTCAATTAAAAATTGTACGCACCTACTTCTGCTAGTCCGCCTGGGGCGGTACTATCACTTCGTCTCATATTCTACCGTGAAACAAACATTTTTTTAACCGACTTCCAAAAAGTAGGAGGATAGTAACTTGGATTTTTTTTAGGCTACCGTACCCAAATGTTACCAGAGGAAACTTATTACTGAGACTTCGCTGTCCGTCCGTCTGTCCGCATTTCACAGAGTTGTATCTCTTTCGCACATCTTTCGTAAAAATGTCTAGTACATACTAGACATTTTTACGAAAGATATTCGACGGCCCGGTGGCGTAATCAAGAGATCGGTCGGCTTTGGTGCCGTGGTACCGAGTTCAAACCCCGCCGTACACCAATGGATTTTCCTATCGTAAAAACCACTGTGCGCTTCTCACAGTGGCCCTCCAGTGAAGGAAAACATCGATAAGAAACCAACAACCCCTGCATGGTGGTAGGACACTATCTAGCGTCCGCCTGGCCAGCTACCACCCTGAAGTTAAAAAAATCTATCACCAAACACCTTAGGTGTTCCGGCAGCTATCCTTGAGAGCCAGTTCCCATTCTAGGCCTAGCGTGCTTACCATCTTCGACTGCATCATCACTTACCAACAGGTGAGATAGTGGTCAAACGCTGGCCTATAAGATATTTAAAAAAAAGATGTATTACTATGGGAGTACTATAGGAGTGTACCCGCACCCTTGGGTTCGAGTCCCGTTGGTACGAGTAAGATGAAATTTTGGATTGTGTAACAATATACAAAAATCTAAAGTATACACTTAAAGAAACAATATTCGGATCGTTTGGTTTTTTAAACGACCTTAAATGATAGTAGGTAATTTAAACTATCATCCTTGTTTCTGCGACAATTTTCAGAGCATAAGACCAGAGATTTAGAGATTTAGAGAGTTTATTTTTAAAGTTCTACTACTTCTCGGAAAAGATAGTTTTTAGCGCTAATACCGCTCATTATAACACTAGTGTTTTTTTTTATGATAAAAGGAAAGAGGACAAGCACGCGATGATGTCGACCTATTACAGATACAGATACAGCGGCATGCAACATTCTGGACTGCCAGAATGTTGCACGTCACTGCACTGCGCCTGTTACCTTGAGACATAAAGATGTTGAGTCTCACATGCCCTGTAATTTCACTGGACAACTTGCCATTTCAACCGAAAAACATTCCTATTCACGGCTGAATTTGAATTGGCAAAGTGGAGGTACTGCCCTAGGCGGACTAGCAGAAGTCCTACCACTACAATTGCTACTAGTGGTATTTTGATATAAATAACACCTAATTTAACCAACTTCCCAAAAGGGGGAAGGTTCTCAATACATCTGTTTTTTTTTATCTGGCGGCACAGAATAATTAATAGGACAGTGCTAGCGGCGTCATAAACTACGTAAATCTTTAGTCTATGGCATTATTACGACAAGGTGGTATCCCCAGCTGTGGTATCGCCACACCATTACATCCAAAAAGGTTAAACCCTAACCAGAGTTTGCAAGGAAGAATATTCCTGTGAAGACGAAATTTACGTACCCTAATTGTTTCTATACCACTCATACGTACCATAATAACCACAGAAATATCAAATTATTAATATTTCTGTGATAATAACAGGCTTTATTATTTTGTCAATCACTAAAATCAAACTTAAGAGCTGAAAGTTGGCGTCATGAAAGGTCATAATATTATGAATTTGTAGTAAGTGGTCATGTATCCCAATCTATGTATATTTGAGTGGTTCACGTACAGAATACCTAGATTTGTAATACTCTGATAATGTTCAGCAGTGTTATTCTCAATCATTCGAAAGCAAAATCGGATTTGGTAACTGGGCTCCCAAGATACTTACAGGCTTAGCCGAGCCCATAGTGAAACTTTTACTGAGCAGCCTATTTTATGGCAATAAACAATTTATAGTTCATAGTTATTTATTGATAATTAATATCACAGGTCCATATGTTTTACAATAAAGTTAATACTTAAATCAAAGTATAGATATTGTAATTTTAAAATTATCGTGAATTTGTAACATTATTATTGTTATATACCGGCTGTAATTCACGTACCTTTAGTCGAATTTTCTCGACCTAGGTTTCGAGCGAGTCAGTCGCTCTTCCTCGGGAGTGAGGTCACGCGGTGAGATCGCGATGTTCACCAGTGAACATCGCGATCTCACCGCGTGACCTCACAGCCGGTATATAACAATAATATAGATATTGTGATCCATTATTATGTTAAATTAAAATTAACAAATTTAATACTATAAGACGTTGCTTAAAGCCAAATAAATCAATTAAATAATTACATATGTACAATATTAGGTTCATTTTAGAACTGCGTTCCTGCTCCCTTCAATGAACTCTTTATAGGGATAAACAGCGCACTCTATGAGCCAACATTTCAACTTTCTTTTGAATGACCCGAGGCCTGGGGCATCAATCACAGCATCGGGTAGTCTATTAAAGACATCAGGTCCCATCACGTGAATTGTTTTCGCTGTCTTTGTGAGCTTCCGCGGGACACTAACAAGTTTGTGCGCGTTTTATTATATTCAATTATAAATTTATTATATTATTATTATATTTATATTCTACACGAGTTTATTCTACATGTAACCTCCATTAAATAGTAATCTTTATGATTAGATCATCCCATTGCCCCCAGTCCCTACCTTGCCATTTGAACCTGTGATTGGCCCAGTTATATGGGGATGCGCGCGCATTTGGGACTTCTTGGGATGTTTTTATTGGATAGTGTACATTGCTGGGCTTAGAGTAGTGTTGGTTCAAGTGTATGTTTGTTGAGATAAATGACAATGATAAATGCAAATGATATAGTTTTGGCGGGAACGTGAAAAAGTGTGTGTGTGCTCTTATTGTTTTTTTTACCTAAAACATGTGTTTTTAGCCGCGAGTTAATGTGTAATAAATGTAGATAATTATTAACCATTAAGTGCCGTTGAATATGTGCGAGTGTAGGGAAACAGCCGAATGTTGAAAAACATGCTATTTACGTTCACACCAAAATTTTATTGAGAGCCTTCCGAAAGTCCACATCTTTACTGAAAAAATCCAAAATTACCTATATCTTTACTGTATAATTTGGATTAAACTATGACTTGAATGTGTCTTTGACTCGACTTTACAATCGTCGAGTTATTTTTATTAGTCAAATCTACAGAAACTTGAAATATTTTAATAGAGTCTGTGCAAAAAGAGAACCGTCGTGGCTTTACGATGAACTAACATTCGAAGGTTCCTTGGGTCAATGTGTATTAAACTAAAGCCCACACCCATGGATGTTGCCGATATTGTTGGGTTTTTAAGTTATAAGTGTTTGTTTCTTTTTAATAATATTCGGTAGAATCCGCTTACATAACTCTACATTAGAGTCCCTCTGAACGCCTTAAATTTAGCGCTTTATTGTAGATACTGAACCGTTTAGACGGAGATATTTTGTAGACTTTATTAGATAATTTGAGAAAAGGAGTCTTTGTAGCTGACACATTAGATAGCTTAGTGTAATGTAATCAGAAAACTGATTTGATTGAACTGATTTCACTAGTCAATGTGTACTTATAAACTTATGTAGCAACTGATTGTAGAGAGTGGCATAGCCTAAGGATGATGCTCTTTGTACAGTTTTATTCTCTGGAGATACTAAAACTATATGTTCGTTGTTTATTCTGTTCTGTCGATGTTATGTTTATATGGCTCCTCAAGATTTGTGTACTTAGCCAGCGCCAAAGTAGAGTCTGTGCAAAACGAGAACCGTCGTAGAAATTGAGGGCGCGCGTGTTGATGGCACTAATTTACTGTTTTTGTAGCGTTGACAACATTGCTCTGTCATTGCCAATACGACTACAAATGTTTGATACCTTGGTAGGTGCCTACTCTTATCATTATCGTGTGCTACTAGGATATAATCAATTTCTTTTTCTTTTTTTGTACGATAAAGATTACTCGCAATGTGGGTTCCACATTACTAGTATTCTTGTTAACCCCTCCAACTAAGCTAAATATGCTTGTGTCTGGAGTGGGTTCACGTCAATAGTGCAATGGGTGGGGTGGGGATCGAACTCACAACCTCTCGATCGCCAGTCCGACACCCTATCCATTGGCCTATTGCCGCCTTTTCATTGATCGTCTCGTCTCCATTTGGATCATTCAGTAGGTATATTATAGCCCAAACAGGTCAGTTTGAGCTTTATTTAATTGATTTCTAGTGAGTAAGTTTCATAACACCGCAACTTCATCATTTCAGCTGTAAAACAAATAGCCAACGAAAAATAATGGTTCGGCTTTCACACCACACCACCACAAGTTGGAACCACAAGCTGTACTCGTGTAGTTAGTAAACGTCTCAAACTTGCTACTGAAATTGACTCGCGGGGCATGGAAGTCAGTCGTTTTAGTTTTCTTTTTTAATATCTTAATTATTCTTCAGGGTTAGGTTAAAATTAGTTCAGGTATATAGATAAAGATGTGTTCAGTAACAGTGACTGATATTGATTTAATTTGGTAAATACAATTTAGTGCCGTATTTTTAACAAAAATGGAAAACAGTGGATGAAAACGATACATACACAAAATCACGCCTTTTTTCTGTTGACCCCAACTATTTAGGCTACTTTTTCCACATGCTACGATCCTGACATACCTTCGTCAATCTTTCTTTATCCATTCTCTCTAGACGTCGAAACCATCTAAGCACCCCTTTCTTTAGTTTTGTCACTACATCTTCTACCACACCACAAAGAAAACCTTAAAGAAAATAAAAATAAGATGAAACAATTAAATTGAACCCAGATTTATGCATTTACATATATGTATATTATCTGTGTCCAATGAATTTAATAATGACAATATAATATGACAGAACAACTTAAAAATAATTACCTAATGACAATATCAAAATTATATAAACTACAATAATAATATCTATACTACAAATAAAAGACAGAACCTAGGTCCCTACCTGCCGGTAATGTTCCCAAAAAGCTAGCTACGTTACCTCGTTGTATAGCTAAGCTAATACGTTGGCCGAGGTAAGCGCCAGCTCTTTGGTCACGGGTGATGTCAATTAGGCGTCTGGACAACTCCTTAACAAAACTTCGGGCATCTCGACCCCATGGGCCCATTGTTTCGACCCCAAACGGAAGAAATATGTATCCATCACCAATGGTAGCATATTTCCTCCGTTTGAGGTTTTCTGCAGCATCCGCTGCCGCGCCCGCTGACCGTGAGGTCCCGCATATGTGGGACGCCGCTAATGTGTCAGCACATGTGGCGTCCCACACCAATGGTATTCCTCAATTAAAATTAACTAATTAAAAACCTCGATCGTTAGATTACTGAGTTCATTCCAATCCAAATATAACAAGTGCATGCGACTTGTCCTACCTTGTTTTTAGGGTTCCGAACCCAAAAGGGTACTAACGGAACCTATTACTGAGACTCCGCTGTCCGTCTGTCTCTCTGTTTGTCTGTCTGTCTCCAGGCTGTATCTCATGAACCGTGATAGTTAGACGGTTGAAATTTTTACAGATGATGTATTTCTATTGCCGCTGTAACAACAAATACTAAGAACAGAACAAAGTTAAAAATGAAAGGGAGTCCCCTTACAAAAAAACGTGTTTTTTACTATAGCGCCATCTATGAACGATTGCTTACCTTATTAGTAGTATTAATTACCTACCCTAACACCTTTTTGCCAACGTTCACATAGTTGGTGTTAGAAGTTCGTTAGATATTCGTTAGATGGCGTAGTAGTTAATAAGCATGTTTAGTATTGACACGGTAATATAATATAATATTACCGTGGTATTATACTGCGGTTCGGGACCCTCCGTGCGAGACAGAAGTCTGACTCGCACTTGGCCAGTTTTATTTCTTACCGAGCAATGTATATCGTGCTATTACTAAAAAAGGTTGCATTCTCAACTCTTTACCCCACGGGAGCTTGGCATCCCCAGTTCGTAGCCGCGGTCGAAGCTTTCGGTTTTCTTAGAACACCTGAAAGTAGTCAAATAAAACCTTTTTTTAATAATTAAAATGCAAAAAATAAAATAAAATAAGTTTATTAATTGTATTAAAAAAAAAACCATTTTATTAAATTATATGAATTTTAATAAACTTTCATGCCAGTCTTGAATATTTTTGTATTGGTTCAATATTTCATGATTTTTTTAATATTAGGATTTACTTTTATTCGTCTGTTAAGTAAATTATTAAATAATAAAAAGTGTGTATTTACAGTGCTAGTTATTAATATATTGATTTTATTTATTTTAATATTTGATTAACCTTGACATGAAATTTGAAATTTTACCTTGACTTGTTTCCTATTTTTGTTTATTTTATTCTAATGTAATTTTATTTTAAATTGAAGTTCCATATGATTTTTAAATTTAATCCGAACTCATAATGATTACTCTAGTATTTAATTTGTAATTTAATTTGAATTTGTTGATTGTGGATATGTATATGAGTCTAAATAACTTAAAATAAACTAAGTTCATTTTTATTTTATTATTTTGTATTGCCGATAACGATGCCGATTTGATATATTCATTGTAATAGTTTATTTTTAATATTTTATGGAAAAGCCTGTATAATTTTAATTATTTCAAAACATTAAACATATGTCTATTTTCCGTCAATAACGGCAACCATAAGTTTTAAAATGGTGTCTGAATCATTAAGTAATTTTTTTGTAGAATTATAGAAGATTTTTCAACATAAATATATTTTTTCTTTCCTTTGAGAAATAATATAAAAAAGATTCCGACGAATTGAGAATCTCCTCCTTTTTTGTGAAGTCGGTTAAAGAGATTTAAATTATATTTTTAGATAGTTAGTCTCTGCTTATTATAAAGGTCTAAAACTGAAATGTCAAGGCGTAGCTGCGTATTAGAACGACAGGCAATAAAATATTGTAATATACGATCCAATCCTATACAATAGTTAGTAAAAAGAAACATAATCTTTACTAAGCCTGACTTAGACAGGGTAAGTAACTGAGTTCAAAGAGGCAAGTCAGGGCTGACCCGACATTTATTACCAAGTGTAAATAGATTTGGAGTCAGTACAGCGCTGCGGTGTTAGTCCAGTTTGAATATTTTATTCAGGACTGACTTGTCTCAAGTTGCAAGTCAGTTATTTACCGTCTAAATCAGGCTTTACATAGTACAAAACAAAGTCTCCTTCCCCATCTGTACGCTTAGATTTTTTAAACTACGCATCGGATTTTGATGTAATTTTTATCAATAGACTAGCTGTGCCCCGCGGCTTCGCCTGCGTTAAAAACAACTTTCATATATTTAATTTTTTTTTTCATAAGTACCGTCTCCTGACGATAAAAAACACGACAAAAAAAGAATTAGCGAAATCGGTCCAGCCGTTCACGCTTGATGCCGTGACCAAGGGAAATTGGGATTCATTTTTATTATCAACTAGCTGTGCCCCGCGGCTTCGCCTGCGTTAAAAACAACTTTCATTTTTTTTTTTCATAAGAACCATCTCCTGACGATAAAAAACACGACAACAAAAGAATTAGCGAAATCGGTCCAGCCGTTCACGCGTGATGCCGTGACCAAGGGAAATTGGGATTCATTTTTATATATAGGAGAAGAAGATAGATAGATATATAATAGATAGGTACTTAGATAGATCGAGTGATGAATTGAAATATCGATGAATTTAAAATGGGACCAAACGTAAGGTAAGTAATTATACCGTCGCAATTTATAAAATATTTTCTAAACCAGTTCATTAATAAGGTAACAAACACAAAAATCACCAGTCGAATTTAAAACGTCCTTTTTTTTAAGCCGGTTAAATGTAAATTTTTTGAGAGAAAAGCGCTTCCTAAAATTTATAACACGCAAAAATACTGTTTCCGCCCGGGATCGAACCGGGGGCCTTGTGCGTGTGAAGCACACGTGATAACCGCTACACTACGGAAACTTGAAATCAATCTTCGATTTTATGAATTAGCTTCTGTTCAAAAGACAAGTTGAATAGTTTCACTACGGAGAACACAACACACATACTAATTGCGTTTGAAAGAACTCTATTGCCCGTTTGCACTAAACTTAAGAATCGCCTAAGATTTCAAAATATCTCAATCGGCAATCAACATATCAAAATATATCTTGCAGATACGCTAATGATAATATATTTAACTATATTTTGAGATTTTGGTAACCGGATTTATTTATTTTGTGATATTTCGACAAGCTAAGGCGATTCTTATGATACGATTCTGGTAAAAGCATAGTTAAACTTTAAGTTCAAAGTATCTATTCCGTACTAGCTGGTACATACAAAAGCGTGAAACACATTTACCTCCTTTTGGCAGTCGGATAAAAAAAGTACATAATCTATTTTAATTTTCCATTAAGAGAGGGCCTATTCTGCATACAATTTTTGGATAGTTTTTAATCGACTTTACAAAAAGATGAAGAAGGAGGTTCTCAATTCGAGAGAATCTTTTTAAATATGTTTTCACCGATTACTCGCGAAGACGCCTGAACCGATTTGGAAAATTCATTTTTGTCTGATTAGGTCTCATTTAAATTTCAACGAGATTTGATGAGAATCTCCAGAGGTATGGAAATTAGCACCTACAAAACAGTATACTGAAATTGAACAAATAATTAAGTTTAAAAAACAACCGACTTCAATGCCCCGCGGGTTAATTTCGGTAGCAAGTTTGAGACGTTTATCATCATATCTCTGGAGATACTTATCAGATCTCAATGAACAATACAATGAGACCACCTCGGAAATGTAGGGTACATTACCGATTAAAAAAATAATTATTCGAATCGGTTCACAATTGACGGAGTAATCGCGTAACATACACCCTTACAAAAAAAAAACATACAGACGAATTGAAAACCTACTTATATATAGAAGTCGGTTCTTTTAAATTTTAAAAAGATCTTAATTTGTAAAATTATTCTGCTACAGTCAGAACTATTGCGCGACCTTTTTTAACCGACTTCACAAAAAAGGAGGAGGTTCTCAATTCGTCTGTATGTTTTTTTTTATTTTTTAGCTACAGTCCAGAACAAGGTATCTAAATCACGCGGCTGTCTTATTAATGAAATTGACCAAACCTAGTTCTCCAGTCTTCCATCGGAACGATGACGTCATGCCACATTTATGGACTACTGTTCAGTTATTCGGACGACGAACCTCTCTTTAACCGACTTCACAAAAAAGGAGGAGGTTCTCAATTCGTTGGAACCTTCCTTTTTTTTATGTATGTTCACCGATTACTCGAAGATGCCTGGACCGATTTGGTAAATTCATTTTTTTGTTTCAAAGAGTACCTTTCCCAGGTGGTCCCATTTGAATTTTAACGAAATCGACCGAGCCGTTTTTAATATATCAACATTTGTATTACGACGCATTTACTTATTTCGACGACTTACTACTTGGCTGGAACTATACATACTTACTGGCACAGATTATGTAATAGTTACTACTTCTACTGGCTACTTTCACTAGCGCGATGTTTGAAGTCGGTTCTTTTAGTTTTTTAAACGATCTTATATTATTAAAACTTGGGTTGTCTATTTTGTCAAAGTATAGCAAAAATAAATAAATAGGTACTTAGGTACTATGTGTAAGTTTATTGAAATACTTTATTGACATACACGTGTTTTGTTCTTCGAGCATTTACCAAAGGAGATGTTAACGCAAGGTGTACCCCTCTGCTGGCCATATAGCCATTTTTGGCCATATGAGCGTGCGTAACTACGCTGTATTTTTAATACTGTGTGCGTGTTTCAAGCTAGTGTGCGGGATCGTTAAAGTGAGTGATTTGTGTGTGTGCAATGCGTGTTTACCTCGTCCCCCGTAAGTATCGGCAGAAAAAAATGTTTGCGGCTTACAACGTTAACATCTCCATTGGTAAATGCTCGAAGGTTTTGTTTGACGATCGCAGCGAGAGTTTCGTAAACAATAATTAATTTGACCGTTGTCGTAAGATGGCTTGATTTCTTATCTAAGCGGGAGGTCGTCGGTACAAACACTAGCACGGGTTTTCGGCCACAGTCAGTTAGGCTAGCGTTTGACCACTATCTCGCCTGGTGGTAAGCGATGATGCGGTCGAAGATGGTGAACACGCTAGGCCTAGAATACTCTGACTCTCAAGAGCTGCGTGCTGCCGGAACACCGTAAGGTTATGGCGGCAGATTTTCTCTTTGATGGTGATAAGCTACTTTTTGGTAGCAAGTCAAACGGAAAATCGATATAATGCTCCTCTCACTTGTTGAAATTTAAGACTTATTAAACCATAGAGACATCGACATGTTATCGTAGTTATTTGCTATTCACATTTCGACCATAACAGGCCTGTCGCACTCCGCGCGGTCAACTATTATCTTTTTTAACCGACTTCACAAACAGGAGGAGGTTTCTCAATGCGACCGTATGTATATATATTTAAATTTTTGTTCGCGGATAACTTCGTCGTTTATAAACCGACTTTGATTATTCTTTTTTTGTTGGAAAGGAGATATCCCAAGTGTGGTACCATGGTAATTTTATCGAGGTCTGATAAGTATCTCCAGAGATATTGAGATAAACATCTCAAAATTGGTACTGAAAATGAATAGCGCGGCATTGAAGTCGGTTCTTTTTTAGTTTTTAAACGATATTATTGTGTTATATCTTCGTAATGTTTTGTTGAATTTTATTGACAAAATAAAAAAAAAAGTATCCAATATTATTTGATAATGTAAGAGACGGACTAAACATTTTTTTAGGGATCTAGCCTACTGAAACAATGGCACCATTTATTTAAAAAAAAAATATGCAAATGTCAAAGTGTGTCACTAAGCAACAGTGACTACTTAATGAAAATGGCTAAATTTAGCAAAGAAATTTAATAAACTTTCAAGTATTGGCCAGCATTTAGCAAAGTGTAATTACTAAAAAAAGTGACAAGTGAAAACTCAAAATGGCTAAAGTTGGCAAAGTAATTTGATAAACTTTCAAATATTGGCCAGCATTAACTAAGTGTAATAACTAAACGACTAATTGTCACGGGACTAATAATGGTCAGCATTTAGCAAAGTGTAATGACATAACAAAAGTGACAAGTGACAACTCAAAATGGCTAAAGTTGGCAAAGTAATTTAATAAACTTTCAAATATTGGCTAGCATTAGTCATTGTCACGGGACTAATAATGGTCAGCATTTAGCAAAGTGTAATGACATAACAAAAGTGACAAGTGACAACTCAAAATGGCTAAAGTTGGCAAAGTGTTGGCGACGATTAAGGCTGTTATCACACGACTAGTATTTGCATGTCACGGCATCATCGCTATATGGCAAGTTACACTGTTTAAAGGCAGCATCGAGTACTGGTATCTAGCTGCTCCGATACTGCTGCTCATCGTTGAAGGTGTCTTCACGCTGACCATAAAGGAGAGTCAGGAGTGGAAATGGTGAGTGTAAAACTATATTTGATTATTGATATATTTTATTAAGAAACCAACAACCGCCGCATGGTGGTAGGACTATCTAGTGTTCGCCTGGCCAGCTACTACCCTCAAGTCAGAAAATCTGTCGCCAAAACATCTAATGTGTTCCGGCAGCTATCCTTGAGAGCCAGTTCCCATACTAGGCCTAGTGTGCTTACCATCTTCGACCGCATCATCACTTACCAACAGGTAAGATAGTGGTCAAACGCTAGCCTATTAGAATATTTAAAAAAAAATGGTTTCATAATATTATATCTATACTACCCTTACATCATAATAGTCATAAATAATCATAAACAATCATAAACAATAATAATCATAAACAGCGCAATCGACGGTTACGATTAAAATGGGCTATATAATGAATGAATGAATGAAAATCTTTATTGTACATACATTAAATAATTAGGTTAACAATATAAATTTTTACATTAGTACAATGTGCGGTCTATCGCTCAGTGCGATCTCTTCCAGACAATCTTTTGATGGAGTAGGAATATGACAAGGTGCACGTTTAATAACTTTGTGTTAATAAAATGAATAAAAACATATTGTTCAATCTGCAATCAACTACAAATAACTTAACTTTGAAATTAATTCACCGCGACGCAACTAGATGGCAGCACAGGAAAAATTAGAACGCGCAAGCGTTTCATTTGTTAAATTTGTGCGTCTCGGTCGATGTGTTTGCTTATTTGAGTATTGGTTAATATACATGTACAGTTACATAGTTCTACATTAGTTCATATATCATCTATAGTAGTGCATACAGTAATTCATTTAGTTAGAATCAGTGGAAAGTTAGTCGTACGAACACATATATTTATTATTACAATTATTGCATTACATATTATCTACTTAAAATACATAGGTGCATACACCAAAGAGTAACATAATATATACTAGCATACACAATAAATGTAAATATATCAGTTATTATATGTACATATACATAATTGTTACATACAATTAGGGTTCATTCGATATATAGGGGAAATCGTTGGGCTTTGTTCCCGGGAAATTAAGCTCGAGAAAAGTCGAGAACTCGTGAAATCATATTTGAGTGTATACAATTTTAAAATATTACTAAATATTTGACTTTACCGTTGGGCTTATAAACGCGCGGCTAAAACTTTAAATGCTTTAGTTTTTCGAAATGCATATTTTATCAGACAGAGTAAGTAGATCTGATTGTTTTGTATGTATGTTCATATTTTCAGATATTTTATTTATCTTGCAAAGTTTTAGGTTGATGTTTTTCATAGTTAACCTGCCAAAAATGGTGCTGTGATTGTAATAGGGTATTTTACTATATATGAGAAAAACATTAAAAATATATTATTGAGCTACATATCTCAATAATATATGTTTAATGTTTTACATTTTTTGCCTAAGCTATCTTCTAAGGGTAAAAGCAATTGGAAAACGTTAGTTTTAGTTCATAAAATAGCAAACAACATTTTTTAATTTAATTCAAAGGTTTCTGCTTTTTATGCTGTTTCATAACACCATTAAATAGTAGTCGCCATGTTATTACGTCATACGGCTATGTAATCTTAGAAGTGTCAACTGTCAACTATCATATCACTGCATTTGTTTACACAGCCAACTGACGTCATAACCACAGAGCAATAATATGGCGCCCACTGCGTCCAGCATTTTCGTCAATTTTTTAGTTGTTCTTTAGCACTATAGAATCAAATTGATACACTTTTCTAAAATGGTTATAATACCCTATTATAAGTCAGCATAGTATTAACGTTTAATTTTAAATGTTTATTTTTTTTTTTTGAGAGAATTTAATTTTGTTAAAAATTAGCAAAATAAGTATGATTATTTTGATACTTTTATTTGAGAGGAAAGCCAATGTATTGATTCAAAATAAGATAAAATTGTTATGATACAGATTTTTTTTTTCATTATTTAAACCGAAAAGATGCAAAAACATACATAAATTTAAACTTCTCACATGTATGAGGAGCCCCCTCATACATGTTTCAACAAAAAAAAAGTACCCTATAGGTTTTGATTTCTTTTTGAAATCGCAACATATGCGAAAATATGCGACATAAACGGTCATATCTTATCATTCTGTTGACGTACAAGTTTGATTTTTAAGTACAGCTTAAAGAGACCGTATACCCGAGTATTTGATATAAGTTGAGTACAACTTGATACCTCTACCTACATGTTCCTGAGAAAAAGGGTCTTGACAAAGAACAGACAGACAGACAGACAACAAAATGATCCTATAAGGATTCCTTTTTGCCTTTTAAACCACCGAACCCTAAAAGCCTACAAAACAACTGAAACACTAATCAGCCTCCTCAAACACCTGACAACAACATAATTAGATGCGGGCGCGGTGATAGCATTTAGGGCGCCCCCTGACGGCCGGAAGTGCTATTAGGCGGCGCTAATGTTCTTCGTAACAGAATTGTACGCAGAATTGGTCTTTTATACACGAAAACAAATAAACAAGTTAAATACTGACTAAAGGCGTTTCCAAGTAATTGTATGAAATAAAATGAGTTAATTTTCACATTAATTTGACAGATACTTACCAAAGTTTTAAAAACATTTTACGCGCTTACTCCGTCAATTATGAACCAATTCGAATGTTTTTCTTTAATTGGTAGAATACATTCCCAAGGTGATTCAATTGCAATTTCATCGAGATTTGATAAGTATATCCAGAGATATGGAGATAAACACACCAAACTTAGTACTTAAAAAGACTAGCGCGGCCTTAAAAGTCGGTTTTTCTGTTATCTAAACGATCTTTAATTATTTCTTCACCAGAGGGCGGCATTGTGAACTTTTCAACTAGAGCGTGGTAACTAGATGGCAGACACAGGACAGTGACTTGCCATGCATAGTGGTCTGAAAACTATCGCCCAGGAGTTTGACGGGAACGTGATAAACTGGCCAAGTGCGAGTCAGACTTTTGTCCCGCACACGGAGGGTTTCGAATTTCCGAACGCCATCTAACGAACTTCTAATACCAACTAAGTAAACGTTATAGGCATGTGTAGTTCCGGAACTAAATAGTTCCAGGAACTATGTCCTCTATTGGAACTATGGCAGTTCGGTCCGATAGGTCCGCTAAAACAGGTTCAAACAGTTCCGGAGACGGAGTTGCAAGATAGAGATGGAAACGGAAATGAAGGAAACGGAGCGGTGCGCGCGCCTCGCAGCCGCACCGCGCGGTACGCGGCGCGCCGCTCCCGAACTGTGAGTATGGAACTACCTAGTTCCACGAACCTGGTTCGACATAGTTCCAGCAGGGCGAGAAAGAAATAGAGCGTTGCGCGCGGTGCGGCCGCTCCGGATCGGAACTGTGAGTATGGAACTACCTAGTTCCGCGAACCTGGTTCGACCTAGTTCTGCCAGGGAGAGAAAGAAATGGAGCGCTGCGCGCGGTAAATTAATATGTCCCAAAATGTGCATTTAGTATTGTATAACGATCCGAGTCCGGGGATCTGGTAAATCGGTTCATATATATTATTCCTGGAACTAGAGCGCTGTGTACACCATACTCCGGCATGTCTCTACTCAAACCGTGGAACTATCTAGTTCCGCGAACCTGGTTCCGGGAAGTAGTTCCGGCAGGGCGAGGAACCGTTCCAGGTTCAATCCGCTGCCGAACATGATTTGAGCATGTTTAAAACGTTAACGCAAAGGTAATTAATATTATTAAATATCTGGAAGGCCGAGTGTTCGTACGACTAACTTTCTAGCCTTGTGTAGTTCATGTACTAAGTACTAATATGAATGAATTCTTGAAACTGAACTAGAATGAACTATTCCGTAAGTCTACTAGTACATAGTACATTTAGTACTTCGTTCGCGATTATTGTCTGTGATTCATGCTCATGCTCACGGAATGAAAAGGACGATGAACGAATGGGTTAGCGTAACTAGTGAACGAACGAGTGAGATGCACTCTATGCTATTTTCAACAGCTATTTTGAACATTATGGTAGCAGTCATAGGGACTATTTTTAATTGAGTAATTATGACCTACTGTACTAATTATACTAGAAGTCCGTACTAGTACAGCTGAAACAATGTACTAGTTCGGAGCGATCTTTTTAATGACCGAGCAGGAACAAGCCTATAACTTTCCGCTGAATCTTTATCTAAAAGAGCTTCATTTAGCTAATGAAGCTCTTTAGGTACTACTATTGAAGATATATTTTTCAATACTGTACATTATATTACATTACATTACATTACATACACAAACTAAAGTAAACAAATCGACCGAGGCCCACAAATTTAACAAATGAAACGCTTGCGCGTGCTAATTTTTCCTGTGCTGCCATCTAGTTGCGTCCAGGTGAATTAATTTTAAAGGATATTACACAGGTAAGTTATTTGTAGTTGATTGCAGATTGAACACCGAGCTTTGCTCGGTATTTTTTGCCACTTAAACATAAAAATATGACTCTTCCCGACATCTATTGACGAATAATAATACTATTTTTTTTCAATTGAGAGCAACTATCTGCTTTAACTACACAATAACACTACTTCTACTACATAAAGCTATCTACTACATAAGCTATTTCTACTCGCCAATAGATGTCGGGAAGAGTTATATTTTAAGTTGATTAACGATAAAGTTGATTATTGAAAACACAAATAAAACAACATTTCTGAAAATGAATCCTAGCTAGATCGATTTATCGCCCCCGAAATCCCCTGTATACTAAATTTTATTTAATCGTTGAAGCCGTATCCGAGATTCATATTCAGATTTCGAGATTAAGGTAAACACGATATATAACGCTAGCCTATAACGTATAAAAAAAAAAATCTACATCTATGAAGATTCATAGATATCGTAAAAAACACGTTTTTTGTTTTAAATTTAAATATATATAAATATTAAATTTTTAACTTTGTTCTGTTCTTAGTAATTGTTGTTATAGCAGCAAAAGATATACATCATCTGTGAAAATTTCAACCGTCTAACTATCACGGTTTATGAGATACAGCCTGGTGACAGACGGACAGAGAGATAGACAGACAGACAGACAGACAGACAGACAGATAGACAGACAGAGAGACAGATAGATAGATGGACAGCGGAGTCTCAGTAATAGGGTTCCGTTGGTACCCTTTGGGTTCGGAACCCTAAAAAGTGTGTGTGCTCTCATGGTATTTTTTCCTAAAACTTGTCTTCTTCCACGAGTTAATGTGTAATAAATGTAGATTATTATTAACCATTAAGTGCCGGTGAATGTGTGTGAGTGTAGGGAAACAGCACAATGTTGAAAAACATGCTATTTGCGTTCTCACTAAAATTCCACTGAAAGCCTTCAGTAAAGTCCACATCTTGGGTAAAATCTTAAATCGCGTCGCCTGAATTTAGGAAAGCAAAGGGGGAAGAGGGGTGTGGGAGACGTGAGGAACCCCCCAGCACCATTTTCCCTCGTTGGAAATGTAGAGTTTTTATTTCAAATTTAATATCAAAGTTAATTGACGCTACTCTATTGAAACACCGTCGATTTAGGGGGGAGATTGGAGGGAGGGGGAGAGTGGAGGGAGGGGGAGAGTGGAGGGAGGGCAAGGGAGAGGGATTGAACCCTATTCTTAAAGGAAAAGTTGCGGAAATTAGGAGATATTAATATTTTAATATTTTGAGGTTAAGTACTAAAAAATTGATCAATAATTAGTTTTAGCTGGAGAGGGGGAGGGAGGGTTGGAGGTGGAATACTCCTCTATGCGCGGAGAAAAGCGTAAACATACCTTGTTAACGAGAAAAAAAAGAAATATTTTTATTAAAATTAATTGACTTTTCATTAAATCAAATTAGACGGACATTTTACAGATAACGTTTACTGTGCCTTCATTTAAACGACTAGCGTCGGTTCTGGTGACGCGCGGCCGCTGCTGCGGCTCCCCCCTCAATGCGCTCGTCGGCGCACGTCACACGGTGGTCACTGTTCTCTAGTGTGTTGCCTTAGTGACAGACTAAGACTTTACCTAATATTTACGTTCCATTTCACGCACTTGTAAGTTTTTCACGCGATTTTACAAAAAAAACAAATATTTTGACTTAACTCCGGCAGCTAAAATCGAGGGAGGCTGCTGTGGCAGGGTCAAGGGGGTTTGCAAGACAAACCCCCTTGACCCTGCCACAGCAGCAGAATCCTAAAATTCAGGCGACGCGGTTTAAGATCCCAGCCCACATCTTTACTGAGGCTGTGATTGCACTAGTCTATGACTGCAACTTGACTGAAAGGTGACTTTCATTCATCTTTATGACTTGCGTTCACAAAAACTTAAATAATTTAAATTAATACTTGGCACTGGCTAAATACCCTAATCGTGTGGAGTCATAATAAAATACCTTAAAAAATACTATTGCTCATCTAAATCCCCGTGTAAATTCTTTAGGGCTACTCTGTAAGCTAGTTAAATACATAGGAAGCGGAATCCGCGGTGAGATTTGAATTTCGTCTAACTTATAGAACAGCCCTACTGGGACCTTATTCAGTATGACCATTTTAAAGTCTTACCGTGCCGTGTTACGTTATCTCCGCGTTATGGTATTCTCTATGCCAATTAAAACGCGGTAGGGTAAGGTTATGAGCGCGTTTTGAGCTGTCAAAATATCGTGACATATGAGGACGTGTATCGCGCGCGTTTTGTATAATTTACCTATCGTGTGGCATACAGAATACAATTTTTCAATAACGTTACGTGGCGCGTTAAGGAACGCGTTATCTCATTAGTCATACTGAATAAGGCCCCAGGGGCCAGCTCAAAACGCGCTCATAACCTTACCCTACCGCGTTTTAATTGGCATAGAGAATACCATAACGCGGAGATAACGTAACACGGCACGGTAAGACTTTAAAATGGTCATACTGAATAAGGCCCCTGATCTGTAATCGATTCGTCGGATTAGTAGCATCGCGCACCCTTCCGACTTTGACCCTGGGTCGACATTTACAATGTTTTGTGAAAGCTTAGCGGGCTGTGACAACATGAAGGGCATCCGCCAAGGTCACTGACATGAAGAACTGTTGCCAACTTACGCGTTTTAACCGACTTAAAAGAGCAGGAGGTTCTCAATTTTTGACGACTCCTATAAATAAGTTAAGACCGTTTACGAAACGAAAACACCGACTTCAAATGCCGCGCTAGTCATTAACCGACTTCACAAAAGAGGAGGAGGTTCTCAATTCGTCTGTATGTTTTTTTTTCATTATCAAGTTTGAGGTGTTTATCTCCATGTCTCTGGAGATACTCCTCGATTTCGATTAAATTACAATGGGAACCACCGGAAACCATACTCTTTCAAACAAAAAAACTCCAAATCAGTTTAGTTCTGAGGTAACAAAAAAAAATAGTCGTTTTAAGAACCTCCTCCTTTTCTGTGAAGTCGGTTACATAATTAAGCAGCAAAAGCCCAATGGCTAAGGCGTCGGCATGGCGATCGAGAAGTCGTGAGTTCGATCCTCACCCATTGCACTATTGATGTGAACCCACTCCAGACACAAGCTAAAAAATAAATTACTTAATATAATTATTATAAGCGCTACCCACTTATATATTTGAAGTCGGTGCCAGCTAAGTCTATTGGATAGTAGATAGATACTATGTATGTAGTAGTAGTAAATAGGTAGATACATGTAGGTAGTATCTATCTACTACCTATTAGACTTGGCTGGCACCGACTTCAAATAGATAAGTGGGTAGCGCTTATAATAATTATATTAAGTAATTTATTTTTCGCTTTTGAGTGCCTGTTTGTGGTAATGAAGTGGGTTTTTTTTTGAAAAAGATTTTATTTTACCCTTTTTAGTGCAAAACAAGTTTTAATTAAATTACATGCATCTATAAAATTTCGTGTCTGGGCCGTTATACGAGTACACTGACGGATATACGAGTATACTTTGTGAAAATTTCAAGTACGAGTATGTACCTATTACGGTTAAGAAGGTTCATCTGTAAAGTGCGCACATATAGACACACGGACGGACGGACTGACGTACGGACGAACGGACAACAAAGTCTCAGAAAGTGTTCATTTGGTACCCTTTGGGTTCGGAACCCTAAAAAATTGACTTTAAATGCCGCGCTAGTGAAAATATTCACAAGTCATAATGATGTCATCAAGGTATCAAAGGACAATGTCCAAAATGGCCCTGCGCAATAAAAGCATCTGACACACACGATAATTAATTGTCTATTTTATTACAATAATTCCAAATACTTTTATAAAACGGACTAGTTGTATTCCAAAATGAATATTAAAAAGTATTATTTGCGATTATTAACATTAATTGCCGCCATATGGCCCACACAGTCTGAATCACTCTACTACGTTATAAGAGTTGGCACTTCCTTACATTGTTAATACCCGAATTATGAAAGCACTGTGTAGCCAACCTAACAACGGAAAGTATTATTTACGAAGTAGCTATTATATAATCTGTGGTATTATGCTTATAATTTTGTTTTCTGCAGTGTTGGTTGGTACAAAGTACGTTCATAATTCTGAGTTATTTATGTATGCAGTGTTGCGGGCGGGACTGATATGGCCGCCATCTTCGCCAAACGTCTTGTCATGTCAAAAATATTAGGCATGTTAAAAAACTTTGCACATTAACAAGACTTTGCCTGGTAGAACATTCCTGAGAAGACAAATAAATTCTCCCCACCTTTGTTTCTATCTCGTTCACAGTTCCCGTAAGAATATCTGTTAATAATACTTAAATTCAAAAAAATAAAACCACCCCCGACTGATTTGTATATGTAATCCGAGTTTATAATCAACGCATATGAATAACTTTGTACATTGAGACCATTCCAAGGAGATGTCTCAGAATTACAATACAATACAATACAATACAAAAACTCTTTATTGCAAACCAATTAGGTACATATCTATTACAAAAATAAAAAAATTATGTCTATGTGGTATTACAATGGGCGGTCTTATCGCTATTAGCGATCTCTACCAGACAACCTTTGTATGGACAGATATACAAGAAGAATAAGACGGTGGTGTACAATAATAAGTATATGTACAACATTAAATGGTAGAATAATATAAATAACTCAAACATATATACTACACATATAAAACATACTCTATATCAATACAATACATACATTACAATACATACCAATAAATAAATAATAATACATTATACTTTCAATAGTTTAAATGACAGTTTATGTATAGTTACACAAGTGAGAGATAATGAGTTTTCAACTTGTTTTTAAAAATTGCTAATGATTTGGCTTTTCGTATGTCCAAAGGTAAGTCGTTCCAGAGTCGTGCAGCTTGTACTGCAAAGGAATTGGCAAAATATTCAGAAGAATGAAAAGGAATCTTTAAAACTAAGTTTTCAGCGGAGCGTAAGGATAGGGAGTGTGAGTTATGCAAGAATTGAAAACGTAGTTTAAGGTAAGGAGGAGTAGAAGGAATGAAAAGGACAGAGTATAATAAAGAAAGGATGTGAGCATTCCGGCGCAGACGAATGGGTAACCAGTTCAGCTTTTTTCGAAATTCGGAAATGTGGTCGAATTTTCGCAGACCATATATGAAGCGGATACAGAAATTTTGAAGGCGTTCTAGTTTATTGAGCTGTTCCTCGGTTAAGTCTGGATATGAGGCATCGGCATAATCGAGTATTGGAAGTAATAGAGATTGTGCAAGCGCAACTTTAGTGGTTATAGGTAAAACATTCCGGAGTCTTCTGAGGGAAGAGGCGGAAGCAAACATCTTGCGACTGGTTTCTGCGATTTGTGGTATCCAGGATAATTTGCGATCAATACAAATACCAAGGTTTTTTACAGTGTCACTAATTTTTACAATTGTCCCATCAAAAATGACTTGTGGAAGGTGAAACCAATCAATTTTCGATATTAATCTCGAGCTGCCTATAACAATACATTGTGTCTTAGTCGGATTAACCGTCAGACCATAGGATTTACTCCAGTTGGAGATTTTCTGTAGATCAGAGTTTGTGGTCTGGATTGCATCAGATAATTGTAAGAGAGAAGCTTGCGTGTAAATTTGCAGATCGTCTGCGTAAAGGTGGTAGGACGAAGAGAGTTGAAGTGAAATTGTATTTATAAAGATTGAAAAGAGAAGAGGGGATAGAACGCCGCCCTGAGGGACGCCCGCCGTCGTATCACACCACGAAGAATAAGTATCATCGACACGAACACGTTGGCGACGTCCATACAGGTAACTGCGAAACCACGAAATTACCGTCGGAGATATATTAAGGGAGCGCAGCAGTTCCAACAGTATATCGAAATCAACGTTGTTGAACGCATTACTAAAGTCTAACAGCGATAGAACTGTTAGCTGTCCATCGTCCATACCTTGTCGGATATCGTCTGTTATATTGACTAGAGCTGAGACTGTGCTGTGACCAGGACGGAATCCGGATTGGAAAGGGTTTACTAGATTATTTCGGATGAGGAAAGAGGTAAGTTGCTGATGAACAAGGCGTTCAAGGATTTTAGACAGGAAAGGAAGAATAGAAATAGGGCGATAGTCAGATAGTGAAGAGGGATTGCTTTTTTTAGGGAGTGGGGTTATCTGGGCTTCCTTCCATATGGAAGGAAACACGCCACTAGACAAGGATTCATTAAGGATGTATTTGATCACAGGTACAATCTCATCTAAGATAGGTACAATCATTTTCCGACTAATAGCATCGCAGCCAACTGCATCTGACGATATCGACTGTATGCTCGCCTTAACATCACGATCGGTAAATTCGTTAACAACAAAAGGATCATGGTCAGGAGTTGGTATTCTAGATAGGTGAAGTAAAGTAGTAGCTTTTGTAGGGCCATCAAAATTGGCAGACGAAGAGAAGTGCTGGTTGAGAATATTAATATTTAAATTATTAGGGATGCTATTTTGTCGTGACTTACCAACTCCTAATGACCGTAGGAATTTCCACACTTTCGCGGGGTTTTCATTTTCTAAGTTTTTGTGAATGTGTCGGCGTTGTGCGTCTCTACACACCTTATTACAGTTGTTACGATGCTTATAATACCTATTTTTATTATCTTCTGTAGGCTTACATTTATACCGCGCCTTGGCTGTCATCTTCTTATTTATAGATTTACGGATATCTGCTGTGAGCCAAGGAGCAGGCAGATGTTTCATTCTGACAGGTCTCAATGGAGCATGTGTGTCATAAAAGTGTGTTATTATACGATTGAAACAATTTACTTTTAAATCAATATTAGTCGCACTTACTACATCTGACCAATCAATATCACGAGCATAGCTTCGTAAGTTTTCCAATTTTATACCACTAAAGTTGCGCTGTAAAAGAATCTTGGGCTTTGTTTTGGGTGGACGAATATTATATGAGAGGTAGATCATATCATGGAAAGAAAAGATATCAGCCGCACACTGACCATGTCCGCTGACATGAGATGGTGAAGAAACTAGAATTAAGTCAAGTAGAGAAGGTGAGGAGTTAGGAAAGTTATGTGTAGCGTTTAATGGAAGTATGGTCAGATTATTTGAAATAATAGTGGATTCAAAACAAGATGCCCGGGTGTCTTTTTTGAGCAAACAGGTATTGAAGTCACCCATAATTATAGTATGCTCATAAGAAGGACAATAATTTTCTAAAAGATTTTCAAGAGAGCTAAAAAAATTGATGCGAAGAGAGGGACAGTAATACACGCCGAGAAGAAGTTTAGAGTGAGATAAAGTAACCTCAAGGAAAATATGTTCACCAGCATTCAAAGGAGGAGGCTGAGTTGACATATTAAGCACGGAGTATTGTAAGTGTGATCGGAGATATATGGCAACACCGCCACCACCACTACCAGTACGATCATTACGAATTAATTCGAACCCTGGAAGAGAATACAGCGTCGAAGGGAGACAGGGCTTTAACCAGGATTCTGAGACTAAAATAGCGTGTATACTATTATGCTCAAACGATGCCAACATATCAGTAAAATGAGCTGGAATGCTTTGGGCGTTAATATGGAATACATTAAATTTTTTTGAAGCATCCAATAGCAGTGAGTCTATCGTATGCGATAGACTTGGAAAACTACTGAAGCTGTCACAACTACTATTAGACAAAGTAGAATATGGCGAAACAAACTCATCACACTCGCTATAATATTCACTATTATCACTCATAATAATGATCTACTGAAAATACAACAATAAAAATATCTTGTTATATAGATATAATAACAATAATTATAAATATATATATATATATATATATATATATTATATATATAGGTATTTATTTAACTATCAAAACACCTGTCCACCTGCCAGCTGTGCGGTTTAAGAGATTCGTTTAATAAAATATTACTTAATCAAGTCAAGACTTTACACTACTTGTACTAATTTACTAAATACAATAAAATAACGAGAAAAAAAGTCGTGTAACAACAGAACAAAGTTACAAATAAAATATATATATATAAAAAAAAAAGAACACTAGGCAAAAACTTAAATTATATTTGGTCCGACTGGGTTAACTTACTCCCTAACTGCAATAACTAAACGTTTTGTAGATTAACTATAAAGTAATTATCGAAGGAAATTTACGCTTAGATCGGTAATAAAAATTAAGTACGATGGAAAGTAAATAAAATATCTTGGCTATATCACTGGCTGAATACTCACAACGTGTGTAGTCAATAAAAGTATTGAAAACAACAGTGATATAATAGAGATGTCAGTGTCAACTTGTCAAGTCAGTCGTATAGTAATCTGTGGTAAGTAAAGTCAATTTTGTAAACAGAACAGATTAGAAGGAAAAGTTTTGATTCTACACGTAATTGTAATTTGTAAAACAAAGCCCCAAAATGAAATTAGTAAGCCACACTGAACTACCTTCCACCAGAGATTATAAAATTGTTTTACAAACTACCTCAACCCAGTCGGTGAGACAGATATACATTTATATAATAATGAATGCTCACTACCAAGAGAATACAATACTTATGGCTCACTACTTCTTGGCTGCAGCGCGCTTCTGCCTGCTGGATGCTACGACTGCCTTTGCCGCCCTTGATGATGTTTTTGGAGCCACCTTCGCTATTTCATCGAGGTCTGCTTCACAGATTACTCGGTGGCGGGAACCATCAGAACCGAGGACGTACACGTAACCTTCCCGGGTCCAACATTTGGAGACGCCGAAGCGTTGTCGGGCTGCCATGAAGGTCGAATGACGGGACTTGGTCAAGAACTCCGAGATGGTAGTACCCGTGCCTTTCAAGTTCGACTTCGCGGCCCAGATGGTATCTCGTAGTGTGCAGTCTCGAAACTTGCACAGAATGGGCCTTGGCTTATCCGAACCACCTGCACGTCCCATCCTGTGGCATCGGTCGATGTCACCTGCTGTAAATGAGGCCTGTCCTAGCTGCTTGGTGACTGTAGTGACCACCACAGATGCTGTGTCTTCATTTGCACCCTCTGCTACACCATGTATGAGAAGTATTTTGCGACGGCTCCGCATTTCAAGCTGGTCTGTCTCTCTAGCAAGGCACTCAATTTGACCCTGTAATGCTCTAAGGGATGTGACTACAAACTGTTTAAATGTAGCAAACTCTGCTGCCAGTGTTTCATCGTTATCAGCTGGCGGTGTCTTCTGAAGTTTCCCTTCGAAGCTGTCCATTCTGTTGTAGAATGTTGTCATGAGGTCATCCAGTGTCTGCTTGAAATTAGCGGCGTCCATGTTCAAGTTTGTTGTCTATGTAGGTACAGTGATAGTACAAAAAAAAAAACTGAAGTGCAAATAATATCTTGAATAAGTGATTATTGGAGTGGATAACACAGGATGGCAGGTATGCAGTGTTATAATTTCATATTATTTATTTATATACTTCAAATTGTTGACTATTATATTTTTATTTAAATTAAATAAGAGCACTGTGATAAAAGGTGTTTACACTTTCACACCTACCCGCCAAAAAAAAAAAATCAAGCAAGCAAGCAAAAGCAAGAATTAGATCAAGCTTACCATATTTTTGCAATATCATTGAACTAACAAGATACTGCGACAGCGCCATTTTGATTTTTTGACTTCCGCGGTCAAAGGACTACGAGCTTACGAAAGTTGCTATCGTAGTTTTTTTAACCAAAAAAGAGCTGATAATATTTAAACGGCTGAACAGATTTTCATGAAATAAAGCTTAGAACACTCTCGACGAATACATCTATCAAACAAAACAAACTAAATCAAAATCGGTTCATCCGTTTGGGCGCTACGATGCAACGATGACAGACACACAGGCACAGATACACAGATACACACGCCAAACTTTAACACTCCTTCGTTTTGCGTCGAGGGTTAAAAACCAAAATCAACGTGAAGAAAGATGTAAAAACATTATTCAAGGTCATATTTTTTAGTCTTCAAAAGTATATGTAATAGCAACCTCCATTGTGCATAATCTTCTTGGGACTCTTCTTCTAAAATCAGTACATTCTGCTATGTTTGAGATATTTATCTCCATATCTCTGAAGATACTAATCAGATCTCGATAAAATTAAAATGGGACCACCTCGGAAACGTACCCTACCTATTTATAAAAGAATCATTTCCGTTCACAATTGACGGAGTAATCGCGTAAGATACTAAAAAAAAAAAAAAAAACATACAGACGAATTGAGAACCTCCTCCTTTTTTGTGAAGTCGGTTAAAAATGCCCGCTCATCTCTCTCTGTCTCGGGCTCTTGAAATATAATTTTACTCTCGAGCCGGTTTTTCACTATGGGATATAATATAACAGTATTATTTGCCATTTCGCGCTGTTGCTATTCAAATTTCGAACTAATCGCCGCGCGGCGCCAGTCAGTAGGCAGCGCTAGCGCGCTGTTAAAATGGCGGGAAAGCAACAGTGTGCATTCACAGATTCACTTTATTTAAAATAAAAAAAATCAGTTTATTCGGTAATTTAAAAACTTGCTGCATGCTCTAACGTCTTTGCCAACATTTTCACGCAGCTACGGCAGAAAATAATCCTCGCGCCATTTTTCTCAAATTTTCTTTTTTTTGTACTTGTATTGTGAAAATTTAAATATGACAACTTTCAATAATGAAGAAGAGCCATATATTACTTCAACTCCACCGGATATACTAACAGAAGCGCGAACCGCATGCGACAGCTTGCTGCCGTCAATATCCAAAGACAGATACATAACCACGTATGAAAACATAATTAAAAAACCAACTACAACTACGTATCATTTTAATAATTGTAATTTCACTAACTGTTTCAATAATTAGAAATGAACAAAATATAATATGTTTTTTTTTTCTGTTTCCTCGCAAATGTGTTAAAAAACGTCGTACGATATACGTGCGTACTGGTTATAACATGCGAGGCGGAATTTCAGCCCGAGCCGAAGGCGAGGGCGTAATTGAGCCGAGCATGTTATAACCATCATAACGCACTAATATCGTAATGTACTATTACATCCCAAGCTGTAAATATTCTTTCGACCGACTGAGCGATATTTTTAAAGGTGTATATTTTTCCTCAAGTACCCGGAAGCCGCGCCCCCCCTTACTTGCCTTCAGTTATGGCTCTACACAATGAGTGTACTTAGCCGGTGTTAAGTATTAACATTCTTCAAGTTTTAGTGAATTCAAGTACTAAAGATGGGTCAAAGTCACATTTTAGGTAAAGTTGAATTCGTCTGATGAACTGTCGTAGGAATCAAGCAAAATAATCTCCATATTATCCATTCAGAATTCAACCGTTTCCATAAAGAACGTGATGACACAGTGGTGACCGAATAATCAATAAGACCTCAATAAGACTTAAAATAGTCACTTACTTGAG
Source organism: Cabera pusaria (assembly GCA_954871355.1). NCBI lineage: Eukaryota > Metazoa > Arthropoda > Insecta > Lepidoptera > Geometridae > Cabera > Cabera pusaria. The sequence continues at coordinate 3,474,071 of OX940912.1, read as the reverse complement.
AACAGAGTTAAAATAGTAATACTAATTGTAGTTGTCGTAATACTAATAAAATTCATATTTTACAGTGCTCATTGCAATAAAAACTACCCACCTAACGCATTCAATATTTAGGTGTTCTTAATATATTTATCTAGTTGATGTTTGAATGCTGATGGTTGAATGAAGCTCAAGATGTAATATTATATATTATGTGCCATAGTCAAAAGCCGGCTTCATGATTAATTCTTCTTCCCCCAGGTTCTGTCCGTCGGTGTTCATTTACCTGGGTCTGGTGGTGCCGGCTATATGGCTCATAGAGCTGCACAAGGTAGACTTGCGGCTGAAGAAGAAGATGGGAGAGACTGTCAATATCACCGAGGCTGATGTAAGTTCTTCTATTTTCAACCAACTACCAAAAAGGAGGAGGTTCTCAATTCGTGTTTATGTAAATTGTTAAACACAATCCAAAATTTCATCGTACCGACGGGACTTGAACCCGCACCCCCCGGATTACACGTCCAGGTGCTCTGCCAATTAAGCCACGGTTCGATTCATCGATACGACGATAATATAACATAGAAATTTACAAAAATATAAAGTGTGAAACACTTCAAGAAACATAATATTCGTCTGTATGTGTTAAAAAAATAAATTAACCCTTATAGCATCACTTTGTTGTCCGTCTGTCTGTCTGTCCGTCTGTCAAGACCCTTTATCTCCGGAATGCGTTAAGATATCAAGTTGAAACTTATACTAAATACTCGGGTCTACGGTATCTTTTGGCTGTGAAAAACTCAAATCTGTAAGTCAACGCGATCCAAAAGATATGACCGGTTATGTCGCATATTTTCGCATATTTTGCGATTTCACACTTACAACACTACTTCCTGTTGACCTAGAATCATGAAATTTGGCAAGAAGCAAGGTCTTGAACTTCTTATATAGGAATTAATCTAAAAACCGTAAATATGTAGTTAAATTAAAAAAAAAGTGAGTGTACTATATATTGTAAATGTATTATTTGCGGTTGGTGCAGTTCATTTTCTATGGATCGAACTGCAAAGTTAAGTTTGTCCATTAACCTAGTTTAATAAGTTGGTACGGAAGCCTCGGTGGGCGAGGTTAACTCACAGTAGCTGTTTTTTTCAACCGACTTCACAAAAAAGGAGGAGGTTCTCAATTCGTTTGTATGTTTTTTTGTTTATGTTACGCGATTTCTCCGTAAATTGTGAACGGATTCAAATGATTCTTTTTTTAATAGGCAGGATACGTTTCCGAGGTGGTCTCATTTTAATTTTATCGAGATCTGATTAGTATCTCCAGAGATATGGAGATAAATACCTCAAACATAGGAAAATGTACTGGTTTTAGAAGAAGAGTCCCAAGAAGATTATACACAATGGAGGTTGCTATTGCATATACTTTTGAAGACTAAAAAATATGACCTTGAATAATGTTTTTACATCTTTCTTCTCGTTGATTTTGGTTTTTGACAGATATTCTTACGGTAACTGTGAGCGAGATAGAAATAAAGGTGGGGATAATTTTTTAATTTTTTTTTTAAATATCTTATGGGCTAGCGTTTGACCACTATCTCACCTGTTGCTAAGTGATGATGCGGTCGAAGATAGAGAAGTGGACTAGAATGGGAACTGGCTCTCAAGGATAGCTGCCGGAACACATTAGATGTTTGGCGACAGATTTTCTAACTTGAGGGTGGTAGCTGGCCAGGCGGACACTAGATATATCCTACCACCATGGGGGGTTGTTGGTTTCTTAACGATGTTTTCCTACACCGGAGGGCCACTGTGAGAAGCGCACATATATTTTTCGATAGAAAAATCATTGGTGCACGGCGGTTTGAACTCGGTACCACGGCATCAAAGCCGACCGTTCTCCCAATTACGCCACCGGGCCCCCAATAAATAATTATATATTAATAATTATAATAAATAATTATATATAAATATAAATAATTTGTCTTCACAGGAATGTTCTACCGGGCAAAGTCTCGTTAGGGTGCAAACTTTTTTAAACATACCTAATATTTTTTGACATGAAATGACGTTTGGCGAAGATGGCGGCCATTTCAGTCCCGCGACACTGCATACATAATTAAATTACTCAGAATTATGAACGTAATTTGTACCAATCAACACTGCAAAAAAAAATTATAAGCATAATACCACAGATTATATAATAGTTACTACGTAAATAATACTTTCCGTTGTTAGGTTGGCTAAACAGTGCTTTCATAATTCGGGTATCAACAATATAGGGAAGTGCCTCTTATAACGTAGAAGAGTGATTCAGTACTCTGTTGGCCATATGGCGGCAATAAATGTTAATAATCGCAAATAATACTTTTTAATATTCATTTTGAATGAAACTAGTCCGTGTTATAAAAGTATTTGGAATTATTGTAATAAAATAGACAATTAATTATCGTGTGTGTTAGATGCTTTAATTGCACAGGGCCATTTTGGACATTGTCCTTTGATACCTTGATGACATCATTATTACTAGTGAATATTTTCATATTTTTTATTTTCATATTTATTTTTTTCATAAGCATTATGATGACAATCATTTAGCTAGCACAATTTAGTAAAAATACATTAGGATTATTAAACATTATATTAATATGATTGCTAAAGCTACATATCTCTGCTCGACTGCTAGACTAGAAGCCTGTATTGCAGAGGTATGTTCACCCCCATTATAGTGACAATATTTTAAGCGTACTTTATGACCGTTTCGTGCTTATTTGTAAGTAGTATTACTATGAAATGTTAACATAAAACAATTAGGTTAAATAACTTGAATATTTGGTAAGATTTAACTAAGCGAGTGTGTGTGTGTGTGTGTGATTTGTGTGTGTTGTGTGTGTGTACGTGTGTGTGAGTGTGTTGTGTGTGTATGTGATTTATGTATGCTTGTATTTCTATCATTTATTATTGAAAGTTTATCATTAATATTTATATTTTAAAAAATCCACTTATCATCTTAGCACTGATAGTAGGTTTTCAGTTTCAGCATAGGTGTATCTCTTGAGGATGTTTGTGACCCTTATTTTGAATTTGTAGTAGTTAAGGTCTTTAATGGTTTCAATTTTAGATAGCTTATTATAGATGTAACCACCCAAGAAACATTTAAATCTTTTTGCAAATTGTGTTTTATGTATGAACACCGGAAATATATTAAATTTACATCTTCTGCGACGGGATTTTTCAGGTTTAAGCAATGCAAGTTTATGTTGTTTAATTAATAGCCTTAGGATGAATATCTGCCTTACTGAAAGGACACCAATCTCTTGATAAAGTTTAGAAGTGGGGTATCGATAAGGAAGAAAATTACTAACTTTGAGAATAGCTCGCTGAGCTCTTTCCAAAGTCAGCAACTAGGTTTTAGCGGCTCCACCCCATGAGTCTATGCAGTATTGTATCAATGATTGGCAAAGAGCAAAATATGTAGTTTTAAGAACATTGCTATCTGTCTAATCTGTCTAATCGTGTCTAATGTTTTTAAAAATTGCGATTAGCTTTCTTATTTTACCTGTTAACATTTTAATATGACTATTGAATTTTAATTGACTATCCAGAATAATGCCTAAATACTTGATGGATTCCACCCCTTCCAAACAGTGACAAGTACATAGATTGTTAGAACATTCATACTCATTAATAAAAGAATGAGATTTAATAATAAATCTGTCAGTTTTAGGTGGTTGAGAATTTTTGGTAAGGGAAAAGGTAAGGACTTTTGTCTTATCTGCATTGAGGGTAAGGAGATTATCTAATAGCCATAAGTTAACTAAATCAAATCCTTTCTGCGCACATAAGAATACATTTTCCCAACTCCCTCCCCGAAATACTAACGCCGTGTCGTCCGCAAAAGTGACAATTTTGCCGTTTGGGATTTTAATATTGCATAGGTCGTTAATAAACGCTAGGAAGAGGGTAGGACCGAGAATACTTCCCTGAGGTACCCCGTGTGTCACATTTTCGGGTTTACTTAACACCCCATCTATATCTTCACTTTAGCGCGGCATTTAAAGTCATTTTTTTTAGGGTTCCGATCCCAAAGGGTACCAAATGAACACTTTCTGAGATTTTGTTGTCCGTTCGTCCGTCCGTCCGTCCGTCCGTGTGTCTATATGTGCGCACTTTACAGAATTGTATCTTCTTAACCGTTATAGGTACATACTTGAAATTTTCCAAAAGTATACATCCGTCAGTGTATAACGGCTCAGACACGAAATTTAATAGATGCATGTAATTTAATTAAAACTTGTTTTGCACTAAAAAGGGTAAAATAAGTTAGTTAAAAAAAAACCGTCTTCATAACCACAAACAGGCACTCAAAAGCGAAAAATAAATTACTTAAAATTATTATAAGCGCTACCCATTTATTATTTGCAGGCGGTGCCAGCCAAGTCTATTGGATAGTAGATAGATACTATGTATGTAGTAGTAGTAAGTAGGTACATGTAGGTTAGTAAGTAGGTAGATACATGTAGGTATTATCTATCTACTACCTATTAGACTTGGCTGGCACCGACTTCACTTATTTTTGTATATAGGTATGTTACGCTATTTCTACTATAAATATCTTCAGAGATATGACGATAAGCGTCTCAATCTTCTAATGAAACAGACTCGCGCGGCACGGAAGTTGGTTTGGTCCCATTGTCATTTTATGGAGATCTGATGATTATCTCCAGAGATATGGAGATTATACTGAAAATTACTAGCGCGGCATTCGAAGTCGGTTATTTTAGTTTTTAAATTATCTTAAATGACTCCAATAGGTACTAAATTTGTCCAACAGACTGAAATCCCCATCCCCGGCGCTACAAAGATCCCCACAGACATGTGGGTGACGCTGATTGAACAGTTCTTGATGCTGACCCTCATCGTGGGACGCTGGCTGCTACCCAAGGGTGACCTAACCCGCGATCAGCTCAGTCAACTACTGCTTGTTTATATTGGTAAGTTTTATTACAACTCTTATTATGCCGTCTAAGTAACTATTATTATGCCGTCTAATTAACCTTTCTTAATCACAACGGTTTTATAATGTGTAGTCTAGAACTTCCTAAAGCAAAGTCGCTTGCTTATCGGTTTTTTATCGGATACACTTCTGAGAGTGTGCGATGGAACTGTATAATATGATTCTACCGTCCCCATTTTATAATCGGACATCCAAAGATACTAAAAGGCGCAACTGATTTATGCTGGATATACCTTCTACCCGAACAAAGAAATGTCCATCTTCGTTAATCATACGAACCGCCAGAGAATGCAACACTCTGAGTTTGTGTTTAAGTTTAAATACAATATGGGGGTCTTCAAATCGCGAGTGAATAGGTATCTTCTGGGTAAGCACGCTCTATCATCGAAAGGCAGCATCACTTAACATCAAGTGATAGTGGTCAATCTGGAGGGCTCGGTGGCGTAATCGGGAGAACGGTCGGCTTTGATGCCAGAGGTACCGAGTTTAAGCCCCGCCGTGAACCAATGGATTTTTCTATCGAAAATGTATGTGCGCTTCTCACAGTGGCCCTCCGGTAAAGGAAAAACATCGTTAAGAAACCAACAACCCCCGCATGGTGGTAGGACACTATCTAGTGTCCGCCTGGCCAGCTACCACCCTCAAGTTAGAAAATATGTCGCCAAACATCTAATGTGTTCCAGCAACTATCCTTGAGAGCCAGTTCCCATTCTAGGCCTAGCGTGCATACCATCTTCGACTGCATCACCACTTAACAACAGGCCAGATAGTGGTCAAACGCTTGCCTATAAGATATTTAACAAAAAATCCTACCCAGTTCGGTGTAAAAAGATAATCTTGCAAGTTTTCATAACCGACAAGACACCGAGTGAAACCAAATAAAGCTTGTTAAATAGTTTAAATTTTTTATACAGGTACTGCCGCGGACATAATAGAATTCTTCGACTCGTTCAAAGACGAGAAGGTGGCTTCAGAGAAGGTGCTGGTGCTGCTGACCCTGGCGATCTGGTCGTGGTCTCTGATGCAGTTCACCGTGGTGCTCACAGCCACCAAGAGTCGGAAGTCGAGAGGCGCAGCTAATAGGTCCGACATGTACGTATATTAGTGCACGCTCGCTCACGCACCGCTCTCATCACTAAGCTCTCGGTCTCGAATAAGTTAGTTTCATAGGAAGCTGAGCTTTTCAACCAACCGAGCTTTTCCAAAAAGGATTAGGGCCCCGTGACGTAATCGGTAGAAAGTTCGGCTTTGATGCCAGAGGTACTGATTTCAAACCCTTCCGTGCACCAATGGATTTTTCTATCGAAATTTATGTGCGCTTTTCACAGTGGCCCTACGGCCTACGAAGGAAAAACATCTTAAGAAACCAACAACCCCCCCTCCCCGCATGGTGGTAAGACACTATCTAGTGTCCTGGGTCGGAAATGTACCCTAACGATTAAAAAATAATCATTCAAATCGGTTCACAATTAACGGAGTAATCGCGTAACATACATACAAAAAAAATAATTAAAAAACATACAGATGAATTGAGAACCTCCTCCTTTTAGGAAGTCGTTTGTAAATCATGGTCTGATCCTGTGATTAGTCTAATAACGCGCAGCTCCCCGCGCCGCTCCACGCGCCGCTGACTTCGAGACCGAGGCCTTAAGCTGGTTGTTACCGACTTCAAGTAAAGGCTTGGTATTTTTTTACCGAATTCAAATCATTTTTAAAATCGTTTACGAAACAAAATAATTAAAGAACACACCCATGTGGTCCCATTATAAGATTCATTGAGATTTGATGAGTATCTCCCGAGATATGGACATAAACATCTCAAAGTTTCCACTGGAAATTACTCGCACTGCGTGTGAAGTCGGTGTTTTCAGTTTTTTAATTTAAAATTATTAATAAGTTGAACAACCTTATTTGTGCCTAAACCCTTGTTTGAAGTCGGTAAAATAAAACTGTAGTAACATCAAATTTCCTATGTTTAACGTTTTATTTATATTTGGAAAATGTTAATTTTACTCGGCTTGAACCACAAACCTCGAATTACATTTCTAAAGGTACGGCCACACCGCTGCGATCTGCGAAAGGCGGGCGCGGGCGCGATCTACTTTCCAATTGTTTTCTGGTCGCCGTAGATTGCGTTTGGTTTGAACCAGTCGGTACAAATACCACTGCAGTATCTGATCGCGCCCGCGCCCGCGCCCGCATATTGCACCGTTTAGGCCGTACCTTTAATCTGAGGTTTGAACGGCAGTCTCCAGTAAAATTATAGGCATGAAGTGACGTAACACTCGTTTGTATACGTGCAAAATTCGGAAAATTCAAATATTTGCGGGTCACATTATGTACTGACTTATAATATGATTGTAAAAAAAACTGACGAAGGTACCCGGATAAAGCCGAAACTATTGTTAGTTTGGTTTCATCTTATCACATTATTATAATAAAATATGTATAAACATTACACATACATACATAACACGTTTTACTGTATTTAAATATTTATTGACATAACTTTATCTTACTGATCATTTTATTATGCTTTCACTGCTTTATTTTTGTGATATTTTAATTGTTATGTTTGACTATTTTATACACTTTACAGTTAAATAAGGCTCCATTCACACTGAGACGGTGGCGTAGACGTCTTTCACTCGCTTGGATTTCTTACCAACAATACCGTTCCTATAAGTATATTAAATCTTGAACTTTTGATTTGCAGTATGTATTTAAAAGATTATTTATGAAATGTTTAACAAAATAAGTCAAAAGTCAACAATCAATGTGACAATTTTTATTTATTTATATTCCTTGTTATTCATTATAATTCATGATCAAGAGAAGATAATAAGTTTATGATGATAAGCCGAAGATCGGGCTCAGTGGCGTGTCTTGGGGGAGGCCTATGTCCAGCTGTGGACTGATACCGGCTGATTATGATGATGATGATGATGATAAGAGATGTTATGAGTTTAATATTACTTGAAATAAACTAATTTTAATTTTGAATCTTAAATCAGCCTTATATTTATCCTAGTGCGAGTATATAAATTGGCAGCGGCGTTGTTCGTAATAGCAAGCTGGGCAAGACTGGTGGCAAATTAAAGCCGGTTTTTCACTATAGGATATAATATCATATATATTAAAGATATAAAATTTTATCGCTCGTTATACATACAAAATGTATGTTGTATGAGACCGTTTACACTATGCTATAATATATATTACCAACATCCCAAGCTATAAATATGTTTTCGACCGACTGAGCGATATTTGAAGGTGTATATTTTACCTCACGTCCCCGGACACCGCGCCTCCCCCAGCTTCGCCCACATTTTTTTTGTTGTTTTTCTTATTTTTGTTATGGCTCTACAAAATTAGTGTATTTAGCCAGTGTTTGAATGAAACCATAGACAACCAAAGCTGAACTATAATATCTTACATTGTGAACAGCAATCGCGGGATGTAATATATAGCTCAAGATGTAATTTACATTATATCCCATAGTGAAAAGCCGGCTTAAGAAGCTTTGATATTGCATTGTACCCATGAAAGTCCCAAATAAGAGCAGGCGCGGTCAGCCGCGCCACACTTTCGCGCCCTTGTACGTCGCTTAGTCAGTTTTTAGCCCGTTTATATTATTATCATCGGCATTTAATACAAACCAACATAGTCTAATATACCTAACATAGACTAGTATGTTCAAAATATTAAGATATAAAAAGTTTTGTCAATTGATTAATTTTAAAGAGTATAATATAAAAGTATAATAATGCCACGTCGCAGTGTGAATAGAGCTTAAACATCACTGTCTGATGGCGACCGCAGACTATACTGCATGAAAATTAAAAGTTGCAATTGTATTGATTGATAATTTTCTTAAATATTTGCATATAAATATATGCTTGTTAGACTTGTTATCTTCTTCCTTTTTCACTGCCGGAAGCGGTCTGAAGCTTTGGTCTCTTGCTCGGAACGCACAATGCAGTTTACGGTCTGCCACTGCAGTCTGCGGTTCGCCACTGCACTCTGCGGTTCGCTACTGCACTCTGCGGTTCGCCACTGCACTCTGCAGTTTGCCACTGCAGACTGCGATATGCCACTGCAGTCTGTGGTTTGCCACTGCAGTCTGCAGTTTGCCACTGCAGTCTGCGGTTCGCCACTGCACTCTGCGGTTCGCCACTGCACTCTGCGGTTCGCCACTGCAGTCTGCAGTTTGCCACTGCAGACTGCGATATGCCACTGCAGTCTGTGGTTTGCCACTGCAGTCTGCAGTTTGCCACTGCAGTCTGCAGATTGCCACTGCAGTCTGTGGTTTGCCACTGCAGTCTGCAGTCGTCACCACAGTCAAACCTTACCACCATCTCTTCTAGGAACAACCGTGCGTGCTGCTGCTCTATCGAGGTGTGCGCTATAATGATGAACATAGCTCTACAGGACGCGCCATTCTTGGCGTTCCGACTTCTGATCATAGCGCATTACAGGATTATAAATTATATGAATATATTTTTCACTTGTAAGAATACGTTGGTAAGTATATATGATATGATTATTATTTTCTTTGTTTTTGGCTTTTGCGATAATGCCACCACAATTTCGCCAATGTCAAGTTTAGATTTTAGTCATGGAGAATGGACTCTATTCAGGCAAATTTTGAGATACGACATTTCCGCTTTCTGCCGTCGATATATTACACTAGCGACATTGCAGCAGACATTGAGACGGCGGGCCTGCGCACTACCCTTCGACAGATTTTCAGAACTTTTTAAGACGTCAGTTTCCTATCCTTCTGTCTTTATCCGTGGTATCCTAATAAAAATCTGTATTACAATTTGTACACAAGCATTTTTTTAATTCTATCATGGCTCTACACGATTAGTGTATTTAACCAGTGTCAAGTATTCAAGTCAAGTTGAAGTCAGTTAAAGTCTAGTCCAAGTCATACTCTCAGTAAAGATGTGGACGTTACTGAAGATTTTCAGTGGAATTTTGGTGAGAACACAAATAGCATCTTTTTCAACATTGTGCTGTTTCCGTACACTCGCACACATTCACCGGCATTTAAGGTACGACCACACTGCGGCGTCCTGCGCCAGCGTGCGCGTTCGCGATCTGATTTTCAATTGTTTTCTGATCGCCGTAAATCGCGTTTGGTGTGAACCAGTCGGTACAAATACTACTGCGCTATCTGATCACCGCTTAGATCGCGCACGTAGGACGCCGCGGTGTGGTCGTACCTTTAATAATTAACTCACAGGTTAATAATCCACATTTATTACTCATTAACTCGCGGAAGAACACAAGTTTTAGGAAAAATACAATGAGAGCACATACACTTTTCCACGTTCCCGCTAAAACTCCAAACAAGCATTTATTTTCGCTCTTTTTCCCAAAGAGTGCCTACTGCCTAGCCCTGTAGTCTTTTCTTTGACCGCTAGAGGCACCACTCGCGCGGATGCATGCACCATGCAGGGACCTAATTCAGTATGACCAATGAGATACCGCGTTCCTTAACGCGCCACGTTACGTAATTGAAAAATTGTATTCTGTATGCCACACGATAGGTAAATTATACAAAACGCGCGCGTTACACGTCCTCATATGTCACGATATTTTGACAGCTCAAAACGCGCTCATAACCTTACCCTACCGCGTTTTAATTGGCATAGAGAATACCATAACGCGGAGATAACGTAACAAGACACGGTAAGACTTTAAAATGGTCATACTGAATAAGGCCCCAGGTTTTAATACAGCATAACGCTAACACAAGTACTACTAGTATATACAATACTATACTAGTATATACTAGTTGCTCTTATTCACTTTTCAGTCAAGCTGCTTAGCCGGGAGACGTCACAAACAAATAAACTAACTTTCCTATTTATTACATGTTGTATTGAATATTGGTTTAACGCGGTATTTATTGAAAGTTATAAATACATGGCTGTTAATGCTTTATGTTCGGGTTTTTAAATGGTGTTTAATTCCAGGTGATTCTACTCCAGATCTACCGTCTATACGTGCTACACCTGGAGACAGTAGACGAGGGGGGTGGGGGAGGGTCCGTGTACCGGAAACACAAGCACAAAGACAACAACGACCGGAAGGAGAGGGAGAGAGATAAGAAACACTCGTATGTCATTTATTTTATTAATTTTTAGGGTTCCGTATCTCAAAAAGAATACGGTACCCCTATAGGATTAAGTCTGTCTATCAAGACCCTTTTTCTTAGGAACGCGTAAAGATATCAAGTTGAAACTTATATCAAATACTTTACGATATCTTTTGGCTGTGACAAAATCAAACTTGTAAGTCAACGCGATTAAAAGTTATGACCGTTTATGTCGCATATTTTCGCATATCTTGCGATTTCACAAGGTGATCAAAACCTATAGGGTACTTCCCGTTGACCTAGAATCATGTCATATGGCAAGAAGCAAGGTCTTGAAGCACTTATATAGGAATACATCTGAAAGCCATAACAAAAAAGAGAATTTATTTATAGCAAACATATTATTGGCGGTTGGTGCAATACATTTTCTATGGAAGGAACTGCAAAGTTAAGTTTGTTCTTTAACCTAGTTTGATAAATTTGTACGGAAACCTCGGTGCGCGAGTCCAATTCGCACTTGGCTGTTTTTTTTATTTTTCTACGAAGAATTCATGATGATTCTGAAAGTGCCGACTATTATAGTCACTGTTTGTTGTTGACTGTCTCGACATAGGCTAGCAAGATAACCACGATCACTTGGCGTATCCTCCCGAAGAAGTGCATCGGACATGCACGAAATCTAGGTCGTGTCAGTCGACAACAAACAGTAGTAAATATAAACGGCGGTAGTTTAAAATCACTATTCATACTCACGCATGATAACTTTATATTCTAAAATTCATGATGTTCTTATATTATAAACAGCAGGGCTAGCATGGCCTTATCCACAGGGGAAAGACAAAATTATTTCCCTGTTTTTCATCATTGACAGGAAATCAACACAACAATTTAAACGCTTGGTGAAGTATAACCCCGAGTTTTGATTTTGTTTCGTATTAAAACGTTTAAAAAAAGAATTGATTAAAAGTCAGCGGGCGTTTATAATTGTCGAAAAACTTTACTTACAATTTGCCTTCTCCAACAAACAAAACACAGATAGGTGTAAATACAAAATAGTCCCCTTGCCATGCTAGCCCTGCAGGGCTAGCATGTGGGGAAATGGAAAGGCAAATTATAAGTAAAGTTTTTCGACAATTATAAATGCCCGCTGACTTTTAATCAATTCTTTTTTTAAACTTTTTAATACGGAACAAAATTAAAACTCGAGGTTAAACTTCACCAAGCATTTAAATTGTTATGTTGATCTCCTGTCAGTGGCGAAAAACAGGGAAATAATTTTGTCTTCCCCCGGGCATAAGGCCATGCTAGCCCTGCTGCTGTAGACGATCCGTAGCTCCGTAGAGACTACAAAGCTACGGCGTAGAGGCACAGTAGAGGTCTCATATTTTACCTACGACGGCACGGAGAAGAAAAATTTAAGGGGAGATATTGTTGGTTCGCGCAGGAAACAATAATTTAACCCTCGACGTAGAGTCTGGCAAAAAAGAGAACTGTGGTAGAAATTGAGGTCGCGTCGGTCGTCGGTCGTTTTCATTTACTGTTTTTGTTGTATTGACAACTAGTACGACTAAAGATGTTTGATATGTTTGATTGGTACCTACTCTTATCATTATTGTGTGCTACTAGGTAGGTATAGACCTTCCTTTCTTACCTTTCAATGTTAGTTCATTGTAACGCCACGAGGGTTCTATTTTTGCACAGGCTCTAATAAGAAAAGGTTTTACGTGTTAAAAGCAAACGTGGGGTGCACTTTTCCATACAAACGTATTCCCCCGTTTCCTCCCTGGAAAATGCTTCTAGAGCACAATTTGTTTCTACAAAAATCAAGGTCTGCTGTAGCAACTAATTGCAAATAGAAATATGACCCTTCAAAAATATCAAAAAGGAGATTAAAAGGCTACAGCAGACCTTGATTTTTTGTAGAACCAAACTTTGCTCTAGAAGCATTTTCCAGGTATGAAACATTTATATAGAAAAGTGCAGCCCTCGTTCCCTCTTAATCTGTTCATATGGTATCGAGGCTTCTAAATATGGTAGCTTTTCCCTACATTTATGGACTGATTTTTGACGAAGCAAAGTATATACAATAATATTGCTACTTAAAAATTAACTTTAGGTGAATGATGGGGTATTTTGTCATTTTACCGACACTTAATTTATTAATTTAATAATTAATTAATAATCGCTTTATAAATCATAACCAACATTTACCAAAAATATACATATCAAACCATTATTTTATTAAATACTAGAAGTGCCCCGCGGCTTCGCCCGCGTTAAAAACTTCTTTTACTTAAAACTTTTCTTTTGTAAAAACGATTCTATCATTATATACATCAAATAAGAATTAGCCAAATCGGTTCACCCGTTTTCATGTTATCGCGTGACTAAGGCAATTCGGGATTCATATTTATAAAAACCGAAAAACCCAAATTTTCAACATTGTTACGTACCTCATTTCAAAAAATCCTACAACACGTACTTTATTTCATCTTATTTCGCCATACAAACTTTGAATCCCCGTTCAGTATCCGGGAGGAATTTTTAGAAAATCCCTTTTGAACGGATACCTACGTCATAATAACTATCTGCATTCTAAATTTCAGCGCAATCCGAAACAATATTGATTTTTGGACTTTGTGACCCCAGTTTATCCTCTTAAGGTGGCATTTTGAAAAGTCTGAAACTCGTATATACTTATTTATTTACAGAAGTACTTGTGTGAAATGTCGAATAAAATGATCCAAACTTTGAACCCCCGCTTCATCCCCTTGAAGAGTGAAAAATTCTTTTGTAAAATTATTTTGTAAAATTCTTTTTTAGCGGATACCTAAGTCAAAATAACTATCTGCATGCAAAATTTCAGCGCAATCCGAAAAAATATTGATTTCAGACTTCGTTACCCCACTTCACCCTTTTAGGGGTGGAATTTCGAAGGAGCCTGCATCACGTATTTACTTACTTAAGTACTTTTGTTAAGTTTCAAATATAAAAGACTATCTAATCTTGTTTCTCCATAAAAACGTTGAACCCCCGTTTCATCCTCTTCAGGGGTGAATTTTGGAAAATACTTTCTCAGAGGGAACTAACTTCGTAATAACTATATGGATGCCAAATTTCAGCACAATCCGAAACAATATTGATTTTCACACTTTGTTACCCCATATCACCTTCTTAGGGGTGTAATTAAAAAAAAACCTGAAACACGTATTTACTTATTTTTTTACTGGAGCACTTGTATGAAGTTTCGAATAGAAAATACTATCTGATCTTGTTTCTCCATACAAACTTTGAACCCCCGTTTCATCCTCTTCAGGGGTGAATTTTGAAAAATACTTTCTCAGAGGGCACTTACGTCGTAATAACTGTCTGCATGCCAAATTTTAGCGCAATCCGAAACAATATTGATTTTCACACTTTGTTACCCCATTTCACCATCTTAGGGGTGGAATTTCGAAAAAGCCTAAAACACGTATTTATGTACTCAAGCACTTGTGTGAAGTTTCAAATAGAAAATACTATCTAATGTTGTTTCTCCATAGCAACTTTGAACCCCCGTTTCAACCCTTTAAGGGGTGAATTTTAGAAAATCCTTTCTTAGCTGATACTAACGTCATAATGACCACCTGTTTGCCAAATTTCAGCGCAATCCAAAACAATATTGATTTTCAGACTTTGTTACCTCATTTCACCCTCTTAGGGGTGGAATTTCGAAAAAACCTAAAACACGTGTTTACTTATTTATGTCCTGAAGCACTTGTGTGAAGTTTCGAATAGAAAAGACTATCTAATAATGTTTCTCCATAGAAACTTTAAACCCCCGTTTCATGCCCTTCAGGGGTGAAATTTGAAAAATCCTTTTTCAAAGGTAACTAACGTTATAATTATTATCTGCATGCCAAGTTTTAGCGCAATCCGAAAAATACTGATTTTCACAATTTGCTACCCCATTTTACCCTCTTAGGGCTGGAATTTCAAAAAAACCTGAAACACGTATTTATTTATTTATGTCCTGAAGCACTTGTGTGAAGTTTCGGATAGAAAAGACAATCTAATCTTATTTCTCCATACAAACTTTGAACCCCCATTTCATCCCTTTAAGGGGTGAATTTTGAAAAATCCTTTCTTAGTACACCCCTACGTACTAAGAAAAATATACCCTCCAAATTTAAAGTCTCTACGACCAGCGGTTTAGGCTGTGCGTTGTCTGTCAGTGAGTCCGTCAGTCAGTCAGTCAGTATGTCAGGACAAAGATTCTTATAGTATTAGATTATGTTTCTTTGAAGTGTCACACACTTTATATTTTTGTAAATTGTTAAACACAATCAATAAATATTTAATTTACGCAGTGCAACATCTCTCGTCGGATTTAAACTGTAATGATTTCTTCCGAATGATTAACTTACGTAATAAGTAGTCATAGATGGCGCCACCAATGCATAATTGGGTTAACAAATGCAATCCACTAATTTCGTCGTATCGGTGGATCGAACCGTGGCTTAATTGGCAGAGTATCTGGACGTGTAATCCGGGGGGTGCGGGTTCGAGTCCCATCGGTACGATGACATTTTGGATTGTGTTTAACAATTTACATTATTTTATTAATTATTTATTTACAAAAAAGAAATTTAACACATGGTTAAATTATTAAAATGATGATTTGACAAATAACATATTTTAGAAATTAATAGTAGGATACGAAACGTTGGTTGTAATGAAATATTTTGTTATAAGTATTTTAGTTAAACATTAGGGAACCAAATAATAGATATTTATCCATTCGGTCTCTAATAATGACATTAAATAACCAGAGGACTTTGTGGATGTTTTTGCAGATGTTAACTTAGTGACTTGTTCCAGAAAACACAAGCCAAAGAAGCACAGACGGAAGCACGAGATCGGCGAAACTTCGATATCTGTGATCAGCGACAGAAGACATGACAGAGGAGAATCTGGAAGAATCAGGTATGTACTACCAAGTAATAGCACAGATTATATAATAGTTACTACGTAATAATAGTTACTACGTAACAGATACTTCACTCCCCTACAAAAACACAATACCAACGTTTATTTCAGACAATACAAGCAAAAATGTGTCTAAGGCGCTCGACCTATCGTTGTTATTACTTCGTTCAGCGCGCGATGTACCGGCGCGCCCCGATACAGTAAAAGGTTGACTCAATAAACTAAAAAAGAAGTTTACGAATTATTTTTATTTACCTCACAAAATTACATCAAAGTTCCTTACTAAAAGTCGAATTTTATGTCGGAAAAGTGAATTTTATGCCGTCTTTTCATTTTAGTTTCGGTAACATAAAAAATGAAACATATTGTGCTTGTTTTTGTCAAACCCGCGAAATGACTATGAAAAACTTAAATCGTTTCTAAGATAGAATACGAATGCGCAGTTATCCCGTCATTTGAATAATAATATGGGTTGCGCGCGCGTGAGCAGTGACAACCGACTGGCAGATAGTACCGGCGCAGGTGACGGAAGTTTAGGTAAAAATCGCAATAGCTATGGGCGAGTGAAGGTGGCCTGGTAATAGTAATAGTTTATTGACACATTATAAAAATTACAAATATTATAGCATAAATTGGACACAAGAGGTACAAAAATAGTCGATGTCATAACTATCCTGTCGCTCTTGAGGAGCGAGAACCGGTGCGTACATACATAAAGCGCTTGATCCAAGCGGTGACGCCTAACAATTTGTCGAGGGAGCTGTATTTATTCAACCTAACCTATAAGAGTACCATTGACAGGTGACATTTTTGACATTTATTTGACATTTATTGTTTTTCTGCGCTGCCATCGTAAAATAGTACTTCGGCTTTTGAAAAAGTGATTTTGAAATGTGCACACGTGAAGCAGTGTTGCTGGCGAAACAAGTGAACGCTGGCAGGATTCGGCCAGCCGGTGATTTTAGCGACAACAGTTTATAAATTATATTAAATGTTAGTGACTAATCCGCACTGGTGACATGACCTAGGAGTCAATGACGTTTTACTAAAAACTTGACTGTGCACTACGCGTACTTAGTACTATTAATTATTCTGTGCTATGCGCAAACAGCGGACCAAAAGAGACCGACAGTTGCGCGGTATTTGTCCCTTTATTTTGTGGGGACCGCTAAAGAAATACATCTTTACATAGTATAAAATAAAGTCGCTCCTGCTGTAGGCTTAGATTTTTTTAAACTAAGCAACGGATTTTAATGCAGTTTTCAGCATAGTGATTCAGGAGAAGGGTTTATAACCAAGAATTAACGCGGGCAAAGCCGCGGGACGCAGCTGGTATATACATATATACAAATAAAAATAGAGAATACTATACATATTGAACATATTTTGCATTGGCATGTTTTTAGACAAGGACACACTCCGATCTACTATCCTCTCGTTTGGCCCGTTTGAATGTATCATAGCAATTACAGCCTTATGTTCTGAACATACGGATTATTTTTTTTAAATTATATTTATACTTATAGGCTAGCGTGACCACTATCTCACCTGTTGGTATGTGATGATGCGGTCAAAGATGGTAAGCACGCTAGGCCTAGAATGGGAACTGGCTCTCAAGAATAGCTGCCGGAACACATTAGATGTTTTGGTGACAGATATTCCAACTTGAGGGTGGTAGCTGGCCAGGCGGACACTAGATAGTGATAGATCCTACTACCATGCGGGGGTTGATGGTTCCTTAACGATGTTTTACCTTCACCGGAGGGCCACTGTGAAAAGCACACATACATTTTCCGATAGAAAAATCCATTGGTTCACCGCGGAGATTAACTATTGCCTATATTGCATAATATATATACTTAATAAATACTTAGATTTGATTTTATTTGAAATAAAATCGTAAAAAAAAACTAAAAAAAACCGACTTCAATGCCGCGCCATTAAGGTCAGACAGGACGCAGGACACCGCGGTGTGTGAGTACGTTTGGCACGTAGTAACAATTAAAAAAAAATGTTTATTGGTTGCATTTTACAATGTTGGTACAAATACATTTAAAGGCACTTACGTATGTTTAAGCTATGGGTACTTTCGTGGATCTTTTTGCCCTGCACTAGGTCTATTGAGCCTGTGTTGCTGGGTCAAAACTACTCCCTTCCATTACACTTCGCGTGAACATGTAGACATTTTCGCTAGAAAACTATTTAATGTATTTGTACGGGTCTCGGTCTCGTACAAATGAAAGATTGTTAATTTGCTTTACACTGTATTTTGCGTGTTGATTGCTACGAGTCCGCGACGGAACTGCCGTGCGAATGCATGCTAACTTAAAATGGTACAAAAATGCTTACATCTAAGTAATCTGAGCGGCGGCCGGCACATCTTCCCCAACAAGAAAGGAGATGCCGAAAGCCACCGCTGTTTTGCTATGCTTATATATAATATGCTTATAAATGATACTTAAGAATTTCAATATAAAATGCTTAATGTAGATTGATATATCAAACGTGCTTAAAAATCTCAATACAAAATATGAAAACTTAAAAATATAAATTGTCCTTAATGTATCAATGTCTTTAATGGAATGGGGGAGGAAGATTTGTCTACTTTGCAACGCGTGTCAGACATACGGTTTAACGCACGAGCACTATCTTGCGGTGGGTGGGGGAACGCACGAATACGCGGTGTGGGGGGCAACGCACTAGCACTGACAGTGGTGACACACGTGTTGTCGGCGGGCGAGGGCTGGCGAGCCACCTCGGCTCCGCGGGGCACCCTCGCCACTCGGCGCCGCAAACGTCTCCACAGTACCGCTGCTGCCACTAACACTGCTGCTGCCACCAGTATGTATGATATGGTGTACTGGTGGATGTCGTGGTTCGACATAGAGGAGTCCTCCTCCTCGGAAATGTCATTTGCCTTCATGGCTTTGATACTGTTGGTGATGTCTGATAATGCTTTTGTAATGTCTAATTCTGCTGTCAAATTGTGTTCATGGGCCAGGGGTATTCTGATAATGCTGTTGATTGGATGCTGCTGATTAATAGGAGCGGTGATATGAACCGTGTTCGATGATTCACCGCGGGAGTAGGTAATGAATCTGTTTCCCTTGACGACACAGTTTTGCTCCAAATTAAAGATACCTGCTGCTTTCAGTTGTTTGATGGTTATCTGTTCTCCACATATAACATGAAGGGTACACTCGTCGCAACAAATGTACATGTATGTATTTATTTGCGTTAACTGTATCCACTTGTCTTCGCAAGTAGTTGTGCTCACTTTACATTTCTGTGTAATTTGATCGTTAATGCATAAATTGTGGTTTGACTTCAAATGATAAATGGTGCTATGTGAGTTACATTGATAGGTAGATGTGCTGATCTCTACACATTGCTGAACTTCGGTATGTTGCAGGGGTAGATATATGTCTTTTTGTAAGTTGATCGCTACGTACTCTGATATAGGTGTTATACTAACTGTCTTGTTGTTAATATGTTGAGGAACAGCTAGGAGGCGATATAACTCGTAGACATCCCTGCTGATAAGTGGGATCTTGATTTCAAACATCAAATACTTTTTAGTCATTCGAGTTTTTATTTTCAAGACTTTGTATATTGAGGGCATGTTATGTTGTATATTCTGTACAGGTAATAGGAGATCTTTGGATAACAATCCAGATATCGTGTTTAGTTCATTTTGTAGTTGTTCAGGTGATAAAAGATGTACGTTGAAATTGCCGTGATGAATGTCTGTTATTAAATCGACTAATGTATCCTGTATGCTTCTTAGATTGGCCAATAAATTGTTGCTGATGATACTGGATAGTGTAAATTCATTCTCCATTCCTAATGTTTTTACTGTGTTCTCAAGGTTAGTTAAATGGTTTTTGATAGCTTCGTTTTGTTTCTGCATAACGGTTTGCATTCTGGTAAGTAAATTATTTTGTGCTTCAATTATCGATGTTTGGTTTCTCCACAGTGCTGCTAAATGCTTTACATTTTTTCTGATACGAGATATGTCGTTTTGATATTGTTCTGCAAATCGCTCATCTAAGACGCCAAACAGGCTGTTAGCTATGTAACCGACACCGTTTATCAGGCTGCGCCTACGTCTGGCACGAGCGTTGAAATGCTGACTGAGGAGAATGTTGTTGGAGTAATCAATTTCTGAGAACCCGTGACGTAGTTGAGTCATAATGATAGTGCAATGTGACGATATTTTTATTGTGTTGCTGTTACATATGTTATCTAGATATCGTATGTTGTTTATTAATGCTGTTATTCCATCCCAGTATGGTTTTAGGTCATAGTATGTTATCAATTTCCATTCATCTCTGACCAACTGCATGTTCCCAATCTTGTCGAAAAATAATCCATTGTTTTCATCGATTGGTGTGATGTTGTAAGAACCTTGAGCTCCGCAAATGAATGTCATAAATAACATAAAAGACAGACACAATGATAATAGCTTCGCGCTGGTTGTTTTGGTATTTGCTCTGGACGGGGGCGTGCTGTCTCTTGATTTTTGTTTGTCCTGCTTCTGTTCTGGTATGCTGTCTGCTGTTGATAATGGTAAGACTGATAACTTGACCACTGGCCTCTTCATGATCCCATTTTTTGTTTTCAGGGTAACCACTCTGACAAGTCCGTCTTTCGAAGACAAAAGTTCTAGAATCCTTCCCATCATCCACTTCCCAGGTGGTAGATTGTCATCTTGAATGGTGACGAGATCTCCCACCTTCACGTTCTCCTGTTGCTGACGCCATTTACTTCTGACTGATTGCTGTGCTAAATATTCTGTTTTCCATCTCTTCCAGATGTCCTGTGCTAATTTAGATGTCAACTGCCACCGTGTTCTTGCATCATGCTCTGTTTCGATGATTGTTTTTCCAGGTCTTCCACTAAGAAAGTGAGCTGGTGTTAAAAAATCCAAGCTGTCGGGATCTTCGGTCAAGGCGCATAATGATCGGGAGTTCAGGCATGCTTCTACTTGTGCTAGTATTGTACTGAACTCTTCGAACGTTAGCTTCTGTTCTCCGATAACTCTTCGGATATGATGTTTTAAGCTCCTGACATTCCTCTCCCAAAGTCCACCTGCACTTGGCCATGAAGGGGCGTTAAAGTGCCATTCTATGTTCATGTCTGTTATTTCGGCCAAGGCGTTTTCATCTAAGATGTTTTGCAGGTCCAAATATTCTTGATTTAAGATCCTGCTTGCTCCAACAAAGTTTGTTCCGTTATCACTGTACATGTGAGCGGGTGCTGATTTTCTGGCCGCCATCCTGCGAAGTGCTGCCAGAAATGCTGAACTTGTCATGTCTGACACCAGTTCTAGGTGCACTGCTATAGTGGCCTTACAGACGAATATAGCCACGTAACCTTTCGTGGTTTTGATACCTCGACCTTTGTTTGCTTTTATTTCAACAAATCCGGTAAAATCCACCCCTGTTCGAAAAAATGGATGTGCTGGATTACATCTTGCTGCAGGTAAGTTTCCCATTAATTGATGTAGCTGCTTAGGATTATGCTTTTTGCATGTTACGCATTTGCGTAATTGTTTCTTAACTGCTCGCATGCCTGTTACTATCCAGTACTTCTGTCTCAAGCATGCTAATGATAAATTAGGTCCACCATGAAAAGTTAATTGATGCGCTTCATCAATTAACAATGTTGTCAACCTGTGCTCTTTCGGAATGATCATAGGGTGCTTCATGTCTTTGCTGATGTTTGCGTTTTTTAAACGTCCACCGACACGTAGTATTCCGTGTTCGTCTAAAAACGGATTTAATTTTAGTAAATCACTTTTATTGTTCGGCCTTTTAAACTTCTGTAGATATTCAATATCCTTACTGAATTCATTACGTTGCACATACTTGCTAATGAGTAGCTTAGCCACCTTTAATTCTTGTAACGTGATATACCCGTGCCATTGTTTACTATTAGCCGGGTTGTTATGAAACTTGATTGCTTTTATCGCTCGTAATATCCATGCTAAGATCTTAGCGACCTTTGTGAACGAGCCGTGTTTTTCTAATAGCTTTTTAATGATGCTATCCTCACAGCTGCTTGTCTGTGCGGTATTTACATGCTTTTTTCTGACTTCTTCTTCAGTGTTGTATGTATTTTGCTTGTCCAGTATAGGTAGTTGTTTTGCCTTCATCCACTCTGGACCTTTCCACCACATCTCGTTTGTCCTTAGTTGCGCTGCAGAAGTACCTCTGCTTGCTGAGTCTGCTGGATTTGATTCTGAGGGTACATAGTGCCAACGACGGGGCTCTATTACCTTTGTTATGCTCTGTACTCTGTTCGCAACAAAGGGTTTCCAACGACCTGGATCTCCTTGTAGCCAGCTCAAAACTACCTTTGAGTCTGTCCATCCAAGTACGCTGACGTTATGCTGTCCAAGGCTTTGCACTACTTTTTCCATCAGTTTTGAAAGTAATAATGCACCACACAACTCTAGCCTTGGCAATGACACTGTTTTGCTGACTGGTACAAGTCGCGTCTTGGCTGCGACTAATACCACTGATACTTGGTCCTCTTTGACAATCCTCGCGTGAACTACACCGGCGTAGGCCTTGCAAGAGGCATCACATGTTCCAATTAATTCGATCAGTACAGAACCCTGAAATCCGATCCATCGAGGTATTTTTATACTACTAATGTTTTCGAGGTCGTCTCGAATCTGTTCCCATTGAACGTTTATGTTGTCGGGTATAGTGTCGTCCCACTCTATGTTAGCGTTCCAAACTTGCTGAAATAGTAATTTTAGTTTTGTGCTAACTGGAGAGAGCCAACCGAGGGGGTCGTAAATTTTGGATATTTCAGATAATATTGAGCGTTTAGTTGGTTTGGTGTCTTGACTTGACATTTTGCATTGAAAGCTGAATTCGTCTTCCACTGGGTTCCATAGCAAACCTAATGTTTTTGATGTTGTTTCAGATTTGACGTTGAATACAACGTGCTCTTTACTCTCGTTGTTTGTAATATTTTGTAATAGTTTTGGTTCGTTTGAAGTCCATTTCCTCAAATTGAAACCTCCTGCTTGTAATAAGTTGTTAATTTCTGATATTGATTGTATGCCTTCTTCTATGGTGTGACTTCCATGCAGGTGATCATCCATGTAGAAGGTTTCCTGAACGATTTTAGACGCTTCAGGAAAGCTGCTCTGCTCATCCACCGCAAGACGTCTAAGGGTCATCATCGCCAGGAAAGGCGCTGCCTTAGTACCGTACGTGACGGTGGCTAGTTGATATGATTGTAGTGGTTGCTCGGGTGAGTCTCGCCACACTATCTGCTGTAATTGCTGATCTGATTCATGTACTATAATCTGTCTGTACATCTTTTCGATGTCTGATGTGTAGGCGTATTGATAGAGACGCCATTTAATGATCAGTGCTTGTAAGTCTTGCTGAAGGTTAGGCCCTTTGAACATAAGGTCATTGAGGCTGTAGTCTGATGAGGTACGAGCAGAGGCGTTGAACACAACTCTCAACTTTGACGTCACAGAGTCGGCCCGCTGCCACTGCATGATGAGGTAAGTGACACGATAGCTGCTCTTTACTGTTGCTAACTGCTGGTACCATATGACCCAAGGCCGTGTACTCTGACATGAATGCTCGGTATTTTTCTGCTAATTGATTTTGTCTTTCAAACTTTTTCTCTAAACTTTTGAACTGTCCTATTGCTTTCTCCTTTGATGATCCCAACTTCTCATTGATTTCTGGTTTTAATGGTAATCTCACTACGTATTTACCATCCTTTTGTCTGGTAGTGGTCGACTCGTAAAAATCGATGCATGCTTGCTCCTCTGATGATACTTCCGATTGCTCATTGATGTCTTCGATTTCCCAGTATTGCTGTATTTTATCAACATTACTTAATACAACATTGCAATGATAAGATTCCATTTTCCCAAATAGAATCCAGCCGAGCTGGGTCTGTTCTGCAATTGGCTGATATTGATCTTCTCCTCTACATATACCTGACATTTTGATAGACGCATAGATATCCGAGCCCAATAGCAAGTCAATGGGTCGGCTTTTGTTAAAGTCTGGATCTGCCAGTTGTATACTTTCTAAATGCTTCCACGATGGCTTCGTGAATGAATTGTTTGGTAAATTTTTGACTAACTGATTGATGACGTATGCGTCGATGTTAAAAGAAAAGTCATTGTGTAATGATGCGCATGCTATGCTGATGAGACCTTTACAGTTATTTTCCCGTTCACCTAGTCCAAAGACTACGCCTTTACATCTTTTACGTTTTATGTTTAACTGCTGTGCTGCATTTTCTGATATTAATGATATTTGGGACCCTTGATCGATAAGAGCCCTGAATGTAAGATAGGTACCATCTGCTGACTTGATGTTTACCAGCGCTGTTGCCAGTAGCACCTCTGATGAACCTTGAGATACATGCATGTTGCTGTTTTGGTTCCCACGGCCTTTTACAGGTAAATTGCTCTTCGTGCTAGAAATGCTAGCGTCGTGTAATAAGGTGTTATGTTTATCACCACATACTCGACACCTCCGGGTTGAAATACACGGTTTCCCGTTATGATCGAATAAGCAGTTTATGCATAATTTATGTTGTGAAACTGTTTTCAACTTTAAGTCATTAGACATATCAAGGAATTTCCTGCAACTGAATAATCCGTGTCCCTCGTTACACTGTGGACATCGGATACTTGCTGTTATGTGGAAAGATTTTGCCGTGGGAAAGTTGTTGTAATTATGGTTGCTATGTTGGTTTGCTGATTTTTTGTTGAAATTAGTTTGATTGAAGTTATGATTTTGAGACTTGATAGGCTTGGGTGATGAAAGTTCCGGCTTCCTTCTTGACGTTTCTAAACTTGTAAACTTGCTCTCTAAAAACTTGAGAAGGTCACTGAGAACTGGTATTTCACGTGGGTCCTTGAGCGACTGTATGTAGTCGCTGTAGGATTGCTGATCTAGTTTTTGAGATAAAATATGTACAAGGATAGGATCCCAGGTACTGATGTCTATTCCCAGGTTTTTGATTGCATGTAATGTTTCAACGGTGATGTCATGCATCTTTTTGAGTTGTCCTTGATTTTGCTGTTGAATATTTTGTAGCCCTAATAACATACTTATGTGCGATGTAAATATCAATTTTTTGTTGTCAAATCTATTGTTTAGTATCTGAATACATGTATGATAGTTTTCTGAGCTGATGGTTAGGTGCTGTATTAGTCTCTCCGCTTCTCCACGCACCTTCCCCTTTAGGAACTGCATTTTTTGAGAGTCGGAAAGAGATGGATTTCTATGAATTGTCTGATAGAAGAGATCTTTAAAGGAAGTCCACTGTTGGTAACTGCCAGAAAAGATAGGTATTTCCATACTGGGTACGGATCGCTCCCTGTTTGTGATAGACCACAAATGCTTGTTAATGGCCCTTTTTATGTTGTTGTATTTTTGTTCGTGTATGTTGTATATTGCTTCATAATCCTCGTCTTCACCGTTTAGCTCCAGTTGAATGTCCCAATGTAGTAAATCTATTGCTGTCCAACGAGCCTGAAGGGATTTGAGAATGTCCTCCAGCTCCCACTTCTCCTCAATCGCCTCCAAGCTGACGTTATTGATGGTTCTCATGAGTGCTTTATAGTTTATATATTGTTTACGTAGCATATCATCTACCCTGCTATGTGATCCGGTCGATACCATGCCTCTCGTGGCTGGCACCGGATCTGCTGGTGACCTCATCTTCTGAAGGTCCTGCTCTTGTGCTTGCTGTTCTACATCTTTTTGTTCGTGATTCGCAGATGTAAACTGCTTGCTGCTTGTTAAAGTCGGATCTTGCTCATTTATTTGAGTTTTAGCCGAATTGTATAAGCCACTGGTCGTTTTGAATAAAGCTTCCTCAAAGTACTGATGATGCGGGACCCCGAGTTGGCATATGCTGTCGTGATTACTCACGAATTCAGACCAGTAAGCTTCCAGTAATTCTAAACGACGTTTATAATAGTCGCCGGTTTTTCTATCTGCACTGTCCTTCTTTATGTTGATGATAAGTTTATTGATAGACTGATAAATTTCCTGCTGGCTGATGTAAAGATTCTCCATTTTAAATAACAAGTTATAAATGGAAAGATCTTACTTGATATCTGTTGACTCCCTGGCCCTTGCTATGCTGAATGCTCTGCTGCTGATGCTATGCTGAATGCTATGTCCCTGTCGGCCGAATCCGACAAAGACCGATGCTGATGCTGGTGTGTCCTGCCGACTCCAGCCGGCAGAATTGATATTTGCTATGCTATGATAATTCACTGTAATCCTTTTGTAGTACACTGCACTTTATGCACTGAATGTAAGAAATTACAGTTTGTAAAAAAAAAAAGTATTTGTACGGGTCTCGGTCTCGTACAAATGAAAGATTGTTAATTTGCTTTACACTGTATTTTGCGTGTTGATTGCTACGAGTCCGCGACGGAACTGCCGTGCGAATGCATGCTAACTTAAAATGGTACAAAAATGCTTACATCTAAGTAATCTGAGCGGCGGCCGGCACAATATTTATTGTAATTTGTAATATTTTACAGTTTTATTTTGATGTGCATGCTGTGTTCATGTATCTATTTAACTATACTTATAAATAAATTTAAAAATAAATGTAATTTTCAGTACCAATTTTGAGGTGTTTATCTCCATATCTCTGGAGATACTTATCAGACCTCGATAAAATTACCATGGTACCACACTTGTGATATTTCCTTTCCAACAAAAAAAGAAAAATCGATACCGTATATAAAAGACGAAGTTATCCGCGAACAAACATAAAATATATATGTATATATATTGAGAAACCTAATAATCTAATTTTAGAAATAGTTTCCAATTATCAGATGCATGGCATGCAAGCACAGCCGCACCCAAAACTGAGTCAGATAGTTTAAAAATAAAACAACCGACTTCCATGCCCCGCAAGTAAGTTTCAGTAGCTAGTTTAGAGACGATTATCGTCATATTTCTGGATATACTAATCAGATCTCGATGAAATTACAATGGGACTAACTACCTCGGAAATATACCCTACCCACTGATTTAAAAAAAAAATTCGAATCGGTTCACAATTGACGGAGTAATCGCGTAACATACAGTTCGCTTCGCGCTGTCGTACGCGACACATGCCTCGCGCGCGATGGCAACCGTCCACTCGCCTCCGCCTCAGAGCCAAGTAGGCACGCGCAATAGTAATAGCAGTGACTTGCTGACACAATGTTTGCAGTGTAAAGTTGTTATTAATGAGGTACTGGCCTTCATTACCAATAAAGTTGACACGCTCCCTGAAACAGGGATCACGCAAATATGTTTGAGTACCTACACGACGGAAGAAATCGAGAACGCAAGGGTAATTGCGTATAAAATACTTGCACCGACGAAAAAAGTTTTGAGGAGAAAGGAAGGTTCTGAACAGAAGAGCGTCCTTGAAATAATTAAATGCATCAAGGAATCTGAGCCTGATTGTCTCCCGGTCTTTGTGGCTAAGAACTTAAACAAACTGCCAGCTGTCTCGTTTGACTATATTGACATAACTACCTTTCTTAAAGAGATGACACTGCTTAAAAGTGATGTTGCATGCCTTAAATCTAAAACGCCTACAAGTACAGAAAACATTACGCCGACCTTAGACAATAATATTGTCGAACTAAAGACTGAAATAGAAAACGTAAAAGCCATGTTGTTTGAGCTTCAAAAGGCCTGCACAACCCGTTGTAGATCTCAAGACAATCTATCTCTCAGGCCTTATCATGATGATAAGGATAAGAGAGATGAACAGACAATAGTAAATAGTCCACCTAATGCTATGGCGGGCTCGAGTAAGCAGGCCGATGAAGCGGCCGTAACCAGTTTGGAGCCGAACACGGATGGAAAAGAAGGGAAAGGGTGGGGTAGGCGGGGTGGTGCGCGTGCGCCTGCCTCGCTCGAGGTACGGCCGCCGCTACCTGCGCCTTCCGCCCCCACCGCCGCACCTGTTGCATTGTCGCGCGCCACTCCTCACCTAGTACCCACGGCGTTATCTCTAACACAGCTGACAACGGATATTGACTCCACGTCTTGTACACCTACATTACCCACGTATCGAGACGTAGCGAGTACGATACATAATAAACCCATAAGAACTAATGACGAAGACGAATTTACAATCGTGACACGAAAGAAACTCAAGCCTTATAGATATAGAAATACCCGGGGAACGGCACAAAAAAACGATACACTACAAGCTGCAGAATCATTTGCGTTTATATATTTATCACGTGCCCAGAAGCATGTAAAGGAAGACGACATTAAAGAATATGTAAAAGGCATGAATGAGCAATGTATAGAGGTTGAAAAGCTAAGTCAGGCTAGGGACACAAATTTTAATTCCTTTAAGATAAAGGTAGCAACATCTAAAATTAATATATTCTTGAAAAATGACTTTTGGCCTGAAGGGCTGGTATTTAGAAAATATCGGCAGCAGCGCTCATCTGGAAGTGTCACCGCTACTAACAATAAATAAATATGGATGTACAACCTAAAGTTAATAATTTGAATCTGGTGTCATTTAACTGCTATGGCATAAAGGATTGTATTCCAGACGTGCAAAAAATGTGCGAATATGCTGATGTGATCTGTCTGCAGGAACACTGGCTGATGCCACATGACCTAGGTCTTATCAATAAAATAGACAAGGGATTTAGCTGCAGCCACAAGTCTTCTATGGACGCAACGGTCTTACATAAGGGACGCCCTTTTGGTGGGACAGCGCTGATGTGGCGCTCCAGTCTATTTTCAGGAGCCGATGTCGTCCCTTGCGACAGCGACCGCGTGATTGCCGTGCGTTTAACTCAAGGTGACCGGAGCCTTCTGGTGTTTTGTGTGTACATGCCCACCGACGACAAGGATAATCTGCCAGAGTTCACCCAATGTCTAGCGCTTATTAGTGCCGTGATTGAGAATGCTGACACGGAATGTGTTGTGATCCTAGGTGACCTAAATGCGCACCCGGGTACTCTTTTTGGAAAAGAGCTGGTGGATTATTGTAGTGAGCAGGGACTAGTGTGTATAGACATGGACAGGCTCGACGCAAATACCTTTACATATGTGAGCGGCGCGAATGGTGCGTGCCGCTGGCTCGACCACTATCTTGTGACTGAGGCAGCCGCACGGACTGTGCAGGACGTGCGAGTTCAGTATGTAACAACGACATCGGACCACTTCCCTATCGTAGTGAAATGTGACCTAGGTGGTATTGTCCCTAAGACAGCGAGTGATATTGATAGGGGTGATGTAGGAAGCGATCTAAAATATTTATGGGGTAATAGAGAACGCGAACAAATATTATTGTATACGAAAATCTGTGATAATAATTTAGGCGATTTAACGAATAGATATGATAACGATATATTTAAAACTATGGATTGTATGGAAAACGATGTTTTTATGTAATTGTGCATATCATTATAAATATATAGATAATTTTTACAATGATATTGTCAGAGTGTTGCAGTCAGCTGCAGTTGATAGTTCGAATATAAAATTAAATAGAAAGCGTAATAAAGTTGTAGGATGGAACTTTCACGTCAGGTGCGCGCATGCTAAGGCTAGGGACATGTTTTCTGTGTGGGTTATGTACGGCAGGCCACGCTCGGGATATCACTATGAGAACATGACTGCCTCGCGCAGGGAGTACAAAGCCGCACTTAAATATGTACTTAAAAACCAGGACAAAATCAAGATGGACATGCTGGCCCGACATCGAGCAAACGGAAATTTTATAGAATTCTGGAAGGAAACTAAAAAATTAGGTCATAGAGTTAGTGTACCGGTTAGTGTAGGGGGCGAAAAAAATAAGAAGGATATAGCAAATCTGTTTCGTACCCATTTTAATGTAGATAACGTAAAAGATAATAACTGCAGTTCTGAGGTACGTCGGGGCACGGAGCCTCACCACGTAACAGTGACACCGAAGCAAATTGAGGTAATTCTGAGAAATATGAAGCGTGGTAAGTCGCCGGGCCACGACGGCCTCAGTATAGAACATTTATTGTTTTCGGGTCAGCATATCTGCCGTGTGCTAGCGCGGTTTTTTAGTCTCTGCATGAGGCACTGTTACCTACCAGATAATCTTATTCGCACGCTAGTCATACCTATCGCGAAAAACAGAACTGGTGATATCTCGAGCTTGGCAAACTACAGGCCTATCTCACTGGCTACGATTGTGGCCAAGGTACTAGAGAGAGTGATACACTCGTATATCAGCATAATTGATCTTGACGATGGGCAGTTTGGCTTTCGCCCGCAAGTCTCGACGGATATGGCTATATTTTCCCTTAAGGAAATAATTAAGTACTACACTCAACAGGACACAACAGTCTATGCCTGTTTCCTGGACCTGAGTCGTGCATTTGACACCATTAATCACGACACACTAGGGAAGAAGATGCAAGATACGAATATCCCGCCTGAGGTTGTTGATCTTCTGGCGTACTGGTACGACCATCAGACAAACAACGTCAGATGGGATAGTGAGATATCTGAAGGATACAGGCTGTCCTGTGGTGTGAGGCAGGGGGGGATCACATCTCCCGACCTGTTCAACATGTATGTGAATGACCTAATCGTGGAGCTGAGCAGCACCCCGGTCGGCCTCAGATTGGATGGCAGATACGTCAACAACCTGAGCTACGCTGACGATATGGTGTTGCTCAGCCCCTCGATTAAAGGCTTGAGAAAACTTCTCAATATATGTGAACAGTATGCAACTAAACATGACCTGATTTACAATACTAGTAAAACGGAGATGATGATTTTCAGGTCGGGAAATGGTCCTCATTTTGTCCCTGAGGTTCGACTCAATGGACAGACGGTTAAAATAGTCGATACTTCAAGTACCTTGGCCATATCGTGTCTTCCAATCTAGTAGACGATGAAGACATAGAAAGGCAAAGAAGGTCTCTTTGCGTAGTAGGTAACATGGTTGCTAGAAAATTTTTTAAAGCCGCCCCTGACGCGAAAATCACGCTGTTTAAGTCATTCTGCCAGACGTTTTACACGTGTCAACTCTGGACCAAGTATACCCAGAAAGCTTTCCACAAAATACGGGTTGCATACAATAACATTTTCAGGCACCTGATGGGACTGAAATGGTATTGCAGTGCATCTGATATGTACACCGTACACCGCGTGGACACTTTTAATGCAATACAGCGCAAGCGAATAGCGTCGTTCATGTCTAGGCTTGACACGTGTAAAAATACGATTATTAGAAGTCTGGCGGACAGACTAATGCTGACTGACACATACAGACGATGGGTGGCTATAGCCACTTAAATGTATTTCCTGTTTACAAGTATCTTTACATTTATTTTTACTTTTTACATTTTTATTTCTATTTTTATTTTTGTGCATTGTTTTTTTTGCCTGACAAATATGGATCCATGTGTCTGAAATAAAGAAATATTATTATTATTATTATGCTCGTATTTATTCTTTTTTCTTAAGTCTAGGTTTTTTTACAATATAGATATCAAAACAACAATACAAAAATCATTATAAAATAAACAATACTATAAAAAAACCTAAACCTAGGGTGCCGCCGGTAGCGGGGCAGGGCCCAAGCTACCGGGGGTTAGGGCTGCAGAGAGAGAAACCTCCTGACGATGCGTGCCGTGTCAAGAAGCACTGCCTTCTGTATCTGGCCCTTGATCCAGCCGTCTAGCGAGAGCCTCTTGAGATGTTGGTCGAGACTCTTCGCTATTAGGCCGTTCGCAGAGACGACTATCGGTACAATGATAGTCGAGTCAACATCCCACATGGCGGTAACCTTGTGGGCCAAGTCAAGGTACTTGCTAAGCTTGTCCTTCTCGGCCTTTACGAGGTTCTCGTCATGCGGGATGGTGATGTCGACTAACACTGCCCGCCGCTGGGACCGGTCGACTATCACGATATCAGGCTTTTTGGCGACAATAGTCCTGTCCGTGATAACCGATCGGTCCCAATAGAGCAAAGCACGACCATTTTCAAGAACTGGTGCAGGTGCGTACTTATAGTACGGCACCTCAGACTCGACAAGGCCATATTGAAGAGCAAGTTGCTGATGGATGATCCTGGCGACGAGGTTATGTCTGTGCAAGTACTCGCCGTTAGCAAGATGAGAACAACCGGAAATAATATGCCTGAGTGACTCTCCGGGACGGCGGCATGCCCGACAAATGTCGACCGTACCGTCCTTCATGATATATTTCCGGTAGTTGTTCGTCTTGATAACTTCGTCCGCAATTGCACAAACAAAACCTTCGGTTTCCCCAAAGAGGTCTCCGAATCGTAGCCAGTTCACCGACGCGAGCAGGTCCACATCGGGTCCCGTTAAGACTCGATAGAACCTCCCGTGCAGCTCCTTGCTCTTCCAGACGTCCTTGCGATCTTCGGTGCTCAGCACTTGAGGTTTGCGCCAGTTCTCTTTGCCTAAGGAGAGAGGTGTTAAGGTCCTGTCAACCGCCACCACATCGCGATGCATCCCACACTCGTTATTTAGGAAATATTCCCGGAGACGGTATACCTCACGGTTATGGAGAGTCTTGGCATTTAAAAAGCCTCGACCGCCCCATTTCCGTGGAATATACAGTCTCATAACAGACGAGCGTGGGTGAAGCATGCGATGTGACGTCAGTTGCTGTCGGACCTTTCTGTCCAGGGCGTCTAATTCGGTCTGAGTCCACCTTAGTATGCCAAAGGTGTATATAAGTAGGGGCATAACCCAGCCGTTGAAGGCACGTACCTTGTTGCCTCCTGACAAAAGACTGTTAAGTACCTTCGTCAGACGACCAAAGAAACGCTCCTTCACCGACTGTTTTATCCCCCCACTCTCGATACCTAATGACTCTGACATACCAAGGTATTTATAGGTGTCGGCTTCGGAGAGAGATCTGATAGTCATTGTGTCTGAAAGTTGAAAATTCAATGAATTCACAACTTTCCCTCGCTGTACGTGCATGACCGTGCACTTATCTACACCGAACTCCATGTTGATGGCGTTGCTGAAAGTCTCAGTGACTTTCAGTAATTCCATCAAATCATGGCGCTTCGGTGCAAAAAGTTTGAGGTCATCCATGTACAGCAAGTGTGAAATGACTTCACCCTCTCTCCTAAGCCGATAGCTCAGCCCTGAATCTTCTAATAATGTGCTTAGAGGATTTAGGGCTAGACAGAACCACAACGGACTCAGACTATCACCCTGGAAGATTCCTCGCTCAATCCTTATAAAGTCCTTCGGATCAGAGGGGCTGTCTCCATCACCCGGTTGACGAAGGACTGTGGTCCACTGCCTCATACAAGAACCTAGAAAAGATCTCAGAGTTGTATCAATTTTATACAACTCCAAGATCCTCTCCAGCCAGGTATGAGGCACTGAATCATAGGCCTTCTTGTAGTCAATCCAGGCGGTGGAGAGAACCCCTCTATTCCGCCGGACTTGTTGGCAAATGGTCGTGTCGATGAGGAGGAGCTCCTTAGTACCACGGGACCCAACCTTACATCCATTCTGAGAAGGGGCCAAAATATTATGCGCAACAATGTGCGAAATAATTTTAAACCTCAGAATAGATGTAAGAAGGTTGTACAGCGTTGGCAAGCATGTAATGGGTCTATAGTTCTTCGGTTCCGTGGTACTACCGGACTTGTGGAGCAGGAAGGTGACACCGGTTGTCATGAATGTTGGCAAGGAACCAACCTCGAGGGCTTGTTGGAATTGCGCCGCTAAGCAGTCGTGTGAGCATCGAATCCACTTTATCCAAAAGTTGTGTAATCCGTCCGGTCCTGGACTTTTCCAGTTCTGGGCCGTACGGATCGCACAACTAACGTCTTCGGGGCTAATACTAATAGCCCCCATGGATTCGATAGGCTCACACGCGCGCTCAACGACGCTCATCCAATCGCCCTCCGTGTGTTCGACGGGCACCGACCAGATACTACGCCAGAAGTTATTCATGGTAGTAGCATCCGGACACTGCTCGTCATTCACACGTTGATTGGTTCCTTCCCAACCTCGGTATACCTTCCTTTGGTCACTTTGGAAGAGGCGATTTTGATAATAGCGATCTACACGCGCTCTATAGCGACGAATACGGTTTGCCAATGCATAAACTTTCTGCTTCAGAAAGTCAATGCGTTCCGTGACACAGGTCATGTAGTCCCGGGGACTAATCCCGGTCCCAGCAAAGGCCTGGTTCACGAAACGCATGACTCGGGGGCGATGATTACCCCCTCTGAAGCAGATCAACTTCGCAATAAGAGTCCTAAACATATTGATGCGACACTCGATTCGTTCTTGCCACGCAGGGATAGCGGGGCGTCGCGGTATTCGGTCAGTATCCGGAAACTTGACGCGAACAACGCGACACGCCGCTATAGCCGCGCAGTAAAGAATCGAGTGTGTATCAACTAATGTTTCGCTAGTCTGCATATATGGGACTAGCAAAACGTTTAGGGCTCCCATTAACGCCAGGTTACTTTTATTCATTGGCAAACGTGGTAGTCGCGGCCTAGAGTCAGGAGTAGTGCGATACTCCAAAATCGCGTCTTCCAAAGCCCTCCTCAAATGCTCATTAGTCTGGGTACTTACGTTAGTATTCGTACAATCGTCTGCGTCTAGCGCGGCATCCGCCGGGGCAGACGTCGAAGCCGAGCCTGTCGGCCCCTGCGTCGACGACACACTGGGCGGGTCCCGCGCTAAAGCAGAAGTAGTAGGAATAATAGGTAACGCCTCCAGACGCAGCCGATCAAGCGCAGAGTCGTCCAACAGCTTGAGCCGCTGGATGGCCCGCACCTGATCCGATAGTCGTTGTGCGGTAACGGTGACAGCTGGTTCAAGGGCCTGAAACAGAGGTAGTATCCTATCGCGGTACGCGGTCAGGTTAGTTCCTCCCTCTGTAGCCCCGTAGTAGGCGCGCATGCAGTTCTCATTTAAAGAGTGGGTCCATCGCATGCGACGCGCTACACCACCGGTAGCGAGGGCCAGGCGCGGAGCAGAATGCCCCACAGGCCCCAAGCGTGCCGGTAGCGGTGGCCGTCCTCGTCGTCGCGTAGATGGTGGTGGCGGCGGCGGCGGCGTTGGCCCGTCGTCATCACTCGACGAGCTGCCCTCCGGGGGAGTGACAAACTCGTCTCCCGACGATGTGCTCGGAGATGATGCGACGGGCGGAGGTGGTGGGTGCGCGCTATGTACCGCTTGTTCTCGACGTGCTTTCAAACGAGTTATCATTTCTTCTATTTACTTTCATCTCGTATTGTTTGTTGGTTTTTCACTATTTTCACTATTGACATGTTGTGTCATTACTATCACAGTTAAATAATAGCGATGTCCTTCGGATTTTCACAGAACAGGGGTAAAATAATCACTAATAGGTGCAGGGTTAATATTGTTGTGAATATGTTGATGCCAAATAATGTGGATTATGGAAATATGTTCAATAAAAGTAAATAAAAAATAAATTTGTAAAAAGACACGTCCGTCAGTTAAAGCGTTTTTTATTATTATTATTATTATACATACAAAAAAAACATACAGACGAATTGAGAACATCCTTCTTAGCTGGAAGTCGGTAAAAAATGAAAGGAATGAAATCGGTTCAAGTCGAGGTTTTCAAGTTAAATCGACTCCTCGTATTGTTAAAGTCGGTTAAAATGTAGCCTATGTTACCCGGAGCCATAATAACAAATCGATTGACACTGAATAGTTTAGGCGCTACGTATGAACATCCTTACTAGTATTATAAACGTGATAGTTTGTATGGATGTATGGATGTATGGATCACACATATATATATATATATACGATAGATAACGCAAGTATCACGATTTGTATTGAAACTAAGCGTGTCAACTTTTCAATACATTCTGTGATGGTACAGCCGAAACGTAGTGACGGAAAAAGTTACAGGAAATATGTCCTTGCCTTTGGGGGCTCGACATTTTTGGGCTATTGCAGTTAATTATCATGCAACAAGGCATTTTTGTAGTTTTCGCGGCCGTCCGGCTGCAAAAACAGACACTGTTTGAGTTTGTTACTCTTTCACGGTAAAAGTGAGAACCGATTGAGCTGAAATTTGGTATGTAAATAGCCTAGATCCTGGAACACATAGGCACAGAATAATGAATAGTACAAGACATAGGCTTTTTATTCCGATATTAACACGGGAACGATATCTACGCGGGTAGTACCTAAATAAAAACATACATCATACATACATATAATGCTAAAATCGTTACCCTTCCTTTTGTAGTCGGGTAAAAAGCAATTTGTTTCAGTTAAATTAGACTTTGCGTGTAATACGCGATTTCTCCACTAGTTGAAAATTGCGTGAAATCATTATTTTTTAGTTCAAGAGCTATTCTTCGGCGTGACTATTTTACAAAATGTATGGAGATCGGATGTAAATACTCATCATATCTCAAGAGATATGGAGATAAACATCTCAAATTTGTTACTGATAATCGAGTGGTATGTCATGGTGGTTCTTGCGTTTGCAGTATTTTTTATTTTTTATTTTCTGTATTCTGTAAATAAAAATATAGGTAATTAAATTAAAGCAACACTCCTAAAGTAAAATATTGTAAGATTTATAATTATCGTCGTTAAAACTTAGGTACTCGTATATATGTATAAAACCGCCCTCACTAATAGTAATGAATCACAGCTAAGAACTCTCTCTATCAAGTTACCTTTTACCCTCAGGTGGCGGCTTTTAGGTTAAGTTCTATTCTCGGCCCTCCGGAGACCTGTAACTAATACTTAACCTAAAAAGCCACCACCTGAGGAATTAAACAAAGAAACTAAATCAAAATCTGTTTAGGCGTTTGCGAGCTACGATGACACAGACAAACACACACATACACAGATACAAGATACACCCTTATATTTACGTCGGGGGTTAAAAACCGCGTGAATCAGCTAGTATAATGTTATTTGTAAACTTTATGTGAGATTCCTATGACCTGTTCCATTCAGCGACCCCTTTCGGTCTATGTCTATCTATGCACACCTCTCTATATCTATGGGTTGGACAAAGGGCTACAGTCACCTTGACACGGGGATACGAATCACCGCCTAGGGATGGGGTAGTGTTGTCGATGTTTTGTATCGAGATATTTTTAAAGTGACACTTTTATTACGTCGCCTCCATTCGTCCATATATCGCATGTGGCATGTCACATGTCACCGATGCTTTAGCTTGATTGGTGGATATGATATTGACGCTTCCGCCATATTTGTATACATGCTTGTGTCATGTCAAACTGCTGTCATAGTAGCTAACTACTATAGCTACACATAAACAAATAGTTTAGCTTGCATTGTGGTGTCATAAAACCACATTAAACTTTTTTCCTTTTTTATTTATTATATTAGGTCAAAAGGTTGGATGACCGCCAAATTCACCAACTCACTTGTTGGAAACTCAAGAGGTAATATCGATAAAGGTAAAATGCGTTTTCAATGTTTAGATACAATTTCCATAGCTAATAAAGCATTATGAACTTCATAAAAAATGCCTTTAATAAGCATTGTCATCATCATTATCAGCCAATTTCCGTCAACTGCTGGACATAGGCTTCTCCTAAATGTTATGTATAT
This sequence comes from Cabera pusaria, assembly GCA_954871355.1. Classification (NCBI taxonomy): domain Eukaryota; kingdom Metazoa; phylum Arthropoda; class Insecta; order Lepidoptera; family Geometridae; genus Cabera; species Cabera pusaria. The sequence continues at coordinate 3,436,372 of OX940912.1, read as the reverse complement.
GATATCCTTATAATTTAATAAGCATCTGTGCTTCTCCATTTTATAACATAAATTGATAGTGTCTAATATGACTAAAATATATTAAAAAGATGAAAAAATTGTTACCATTATATACCAATAATATTCTATAAAATATAAGCTTTTGCATTGCTAACTGTTAAATACAATTCGAATTAATTTGATCTTATTTTCGTGTTATGTACCTACCTACCTTATATAAAAATATTGTCATCAAGTCATAAACTTGGCGTCGATTTCAGTCAATTTCAGGATGCGAATGCTGCGCAGTGTGCGTGATTAATAGATTAGTTTATCGAAAAAACTATCGACTTATTCCCATCCCTACACAGACACAGGGTGTGTCTAAATGACTTGGGCACACAACGCGATGAGCTGTCAGCTATACAAAGCTATACGATGCTATGTTTGCAGATTATAGCTTTGGATTGTAGCAGATTAGTTGTTAGCTTTAATGGTAGGACAGAACGGTTTAATTGGTAGAGAATTGTATTATTTTGTATTTTAAAAAATGTGTGTTAATTTTAACTGCAATACACGTTATTGTTATTATGATATTTATGTTTTATAGGTATGTCTTATAGGCTAGTGTTTGACCACTATCTCACCTGTTGGTGAGTGATGATGCGGTCGAGGATGATAGCACGCTAGGCCTAGTATGGGGACTGTCTCTCAAGGATACCCAGCCGAACACACTAGTCGTGGTCTTAATGATGACAAAAAGTATCTTTTGTAATGTCGCTAGCTTTGCTCCGTGGCTTCGCCCGCGTTATTAACTATAACCTATTCTAAGCTATTGGTATTATATTATCAATTTTTTTATCAAAATCGCTCCAGCCGTTTATCCGTGATAAGGTAACAAACAGACAGAATTACTTACGTATTTTAATACTAGAGAGAATATGGATAATATGAAATACTAGATGTGATGTGACCCGCTGCTTCGCCCGCGTTAAAAATAACTTAGGTATAAAAAGTGAGTATGGTATAAAAACTGAAGTTCTTCAGTTTCTAAACACAGAGTTGTATAATAATTACTTAGATAATTTACAAGTAAATTATCTAAAAATAATTACTACATATATAAAACAAAGTCCCCCGCCGCGCCTGTCTGTCAGTCTGTTAGCGATAAACTCAAAGACTACTGAACGAATTTTCTTGCAGATTTCACCAATAGATTCATGAGGGATTCATGAGGAAGATTTACGTTAAGGTTTTGTGTAAATTGGTTGAAATATGACGATGATTGTTGAAGACGGTATTTCATACTGCCAACAAACTATTTATAATAATGTTTATTATTTTTATTTCAGAGCAATAATTTTAACAAATTCTGATGAGATAAAGGAGTTAGAGTTATCGAAGCTATTTAAAGATCAAATCTCCGTGGATCATGAGAAGAAGAAAGGGTATGTTTTGATTTCTTTCTCTTGTGCTGGAGTTTCAGGGGTTTTTTTTTAGTTTCATTATGGCTCCACACGATTGGTGTATTTAGCCAGTGTCAAGTATTGAAATTCTTCAAGAATTTAAGTCGTAGTGATGGGTCAAAGTCATATTACAGGTCAGTTTTCAAGTAAAAGTCTAGTCTAAGTCATACCATCAGTAAAGATGTGGAGTTTACTGAAGATTTTCAGTGGAATTTTGGTGAGAACGCAAATAGCATATTTTTAAAAATTGTGCTGTTTCCCTACACTTGCACACATTCACCGGCACTTAATGGTTAATAATCCACATTTATTACACATTAACACGCTGAAGAACACAAGTTTTAGGAAAAAATACAATGAGATCACACACACTTTTCCACGTTCCCGCCAAAACTCCCTTTCACAAGGGTTGACGTATCAATTTGCACACATATGACGTTGAGTTTCGAAGATGCACCACAGCACAAAAACTAAAATAAGCTGATATGGCCTGTCGCTCATCACCGTAAGGTTATGGCGGCAGATTTTCTCATTGATGGTGGTAAGCTACTTTTTGGTAGCAAATCAGGCGGAACATCGATATAATATGCTCCTACAACCTGTTGATATACATATATATATAGATAATTAGCTGATACCCGCGACTTCGTTCACGTACACTAAGAGTTTTATCACTGTAAAGCTCTGTCAATCAACATTTGTGTGATAAAACATGATTTTATTTTCACAAAAAGTAGCCTATGTTCATCTTCATGTTATAAAAGTATCTCCTTGTTAAATTTCAGTACCAAAGGATCGTCCGTTTATGCGTGATTAGGTAACAAACAGACAAAGTGACAGGGTGTAAACGTTTTTAAGTATAATATTGATCTACTAGAAGTCCCCCGCGGCTACGCCCGCGTTTAAAACTCCTTTTATTTACTTAAAACTTTTCTTTTGTAAAAACGATTCTATCATTAAAGACATCAAATAAAAATTAGCCAAATTGGTTCACCTGTTTTCATGTTATCGCGTGACTAAGACAAATCAGGATTCATATTTTTAAAACCCGAAAAACCCAATAAAGCGCAATCCGAAACTATATTGATTTTCAGACTTTTTTACCCCAGTTCACTCTTTTAGGGTGGCATTTTGAAAAAGTCTGAAACTCGTATTTACTTATTTATTTACAGAAGTACTTGTGTGAAATGTCGAATAAAATGACTATCTAGAATTTGAACCCCCGCTTCATCCCTTGAAGAGTGAATTTTGAAAAATCCTTTCTCAGCGGATACCTACGTCAAAATTTCTATCTGGATGCAAAATATCAGCGCAATCCGAAACAATATTGATTTCAGACATTGTTACTCCACTTCACCCTTTTAGGAATAGAATTTCAAAAAGCCTGAAACACGTATTTACTCATTTATTTACTAAACTACTTGTGTAAAGTTTCGAATATAAGAGACAATCAATTCTTGTTTCTCCATACAAACTTTGAACCCTCGTTTCATCCTCTTCAGGGATGAATTTTGGAAAACCTTTCTCAGAGGGAACTAACGTCGTAATTAATAACTATCTGCATGCCAAATTTCAGCGCAATCCGAAACAATATTGATTTTTACACTTTATTACCCCATTCAGGTTTTTTTGTAATTCCACCCCTAAGAGGGTGCTCTTAGGGGTGGCATTACAAAAAACCTGAAACACGTGTTTACTTATTTTTTTACTGAAGCACTTGTGTGAAGTTTCGGATAGAAAAGACTATCTAATCTTGTTTCTCCATATAAACTTTGAACCCCCGTTTCATCCCCTTAGAGGGTTAATTTTGGAAAATCCTTTCTTAGAGGGAATTAACGTCGTAATAACTATCTGCATGCCAAATTTCAGCGTAATCCGAAACAATATTGATTTTACACTTTATTACCCCATTTCACCCTCTTAAGGGTGGAATTTCAAAAAAACCTGAAACACGTATTTACTTATTTTTTTACTGAAGCACTTGTGTGGAGTTTCGGATAGAAAAGACTATCTAATCTTGTTTCTCCATACAAACTTTGAACCCCCGTTTCATCCCCTGCGAGGGTTAATTTGGAAAATCCTTTCTCAGAAAAACGAAATAGGCGATATCATAATAGACTATGTATTAATAAAGCCAAAACTGCTTTAATGCACAAAAGTCTGCTATGTGTGGCTCCAATAATTTTCAATAAAATACCTAATTGTATTAAAGAACAAAGCATGACATTATTTAAAAAGAAATTGAAAATACTATTGACAACTAAGTGCTACTATAATATTGACGAATTCTTGAATGATAATTTTGATGAAATAATTTAACTGACATGACCTAAATATTTATTTATTCAAAAAGACATTTTACTATTTTATTGACATAACTTTTTTTTTTAAATTTTATATATTTCTAATATATATTTCAAGTTCTTTTAATTATATAATGTTATTCTATTAAAACATATGACATTTAATAGATAAATAATTACCACAATACTTTTTACTGCTAGCATAAGTCTGTAAAAATTGTTTTTATTTAAATATATATTTTTGTATTTTGCGGCAACGCCAGCTCTCAAATTAATGTAGCCTACCAGGCAAAACATTGCACACCACAGCGGTAGAATGTAAGAACATCTCAAATACTACTTCATCCTTTTTGTACTACATTTTCAGCAATAAAATTATTTCATTTCATTTCATTTCATTTCAGAGGGAACTAACGTCTTAATAACTATCTGCGTGCCAAATTTCAGCGCAATCCGAAACAATATTGATTTTACACTTTATTACCCCATTTCACCCTCTTAGGGGTGGAATTCCAAAAAAACCTGAAACACGTGTTTACTTATTTTTTTACTGAAGCACTTGTGTGAAGTTTCGGATAGAAAAGACTATCTAATCTTGTTTCTCCATATAAACTTTGAACCCCCGTTTCATCCCCTTAGAGGGTTAATTTTGGAAAATCCTTTCTTAGAGGGAATTAACGTCGTAATAACTATCTGCATGCCAAATTTCAGCGTAATCCGAAACAATATTGATTTTACACTTTATTACCCCATTTCACCCTCTTAAGGGTGGAATTTCAAAAAAACCTGAAACACGTATTTACTTATTTTTTTACTGAAGCACTTGTGTGGAGTTTCGGATAGAAAAGACTATCTAATCTTGTTTCTCCATACAAACTTTGAACCCCCGTTTCATCCCCTGCGAGGGTTAATTTGGAAAATCCTTTCTCAGAAAAACGAAATAGGCGATATCATAATAGACTATGTATTAATAAAGCCAAAACTGCTTTAATGCACAAAAGTCTGCTATGTGTGGCTCCAATAATTTTCAATAAAATACCTAATTGTATTAAAGAACAAAGCATGACATTATTTAAAAAGAAATTGAAAATACTATTGACAACTAAGTGCTACTATAATATTGACGAATTCTTGAATGATAATTTTGATGAAATAATTTAACTGACATGACCTAAATATTTATTTATTCAAAAAGACATTTTACTATTTTATTGACATAACTTTTTTTTTTAAATTTTATATATTTCTAATATATATTTCAAGTTCTTTTAATTATATAATGTTATTCTATTAAAACATATGACATTTAATAGATAAATAATTACCACAATACTTTTTACTGCTAGCATAAGTCTGTAAAAATTGTTTTTATTTAAATATATATTTTTGTATTTTGCGGCAACGCCAGCTCTCAAATTAATGTAGCCTACCAGGCAAAACATTGCACACCACAGCGGTAGAATGTAAGAACATCTCAAATACTACTTCATCCTTTTTGTACTACATTTTCAGCAATAAAATTATTTCATTTCATTTCATTTCATTTCAGAGGGAACTAACGTCTTAATAACTATCTGCGTGCCAAATTTCAGCGCAATCCGAAACAATATTGATTTTACACTTTATTACCCCATTTCACCCTCTTAGGGGTGGAATTCCAAAAAAACCTGAAACACGTCTTTACTTATTTTTTTACTGAAGCACTTATGTGAAGTTTCGGATAGAAAAGACGATCTAATCTTGTTTCTCCATACAAACTTTGAACCCCCATTTCATCCCCTTAAGGGGTGAATTTTGGAAAATCCTTTCTTAGTACACCCTTACGTACTAAGACAAATATACCCTCCAAATTTCAAGTCTCTACGACCAGCGGTTTAGGCTGTGCGTTGTCTGTCAGTGAGTCAGTGAGTCAGTGAGTCAGTCAGTATGTCAGGACAAAGATTCTTATAGTATTAGATAACGCTATTCCTTACTCAATTTGAGACATCATTAATGTTCATTTCTTTAATGGCGGCGCCTCATGACACATGTGTTTATGACTTGGTTCAAACGTTGGCTACGAATAGAATGGCCAATAATTGCAACCAAGGTTGCGGCCTCATATGGGCACCAATAAATATGATGATACCACCACCCCCGCCGACACACTTCACTCCCCTCGCCTTTGAACTTGTACAAAAAACCGACACAAGTCGGGTGGACATTGGCTATTGGACGCAATGTTCTGTTTTTATCCAATAACGTTTCAAGATCGATCCTCACATTGGTGTGTTGGATCCAAAAGTATAACTTGGAGCCAACATAGCCCATGTGAGGCGCCAGCATTAAATAAAGTTTAATGAATTTCTCATCATCAAGGCGTATTCTGTTGACGACTTTTTTAAAGATAACAATGTGATTCTAAATTTTTAATTTTTGATATATCGTTGTAATTATTATTTAATGTTGCAATTCATATCTATGATTTCGTAAAAAGGGTTTGTATTATTATAGTACTTAACACTTTAATGCTTGTATACTGATAAAGTAGGACCTAGTGACACTAAAATTATAATTTTATCACTAACAACTCTGTAACCTAGGGACACAAGCTGAATAAATTCATTCATTCATTCATTCATTCAATATTAGTCTGGATACAGAGATAATATCGTGGTACAGTCCGGCAAGTATAACTTGGCGTGCCTGTGCGCCACTGTGCTTTTACTTTGTACTTTGATAACAGTTTCTCTTAAACCACTTTTAATTACTTTTGGCATTATTGAACTATTTTAATGTAGCAGATTTATCAACAATAATGTCGCGGTAATCTCTCAAACGTCAAACTCACAGTTTCAATTAAAAAAATTTGTTCCAAAAACCACCACCGCCAAGTTATACTTGTGGCACTGTACAAATTATTACCAATAGTACAGAATAAATATAGTTCAAGTAAAAGATCTATTCCTAAAAGTACCTAACGTGGTACCTAAGAAAAGTGCCAATAGATACGAAGTTTATTTACTCCTCCTACTAAGTTAAATATGCTTATGTCTAGATGGAATTCACGTCAATAGTACAATGGGCGGGGATAGACTTCACGACCTCTCGATCACCAAGCCGACGCTTGAGCCATTAGGCTATTGCTAAAATGCCTTGCCCTGCCGTCCCGCCGTAGTACGCAAGCTTAACATTTTAATGTGTTTTTGCAGTAAGAAAAAACAAAAGTCAGAATCATCAGAAGAATCAGCAAACAACATCCACCACACGACAGACGACTCTGGCATTTGACATCACCGCATCCGTCGCGAAAGTCCCAGACGCGACAAACACACAGACAAATCGAAAGACAAGAAGAAGAAAAGCAAACGCAAGCGAGACACTAGCAGTTCTGATAGCTCGAGTTGAACAATGAAGAATAGTCTGCGGTGTCTTTGCCTAATTTATCTACGGTTGGCTGAATGCAAGCGACGTTCGAATTTTTTGACGTCTCGGCGGGAAATTTTTCAGCGTTTTTTCTAAATTTAAAAAGTTAGGTTTAAGTTTGTACCATAGATAAAAGTAAAAATTGTCTATGGTTATATTTAAGGATTTGGTAATGGCTTGTCGAGTCAAAATTTAGATTTGTTTACATTGAATTGCAATGTTTGAGAGCACTACTATTATATTAATCTAAAATTAATTGGTTTAACAAAGAGTAAGTAAGTACCTAATTTAGCTATGCATAATTACTTACCATGTTTTGCTCCAAACTAAACAAGCATTCATATTAAAAAACTTATTTAGAGAAAGTTTTGTACTAATAGAAGTAACATTAAAGTGCCTTAAAATCTAAATGTATATTTTGGTTAAACCAGAAACATTTTATATGAAGACGGTGCACTATCGGCTCGAAAGAAACCGACCTTGAACGGAGTTTGTCCCTTTCTTTTGTATGTACCACATTTTATATAAACGTACATAAATAGCACTGGCAGGTTGTTAGACAAAGACACACTTCCATCTTGGCGCCTTTCGTTTGGGCCGTATCGTATTGATGTACATAGCAATGACAACCTTATCTATATATGGATTAAATTGAGTTTGTAAAACAATCTGCAGTGCACGATCCATATATTGTAAATCCATGGGTAAAACACAACAATGTATGTGTCTGTCCTTAGGGCAAACGTTACCGCAGATATGGGTAGTAGAGTCTGTGGCAAAAAGAGAACCGTCGTGCCGTTACGATGAACTAACACTCAAAGGTACGGAAGGAAGGTATGCATACACCTACCTAGTAGCACACGATAATGATAAGATAGAAATAAAATGCAATGAAATGAAATGATTTATTTGCCTGAAATATGGTAAAAACAAAAGGTGTCAATAAAATTATGTGCTGCATATATCGTCAAAACATTGACATGCAAATATTTGTTACATTTAAATTAATGTTATTATATATATTTTATTTGTTACATTCAAATTAATGTTATAAGTGATATGTTATTATTGTAATTAAAAGAATATTCACATTAGGATTAAATTATATAAAATTAGATACTTATGTCAAAGCAAACTATTTTCAGCGCTACTCATGAAAAACAAAAAATCTTTTATGTCGTAGAAACAATTTGTGACTTTGCAATTTTCTTTTAAAATTATTGTAAGGGAGCTCCCTGATTTCCTTCGGAATATTTTTGTAGATCCTTACAGTCATATCTTTGCAGTTTTTTCTATACAAAGCAGTTTTGCTCATTATAGAACTTAATTTAGTTGGATCTCTCCTCGTCTGTCGTAACAATGCGTTTTCGGTATAACTGTGATATTTTTCAAACATATCAGGATGTTCTTTAAAAAAAATTCCAGCCTGCATGATGTACAAGCCAACCAAAGTCAAAATCTTTAGTTTTTTGAAGAGTGGCCTGCATGAGTCCAGTGGGCCGGCACCACATATGGCTCGGATACATATTTTTTGAACAATGAACACTTTATTGATTTCTGTTGAATTGCCCCAAATAAGAAGGCCATATCCGAGAACGGAACTAACATAACCATGGTAGGCTGTGAGGGCGGCTTTTTCATTAACTGTTCTTCTGAGTCGTTTTAACGCGAAAACAAAACGGTTCAGCTTCGAACATACATGCTTTATATGAGCCTTCCAATTACAGAATTCGTCAACTTTAATGCCTAGAAATTTGTAATCTTTTGCAATGTCTATTAATTGGCCTCTGCAAGAGATGGCAATTTTTGACTCTACTGATTTGTATGAGCGAAAAATAATACATTTTGTTTTAGTTAAATTTGGAATTAACTTATTGCACTCCATCCAATCAACAATACAGTCAGCTACTGTATTAATTAAATGTCCATGGTTATTTTTACAATTAAATTCCAAATTACGATTATCCAATGTCAAATTACGATCATGCAATGTTAGATTACGACTATCCAATGTCAAATTTTAATTATTGTAGTAGCCTACCAAGTATCAACATTTTTTAGTCGTACTAGTAATGACAGCACTGTTGTCAATGCAACAATAAATACGAGTAATATTTTAAAAAAAACTTTTTAAACACAAGCTTTTACATAACCTATGGCCAGAGTAAGTCAAGACAAATCCAAGAAGCCCAAACACGACGTGTATAACATGCTTTTTTTAAAATATATATAGATCTGGGCAGCCCTTGACCACTATCTCACCTGATGTTAAGTGATGATGCGGTCGATGATGGAGCGCGCTTACCCAAAAGATACCTATTCACTCGCGATTTGAAGACCCCCATATTGTATTTAGCCGGAAACACAGACTCAGGCAGGGCATTCCATTCCCTGGCGGTTCGCATGATGAACGAAGATGCAAATCGCTTCGTTCGGGTAGATGGTATATCCACCATAAATCGGTGGCGCCTTTTAGTGTCTCTGGATGTCCGATAATAAAATGGGGAAGGTGGAATCAAATTATGCAGTTCCATAGCACACTCTCCAAAATGTAACCGATAGAAAACCGGTTACATTTTGGATAACAAGCGACAGTCTCTTGCCTACAAGTGAAGTTGTACAAAGAGTGTCAGGTACTTACGGTAAGACAACTCTTTGTACAGCACGCCGTTTTGCATTAACATTCTCTTGTCGAATATGATGAAACTAAGATAAAACGTGCCTCTCACAATGTATGCTCCATACCGACTGGAAACACAGTTTTTTCAACAAGATATTTACACTTCTTAGCACCCTTTCTGTACAATAATATACACAAAATCATTAACATACACAGCCTTACGACACATGAGGTCAAACATAAAATTTTCAACTTACTTATCAACTTGGAATACAACGAAACCGAAAAACTGTTAACAATAAAACGCTCCTCATACGTGCACACTTAGACACACACACTTACACACACACACACACACACACACACACACACACACACACACACAATATTCAATTGCATGCCTAAATAAGATTGTATGTTTTTTATTGTACTAACCCATTAGGCAAATTTTCCTCATCATATGTTCATAGACGGAAAAAAAAACCGGGTTTCGAGACTAGTTTAGGTGTCAGGTGTCCATTATTTCATATATGATGTAATATTTGCCTCAATAAAGATTTTTTATTTATTTAATTATTTATTTAAGTAGATCATCACCAATGAGCTTCTTGGCTCTCCTCTCAATGGCTTCCAGTGTCTCCAGCTGGTACTTGGCAGAACCATCCCAAAGGTGAGAACAGTACTCCATGCACGATCGGACTTGTGCTTGCTAAAGATTGAGCAACTGTCCCGGTGTGAAGTATTGTCTCACCTTTGCCAAAATACCAAGCTTTTTTGAGGCTAGCTGGGCTCTAGACTCAATATAAGAGCCGAAATTGAGAGTCGGTGTTAATGAGATGCCAAGAAGCTCGAGATGGTTACTTATCGGGACGGATTCATCTCGGAAAGTAGGAGCCAGCAGAAATGGGCTCCGTTTGGCGGAGAAAAGACACGCCTGGGTTTTTGCAGCATTGAACTTGACTGGATTGGCATCGCCCCAATCGGAGACTGCCTTTAAAGAAAAGTTCAAGCGCTGGACCATCGCTTCCCTATGGGACTGGATTTGTAATGCACTGGTTCGTGCGTTGGACGCATAACTCTCTACAACGGTGCTGTCATCTGCGTACCCAAAAGAACCGGGTTTAAGCAGGTCATAAATATACAGCAGAAAAAGCGCTGAGTGCAGAGAGTGCTGATCCTTGAGGGGCTCCGGCATTTATGGCCAATCGGTCAGAACAGCCATCGATGACCACTCGAATCGGCTGATCCCTCAAGAAATCTGATATCCATACACACAAACCAGTGGGAAGGCCGTATGAAGGAAGCTTGCTAATAAGGCTATCGTGCCAGACCCTGTCGAAAGCCTTCGATATGTCAAGAGAGACGGCAAGTGCCTCTCCGTGGTTCTCGATGGCCACGTTCCAGATGTGAGTGGCATACGCTAGAAGATCCCCAGTAGACCGGTTTCGGCGGAATCCGTATTGTCGGTAACTGAGGAGATCGTAAAGTAGTACATGTGTAGTTTAGGAGTTCCTTTGGTCACCTTCCAGCTCCATCATCAGATCAGCACCATGTCATCATAATATTGCATTGTCACGCGATTTACACATGTATGCCAAATTTCAGCTCAATCGAACCCCTGGAAGTCGCTCCAAAATCAATCGCAAGATTTTTGACGAAACATAAATTCACCGTGAAGCAGAGATAAAGCTTGTTAAAACAGTAAATTAAAACGACTGACGACTGACGCGACCTCAATGTCTACGACAGTTCTCTTTTTGCACACACTCTAGCATAGATGAAGGAATAATTTTAATAGTTAATAGGATCCCATTTTTCAGGACTCCAGGAATATGATATAAAGATATTAATATACCTCTGAGAATAATATAATAAAAATATTAATAAGTAACTTTATTTAATTTTTATTTAAATTAATGTATTTGTTATTGAATTTTTTGTTTGATTGACGTTGTATAATTTTAATTCATGTTTTATTAAATTTTAAAACGGCTCTAAATTTGTAAGACGATTTATATGTATATTTTACTTGAATTATATATATTGTTATCGATTAATTATATGTATTTGACAAATAAAAGTAACTATATATATACAATATATAGGTAGGAATAATAAATAAGGAATTATAGAAATAATATAATGTATTTTTTTATTATTTTGAGGCAGAATGTTCAACCTACATTTTCACACTTGTGGAACAACAATGTTCTGAAATTGGGCAGCAGGAGACTCGGCTTTATATTATTAAGTATTACAATAAAAACTTCTAAAGTTTTAACCGACTTTAAAAAAAGAAAGAAGTTCTCAATTCGTCGGAATCTTTTATTTTTTATGTGTGTTCCCCGATTACTCAAAGACGCCTGGACCGATTTGGAAAATTCTTTTTTTTTTGTAAAGGGACGTTTCAAGTGGTTCCATTTAAATTTCATCGAGATATCTTCAGAGATATGGAGATAAACACCTCAAACTTGGTACTGAAAATGGTATGGTAATGGTACTCGCGAAATTTGAAGTCGGTTCTTCTAGTTTTTTATACGATTTTAAATTGTAAAAGTTGCAATGTTAATTTAAGATTGAGACCTTTTTAATTTAAGATTTTTAATTGTACAATAATAACTCGGTCATTCTAAACCCTTTGCCCGAAGTCAGTCAGACAAGGTTTTCAAATGAGGCTCCTAAGTGTGATTACACTGCACGGTGGCAAGGCAGACCGGGTCCTGTCTTGCTACCTAATTAGGGACCCTTACTGCCTTACTCTAAATACACCTCCTTTAGTTAGGGACCCTGGTTCAGTGTGGTGTAATATCCCCACAGAAATATGAGTAACTTATTATTCATATTTCTCTGAATATCCCTTTATATATTTCCAATCAAGTACGACACTATCATAGACCGTTTAACTTCAGGTGATATATCGGCCAAGTAATTGACAGTACGCAAAAATAAAACTGGCCAAGTGCGAGTCAGCATCGCGTCTCTTATCGCACACTTAGGGGGGTTCCGTACAATACGAAACATAACAGAGTTTCAACCTCATATATTTGATTAATTGATATTACCAAGAATATTTGGTTTGGTCGCGATCTAGAAAGACGGGGCTCGTTTACTAGCGCCATCTATGTCATTTTGCCGAAACTAGTTAGATGGCGTTTAAAAACACGTTTTTTGTATGGGGACCCCCTTTAGTTTTTAATTTTATTTTGATTTTAGTATTTGTTGTTCTAGCGGCAACAGAAATACACCATCTGTAAACATTTCAACTGTCTAACTATCACGGTTAATGAGCTATAGCCTGGTGACAGACGGACAGACAGACAGACGGACAGCGGAGTCTTAGTAATAGGGTCCCGTTTTACCCTTTGGGTACGGAACCCTAAAAAAGTATGTCATGTAGTTTCCTCAAGATGTTTTAAGTAAGTAACATAAAATATAATGCAGATAATTTAAAAACCAAACCAAAGATATTTTAAAAACAACCAAGTTCCATGCCCCGCGAGTCCGTTTCAGTAGCAAGTTATAAACGTTTATCGTCATATCTCTGGAGATACTTATTAGATATCGATGAAATTACAATGGCACCAATTTGGAACCGTACCCTACCGATTACAAAAATAATCATTCGAATCGGTTCACAATTGACGGAGTAATCAAGTAACATACATACAAAAAAAAACAACATACCCACAGACGAATTGAGAACCTTCTCCTTTTTGGAGGTCGGTTGAAAATCATCAATATATAAATAATAATATCGTTTAAAAAACAAAAAAATAACCGACTTCAATGCCGCGTTATTAGTTTTCAGTACCAATTTTGAGATGTTTATCTCCATATCTCTGGAGATACATATCAGACCTCGATACAATTAACGTGGTACCACACTTGGGATATAACCATTCCAACAAAAAAAGAATAATCAAAATCGGTTCATATACGACGAAGTTATCCGCGAACAAACATAAAAATATATAACTATATATATATATATATAGAGGTTTCTCAATTCGACCGTATATATATATATATATGTATATATACGGTCGAATTGAGAAACCTCCTCCTTTTTTGAAGTCGGTTAAAAATAACAATCAAATGCGGGCATTTGGTTCTAAGGAATTAATGTTTTGTCTAAATGTTATCTTAAACCTAGTTAAGGCACGCACAATAATTGTTAGTACATAAGTATATTGAAATAGTTTTAATAAATTTGTAGATTTCTAATAAAATCTTTAGAAAATAAATGTTTGTTTCTTTAATCTTAGAAATATTATTTAAAATGCGAAACTCAGATCGCTGTAACTAGGATTTTGGGGGAGGGCATAGCTTGGGACAAATGGCAATAAAAATAAAGAGGTGACAAAGATGGTAGTGACAACTGCGAAAAGACAGACTACTGAACTATCTGAAAAATAATGTATTAGTCGCTCTAGATATAAGATCGAAAATATCATTTATAAAAAACTAGCCAAGTGCAAGTTGGACACGCACTCGTAGGGTTCCGTAACACAGTAGAGTATTTTATAACTATTATTTTTCCATGGACACGTTTTACCACTTTAGACGCGCTTATCTTTCAAATTTGAGAAAAAATGGTTTTAGCGACCTCAACATCATTTTTAAAGACCTATCAATAGACACCCCACACGTATAGGTTTGAAGAAAATCATTTTTTTTGTTTCCATGTATGGGATGCCCCCTTAAACTTTCTTATTTTTTATTTTTGTATAAAAACCGAAAAGCGGTTTACAGAATACATCTACCTACCAAGTTTCAATTCTATAGTCCTAACAGTTTCGGAGTAAAATGGCTGTGACATATTGACGGACAGACAGACATTACACACAGAATTTATAAGGGTTCCGTTTTATGCCATTTCGCTACGGAACCCTAATATATACTTATCTTTGCAAACAGTAGGTCTATGTCGCGCTATGAATTTAGTGAATAGGAACTTGCGTAGTTCGTGCGAACAGAACGCACAAATAAAATTTGATACACTAGAGAGCTAGATTAACAAGATTTTTCTTAACTGGCAGGCATACCTATCACCTGCGTTTTAGTTAAACAGACAACAAAAAGGCTGCCTTATATCTTCGTCTTTATTTACCAGTGCCTTTACAAATAAAACACATTACAAATTTGAAAAATCACGCATTTACTCCACAACAATACAATAAATAAAATAAATTACAGAACTTATTTTAAAAATGGCGGTCATTTCCCGCGCAAAATGTCAGCGCCATATTTGAAGTAAAAAGCGCGCCAAAAGTATGCACGGTCCGGTGTTAAAGAGGCCACATATTGAGGTTCTAATGTGATTGCCAGGTGATGGGGGTGTGGTAGCCACTCGCCGTTGTCTTTCTCTGGTGTTGGTGTTCTGGAAACGGAGAACCAAAGTTAAAGATATGGAAAGCTGAATCATTTGCTAAACAAGAGTCAAAGGGGTCTGGTTCTAGAGAGAACTGAGTGGAGACCGCGTTCGGCTAATGTAGTGTAGGGCATCCTGTGACTAGGTGGAGCGACGACATTCGCAAAGCGGTGGGCAGTGACTGGAAACAAAGAGACGAAGATTGGGCTCAGTAACGTGTCTTGGGGAAACTTACGTCCAGCAGTGGACTGATACCAGCTGATAATATTGACGATACAAAAAGAGTCTTCAAGTCGCGAGTGATCAGGTCTCTTATAGGTAAGTGTGTTACATCGTTGATCGCATCGTCACTTAACATAACGTGAGATACAAGTCAGGGGCTTACCTATAGGTCCATCTCGTATTATTTATACTATAGTATTTTATATTGTTTTTTATATATTTTTATAGTATTTATACTATAGTATAAATAATACGAGATGGAGTAGTGGTGATTGTCACCCACGGGAAGGTCATTGTTGCCTTCCTGCGTCCGAAAGAGACCTTAATCCACCCTAGACGTGATCCCTGGGTGGTGCTGAATGTGTGACCACTGGTGGTAGGTTTTGGCCGTAACTCGTATCACCAGCCAAACGATGACATAGACCACAAATCAGTTCACCTAGTTCTGCCCTGTGAGGAAGATAATGTTGGGACAGGGCTTTTACTATGAGATATAATATAATGTATATAATATCTTGAGATATAAAATTTTATCGCTCGTCATACATTTTGTATAAGACCGTTTACACTGTGCTATAATATATATTAGATCCCAAGCTATAAATATTTTTTCGACCGACTGAGCGATATTTGAATGTTTATATTTACCTCACGTCCCCGGATACCGCGCCTCCCCCTGCCTCGCCCTCAGTTTTTTTTGTTTTTTAAATCTTTACTATGGCTCCACACAATTAGTGTATTTAGCTAGTGTTGGAATGAAACAATAGACAACGAAAGCTGAACTATATATCTCAAGCCGGCTTTTCACTATGGGATATAATGTAAATTACATCTTGAGCTATATATTACATCTCCCGATTGCTGTTCACACTGTAAGATATATTGTTCAAATTTGGTTGTCCATGGTTTCATTCAGACACTGGCTAAATACACTAATTGTGTGGAACCATAATAAAAATAATAAAACAACAAAAAAACCGAGGGCGAGGCAGGGGGAGGCGCGGTGTCCGGGGACGTGAGGTAAAATATAAACCTTCAAATATCGCTCAGTCGGTCGAAAAAATATTTATAGCTTGGAATGTAATATATATTATAGCATAGTGTAAACGGTCTCATACAAAATGTATGGTGAGCGATAAAATTTTATATCTCAAGATATAATATACATTATATTAAATCCCATAGTGAAAAGCCGGCTTTACAGTGTGAACAGCAATCGCGGGATGTAGTATATATCTCAAGATGTAATTTACATTATATCCCATAGTGAAAAGCCGGCTTTATGCTCTGTGGATTGGACGGAAGTAATGCAGCGCCTCGTCTCAAGCTAAGTAGTGTAATTTGTAATAACTACGCAAAAGTACCTAGAGTTAGATAACAGAGAGTACATTAGAAACAAGGGTATTCATATCATGTAGCTATTTTGAAAGACTGGTTACTATTCCACTTTGATTGGATTAGACCAAAAAAGAAAGTTGGTACTCACTACCATCTTACCCTAGAGAAGTGTGTTCTATTTCTATCTCAGAAAGCCTCATCACTTTTCATCAGGCAGAAAGTTATCCACCAATCAAGACTATCTACAAAAATTTGTGAATCACATACCCAAACTTAGCAAAATTACTCCACATCATGGTCATAAAGGTAATAATTCTGGCATCATCTTCATCCATAGGCAGAGGAAGCCTTTCCAGCTCGAAAATATAGTACAGCTCATCTACATTCGCAGTCGCTGGTAAAGTTGTATTCGTCAAAAGTCTACCCAAATTCCTGTTACCAATGTAATTGAAGATATATTCGTAAACTGGAAGACTGGACTGGTTGGCATATAGCTCTGAAAAGAGAGTCATGGGACCCACGTAGCAGAAATCAGAGTTAAGATTGATCAGTCCACCAATCAAAGATTCCTCTGACGTAGTATTTGAGAAATATGTGGCTTTTAGAACATTCCTAAAATCTTCTTTTTCATCTACAGGCACTTTTAAGCATCTCTGATCTAAAGCGGAATAGTCTTCATTCTTAATCCTGTCCATTTGACTGGTTATGGTATTATATTCCAATGTACAAGTCAGACCTTCAACAGTGTTCAGTCCAAAGATTGCCGGTACGGGATTGAAACAACTTTGCCTTTTTCCAGAAACTAAGATATTGTATGGAGTATCGATCAAAAATGGCTCTTCCTCTTCGAAAATGTCTTCTACTGTAGGTAGGAATACGGATTTTGCGTGCATCTGTTTGCCAATCGCTTCTTCTACCTTCAAGACTGGTGTCTTAGCATAAAGCTCGTACAACTCATCAGGATCTGTGCTAATCATGCCCAAAGACTTCGCCACTTGACTGGCAGTAGCCAAACCATCAGGGTCAAAAGATTGCGGTGTGAATAACGATCCACTTTGGGAAATAATCTTATGGAACAAACCGTTAGTAGACTGAGAAAGGGTCAAATACACCGCTGCCACACCACCGCTTCCCTGCCCAAATACTGTCACATTATCTGGATCACCGTTGAAGTTTTTTATATTTCCTTGAATCCATCTTAGGGCTGCTCTTATGTCTTTCAAGCCAGCATTTCCTGGGGCTTCTTTGATGCCTAGATTTAGGAAACCATAGACGTTTAGTCTGTAATTGACCGTGACGAGAACGACGTTGTGGCTGAGGAGGTATTGAGGGCCGTAGAAGATTGGAGAGCTGGAACCTACGCCGAAGGAGCCTCCATGGAGGTAAACCATGACTGGGTAAGTAGCGTTAGCGGGGCTGGGTGTATATATGTTCAAGATTAGACAGTCCTCGTTGTCGCTGGGGGCTGCTAGTGGATCGTTGGTTGGGAATTGTGGGCAGAGCACCGCTCGGTTGTCTGCTTTGTAGACCCCAGGGTAGGATTTCGGTTCTGTCGGCGCCTGCAGAGAAATAGATGCAATAATTAATTACAGAAAATTTAAATTCAGTGAACAAATAAAAAATGTTTATCTAAACTGATATAAAGAGGAAAGGATGGATTTTTGTTTGTTAAGATTTAACTCAAAAACTACTGGACCGATTTTGAAAGTTCTTTCACTAATGGAAAGCTACATTATCAGCGAGTAACATAGGCTATATATTATCCCCGTATTCTCACGGGAACAGGAACACTGCTAGTACACGATAGATAGATGGGCAAACATTTTTCACAGCTGGTAGGAGCACATTAAATCGATGTTACGCCTGACTTGCTTCTAAAAAGTAGCTTACCACCATCAAGAAGGTAATCTGCCGCCATTACCTTACGGTGTTCCGGCAGCACACAGCCCTTGAGAGTCAGAATATTCTAGGCCTAGCGTGTATACTATCTTCAACCACAAGCAATTTTATTATTTTTAACATGATTATGATATTTTTTATATAATATCCATTTCACCAAGACAATATTGTGACATATACCTACTTAATTATTTATAATTATCAATGAATAAATACAAATACACAGCATCGCTTACCACCGGCGACATAGTGGTCAAACACTAGCCTATAAGATACACATAAATAAATAAACATTCTTACAAATCATTTAAAAGTGCCTATTGTAAATTACCTACTATCTAAAGAATTGGATGCCATTGTATCTGTTATAAACGGGCGTATCACTACGATAGATATGCCGATCACCTGCTTCGACACCTAACATATAACAGTACCGAAGGATGTAAAGTTATTGCTTTCTTATCACCACATCACTACCACCCTCAAGTTAGAAAATCTCTCGCCAAACATCTAATGTGTTCTAGCAGCTATCCTTGAGCGCCAGTTCACATTCTAGGCCTAGCGTGCTACCATCCTCGGCCGCTTCATCACTTACCAACAGGTGAGATAGTGGACAAACGCTAGCCAATATGATATAAAAAAAATGATTAGGCAAAATCGTGATCAAGTCTTGACTCATCTCAAAAATGTGGTACACCTATCTACTTATATATTTATAATAGCTGTGCATCGCGACTTCGCACGCGTTAAAAAGTATAATCCAAAGTACTGGCTATCCCTGTATAATTTCAGTTAAATCGGTTCAGCCGTTTGACCGTGAAGAAGTCCCAAACAAACAAATAAATAATTTAAAATACCACTAAAAACCACACACCGGCAGCACATGTACATCCTTTGAGAGTCAGAGTATTCTAGGCCTAGCATGTTCACCATCTTCGACCACATCGTCACTTACCACCAGGCGAGATAGTGGTCAAACGCTAGCTTATAAGATACATATAAAATAAACTGGCCAAGTGCGAGTCTGACTCGCGCACGTAGTTCCAATTGAACAAAATTTGCCGGAACAATAAGTTTTTTGTATGGGGTTCTTTAATTTTTAATTTAATTTAATTTTTATTATTTGATGTTATAGCAACTATTGTACACAACCACCAACCATTGTACAATACACACTCAAGCAAATTTCAAGTTTATCTGCTACAGTTTGTAAGATCGAGCACAAAACGCCTGAAAAAACACGTTTCTTGTATGGGGACCCTCATTTATTTTTTATTTTATTCATAAGGGTTCCGTACCCAAAGGGTAAAACGGGACCCTATTACTAAGACTCCGCTGTCCGTCTGTCTGTCTGTCTGTCAGACAGACAGACAGACGCATTATAGGCATTATATTTTATGTTACTTACTTATACATCTTGAGGAAACTACATGACATACTTTTTTAGGGTTCCGTACCCAAAGGGTAAAACGGGACCCTATTACTAAGACTCCGCTGTCTGTCTGTCTGTCCGTCTGTCACCAGGCTATAGCTCATGAACCGTGATAGTTAGACAGTTGAAATCTTTTTCTGTTGCCGCTAGAACAACAAATACTAAAAACAAAATAAAGTTAAAAATTAAAGGGGGTCCCCATACAAATAACGTGTTTTTAAACTCCATCTATCTAATTAGTTTCGGCAAAATGACATAAATGGCGCTAGTAAATGAGCCCCGTCTTTCTAGATCGCGACCAAACCAAATATTCTTGGTAATATCAATTAATCAAATATATGAGGTTGAAACTCTGTTATGTTTCGTAATGTACGGAACCCTCTCTAAGTGTGCGATAAGAGACGCGATGCTGACTCGCACTTGGCCAGTTTTATTTTTTAGTATTTATTGTTATAACTGTCATGGTAATAAATATTTTGTGAAGATTTAAAGTCTCTATCTAATATGGTTCATAAGTTAAAGCATAAAACGCAGAATCAACCTCGTTTCTTGTATTCATTTAATATTTAATGTTATTTAGTTTATACTGTGTTGTACCTACATATTTTGTGAACATTTAAAGTACCTACCTATCAGCCCTGTGAAATGCAGATAGACGGACAGCAAAATCTCAGTAATAGGGTTCCTTTGGTACCTTTTGGGTACGGAACCCTAAAAAACTTACAAAGTGTGGTACCACCCTGCATGGATTAGCAGAAGTCAGAACAACTACGACCTATGCTTGAACTCAGAAGACTTAGTTATTGATAATGATACAACACAACTAAAATCAAAATTAATTGCCTTGTACAATTTGTTAGGCATTCAATTCAATAAACTTACCCGAAATTTTACAGCATCAGCATATCTTATTCCCAGAAACTCGTAGTAGTGCCCACTAGCGGCCAAATTCCCTTCCACTTTCCCTTGTTTAGTCTCCACAATTTTAGTACTTTTAGGTTTTCCATCACCATACACTGCACCGCAAATTACAGCAAAAATCACAACTTGGCTGAATAGCCCCATCCCGCGAGACGGAAATGATCATAAAACTACGCCTTGTTTATGGTTTCCCGCGCTTTTTATACGGAAAAAGTTATTGGGAAATACGACATTTTGATAAAACTACTAATTTAATCTTTGATTCTTTGTAATTAGGTCTAAATTTTGTTTATCGGGGACTTTCTATTGTGCGTTTCTCATACGTGACAAGAAGCTGATTTATCGATTATTTTCTTTGAATGGATTTCTATGGGACGTGATTTTATTCAATGAAAACGGTGATACCATAATTGTTATTACTTAATTATTAATCAAAATATGTTGCACGGCATGTGAATTAGATAAAAGATTTTACTGAAAAAATTATGCAATATAAATCTATATCTAATACCTAAGTGGTAGGCAGGTATCGTTATTGATAAATGATAAGGCAAGATAATAATTGCATGTACCTACGTTTTATTATCACCAGTAGGAATATCAACACAAAATGTCAATAAATAATAAGTTTATTAATTGCTTAGCCAGGTAAAAATGTTTACCTTAGTACCTACTTCATCATCATCATAATAACCCGGTATCAGACCACTGCTGGGCATAGGTAGGCCTCTCTCAAGTCCCAAGTTCCAAGGCACAAATATCTACTTACACTTACTAATTACAGGTTATCGTATCGATATTTAACTCGTCTGGCATTTTTTAATGTTTAGAGACCGCCATTTTTTAATAGCGAGTTCAAGCCTTTTTGCCTTTACAAGATCCAAGGTGATCGACTTATTAAATTAGAAAAAGATATGCACTTGACTACTTTTTCACATATCAATCTGCCTATTATACACAGAACTGGCGAACTACTAATATTCCTGTTCTGTGTGATATACTAACCCTTCTGCTGAAATCTTGAGTGACACTGAAAATCATGTCGGAACTTGAATGTACTGGCGACATGTTTAGTTAGGTACGTCCAGTAGGAGGTTCAAGCTTCGGTCGAAGCCCCGCATCAGTGCTTGATCATCAGTGGTTACCTTTTGAACACAGTCCAGGGATTAGATAAAGGTCTATGGAAGAGAGTGAGTAATTAGCCGTATTTAATTTAATTTATTTAATTAGTAGGGGTTACCTGGTAAATTAAAATTAGATTATTTAAGATAATTTAAGATCATTTATAACGAAAAAACCAACTTTCAAATGCCACGCCTGCTTTTCAGTAGTAAGTTTGAGATGCCGTATCGTCATATCTCTGGAGATCAGATCTTGAACAAATTTAAATAGGACCGCCTCGGAGACCTACCTATGACACAAACAAAACATTCAATTCGGTTCACAATTAGCGGAATAATCGGGTAACAAACATACATTAAAAAAATATACAGACGAATTGACATCCTCCTTCTTTTGAAGTCGGTTGATAAATTCATATTAGTTTCAACTTTAGAGCCTACATAAAATATGATAGCAACTTATGAATGGGAGTTCTAGGGAAGTGTGACGGGACTCCCGGATAACGTGTTCGTTCATAAACTCAGCTATCAATCACAAAAGGAAATCTTTTCAGTTATAGGATGGCAGCATACAAAATATTTCTGAAATAATTATTTTCATAAAATTACTCCAAATCAAACTTAAGTTATTCAATTGTATTGTATTTCATTATATTTGTTCATAAATAAACAAAGAAACGTTCAAAAGTGAAAGTTCATTGATTGATGACATTGCAATTCCCGAACGAATCAACAAACGAAAACGTTCATTTAATTTGACGTTTCTAAAATTTTGGTTGTGAATTGAATTTTCGAAAGCAATTTTTATCAGTAATATAATACTCGTCGTTTATTTAAAATTACAACTATTACAAGCAATAAATAGTTTCTACGAGAAATTGCAACGTAAACACAACAAATAACAGTGTAAGACAGTATTAAAACTCGAAATTGTAGTGCTGTGTTGTCAGAAAAAGTAGCATCAAAAGATAGTGATTCACCAGCGTACCTTAACCTTTATTATGAATAAAAAGCTAGCCAGAACTGGCCCTAGAATACGTATAACGAGACCAGCAAGAATAAAGGCCGAGGACGAATCTAAGTACATATACACCTGTCAATTTTGTCGATTGAAATTTACGCAGAACAGCCATTTCTTTCGCCACATGACTTCGAACCATGAAGTGCAGCAAAAAGCGGCTACATTTGAATGCAACGAGTGTCAGATAGTGTTCTCTAAGAAGGCTAATCTCGATCTTCATTGTCAAACGCATCATCAAGTAAAAAGCAAGTCAAAATGCGAGAGTTGTGCGATCACATTTAAGTCCAGATACTGTCTCCGTCGACACTTGAAGATGAAGCAACTGATGCAGGAAAATGCGTGTTTAAAGTGTCAGAAGAAATTCATAAGTAAAGATGGGCTAGCTAAGCATGTCATGAATAAGCATACGTTCAAGAATGTTACGTTTCAGTGTGATTTGTGTTCGTTGAAGTTTAAAGCGCAGGAGTCACTCCGGAGTCATTTGACTCGAGTTCACAAGAGATTATGATTTTTAGATTTAGTTCTTTAGTTTTACTTAAGTCAGTTTTTTGGTGTGTTGTTAATGCCAGTTAAGTTTTTTGAAGTTATGCTTCTTTGGTGCATTTGTAAAAATTATGAGATTAAAATATTTATGATACACCGACAGCACTGAAATTAGCTGTTTATTACGATGCGTGCCTCTCAAATTTTCATTCCTATTATAAACAAAGTGTTGTGGCATACGAGATGGAATCTTAAGCTGTTTTTGTTTTGTTACGCCAAAGAAGTATAACTTCATACGTGCATACTTAAGTACACACACACGCACATTTTGTTTTAAACACGGCAAGCAAGCTTTCGTCATGTATACAATTAGTGTCTGCCCATAGCAGATACTGTGGTATCAAAAGCTTTGGATTTTTCGACATGACAATGTCTAATAAATCGATGAACACTGGCATGCACAAAAAAGTGTCCTGTTAAGCTTGCGCTCATTGTATGCTTGCGCTCATTGTATGCTTTCGCTCATTGTATGCTTGCGCCGATTTCATCAATGTTTTGTTATTACATTTTAACGTTAAACTATCGTCCGTAAACCGTAAACCAACTACAGACAACCAATTTTTTAATACCAGACCAGATAGGCAAATGTTACACCACTATCTTACCTGATGATAAGTAAAGATGCGATCAATGATGTTGCATACTTGCCTAGAAAGTACATGCTCACTCGTGATTGTCAAAATTCTGTGCATCACCACACTGCATCTGTTATACTGAGCAAGTAGCATATTATATAGCTATAGTGCTATATAGCAGTTTCCTAGCTTAGATAATTATCTAATTATAGAACATTATCATAAATTTAAAATGCTGCACTTATTTTTGTTTAATTATGGCTCCACACGATTAGTGTATTTAGTCAGTGTCAAAGTATTAAAATTATATAAGTTTTTGTAAAATAAAGCAAGTAAAGATGTGGACTTTACTGAAGATTTACTATGGAATTTTGGCAAAAATGCAAATGGCTTGTTTTTCAGCATAGTGCTGTTTCCAGGCAACTTGGTCGGACTGAAATAGTAATTTATGTTCATGGATGGTATTTAAAAAACTAAATAGAAAAAGAGTTTTATAAACATCTTTTAAGAAACTGTAAATTAAAAACTACAAGATACAGAGTAATGGATATTTAGAAATTAATTTACCTACATAGATTAAATAATGTTACTAAATGAATTACAAAAATAAAAATCTATGACCAATTTAGATTCTAATTAATGATTTATTGTGTTTTAAAATATGCCACCATATCTGAACGATAATTTCTTTGAAAACAAAAGCTTACTAGCAATGTGAGTTGCACATTACTAGCCTTGTTAATTACCTCACAACCACTTGATCACCAAGCTATTGCCACTTTTAACTGGATTCAACTACATCAAAAAACTGGCTTTTAAATATATTTCGATGTTATTCGGAAGTTTTTTCTTTGTTAATTGCCCAGGCCAACACACTCATGACGGTGAGAGGGCTTTTTGTGTTGATAAAAAATTACATGTTAAAATTGTAAAATTTAAAAATGTGTATATAACCTAAGCTCGAATAAAAATGTGTAAATTATTGTATGAGGTATATTAGTATTGGTTTTTTAAATTATTAGTGATAGTCATGCACTTGACCAGCACCAATATCCTGCCTAGTGGGTTACAATAGTTACAAACAAATTGCTAATACAATTGTTATTACAATTACTATATAATTGTTAATACAATTACAAAACAATTGTTCATACAATTACAGTTAAATTGTTAATACAATAAAATTGCTTTAACGTTAGTTAGTATGGGCAGAGATAAGTATCAACGATTGCTCACTCCACTTATACTTATACTTTTGAACAAACCTTGTTACTTAAGTACATCTCATAATAGGCATGATGACAAATTTTGAAAAAGTGCTTTGTAATGTTTAGAATTATTTATAATTTATACAAAGATTTAGTATAAAAATACAAATAAATTCACGCCAAAACGCATCAGTGTCATAGTGTTGAAGATGATGTCACGTTCGAGTAAACACTTGAGAAAATATGCAATGTAGTACTATTGTGTATTCTGTGGTTCTGTCTATTAATTTGTTGTTTTTTTTACTCTAACGTGACGTCATTCTTTTTGATTAGCTTCCGGCATATCATGGCATGGCAACTACATAATTTTTGTGATTTTTATCAGGGTTCGAAAATATCCGATATTTATTATAAATATCAAAATATCAGATATTTGTAATATATATCAAATATATATCAAGTTTGATATATATCAATTTCGTATGAAAGCCATATTATTATTTTATTGTATTATTTATGAATACTATTTGCATATGTGTTACATAAACATACTAAAATTATCAAAAAAAAATGTTTTTAATTTTTTTTTTTAGATACTTGAAATTAGACAAATTAAACCAAAACAAAATCTACTTTTAGATAAGGCAAAATCAACTAAAAAACAATATAGGAAGTAGAAATAGTAAATAAATAACAAACACTAAAAATTACTTCATAATATTATTTTTTTAACCATTTTTTTATCGCAATATATTATTAAAAAAAACATTTGATATATATATCTTCGAACCCAGTTTGATATATATCGGATACATATCTTGATATATATCAATTGATATATATCCTTGAACCCTGATTTTAATTAACCGTCATCATACCTAAACAATGTGATGTCAACAACGATAATATGTAATAATGTATATAGTGTGGAGTGAGCAATCTTAACTGTACTTATCTTTGGTATGGGATAGACCATTTTGTGTATGGCACAGACCTAGAATAACTAAAATGCCTTAAACATTTATTTTAGACATGCTCTGCTATGGCTGATATGCTATGAGATGCACTTATATGACTGTAACTTGCATTACTGCATCTTAATATCTCAAAGTAAGCTTAAATTAAGAATGTTATAGTCCTACTTGTAAAAGCCCAGGACTTAAAGAGGCAATGTAGTCTAAAATGGTATTGTTATTAATTAGAGAACACAGTAGTAAAGGTTCTGGAGTACAGACTTTAATCCAATCCACATATTAGTGTCATTGTTGTAGGGGTCTACAAAAGTTTACTCAAGGTCTAAAACTTTCTTTGTACCTAACTGCTGCAAAGCCAAAAGGAAGTATTATATTTTTAGCAGTCTTATTTTTGTATTTATGTATGTTTCACCGTAGTGCCTAACAGTTTAGTAGTCTCAGATAATTTTGACTAATGAAATGTCAATCTATTAATTATTATGGTCTCGGTGATATCAACAAAATTGTTTCCACAGTCGGGTTTTTGTTTTTTTATTATGTAGAATCTTGTTTTAATCTTACTATGCTGGAGAAGGGGATATGCTACTGCCATAGAGCAACATCTCTCCTCGGGTCTTTGCTGCAATGTTTCCATTTACTTATGCTTCTGCTACCCATGTAGTTTTTTAGTATCCATCAGAAGATCTCCGTCGGGTAAAAGCCTCTGCCATTTGCCTATTTTGGTCTCTGGCAACTCATACAGTGAACTGAAGCTGAATGCATTTGTTATGAGAATAAAACCTGCTCTTAAAATGTCTCTGGGTCATGTCAGAGGAATATAAAGTACGGAATAATTAAAAACAACTCTTACTGTCTGGTTTTTTTTTTATTTGGCAAGCGGCAAACAAGTTAAAAGTCCTCCTGATGGCAAGTGGTCACCGCTGCCTATTGACAGCCTATTGACAGATGTCAATAGGCAGAGGTTATGCCATTGTGTTGCTTACCCTTATTAGAGAGCACTCTCATTACTATTCGTTTGAAGCTACCCAGATCTACCACTTCTGTAGTATCCTGTTCCTACCACTTCTGTGATATGATGCTCCAGCTTCATCATCCATCTTCATTCATCATCTGCAGCTTGTGTTATCCCACTGCTGGGTATAGGCCTCTCTCAAGTGATACAATTAGTTACAATCCTGTGCTGTATCAAAATTTGACCCGTGATCTTTACGTATTTATATCGTGGTTAACCTACATTGGTTATTTGTCGACCAATGCTACGTTCGCATTAACTTTGCCAAAGATAAGTAAATATAAAGATTGCTTACTCCATACAATATACATAATTACGTGTTAGTGTCATCGGTACCTCGTAGTTCCACTTATTATAATGTGATGGCGTTACTGTGCATACGCATGACTTCTGTGTATTAGTGGAATTACATGGTACTGACAATGGTAATAAGTAATAATGAAATGTTACTGGACTTAGCCACATGTCCTGCCCAGACCTATTATAAAAATTGATACAAACCCCTTTCGAAAATGGCTGTTGCATAGTAAGATATACAATACTTAGACCTCGTTGTAGGCCCTTGACTGATTAGTTCTTGAAAGGGATCTACAGGGTGTTTAAAACTGAAGATCTTAAATGTGACTTGCATAGTAAAATTTACATGAAATTGTGGTTATTGAATAATTTTTATGTTACTGACTGTATTTGTATTATGTGAAAATACCTATGGTCTTTTATTTACAAATTTTTTTTTCATCTTCATTTATTTAAAAAAATCTAAAATGTGTTCATTATTGTTTTACTATACCAATTTTATTTATATTTTCACATCACTCTGTTCTTATGATTTTTGTAAATTATTAGTTAATTCAATGATGTTTTGAAAATTTATTTCTTTATGTTATTTTACAAGTGATTTTTTTAATTTCAGTTTTTGGTTTTGGTTTTCCATTTGTCCAATCTACCTACTACAACAATCTCAACTCTGTTTTATTTTTGTGTTTACAAATTACTTTATTTTAGGATACACAGTGTTTAAAATTTAAAGTAGGAAAATACATAAAGTTAGATCACTTTGTACATATAGTTATTTTTAGTAAATTATGTAGTTAAAATGTATACAAACTAAATGTTTTGTTTATATTTATTTCTAAGGGTATTTAAATGAGAAATAAAATATTTTTACCATATTTTTATACTTATCAATGCCTGTAATAATTCCCTAATTACCTATGTATATTACGGCTATGCAATTATTTATCAATGACGCAAGCAGCGGTTGGAAACAAAGAGCTGAAGATCGAGGTCAGTGACTCTCCGGTGAAGGTTAAACATTGTTAAGAAACCGCCAACCCCCTGTATGGTGGTAGGACACTATCTAGTGTCCGCCTGGCCACCCTCAAGTTAGAAAATCTGTCGCCAAACATCTAATGTGTTTTGGCAGCTATCCATGAGAGCCAGTTCCCATTCTAGGCCTAGCGTGCTGTTCTGCTGCGTAGCTCGACCGCATCATCACTTACCAACAGGTGAGATTATGGTCTAACGCTAGCCTATAGTTATAATTATTATTAAATTTTATACATTTGTTACAATGGTTGGTGGATTTGCAGATTTTTTGCCAGTGTCGGGCAGATTCGCCATTTTAATATTTAAAAAAACTGCCTTAAAAATTATTACCAGGCAGAAAAACTACGCGAGCCCTCACAAAGCTGGGCTTTAAGCTAGTAGTATACTGTAAAGGACAATTTTAATCTATTATATGGGGCCAAGGTATTATTTGGATAAGGATTCATACTATATATTAGAAAATAGCCTTGGAAGTTCATAATGTGGAAATTACGTAACGTTTTTTATTCAAAAATTAAAGATTAAAATGGTTATTGTGAGTTAACCTTAAGAGATAGATATATGCTTACGCGGATATTTTTGTAGGTCTTAAGTTGTACAACTCTTCCATAGATACTATTCTTCCATCTATTTTCGATTGAGCAGCGTTCGTAAAAAACGTGATTTCTCGATTGTTTTATTGTCGACCTAGGTTGCAATATAGGTCTCCACGAATGTACCTATGATTTAAACGGAATAATATATAGCCTATTTTTATTCCGAAAGTTCATTCTATATATTAGTGAAATAATTTTTATAATCGGTCCAGTAGTTTTTGAGCCAAATCAATACAAACATACAAAATTACAAATGTTCTCTCTTTATAATATTAGTATAGTATCTTTATACATTAAAAATCAATTATGATATTTTTTTTACTTCCGCCCTACCTGTGACCCATGCTGCCCTACCTCTAATTCAACTCTAGCTACAGTCTTGTTGACTACCAAACTAAAGTCAGTGTGTAGAGACTTCCTACCGGCGCCAGGGCCCCTAGACAAAACCCAATTTCCTGTTTCCATTCACGATAACGCAAGTTCAAAATGTATGGGAATGACATATTTTTTGCGGAAACATAAATGTCATTCCATACATTTTGAACTTGCGTTAGTGTGAATGGAAACAGGAAATTGGATTTTGTCTAG
Organism: Cabera pusaria; assembly: GCA_954871355.1. NCBI lineage: Eukaryota > Metazoa > Arthropoda > Insecta > Lepidoptera > Geometridae > Cabera > Cabera pusaria. The sequence goes on along the minus strand of OX940912.1, from coordinate 3,406,449 downwards.
GGCACCAGAACAGCTAGCAAAACATCTCACTCGCCGATTTTGACAACCTTTGTTGTACTGTACCTAATATGTCAGGTAATCTGTATGGATCAGTTCCATTCGGATCATGATATGTACTGTGATCGGTATGCGTTTCACTATTCACTTATTTTTTTCATATATAAAAATTGTCTGAAGTAATGAAACACACAGTTACGTGTATGGTTGGCAACCCTTCTTTAATATTTTTTTAATAGTATGACGTCAAAGATTGGATGACAGCTGATTGGTTCATTACTTTTGTTTTTTTTTATTCAAAGCGTTAAATTCTGCTTTTGCTATGTTTACTATGTGTTTACTTGATAATTGATTATGATTTATTTTATGATTTTGACGTGTATATGTGCGCATATTAGTACTGCCTACCTACATACTGATCTAGCAAATTTGCTATCAAACAAAGAGTGAATCTTATGTAGGTATGTAGTTATTTTATTTTTTATTTTGAGCCGTTTATGTCCCACTGCTGGGCAAAGGCCTCCCTGCCCTCTTTCCAATGATCTCGGTCGGCAGCTATGGATTGCCAGTCTTTATGATAGGAGTCTTGCTCATCCCGCCACCTCATCCTGGGCCTGCCGCGACGTCGTTTAACGTTGCGTGGGTTCCACTCAGTGGTGAGCTTAGCCCACAGCTCGTCCGACATGCGACAGACTTGTCCAGCCCAGTTCCACTTCAGACTGGCAGCTTTTTGACCAACGTCAGCGATTTGAGTTTTGGAGCGCAATATACTGTTTCTAACGCGGTCTGATAGTCTGACGCCCAGTATACTACGCTCCATTGCACGCTGGCAATCCCTGAGAGAGTGTTTTTGATGTTCTGTCAAAGACCAAGTCTGAGCACCGTAGGTTAAGATGGGGAGAATGCATATATCCATGAGTTTCCTTTTAAGGGTAAGACGAAGTGTTCCCTTCATAAGGTCTTTCATCGACCAGTAGCTTTTCCAGGCGTTTTCGGTACGTCGCGTAAGTTCTTTATCTTGTCTTGCTTGAAAAGAAACTACTTGGCCGAGATAAAGGTACTCATGGACATATTCAATCTCAACACCATCAATGTCTAACCTACGTTTCGTGCTATTTGTCATAAGGTACGTAGTACATACTATTAATTATTCTGTGCATCGAGGTACATGTAAACCAGAGGCGCCCATCATAAACTGACTTACGTGCCGAGCGGCGCGTGATCAGGCGTGAGGAGTACTTACGCTAAACTAAGCGAGATGTAGATTCAGCACTGCTTTTTATTTGAACGTAGAGCTAGTCCGCGACGCCACATCTGGTACGTAGTACATATACATCGATGATTCTGTGCTACTGCTACTGCTATACGTGTTGTGGGTAGTGACAAAAGCCAATAGCCGCGTACTGACTGAGCAAGCAGCCTCGCCAGGCAGCCGCGCGAGGCAAATCCTCGGTCAGTCAGGACGTGCCTCGGCCGAGGCAAATGCTCGCGCTGCCTCGCCCGAGCGTGCCGCGGCCCGAGCCGAATGTTGTCGGTTTTTGTCGATGCTCAAAAGCGCCTCGTTAGCCGCGTACTGACTGAGGCGGCCTCGCGAGGCAAACGTCCGAGCTGCCTCGCGAGGCTGCTCGCTCAGTCAGTCCGCGGATAAACTTTTTTTTTAGGTGCACAGATTATTATCACAGTGCGAATAGGTTGAGTGGCTTGCCCTGTTAAAATATCCATACATCCATTATCGGTGGTTCCATCAGTGGAATAAGGGCCGGCGCTCACTGCTGGCACGGCACGGCGTGTCATGGCAAAGGATTTTATTACTAATCAAGTTATTATGAATCTTATTTCAATGAGTCTAGAATGCATGTTACTTTATTTTGATACCACGATGCCGCGACGTAACGTGACGTGCCGCGGTATGCTGCAGCATGACGCGACGCGCCACGGGATGCTGCGGCATGACGTGTCATGCCGTTTCATTGTACGGGTTGCATTTCCCAGAATTGCAAAAAAACATCCCCAATGTAACTTTGGCTGGGCTTTCAGTAAGATGCCACGGCATGCCCCGGAATGCTACGACATGCCACGGAACGTCGCGGGATGCCGCACCACAACTTGCCGTGCCATGCCACGCAGTCAGTGAGCGCCGGCCCTTAATCAGCGGCATCATGAGAAAACTGAGATTATCTTCTCACAACATTTCGCATTTACAGTAGGATCTTAAAAATCAAGTAATGGGATTTTATATCTGTCTGCCATAGTCAACATACTATGGCCCATAGACAGTGTTGGCTGCCTGAAGGCCTCTGTGACAAGGGCTACGAATGTTTTTAGGTGCCTATTAGTCTAGTAGACACCTACTAGTCTAGAAGGTACCTTCTAGTCTGTCTAGAAACTAGACAAACTAGACCTAGGTAGGACTTTACGTGTCATGCGAATCACGTCTAGTAAGATAGGAATTTCCGTCTGGGTTGTAATTGAAAATAAAACAAGTGATGTAAAGATTTAATATTGGACTAATATTTAGTAAAATACCATATTATAATAATAAAATTCATATAAAAATTCAAGTATTTCAGTTTTTAAACAATACCTACTACAGCTTATCGGGTGTCGAGCGCTAAAAAGGTAAAGTATGATTTAACATATTAGGTAAGTAACGCGTTACTAATTTATTTTTATTTTATAGCTGCATTACACATTTCTATTATCAAAAACCCTACCATTGCGTATTTTCCTATGGTTTGAATTAAGTAGTAGGTACATATACCTATATAGTTATTTTTATTCGAGATGTTTTTAGGTTCAATACAAATATATGGTATTAAATATTTTGGATTATAATTAAATATTAATTTTACGTACTGTCATAGTAATTAAACTTTCTTAAAATAAAAACCAAACTCAACCCCCGATAAGCCATTTCATAATTCTAATTAATAATACTATTCAAACAAAAATAAAATTCACTCTTATTAAATAACAAAACGCAAACTACATAGTTAAACCTACATTTATTTATTGTAAATAAATATATTATAAAAATGAACATTCGATATTTTATAAAGAAATCATACAAAAATCAAAATAGTAATAGTTGTAAAGCTCCAATTTAATTATTTTTTGTATCTACATGCTTTGACAAATAGGTTTACATCTCATTTTACTATTTATAGACAATGTTAAATATACATAAATACTCTTATATTTACTGCCAATGTGCAATTTTAAATTAGCGAAGCTTAGTCTAAGTTGCAGTGTAAAAATACAGAAAGAAAAAATCGAAAAAAATACTGAAAAAATTATTAAACTCTATAATAATTAAACAACTACACTAAAGTGAATAACATATAGCTACTATAAAAAAGTTATACAAAACAGGTAAAAAATAAATAAATAGGAATAAACATCAAAAATACATCAAAACAAGCTTGTGATGAAACACTATAAAACTGATAAAACTTGTAATACAATCCCATTAAAATCGGAAATGATGCGTGCTCTACATATCGATGTGCAATAGCTCAATTTGATGCAACATGTTCCTCAATCAGATCCAATATTTTGCTCAATATGATCCAATAAATGTATTAATTTGAAACGGGTTATTCCCTGCCCTGCAGTCCAATTTTATCCACGTTTAAAAATTTGATTCAGATCAGCTAGTGATCCAACAGAATAAGCAATACGATCCCGCAAGCTTTAATGTACTATATAACACGTTGCATAATTTGATCACGAGGTAGATCAATTTGATCCAACATGTTGCTCAATTTGATCCATAAAGTAAATCCATCATGAACCACCAATTATCCAGAGCACTTATCCAACCAATACAGGAATTAAATAGAAAATAGGAATCAGTGGGACGAATTTGGTCACCCCACCTTGTCTTTTTGGTAAACGTCTTTGGGACGCTGTCTTTGGTCAACACTAGAAAGTGAAGCGATGAAACTAGTGTGCTTGCACGAAAAATACTTCAGCTAATATTTTAGCTAATATACACGTTTTTACGTAGTGCGATACTTACGTGCTTTTTTGGTAAGTGTGATTGTACGCACTCGCAAATAAATGTAAATTAGCTATTTAAGGAGATCGCACCTAGTTGATTCTATCAATATTTGTTAGAAGTAAAGTATCAAAAACGCATTCAATAGGTAAATATAGATTACAGCGCACACACTAGATAAAAAAGTGTACTTATAAAAATAGGATCTGTGAGTCTGTGACAACACCTAATAAAAGAAATTGTGAAAATTGCACTATCCCTGAAAGCAAACTACAAGACAAACACAGAAAGAAAGTTTCAAATTCATTTTAATATCTCCACAATAGTTCTAAAATAATTCATAGGCATTTAAACAAAGGGGACTATAATGGTTATAAAAGCGGAGCGAAACACTTTCAAAACATTTAAAATTAATTTTCAAATCAATAAATTTTTACAAACAAATCATTTGTGACGAACGCTTTTGTATCCAGCGGTGACCACAGGCACAGTGTATTAACGTAGTTGTCCAGCAATAACATATCTAATATGTGAGAACAAATATTAGTATTTCAAGCTCTAAAATTAGCACACCCAGCACTAAACTAACACGAGTACTTAAATTATGTCGCAGATAGAATTTGTTGCTGCAAGTAGTAACTAGTTAACTAGTTTTACACAATCCACCTCAAAGTCACAAATCAAACAGCTCTGCTTTACAACTACGTCATCACACTGTTCCCACATAAGTTGAAAATGTGCTTAACTCTAAAAGAAAGCTTAACAAATTATCCTAAATTAAGATCGAGGAAAGTAAGAACTTCGATCAACTAACGTCTCACTAAAGCTGTCACTAGTTTAAACCTTAAAAACGCCGGATGAAAAAGCGTTCAATATAACTAGCAAAAAATATCAGAATTTCCACTATTCAAATTATCAATTTATCAACAAAATTGATTCTATTCAACAAGTTACTGAAACAACTGTCTATAAAAATATATAAATCTTATTTCAAATTAATTTAAATAATAGGTACAGTAAGTACCGACTCGGTGTTTTGCGCAATCGTCGCCCAGCTAAGCTGTGGTAATCGCGAGTCGGCGTTTTATACCATTTAGAAAAATCTATTTTAAAAATAAATTCAATGCACCATCACGGCGTCGCTCAGATAGCGTCGAAAACTGCGAGGATCGCACCGGAAACACGACGGTGCAAACAATTTTCATTTATACAAACTTAAATATTGTCTAGCAACGTTACAAGGTATTTAGGTACTATTTTTTATCATTATACAATATACTCAACTAGGTAGGTATTAATGAATTGCGCTACTCTTCGCTATTTTAAAAATTATGTAATAATTTCACTAGACCTCTGGCAAGAGGCGCGGCGCGGGCGCAGTCTCGGCGCTAACAACACTCTCTAACACCGGCCCGCACCGAATCGAACCGTAAAAATTCATTTTTTTTTTGCGGATTTTTATTTTTTTATTCACTAGGAAAGTTCCAACGATTCTCTATGTACATGCAAGTGAAAAATAGTGCGAAAAAAACTCACTCTGAGAACGACCACGAGGGGAAACATCGACTTCAATTTTATTTAAAAAACATCAACAATTCGTTTAATATATTACTTTAGCTACTATACCTCAAAAAAGTACAAATTCATGTTCAAAAAATGTTCGTCAAATAACGTTTCGACGTTCGCTCACAATGCCCCCGCTTGTGTACCACGCAGTGATATGCCAAACGACAAAATTACAATCTAAAATGAAAATATATCCGCTTCGCATCGCACACCTATCAATATAAAACAGACAACAACAAGAGCACGCCTAGAGGCGTTCAAAACAAGAATATAGAGTAAAAACAATCCTACAACTACTAACTAAAGTAACCACAAAACTTAAAAACAATCGCCCCGCACTATCAACAAACTTAAAAACTCATATTAAACTTAAAGTCATCAAACTTACAATACTTCTAAATCGGAAAACATTCGAAACTGAAAACTCACGGGGCGAATAATGAGAAAAAGCCTTAACAAGAGAAACAGACAAAAAGCAGAAACTGGGAAAGTTGAAACTTTCTCCCGTAGATTGAACTAAACATAAATTTGGTACTAACTCCTCCATACCTACGCGTTTTAACTAGCCTCGATTGACGCAGCCTTCCGGTAATATAACTAGACTGACATTACCGTGGAACAAGAGTACAATTACATTCAATGAACTCACACAATGACTGCATTTTGTAGTTGCTAAGTATTGCCATCCTGTGGCTTCAATACACTACCATTATTTTGGTAAAAAAACGTCTATTTGTGCCTAAGCCTAGCTACACAAGGGAAGGCTGGTGTGGCTACATCTGGTGAGGATACCAAGCATCTAGCCATAGTGCAAAAGCAGACAGACCCACCCGTTCGCAAACAGACCACATATCCCAAACACACCTCGGTTTTATAAAAATCTAACACCAATTATTATTTAGTCGCTGGGTCGACACAGACCTTCAAGGAATGTTTATTTTCTTTGATTTATCAAAGCTTATATTTTCTATGAAGACATGACATTTTACGAGAAACTGCAATGGTTTTAAATTGCAAAAGTCAATGCTAAGTTTCTAATGATTGCATTCGACATAGAAAATCGGCTCATCTTTCATTATTTTATGGAACACTTGAAGATCTGTTATGAATCGTAAATACGATTGTTTTGTACAAAACCCGCCCAAGCATTTCACAGCTACAACGTTGCGCGTAAAGTAAAAAATCACGATCCGAATTACACAATTATTAATCCTTTTTTATAAAAATACAAAAATACAAAATGGGACAGTGCGACCATACAACATACTAATTCACTCACGCGTCCCGCCCTTCTCATTATGTTCTCAACTAGGAGGGTAGGGGGCAAACATTTTCTTTACTATTCAAAAAAATATTGAGCAATTTCATACAAAAAAACCACCAAAAAGGAAAACGCACACACCGGTCAAAAAAAAGTAGAAAACGATTCACATACATTCAATTTACAAAAAACGTTACAAACCAAAGATTTAAATTTACAAAGTGTTGCCACATAAATGAAAAAAAAACTACCAAAGAAAATGCAGTCGAAATTAAGTCGAATAAATATGGTGGGTACTTAAAAATAATATTCATAATAAAGAGAAAATGGGCTATGAAAACGTATGTGCCAAGGTGATGATGGTTTTTATTATAGGTGTGTATACGGGCGTAGTTAAGGCGTGTATTGAAAATATCTAGGAAATAACTATTTATAGTTTATTATTAGAGGAAACCGCAAACTGCCGACTTCGTATTATTAATTCGCTATCATACTGAAACTATTATTTTACTATTATTATATATTTTTAACACGTTTCACTGTGCTTTTGTAAGATTTACTGTTGTGATCTTTTTTAACATTTTTTTTACTAAAAATACATATCTAAAATACTATAATAATAATTTTTGAATATTTTGTCTACTAATTGCATATAACTTGAACATTTGTCATTCAACAGATGTTAGAAAACATCACAACGCTGTATATTATGGCAAATAAGGTTCACTAAAATGCTTCTACTATTAAAATTGTACCTACTTAAACCTTACAAAATTTGTAGATTTTATTGGCTTATTTCTTATCCGCCCGAGCTATAAGTACAGAATAACCATTATACTATTATTTTATTTTAATGAAGTCGGTAAATACAATAAAGTATCGAATTCGCGAAAGAAGTGTTTTCGGACCGAAACGCGTGTAATATATAACAAGGGTTCAACGAAACATTTCGTCAAACGGACATCAAATAACCAATTCCAAACCAAATAATAAATACATGAATGGGAGGGGTACATCAGACACATTCGCCACAACAAGGCACTATCAAGCCTACATTCACCGTATTTTAAATTTTCGAAAAAGATTCGAGACGACACGAAAAACCGCTTCGAAATAAAAAAATGATATCAAAAAATTCACGCAAGTCTTTTTACTACAGTCTATTTTAAATAGTCCGTGGTCTTTTCGGGATACGATGTCCTACAGGGTCGAATCTAGGACTCGAAGGGTCGAGTGTTGCTAGATATAAAGAAACATCCCATATTTGAGGGAAACCCCTTCTAGTTTCGACTCCTTGTCTACCTTTACACCTATTCACTTGATACAATTTTAAGTACATACATATTTGATTATTTAAAAAATTACTCGATTACCGCGATCTATCGGTTTCGTATTTGAATCACGCAAATTGGTCCGTATGCAGTCAATATCTATAAAAAATAAAAATGGACAACTTTATGACCAAAGACGTTTAGGAGACGATATTGTGACCAATTAGTGACGTTAAATATAGGTACTAAATTGGTATAAATATTGGCTTCTTGAAGCCATACCACCAATTTGTCACAATTTAGATGAAAAAGATACCTCAGCTTAAATACTCCTGAGCTTAAATGTTTTCTTTTCATTTTAATTTGTAAGATATTATTAAAAAATATAACGAAATAACAAATGAATACACATTTGTCTATTTTAGTTGCTGCAGTTGTGGTATCATTTACACCTTTTATCAAAGCACTAACGAATTTGGCGAATAAACGTTCCAAATAAAAAAAAAATCGTGATCGCTAAAGCAGTTTGTGAAAGATTCGTACTTTTATTCTAAGTTATTAGATGTTATAATTTATTATAATACTTAAAAACATTCTAATCTACTTTCTATTGCACTATCCCGGCGTTTCCAAAAAATATTTTTCTATATATAATAATTATTATTTAACTAAAATCTTTGCGTCACGCAACATTTCAGTGCACGAGACGATTTGCTGAATCAGCAAGAATTGATGTAAAAAGAAGAAATGGTACAAATAAGCAAAATTAGATTTTTGTGGCTTAGCTTGTCAGACTTATAAGCACATCTTGAACTTTTGTTTTGCACTTATTAGCTAGTCTCAGTCCCGCACAGTTAAAATGTCTCCACCTTATGAATTACAGCCAGATTGGTAATTCGTTTGCACTCGATACCGGTCCCTACCGCCTCCCGATTATAAGATGTCAAAATAAAGTCGATTTTTGCTTCCATTCGAAAAATAGATTCTCGAAACAAGCGTAGTATGGTGAAAATATCTTAATACAGGGTGGAAAAATATATTAGTTCACGGACGGTGAAGAAACGCGTCAGTTAAGATCGCAATAATTTTGTAGAACAATCATTAAATTCAAATTGTCATACGAATTGCTACACCGTCAGAAAAACTATCATGTACTTGTCTTATAAAATTGTATTAAAAATTGTTGCAATCTACCAATCGCGTTCCACCCAAACGCCAGTACCGTTCACAGCCTGTATTTCTAGATGCAAAAAAAACGTTCTACCTTATTGCCAACGTCTAAAATCCAAAAAGGCACAAACTATGCTAAAATGAATCAACGGGGACGTAACACCAGCAACAATATCCAAGTCTTATTGTATGAAATTCATTCTAACTACAACAGGTACAATAATTGTAATTTAAGAAGTCAGACAATCCACTTATGTCTTATTTAATATTTTTATGTGAGCGTACACACGATCGTGCGCCTAATAGAAATAGTGCGTCGCTTTCAATGGAGCCATGGTTTTAGACTAGAAATATTTAGCTCAATTGAATAAATCAGCAACATCTGTCTTTGGGACGTTTGACACTAATATTTTTGTTATTTTAACATCGTGGATCAAAAATAATCAATGATACTAATCAGAGTTTTGTTTAGATTTGCAAAAACATTTAACTTCATGGATCACACTTATTTATATTTTGCATTTTGTTTTTTATTTGCATGAACCCTTTAGTGCGAGGTCATGCAAATCACTTAGCCATTCAATTCAATCAGCTAATAAGACGATTATCACATATTCAAATGTTTGAAATGTTAAGAGCGAGCATATTATAGGTACAATCCCATCTGAACTGTTTAGTATTTTGTACGTACACAGACTAAGGTATACATAATGCTTAAAAAGTTTAGTAAATTGTAACTCGCTCTTAATTAAACCTGTAAGAATCGTAAACAAATCGCAAATACTTTCAGCATGGCCCAGAGGTTAACTCTTTCTCAGATTTTTGTAAAATCAATATTTTGATTTTGTTTGTTAAGTTATTTAATGAAGCCTGGTAAATATCAAGTCTAAACACATGGCAACACCTGCATTCTTACCATAAACCAACTGACAACTAGCTAAGTAATTTTGCGTACATATTTCGCTTAAATCGAATCTATGACTCTTATCTTCCGCGAATTTCACCAAACGAATCGTAGAAGACAGAGCCCAAACCCCTTGTACTTGAATTCTATAATATTTTGCTTATTAATAACATTGGATAATGTTGCATTTCAAATTTTCCTAATTGTAGACGCGTTATACATACAATATCATCCCGAAATAAATTATCGATTTTACTTTAACGTTTACAGTTTTGTATTAGAAATTACGCGGAAATAATTTACCGTCGAATACAAAACCCTCGCGTAGTAGTAGTACACAAAAAATCGATAAGAATATCTCGTCATATATGGCGTCCAATTTCAACCAATCAGTGGTTGTCGTTTGCGAGTCAAGTCCGTTGGTGTTGCCATCAAAACAATTGTACCATTTCAGTAGAAAAAAACTACCAAAACAGCGGCAATAAAAGCCTTGTCCAAACACCGGTCACTACCCACTCTAGAATAATATTAAAGGGTAGTTTTTTTACTTATCTTAAAATAATAGTTAAACTTTCTAAGAAACTGCGTTAAAAATATTTTGCTAAGCCGTTGTTTGGACAAGATTTTTATAATATCAAATCCGACATGTGTTCGAAAACAAAGTTGAAATAGATTCAAAGTCAACGAGAGAATTAAACTAGTGGTGTTGTTTTTGATATTCTATTTCATCTTTGTGACACTTGCGACGTGGGAGAGTAGCGTGACTGGGCAGTAGATAGGGTAGTAGACAGGGTAGTGGACGGGTAGTAGTCTGGCTATGTAGCCACATTCTAAGCTAGGTAGTAGACTGGTAGTTGAATAGGTAGTAGATGTGCTGAATTTCTTGATAGATGACGCTTCAGTAAACTTTTTATCAATGTTAGTGGTAGCAAGGTACTTAGTAATATTTGGGTTGGCCAGTTATTGAAAAGAAACTGCTCAATGTTTGGTTTGAATTATCATATTAGAACGCATCATTTTCCAAGCAAAACGACACGACTCAAAACCAAAACACGTCACTACCACGAAAGTTATAACCTTTCTTGACACCATCAAAACACACAACCCCAATCAGAACACCACAACCCTTCAAGAACATATCACTACCCCGGTAAGAACACGCTACTACCCAACAACTACCCCAACGGAACCACGTACGTTCCGCTATTCCATCCACACTCTCCACCCGGACCGTCCACTACCCCGCCCGCAGCGGTCCACTCCCCAGGTAACGGCACTAACACCAGCGGAAGGGCACGGCGCGCGGCCGGTCGGCGCCCTCCTTCACGAGCGGCTTGTGGAACTCGCGACCAGGCCGCGAGTGGATTGTGGCCCAGCAGTGCTCGCAGTAGTACTGGAATGAGATAATATGTTAAGGTTTTTTTAACAAACTTAAAATAAACTGGCCAAGTGCAAGTTGGACTCGCACTCGTAGGGTTCCGTGCCAAACTACAGATTTTTATAAGATCGAGGAAAAAATACCACTATCATTTTTCGCCAGCAAAAAATAATAATTATACTTAATAAAAAATAATTTCTTATAACGCCATGTGTTAGGGAATGGCATTTCAATATAACGCCATCTATTGACGCTAAGGTAAAGCGTCCACGCTAAGGTAAGGGATATTATTTTATATTCAAATATGTAATATGTTATACTCAAATGCCGAAAAAAACACGTTTCTTGTGTGGGATCTATTATTTTCAACTTTTTTCTGTTTTTAGTATTTGTTGTTTTAGCGGAAACAGAAATACATCTGTGAAAATTTCAACTGTCTAACTATCACGGTTCATGAGATACGGCCTGGTGACAGACATACGGACGGACAGACAGACAGACAGACAGACGGACAGACGGACAGCGGAGTCTTAGTAATAGGGTCCCGTTTTACCCTTTGGGTACGGAACCCTAAAAAAGGATGAGGTTTCACAAGTCGACCGTATATTTTATCTTTCTGTATATATAATTCTACTGTACGTGTCTGACTAAACTCCTAACTGAACTCCTAAACGGCTGGACAAATTTAGATGAATTTTGGTGTGTGTGTGTGTGTTTAAGTCCATAAATGGTTTAGATTCACAATTGGATCCGATAGGTGGCACGCGATCGGGCAGGAAAACGTCTGCCGGATCTGCTAGTATTATATATTTTTTTATGTTTATTCGCGGATAGCTTCGTTTATGAACACATTTTTGTTGGAAAGGAGATATCCCAAGGGTGGTACCATAGAAATTTCATCAACATCTGATAAGTATCTTTAGCTAGAGATGCGGAGATAAACACAAACTTGGCACTGAAAATTAATAGCGTGGCATTTGAAGTCGGTTCTTTTAGTTTTTTATTATTATTGTTTTAAAATTATCGTGAATTAGTGTTATGGTATATAACACTGTAATTCACGACACTTTTGGTCGAATTTTCTCGACCTAGATTCCGAGAGCATCCATCGCTCTTCCTCGGGAGTGAGGTCACGCGATTTCACTTAGTGTCGTTTTTAACCGACTTCAAAAAAAGGAGGAGGTTTCTCAATTCGACCGTATATATATATATATATTTTTTTTTTTTTTTTATTTTTTTTTTTTATGTTTGTTCGGGGATAACTTCGTCATTTATGCACCGATTTTGATTATTCTTTTTTTGTTCGAAAGGAGATATCCCAAGTGTGGTACCATGGTAATTTTATCGAGGTCTGATAAGTATCTCCAGAGATATTGAGATAAACATCTCAAAATTGGTACTGAAAATGAACATTGAAGTCGGTTCTTTTTTAGTTTGTAAACGATATTATATAGTGACTCTTTCACCAGCGCGGTTGGTAAGCGTCGCGGGCCAAGAGCTCTGCGTCTCTAGGATCGTTACATAGTCGCGCGGATGGCCCGCGCAGACGGCTATTCAGCCGCGCTCTCTCATCACAGTCATCACGACTGACAGACAAAAAGCTCGTGGCCCGCGCCGCTTACCACCTGCGCGGACGGTAAGCGTCACAGCATACTAAAACAGCCAAGAGGGAACGCGGGGTGCACTTTTCCATACAAATGTATTCCCCCTTCAAAAATCTTAAAGAGGAGATAAAAATGATTATATTTCTCGGACGGACTCGCTCGAAACCTAGGTCGAGAAAATTCGACTAAAAGACGTGAATTACATTTTTTTAATTAAGCTTACTAGCAACGTGGGTTGCTCTTTTAACCTTGTCTGGAGTGGGTTAACGTCAATAGTGCAATAATAAAATATCGACTCAGTCTACACACCAACAGGCCGTAGTCTTCAGGCGAACTGACGACTACGGCCGCAACACTGCGCATTTGCAACATTCGCCTGATACGTGAAGACGGTGGAAAGGCCGCCGGCCGACTACCTCCTAGTCTTAGACCTTTTAGAAAGGTCTAACTTCCTAGTGTGTGTCGATTTGGCCGTGTGGTCGCGGACTGTCCGGCTGATATCTGTTGACGCAGGCCGGGATCACCTAGCGGTCACACACTTGCGGTTAGAGTTTGTCGTCAGTCCGAAACCTGAAGCGAAACAGTGTGTGGCCTGTTGTTATTAACTGACAGGCTGATATCGTCCGTCATCATAATCAGCTAGTGTCAGTCCACAGCTGGACATAGGCCTCTCCCAAGACACGCCACAGCCTGATCTTCGGCTCATTGGGAGGGATAGGCCCTAATCGCCACGCTGGGCAGGCGGGTTGGCGATCGCAGGACGTAGCTCCTCGCACCGGTGACGCTGCTGCCCGTCACCGGCCTGCAGTATTTAGCTACGTCACAATTTTGAAATGGTTATACCTCCATTTGTCGGTCGCCAGAGCCTCGTTGTTGGTCAGCAGGATGCACCACGGGCAGGTGAGGTTGGCTGGGAGCACTGAGGTGGTATTTGTGCTCCCTTGCATAGATATCGTCTGGCGAATTAGTAATCTGTGGGGCCGGTATGTATGTTTTTCTTGGGCGTTTTCCCTGGTTGCAGATATCCAGGGCAATGACTCGGTTCCAACAAAGCACACTGTGTGGTCATGAGAGGAGAGTTCACCAACCTGCAGACAAGTCACGTTGGCGCAGAAGAACGGCGCAAACTTGGAGCCGCACCGCGCGCCCGCACACTCGTCGCACATCTGATCATCCAGTACGTACGGCTTCACCTACAATAACACATCACGTCATATGTTTAGTACTACAAAGCTGTAAGGATTATTACTAGATTAAATATTATGTTTCTTTGAAGTGTCACACACTTAATATTTTTGTAAATTGTTAAACACAATCCAAAATTTCATCGTACCGACGGGACTCGAACCCGCACCCCCCGGATTACACGTCCAGGTGCTCTGCCAATTAAGCCACGGTTCGATCCATCGATACGACGAAATTAGTGGATTGCATTTGTTAACCCAATTATGCATTGGTGGCGCCATCGATGACTACTTATTACGTAAGTTAATCATTCGTAAAGTGTGAGACACTTCAAAGAAACATAATATTTGATTTACGCAGTGCAACATCTCTCGTCGGATTTGAAAACTGTAATGATTTCTTCCGAATGATTAACTTACGTAATAAGTAGTCATAGATGGCGCCACCAATGCGTATTACTAGATTGCGTCTTTTACCGACTTAAAACCAAGCAACATAAGAAAATATTAAGTTTGTAACAGCTATTAACATGTAAACATTTATTGACTCCGGAAATTGACTCCGTACGTAAAGTATAGAATAAATTTCGCCTCGTAAGGGCTAGTTTCCTACCAAGCACCCAAATTAATTTATTTTAAAAATCGGTTCCATAGATAGGGTAACTGATAGCTTCAGCCTATTACTACCCCCTGAATACTTGAATCCCATAGAGTCCATCAGCCTATCGATTGCTTCACAATCACTACCGCCCTCTAGTACTTCTCAATCACTACCTTATGGAGAACGTATCTCAAAGATCCTCGGCTAACACTTAAAATACACTTATTCATTACTTCTTCCAAAACACACTTCTCAATCCCTAACTATATAGAGTACTTCCTAATCATTACCATAATTATGTTCTTCCCAATAACTACCTCATTTTTCACTGATGGCAGGAGCATTATGTCCTATGTATGTTATGTTTGTATGTATGTATGTCCCGCCTGATTTGCTACCAAAAATGTAGCTTACCACCATCAAGGAGAAAATCTGCCACCACCTTAACATGTTCCGGCAGCACACTTCCCGTAAGAGTCAGACCTTTCTAGGCCTAGCGTGTTCACCATCTTTGACCAAATCAATGCTTACCACCAGCTTAAGACCAGTACTTCCCAACCACTACCTCCCAATCAAGTCCTTTCCAACCACTACCCCATCAAGTCCTTCCCACCTACTACTCAATAAGTCCTTCCCACCTACTACTCAATAAGTCCTCCCCACCTACTACCCAATCAAGTCCTCCCCACCTACTACCCAATCAAGTCCTCCCCACCTACTACCCAATCAAGTCCTCCCCACCTACTACCCAATCAAGTCCTCCCCACCTACTACCCAATCAAGTCCTTCCCACCTACTACCCAATCAAGTCCTTCCCACCTACTACCCAATCAAGTCCTTCCCACCTACTACCCAATCAAGTCCTGTCCTTTCCACCTACTACACAATCAAGTCCTTCCCACCTACTACCCAATCAAGTCCTTCCCACCTACTACCCAATCAAGTCCTTCCCACCTACTACCCAATCAAGTCCTTCCCACCTACTACCCAATCAAGTCCTTCCCACCTACTACCCAATCAAGTCCTTCCCACCTACTACCCCAATCAAGTCCTTCCCACCTACTACCCAATCAAGTCCTTCCCACCTAGTACCCAATCAAGTCCTTCCCACCTACTACCCAATCAAGTCCTTCCCACCTACTACCCAATCAAGTCCTTCCCACCTACTACCCAATCAAGTCCTGTCCTTTCCACCTACTACCCAATCAAGTCCTTCCCACCTACTACCCAATCAAGTCCTTCCCACCTACTACCCAAACAAGTCTTTGCCACCTACTACCCAATCAAGTCTTTGCCACCTACTACCCAATCAAGTCTTTCCCACCTACTACCCAATCAAGTTCTTCCCACCTACTACCCAATCAAGTCCTTCGCAATCACTACGCAATCAAGTCCTTCCCAATCACTACCCAATCAAGTGCTTCCCAATCACTACCTTATCAAGTGCTTCCCAATCACTACCTTATCAAGTGCTTCCCAATCACTACCTTATCAAGTCCTCCCCAACCACTATCCTATCAAGTACCACTTTTACCACTCCCTTATCGAGTACATACCTCAACACGCTTGTCAATGTCCCCGTGCTGTAGCTGCACGAACCGCGCAGATATAGCCGCGATGTACGACTGTTGGTTGGAGAAAGCGACGCGACCCGCGCCCTGCAAACAAAAACACCACATTATTCACTTACAGCAGCGCCTCGCGTCTGATGATATCTGATAAGTATCTCCAGAGATATGTCGATAAACATCTCAAACTTGCTACAGAAATTAACTCGCGGGGTATGGAAGTCGGTTGTTTTAGTTTTTAAACTATCTTACAATACAATAACTCTTTATTGATCGCCAGAGAAAAGAACATGTAATACAACAATACTATGGTAATATACAATCGGCAGTCTTATTGCTAAGAGCGATCTCTTCCAGACAACCTTGAACTAGAGTAAAAATAAACAATGGACGGCGGTGCACAATAAAAAAGACATCTGCTACATATTTTACTAAATGCCTACTTACAATCTAATTCCGATTCTAATACATATAATATATATATATATATATATATATATATATATATATATATATATATATATATATATATATATATATATATATATATATATATTTATATCTTATAGGCTAGCGTTTGACCACTATCTCTCCTGTTGGTAAGTGATGATGCGGTCGAAGATGGTAAGCACGCTAGACATAGAATGGAAACTGTTTCTCAAAGATAGCTGCCGGAACACATTAGATGTTTGGCGACAGATTTTCTAACTTGAGGGTGGTAGCTGGCCAGGCGGACACTAGATAGTGTCCTACCACCATGCGGGGGTTGTTGGTTTCTTAACGAGGTTGTTGGTTTCTTTTCAAGCGTAAAGTTAGCCAATGGCTTTTGGAAAAAATATTTTACAACGTAAAAGCATATTTATGTTATAAAAAAATTATGCATATGTAAGACTGAAATTTAAGTAAAAATATTAATGTTATCTAAACTTAATTGTAGATGACAAAATGACAAACCAATATTTGTACGCTTGCGTGCAGGCTGGACATTTATACAACATTTATATTCCATAAGATCTGAAATTGTAATAATTTAAAATGATGTGTTCTGACAAATAAACAATTGATTTTGATTTCGATTTTGATGTTTTCCTTCACCGGAAGGCCACTGTGACAAGCGCACATACATTTTTCGATAGAAAAATCCATTGGTTGGCGGTTTGAACTCGGTAACTCTGGCATCAAAGCCGACCGTTATTCCAATTACGCCACCGGGCCCTTAAAACTACTATACTATCCTAATTATATCAGTGTAACAGGTGACCTGCGGAATATAAACTAACCTTGGGATACTTCAGCTCTGGGTCGGTGTCGATCCCAGCGTAGCACACTCCGCCGTACAGCCGGTCCATTATCATCGCCAGCTCCACTGGAACAACGTTTCTTTGTGTTAGCACAATGAAGAGAAGAGTGTGAATGAGCCATCCGGTAAAAGCCGACCTAGACGAACCGTATTACGACCCTGTGGTACTGATCATATAATAGTTACTACGTAACAGATACTTCACTCCCCTACAAAAACAATACCAACGTTTATTTCAGACAATACAAGCAAAAATATGTCTAAGGCGCTCTACCTAGCGTTGTTATTACTTCGTTCAGCGCGCGATGTACCGGTGCGCGCCTGATACAGTAAAGGGTTGACTCAATGAAATAAAAAAAAAAGTTTATGAATTCTTTTTATTTACCTCACAAAATAACATCAAAATTCCTAACTAAGAGTAGAATTTGAAGTCGAGAAAGTGAATTTTACGCCGTTTAGTCATTTTAATATCGTTGGCATAAAAAAATAAAACATATTAAGCTTGTTTTTGTCAAACCCGCAAAATGACTATGAAAAACTTAAATCGTTTCTAATATAGAATACGAATGCGCAGATATCCCGTCATTTGAGTAATAATATACGTTGCACGCGTGTGAGCAGGGACAACCGACTGGCAGATAGTACCGCCGGCGTTGACGAAAGTTTAGGTATAAATCCCAGTAGCTATAGGCGAGTGACGGAAGCCTGCCTGTGAGCAATTATGTAAGCTAACTGTTGTGAGTGAGCTATCGCCGCTATCGGAGACGTCTTAAAGCCTTTTCGCAATTCTGTGAAGTATTGAATTTATTGGACGTATCCGCACTGGCGGAAAATAAATCGGGTGAGTAAATCTGTGATTTGATGCAAATTGTCGCGGAATTTAAATCGCTAGAATAAACATCGTGCTGTGCAATATCGCTGTATGGACAAGGCCTAAAGAAAGGCCACGTCAAAAGTACCTATAACCGGCGAGCATGTATGAAGGTGCTCATGAAAGTGGAAGAAGCGAAAGATGTGGAAATAAGTACTCTCTGCCTACCCCAACGGAAAAAGACGTGATTTTATGTAGGTTGTTGCCCTTCGTATGAGAGTGATCCTCAAAACTCTTCTGGAAGTCACAAATAGTCTAGAAAATCTAGAAAAGACTAATTGTGTAAAAAAATTAGGTGCGTAGAAAACTACGTGTTAGAAGTATAACTTCCAAGTTCATTCAATTTATTTCTCAACATCAATATTTATTGTTCGGTACAACTCTGTTAAACTTACCGGGACAAATGCCTGAATGATAGCGAATATACCTCTTCGTAGTTACGCCGTTCTACAATAGAGGGCGTTTATAAATATAAAATATAACATGACGCTACGACAATTCCGTTGCATTTCTACCCCAGTGCGCCTAAAGAAATATGTTTCTAGGTGAATACTAAAAGGTAACAATGCACCTAGAAAGTTGTCAGTTCAAGTCAAGTCAAAGCATTGATTCAGTCTAAAGGCCAATTAAAAATCAAAATCCAACAGGTGAGATAGTGGTCAAACGCTAGCCTATAAGATATTAAAAAAAAAACTCATAAAAAAAACACAACATTGCTATGAATTAAAAAAAAACAAAAGTATTGAGCCATTCAACTTTCATCTAAACTTAGAACATCACACTTAAAACAAATGTTTAATTCCCCTGATTAATGTTCAAGCATACACCAAAGGAGATGTCAACGCAACGCGTACCCCTCTGCTGGCCATATAGCGCTACTCGGCCATACTCGTTATATAAAACTACTTCACTCGCAACCCGGCCCATTCCGCATCGTACCGTGTTGCGAATAAGAGCTGAGTGAAAATGGTGAATTGTGCGGTATTTTGGTGTAAAAGGCGACCAGCGACATCAAACTTAAGGGAACACGGTATTTCCTATCATAAGGAAGTGTTATTTTTGTCAATTGTGTTTGTAATTTTGTAAAACTTTGATTAGAATGAAATACCATATGTACCAGATTAGCGACAGTTTTACGACGCCACGATATTTTGGCCACAGAGTACTGAATCACTCTACTACGTTATATGAGTTGGCACTTCCCTACATTGTTGATACCCGAATTATGAAAGCACTGTGTAGCCAACCTAACAACGGAATATATTATTTACGTAGGAACTATTATGTAATCTGTGGTATTATGCTTATAAATTTTATTTTGGCAGTGTTGGTTGGTACAATGTACGTTCATAATTCTGAGTTATTTAATTTTGTATGCAGTGTCGCGGGACTGGTTTTGGCAGTGTTGCCGTTCTACAAAATTAAAATTCGCTAGTAATATGAAAAATTCCGCTATATTATTTTCATTTATCAGGTATTATTTGTTTAGAAAAAGATTGTGAACGAGACATATTTTGGTGTTGAGGCTATATAAGGATATTTTGTGCCAGAACGGATGTTTATGGTTGTTTAGGAGTAGTGGTGGTCTTAAAAAATACATTATTCTTTAAATATTTTCGAAAAAAAGTCGCATATGCGACGCCTCAAAATCCGCTAGAAGTCTAAATATTTATTTGTCGCTAACTCATTTTTTTTTGGCACTAACCACTCATAAACTCCGCTAGATCTAGCGACTAACTCTCTATACGGCAACACTGCGTCTTGGCAGAAGGCTTAGTGCGGGGACTAGTTGAGTGAAATTTATGGAATGAACGTAAAATTATTTCAAAATGCGATGTATGTTACCTACTGTTTTAAGAGCGCATTAGTGTTAGAAAAGGAGTACAAACATTTTCGCCTTACTTTAAAAAGGAGGTTCTAAGTTCGACCCGTATGAATGTATGTTTGTTTTTTTTTTCATAATCGGAACATGTCTTATTATTATTGTTATATACCGGCTGTAAACGCGGTGAGATCGCGATGTTCACTGCGTGACCTCACTCCCGAGGAAGAGCGACTGACTCGCTCGAAACCTAGGTCGAGAAAATTCGACTAAAGGTACGTGAATTACAGCCGGTATATAACAATAATAATGTTACAAATTCACGATAATTTTAAAATTAAAAGGAACATGTCTTCTTTACAATACGATAAAAATATCACAACTGTCATAAAATACTTGTTTTTATTTTAAAATGAAAAAGTGCACTCTTACTGAGACACCCTTTATAACATTATGTTTCTTTGAAGTGTTACACACTTTATATTTTTGTAAATTGTTAAATATAATCCAAAATTTCATCGTCGAAATAGAGGTTTAGCTTAATTGGCGCCTACCTTAAATAAGGTAAATAAATAAAATTGAGCTATTGTATGATTTATTTTTCGGAATGTTTTCCTTTAATTATGCAGTAATAGTCTGAGAAGTTGGTACGGAAGCCTCGGTGGGCAAATCCAACTCGACTTAGCCGGTTTTATTTTTGATAGTTTATCAAATCTATACAACGCAGAATCGTCGTTATTGTTTTCCTCAGTAATGATTTAAGATTATTTGGTTCTGAGTATAAACTTCTGAGATAAGGGGGTTCGACTCTTAACAAAAATTAAGACTAAAGAAATCTTAATATATATCTACAGATCCTAAAATGGAAAATTACTTATAGAATTTAAGCTGGTTTTGAGGTCCGAAACCCTAAGAACATATTTTTTTTTTTTTAGTTTCTTTATGGCTCCACAAGATTAGTGTATTTAGCCAGTGTCAAGTATTGGAATTTTTCAAGTTTTTATGAATTTTCGTCGTAGAGATGGGTCAAAGTCACATTTCAGGTCAGTTGTCAAGTAAAAGTCTAGTCTAAGTCATACCTTCAGTAAAGATGTGGTGTTTACTGAAGATTTTCAGTGGAATTTTGGTGAGAACGCAAATAGCATGTTTTTCAACATTGTGCTGTTTCCCTACACTCGCACACATTCACCGGCACTTAATGGTTAATAATCCACATTTATTACATATTAACACGCGGAAGAACACAAGTTTTAGGAAAAAATACAATGAGATCACACACACTTTTCCAGGTTCCCGCCAAAACTCTCAAAAACATATTCATTTCATTCATTCATTTAGTGTTCAAGTTTACCGGTCTTAGTGAATGCCCATCACTAGAGACGATCGTAGTGAGCGTGTGTCTAAACACCGTAACTACGCTGTATTTTTAAAACTGTGTGCGTTTTTTAAGCTAGTGTGCCGGATCGTTAAAGTGAGCGTTTTCATGTATAAGATTTTGATTTGTGTGTGTGCAATACGTGTTTACCTCGTCCCCCGTAAATATCGGCAGAAAAAAATGTTTGCGGATTACAACGTTAACATCTCCGTTGGTGTATGCTTGAAGAGGGGTATTAATGTACCTAGTTGACGTTTTTAGGGTTCCGTAGCCGAATGGCAAAAAACGGAACCCTTATAGATTCGTCATGTCTGTCTGTCTGTATGTCTGTCCGTCCGTATGTCACAGCCATTTTATTCCGAAACTATTAGGATTGAAACTTGGTAGGTAGATGTATTCTGTAAACCGCTTTCAGAATGATTCAGAAAAATGACATTGAGGTTCCTAAAATAATTTTTTCTCAAAGTCAATCGTTTGAAAGATAGGCGCGTCTAAAGTGGAAAAATGTGTGTCCCCCCCCCCCTCTAACTTTTAAAGTAAGGGTGTGAAAAATCTAGAAAAAATATATTCTGTAGATCTCAATAAAAACTTTCAACGAAAATTGGTTTGAACGAGATACATTCAGCAGTTTTTGAGATGTAGCGACCACAAATATAACTTTGTTTTTCATACAAACTATGAAAAACAAAGTTAATTTTGTAGTTGCGAAAAATAAAAAAATAAAATATGTTTATTTCAAGTGACCAAGACTCATATGGAATTACAATATAAATAAATTAAAATTATTTGAGACATACACACACTAAATGACAAATCATAGTTTTAGAATACTTTACTTTGTTACGGAACCCTACGAGTGCGAGTCAGACTTGAACTTGGCCAGTTTATTTACAAGCGATATCTCTACTTCACGGTGAATTTATTTGTCAGTCACAAATCTTGCGATTGATTTTAGAGCGACTTCCAGGGGTTCTCTCGTGACTCGTGAACTCGCGTGACAATGCAATATCATGATAACATGGTGCTGATCTGATGATGAAGCTGGAAGGTGGCCAAAGCAACTCCTAAACTACACATGTTATACTTTTCGTGTTTGAGCTCGTTGGAAAGGTTTTTTTATAATATTACTTGTTTACTCACCAGCTTTGAGCGGACGTGGCACGCCTCCCACGAAGACCGTCTTCCTGGGATCGAGCGGCATGCTGGCGTCCAGCACGAAGTCAGCGTCGGCCAGCCTCCACGGCCGGATCTGCACCGGCTTGTCGCGTATGGTTGGAGACGACACGCACAGGTACAGCTTGTCTTCGTCCGTGATACAAGCCTCCATCAGAGCAGCTACCGAGCTCTCATCCTGAAGTTACACATGTTGGATTACTATTTGTGCCTCCTGATTCTCATCTATTCGGAAACCTATTTCGATTGGCGCGCTTAATTTTTAACAGACTTCACAAAAAAGGAGGTGGTTCTTAATTCGCCGGAATCTCTTTCACTGATTATTCACCGATTACTCGCAGATGCCAGAACCGATTTGAAAAAAAATTTTTTAACAGACTTCAAAAAAACGAGGAAGTTTCTCAATTCGACCGTATATATATTATTATTGTTATTTGTTATGTTTGTTCGCGGATAACTTCGTCGTTTATGAACCGATTTTGATTATTCTTTTTTTGTTGGAAAGGAGATATCCCAAGTGTGGTACCATGGTAATTATAGAGGTCTGATAAGTATCTCCAGAGATATTGAGATAAACACCTCAAAATTGGTACTGAAAATGAATAGCGCGGCATTGAAGTCGGTTCTTTTTTAGTTTTTAAACGATATTTTTGTATCAAAGATTACCTTTCACAAGTAGTGTGTTAACGAAATCGGTCGAGCCGTTTTTAATATATCAACATTTGTATTACGATGCATTTATATACCTCGATGACATGATACTCTAGCTACTTCGATTGAAGTCGGTTCTTAAACGATCTTCGAAATTATGACCAATAATGCATTCCTGCAGTATTTAAGTAAAATCCTGTCTATCCAAAGGTTGTCTGACAGAGATCGCAAAGCAATAAGCCCATTGTAATAAATGTGATGGACTATTGCTTTAAGTGTAGTTAAGTCTCGATCGAGGGTCAGTGAAGTCTCGATCGAGGGTCAGTGAAGTCTCGATCGAGGGTCAGTGAAGTCTCGATCGAGGGTCAGTGAAGTCTCGATCGAGGGTCAGTGAAGTCTCGACTGAAGGTTTGACCTAAACCTCAGTAGCCGAGAATGGCAGCACGCTAGACCTATAATGGGAACTGGCTCTCAAGGATAGCTGTAATAGGTAACAGGACAAGCACGACGCTCGCCTGATGGTAAGCGATGACGTCTACCTATTACAGATACAGCGGCATGAAACATTCTGGCAGTCCACAATTTTGCATGTCACTGCACTGCGCCTGTTACCTTGAGACAAAGACGTTGAGTCTCACATGCCCTGTAATTTCACTGGACACATTGCCATTTCAATCGAAGAACATTCCTATTCACGGCTGAAAATTAACTGGCAAAGTAGTGGTACCGCTCCAGGCGGACTAGCAGAAGTCCTACCACTACAAAATATACTCACTTGGAACAATAGAAAAGCGTAACCCTTGGGCGGAAAGTAGCTTTTGCTCTCGGCCTTGTGTGGCCAGTCCACTACCAGGGGCCCGAACCGACGGAAAGACGACGTTATCTCATCTGGAAATAAAGCACATATTCAATTAGCACAGCTTTCATATTAGTAGGATTTCACAGGAGAGTGAAGCCTGATTTCCACCAAAGCGCAAAGTCAAGGATGTGTCAACACTTTTCTTTCTCCGCTTAGGTGAATACCGAACCTTAATGATAGTATAAGTAAAGTTAAGTCAAGCTGGTGCGTGTCTGGATAATACTTAAATTCAAAAATTAAAACCACCCCCGACTGATTTATGTATAATCTGTTAATTGAGACCATTCCAAAGAGCCCAAGCTCGACATCTCTGTAAGTTGGTGAGGAGTTGAGTTTTCTTCAGATTCCAGGAGATGTCCCAGCATCAGGTCAATGCTACATGTTCTTACAATACCTTTGAAGTAAGAGGATACAGAATTTTGAATTGCTGCACATTTTCAGCTGCAATAAGTAGATAAAGATTTTTTTACAGCCCTTACTCAATCAACTATCTTATACTGGCTCGGGAAACAGTCTTCACCAGGATTATTCTCAATCATTGTAAAGCAAATCCGGATTCGGAAACTGCTTATACTTCGACTTGGATCTTTGCAATTCACAATGATCGGTTACTTTTATATTTCAGTTTGAAAAAATCAGTTATTCTAATTGGAAAGGTTACCGCGACAAAATAGTTCACGAATATATCAATATTCTAAATTAAATATGTAGATTCCGATTAGGTTTTCGATTGACAATCAGGGGGCTGGCAGAGTATATGCTTAGCTAATTTAGCAGATTTGATACGCCTACTAACACACCATGTTTGGGTAGGTAGGTAAATTGCTTTTTGCTCGTAACAGTAGGTAGTATAGGCACAGATTATATAATATTTACTACGTAAGTAAAGTATAGGGTCAACCAAACTTAAAATATATCTACATCATCATGGGATGATGTAGATATATTTTAAGTTTGGTGAGTAGAGATTTTGTTTATGGAAACAAAATCTCTACTCATTGCTTTTTGCATGGCGCCACGAAAATATAATCATTTACCAAAATTGCTGCTTCTCTGTACTAAATGTAAAGGTAAATAAAATGTAAAGGTTTTAAATCGAATCTGAGACTATTTTTAATCAGCAAATCCTACTATAACGCAAGAATATTTAAATAATGAATTTTAAATTATATGTGACACATTATTGACTGTTATTATAAATTGACATTGTTTCTACTCATAATTTAATTTTACAATTATATTGTAAGTGTCTCTCTCTCTGTGCTTTTTTTATAGGCTAGCGTTTGACTACTATCTCACCTGGTGGTAAGCAATGATGTGGTAGACGATGGTGAACACGCTAGGCCTAGAATACTCTGACCCTCAAAGATTGTGCTGCCGGAACACCGTAAGGTTATGGCGGCAGATTTTATCTTTGATGCTTCGAGCAATGGAGATGTTAACGTTGTAAACCGCAAACATTTATTTCTGCCGATACTTACGGGGGACGAGGTAAACACGCATTGCACACACATAAATCACTCACTTTAACGATCCCGCACACTAGCTTGAAACACGCACACAGTATTAGAAATACAGCGTAGTTACGCACGCTCATATGGCCAAAAATGGCTAAATGGCCAGCAGAGGGGTACGCCTTGCGTTAACATCTCCTTTGGTAAATGCTCGAAGCTTTGATGGTGCTAAGCTACTTTTTTGGTAGCAAGTCAGGATCAATTACGATACATGTTCCTACCACCTTACCTACAGCCAAACTGGTACGGTATATATACTTCGCATGGTGGTAGGAAAACATCTAATGCGTTCCGGCAGCTATCCTTGAGAGCCAGTTCCCATTATAGGCCTAGCGTGCTTACTATCTTCGACCGCATAATTACTTACCAACAGGTGAGATTGTGGTAAAACGCTAGCCTATAAGATATCAAAATAAATACCGGCCAAGTCGAGTTGAACTCGCCCACCGAAGCTTCCGTACCAACGTTGGTATGTACCAATTAAGCTAGACCTCTAAATTGTATCAGCGCTCATATAACTCAGAGGTCTATATTCATTAACGTTAACAATGTATTTTACCCTTTAATTTTCAACTTTTTTTATTTTTTGGATTTTTTCCTTAATTGGTTCTGTAAGACCTTGCTTCTTGCCAAATTTCATGATTCTAGTTCAACGGGAAGTACCCTATACGTTTTCGTCCCAAAACCTATAGGGTACTTCCGGTTGACCTAGAATTGTCAATTTTGTTTATAAGCAAGGTCTTATAGCACAAGTAAAGGAAAAAGTATCAGGTATAAATTTCAACTTGCTAGGTCCACCTGTTCCTGATAAAATCAGTGGTGACACACGGTCAGGACGGACAGACAGACGGACAAGAAAGTGATCTTATAAGGGTTCTTTTTTTTACCTTTTGAGGTACGGAACTCTAAAAACTTTCAACACGTTACGCGAGCAAGTCTTGCCAGTCACATAGAGAAAATATGCTACCTACTTAACCCTATAATATCCAATATCGACCTCCAAAGAATCGAAGGCTGTGCCGTACCATAAGCTATGTGTTTGCATCGCGTCGCTTAGCAACAGATGGGTCGCATGATAACCTGCATTCCTAACCCGTGGATGCTAGGCGATTAGAAACACATTATTGAAAAATTATCTGGGGCGTTCACTATCGACCGACATTATTTCAAGGCTTTCATAAAAAGTTACTTGTAGGTACTTAAATGAAAATAGTAGTACCATTTTCTATTTTTAACTGACTTCAAAAAAAGGAGGAGGTTTCTCAATTCGACCGTATATATGTTTTTTTTTATGTTTGTTCGCGGATAACTTCGTCGTTTATGAACCGATTTTGATTATTCTTTTTTTGTTAGAAAGGAGATATCCCAAGTGTAGTGCCATGGTAATTTTATCGAGGTCTGATGAGTACCTCCAGAGATATAGAGATAAACACCTCAAAATTGGTACTGAAAATTAATAGCACGACATTGAAGTCGGTTGTTTTTAGTTTTTTAAACGATCTTATCTTAGACAATAATCACTCACAGCATAGGACGTCTGTATAACCTTGAGGCCTACTCCGAAGTGGTACTTAATCCGAAGTATCGACCGAAATTATCTGGCGTTTTCTACTACGAATTACATTCGGTTGGGTCGGTCGGTTTAGCTTATCATTCAATCCCACCCGAAATTTCGCTCGACCGATAATTTGACAAGCGTTTTATTATAAATCCGAACTTTGTTCGTAGTAGGCCGTCGGCAAATTCGGTCGTGTTTCAGTCGGGTCCGAACTTTTGGATGTATAATTTCGGAGTTGGCCTCCAGGGGTTTCAGGTGGAGCGACGACATACACATAGCGGTGGGCAGTGACTGGTAAAGAAGAGCCGGAGATTGGGCTCAGCGGCGTGTCTTGTGACTTGAGAGAGGCCTATCTAGCAGTGCACTGACTTTTTAGGGTTCAGAACCCAAAGGGTATCAAAGGAACCCTATCACTGAGACTTTCCTGTCCATCTGTCTACATTTGACAGGGCTGTATCTCCTTGACAACTACGCTAAAATATTTAAAAAAAGTTTGCCTAATGCATTGTTTTAGTGGTCTAATAATTAAGATCGACCGACTTCAATGCCCCGCGAGTCAGTTTCAGTAGCAAGTTTGAGACGTTTATCGTCATATCTCTGGAGATACTTATCAAATGTTGATGAAATTACAACTCGGAAACGTATCCTACCGATTACTAAAATAATCATTCGAATCGGTTCACAATTGACGGAGTAATCGCGTGACATACACACAAAAAATAAATATACAGACTAATTGAGAACCTCCTTCTTTTTGGAAGTCGGTTAAAACCCCCAAAAAATTTGAAGAACACAAACTCAATAGTATTACTAGCTGCTATAGTAGTACTAGCTAAGCCCATCGGTTTTACCCGCGCAGATATAGTTTCTATGGAAATATCGGGATAAATAGTATACTACTTGTTATACCAGAGTCTAAAACTATCTACATACCAAATTTCAGCTCAATCGGTTGACTAGTTTTAGTGTGAAGAAGTAACACACATACTTCATCATAATCAGCCGGTATCAGTCCACTGCTGGACAAAGGCCTCCCCCAAGACACGCCACTGAGCCCGGTCTTCGGCTCTTTATTTCCAGTCACTGCCCACCGCTTTGCGAATGTCGTCGCTCCACCTAGTCACAGGGCGTCCTACTCTACGTTTGCCGATTGGCGGTCTCCACTCTAGAACCAGTCTGCCCCAACGGTTATCGGTCCTACGGCAGATATGACCAGCCCACTGCCACTTCAGTTTGCTAATCCGCTGAGCTATGTCGATCACTTTAGTTCTCTGGCGAATTACTTCGTTCCGGATTCGATCCCGCAGAGAAACACCGAGCATAGCTCGCTCCATAGCTCGCTGAGCGACTTTAAACAGATGGACTAGTCGAACCGTGAGTGTCCACGTCTCGGCTCCGTAACAAACATACTTGCACACTCACAAACTATCGCCTTTATAAAATGAGTAGGAAGTAGGGTATGGGCAGATAAAAAATCTGCTCGTAAACAATTGATAGAAACTCAATTCCCAATCCCAAAACTCAGTCATCGAAACACAAACGCGTACCTTTACACCACAGCCTACCGTCCTATCCATTGAAACCGTAGAGCAAAACAAACAGACGTCTGACAAAAGATAGCTAATCACAGAACGACCTACTTGTCCACAATGGGAACCCGACACCGCCCGCCATGCCATCGACAATGCAGATAGAAGCGTTAGCTGGAGATATGTTATGCGCAACAAAGTTATACCTATTATTGTACATTTAACTAGCAAGTCCCCCAGTTTTGCTCGCATCTTACGCCACTTACTTCTATCTATATTTTAATCCAATTAAGCCATTCACATATATATTGACACGAGATACCTACAAGGTGCATACCTAAACGTCATAATGGAACTTAAAATGGCTGCCATTGATTGTCCATTGGTCCATTGATAGGATTGTGTCAATCAAGGTCATCAATGTACCAATAGACAATCAATGGCAGCCATTTTAGGTTGCATTATGAAATTTAGGTATGCACCTTTTTTTACCCGACTGCGCGACGCAAAGGATAGGTAATGTGTTTATCAGTCTATATATATGTATGTATGTATGTATGTGTGTATGTATGTATGTATGTATGTATGTTTGTTCCTTTGTGGCACACTAGAGACCAAACGCGTGGGCCGATTTTGATAATTGGCACGTCAATAGATTCGCCATGCTAGCGCGAGTGTCAACGAAAACATAAAAAATTGAAAAATTCAAAATGGCGGATTTCAGACGCCAAAATTTGGGGTTCAAAAAAAATTTTTTTTTTCAAAACCTATCGAGTGGGGTATCAAATTAAAGGTCTTAAAATGGAGATTCAAAATATATTTATAACAAATAATTTATGATCATACAAATTGAAAAAAAAAAACAATTTTACATGCCGCGTTAGTCACTTTCAGTAACAAGTTTGCGGTGCTTATCTATGAAGTTACTTATCAGATCTCAATAAAATTACAATGAGACCAAACGAAAATCATATTAACTCAAACAAAAAAAGAATTTTCCAAATCGGTTAAGAATTGATGGAGTTCTGAGGTAACAAACAACCTCTTCCTTTTGGTATAGTCGTTTAATAGTACAACTGTAAAGAAAGTAAGCTTAAAAAGGGAAAATGTTACCGTTGATATTATGTTGGGGTGTAACTGTCCATAAATTACAAGGTACTACCTTGGACAAAGCTGTGGTCGACTTAAGTTCACGCATTATTGCGAAAGGTCAAGCCTATGTAGCATTGAGCCGGGTTAGATCTTTAGATGGACTAGTAATAAGTAGTTTAGATCCCCGGAAACTACTCAATAATCCACATGACATCAACTCTCTAAATGAAATGAGAAGATTACGGAATTTGCCGTCCTTTACTTAACTAAAAAGTGTAAAATAAAACATTAAATAAAAAAACCCGACTGCGCAAAAAGTGAAGTGTTAAAAAACGAACTGAAAAGAAAAAAACAAGTAAGTCTAGTAGTTTAGACTTCTGTTTAGGGATATCAAAAAACTATACCATTTAAATTCTTTCTCGGTCGATACACTCATAAAATAAATTATACATTGTTATATGGAATATAGAGACTAACAGTCGGGACACATTAATCCCCATTCGTTAAGCCATTAATGTGTCCCGACTGTTAAAGTCTCTACATTCCATATAACAAAGTATAATTTATTTTATGAGTATCGACCGAGAAAGAATTTAAATGGTATAGTTTTTTGATATCCCTAAACAGAAGTCTAAACTACTAGACTTACTTGTTTTTTTCTTTTCAGTTCGTTTTTTAACACTTCACTTTTTGAGCAGTCGGGTTTTTTGATTTTTTAATTTAATGTTTTATTTATTTATTTGCATACCGGCTATCACGGCGCCTCCTTTTATACGTATTTCCTACCTCCAAAACTTAAGCTAATAACGATCTCACTTACTGATTTTGTCTAGGGGCTAGACAAAATGCTAATTCCGTTCACGACAATCGCAACTTAATAATTTAAGATCGTTTAAAAATCTAATAGAACAGACTTCAAATGACACGCTAGTCAATTTCAGTACGAGGTGTATCTCTATTGGAGATAATCGTCAGATCTCATTGAAATTTAAATGGTGGGAAGTATTATACAAACACAAGTCCCTTTCAAACACAAGAAGAATTTTCAAAATCGGTCCAGGTATCTGGTAAAGGTTCCTTAGAGAAATCGGGGAACATACATTTAAAATAAGATCGTTTAAAAAACTAAAAATAACCGACTTCAATGCCGCGCTATTAATTTTCAGTACCAATTTTGAGGTGTTAATCTCCATATCTCTGGAGATACTTATCAGACCTCGATAAAATTAGCATGGTACCACACTTGGGATATCTTCTTTCCAACAAAAAAATAATAATCAAAATCGGTTCCTAAACGACGAAGTTATCCGCGAACAAACATAAAAATAAAAAAAATATATACGGTCGAATTAAGAAACCTCCTCCTGTTTTTGAAGTCGGTTAAAAAAGATTCCGACGAATTGAGAACCTCCTCCATCTTTTGAAGTCGGTTAGCAAAACAAAGAAACGTGACGCAAGCATCAAGATATGCGAGACAATGTAATATAGATATGATATCGCATCACAAAATGTTTGCGATGTGGGGAAGTGAGGAGTTGCAAGGGGGAGAAAATGTCAATTTTAGGTCCTTGGGTGCGGTATCCGACGTTTTTGTCTGCAACACCGCTATCTAAGATACAAAAGTGTCCTTTGGGTTCCCACATTGACCTACATAACTTGATCGACCTTAAAATAGGTCATCTGCACTATTACTTCAAAGTAAAGGGGCCTTATTCAGTATGACCAATGAGATAACGCGTTCCTTAACGCGCCACGTTACGTTATTGAAAAATTGTATTCTGTATGCCACACGATAGGTAAATTTTACAAAACGCGCGCGTTACACGTCCTCATATGTCACGATATTTTGACAGCTCAAAACGCGCTCATAACCTTACCATACCGCGTTTTAATTGGCATAGAGAATACCATAACGCGGAGATAACGTAACACGGCACGGTAAGACTTTAAAATGGTCATACTGAATAAGGCCCAAGTTTGTTTATGCGAGTTTGGTATGGAATAGTATATTACGATACGTGTGCAGCGCAGCGAGTATGCTACGCCGTGCAATAATAGACAACTTAAGTCACGAGTATCGTATATTATTTTATAGCTGTCAGTATGACATAAGCCCGCACTTGCGCTTGCCACGCTTTTCCGTCAAATAGAAGATTATTGCACGGCGTGAAGTTATCGTGCAATAATCGACTATTTAAGTCACGGAAAAGCGTGCGTAAAGTGAGAGTGTAGGTCACACTGTGCTATAATAATTTTAAGTTAATGCAAGCTTGCATGGTTATCTTTGGAACTAGTCTATATTTTAAAAACTCTTTCACCACAAACGAGCTACTTTATGTCTACTACAGGCTATAGAGTGGATTTTATGATAGACCGTAAGATCAGGTTCAAGGTACATTGCGGAGACAGGAATTCAATAAGTGTGTGCTAATTTTTACCATAGAACCGCCAGTACAAATGACCAAGTATTTTCTGTTACCATCTCCCGGTCTATTACCTAGTTGTTAAAATTGTATCCAAAATATTCAATTTTACATTTTGGAATGAATTGTGAACTAAAATCTATGAACAACTGCTTTGTTTGTAAAAATCACATATTTTAAAAGATGGTTAATTGGTTTAGAACAGAAAATAATTACCGAACGCTTTTTGCTTACTTTAACTAGATGTAAATTCCTGTTTCTATTTATTAAGATTTTTACTTCAGCTTGCAGATTTTTTCCGTATGATTAAATTTAAATAGTTTTGTTTTGAACATGAGATTGTTGGTTAACGATTTGAAATAGTGTCGGAAAATAACTCAAATGACTTTTAAAATTGGGCTATAAAATTATAATAGGAATTTACAGATAGGTATTGGAGATATAAAAAAATGATTAGGTAATTTTAACATTTAAAAGTGTTGTGATTGTACTAAGCTATTTGCCGTTGCAAACATGGCGGCGATTCATTCTTGCTTGAGCTTTGGTGCAAGCAAGTTGCTTCGCTATAATTTTAGTTTAGTTCAACAACTTGTGAAATGATTGAAATAGAACTTTTTGTTGAAGAAGCTGTTTTCATTGTTTGCGATGAGCGAACCTAGTGATGGAAATGGTGACGTCAGCACTGCTCACGTCACTCTTTCTTAAAAACTCCGCTGGTCAGGAGCCTCCGTTATATATATAACTTATGTTCTATTGGAGTTTGGAATAGTTTCACTTAATTTTTATCACGCAGTCGGGTTTTTCTTTCTAAACTAATTCACTTGTTTATCCACTTTGTATGCGTCTAAGGCGCCATATCTAAGTACGAGCAACTATATTGACGTGGTAATTTCACCGTACCATCAAATAGATATAGATATATATATATACGCCTACCTTCATCAATATCTGGCGGTAGACCACCGACGAACACCTTACGACTGAACCGTTCCCCGTGTTCAGAACCGGCTGACACTGGCGAAGAGCGAGCTGGTGATCCCAACGCGCTGACGCACATTGATAGACCTGGAATTCAGAGATGTGTGTGTTAGGACGGTTGTAATGAGTACAAACAGCTGAAAAGTAAAGGCTTTTAAAATTTGTGGCAGCGGCCATATTTTTGTAATAATACGACGTCATTTTAGGGAGGGTGGTGTTCTTTGATGAGTTTTTTGGAAATTGTATTCATGTGTACTAGAACTTCCTTTTCCTTTCCTCAAAAAAGGTTCTTCCACTTACAGCAGCACTGAGCCTGAACACGACATCCTGAGCCTGTTCCAACATGGAAGATGAGCCGGGTCTACGCCTGCTCCTCCACTCCGGGGAAGAAGGCCCTCCTTTACAAGACCTTCAATACTTCAGCTAAAGACTTCTACGTAAAAACATCCACTTACCGGCACTCAAAGGCAGAGGCACAATCAGTTACAGTTGCAGGCATCTAGGGCTCTAGGGATTAACAACTAATGCCGTAGTCACCTTTACTGATACTGTCAGCATCATACACTGAAGCAATTTTTGAGAGTTGATCCGGTATTGGAGATTCTTTTTTACAATGACTTTTTCTTCAGGTGAAAAGTTCTTGGAAAGTCTGCTGGGTCTTCTTTCCAAAACTGCTGCCTCTTCTTCCTAGAAAGGATATCCTACTTACCAGCAGCACTGAGCCTGGATACGACATCCTGGGCCTGTTCCGGCACAGAGGGCGAGCCGGCGCCAGCGGGCCCTCCCGCTACTCCCGCCTCCTCCACTCCGGGGAAGAAAGGCGACTTGCCTGCAACAAGAGAGATACTCTTCAGCAAATACAGTAGAAGTCACCATAAGAGTAAACAGATAGGCTGTCTTTCTTTGGACCTTGATCCAACTAATAGGAGATGCCTTCATCTCTAAAAATGCGCTGCGTAAGGCCCTGAGCACGACCCTCCGTTACTTTTTAAACATCTACCTTGTGAAGACCATCGTTTCACCTAGTCTGTGGTCGAGCTATAATTTCTAAAGCTCGCTATGTGATTTGGTCGCCTAGCCAAACCGCGCGTTTCCAGTACTCCACTCCGTTATATCATAACTAATTACGACGCACTGACTGATAAGACTTAAAATAAATGCTTCGCAGTTCGCAAACATCAAGACTAAAGCTAAATCATCCTTCACAACGTGTAATTACAGGGCATGTGAGACTTAACATCATTACATCTCGAGGTAACAAGCGCAGAGCGGTGACATGCAACATTTTGGGTATCCAGAATGTTGCATGCTGCTGTCTTTGTATAATGTAGACATCATTGCTTACCATCAGACGAGCTTCGTGCTTGCCCTGCTATATTACATCATAAAAAAAAGATATTTGAACGCCTCTAGTTACTCCGTGAACATGGCGCTTGCAAAGCGCCGAAATATCGAAAGCTCATTAATAATGAAACACATGGTAGGTATATATCCCGTTTCAAATAATTAGTGACAATGAAAACATAAAAACTTAGATCGTCCTTTATCAAATGCCAGGACATTCGACCCTAAATTAAGCTAAACAGCTTCCTCAAGAAGCGGAAGAGAGTAAAGAAGACTAGCTCCAAAATGATAGTCTTGTTTGTTAAGAGTCAAGTCAACGACATTTAAATGAATGATTAGTCAACTATTTGGCGACACGCCAGGTACACCGCAAATATTCGGGCGCTGCACGCAGTGAATGATTTGTTACGGCATACGCACGTTCACTCACAACGACCTACAATGAGTGTCATTTTAAGCTTGTTACTTCATAGGGCCTCGTGATGAACTGGTTGGTTATAAAATGGTTAAACATTAACGGCTGTATTTACGAACACTTCTATGAGATATGTCTTTGCGAGAGGCCTACATCTAGCGGTGGCCTGACACCGGCTGATTATGATGTGTACCTATGAGGTCACACAGTGCTCATCGCAGGGGTGCTACTAGTAGATTATACAACAAGTGAATAAAAAGGCAATTTAATTCGAGGGACTAAGTTGGATCCCGGGAGCAGTGAAGGATTCTAGATTAGAATCCTGAGCGGAGCGAGGGATACAAGGACCGAGATAAAAATTTTTATTCACGTTTCGTGTAATCTTCTTTTTACCACTGACTCCGAGAAAATAAATAGTAGTACCTACTTTAGTACCTATTTATATTTACCATATGTATCATATTAATGTGTAATAAATGTGGATTATTAACCATTTAGAGCCGGTGAATGTGTGTGTAGGGAAACAGCACAATCTTGAAAAACATGCTCTTTGGGTTCTCACCAAAATTGCACTGAAAATCTTCAGTAAAGTTCACATCTTTACTAAGGGTATGACTTGGACTAGACTGTGACTTCAACTTGATCAGAAATGTGACTTTGACTCAACTTTATGCCTTGAATATACAAACACTTGAATAATTATTATACTTTATTTTGGCTGAATACATTAATCGTGCGGAGCAAAGTTAAAGCAAAAAAAAATTTTACCAAAATTGGAGGGATTTTATTTTTATTTAATTATATAGCTTCTATGGTATACCTCTTTATTTAGCCAGCTAGTAGGCACTTTCAGCAAGTTTTATTTATTTTTTCGTACTTTGAGCTTGTTCCAAATTCAAAAAGTTTTTATTCACCGAGTGAGTAAAAGAGCGTTTTATTCACTGCTATCGATGCATAAAGTGCTCTTTTTCGAGTGGTTTCGAGTGGTAAAAAAAATATTTTATTTATTAACAGACTTCTATAATACTCCATAATATCGTTTAAAAACTAAGAAACAACCG
Organism: Cabera pusaria; assembly: GCA_954871355.1. Lineage (NCBI taxonomy): Eukaryota > Metazoa > Arthropoda > Insecta > Lepidoptera > Geometridae > Cabera > Cabera pusaria. The sequence continues at coordinate 3,369,980 of OX940912.1, read as the reverse complement.
ATTTCAATGCCGCGCTATTCATTTTCAGTACCAATTTTGAGATGTTTATCTCAATATCTCTGGAGATACTTATCATACCTCGATAAAATTACCATGGTACCACACTTGAAATATCTCCTTTCGAACAAAAAAAGAATAATCGAAATCGGTTCATAAACGACGAAGTTATCCGCGAACAAACATAATATATATATATATATATATATATATATATATATATATATATACGGTCGAATTGAGAAACCTCCTCCTTTTTTTGAAGTCGGTTAAAAAAGAGATGGTTTCTTAATTCGACCGTATGTATATATATTATATTTTTTATGTGTGTTCGCGGATATCTTTGTCATCTATGAACCGATTTTGATTATTATTTTTTTGTTGGAAAGGGGATATCTTAAGAGTGTTACCATTGTAATTTTATCGAGATCTAATAAGTATCTCCAGAGATATGACGAGAAACATCCCAAACTTGCAACTGAAACTGACTCGCGCTGCCGGGCGAAACAACCAACTTCCATGCCTGGAAGAAATTCGCTTACCTAACTAAATCTTTGTAACATTACTTTTGAATTTTAACACAACTTTAATTAAACACAAATACTAAGATAATACTATTAAATACAATAAGGAACCACTAAGTTCAGACTACGGAAAATGTTACCTATTATAGGCTGCCATCCAAACTATAAGAGCTGTCGAGAGTTGAGAGAGTGTTTACAATCCTCAACCACATCATCGCTCACCACCAAGCAAGGCAGTGGGTAAACGCTAGTCTAATAGATATATAATATTTTAGGATCTTTTAAAAAACTAAAAGAACCAACTTCAAACGTCGCGCTAGTCAAAGTAGCCAGTAGACCTAGTAACTATTATATAGTCTGTGTCAGTAGTTAGTAGTATGTCGTCGAGATAAGTAAATCCATCGTAATAAAAATGTTGATATATTATAATATCGTTTAAAAACTAAAAAAGAACCGACTTCAATGCCGCGCTATTCATTTTCAGTACCAATTTTGAGATGTTTATCTCAATATCTCTGGAGATACTCATCAGACCTCGATAAAATTACCGTGGTACCACACTTGGAATATCTCCTTTCGAACAAAAAAAGAATAATCAAAATCGGTTCATAAACGACGAAGTTATCCGCGAACAAACATAAAAAAAAAATAATATATATATACGGTCGAATTGAGAAACCTCCTTTTTTTGAAGTCGGTTAAAAAACGGCTCGGTCGATTTCGTTAAAATTTAAATGGGACCACACACCCTTTGAAAAAAAAAAAAATTTTTCAAATCAGTTCAGGCATATTCGAGTAATCGGTTAACATACATAAAAAAAATATATATATAAAGTTCCGACGAATTGAGAACCTCCTTTTTTGTGAAATCGGTTAAAAACATTATAAAACGAAAAATATATACATCGAATCGATAGACACCTCGTTCATGAAAATCGATGAGCAATTTAGGCACTACAGTGGAAACGGAAATACAAAAATACTGCTAAAATCATACCCCTTTGACATCGATGCCTTTGAATAAGACGCGATGCCGGGAAAATATAAAGCAACATTCACACAAATAAAACCTCTGAAGTCAGACCAAAAATCGTCCTTGATTTTTTAAGTCCCATTGCAACCGGAAAACGCAACCAGAGACGAAATAAAATGCGGGAACCGAATATCCCAATTATTATCAGACAAAAATCAATACATCCGTTGGTATTAGCTTTTGACCTGTGACCCTGAGGTCAAAATTCAGTTCAATAACCTTGCACCAGCACTGTTTTATGACCGCCCTGACACTACACTGGATAAAGTTGGGTACACACTTGGTGATATACGTACTCTTTTTAACAGACTTCAAAAAAGGAGAGTTCTCAATTAGTCGGAATATTTTTTTTAAATGTATGCTCACTGATTACTCAAAAACGCCTGGACTGATTGAGAAAATTCTTTTTTTTTAGGGTATACTTCCCAGGAGGTCCAATTTATATCTCGGTTCGGTATCTCCAGAGATATGGAGATAAACACGTCAAACTTGGTACCTACTGAAAATGACTAACGCGGCATTGTAAGTAGTTTTAATTATATTTTTTAACCGACTTCAAAAAAAGGAGGAGGTTTCTCAACTCGACCGCATATATATTTTATGTTTGTTCGCGGATAACTTCGTCGTTTATGAACCGATTTTGATAATTATTTTTTTTGTTGGAAAAGAAGAAATTTCAACTGTGGTGTCATGGTAATTTTATCGAGGTCTGTTAAGTATCTCCAGAGATATGGAGATAAACACCTCAAAATTGGTACTGAAAATGAGTAGCGTGGCATTGAAGTCGGTTCTTTTTTAGTTTTTAAACGATATTATAGTTTTTATAAACGATATTAAATTATTCTACGTGGTTATATCCACCACAACACAAGCGGTAAAAGTAAAGTTTTAGTAAAATCACGACATTGTAGAAAATCAAGACAACGCTTGTAAAACCACCTTCCATCATCTTCCACCACATCATCGCTTACCACCACGCGAGATAGTGGTCAAACGCTACCCCGTCAGATATATAAAAAAAACCATCGTCAATTTAATATGAAAATCGTTTACAAAATAAAACTGGCCAAGTGCGAGTCAGACTTTTGTCCCGCACACGGAGGGTTCCGAACCGAACACCAACTAAGTAAACGTTAAAACAAAGGTAGAATAGTATTATATAGTAGTAATAGTAATAGTAGTAATTAATATTATTAAATATCTGGTTGACCGAGCTTTGCTCGGTATTTTTTGCCACTTAAACTGACAAATATGACTCTTCCCGACATCTATTGACGAATAATAATACTAATTTTTGAAATGGAGAGCCACTAACTGCTTTACCCACACAGTAACACTAAAGCTACTTCTACTCGCCAATAGATGTCGGGAAGAGTAATATTTTAAGTTGATTATCAATAAAGTTGATTATTGAAAACACGTATAAAACAACATTTTCTGAAAATGATTCCTAGCTAGATCGCCCCCGAAATCCCCTGTATACTAAATTTTATTTAATCGTTGGAGCCGCTTCAGAGATTCAGATTAAGGTAAAGACGATAGCGCCATCTTCAATGATCATTTAGTTGGCGCGGCGCTATCGTAAAACACTTTAAACTTTTCTTTAATTTTTAACTTTGTTCTGTTCTTAGTATTTGTTGTTATAGCGGCAACAGAAATACATTTTCTGTGAAAATGTCAACTATCTAACTATCACGGTTCATGAGATATAGCCTGGTGACAGACAGACAGACAGACAGACAGAGACAGACAGACAGACAGACAGACATACAGACAGACATACAGACGGACAGACGGACGGACAGCGGAGTCTTAGTAATAGGGTCCCGTTTTACCCTTTGGGTACGGAACCCTAAAAAAGCGATTTCAAATGCCGCGCTAGTCATTTTCAGTACTAAATTTGAGGAGTTTATCTCCATATCTCCGGAGATACTTGTCAGATCTCGATGTAATGACAATGGAACTAAACGGTAAGCATACTATCTCAACAAAATAATTTTCCATATCGGTTAAGAAATGACGGAGTTCTGAGGTAACAAACATTAAAAAAATACAGGCGAATAAAGAACCTCCTCCTTTTTTGTTGGTTAAAATTTGTTTAAATTAAATAGCATCATAATTTGCGATAGACAGGTTAAAATGAACACACCTCGGTTTGCGTTGGGGGTTACAAATGTAAGTGTAAACGAAGCACTACAAAGTGTAAAGAGTATTTCACGAATCTCAACTTTTCTACATTTTCAGAGCTTCAGTATCGTCTATATGGCCTCATACAAGATCCATATAACTATAGCAAGTTTGTATTTTTGTCTGTAATCCTCAGCAATAGAGGACACAAGACTTGTTTTACTATTGAACTGAAAAACACACTCCCTCCTTGGTTTATTGGATGAAAAAGTTCATTTATATCTGACTTTACAAAAAAGGAGGAGGTTCTCAATTCGTTGGAACCTTTTTTTTATGTATGTTCACCGATTACTCGAAGATGCCTGAACCGAATTGTAAAATTCTTTTTTTGTTTTAAAGGGTAGGTACCCCTTCCCAGGTGGTCCCATTTACATTTTAACGAAATCGGCCGAGCCGTTTCTAATATATCAACATTTTTATTACGATGCATTTACTTATCTCGACGACATACTACCATTTATTATATAATAGTTACGAGTACGTCTGCTAGCTACTTTGACTAGCGCGACGTTTAAAGTCGGTTCTTTTAGTTTTTTAAACGATCTTAAATCATTGAACATATTTCGATAAATGTGTTGTTTTTTCAATCCCTATGGATTGAAAACGGAATCGGAAATTTTTCAAAATGGGGTGGAGATAGCTCCACCATTTTGAAAAATTTCTGAAAATGGAATCGACAAAAATTCAATATAATTATCAAACTTAATTATATTGTAATACGGGACTAATCGCGATAAAAAAAAATTTATTTACCTCGACGTTTCGATCAAGATGCATTGACCGTGGTCACGAGAAGACTAATTCATTAATTCAGCTGTGAAATATGTTTTTCGGTTTGAATGGCAAGGTGTCCAGTGAAATTACAGGGCATGTGAGACTTAACACCTTAATGTCTCGAGGTAACAGGCGCAGTGCAGTGACATACAACATTATGACTGTACAAAATGTTGCATGTCGCTGTGTCTGTAGATGTTATCGCTTACCACCAGGCGAGCGTAGTGCTTGTCCTGTTACCTTCTATAAAAAAAAACAGCATTTTTCTGTTTTGTTTACCTTAGACGTGAGAAGCCTCAAGATTTCGGCATTGACCAGTGAGCTTAAAAAACGAGGTCATCGACCTATTACAATCCAGCTGGTCACGCGTTAAAAAAGGTACAAGGATGTCACGGTTTTTGGAACTATGTCCTTTCGTGCGAAGCCAAAAGATAAAAAAAAACAATTACTCATTTTAAGTCAATGCTGTTAGAGTAATTACACAATGATAAAAAAAAAGAAGAGTCGGTTTGAGCAATAAGAACTCTATTAAAGAATGTCAATAAAAATAATTAAAAAAAAACTAATATGTAAAACCCGCTTATAATAATTTGAGATCGTTTAAAAAACGGAAAAAATATACTTCAATGTCGAGCTAGTCATTTTCAGTATACCACCAGTATATAGTACCTATAAAGTTTGAGTGGTTTATCTCCATATCTCTGGAGGTGCTTATCAGATCTCGATAAAATTACGTTGGGATCGTAGACGGAATATTAAATAGACAAGACATTCGCGTATGCGAATGAAATAGCCATAGATTTATAACCCGACTAAAATTATGGTCGGGTCATACATGACAGCGGGTGAAAGCCAATGGGCGCTCTAGAACTGGGAGCCAGAGCTGGCTCCAAACAATAAAATCGCATATATGCAGAGACGGATAACAAAAGGTCGTCCATCTCGCTCTCCCATACTAGTGATTGTATTGTTTTATCCTTCTCATATTAATGGTGTGATTTTAATGCCAGGTCTATTTTAATATACTCTGTCTACGATTAGGAACAAACGGAGCATAATCTCTAAAACAAAAAAATATTTTTTCAAATCGGTTACTTAAATAACGGAGTTCTGAGGTAACAAATTAAAAAAAAAGGTGTATGGATAACCTCCCTTTTAGTGGTGGTAAATAAAATAAATAAAGTGCCATGCATCTACATTCATCATAAGCACAGCGAAGTAATGGAATACCCTGCCAGTCTGTTTTCTGTTAAGTACAATCCAAGCGTGCTACATCATCGATCAAATCTTCACTTAGCATCAAGTGAGATAGTGGTCAAACGCTTGCTTAATTTACACAAAGTTTCATTTAGATAAGACACGAAGTAGGATAAAATGAACATAACTTTGCAAGGAGTTCTGCACGATCAATCGGCACATCATGAGAGGCTAGGTAAACCTACGAGAGGATCGGCATAACCTTGGTGCTTCGCTGGTGAATATTAAAGAAGTGGCGTCATTTCTTTTCATTGTTCTTGGGGCAAATTACCAAAACTATCTGACAATGACAAATAATATGACAAGACAACCTCGCTAGGACTCGAATTTGCGACTGCGAGATTAGATTCTAAGTTTGACTACAATACTGAATATTGCAAGCAATACAGGCAGTAAGTTTTTGAATGTTGATATTTTAAAATAAGGATATAAAGACAATTTCAAGTCAAATATCAAAATACATACTAAATTTTTTTATTTTTGCTTTCCTGCCAGCAGAAATCTATCTAAAAATAATCCAATCCAATTGAAAAACCAATCATGTAGGTAGAGATACACCAAACAAATTTTTACTTTAACAAAAAAATACTCACTTTTTCTATACGGGAACCTCGGGCCTCTGATAAAAGGTGTGACCAATGGAATCGTATGCACCGACATAATATCACACGCGAAGAAAATAGAAAAAATAGGCGAAAATAATTTTTCTTTTTGACACGCGTAAACTCCGCCGCGACGGAAAAAAGTGAATGAAAAAATTGACGATCGATTTCAAAATTAGATTTTTACTTTCTTTTATCTAGACGGCTATGTCAGAATAAGGATCAATGAACCTTCTTGGTTAGGAAAATAGTATTTAATTTCTCTTAGGGATGGTAGCTAGCTACCTAAGTACTTAAATCTGTTCTGTGCTACCATATTCCTACTGTTATTTTTCACAGTTATTAAAGACTATTGAGAAAAACAATATTTTTAATACGCAATTAATCGTTTTTTGTAAAATTTGTTTTGGCGCCATTATTTTCATAATGTTATAGTTAGGTAATATATTTCCATAATGTTTTTCATATTTTATTATATTTATGTAAACTTTCAAACAAATAGGCTAAAATATTTATCTATTATTTACGTTTTTGATAACCAAAATAAAAATAATATACACATTTTAATAAACCGTGGGAAAACTTAAGCTTTCCACTGTGAAAAACATTTAACTCTATGTCAGAGGCATAGAGGTTACAAAATAAAAAAAAACTTAACAGTAGCGTGTATTGTTTAAAAGTGAGCTATGTTTCAGTGATAATAAGGTCGTTTATTGTTTGGTCACGTTAATTTATACAGCGTTCGTAATTGGCATACCTGCCAATGTCATATTGCAGAATAGGTACAAATGCGCCAAACGTGGCGCAATGCTGTGCTAAACGTCGAAATAGTTCTTTCAAGGTACTTACTACAGTTTTGGGAGTCAATAGAGTGAAAACTATGTTTTGAACTCTATTTCTTACAGTAAAAAACTACGTTGGCGTAAAGAATAAAGTTGTCTGTCATAGACAAGAAAATATTTTATAATGTGCAAAGATCTAACGTGACGTCACCGACCGGCATCTCCGGAAGACCAGCGTTGGTCATTTGACTGACAGTTATATGCTGAGGTGGGGCCGTTTAGTGATACTTTGCATAGTAGGTACTTATGTCTAAGGCTGAGTTGCATCATCTTACTTTAACCGTAACTATAACCGGTGTTTTTGTATGGAGTTTGACTTATTTTTGACGATTGTTATAGTTAAAGTTAGATTTTGCAACTTAGCCTAAGGGTCAGTTTTACCAATCCTTGATAATGTTTCAGTTAAATATCTGATACATGCCATATACAATCTGTCTTCATATTAGCGCTATCAGAAACCGGTGAAACTGGCCCTAAGAGATCTGTGTATGAATGATAAGCTTTTTCTACTTTTATTATTTTCTTTATTATGCCAAGTGTAAACCACTAAACTTTTTACTTTCAATTTCACTTTCACATTTTCTGTTTATACGTCTGTCACTGTACCTTTTTTTATGTTTTATAATGGCTCCACACGATTAGTGTATTTAACCAGTGTCAAGTATTGAAATTCTTCAAGTTTTTATGAATTTTAATCGAAGAGATGGGTCAAAGTCATATTTCAGGTCAGTTCTCAAGTAAAAGTCTAGTCTAAGTCATATCTGCAGTAAAGATGTAGTGTTTACTGAATATTTACAGTGGAATTTTGGTGAGAACGCAAATAGCATATTTTTTAACATTGTGCTGTTTCCCTACACTCGCACACATTCACCGGCACTTAATGGTTAATAATCCACATTTATTACACATTAACTCACGGAAGAACACAAGTTTTAGGAAAAAATACAATAAGATCACACACACTATTCCACGGTCCCGCCAAAACTCCACTGTACCTTCTTAACCGTAATGTAGAGACACTTGATTTTCACGGAGTGTATCCTTCTTCCTACTAATATTATAGAGGCGAAAGTTTGTGTTTATATTTGTAAATTCTTCACGCTAAAACTACTCAACCGATTAAGCTGAAATTTGGCATATACATTACCTATAATATATATATATATATAATAAGACCCTAGGAAAACATATAGGGTACTTTTTATCCCGATATTCCCACGAGAACGACGTTACACAATAGGGTTAACATTTAATGCCGTAAACGTGTGAGTGAACGTAAAAGATATGACGAATAAAACACGTTTCTTATATGAAACGTATTTTTTCAGCATTTTATCTGGATCGTATTTTACTCGCACTTGGCTGTTTTTTTTTTTTTAATTTTTATTATGGCTCCACACGATTAGTGTATTTAGCCAGTGTCATGTATTGAAATTCTTCAAGTTTTTATGAACTTAAGTCGTAGAGATGGGTCAAAGTCACATTTCAGGTCAGTTTTCAAGTAAAAGTCTAGTCTAAGTCATACCTTCAGTAAAGATGGTGAGAACGCAAATAGCATGTTTTTCAACATCGTGCTGTTTCCCTACACTCGCACACATTCACCGGCACTTAATGGTTAATAATCCACATTTATTAACTCGCGGAAGAACACAAATTTTAGGAAAAAATACAACAAAATCACACACACTTTTCCACGTTCCCGCCAAAACCGGCTGTTTTATTGTAAGTTAAAACTCTGGCATACTAAAAAAAAAACTCTGGCATCGGTTTGTTTTTGGCGGGAACGTGAAAAGTGTGTGTGCTGTCATTGTATTTTTTCCTTAAACTGGTGTTAATTGTGTGGAGCCATAACGAAACTAAAAAATATAAAACGCATCCGTTGATTATTTACTGCATTGCGCTTATCACAAAAACCAGGCAAGTGCGAGTCTGAATCGCGCACCAAAAGTTGTGTAGATTATGTATTTATTGTCAATCAATTCGCGATGACATAATTAATATAGTTTAAAAACTAAAACAACCGACTTCCATGCCCCGCGAATCAATTTCAGTAGCAAGTTTGAGACGTGTATTGTCATATCCCTGGAGATACTTTTCATATCTCGATGAAATCACATGGGATCACTTTGGGAATATACCCTACCGATTAAAAAAAATCATTCGAATCGGTTCACAATTGACGGAGTAATCGCGTAACATACTCGTACATACAATAACCGGCCAAGTGCGAGTCGGGCCACGCGCAGTGTAGGGTTCCGTAGTAGCCTGTTATTCAATGCAAGTCTTTACCCGTTATAAACAAGCAATTAGGTACTCCGTCTTTGTCACTTTAAAGATTTATTCTAAGGATTTTGTATTTGGTACAAATATATCCAACACCCAAGTTCAACGACTATTACTGCTAAACTAATAAAGTTACCTCAACCGCTATAATTTTCCTTTAAAGTTCATGAAATGCGCTATTATCACGAATTTTTTCAGATATTTCAAGCCAGTAGTTTAGCTTTTAGAGGGGGGGGGGGGGGACGCCCTACTGGAACAACATTTTGCACTTTAAAGTTTAATATTTCGTAAATGGAGTATTCAATCGAAAAGTGATATTAGCAACCCTTAAGTCATTTTAAAACACCTATTCAACGATATACCACACGATGGGGTAGACGATGAAAAAAAAAAAATCATCCCCACTTCTCTTACTCTCTTATCACAATTTTATTTCAGCACTTTGTCAGCGTAATATATATACATACTCCCACAAAATTACAGCTTTCTAGTATAAACGGTCTCTTAGCAAAACCTCGGACAGACAGACAGACGGACATGACGAAACTATAAGGGTTCCTTGTCAGGACTACGGAACCCTAAAAAATGTCGCAAGGTATTATTAATTTTAATTTGATACTTCACAGAGCTTCTACATGTGACTGAATATTCGACAACCGTTGGGTTAGACTGGTACTAGAGTGGAGACCGCGAATCGGCAAACGTAGCGTAGGACGTCCTGTGACCAGGTGGAGCGACGACATACGCAAAGCGGTGGGCAGTAAATTGGAAAATAAGAGCCGAAGATCGGGCGCAGTAGTTACGTAGTAACTATAATATAATTTGTGTTCTTGGCATACATCGTGTGAGGCCTATGTCCAACAGTGGACTAATACCGACTAATTAAGATGATGACGATGACGCTATCCACAGAAATAGGATCTCAACAGACAGACGTACGGATGGACCACGGATAAATCCTATTAATATTAATTTGCTTTCCAATTCGAGCGGAATTATGAAAAACTTAAAATACCCATTGAACAGCCACTGAGAAATAGCAGTATCGATCGAATAGCACGACATTAATAATTGGCGTGTGAATATAACAGTTTCCCGTTTAAATAATACGTTATAATATAACAGGTATCGATTGACCGACATAATGGCGACATCCGCGTGGGAAGTGGAGCAATCGCTGTCTCTGTCTAACGCAAGGTCGCGTCGTGGTCTCCAATCAAGACGATTATACCATACTCAGTAGAGGCTGCATGTAGACTACGCTTATGAAGACTAAATCGTCACTTAACATCAGGTGAAATAGTGGTCAAACGCTTACCTATAAAAAATAAAATTATAACTTATAATATAAAATTATAAAGTATCTTATACTTTAAAAGCTAAAACAACCGACTTCCATGCCTCGCGAGTCAGTTTCAGTAGCAAGTTTGAGACGTTTATCGTCATATCTCTGGAGATATTTATCAGATATCAATTAAATTAAAATGGGACCACCTCGGAAATGTACCCTACCGATTAAAAAATAATAATCCGAATCAGTTCACAATTGACGGAGTAATCGCGTAACATACATACAAAAAAATCATACAGTCGAATTGAGAACCTCCTCCTTTTTGGAAGTCGGTTGAAAAACATAACCTTGAATGACGTAAAATCATGGTTTTGATTTGATTATTTCTTCACGTATTTGAGAGAATATCACACTGTTCTTACGGTTTTAATTTATTTTTAACTGACTTAAAAAAAAGGAGGAGGTTTCTCAATTCGACCGTATATATATCTATATATTTATGTTTGTTCGCGGATAACTTCGTCGTTTATGAACCGATTTTGAGGAGATATCCCAAGTGTGGTACCATGGTAATTTTATCGAGGTCTGATAAGTATCTTCAGAGATATTGAGATAAACACCTCAAAATTGGTACTGAAAATGAATAGCGCGGCATTGAAGTCGGTCCATTTTGGTTTTTAAACGATATTATCGCAGAGTATGTTCTACTCGTACCTTGCGAGCTCCAGTAAGGGTTTAACGTTTTTGTTTCCAATATAGGAAAATGTAATGTAAATGTACTGCATAATGAAGATATTTAGCCAATAATTTAGCAAGCTACGTTTAAAAGAAATCGATAAAACTGGTTTAGGTCTAAACGGGGCAATTTAATATTAAGTATGATTTATTGCATATTTTAGCGCTATATCGAATAGCCGGTGATTTTATTTGAACCATGCAAATTTCAGTCATAATAATTATTATATCCAGATTAATATGTATATCTACACTAATATTATAAAGAGAAAACATTCTGCAACGAGTTCAACTTTTGAGATGTTTTATCACGAAGCAAGTGCATCAGTCCCAATCGAAAAAAACCGCTAAAACTATCGTATCCTTTGCGCAATGTAGAATCTCATACATTTAGGCAATGTCCTATTAAAATCTACGCTAGCGCCATCTCTATGTCTACGCGGGTAAAACCGGGGAGCACAGCTAGTATTATCCATACTTCCATACTAATATTAAAAAACGTTTGTAACTCTGTCACTCTGTCTGTTTGTTACCTAATCACGCCTAAACGGACGATCCGATCTTACTGAAATTTAACAAGGAGATACTTTATAGAATGAGGATGAACATAGGCTATTTAATTCTTGGCGTACGTTAATGAAGTCGCGGGTATCAACTATTACTTACTTTAATTATGAACTCTGCTTATAAAAACGCTCGTCACTCTGTCACTATGTCTTGTTTGTTACGCTTAAACAGACGATCCGATCTTACTAAAATTTAACAAGGAGATACCTATTATACAATTATAACTTTGTTTTTCATACAAACACTATGAAAGTACACAAAGTTAATTTTTTGGTGGCGAAAAATTATAGTTATGTTATAAAATACTCTACTGTGTTACGGAACTCGAGTGCGAGTCAGACTTGCAGTTGGACAGTTTTTTAAGTGTCATTATGGCTCCACACGAATAGTGTATTTAGCCAGTGTCATTAAAGTTCTTCAAATTTCCTTTCATAAAAACACATAAAAAAGAATTTGCCAAATCGGTTCACCAGTTTTCAAGTTATAGCGTAACCAAGGGAAATGGGGATGCATTTATGTAAAACCCAAAAAACCATTTTCATTTTCAAACTATGTTACACCATTTCACCCTCTTAGGGATAAAATTTTGAAAATTACTAAAACTTGTATTTACTTATTTATTTCCAGAAAAGTACTTGTGTGAAGTTTCGAAAGAAAAAGACTATCTATACATTTTTTTCCATACAAATTTTGAGGCTCCGTTTCATCCCCTTTAGGGGTGAATTTTGGAAAATCCTTTTTAGCAGATATCTACTTACCTACGTTATAATATCTGTCTGCACGCCAAATTTCAGCGAAATCCGTTAAGTGGTTAGAGCTGTGTGTTGATAGATCAGTCAGTCAGTCAGTAACGTTTGCCTTTTATGTATATAAGATTATACTGTAGCACGGAACCCTACGTGTGCGAGACCGGCCAGTTTATTTTATACACCACCGTCCTTGCTCAACCGTTAATTTTCTGTCCATCAAAAGGTTGTCTTGAAAAGATCGCTTTTAACAATAAGACCGCCAATTGTACCTAACTTATAGTTATGTTTTATTGGCGGAGAATGGTCTGATCCTCAAGGGCTGTGTGCTGTCAGAAAACCGTAAAGTTATGGCGGCAGATTTTCTCCTTGTTGATGGTAGGTTTACACCTTTTGGTAGCAAGTCAGTTAGAACATTAACATAACGATCCTACCATCTGTGAAGTAGTAGCCTAGTTCATCATCTTTCTACCCTTACCCCACTTAAGAGGGGTCGATGCAAAATTTCTTTCTCTTCCGTTTGGGTCTATCCGCAGTCATTTCATTTTTTCAACCATTTCATTAACTCCTTTTACATCCATATCTTCTACCACACAGTCTATCCACACTTTCTTCGGTCTTCCTCTTCCTCTATAGCCGTCCACTTTCATGACCATTGCCTTTCTAGTCACGTGGACTTCACTTCTTCTCATAATATGTCCATACCAGGCTATCCTATTGCTTCTTAACTTTTCTGTCACTGGTGCCACTTTCAGGATTCTCCAAAGACGTTGTACTATATTAAACTTGACCGCAAAACCGGCCCAAATGAGACCGATCTTGAACGGAGTTTGTCCCTTTCTATTGTATGAGCCACATTTATACACTATACATATATTTATCGTACATGTAGGTATAGCACTGGCAGGTGGTTAGACAAGGACACACTCTCAGCTAGGTGCCTTTCGTTTGGGCCGTTTTGATGTACATAGCAATTACAACCTAATGTCACACAGCATACGGATTAAAATGAAATTTGTCAAAACATCTGCAGTGCACTATCTATATATATATTAGGTCTATGGGCTTGTCCTTACATATACTCATTCCTATCCTAGTTGAGTAGTTAATCCCCCAAAACATATCCGTATTAGGTACGTATGTATTCCCCTTTAGGTAATATAGCGTGCAGTCGTTGGTTAGCAGGAAGTTCCCTATTACCATTGGCCTCCATAACTATTATATAATCTGAGCTCCAGCGCTTCTATTAACTACAGTAATGTATGTTGTTACGTTGAATAGTCGTAGTCATACATTCTGCATTTTTGCATTTTTACCAGACTGCCCAATAATTTATGATCGCACGAAACGAAAAAACCGACTTCACATGCCGCGATAGTCAAAGTAGCCAGTAGCCAGTAGCCAGTATCATATCATCTAGGTATACAAATTTGTTTAAATTGTTTATATCCATATCTCTGGAGATGGTTATCAAATCTCGTTAAAATTGAATGGGACCAAACGGAAAGCATACTCTTTCAAACAAAAAAATAATGTTTCAAATCGGTTAAGATTTGACGGAGTTCTGAGGTATAACACACATAAATAGAACCGGCCAAGTCAAGTTGGATTTGCCCACCGAGGCTTCCGTACCAATAACAACTGCTCAGACTAGGTTAAGGGACAAACTTAACTTTGCAGTTCGGTAGTTGACTCGTATGTATAAAATAAATCACACAATAGCACAATTTTATTTATTTACCTTATTTAACGAAGTTGCCAATTAAGCTAGACCCCTAAATTATATTAGCGCTCATATAACTTAGAGGCCTATCTTAATTGGCGTAACTATGTATGTATGGGGACACCCTTAAATTTTCAACTTTTTAATTTTTTGGAATTTCCCCTATATTTGTGCTGTAAGACCTTACTTCTTGCCAAATTTCATGATTCTGGATCAACAGGAAGTACCCTATAGGTTTTCGACCCAAAAGATAGAGAGATAAGATAGAGTACTTCCTGTTGACCAAGAATTGCCAATTTTGGTCAAAAGCAAGGCCTTATAGAACAATTAAAGGAAAAATTACGAATAATAAGGAATATTAAAAATAAAAATAAAATAAATAAAATAAAAAAATAAATAAAAATAAAAATATTAAAAAATAATAACGAATATAAAATGAAGGTTAATATTTGTAATTGTAATTGTTGTAATTGTTTATTTGCAACTTAGCACATTAAAAACAGAGTTTCAAAGGCTTATATTCTAAAACAAAGCTTATGAGCTCTGAATCTCACACTAGAGAAAACTCTGTGTTGTAAGATTCAGTCTCTTCCTGTCGTGATTCATTGAGATGTGGAACAAAAAAATAAAGTTAATTTTTGTACTTACAAGTTTTCGCGAAAATCTAAATTTACCCATATCTTTTTATTGTTTTGACTTAGGACCTTGAATTTTACACACTTAATAGAGTTTACAAACCTCAGTATCTGGTATAAATTTGAACTTGCTAGGTTCATCCGTTCCTGAGAAAATCGGTGGTGTCACATGGACAGACAGACAGACAGACAGACAGACAGACAGACGGACAAGAAAGTGATCTTATAAGGGTTCCCTATAGCTGATTTATGAGTATGATAACTAGTCCGTGACTTCGTTCACGTTCACCAATAATTTTATCATTGTAAAATTATAAAATTCTAAGCGTGAACGTAGTCGCCAATCAGCATTTTTGTGATCTGAGTTAGGTAGGTTTTGTGTAAAACCATTATTTTATTTTCACAAAAAGTAGCCTATGTTCATCCTCATGCTATAAAGTATCTCCTTGTTAAATTTCAGTAAGATCGGATCGTCCGTTTAGGCGTGATTAGGTAACAAACAGACAGAGTGACAGAGTGACACATGTTTTTGTGATATTAGTATGGATATTTATTATTTAACGATTGATTTGTTGATTGATTGATTGGAATTGGAATTGGATGATTAACGGATCCAAAAAAAAAATTATGTTGATAAAAATGTTTTTTTTTTTATTTTTTATTTCTCATACGATTTATCATTGTTTTGGAATAAATAAAAAGAAAATAAAACTGGCCAAGTGCGAGTCAGCATCGCGTCTCTTATCGCACACTTAGGGAGGGTTCCGTACATTACGAAACATAACAGAGTTTCAACCTCATATATTTGATAAATTGATATTACCAAGAATATTTGGTTTGGTCGCGATCGAGAAAGACGGGGCTCGTTTACTAGCGCCATCTATGTCATTTTGCCGAAACTAATTAGATAGATGGCGTTTAAAAACACGTTTTTTGTATGGGGACCCCCTTTGATTTTTAACTTTATTTTGTTTTTAGTATTTGTTGTTCTAGCGGCAACAGAAATACACCATTTGTGAAAATTTCAACTGTCTAACTATCACGGTTAATGAGCTATAGCCTGGTGACAGACGGACAGACAGACAGACAGACAGACAGACAGACAGACGGACAGCGAAGTCTTAGTAATAGGGTCCCGTTTCACCCTTTGGCTACGGAACCCTAAAAAATGACAGGCTAGCGTTAGACTACTGTCTCGCTTGGTGGTAAGCGATGATGTGATCTAGGATGTGACTCTCAAGGGCTTATTATTTTGATTTATTTATAGTTATTGATTCCCGGTCATGATTAACTGTATGTTATTATTAACTGTGTGTATTACTCTGGATATATGATTATAAATTACCGACTATAATACTCAGTACTGTTTGTTATCGACTGTCTCGACCTAGGTTTCATGCATGTTCGATGTGCTTCCTCGGGAGTTCACGCAACAAGATCGCGACGACCTAGGTCGAGAAAATCGACAATAATCAGTGCCCTTAGTACGAGTTTTCATCGTAAACGCTTTTGACAGATCTCACATAGTTTCCAACTGGCTTCCTGATTGGTCTAAATTTAGTGAAGTGTAGTAACCACTAGAGGCGCTGTACTGTTTCTCATACAAAATTTGTTCGATATATGATATCGAGTTTAGTATGAAAACTCTTACTAAGGGTGTAGTGAGTATAATAGTCGGTAGTTTATAGTCATGATAATTCAAAACTCACGATAAAGTCTGTGCTAAAAGAGAACCGTCGTAGAAATTGAGGTCGCGTCGGTCGTTGGTGGTTTTAATTTACTGTTTTTGTTGCATTGACAACACTGCTGTCATTACAAGTAAGACTAAAAATGTTTGATACTTGGTAGGTACCTACTCTTATCATTATCGTGTGCTGCTAGGTAGGTATGTACTTCATTCCTTACCTTTGAATGTCAGTTCATCGTAACGCCACGAGGGTTCTCTCTATCTCTTTTTGCACAGAACTATAAATCTAAAATATGTAGTCTGGATATATCTAAAATATATTGTGCGGTGCATATTGGCCCCACCTGGCGCGGCACAGGCGCCCCTAGCTTGATATATTTGACCCGCGCTGCCGGCCCGCGTTTGTAGGTCACACGGGTAAAATCGATGAACCCATTGAAAGCCGCGTTACGCCATGCCAGCCTGTTATACACTGTGCCAACGTGGTTGTTCTCTTTTTATATCCAACTTGCGGCGTCCCGCGGCTTTGCCCGCGTTGAATCCTGGTATTACCTTCCTCTTGAATCACTCTATCTATTGCTGAAAACTGCATTTAAAACCGTTGCGTAGTTTAAAAGATCTAAGCGTACAGACGGCGGGAGCGACTTAGTTTTATACTTTTATTTTATTTAATTACATCACGGGCTGCAAATCGCCCGGTCCTTTGGAAGGCATTGACGGAGCCGAAGCCAACGTCAAGAGGCCCTTTACATTATTAAATGAAATTAAATATGATTTGTGGATGGAGAGATGAAAAACTATAAAAAGATGGTACACTAATTTATTATGGCTATGAATGTGTGCTGCTTGATGTTTGTTTTCTGGTCTATGGGATGAGGTACGGCACCCGCCAATTATGCCTCATTTCAAAATATTAAGGCGGGTGGTGACTCGCTATTTTTATTATTATTTTTTTTAAATACTATATATACAAATAGATAAATACAATACACACAATACTATATAAAGATAGGCTAGCGTTTGACCACTATCTCGCCTGGTGGATGATGTGGTCTAAGATGGTGAACACGCTAGGACTAGAATACTGTGACTCTCAAGGGATGTGTGCTGCCGGAACACTGTAAGGTTATGTCGGCAGATTGTCTACTTGATGGTGGTAAGCTACTTTATGGTAGCAAGTCAGGTGAAATATCGATATAATGTGCTCCTACCACCGGTGGACCACCAGTTCCACAGAACCAACCACAGGACCACAGACCGCGGGCCCATAGACAATAATAGGGAATATGCATGTGGTATAAATTTACTTGAAATCATTTATTTTTGGATCATTATTGTTCTGGTGTTGTATGTTAGACATTTTTTTATAAATAAAATACTCTTACATGTGTTAAAATATTACATGAAAAATGCAAAAAAAGCGTGGGAAATTTTAATTTGCTAAACACATCACAACTTGTCAATTAGAAAGTGACGTCACAGGGCACCACACGCTCTCTACAGATTAAATCTATTTCATAGAAATAGTATGCGCTGTAGTACGAATACGTAGTATTTCTATTAAAAATACTTAATCTGTGGAGACCCTGTCGTGCACTGTGACGTCACAAAGGCGCGCGAAAATTTGGCAGCGTTTTAGATACCTCATATTTTTTCAATGCTAAAACTATATTTTGTGCCTTAATTGGAACACTTTCAGTATTATTTAATTTTTTTACTGTGTTAAATGGATGTATTCAGTGAAATAAACATATTAAAAAATCATGCATATACCCTATTATTTATCGTAGAAATATTTTCACATTGTCCCAAAACTCAAACAAATCTTTCTAAAAAGTTCCCGCAAGTTTTTTTTAGTTTTATTATGGCTCCACGCGACTAGTGTATTTAGCCAGTGACAAGTATTAAAATTCTTCAAGTTTTCCTGAATTCAAGTCATAAAGATGGGTCAAAGTCACATTTCAGGTCAAGTTAAAGTCATAGTCTAGTCCAAGTCGTACCCTCAGTAAGGCGAAAAAAAGAGTGTGTGTACTTATGTACACGCGTTAGAAGTTATATTTCTGTGGCGTATGGAAAAAAAATAACTAAAATGCAGTAGTGATTAACGATAAATATTAAAATTAATCAAAAAGATTTTATTTAAATAAAAAAGGTTTTATTAACGTAAAAATATGACGTTAAATATGACATATACAACTTGAACATAGTCATACCACCTAGAACTAACTTCACGGTGTAGAATTTAGGTGCGGTGTGCGCGCGCATCGTACCACCTAGAACTAACTTCACGATGGTAAATTTAGGTGTCGGTGTGCGCGCGCATCGTAAAAATTCACTCTCATCATTTTTCTCTATCGCGCCAAAAAAAGTATAGCTTCAAAAAAAGAGAAAAAAGGAAAAGAGGTGGAATGAATTAGGTACTGAATATTTTCAGTGGAATTTTGGTGAGAATTTAATGTTTTTTTTATCATTGTGCTGTCTTCCTACATTCGCATTAACTCGCGGAAGAACACAAGTTTTAGGAAAAAAATACAATGAGAGTACACATACTTTTTCGTTCATGCCAAGACTCCCCAAAAAATATATAAATATTTGAATCGTAGAGATGTCCCTGAAACCTAATAAAATAACATTTAACGATAGCAGATATCACACCCCCATAACGACAATCGCATTAACGTTAACGGTAGCAGTTAAAATAGCAGTTATAGCCGTTATAACCGTCGCTAAATCGGTGACACGTTTTGAGGTCAATTCGAATTAAAAAAGGTTTGGAATACCAAGTTGTAAATGACGATAAAGGAAAGTAGTATTTTAGGGTTCCGTAGTCCTGACAAGGAACCCGTATAGTTTTGCCATGTCCGTCTGTCTGTCTGTCTGTCTGTCTGTCCGAGATTTTGCTAAGAGACCCCTAATACTAGAAAGCTGTAATTTTGTAGGGGTATGTATATAAATTACGCCGACAAAGTGGTGAAGTAACATTTAGAAAAACATTTTTTTTTAGGGTAGCTCCCCGACATGATAAAGGCTAGACCGCACTAAGCGACACTACACTGCAGCGGCGCGACGCGACACATAGCGACAAAATATTCTTTGTAAGAAATTGTATGAGGTATATCGCACTACGCTGCAGCGGAACTACGCGCCGCGACACTGCGCGACAAAATTGACCAACTCATCAAATCTGACGCGCCGTGTCGCGTCGTGTAGTTCCGCTGCTGTGAAGTGTCGCTTAGTGCGGTATAGCAAGCGACGCGACACTTCACTTTATTCAAGTGTTTTAGACCGGGAGATGGTAACAGAAAATACTTGGTCATTGGTACCAGTATGGCGGTTCTTCAGGGGTCTAATTACGGAATGACAAAAAAGAAAATGATGGTCATAGCGCACCAGCGCCGCCGCAGGTTGGCACCGGCGGCCCAATCCTGTGGGCGTTAATCGAATGTGTCAGATAAATAATAATGTCGAACGATTTGTTCCACAAAAATGCTTGTATTTTCCGATAGTCGATAAAAGAAGTAGGCGGCAGCGTAATGCCATACTTCTGCGGTATAACTTACAGCCCGTCATACCGACGCGAATACATTAATTTAAAAAAAAAGCAATTCAACCATTTGTTCTAGGCTAATTTTTGCACAGCTAATCATCGTCGAGTAGCCATTCACGGAAATCACCTTGCCATACTTTTCCGACGGTTCCCAATGGCAATCCCAATTTTTTTCGCTAAACGATTTGTACCAGTCTAAAACTTTTTAACAGTTCTCTGTGTGATCATAAATAGAAGTCTAATCATGCCATACCTGTGGGAGGTGGTAAATGTGTAGAATATTTTTTCAAAATTCTAAGATTTTATTCGTGATTCGCACGATTTGTACCTATGGCACTAATTTTTCCTGTAAGTTAGAGGTTTAACGAATATAAATACAAAATTTCAAACACCTAGTAGGTGGCCGCAATCTTGTCTTATTACTTATAACCAGGTGTTATGTCGTATAATATTGTACGGCTACCGGCGCTCGAAAGATTTTTCGAATTGTAGATAAGTAATCGTGTTTATAAGCCGTAATGTATGGGAACGCACTTTTTTATGACCAATTTTATTTCCTTAAATAACAAAGTTTTTCAAGTATGGCGCCACTTTTTCCCTCTACTAGAAGTATGGCAAAAATAATAATGGTCACATTGTATCATATAATTTCCGAAAATCCAAATGCCATACTGGTACAAATCGTAATTTTTTTTTTTTAACATCTTGGATTAAGTCCGACAGTCGTCCGCCTCATGGTTACAATCTGGAATATTTTTTTTAGGTACATTTACATCCAAACAAACAGAATACAATGATTCCATTATGTAAAAAATGATTTTACGTATTTTACAGTCGTATTTTAAAAATGTTTCGAATAAATAAGTTTTTCAAGTATGGCAGCACTTTTTCGTCTGTATGACGGGCTGTAAGTCACACCGGAGAAGTATGGCATTACGCTACCGCCTACTTCTCTTTTTTTCTGTCATTCCGTAATTAGACCCCTGAAGAACCGCCATACTGGTACAAATGACCAAGTATTTCCTGTTACCATCTCCCTGTCTATTTAGTTCGTAGTACGACAAGTCAGGCAGCCCGTACACACTCAATCTCGATCGCGATCACAGATCACGGGATCACGCGTCAACATTACGTTCAATCTTGATTTCTTCAGTCCATGTATCGTAACTGCTGCGAATAACCATCCTATAACAGAGTACTTTTTAATATGTAAAAAGTACTCTGTAGTCCATGTGGACATAAGCCAAATTATCGCCATTTAGGCTACTTTGCGGGGCCAACTGGCGACCGAAAATTCCAATCGGTTACCAGTAGCCATTTAGGCTACCTAGAAATATAGGAATGGGCGATGATATATTCCTGATTTGATCAATCCATCAATTTTCTTCGTACACACTAAATCTGGATCGCAATCAATGATTTTGATCATAGATCGCGTTCGAGATTGACTGTGTATGGGGCTGCCTTAAGTTTCAAATGGCTTTCGACGAAGATAAATTAATTGTATTAGTCAGTCTGTATAACGTTGTATATACGTTCATCATTCCATTACGTTCATTATAATAACGTTCAAATCAGGTTCTTCCATCTTCCTTAGAAATTGCCGAACGACTGACAGACAAAATTTGCTGCAAACCACGGACAAAGAGAATATAATACTACGTTAACCACGGATAAAGACAGATAGAGTCTATTCTCCGTGCTGCAAGCTGTCGCGGCACTGCAGTTCAAGTGCGGTATACCTAAAAGTGTCGCTACGTGTCGCTACGTGTCGCGTCGCGCCGCTGCTGTGAAGTGTCGCTTAGTGCGGTTTAACCTTCAGTGGGGATAATTTTTTTTTTTGTCGTCTATCCCATCGTATGGGGTATCATTGAATAGGTCTTTTAAAATGACTTCAGGGTTGCTACTACCATTTTTCGATTGAATGCTCCATTTACAAAATATTAAACCTTAAAGTGCAAATTTTTGTTCCAGTAGGGCATCCCCCCCCCCCCTCTAAAAGCTACACTGCTGGCATAAAAAAACCGGAACAATTCGTGATGATAGCGCATTTCATGAACTTTAAAGAAAAAATATAGCGGTTAAGATAACTTTATTAGTTTAGCAGTAATAGTCGTTGAACTTGGGTGTTAGATAATTTTGTACCAAATACAAAATCCTTTAAAGTGACAAAGACGATGTGCCTAGTTGCTTGTTTATAACGGGTAAAGCCTTGCATTGAATAAAAGGCTACTACGGAACCCTACACTGCGCGTGGCCCGACACGCACTTGGTCGGTTATTTTAAAGTTGCAGCCAGTTTTACCTATTCTTAATTATTAGGCTAGCATAATCCAGACTTATTTTATAAAGAGGAAACGTTTTTAAAAGAGTTCAACTTCTGAGATGTTTAATCGCGAGCAAGTGCATCAGTTTCAATATCACGGAAAATATCGCTTGCGCGATGCAGGATCTCATACATTTAGGCAATATTTAAAGGAGAGCTATTAAAATCTACGCTAGCGCCATCTCTGGGTTTTATTCTAATATTATAAATGTGTAAGTAGCTCTGTCTGTCTGTCTGTCTGTTTTTTCGCTTTCACGCCAAAACTACTGAACCGATTTAAATGAAATTTGGTACACAGATAAGAGGGTTGTAAGGGGTTGAAAGGGGGGATGAACACTTGAATGGAAGTATCGTCATTTTTAAAGCTAGAAGCTTGAAATTTACTTTTTAGGGTGTTGTTTCGATATAAATAAATATGACATTCAGAGTTTGTGAGGGGGAAGGGGGAGTGGAAGGGGAGGGGAGGGGATGGGTAGGGTAGGGGAAGTGGAAGGGGAGCGGAGGGGATGAGTAGGGTAGGGGGAGTGGAGGGGGAGGGTGGGTGTAGTTAAGGGGGTAGGGAGGGGGAGGGGAGGGGAGCAAATGGGGAGTGGAGGGGATGTGAGGGGCGGAGGGAAGGGGGGATTAGCGTGGCGTGGTACGGCGCGGTGTAGCTGGGATACGTATGTGTCTTATTAGTTAATGCTACCCAAAGACACTATTCCACGCGGACGAAGTCGCGGGTACAGCTAGTGAACTATAAAAATCTTTATGACATAGAATATAATACTTAATACATTCAAAATTTAAAACTACCACCGACTGATCTATGTATAATCTGTTAATTAAGACCATTCCAATGAGCCTAAACTCGACATTTCTGCTGTAAGTTGCTGAGGAGTTGAGTATTCTACAGATTCCAAAAGATGTCCCAGCATCAGGTCAATGCTACCATGTTCTTACAATATCATTGAAGTAAGAGGATACTACATTTCGAATTGATCAGAACTATGAAAATTGATTTCATAGCGACACAATATAGAAAAAAGCTCATAGTTTTAAAAGTACTGAACGGATTTTCATGTATCAAAGCTGATAACACTTTCGACTAAGATATCTAAGTAACTAACCCAAAAAACTAAATAAGAATTGATTCATCCGTTTGGGCGCTTCGATGGCACAGACAGACACACAGATACACATATAACACGTCAAATTTATAACATCCCTTCTTTTTCCGTCGGGGGTTTAAGAAGACGTATAAACTACAATTTATTTAGAGCTCTGACATCATCAGTACGAATAGCCAATCGATGAAAAACGTAGGAGTAACGTAGGCGGAATCTGGGCGAATTGACTAGGTACCTACTACTCAATCTGTGTATACCGTAGCACTGACGTAGCCCTCGGCGTAGCTAAGAAAACGACTTCGTAGCTTTGGTAAATTAATAGGATTGCATTGTATTTTTCAATCATTTTTTTTTGGGATTCATTCGATACAAACTTACAAAATAATCAAATTTTGTAAGTCAATATTAACCTACCTACTTTTAATTGTAGTATCGAAATTGAAGGTTGTATGTTTTTAGGGTTACTTAAAAGGAAATAAAACTGGCCAAGTTCAAGTCGGACTCGCACTCGTAGGGTTCCGTACTACACTACAGTATTTTATAAGATCGAGCAAAAAAAACCCTAACAGAGTTGGGAGCCGCGTACTTATTTCTTATAACGCCATCTAACGTCTAATTCTAAAAGCTATCTAAGTAAAAGTTAACACAAAACTGTTAGGGATCGGTATTTCAATATAACGCAATCTATGGACGTTTACCTAAGCGTTCATAGATGGCGTTATATTGAAATGCCGAAAAAAACACGTTTCTTGTATGGGGACCCCCTATTATTTTAAACTTAATCTGTTTTTAGTATTTGTTGTTATAGCGACAACAGAAATACATCATCTGTGAAAATTTCAACTGTCTAACTATTACGGTTCACATAGCCTGGTGACAGACGGACAGACAGACAGACAGACAGACGGACAGCGGAGTCTTAGTAATGGGGTCCCGTCTTACCCTTTGGGTACGGAACCCTAAAAAGGAACCCTTATTGGATCACTTAGTTGTCCTTGTTGTCCGTCTGTCAATCCGTCTGTCCGTTTGTCACGACCCTTTATCTCCGGAATGCGTAGAGGTTATCAAGTTGAAACCTATACTTGTAATCAACACCTATACGTTGACCTAGAATCATGAAATTTGGCAAGTAGCAAGGTCTTGAAGTACTTAAATAGGAATAAATCTGAAAACCGTAAAAATATAGTTCATTAACAAAAAAAAGTGAATTTTCTATGGATCGATGTACAAAGTTTTTCGTTTAACCTATTTGAAGTTGGTACGAAAGCCTCGGTGGGCGACTCCAATTCGACTTGGCCGGTTTTTTAACCGACTTCACAAAAAAGGAGGAGCTTCTCAATTAGACTGTATTTTTAATGTTTGTTACCTCAGCAGGGCTAGCATGGCAAGGGGACTATTTTATCTTTCCACCTATCCGTGTTTTGTTTAGTGAAGAAGGTAAATTATAAGTAAAGTTTTTCGACAATTATAAACGCCCGCTGACTTTTAATCAATTCTTTTTTTAAACTTTTTATTATGAAACAAAATCAAAACTCGGGGTTAAACTTCACCAAGCGTTTAAATTGTTGTGTTAATCTCCGTCAGTGGCGAAAAACAAGGAAATAATTTTGTCTTTCCCCCGGGGATAAGGCCATGCTAGCCCTGCAGAACTCCGTCAAATCTTAACCGATTTGAAAAAGTATTTTTTTGTTTGAGAGATGATGCCTCCCGTTTGGTGCCATTCAAATCATTTTATCGAGCTATGACAGTTATCTCCGGAGATATGGAGATAAACAATATAAACAAATATTATGTTTCTTTGAAGTGTTTCACACTTTATATTTTTGTAAATTGTTAAACACAATCCAAAATTTCATCGTACCGACGGGACTTCCACTAATCAATCCACTAATTTCGTCGTAACGATACTTCGCAACGTGGCTTAATTGGCAAAGCACCGGAACATGTTATTCCGGAGGTTGCGGGTTCAAGTCCCGTCGGTACGATGAAATTTTGGATTGTGTTTAACAATTTACAAAAATATAAACAAAGTTTTATACTTAGATGACATGATTATAACTAGCCAGTACTTTGACTATCGCGGCATGTGAAGTCGGTTTTTTCGTTTTGTACGAACATAAATTATTTTATATCGTACTAGCTTGATACCTGTGACTTCATTCATGTACACCAAGAATTTTATTTTTGACTGACTTCAAAAAAAGGAGGAGGTTTCTCAATTCGACCGTATATATTTATTTTTTTATGTTTGTTCGCGGATAACTTCGTCGTTTATGAACCGATTTTGATTATTATATTTTTGTTGGAAAGAAGATATCTCAAGTGTGGTACCATGGTAATTTTATTGAGGTCTGATAAGTATCTCCAGAGATATGGAGATAAACACCTCAAAATTGGTACTGAAAATTAATTGCGCGGCATTGAAGTCGGTTCTTTTTAGTTTTTTAAACGATCTTATATATTTTTAATCTCACCTATCACTATTTATCACTGTAAATCTCTGTTTATCAATATTTGTGTGACCTAAGTTATTAGGGTGTTACCACACCAATCGATCGACGCCATCGATCTATGGTCGAATGAGGACAGTGGACTTCGATTGACAGTTAATACTTACTACATCAGTCGAGCGTCCACCAATCAAGCATTGATCGACAATCGATCGGGCATCGATCGTCAATCGATCGATTGGTGTGGTAACACCCTTAAAGTTACGTGTAAAAATCATGATTTTATCATGAAGTAGCATAATAAGTTCATCCATATGCTATAAAGTATCTCTTGGATCGTCCGTCTAGGCGTGATTAGGTAACAAACAGATAAAGTGACAGAGTTACAAGCGTTTTTAGGGTTCCGTACCCAAAGGGTAAAACGGGACCCTATTACTAAGACTCCGCTGTCCGTCTGTCTGTCTGTCTGTCCGTCTGTCACCAGGCTGTATCTCATCAACCGTGATAGTTGGACAGTCGAAATTTTCACAGATGATGTATTTCTAAAAACAGAATAAAGATAAGAATAATAGAGGGTCCCCATACAAGAAACGTGTTTTTTTCGGCATTTTACGCCATCTATGTACGCTTAGTTTGGTAAACGTCCCATAGATGGCGTTATATTAAAATGTCGATTCCTAACACCTTTGTTAGACGTTAGATGGCGTTATAAGAAATAAAATGTTTATTAATTATTATTTTTTGCTGGCGAAAAAGGATAGTGGTATTTTTTGCTCGATCTTATAAAATACTGTAGTGTGGTATGGAACCCTACGAGTGCGAGTCCGACTTGCACTTGGCCAGTTTATTGTGATATTAGTCTGGATAGGCTAGCGTTAGACCACTATCCCGCCTGACCTGGGGCAAGCGATGATGTGATCTAGGATGTGACAGTCACGGGATTATTATTTTGAGTTACTGATTCCAGGTCTTGATTAATTTGAGTATTTAAGCCAAACGTTCGTGCAAACGGGCAAGAGTATGATTATCAAAAGTCCAGTAATTTTACTGGACTATTTTTTTTCACACCAAACTGACTAAGAGATGGTAGGCACTCTTAACCAAGCTTATCAGTAGAGGTGTACATAAATGTCAATAACAATTTAGTGACATTGTTCAAGTATACATAAACAGACGTACAATATTTTTTACACTTTTTTTGTCATATAATATTTGTCTGAAGTACTGAAACATAAAGGTACGTGTTAAGGGTTGCTGGCAACCCTACATTAATAATATTTTAATAGTATGACGTCAACAATTAATTGGATGGCAGCTTAATGGCTCATTAATTTTGTTTTATTTTTAAAAATTGAACCTTTAAGTTATGCTTTTGCTATATTTACTTGATTTATTTTATGATTTTGACGTGTATGTGTGCGTATATACTGCCTACATACTGGTAAATGCTTTGACTTTTGACTTTTATTAGTATCAGTGAGAATGCCGAGCATTTGAAATTCACATTTGATACTTTTAATGTGAGGCGCAATTAATTAAAAATAATAATATAAATATAAACGATGAACATTATTTAATAGGCTCCCAGCTCCAACTCAGCCGCCAACAGTAAGCTCGATGTGTAACCAGCCTTATTATTGAGAGCACATTACGCTGTTAGATACGCTATCCAGGTCACCTGCCAATGGGGACGGCCGCCATTACTGGATACTGGGATACCTAGGTCACACCTGAACGACTGCATCGACTGTTATGTAGCATTATGCTAAATTAAACTTATAGGTTAGGTTTTAGAGGGAACGCGGATGCACTTTTCCATATAAATGAATTTCCCCTTTTCCACCCTGGAAAATGTTTTTAAAGAAAAAAATTATTTCTACAAAAAATCAAGGTCTGCTTTAGGTACGCCCCTATCATTTTCTTTTTTGGCCAACCAATTGCAAATAGAAATATGACCCTACAAAAATCCTAAAGAGGAGATTAGAAGGCTTATATTTGTTTTGCGATTGGTTGGTCAAAAACAGCAAATAATAGGGGATGCAAACTATTTTCCATCAATAAGATTTGTGAGCTGGCTCTTCTGTATAAGTTTCTGAATTGGGTTATATTTTTGCTCATTTACCTATATAGCATCACTAGCTGTACCCACGACTTCGTTCGTGTGAAATAGTGTCTTTGGGTAGCATTAACTAATAAGACACATACGTATCCCAACTACACCGCACCGTACCACGCCACGCTAACGCCCTTCCCCCCTCCCCTCACTTACCCTCAATCATCGCCTCAATGTGTTTCATCCATGTAACGCATATTGCGACATGCATATCGCCGGTGCTGATTGGTGGATATGATGTACGACATTTAGGTCTAGCTGTGATTGGCGGACGCTTCAGCAGCCATATTTGTATACAAGCTAATGTGTCATGTCAACTGCTGTCATAGTAGCTAGCTACTATAGCTACACATAAACAAAAGTTTAACTTGCTTCGTAGTTTCATAAAATAATTTAAGATCGTTTAAGAAACTAATAGAACCGACTTCAAACGTCGCGCTAGTCAAAGTAGCCAGTAGACGTAGTAACTATTACATAATCTGTGTCAGTAGTTAGTAGTAAGTAGTAAGTCGTCGGGATAAGTAAATGCGTCAACATTTGTATTAATGTTGATATATTAAAAACGGCAAAAAACCGATTTCGTTAAAATTTAAATGGGACCACCTGGGAAGGAAATAATTTTCCAAATCGGTTCAGGCATCTTCGAGTAATCGCTGAACATACATAATAAAAAAAATTTAAAAAAAATCCGACCAATTGACAACCTTTTTTGTGAAGTCGGTTAAAAACATACTATTTTTATCACGTAAATTGATAGTAATGTGCCCTTCTAGTAGGAACACAGATTGCTGTTTGACCTAGTTAATGTTAACTGCATAATGGCTGTAGATTTGCATGCTCTAATGCTCTGAGCCGTCTGATTCTATGATGGTAAATGAAGATATTTGTTTTGAAGTGCGACCAACTTATCTGTTCAAGCAGATACATTTGGAACTGAACCCGTCATCATTAGGATTTTTTAAAGTGGATTTTTGCTTTGCGTGCATCGTTAAGAAACCAACAACCCCAACAACATGGTGGGAGGACACTATCTAGTGTCCGCCTGGCCAGCTTCCACGCTCAAGTTAGAAAATCTGTCGCCAAACATCTAATGTGTTCCGGGCTCCGGCAGCTATTCTTGAGAAACAGTTTCCATTCTAGGCATAGCGTGCTTACCATCATCGACCGCATCATCACTTACCAACAGGTGAGATAGTGGTCAAACGCTAGCCTATAAGATACATATTAAAAAAAAATTTAGGAGCACTATCAAAATATGTCTATAGTCATGCCGGTTTATCAACTAATTACTACTACATAAAAATGAATTAAACGTTTTTGGTGATGGGGTTCAATCTCTACGTAACCCTAAATGCTTGACACTGATTGATGATTATTTTTGTTCATTTTTTTTTGATCGCGGGAGGTCGCGGTTGTCGAAAGTGACAAGGTCACTGACCCCGCCACGTGGTTGTTCGGGCATGCGTACTAGCGTCCTAATTAGTGTTACTTTACAGCTTATTTTTACCTGTTTTTTTGCCACGGGTTAACCTTTGAATTATTAACTATTAGGGATGGCGCTTCAAAGCTTTTAGTGACCTGCAAATATTCGTCAATTTTAGTGGAAGATGAATGAAAGAGACCATGCCAAAACTGAATTAGGAAAATAATAATAATTAAACAAAAACCAAGCCAAGCCAACCAAGTCGAGTTGGCTTCCGTACCAACTTCGCAGACAAGTTTTTTTTTTATGTTATAGTTGGCAAACAACCAGACAGCCCGCCTGATCGTAAGCTATTACCGTCGCCTATGGACAACTGCAACACCATGAGTGCTGTTGATGCGTTGCCGACCTTTGAGGAGTTTGTGGATACCCTTTTTAAAAGACTCCATCTTATAGCTAGATGGAAAGATCGCGGCGGGTAGATCATTCCACATCTTACAGGTACGCGGTGAAAATCCTCGGCTAAAACGGGTAGTTTGAGATGTCCAGGTATGAGATGTGAATATGAGCTTTTTGACGGTGCCGAGCAGTACGATAAAAGAATGGCGATGGATAGGTTAAAAGACAAACATAACTTTGTAGTTCGATCCATAAAAAAAATATTTCACCAACTACACACATTAAGTTTGTAACAGTAAATTAACTTTTTTTTAGTTATTACACTACATATTTACAGTTTTCAGATTTATTCCTATATATGTGCTTCGAGACCTTGCTTCATGCCATATTTCATGATTCTAGGGTAACGGTAAGTACCCTATAGGTTTTAATTCCCTTTTGAAATCGCAAAATATGCGAAAAAATGCTTCTTAAGAGGGAACACTTCTCCATATACTCCCCCGTTTCCTCCCTGTCATATAGGGTCATATTTTTATTTGCGATTGGTGATAGGGGCATAGCTACAGCAGACCTTGATTTTTTGTAGAAACAAATTTTGCTCTATCACCCAACTGTGAAAGCTGCGGAGTGGTGGAAGATATCCACCACTTACTTGTAGAATGTGTCCGTAACCAAGGTCAAAGAGTCTCTTTGATGCATGAACTAAATCTAAGTCGTACCAACATTGGAGTTTTCAACCAAATCTTGGGGGAACCTACTTCAAATGCAGCACTGCTGCTGTTTGAAATGTTTAAGAATCTGTAATTCTTTCTTAAATAAGGTGTTTTATGTAACTAGTTTATATAGATATATAGGTTTTAGTCTTAAATGAATGTGTATGATAGGTTAAGGTACGATGGGACTGCCATGCAATTTTTTTTGTAAAAGTCTCTAAATTAAATAAATATATTTAAAAAAAAAGAATTTTCTAGGGGGAATACGTTTGTATGGAAAAGTGCAACCCGCGTTCGCACTTTAGAGGGACCGCAGGGTGCACTTGTCCATACAAATGTATTCCCCCGTTATAACTAATAGGAACTAGCAATGCAAGTAAATAGGATTGCATTAGAAATAGAACAAGTCGTCGTAAAAGGATTAGGACTGTGTTACACATCACCTCGTGGCATAGTTAGCTTACATGTAGTCGCATCGTGAATAGAAATAAATAGACTGGCCAAGTGCAAGTCGTACTCGCACTCGTAGGGTACGTAAAAATACTACTATCATTTTTTGCTAGCAAAAAATAATAATTAATAAACATTTTATTTCTTAAAACGCCATCTATAGACGTTTACCTAAGCGTTCATAGATGGCGTTATATTGAAATGCCGAAAAAAACACGTTTCTTGTATGGGGACCCCCTATTATTTTTAACTTTATTCTGTTTTTAGTATTTGTTGTTATAGCGGCAACAGAAATACAGCATCTGTGAAAATTTCAACTGTCTGTATATCACGGTTCATGAGATACAGCCTGGTGACAGACAGATAGACAGACAGACAGACAGCGCAGTCTTAGTAATAGGGCCCCGGTTTACCCTCTGGGTACGGAACCCTTAAAAACACGATTAACATGAGGAATGCTTTTAGAATATATGCAGGCGAATCAAAAACATAAAACAAACGACTTCCATGCAGCGCGAGTCAGTTTCAGTAGCAAGTTTGACGTTTATCGTCATATCTCTGGAGATATTTATCAGATCTCGATGAAATTACAATGGAGCTAACTTAAAAATGTACCCTACCAATTAAAAAAGAATCATTCGAATCGGTTAACAATTGACGGAGTAATCGCGTAACATACATACCAATAAGTTATTATCGTACAGAACAAAAAAAACAACTTCACATGCCGCGATAGTGAAAATATCCACTAGCCATAATCATGCCATCGAGTCATCAAATTTGTTTATATTGTTTATCCTCATATCTCCGGAGATAATAATCAGATCTTGATAAGATTTGAATGGACAAAACGGGAGGCGTAATCTCTCAAACAAAAAAATATTTTTTCTAATCGGTTAAGCTTTGACTGAGTTCTGAGGTAACAAACATTTAAAAAAATATATATACAGTCGAACTGAGAACCTCCTCCTGTTTTGTGAAGTTGGTTAAAAAAAACATACAAACTAATTGAGAACCTCCTCCTTTTTGTTAGTTGGTTGAAACCTGGGGAGAATAAATGTGTCTCCACAGCTATGTTTATCCTTGCAAGCTGCAGCTAGGGCTTAACCTTTTTGATTGTGCTTTAGTCTACGTCACTGCGGTTGCTATGGCAACGCGCATGCGCGTCCGATAAGGCGTGGTGATAACGCTTATCCCGTCCCGTATTATCTAATGCGTCGTCGATGCGCTGAATATGGCGTAATCAGCTGTGAAATCCCTCTGGGATAGTCAGGTCATGAATACGTATAGAATTACACAAATTATAAAGATTCAATATCGGACAATATCTTATCAGTCTTCATTCTAATTAAGAAACTTACTAAACTATCGGTCGATGGGAAGGCTGTCTGCTGCTGCTTATATAAGCTGTCTTTAAGTACGTATTACTATTAAGTATTCTGTGCACAGACCTGCTGCACAGACATATTAAACTCGATCGCGTACACTGGTCCCCATGAGAACGACCTTGAACGGAGTTTGTCACTTTCTTTTGTATGGACAACTTATATATATGCCATACATATAGTATATGTATATATGTTCTATATATGGGACTATCAGGTTGTTAGACAAGGACACACTCCCACCCTGGTGTCTCTCAATTGGGCCGTTTTGTTCTACAAAGCAATTACAACCTTATTATAAAAGCATACGGATTAAATTGAATGTGTAAAAAACATCTGCAGTGCACTGCACCATGCTTTTTATTACGTCTATGATTCTGTGTTTTAGGCCGGCAAAATATACTACGGTATTCCGTTTCGAATAGAAAATGTTGAAACGGAAAACTACCGTACGTAGGTATGTATGTGATAGATCCATCGTTTTGGATGGATTAACTGCGTTCGAAATTTCGAAACTGAATTTCGGAATGGATTTTTTAATAGTAAAAGGTAACTGGCCAAGCATGACGCTCGCCTGATGGTAAGCGATGACGTCTACCTATTACAGATACAGTGGCATACAAAATTCTGATCTTCCAGAATTTTGCATGTCACTGCACTGCGCCTGTTACCTTGAGACATAAAGATGTTGAGTCTCACATGCCCTGTAATTTCACTGGACACCTTGCCATTTCAACCGAAAAATATTCCTATTTCATGGCTGAAAATTAATTGGCAAAGTGGTGGTACCGCCCCAGGCGGACTAGCAGAAGTCCTACCACTACAATTAAGCTGTATATGACCGGCTTCAAAAGGAAATATCTATTGTCAATGTGTTTAGTTATTGACAATTAAATAATCACTACTAACATATTAATAAAAAGTTTAAGAACTAAAACAACCGACTTTCATGCCCCGCGAGTCAGTTTCAGTAGCAAGTTTGAGACGTTTATCGTCATATCTCTGAAGATACTTATCAGATCTCGATGAAATTACAATGGGACCACCTCGGAAATATACTCTACCGATTAAAAAATAAATTATTTGAATCGGTTCATAAATAACGGAGTAATTGCATAACACAAATACAAAAAAAAACAACATACAAAGTCCTATGCAATGTCTGTATGTATGTATGTTCGCGATAATCTCAAAAACTAATGAACGAAATGTCATACAGTTTTCACCTATCAACAGACTGATTCTTGAGGAAGGTATTGGCTTGTGTTATTTACTAAGGTTTTGCGTAAATTTGATAAAACATGACGATGATTGTTGAAGTAATTCCACGACGCAACAAGCTGATTCATAAAATGTAAGCATATATTATGACCTGCTACCCATGCGAAGCCGGGGCGAGTCACCAGTCTAAACTATTAATATTATAAAGAGGAAAGATTTAATTTTCTTTTTAACCGACTTCAAAAAAAGGAGGAGGTTTCTCAATTCGACGGTATATATATATATATATTTATATATTTTTTATTTTTTTTTATGTTTGTTTGCGGATAACTTCTCCGTTTATGAACCGATTTCGATTATTCTTTTTTTGTTCGAAAGGAGATATCCCAAGTGTGGTACCATGGTAATTTTATCGAGGTATGATAAGTATCTCCAGAGATATTGAGATAAACATCTCAAAATTGGTACTGAAAATGAATAGCGCGGCATTGAAGTCGGTTGTTATTTAGTTTTTAAACGATATTATTGTTTGTTACAATATAACTCAAAAACTACTGGTCCGATTTCAAAAATTCTTTTACTAATAGAAAGCTACAATATCAGCGTATAACACAAGCTATATTTTATCCCCAAATCCTCACGGGTACGGGAACTACGCGGGTGAAACCGCGAGGCACTGCTAGTAGTAAACTGAGCGCTGTAATGCGGGTAGTTTGCAACAAAGTACGTAGCCATGGCAACGAAATTGGGGCGACTAGGCGACCTATATGGTCGATGCAGGTGTTACAAGCTGATTCAGGCTGGATCTAGGTCACAGGCTAGGTCATAGCTATGGGATAGAAGGGGAAAAGGTAGGGAGTTAAGGGAGGGGGAAAATGTTTAAACCAACTACATACGGAGGAGGTTTTCAATTTGAACATGCTTTCATATTATACTTCACTTGTAACTAACTAACAAACAATTTAATAAAATCATAGAAATCATCGAGGTACATGTAAACCAGAGGCGCCTATCATAAACTGACTTACGTGCCGAGCGGCGCGCGATCAGGCGTGAGGAGTACTTACGCTAAACTAAGCGAGATGTAGATTCAGGACTGCTTTTTATTTGAACGTAGAGCTAGTTAGTGAAGCCACATCTGATACATAGTACATATACATCGATGATAGAAATAAATTTTAACCTACTTTATGGAAATCAAAATAAAATATTGTATGTAGGTACATGTAGTTTGGTAAACGTAGTGTATTGCGCCCTCAGAGTAAGTATTACTAATTGCGCCCTTCAGCTAGATGGAGCGATGATATTTGCAAGCTGGCTGGCAGCGGCTGGGAACAGAGAGCTGAAGATCAGTGGCGTGCCATGGGAGAGGCCTATGTCTAGCAGTGGACGGAAATTGGCTGATGATGATGATAATGATGACATCATCATCATCATGAGCTACTTACACACTGCTGAACATAGGCCACTCCTATGGTTCGCCACTGAGCTCAATCTTCAGTTACTTATTTCCAACCGCTGGCAGCCAGCTTGCGTATATCATCGCTCCACCTAGCTGAAGGGCGTCCTACACTACGTTTACCGAGCCGCGGTCTCCACTCTAGAACACGTCTACACCAACGGTTATTTGTTCTACGATAGATGTGAGCAACTCAGTTACAGTTTGCTACATAAAACTACTTTTGTATTATTGTAGTACTAATTTATTCTGTACCCAAACAAACAACCATACGTACTAAACTAACATGCCAAAGCAAAGTATAAAAACTTGTAATAACACAATAATAAAGTTAATAAACTGGCCAAGTGCGAGTCGGACTCGCACACGTAGGGTTCCGATGCAACATAATTTGCCGGAAAAATAAGTTTATGTATGGGGACATTGGGGACTTTCTTTTATTTTTTACTTTATTTTGTTTTAATTATTTTGTGGCTGTGAACGGCGGACAGACTAACGGATGGACAGCAAAGTCTCAGTTATTGGTTTCTGTTGATACCCTTTGGGTTCAGAACTCTAATTAACCGCAAAACATGACAATTTAAAGGTGAAAAAATGCCTACAGTTTCGATGACGTCACTCCGGTTTCTGTCAATCTGTCACGGAGATTTGATGACACTTAGCGTATTCAACTCCTTTGATGAACTCTGTAATCCAGGGCATATCTAAGTCGCAGGACAGGTCATAGCTGAGGATGGGAGGGGGTGGGAAAAGGGTGGAAAATAGCGTCAAACCTACTTCATATGGAAGGATGACGTTTTCAATGTATATGATAACGTAGCTTTCTATTGTGTAGTGAAAGAATTTTTTAAATCGGTTTTTGAGTTACATCGCAACAAACAAACATACAAAAAATCAATTCTCTTCACTTTATTTATTTAGAATAATAAATGTAATATAAACTTACCATAATAGGCCATATTGCCAATATGTTCGTTGATCATCGTACAAGGTAAACTCATGTAAACTCGGGGGCGGCGACTAGTATTCATTTGTACATCGTTAACTGCACTGTGGATCATTTTTGGTCGAGAAAAGTGGAAAATTGTATGTGCTTATTTTACTGGCAAAATGGTATGTATGGTGCTAAGCCTTTTAAATAAAAACTTGGTAAGTATAGACAAAAGTAATAAATATCAATACTGCAGGGCTAGGCATGGCAAGGGGACTATTTTGTCTTTCCACCTATTCGTGTTTTGTTTGGTAGAGAAGGCAAATTATAAGTAAAGTTTTTCGAAAATTATAAACGCTCGCTGACATTTAATCAATTCTGTTTTTAAACTTTTTAATACGAAACAAAATCAAAACTCGGGGTTAAACTTCACCACATGAGTAAAGACCTTCTTTACTCATGTGACTTCACCAAGCGTTTAAATTGTTGTGTGGATCTCCTGTCAGTGGCGAAAAATAGGGAAATAATTGTGTCTTTCCCCTGTAGATAAGGCCATGCTAGCCCTGCTGGTATAAACGCCAGAATTTTAAACACATTTTATTTAGTAAAAATTATTAATACGTAATTTGTTCTCATTAATAGAATCATTATAATTTAAGTTCGTTTAATAATTAAATAAGTTTAAAAACTAAAACAACCGACTTCCATGCCACGCGAGTAAGTTTCAGTAGCAAGTTTGAGACGTTTATGAGATACTTTTCAAATGGGATTACAATTAAAATTAAATTCAGTAGCAATTTTGAGATCAGATGCTTATCTCCATATCTCTGGAGAATTAAATTTGTAAATTGTTTCGTTTTAATTTCTGGAAAATTACAATAAGACCACAATATACCCTATCAATTAAAAAAATAGTCATTCGAATCGGTTTACAATTGACGGAGTAATCGCGTAACATACATACAAAAAAACATACAGATGAATAAAGAACCGCCTCCTTGTCCAAACCAAAGTCGGTTGAAAAGACAAATGATCACCGTATCTAGACACGTCTTCAGAAAAACAACAACAATGAATAATTTACATTATATCTAGATAATAATAATCGATTACGAACAATGAAATAATCTTTATAAGGACGTGATTTATCGATATTGTAAAAGATTATCGATAAATCGTTATCGTTTATTGGTCACTTTTGTATGAGGGATGTTTATTGCTTTTTAGATTTAACATAAGTTCTCGAAGGTATTTTCAAAGAAAAAATATTAATAAAATGGTCTCTTTCGTCGAATTTTTAATTAGACGGAGTAAACTGACAGGTCAAAATGTCACTTATCAAAATAATGTTGCCAACATTCAAACGTAGTGATGATCTTTTTTATTTTTATCGTTCAAAGAACTGAACTATAGATTTAAAAAACTTAAATCAATTAGGACGTATAAGTTCTAGTTAACTGAATTATGTATTTGATCAATGTATTAGACATAAGCATTTAAAGTCCAGCGTACTAGTTGAATAAGGATGATAAAATATGTAATACTTTTAGGAAAACTTTAATATGAGTTATTGAACTAGTTCACTGAATTGATATGACTAAATTCCTCCATTAACTAAATCTTTTATACCACATGCCTATTTTTATTTCATGAAAAAGTGGCAAAACTCGTAATGTCATTTTACTCCGTTTAATTAAAAATTCGACTGTAGACATTTTTTAAACACTTAAAAAAACATAAAAGAAGCGCTTCAAATATTGTAGTATAGATTATTAAGATAGTTTAAAAACTAAAACAACCGACTTCAATGCCCCGCGAGTCAGTTTCAGTAGCAAGTTTGCGACGTTTATTGTCATATCTCTAGAGATACTTATCAGATCTCGATGAAATTCAATAAAATCTCAATAAAATGGGACCATCTTGAACACTACCTATCAAAACAAGAATCATTCAAATTGGTTAAGGATCATCGGAGTAATCGGCGAACAAATATACATTAAAAATAATATTCCGACGAATTGAGGACCTCCTCCTTTTTGTGAAGTTGGTTATAAAAATATACGCTTTAAAGTAGGCAGTAAATCTGCGGTCTAATATAACAAGTAAATCAGGTGTCAAGACTCGAACCCACGACCTCGCTACGGATTTGGTTGTGTAACGCAACCGCAGCAGGTGGGTCAAGGTTGAACACTATTGTTTATAGCTGCATTGTTATTATCGCTTAGCTTATACAGGTGTTGAGAGGCTTTAGCTTAGGTTTTAGTTGGTTATTTATATACTTTCAAGATGACATCATTTCTAACCGACTTCAAATAAAGGACGATGTTGACGTAAACTCACTCCAGACACAAGCATATTTAGCTTAGTTGGAGGTTAACAAGACTACTAGTAATGTGCAACTAACATTGCTTAAAATAAGATCGTTAAAAAAACATACAGACGAATTGAGAACTTCGTTTAATCCTTCTTTGTGAAGTCGGTTAAAAAATTAAAATAACCGACTTCAAATGCCGCGCTATTAATTTTCAGAACCAATTTTGAGGTATTTATCTCCATATCTCTGGAGATACATATCAGATCTCGATGAAATTACTATGGTACTACCCTTGGGATATCTCCTTTCAAACAAAAAAATAATATCGGTTTATAAACGACGAAGTTATAACAAACATAAAAGAATACATATAAGGTCAAATTAAGAAACCTCCTTTTTAACCGACATCACAAAAAGGCTCTCAATTCTACCGTTTATTTTTATGTTTGTTACCTCAGAACTTTGTCAAATATTAACCAATTTGAAAATTTTTTTTGACAACTATCTCCGGTGATATGAAGATAAACTCTCTCTGGTCGACCGTTCTGATGCGGCGTATCACGATTCACGAGGCGCAGCCGACCTTAGTCGCTTATTGTAGGGTTCCGTCAAGTATTTCGCTTTCCAAAAAGGTTCCGTCACCAGGGTCCCTAGACAAAATCCAATTTCCTGTTTGCCTTCACGCTAACGCAAGTTCAAAATGTATGGGAGTGACATCTTTGTTGCGGAAACATAAATGTCATTTAATGTAATTTATGATTAATATAATAACATTATTAATTAATTAATTATTGAATGCCATTAAGGCTGGATACAGAGAGCAACTATCTAAATAATAATATCATCTTTATAACTTACCTGTATTCTCAATAAATGATTTGATTGATTGATTTGATTGATTCATTCCATACATTTTGAACTTGCGTTAGCGTGAATAGAAACAGGAAATTGGATTTTGTCTAGGGGCCCAGAACCGCTGAGTTACGGGATAGCTAACTAGGCCGGGGAATCGGTAACCTTACGATAAATGTTTGTTTTTCAAACATTTCGTCGGCTCGCGCGTCGTGTCAAGGATTCTTGTGCAATTGATAGCGCAGGAGGATTTTATACATTGAACGCTAATTTGTACTATCTGAGAGCTTGGCCTTTTTAAACCGACTTCCAAAAAGGAGGAGGTTCTCAATTCGACATTTTTTTTAATTGTGTTTTTAGGATTCCGTACCCAAACGGGACCCTATTACTAAGACTCCACTGTCCGTCTGTCTGTCTGTCTGTCTGTCTGTATGTCTGTCCGTCTGTCACCAGGCTGTATCTCATGAACCGTGATAGTTAGACAGTTGACATTTTCACAGATGATCTATTTCTGTTGCCGCTATAACAACAAATACTAAAAACAGAATAACGTTAAAAACTATAGAGGGTCCCCATACAAGAAACGTGTTTTTTCGGCATTTCACGCCATCTATGAACGCTTAGTTAGATAAACGTCCCATAGATGGTGTTATATATAAATGCCGAAACCTAACACCTTTGTTAGACGTTAGATGGCGTTATAAGAAATATTTTTTTTTAAAATTATTATTTTTTTGCTGGCGAAAAATGATAGTGGTATTTTTGCTCGATCTTATAAAATACTGTAGTGCGGTACGGAACCCTACGAGTGCGAGTCCGACTTGCACTTAGCCAGTTTATTTACCTCAGAACTCCGTCAAATCTTAACCGATTTAAACATTATTTTTTGTTTGAGAGATTATGCCTCCCGTTTGGTGCCATTCAAATTATATCGATATCTGACAATTATCTCCCGAGATATGGAGATAAATAATATCAGCAAATTTATATACTTTGATGACATGCTTATAACTACTGGCTACTTTGACTATCGTGGCATGTGAAGTCGGTTTTTAGGGTACCGTACCCAAAGGGTAAAACGGGACCCTATTACTAAGACTCCGCTGTCCGTCTGTCTGTCTGTCTATCTGTCTGTCTGTCTGTCTGTCTGTCTGTCCGTCTGTCACCAGGCTGTATCTCATGAACCGTGATAGTTAGACAGTTGAAATTTTCACAGATGATGTATTTCCGTTGCCGCTATAACAACAAATATCGAACTCTAACACCTTTCTTAGACGTTAGATGGCGTTATAAGAAACAAAATGTTTATTAATTATTATTTTTTGCTGGCGAAAAATGATAGGGGTATTTATTGCTCGATCTTATAAAATACTGTAGTGTGGTACGGAGCCCTACGAGTGCGAGTCCGACTTGCATTTGGCCAGTTTATTTTCGTTTTATAACGATCTTAAATTATTAGGGTTCCCATACCCACCAACGGAGCCTTTGACCTGAGACTTTGCTGTCTATCCGTCCGTCTGACTGACTGTCTGTCTGTCTGTCCGCACTACACAGGGCTGTACCTCCTTAACCGTAATAGGTACATACTTGAAATTTTCACAAAGTATCTTCGAGCATTTACCAATGGAGATGTTAACGTTGTAATCCGCAAACATTTTTTTGACTGACATGACGAGGTAAACACGCATTGCACACACAAAAATCACTCATTTTAATGATCCCGCACACGAGCTTGAAACACGCACACAGTATTAAAAATACAGCGTAGTTACGCACGCTCATATGGCCAAAAATGGATATATGGCCAGCAGAGGGGTACGCCTTGCGTTGACATCTCCATTGGTAAATGCTCGAAGCAAAGTATGTATTACTATAGGGAATAGAACAACAAATAAGTACTAAAAATAAAATTACATATTTTAGGGGGTCCCCATACAAGAAACGTGTTATTTCGGCGTTTTATGCTCGATCTTACGAACCGTAGTCGACTTGAAATTTGCTCATAGTGTGTATTACAAAGGTTGCAATAACATCAAATAATAAAACTAAATTAACATAAAAATTAAAGGGGGTCCCCAAACAAAAAACATACCGTTTGACCACTATCGCGCCTGGTGGTAAACAATCATACGGTCGAAGATGGTGAACACGCTAGGCCTAGAATACTCTGACTCTCAAGGGCTGTGTGCTGCCGGAACACCGTAAGGTTATGGCGGCAGATTCATTCCTTTATGGTAGTAAGCTACTTTTAAGTAGCAAGTCAGGCGGAGCATCCGTATCTCTTGCTTAAAAGTGAATGAATAAATTAATTGATTAATGAATTTTTAAGAAGTCAATCTGTCCATTACGCAATCGTAACTCAAATCTCAATTATAAGTCATATACTCAAACTACCATAAAAAGGGCAGACGGAGCCGTGCCTAACACCCGAGTGAACGCATGTTCAGTAATACTAAATGCTTGAGTAATACGCTTCCGCGCTCAGTTTGCTACCAAGCGGCAGCAGGGACGGACGCGTCCGTGTGGTATTACTTCGCAGCGTTGCTTACATAGTAATCATGCCGTATTGACTATGCCGGACTGAGCGCGGAAACTTATTACCCAAGCATTTAGTATTACTGAACTTGCGTTCACTCGGGTGTTAGGCACGGCTTATTACAAGTTTTTATTCGTATCGTACTTCGCTAGGAAGTTTAACAACAAAATTTTAGGAGTAGTATAATAACTTTAAGTTATTATAAATGCGAAAATCAGTTTGTACGTTTGTGACTTCTTTACGACGAAACAGTCTGACCAGTTTGAATAAAAAATTGCACGTAAATAGCCAATAGGACTGACTTTTTAACGTAGGGAAGGGCGTGACCCCTTTAATTTTTAAATTTACTTTGTTTTTATTATTTTATATTTTAGCAGCAATAGTAAAGCACACTTTGTGACAATATCAAGTGTCAACCTATTACGGTTCAGACATTAAATTCCTATGACAGACGGACGGACGGACGGCCAGCAGATTTGACCTTTGGGTACGAAACCCAAAAATATAATAATGAATGTTGTAATGAAAGATTAACCACACCAAACATTATACCGGAACTCAGCGAAGCCTGTTTCACGGGACTCTATAAAAATTAACGAGAACGCGGGAATTTTGACATTTAGCACAGGGAGGCAATTAGGCCGAGTGAGGGCAACCCTTGTTTTGTTTTATTTTTATAATGTCTCTGTTTTTGGCAACGACAATCATCATTATACATCCTCTTTTATTATCAAAACTTTTTTTATAAAGTTGTTTTGTTTTTTACTAATTTTACGGTTGTTTGTTTGATTTGATTTTAGTTTAAATTATTGATTTTTAATATTTTTTGTTCTATTTTTGGTAATCAGTTAATGAATAATGAGAGATTTTGCAGTTTTTAAATATAAATATACCCATGTACAGTGAATCTTAAAGAAAAATTAAACTTATGAGGCTTTCTCGAGAATCAAGTGCACCGTAAGTAAATACATTACAAAATGTTAATTATTGAGTTTTACTATTAAAAGTTATTGAAAATATAATTAAATCCAACACAAAAAAAATAATATCGTTTAAAAACTAAAAAACAACCGACTTCAATGCCGCGCTATTCATTTTCAGTACCAATTTTGAGATGTTTATCTCAATATCTCTGGAGATACTTATCATACCTCGATAAAATTACCATGATACCACACTTGGAATATCTCCTTTTGAACAAAAAAAGAATAATCGAAATCGGTTCATAAACGACGAAGTTATCCGCGAACAAACATAAAAAAAAAAAAAATATATATATACGGTCGAATTGAGAAACCTCCTCCTTTTTTTGAAGTCGGTTAAAAACATAAAAAATACTCTTGTTTATGTATTGCAAAAAATGCAGCAAATTAATTAAAATTACTTAGAAAGAGGTAAAAATAATACAATTGCAAAGTTATCCGAAAGACAATGACATCTGATTATGAAGATTTCAATGTCGCAGTCTAAGATTTTTTCCCAACAATTATTTTTTCTGACCTTGAATGTTTTTATAAGTCGTCTTTCAGCGGTAATTAGACACGTTTGACTTAATGACGACAAAAGTAACAGACTTGTGCCAGTTTTAACTATAATATAAATTACTTTTACATTACGTGTCTCCTCCATCAACCTACTACTACACACTGCACAGAATACTTTCAAAGTCCAAGTCGAAGTAAAAGCAGTTTCCGAATCAGGATTTGCTTTTGAATGATTGAGAATAACGCTGCTGAAGGTAGGTCGTCCTTGTCTTAGAGTAGACACTTTTTTTTATTTTTTTATTCATTTATTTTAAGGGCTTTTAAACAACACGTTTATGCCAGCCCTATCGTGCTTATAACGAATTAACTTATAAACATAACTTAAACTATTTACATGTTATTATAACAACATTATTAGAGGAGGCTAGATTGATTCACGATCAAAACAGTAGACACTTTGAGGACGACCATGAAAAGATCTAAAGAAGTGTCATTCACTCCGGAGTATGTTATAGTCACTGA
Source organism: Cabera pusaria (assembly GCA_954871355.1). Taxonomy (NCBI): domain Eukaryota; kingdom Metazoa; phylum Arthropoda; class Insecta; order Lepidoptera; family Geometridae; genus Cabera; species Cabera pusaria. The sequence continues at coordinate 3,325,864 of OX940912.1, read as the reverse complement.
TGCCAAGTCAGGGTAATTTACTCTAGATTTAGAGTAAAATTGAGGTGACAGGGTAATTTTTAGGGTAAAGAATTGTTTAGGGTAATCTTTAGGGTAATCAAATCCGGCTTTAAGTATAAGGCACAATTCCGTGAACGTACCCACAGAGTGCGGTTTTTATGTCATTTTTAAATAATTTTAAACAAATATATGTGAGTTTAGGGTATTTTTTCTAAGAAACTGCAAATCTAGGGTAAAAGATGACGGAAACTAGGGTAAAGTGAAAAATAGACCTGGCAATACCGGTTATTGTTTATGTATCTCTAATCATGTCATGGTTGCCTGGTAGAGAACGCAGTTCAGCAATAATATTCAATGATACATTAATAATAATATAAGCGTATTAAAAAAAAACGTTAATTAAATAATGTGAAACAAAGTTTTTTATTGGTGTATTTTTTTTTTATATTAGTTGAATGTTTTATGTAATTTAGTTAAATCAATAATTTAAAAAAGCCGTTTTACGAGTGTAGAGCGTTACTTTTCAACCGAATTCCTAAAAGGAGGAAGTTCTCAATTCGTCTGTATGATTTTTAATTTTTTTTTATTGTATGTATGTGTACCCGATTACTCCGTCAATTGTAAACCGATTCAAATGACTTTTTTTTTATTGGTAGGGTATATTTCCGAGTAATTAGTCTCATTGTAATTTCATCGAAATCTGATAAGTATCTCCAGAGATATGACGATAAACGTCTATTGAGACTGACTCGCGCGGCATGGAAGTCGGTTGATTTAGTTTTTAAGAGAGAACGCGGGGTGCACTTTTCCATGAAAATGTCTTCCCCCGTTTATTCTCTGGAAAATGCTTCTAGAGAAAAAAATTGTTTCTACAAAAAATCAAGGTCTGCTGTAGCTACGCATTATCTTCTTTTGACCAACCAATTGCAAATAGAAATGTGACTCTTTAAAAATGTTGAAGAGGAGATTAAAAGGCTTATATTTCTTTTTGCAATTGGTTGGTCAAAAAAAGCAAATGGTAGGGGCATAACTAAAGCAGACCTTGATTTTTTTTTTAAATTGCTCTACAAGCATTTTTCAGGGAGGAAACGGGGGAATACATTTGAATGGAAAGGTGCACCCTGTGTTCGCTCTTAAACTATCTTAATTATTGTACAAAAAATCTATCTTTTTAATTATTACATTAACTGCGTAGAGCTTACTTAGCTAAATCCAGACAATTCAGCAATAAGTATATAATTTAATTTGCGGTATGTCACCTAAAATGATAGAGCTGTACCTATTCTATCCGAATTTTCCTGTTTCCTAATAGTATTAGTATCTCTTCGTATACAGTACAGCCCACTTTTCAGCATTGTGTAAATAAATACAACGACGTAATGTGATAAACGAATTTTCCACTTTTCTATTTACCTTGAATCATTTAAATCACACACAATTTTACAAAAGGTCACTGCACTCCAGTACCACGCACAAATAGGTATATTTTTACAAAAATAGCCCAAACGCGAAACGCCCACGATTCTAAATTTGTATTTTTTTAAAGTCTAATGCGCCGCATGCGCTACGATCGCGCGCTTTTTCCCACTGACATCGTCTCGTAGTGATGCTCCGCTACTATCGAGCGAAACCGACTAATTTAGATAAACACCGATCAGTTCCCAAAATACAATAAGCAAACACCTCCCAAATTTAGCCGAGTATCTCTCTAGATAAAATCTGTTTAAATAAAAAATACGCTAGATTTAACGCGTCGATATATGTTTGCGTATCAACTCAATTTGTTAGTATAATTTTTGTTAGTTACACCTTGCGTCCTTCGCTAGCCAATTAGCATAGAAATGTGATTTAGTTAGATTGTAAAAGGATGAGAGGTCAGGTTTTACTGGTCTGTTTATTTGTTTTCTATAGGTAGGTAGGTATGTCACGGGATGCCTCAGTTAGATTTGTCTATGCCTAGTGGTTATTTTTGACTGCGTTTCGTCTAGCGGAGCCAAATGTTGAAATGTCAGGCAAATAAACTGTTCGACGTTAAAGGTAACAGTCCACGAGCAAATAAAGTCAACTGGATACAGTTTATTTATAAGATGGTGCATCTATTTTTCTTTAACACGCCTTTCCGCGTTATTTTCTTGATATATAGCAGAGGCACCATGATTTATTGAACAGAAACTGAAATAGGTTTGGTAATAATGGAGGCCTTAACATGTTTAGATGATGATTTATAGTTTTAAAATCGTCTCGTTTGACTGACCAGTTGTTGCAGTGGTTATTGAGCTTGTCCACACGCCCGATAGTCGTGTGTTCGATTCCCACACAGGACAATTCTTTCTACAAACAATTGTTCCTAGTCTAGGTGCAATTGTGTCCGGGATTAATGTTTTTAAAATCCCCCGCGAGACGAGAATTCCTAGTATGGGGAGTTGTTTAAAAAAAAAGAATTTACTGAATTAGCTCACTCAATTCGGGTGCTGTATTGGTTGGGCGTGGTCCCATGATACAAGCTTGTTTAGAACCTATACCTATCTCTATTTTATATGCCTGTACTGTACTGCCAGCTATGTCAACGTTATAAAAAAAAACAGGTTCCATACGTGTAAAATTGATTGGACGAGGAGTTTTCTCGCTGTTTTTCTTAACTACGACCTGTAATTACCACAGACCTTTTCAATTTGTCAATATTTTATACATCCCAATTTACTACAACAAGAGATTAAATTTAGATATTACCTCCATTACTTATATTTTTCCTTTATTATTTATTTTAATTTAGGTATATAATTTATGTCATCTCGTCATCCCTTACCCTTACGTTGTCCTTAGTACAGCCCTGCATAAGTATGATTTATTTTTTTAATTTATTTTGGTTTAGCAAATTTATATTAAGTATATCAACACCAACAATTATATGAATCATTACTTGCTCTATAGTACATTTTTTTTCTTGCAAATGATTTGTGAATTTATATCGTAGGTAAACTCCTAAATGTTTTAGTACTTAAATCCCATTATAATAACTTACTTTCTGTAAATAGTATAATATCAACCAATCGTAAAATAACAACACTATACAATAATCAGTTATCCGGGTTTATATCCGGTACCCGCAGAACTCGGTCATTTATTAACCGATTTGGAAAATTATTTTTATTTATATTATGATTTTATATATATATATATATATATATATATATATATGTGTATAAATACATATATATATATATATATAAAATCTATATAAAAAAAATATATATATAAAATCATAATATTATAAATTATTTATTTACGAAACTTAAGAGTCTTCGAGCATTTACCAATGGAGATGTTAACGCAAGGCGTATCCCTCTGCTGGCCATATAGCCATTATTGGCCATATGAGCGTGCGTAACTACGCTGTATTTTTAATACTGTGTGCGTGTTTCAAGCTAGTGTGCGGGATCGTTAAAGTGAGTGATTTGTGTGTGTGCAATGCGTGTTTACCTCGTCCCCCATAAGTATCGGCTGAAAAAAATGTTTGCGGATTACAACGTTAACATCTCCATTGGTAAATGCTCGAAGTTAAGAGTAGGTGGGTACAGTAGAGTTAACTTAGATGTTATTCCTGCACTCTACCGTATTTTTTATGAAATAGTTTCTAGAAATTAACAGTAGTCTGGAAGAGATAGCTATTTAGCGATACGACCGCCGTTTGTATGTTAAGTTTAGAATTAATTTAAGTTACATTGTTTTTATGTGCAATAATGTTATATCATTTTTTGTTTACTTCTGGTTCGGTCCCATTGTACATTTCATCGAGATCTATCAAGATAAAATATCAAAAAAAAAAATATCCAAATCTCAATCCAAAAAAAAATCAATCCAATTTTAACCTACTCAGTATTCATGTAACTGAAATGAAAATATATATAAATAAAAAAAGCACATTGAGGAAAAAAAATCGGTTAATCATCTTATAACATCCCTCTTTTTGATAGTGAGATAGTGTCCTACCACCATGCGGGGTTTGGGGGTTTCTCAACGATGTTTTTCAAAAGCGCACATACATTTTTCGATAGAAAAATCCATTGGTGCACGGGAGGATTGAACACGGTACCTCTGGCGTCAAAGCCAACCATTCTCCCACGTAACCACCTGGCCCTCAAAAAAAAGTATTAACAATGCATTCCCGAGACAGACTCTGAAATATTTGCCTCAAATCGATTGGGATATAATGTAGGATTTTCTGTAGGATTTAAACTACAGGTAGGTACTTGTACTTTTAATTATTCTTTGCTACAAGTGCCGGTAGTCTCTACAAGAATAGCGATGAATTTCGAGCGATAATCGTCGATACGAAAAGAGATGCAGATAACAACTGTCTAGCTGCATCTCATTCTAGCAGACGTTTGCGATAACAAGACACATCGCTATCAACTTCCACCCCAGCAGGACTAGCATGGCCTTATCCCCGGGGGAAAGACAAAATTATTTCCCTGTTTTTCGCCACTGACAGGAGATCAACACAACAATTTAAATGCTTGGTAAAGTTTAACACCGAGTTTTGATTTTGTTTCGTATTAAAAAGTTAAAAAAAAGAATTGAGTAAAAGTCAGCGGGCGTTTATAATTGTCGAAAAAGTTTATTTATAATATTCCTTCTCCACCAAACAAAACACTGTAAGGTGGAAAGACAAAAAAGTCCCCTTGCCATGCTAGCCCTGCAGGTTATCTATTATGGACAGTGTCGCATATATAATCCACATTTCCAATAGTCAGTGTGACTAGAAATCTGTGACATACAATTGTTCAACAATACCGATTCAAGGCCGAAACATATTGTTACGCAACACGCAGAGTTACAGATGCTAGATACGGCTTTGTAGTGCTAACCACTAGCATTGAAAATAGGCTTTTACGTTAGCTATACATATGAGATAGAGATTGATTTCATAATAACTATGTCAGCTAGCCAATAAAAATAGGTTTAATAAAAAACTATTTTTTTTTATTTTTTATTTGCATTGTTGCAAAGTACTACAGCAAATTGAAAAAGAAACGATTTATTGTAGTCGAACCTATTATTGCAACTCTCTTCCAATAAACTTTCTAACTAACAATCTAAGAAGTGTTCATTAAACATTTCCAATAGCTTCCGATAGCATGCTGTCATATCATTGTCTTAGGTACCTATAAAATAAACAAGTGAATAATTAAAGAAAACATAAAACCCGACTGCGTGACAAATTAATATTTTGTTGTGTTTAGTATTTTTGATTACAGATTAGATTTAAATATTAAGTTTTACATTTTTTTGTGAGCTATGTATATTTTTAAAACCCTTTATTTTACAAAGACATAATATGGCGACAAAAATCGGCCATTTCAATTTTTATAATTTTCATAATATACCTGTGTCACTCTCACAATTGAAAAAGTATCTAACGACACCTCTCTCAAGCTAAAATTCATCAAGCAGTTTAGGCTACAAACGTGCCAAAGAAATGTACTTACATATACTCTACGTGTACTTAGCATATACTTAATATACTGCTTTTATATTCTTTTACATATACTTAAAATAATCGAAAAACATAACATAACCCTCCTTCTGGGGCAGTCGGGTAAATAGAGACGACAAAGGTATTTGCTGCTAAGTTTAGTTTAGAACAGTGTTAATTAATTAAAAACGCTATAAGCAATCTGTATACCAAATTTAATTTTTTTAAATAACTGTAGTAAGTTAAAACCCAAAAAATCTTAAAACCACTGCAAATAGACAAACACATAACTTAAATAGCAAAAAAAAAAAGAAAAATTGTCTCATCTAGTAAACCTAATTCCGCACTACCTTCATAGCTGACGAGTACAGTCAACAAAACAAACTATGTCAAGTGTAAACCAATTACTAAATTCAAACTCTAAATTTCAAACGCTACCTTTTTGCTGGCCGTACCGCTGCGGTGTTAAAAAGGAAGTCGTGGTTAACGCATTATTTTGCTGTTGGCTGTACCGAGTCATAATAATAGGCCATAAACATTCTTTTTATAATAGAAAATGTCCAGAGGAAATTCCTGGCCCATTTGGCTCCACACGTATCGACGTAGAGTACGTAGTTATTTTAAAGGACTTCAAATAACCAGGATATATAAAAAATCTAACAAAACCGACTTCGAATGCCGGTATTTATACCCACTATTCGTTTCTGGTTTTTGTTTAAAAATAGGCACAATATGTCAATAATTTGTAGAGTGACCATAATTATTTACAAATGAAAACTCATGAAGTTATGTAATACGGTAGAGTGTCTGCAAAATGAGAACCGTCGTAAAAATTGGGGTCGCGTCGATCGGCGCTCGTTTTAATTTACTGTTTTTGTTGCATTGACAAAAAATGTTTGATACTTGGTAGGTACCTACTCTTATCATTATATGCTATGCTGTAAGCGTAACAAGTACTTGTTATTAAATAAATTATCGTGTGCTACTAGGTAGGTATGTACCTTCCTTCCTTACCTTTGAATGTTAGTTCATCGTAACGCCATGACGGTTCTCTTTTTGCACATACTATATTTGACTTCATAAAAAAACACATGTTGTCACTTTTGTCATCCTCAGAAATTAACGATTATACAAATTATACAAATAAAAACAATTACAAAATAATTCTTAGAATTCGTATTATGCATGAAAATAAATGGCATTTTTTCATCTGCTTTCCTGAGACTGCAATTGCTCGATCAATGACGGTATGTCTAATGATGTCACATGCAGGTAAAACAAAGCTACTGCTGCTAAAATTTCATACATTTGACAGATTATTTACATGGACACATAATTCAATTTTTGTTGATACAACATAGACATTATTTAAGATATGTTGACACGACACAAACAATTTTGAAGATATATTGACACGACATACCTTTCATGTGTTCCGACGTGTCTGCCCGCATGATGTCTGTGAGGTAGTGCTCCAACGACCGCATGTTGTCCAATCCACTCCGTTCCTGAAACAAAACGTACAAATGTTTGAACCGACTTCAGAACGTATCCATTGCATAGCCCAGTGAAATTACAGGACTCACGTAAGTCTCCTTTTTTGTCAGTGAACAAAACGGTGTTCCGACAGCGCACAGCCCTTGAGAGTCAGAGTATTCTAGGCCTAGCAGACGCTACCTATTGTTTTAAGAATCCATAGAAAATGGAACCCCTATTTTTAAACAAACAAATTAAAATAAACTGGCCAAGTGCACGTCGGACTCGCACTCGTAGGGTTCCGTAACACAGTAGAGTATTCTATAACTTTGATTTTTCGCAAATACAAAAATAACTTTGTTTTTCATAGTGTTTGTATGAAAAACAAAGTTATACTTGCGGTCGCTATATCTCAACAACTGCTGACTGTATCTCGTTCAAATTAATTTTCGTTGAAAGTTTTTATTGAGATCTACAGCATATATTTTTTCTAGATGTTTCACTCCCTTACTTTAGAAGTTAGAGGGGGGAGGGCACACATTTTACCACTTTAGACGCACCTATCTTTTAAATGATTGACTTTGAGAAAAAATGATTTTAGGAACCTTAATGTCATTTTTAAAGACCTATCCATAGACACCCCATGCGTATAGGTTTGAAGAAAAACATTTTTTTTTGTTTCAGTTCCATGTATGGAATGCCCCCCCTTAAACTTTTTTATTTTTTATTTTTGTATAAAAATCAGAAAGCTGTTCACAGAACACATCTAACTACCAAGTTTCATTTCTGTAGTCCCAATAGTTTCGGAATAAAATGGCTGTGACATACGGATGGACAGACAGACAGACATGGCGAATCTATAAGGGTTCCGTTTTTTGCCATTCGGCTACGGAACCCTAAAAAGCAACTGCTTAAACTATCTTAACTGACTTTGCGTTTTTATAGTCATCTACTGTCACCATATCGGCGAATTTTCCGACAAGTTATTGTAACACGATAATGTCATCGAAGTAAAAATACCAAATTGTCCTTATTTTTCACTTAAATCCAATCGATAGCTCACAGCTGAATAATAGTCCTTAAATTTCAATGGTATCTATGATTCGATAAATCAATGCTACTCGCGAAAAACCTGCGAACTAAGCGACCAAAACCTTTCGACCCTTCATCTTCCCATTATTCAATAAAGCCTACTTCAAAAACAGGGCTCTATATACACTGGATACCGTACTGTAAACCTACTGACCCATTTCCCGCGTTACGCAGTGTGACGTCACAACGGCAATGCGCCATAACGTAAAAGCATCTTCAAGCCAAACTCAGGCTTACAACGAAGACAGCAAGGTCGCCTATCCTACGAACAGCGCATCGCTTAAATCCAAATTGAAAATGAACCCTATAGCTAAACTGTAAGCGTTAATTTTGCCTGGGAATGGAATAACAAGAGCCTAAAAATGACCAAAGAGTTTCGCTGTAATTTTTTGGAAATAGAATACTGCGCTAAGGTTTCGGGGTCAGCCGCAATGCAACGAAATTTTTAAATTTCGAACTCTACTTTTACATACTTTTTTAATTTTAAATGATTGACACTGGCTATATACACTTATTACAAACAATACAAATACACCATTTTATTTTATTCAAGGACGTTTTATTGATTACCGTAAGTTTACCGTTATTAGACATTTTATTATTTATTGACAGTGGATCAGAAAGGCAAAACGTTTTTCTAATTAATAATATTAATATTGATGTTTTATTACCAGCCAATCAGAGCGGTGTATTTCTCCAAAAATATTTCTAGTGAATGGATACTTATACGCTAGTCAGTAAGGTAATAAATCAAAATGGCTGACATTTTTGCTGACCTAAAAATGGCGGCGTAGACTACTTGTAATAAAATTAATGTACTATGTCACGGACACTTTTCGCTTTTCTTTGGTAAATTTTGTCCTTATCTTACGGACGTTATTAATAAATGGTCTATGTGTATATAATACAGTCTCTAGTAGGTGACAATCAGGATAGATTAAATATTGATAACAGTTTAAATTGGTCAATCTAAAAGATGATGACCCAATAAATGTACTATATGTAATTTTATATGGGCAAAATTATTAAATAATAAATATTATTCAAACATTTTAAACGATATTACTAACACATTTTTAATATTAACCAAATTTACAGGCCGTGCAAATGTAGCTAGTTTGAGATTTTCATCTCCATATGAGATTTTGATAAAAAAATTACCTATATCAATCCCTAAGATTCTCTGTTTATGGAAAATGAATAATTAAAATCGGTTAACCATTGTCAAGGAAACTGAGTAACGTAAACAAAAAAAGTGATAAACAGACTAATTTAGAACCTGTGCTTTATTTAAATCAGGTAATTGTTGATAATCTGGTGAAAACGTCAATAATGTTACAAGTCCATGATCATTTAAAAACGCAAAATCAGTAAAAAAGTATCTAGGAACCACTCGACTAGGTACCACTACTCTAAACTGGCCCATACAGATACACCGCATAACGGTCTGCATCTGCAGCTGCCCCTAAATACGCCACGACCTTGCAACGTTCCGTATACGGCAATCGAACACGCCAGTGATACGCCAATTCCGACTACAGCAGCGATACGCCAACTTCGACTACGGCAGTGTTACGGCAATGCGTACAACACTAGCAGGGTCCCTTAAAGCGGTGATTAGGTATGTCCTACATTTTCGAAAACATGGTCACCATACCTCAAGATTACTTTGGCGTAGCTTGCGCGCGTGACTTTGCTTGTCTACATGAACATTTATACCAATATTGCAAATAAGGAAGTTTGTATATTTGTTTGTTTGTTTGTTACTACTACTACTTCACACACATTCCAAAATTTCGTCAAAAGAAATGTATTTACTGAAGAAAGAAGTAAGATCTACCTGGACTGGACACGGAGCCAGGTAGATCTTACTTCTTTTTTAGGGTTCCGTACCCAAAGGGTAAAACGGGACCCTATTACTAAGACTCCGCTGTTCGTCTGTCTGTCTGTCTGTCTGTCTGTCCGTCTGTCACCAGGCTGTATCTCATGAACCGTGATAGTTAAACAGTTGAAATTTTCACAGATGATGTATTTCTGTTGCCGCTATAACAACAAATACTAAAAACAGAATAAAGTTAAAAATAATAGAGGGTCCCCATACAAGAAACGTGTATTTTTCGGCATTTCACACCATCTATTAGCTTAGTTAGGCCGTAAGCACACGGCGTATTTTAAGCGCGCAGACGACGCGCGTTTCAGGAACGCGCGTCTTCGGCGCCGTAGACGCTGATTGTTGCGTTTGCATTGATGATACAAGCGCGCGCATGAAGCGCGTATACGCGCGTTTGAAGCGATACAAACGCGCGTACAAAGGAGCGGGGTAGGGGCAGGGGGGGGGGAACGCGCTCACGCCACCACTGCACCGCCCGCGCCAAAACGCAAAATCTACGAGCGACTGCAGCGCGTCTGTATCGCTGTATCTGCACGTATACGCGCAGTAGAGGCGCGTTTCACGATCGCCCCGTGTGCTTAAGTTACAAGGTTGCGATCGAATCCCGTTTGAATCGCGTATACGCGCGTAATCTGCGCGTCGTCTGCGCGTTTAAAATACGCCGTGTGCTATGGGCCTTAGGTAAACGTCCCATAGATGGCGTTATATTGAAATGTCGATCCCTAACACCTTTGTTAAACGTTAGATGGCGTTATAAGAAACAAAATGTTTATTAATTATTATTTTATGCTGGCGAAAAATGATAGTGGTTTTTTTTGCTCGATCTTATAAATAAACTGGCAAGTGCAAGTCGGACTCGCACTCGTAGGGTTCTGTAGCACAGTTAAGTATTCCATAACTATCATTTTTCGCAACTACAAAATTAACTTTGTTTTTCATAGTGTTTGTATGAAAAACAAAGTTATCTTTGCGGTCGCCATATCTCAAAAACTGCTGGCTGTATCTCGTTCAAACCACTTTTCGTTGTTAGTTTTTATTGAGATCTACAGCATATATTTTTTTTAGATTTTTCACTCCCATACTTTAAAACTTAGAGGGGGGTACACACATTTTACCACTTTAGACGCGCCTATCTTTCAAATGATTGACTTTGAGAAAAAATTATTTTAGGAACCTCAATGTCATTTTTGAAGACCTCCATCCATACACGTGTAGGTTTGTAGATAAAAATTTTTGTTTCAGTTCCATGTATGGGATGCCCCCCCTTAAACTTTTATTTTTTTTACTTTTGTATAAAAATCGGAAAGCGGTTCACAGAATACATCTCCTACATCTCACCTACCAAGTTTCAATTCTGTAGTCCTAACAGTTTCGGAATAAAATGGCTGTGACATACGGACGGACAGACAGACAGACAGACAGACAGGCAGACAGACAGACAGACCGACATGACGAATCTATAAGGGTTCCGTTTTTTGCCTTTCGGCTACGGAACCCTAAAAACTGCAGTTTGCTACGGAACCCCACGAGTGCGAGTCCGACTTGCACTTGGCCAGTATATTTAGGGTTCCGTATCCAAAGGGTACCAACAGAACCCTATGATTGAGACTTCGCTGTCCGTCCGTCTTTCTGTCAGTCTGTTACATGGTTTTAACTTCTAAACCTTAATAGGTGGACGCTTAATATTTTCACAAAGTATGTCCGATAATTCCGATAATTGGTAATAATTTCCAAAATTGAGCGCAATTATTCAGCAGTCGGGTTTTAGTTTCTGAACGTAAGTACTTTTGTCCGTCCGTCCGTCTGTCTTAACTTTACAGGGCTATATCTCCTTTAACTGTAATAGGAGGATACTTGAAATTTTCACGAAGTATGTATTACTATGGGGGATTTATCAACAAATACTCAAAACAAAATAAAATATTAAAGGGGGTCCCCATACAAGAAACGAGTTTGATTCTGCGTTTTATGCTCGTTCTTACAAACCGTAATAGATAAAGACTTAAAATTTGCTCATAGTGTGTATTAAAATGATTTATATAACTTCAAATTATAAAATTTACATTTAAATAAAAGTTAAAGTTAGTCCCCATACACAGACACTTATTTTCCGGCAAATTTTGTACAATCGGTACCCCGAGCACGAAAAATCATCGAATCCGTATCGTAAAGGTATCGAGTCGACGATACAATAACGTGGTGTTACGATAGGCGGCAGCACGAAGCACACTCTGACAGCTATCGAGAGCTCGATACGATTATGTTAGTAACGTCATCCTAATGTAAGTAGGGACGAGCCGTTGTGAACGAAATGAACGTCTTATTGAATGAATTATACGTTCAAAAATTAAATAAAATAGTGAACTTTTTATGACTTCTGGCTTAGCTGTCTATTTATCGGAAATTATATTTAAAAAAGTATTTTAACAGAATAAACATCTTCAAATACGGTATGAGAGATATTAAAATGCATTTTATTTAAAAAATACAATAATTATTAATACTTTTAAAAATATATATATCAGTTTATGAACGAAAGACATAGCGTCACCAAAGACATGTTTCTTTGGGGTTTGGGTTCCGTACTTCGAAAGGAAAACGACGGCGCGAGGCTTCCCCACACCACAGAATACTTAATAGTACTACGTACCCACACCTTGTTCATTTTATCAAGCGTTTCTTTGTCTTGTAACATTGTTCATAAGGTTTATAATGTCTTGTCATTTCTGATCGTCTTGGCGCGTCGCGTCGTTGCCTATTCAATATGCATTGAGCCATAGTGTTCATATAATTGAAGAGTGTTGTGGTGAATTAAGAGTTTCATATATTTATTATTACATTGTGTTATGCGGAACCCTTAGTGGAAACCCGACTCACACTTGGTATATTTTATTTATTTACATGGATGGATGACATAGTGACAGTGTCGAATTTGAAGTTTGATAATCAAATATGGTCGCTGACAACGATGAAACTTGTCAACTTGGAACGAAGGTTTTATTAACTCGAAGGAGGATTAACTATGAGGAAAGATTTTTTATGTTGTTTTTATGTTTTTATTTTCCCTTAATTTCAAGTAAACTTGCAGCAAGAAGATAATAAAGAGGACGACGTTGGTAAAGCGGGCGGAATTTGCATTAAATACACGCAAAAAATATGTTTTATGCAGTTAAAAAAGTTTCGAAACTTTTCTCACCGGAAAATCCTAAGTGAAAAAATATTCGACTATGCTCGATAGCCAGCCTTCGAAATTAACATTACCGTACGTCAAAATTAAGTTCATGCTCGCATTTTGTTAATGAAATCTCAAGTATCGTTTACGTAACGATACGTTTGCGATACGAATCAAATCAAAATCGTTCGTGCTGCCGATTTTAGTTACTTTTACGCACGATAGGGGCGCTGTACAATTTTCATACATTTTTACGTCGATGACGATACGAATACTTTTTCGCAAGTCGCTCGTGCTCGGGGCACGGAACCCTACGAATGCGAGTCCGACTCGCACTTGGCCAGTTTATTAAAATACTCGTTGATTTAACTAGTAACGCGCGCGAAATCTTGGCCATTAATAATTTTATAAGCAGCAATAGCCCAATGCCTAAGGCGTCGGCCTGGTGATCGAAAGGTCGTAAGTTCCAACCCCACCCATTGCACTATTGACGTGAAACAACTCTAGACACAAGCATAGTTGGAGGGGTTAACTAGACTACTAGTAATGTGCAACACACATAGTTAGTAATGTTATTTAAAAAAAACAAAGGGTTGCACTCCGGGAGTGCCGGCAGAAGTGAAAACTTGAACACGTCATTTTTGAATAGTTTGTAATGACACCTCGCGCAAGCGCCCTGCGCTCCGTCTTACGAATTTTCGTCTTACGATCAGGAAGCGTGACCCTGACGCGAGTTTAACATTTAACCATCCCAAGAAAAGTACACAGCGCCGCTAACTAAAGAAGTTTTCATTTCATAAATGTTTGTTAGTTTATTTATACAGAAAGCAATGCCCACAATACTTATTTAAATATATCGTGAAGAGGAAACGCTATGAGACAGCTTTGTCGAAAATTTGACGCGAGCCCTAATGTGAAATTGATTACTATTCTAAGTTTTCTATAAATACGGTTTTGAGGGCTTATTAGTGTAGTGGCAGAATGGTCGGCTTTGACGCCAGAGGTACCGAGTTCGATCCCCGCCGTGGATTAGGTTTTTCTATCGAAAAATGTATGTGCGCTTTTCACAGTGTCCTTTCGGTGAAGGAAAAACATCGTCAAGAAACCCCTAACCCCGCATGATGGTAGGACACTATCTAGTATCCGCCTGGCCAACTACCACTCACAAGCTAGATAAAAATCTGTCGCCAAATATCTAATGTATTCCGGCAGCTATTCTTGAGAGCCAGTTCCTATTCTAGGCCTAGCGTGCTGCCATCCTCGACCGCATCATCACTTACCAAAAGTGAGGTAGTGGTCAAACGCCAGCCTATATGAAATTAAAAAAAGTTATTGGTATCTTTGTCTGATTGGAGTATTTCCAAAAGACCGGTAGAATTCAATGATCTTTTGATTTGTAGATATGTAGGTATACATGCATATATTTTTACCGACTTGAAAAAGGAGGAAGTTCTCAATTCGTTGTGGTGCGAGTATTAATCGATGTTCCGCCTCACTTGCTACCAATAAGTAGCTTACGACCATTTGGGAGAAAATCTGCCACTATAACCTTACAGTGTTCCGGCAGCACACAGCTCTTGAGAGTCTGAGGTATTCTAGGACTAGCGTGTTCACCATCTTAGACCACATCATCGCTTACCACCAGGTGAGATAGTGGTCAAACGCTAGCCTATAAAATAGAAAAAAGGATAACTAATCTCATTGTAGTAGATGTAAGTTAAAGGTAAGCTTCATAATGCCTTGTAATATTTCAAATAGCAATATCACAGCGATACTGAACTTTCTATCAGGCGCTTGGGTTTATATCGTAGAAAATTATTTAAAGGCGGCAATAGCCCAATGGATAGGGACGGACTGGCGATCGAGAGGTCGTGAGTTCGATCCCCACCCTACCCCATTGCACTATTGACGTGAACTCACTCCAGACACAAGCATATTTAGCTTAGTTGGAGGGGTTAACAAGAATACTAGTAATGTGTAATCTTTAAAAAAAAAAAAAAAAATTGTTAAAATCTCCCCTGTTCAAGAAACTAAGCTATAAATTATCTTTGCAATTATCTTTGCATATTTTCAACCAACTTCCAAAAAGAAGGAGGTTTTCAATTCGTCAGTATGTTTATTTTGTGTATATGCTACGCGATTACTCCGTTAATTTTAAACCGATTCGAATACATCTTTTTTTAATCGGTAGGGTACATTCCCGAGGTGGTGCCATTGTAATTTCATCGAGATCTGACAAGTATCTCCAGAGATATGACGATAAACGTCTTAAACTTGCTACTGAAACCACAGCTGAAACATGGATGCGGAGCATGGAAGTCGGTTGTTTTAGTTTATCTCTATCTAGTTTATCTTAATTATTTATCTAATTTACCTAATACTCTAAGAATCTTTGTCCTGACATACTGACTGACTGACTGACTGACTGACTGCACAGCTTAAACCGCTGGTCGTAGAGACTTGAAATTTGGAGGGTGTATTTATCTTTGTACGTAAGGGTGTACTAAGAAAGGATTTTCCATACATCACACTTTAAGGGGATGAAATGGGGGTTCAAAGTTTGTATGGAGAAACAAGCTTAGATAGTATTTTCTATCCGAAACTTCACACAAGAGCTTCAGTAAAAAATAAGTAAATACGTGTTTCAGGTTTTTTTGAAATTCCACCCCTAAGAGTAAATGGGGTAACAAAGTGTGAAAATCAATATTGTTTCAGATTGCGCTGAAATTTGGCATGCAAATAGTTATTTTGACTTAGGTGTCCCGCTAAGAAAGAATTTTTCAAAATTCACTCTTCAAGGGGATGAAGCGGGGGTTCAAAGTTTGAATAGTCATTTTATTCGAAATTTCACACAAGTACTTCTGTAAATAAATAAGTAAATACGAGTTTCAGACTTTTTCAAAATAGCCACCCTAAGAGGATAAACTGGGGTAACAAAGTCTAAAAATCTATATTGTTTCGGATTGCGCTGAAATTTATGAATGCAGATAGTTATTATGACGTAGGTATCTGCTCAGAAAGGATTTTCTAAAAATTCCTCCCGGATACGGAACGGGGATTCAAAGTTTGTATCGCGAAATAAGATGAGATAAAGTACGTGTTGTAGGATTTTTCGAAATGGGGTAGGTAACAAAGTCAGAAAATTTAGGTTTTTCGGATTTTATAAATATGAATCCCGAATTGCCTTAGTCACGTGATAACATGAAAACGGGCGAACCGATTTGGTTAATTCTTTTTGATGTCTTTAATGATAGAATCGTTTTTACAAAAGAAAAGTTTTAAATAAATAAAAGAAGTTTTTAACGCGGGTGAAGCCGCGGGGCACTTCTAGTATATATATATATATATCTTATAGCCCAGCGTTCATACGCGGTCTAGTAGTTATCTACTTTATCGCCTGGTGGTAAGCGATGATGAACATATCTGATAGGCTAGCGTTTGAACTCTACCTCGGCTATTACTTGGCTATAGGTACTATAAGGATACAATAATTTAAGATCGTTTAAGAAACTAAAAGAACCGACTTCATGTGTCGCGCTTTAGCGCTACTTTAGTAGCCAGTAGACGTAGTAACTATTATAAGGTATGAGAGAGCGAGATGAACAACAATTTTTATCCTTTTCTGCGTATGCGATTTTACAAACTGGCTCCAAGTTCTAGTGCACCCATTGGCTCTCACCCGCTGTCATGTATGACCCGACCAAATTACGTTGTTCATTTTATCTTATAGCTGGCATATATATCACGTGTTCATCATTTCAGTCGGGTTATATCTCTATAGCTATTTCATTCGCATACGCTAATGTTCCCTCTATATATATATATATATATATATATATATATATATATATATATATATATATATACTTTCTCTATGATCTGCGCGGTGATTCAAAATCACGTGATTTTGTGAGGTTTTGAATAGGCACTATGAAACTACGTACCTACTTATGTGTCGTAGTAATCAATCACTGCCTGTCACATTTGACAGCTGTTATCCGATAAGATGGCGGCAACTGTGCGGCTGAAACTAGTCTACCGCGATACTAACACACGTATTTAAGAAGATTGTGACAATAGATAGATAGGTGGATAGATTCTTTATTAGAGGGAAACTTTTATTACATTGCTTCAATTTTTTTCGTACATCTATCGCATGTGTCCGATATGCATGTCGCAGTACAGCCAGTGCTGATTGGTGGATATGATGTATGACATTTAGGTCTAGCTGTGATTGGCGGACGCTTCCGCGGCCATATTTGTATACATGCTAATGTGTCATGTCAACTGCTGTCATAGTAGCTAGTTACCATAGGCTTAATAACATGACAAAAATATACAAAATAATGTGGTCCAATAGGCAGTCTTAGTGCTAATAGCGCTATCTCTTCCAGACAACCCTAGGATGGAGAAGATTCGACATACTTTTTTGTCTGGGTGTACACAACTACTACATAATTCAAAAGCTTTAAATTCTTAAAAACATAATATCTAAACATTAATACCATTAATACCTTAGTTTGAAAAAAAAAAAAGGTTATTTTGGTTGATATGTTGAAACCACGACGATAGTGAAACTTTTTGTTTAGCTATGGCATATGAGTAAAGATTTCTTTACTCATGTGGCTATGGTAGCTCTAGCTACTATCACAGCAGTTGACATGACACATCAGCATGTATACAAATATGGCTACGAAAGCGTCCGCCAATCACAGCTAGACCTAAATGATATACATCATAGTCACCAATCAGCACCGGTTGTAATCATTTCCACCAATCAGTACCGGCGACATGCGATAGATGGACGAACAAATTTAAGGCGATGCGATAAAAAGTTTCACTTTAAAAATGTCAGAAAATAAAACAATAAAAACGGTTATAGTCACCAATCGAAAAATGTCGAAAAGTAAACAAGAGGTTTGACAGATAATTCATCAGTATGACAGTGACAGATTCATAATTCATAATTAACTGCCAGTATTCCTCCACTGTTAGACATAGGCCTCTCCTACAGCACGCCACTAAGCTCAATCTTCAGCTCCTTGTTTCCAACCGCTGCCAGCCAGCTTGCGTATATCATCGCTCCACCAAGCTGGAGGGCGCTTCGTTTACCGACTCGTGGTCTCCACTCTAGAACACGTCTACCCCAACGGCATATTATTATCTTTTCTATGCCAACGGTTATCGGTTCTACGACAGATGTGACCAGCCCACTGCCACTTCAGCTATGCTACGTTGAGCTATGTCGACAACCTTGGTTCTCTATCGGATGACTTCATTTCGAATTCGATCTTTCAGAGATACTCCAAGCATAGGCCTCTCCATAGCTCGCTGAGCGACTTTGAATTGGTGAACCAGTCGCACCGTCAGTGTCCACGTCTAGGCTCCGTATGCCATTACGGGTAGGACGCACTCATTTAAGACTTTGTCTTTAGGCTCTGTGGTATAGGCGATGGAAAGACTTGACGTAGTTTTCTAAATGCTGCCCATCCTAGCTGTTTTCTGCTGCGGGTTCTCGAAATCGTTTCTACCCAATTGCAAGGTTTGCCCAATGTAGACATATTTTTGACCAGCCTCGAGAGGGACTCCGTTGAATCGAAGGCAATTGGTTCCGGAATAACATGTTCGTTGAAAATGATCTTGGTCTTATCCAAGTTCATCCGGAGACCGATGCGTGCAGAAGAATCAGCAAGGGTGGTCAGCATGTGTTGCAAGTCCTGCACGGTTTCAGCCATGATGTGACAGTGACAGATTACTGCGTTCATTTTGTAAGCCATCTGTCGAGTTTCCAGGAACCAACAGGTTTTATGTTTCTGAACGACGACTCATTGTTACTAATATACCTGATTTGATTGCTGGACCTATGCGTTCGCAACCACTGTTATGGCCGTGTTTAGAGAACTTGTCTGAAAACCTCCTCTATTTGGAAGTTGGTTTAAAAGGATCATATCATATACGCCCAAACTCCTTAAAATTACAGGGCATATTAGACTTAAGTAATTCTTAGCGTCTAAGGATAACAGTTGCAGTGCCCACGAATTTCTTGCTCATTCCAAAAACATTCTGTCGATACAAAGATTCGCTTGTCACAGGTTCTGTTCTCGATAGACATCATTGCTTACCATCAGGCAAGTGTCCTGTTATAGCATGAGTTTGTATCGTGGTCGGAGAGCATGGTACATACGCAGATCTACAAACTGGGTTAAACTAGATAACGCAGATCCGTCACTCTGTCATTGCTCCGATAAGATACTACAATATTTTTTTGGTTCAAATTACTTCAAATTATATTATCATAGTAGCGATGTTTTGAACCCCTTTTTAACCGACTTCTAAAAAGGAGGAGGTTTTCAATTCGTTTGTATGTTGGTTTTTTATGTGAGTGTTACGTGATTAATCCGTCAATTGTGAACTGATTCGAATGATTCTTTTTTTGTGTGTTGAGACTAGTGACATTCCCCCTGTGTTGAAATCGAAAAAGTTTAAAGTTAAGTAAAAGTGTTTTTCGTTTTGTGAACGACCTTAATTTTTAAAGCCTACTTACTAGCAATGTGTGTTACACATTACTAGTGGTCTCGTTAACCTCCAACTAAGCTAAATATGCCTGAGTCTGGAGTGGATTCACGTCAATAGTGCAATAGGAGGGAATCGAACTCACAATCGCCACCTCCACCTCTCGATCGCCAGACCAACGCCTTAGCCATTGGACTATTGCCACTTTTTAAATGATCTTGTTTGTTTGTTTTTGCTAGATACTAAGTCTCACATACCCTGTGATTTCACTGTAACTTTTTGTTGTTGTCTGATGTTTGTCCTTTCAACATTTTTTTCAATTTTTCTTCGATTTTTAACCGACTTCACAAAAAAGGAGCAGGTTCTCAATTCGACTGTATTATAATATTTTTTTTATGTTTGTTACCTCAGAACTTCGTCAAATATTAACACATTTGAAAATGCATTTATTGTTTGATCTCTCAATGCCTCCCGTTTAGACCCATTCAAATTTTATCGAGATATGACAATTATCTCCGGAGATATGGAGAGAAACAATATAAGAAAATTTGTATACTTTGATGACATGATTATAACTAGCCAGTGCTTTCACTATCGCGGCATGTGAAGTCGGATTTTTCGTTTTGTACGATCATAAATTATTATTTTCATTGATGAATAGATGAAGAAAAAGAAAGGCTGAAGATCAAGCTCAGTGGCGTGCCATAGCAGAGGCCTATGTCCAGCAATGGAACGGAAATTGGCTGATAATTATGATGATGATGATGAATCGACGAAGTGGTGGTACAGCCTCAGTCATACAAGTACTACAACTACTAGAATCCGCTCTCTATCCATGTGTTGAAAAATGGTACCGTTTCCAAAATCGAACTTAATTTGCAAGCTTATCAGGTCATCGACTCCCTTTACTGATAAGACACCTGTGACCCAACGCGTCGTTGTGAATTTTTTACACATTCCTTTTTGGAATATTTACATACTATCTGCGCACCGCGGCTTCGCCCGCGTTAACATATATCCTATACCCTAATCCATACTAATGGCTACCGCTATACTAGATTTCAGCTAAATCAGTGCAGGTTTGACCGAGAAGATGTCACAAATATATAACTAAGATAGTTTAAAAACTAAAACAACCGACTTCAATGCCCCGCGAGTCAATTTCATTAGCAAGTTTGAGACGTTTATCGTATCGCTGGAGATACTTATCAGATCTCTATGAAATTACAATGGGACCACCTCGGAAACGTACCCTACCGATAAGAAAAATAATAATTAGAATCGGTTTAGAATTGACGAAGTAATCGCGTAACATACACACAAAAAAAACATACAGAGGAATTGAGAACCTCCTTTGTTTTTGGAATTCGGTTGATAAACAAACTGACTTTCGCATTTGTACTGTTGGTGCTGATACAGGGTGTTTTTCTAGTGGGCGTGCCATGCATGGCCAAATCCGAAACTTTGAGGAATAGTTAAAGTACTCAAAGGAGTCCCGGGCCCGATTTTGATGAAAACTAAAACTGCATCATTGGATTTTTGAAATATCAATATTCCTAGCCAGGAATCAAACCCATTGATTTTGAAAAAAATCACTGTATTTTTAACCGACTTCAAAAAAAGGAGGAAGTTTCTCAATTCGACCGTATAAATGTTTTTTTTTATGTTTGTTCGCGGATATCTTCGTCGTTTATGAGCCGATTTTGATTATTATTTTTTTGTTGGAAAGAAAATGTCCCAAGTGTGGTACCATGTTAATTTTATCGAGGTCTGATTAGTATCTCCAGAGATATGGAGATAAACATCTCAAAATTGGTACTGAAAACTAATAACGCAGCATAGAAGTCGGTTCTTTTTTAGTTTTTTAAAGGCTATTATTAATCTATGTATATGTACTACGTACTATTACACTATTCCACAGGTGTCGCTAATAAGGAACGAATTATGGGAAGTAATGACAAACGGCGCAATTTCAAAATTCACCTGTCGTATATTTTTTTCATTATTTATAGGCTTGCGTGTGAGCATTATCTCGCCTGGTGATAAGCGATGATGTGGTCGAAGATGGTGAACACGCTAGGTCTAGCATACTCTGACTCTCAAGAGCTGTGTGCTGCTAAAGTTATGGCGGCAGATTTTCTCCTTGATGGTCGCAGGCTGTTTTTTGCCAGCAAGTCAGGTGGGACATAGATAAAATGGTCCTAAACCTGTGAGATCACTCCAATGAATGCACATAGAAAAAATCATTGGTGGCTGGGATTTGAACCAAAAGTAAGAAGGTAAGAAGGTTCTTCGCCAACGGGCCGTTCAATAGATTCAGACATTCTACCTTGAATCCGCAATTATAATATTATATACTAGAAGGTGCCCCGCGGCTTCGCCCGCGTTATAAACTCCTTCTATTTACTTAAAAATTTTCTTTTGTAAAAACCTTGCTATAATGAAAGACATCAAATAAGAATTAGCCAAATCGGTTCACCCGTTTTCATGTTATTGCGTGACTAAGGAAAATCGGGATTAATATTTATAAAACCCAAAAAACCGCAATTTTCAGACTTTGTTACCGACCCCATTTCGAAAAATCCTGCAACACGTACTTACTTATTTATTAACAGAAGTACCTATGTAAAGTTTCGAATAAAACAGACTATGTCATCTTGTTTCGCCATACAAACTTTGAATCCCCGTTCCGTATCCGGGGGGAAATTTAAAGAAAATCCTTTCTTAACGGATACCTTCGTCATAATAACTATCTGCATTTTAAATTTCAGCGCAATCCGAAACAATATTTATTTTCAGACTTTGTTACCCCACTCCATCCTCATAGGGCGGCATTTTGAAAAAGTCTGAATTTCGTATTTACTTATTTATTTACAGAACTATTGGTGTGAAATTTCGAATAAAATGAATATGCAAACTTTGAACCCCACTTCATCCACTTTAAGAATTAATTTTGAAAAATCATTTCGTCATAAACAAAACATCCTTTCTTACCGGATACCTACGTCAAAATAATTATCTGCATGCAAAATTTCAGCGCAATCCGAAACAATATTGATTTCAGACTTTGTTACCCCATATTACCCTCTCAGGGGTTGAATTTCGAAAAATCCTGAAACACGTATTTACTTATTTTTTTACTGAAGCACTTGTAAGAAGTTTCGAATAGAAAATACTATCTAATCTCGTTTCTCCATACAAACTTTGAACCCCCATTTCACCCTCTTAAGGGGTGAATTTTGGAAAATCCTTTCTTAGTACACCCTTACGTACTAAGGGTCCCCGCACACGGCCCACGGGCCACAACCACAAAACGCCGCCACCAGCATATTTCCTATAGTTTTCATACATTTTATCATGTAGTGTGTGGCGGCCACCGGCGTTAACCGTGTGCAGCGAGTCCATATAAAATGTATGAAAACTATAGGAAATATGCGGTGGCGGCTTGTGGCCAGTGGCCCGTGTGCGCCGACCCTAAGATAAATATACCCTC
Source organism: Cabera pusaria (assembly GCA_954871355.1). Classification (NCBI taxonomy): domain Eukaryota; kingdom Metazoa; phylum Arthropoda; class Insecta; order Lepidoptera; family Geometridae; genus Cabera; species Cabera pusaria. Next base: position 3,302,751 of record OX940912.1, on the reverse strand, counting down.
CAAATTTCAAGTCTCTACGACCAGCGGTTTAGGCTGTGCGTTGTCAGTCAGTCAGTAGGTCAGGACAAAGATTCTTATAGTATTAGATATATATATATATACATATATATATATATATATATATATATAATAAAAGTAAAAGTAAGTTAATTGTGTTGTACGCTACCCCCAAGTTTCTGTTTGTATACTTGTTTCCATGCCAAGGTTGTCTGGAAGAAATTGCTCTATGCGAGAAGACCGCCGATTGTATTGCCTTATTATTCTACTGTCGTTACATAGTTTGTACAATTTGTAATTTCTTTGGTGATCAATAAAGAGTTTTTGTATTGTACTGTATTGTAAAAGTATGGTTTGCTACTAGAGTTAATAATATTCTGTGTGGTAGTAGGAGCATTATATGGATGTTCCGCCTGACTCACTGCCAAAAAGTAGCATACCACCATCAACGACAAAATCTGCCGTCATTACCTGCTTACAGTGTTCCGGCGGCACACAGCCCTTGAGAGTCACAGTATTCTAGGCCTAGCGTGTTCACCATTTTAGACCACATCATCGCTTACCACCAGACGAGATAGTGGTCAAACGCTGTATATAATTATAATTTAAGAACTAAAGAACCGACTTCAAACGTCGCGCTAGTCAAAGTAGCCAGTAGACAAAGTAACTATTATATAATCTGTGCCAGTAGTAAGTCGTCGAGATAAGTAAATGCGTCGTAATACAAATGTTGATATATTAAAAACGGCTCGGCTGATTTCGTTACAATTTAATTGGGACCACCTGGAAAGGGTTTTGGAACCTGGAAACCATTTGTAACAAAAAAGAATTTTCCAAATCGGTTCAGGCATCTTAGAGTAATTGGTGAACATATAATACATTAAAAAATAATAATAACAAAAAATAAGTTTTCGACAAATTGAGAACATCCTCCATTTTTGTGAAGTCGGTTAAAAACATACAGACGAATAGAGAACCTCCTCCTTTTTTTAAATCGGTTGAAAAGCCTAGCCTGCGTAGGTTTAGACGTAAGTTTGTTTCTAGGAAAGTAATTCCGTCCTACTCAAGCATCTATGCTACATGTGTGTTTGTGTGTATGTCGCCACCAAAACATGTGATAAGCAATATTTGTACAACATGTAGAAACAGGTGGGTGATGACCCACATGTGACATACAGAATAGTGCTAATAAAGCGTCAAGTGCGTGTTGTACATCTACACTGTAGTGGTAGGACCATTTATTTATTTATTTATTTATTTCACAGCAACTAGGATAAGTATTACAGTTTCCCAATTCACTTACCTAATCTAATCTTGTATATAATTATATCTATCTTTAAATTATTATTTTTTTAAACAAACAATTTAAAAGTAAAAGCAATACACTTGTTTGATATAGGATACATTTAAATACGACATAATTTAAAATCTATCACTCAACCCAATAACAAAATTCATTGCAGCACTGTGAAAGTCACTTGAACTGCAGTGAAATATATCAAGGTGTACATTAGCAGTGAAGGTGTTCAGGTTTATGTAATGGGATCCAATAGGATCATTCTTGTAGTGGTAGGACTTCTGCTAGTCCGCCTGGGGCGGTACCACTACTTTGCCAATTAATTTTCAGCCGTGAAATAGGAATGTTTTTCGGTTGAAATGGCAAGGTATCCAGTGTAATTACAGGGCATGTGAGACAAAAGCTTTATGTCTCAAGGTAACAGGCGCAGTGCAGTGACATGCAGAATTCTGGCAGTCCAAAATTTTGCATGCCGCTATATCTGTAATAAGTAGACGTCATCGCTTACCATCAGGCGAGCGTCATGCTTGTCTTGTTACCTTATATCATAAAAAAAAAACACTAAAGATATTATGCTTCTTTTTAACTGACTTCACAAACGAGGAGAAGGTTCCCAATTCATATATGTTTTTGAATTGAAAAATTATTTAGCGGCGTTGTGCACTTTTCTTGGGATGGGTAAAAAATGTTTAACTCGCGTCAGGTCACGTGTCCTTCGAAAGGATCACGTGGATCGAAAGTTTTTTTTTAGTTTTATTATTACACACGATAAGTGTATTTAGCCAGTGTCAAGTATTAAAATTCTTCAAGTTTTAATGAATTTAAGTTGTAGAGATGGGTCAAAGTCACATTTCAGGTCAGTTTCAAGTAAAAGTCTAGTCTAAGTCATATCTTCAGTAAAGATGTGGAGTTTACTGATGATTATCAGTGGAATTTAGGTGAGAACACAATTTGCACGTTTTTCAACATTGTGCTGTTTCCCTACACTCGCACACATTCACCGGCACTTAATGGTTAATAATCCACATTTATTACACATTAACTCGCGGAAGAACACAAGTTTTAGGATAAAATACAATGAGAGCACACACTTTTCCACGTTCCCGCCAAAACCCCCTGATCTAAATTTCGTAAGACGGAGCGCAGGGCGCTTGAGCGAGGTGTCATTACAAACTATTCAAAAATGACGTGTTCAAGTTTTCACTTCTGCCCGGAGTGCAACCCGTTGTTATTTTTTAACCGACTTCACAAAAAAGGAGGAGGGTATCAATTCGTCTGTATGTCTTTTTTTTTCTTTTTTTTGTGTGTGTATGTTACGCGATTACTTCGTCAATTGTGAACCGATTCGAATGATTATTTTTGTAATCGGTAAGGTACGTTTTCGAGGTGGATCCATTTTAATTTCATTGAGATCTGATGAGTATCTCCAGAGATTTAAGGAGAGACACCAGTGTCTCCAGGTTATGTATATGAAATTTCCCCATATCAGTTTTTATTTTTCCCCAAAAAGATACCTTTTTCTAATTTTCCCCAAATTAATTTTGTATCTGATATGAAATAAATCTAATGCGAAAAATTAATTTGTCCTTGTATTTGATTACTATTTTGACAGCCACTAAAAATCAAACACAGTTTTCACCTATGTTACCTCCAATCATTATTGGAGTCATCATTGTTCACATTATTATTCGTGACTTTATACACTTCTTATGACTTACATTAAAAAAAAAAGTGTGTGTACTTATGTACACGCGATAGAAGTTATACTTCTGTGGCGTATGAAAAAAAAGTAACTAAAATGCAGTAGTGATTAACGATAAATAATAAAATTAATCAAAAAGATTTTATTTAAATAAAAAAGCTTTTAGTAACGTAAAAATATGACGTTAAATATGACGTTCTTACGAAATGACATATACAACTTGCACATAGTCATGCCACCTAGAACTAACTTCACGGTGTAGAATTTAGGTGTCGGTGTGCGCGCGCATCGTACCACCTAGAACTAACTTCACGGTCAAAGTCAAAGTCAAAGTCAAAGCATTTATTCAGTATATGGGCAAATTAAAAATTTGCACTTACACACGTCAAATAACATTAAATAGATCATATTCAACAAAAAATATAGATATAACAGAAACATAACGCTTTGAATTTACAAAAAAAAAACAAAGGTATTGAGCCATTCAGCTTTCATCTAGACGTCGAACGTCACACTTAAAACACATGTTTAATTCTCCTTATTAATGTAGGGTTGCCAACCGTACCATTACGTGCACCCGCAACCCAGTGCATGTTTCAGTACTTCAGACAATTTTTATCCAAAAAATTGTGAAATAATGAAACATAATAGATAAATAAAACGCAGACTAATTGCAGTACAAATCATGTTCCGAATGGAACTGATTGTCCGACTATCAGCCGCATAATACCGTCGTAACAGGCAACCCTAGATCTGCAAACAAAAGATGAAAACTGATTGACTGTTGAATCTACTGGTGTTTCGGAAGTACTCCCATCAGAGAAGAAACACCAAGAAACTCTATGGGGCTTGTCAGTTATTTTAATTCATTTTTTTAAATTCATATTAAATAAATGTTTAATGTACAATAAGTAATTCTATTATCATACAATTTATATTATATCTTGGAGCTTGGGGCATTCAGGCCAAGCATTTTTGTCATTCATATAGTCATTTATTGTATAGTACGATTTCTTCATTAAATTGGATTTTACAAAGGTTTTAAATCTGCTTATAGACAGTTGATCAATATCTTTAGGAAGTTTATTATAAAATCGTATACAGTTCCCCAGAAAAGAACCACTAACTTTCCACAACCTGAATTGAGGTAGAATTAATCTATTTTTGTGTCTTGTATTGAAATTATGTACATCGGACCTCTTATCATACTCATTCAAATTTTTGCGTACATACATAATATTTTCATATATATATTGACATGCCACTGTGAGAATTTTAATCTCCTTAAATTTTTCACGAAGTGAGTCTCGCGACTTCATGGTATATATAGATCGAATAGCTCTTTTTTGTAAAACAAATATAGATTGGATTTCGGCGGCTTTCCCCCACAATAAAATGCCATAGGACATTATACTATGGAAGTAGCTAAAGTAAACCAATCTAGCAGTGGATTCGTCAGTCAAGTTTCTGATTTTACGTACTGCGTATGCAGCGGAGCTCAATCTACCTGCCAGAGCCGATATTTGAGAACCCCATTGTAGTTTTGAATCCAGGGTGATGCCCAAGAATGTAGCGGATTCAACAAATTCTATCGGTACATCGTTTATTAATATCCTGCTATTAATGACACCCTTTCTTACATTTGGCAGCGAGAATTTAATACATTTAGTTTTTTTGGCGTTCAGTAATAAGTTATTGGTTGTAAACCAATTCAAAACCTGTGCGATTGATTTGTTAACATCGTCAAATCCAGGCGCAATCCTATCTATTTTGAATATTAAGGATGTATCATCCGCGAACAAAACAATGTCACATAAGTTTTGCACGAAAGACGGCAAGTCATTAATATAAACTAGAAATAAAAATGGTCCTAAGATCGATCCCTGCGGAACTACCATTTTTATGAGGGATCCAGATGACCTGACGCCATTGACCTCAACCATCTGTATTCTATTACTGAGGTAGGATGAGACCAGATCAAGTGCTTTTCCGTTAACGCCGTAGTGTTTTAATTTGCAAATTAGCGTTTTGTGACAGACGCAATCAAACGCTTTAGATAAGTCACAGAAAACGCCGATAGCATCTTGTGCTTTCTCCCAGGCATCAAATATATGTTTAAGAAGATCTACTCCAGCATCAGTAGTAGAACGCCCCTTAGTGAAACCATATTGTTTGTGATTTAAAAGATGATTAATATTAAAATGTGCCAAAAGCTGGTCTAATATAACTTTTTCAAAAACTTTACTGAGCGCCGGTAATATAGAGATTGGTCTATAGTTTGAAGGGTCATTTTTGTTCACTGATTTGTATAGGGGAATTAATTTACTTTTTTTCATTACATCAGGAAAGACACCTTCATCTACGCATCTGTTAAAAATAAACGCTAAGTGAGGGCTAATTGCATTAATAATATAACTAAGTACTTTGGTTGACATACCCCACAGATCCTCGGTTTTCTTTTGATTGAGCATTTTAAAAGTTTTGATAATTGATATTGAAGTTATGTGTCTGAACTCAAACATAGAGTCACATACATTCACACACTTCGATAGTAAAACAAAAGCATCCTTAGGGGAAGAGTTTAAAGGCTGAGTAGTAATAATAGGTACTTGTGAGAAGTACTCAACAAATGTGTTAGCGACATCATTATTATCTATGATTAATTTATTATTAACTTTTAACATAATTTTACCGTCCCTCTGCTTAATTTTTCCAGTTTCTGTATTAATGACTTTCCATGTTGATTTTATTTTGTCATCGGCATGCTTAATTTTTCTACTTAGATGCAGTGATTTTGCTGTCTGACAAACAACTTTAAAAGTTTTTGAATACAATTTTAAGTGATTTATGAAATTAGTATTATGTAAATTAATGGTTTTTTGTGAGTACAAGTTATACAAATTGTTTCTACTTTTATAAATACCAGGAGTTGCCCAGTCATCGAAACGAACCTTCGCACCCTTTCTAACCATTTTAATTTTAAAAATATCATTGAACTCTGCATCTAACATTTGAAATAAAGCACTGCATAGGTCATCAGGATCCTCAGAAAATCTTAGGTTCATTAATTGCTTGTCAATGATATCCACAAACTGTTCAACCCGTTTGGTGGTAATGGGCCTGTAAAAATGTTCTTGGCCTTTGATGGATAATTTACATGAAAAAGTGACACTTTGTCCCAGATGGTCCGAGCCAAGTTTATCAAAAATTGCAATTTTTTCGGGTTCACAGTTGCAGAACACATTGTCCAAGCAGGTAGCTGATGAGCTAGTGATTCTTGTTGGCTGATTAAAAAGATGCTTCAGATTGAAGCTTAGAAATAAATTTTTTAATTTGTCGCTGAGCGGAGACTGCTCAATTAAATTAACATTGAAATCGCCACAAACTATTAAAGATTTAGAGGTGTTGAAGACTTTGCTCATTACTTCTTCCATAATTGTTTCAAACATTTTATAATCAGCCGATGGAGGTCTGTATACACAGATGACTATATGTTGCCCCAGCTCTATACAAGATAATTCAACACATCGTTCCACAGACAAAGCTACTATGTCTTTACGCTCTTTAAAGTTACAATTTTCAGTTACATATATTAGTGAGCCACCACGAATTGCCTTTTGTCTAATGAATGTGCTGGCAATTGTATAATTTTTTAATATTGGTAACAAAGTACCTTTCACAAACCAGTGTTCAGTAATACACATTATGTCAACTTTATAATAATTGAGAAATAATTCTAACTCTAAGGCTTTGCTGGAGAGACCTTGTATATTCTGATGAAAAATGTTGATTGAGTCAGGCCTCCCCATTGTCTTAGACATTAGTTTAAACTAACTAAGTCTACTACGCTACAATTACCCTGCATAGTAACACCACTACGTTGGGGCTCGTCTTTGTGATCTGTTACAATATGTAAAACAGGGTCATAAATATTGTATGCTAATAACTTAGCAATGGTCGACTTATTAATCTTATTGAGATACAAAGTATCCTTTGTCAATATTACTTTACTAATAAATTTGTTGGTTTCAAAATACAAAAAGTCGCTGAAGCGACACGTCAAATTGTACAGTGCCAAGTTCAATTTATGAGCATGCTCATTATAAGAGCAACTACTTGTTTTAAGATACGGGAATGAACAAACTATTATTTTACTAATGCCTCTGCTGGCAATGTCTGACAAAAGTTTAATTAGAATATTAATATCAGCTTTTTTAACGTTTGTGCTATTACCTAGCTGCAATACAATAGTACAATTTTTGTGATACTGAAAGCTGCATATTTTTTTACATAAATCTGTAATTGATAAATTAGGGCAGCAATTGTTATAAACATTTTGGTTCAATCTATTGTCTAATAAGCTACCCATACCTACTCCCATTTCATCGCTGAACACAATGGTCTCTCTAGCAGGCTCCGGCAGTTGTAAAGGACTGCCTGAGTCCACCTCGGAGGCACCAGTGCACTGTAACGATGACACTACTTCCTGCCTAACCAAGTCAGTCTGTGCACGTAAACTTGCAGTATTAGCTGTACTTGGTGAGCTGCTATCCTCTTGGTAGCATTCACTCTGCACACCACAGATAGGAACCCCAATTAAAACTTTTGAGACGCACATTTCTTGTTTTAATAATTCAGCCTTTTCTTTAAATTCTATTAATTCTTTGTTACTGCGATCTAACATCTCTAGGCATTGCTGTAATTCTTTACTTAAGTCGATGTTTTTCTTACAAGTCTTTAAATTTATTTTTTTGATATGGTTAATTTTTTGTAATTTATGCGTATTTTTCCTAATGATTTTCTTATACTTAATGTACTTTTTAATCTTATTGGAACCCTTCATAGAGACATTAGTAAAACCTGAGCCGATGAACTCTGTATATAGATCCAAAGTGTTGTCTTGATTAGTATTATTTTGCAATACAGGAGATGTCGTCATTTCTTCTAGTTTATCTTTTGTAAATGAAAGCTCTTGCTCCAAATCCCGGATATAGGTCAGTGTACGTTCGAATAGTTCTTGGTTTTGTGCATGTACATCCACTGTTTCTAGAAGCCTGTCACGCTGGTCTCTCAGGTCTTCCAGAGCAATGTCATACTCGGCCAATTGGTGTTTGAGGTCTGCGTTCTTCTCCAACATCTTTGCCATGTCAGATTCATGATCCTGAAGTTCTTGCAGCAAATCTTTTTTGGAGTCCTTGCAAGTTTTCAGTTCCAGGAGAGCCGCCTTCAATTTGGCCTCAATATCCATTCTACGGGTAGTCATTGTGGCTGATATTGTCTCTGCAAACCAGGAAGGAGTACTTTACTTTCAAGCTAGCCAATACAGTTTATATGTGACTGATAATTGATACTAGTAAGACAATGGGTTATTAACAAGTTTAACAATATCTCTTTGTTTAAATTTTATATTTATTGATATTTTATATTAGGAAGTCAGTGATAAAGTGATTATATAGTTAATATTCAATCAAAATTATAAGACCTGCCATGAGAAGTACTGTATAGACAGTGTATTCTTTATAATGTGAAGTTTGTATTATTTACATATATAAACATTATTTCTACACTAAAACTGTTAATTTAACCTTTAATAATACAGTAGAACTCGAGATTACAAGTTAGGTATATAAATACGACGGGAAAATCGAAAAAATTGACAATTTGTAACCGACTTTGATCGAATTTAATGTTGGTGATTTAAAGAGGGTGGCAGTGAGTTTATTTAACAGTACCTAATGCATACGGTTAATAAAGGTTACGAAAACAATACTCCCCAGGTTTTTTGTTCAGAAGCATCCAAAGGTCCAGGATATATCCTGATATGATATACCAAGAGGTCTCTCTCTTGTTTGACAGCTCCAGTTCCCGCGCCGACCGAGACCGGATTATTGTCGATTTTCGAATCACACGAAATAGGTCACACAGATATTAAATAACACTAAGTGGTGTTATTTATCACTTTTGCACTTAAGATTTAATAATATTTCTAAGATTTAATGACTATTTTCCTAATATTTAGATTAAAACCGGCACAGCTGATTTTTGACAGTGTTATCGTTAGTGTTGCCACAAGGCGGTGTTAAATTTAGGTGTCGGTGTGCGCGCGCATCGTAAAAATTCACTCACATCATTTTTCTCTATCGCGCTAAAAGAAGTATAACTTCAAAAATGCGTTCCCCAAAATTTTCCCCACAGTTTTCATTTCCCCATTGATTCCGCAAAATTTTTATTTTTCCCTAATATGGGGAAAGAAACCCCCAATCTGGAGACACTGAGCGACACATCTCAAACTTACTCTGAAAACGAGTAGCGTGGCATTTGAAATCGGTTTCGTTTTGTAAGCAATCTTAATTTATTTCATATCATATAGGCTAGCGTTTGACCACTATCTCACCTGTTGGTAAGTGATGATGCGGTCGAGGATTGTAGCACGCTAGGCCTAGAATGAAAACTGGCTCTCAAGGATAGCTGCCGGAACACATTAGATGTTTGGCGACAGATTTTCTAACTTGAGGGTGGTAGCTGGCCTGGCGGACACTAGACAGTGTCCTACCACCATGCGGGGGTTGGGGGTTTCTTTTCTTCACCGGAGGGCCACTGTGAAAAACGCACATATATTTTTCGAAAGAAAAATCCATTGGTGCACGGCGCGGATTGAACTCGCCTCTGGCGTCAAACCTGACCATTTTCCCACTACACCACTGGACCCTAAACAGTAATATTACAGTCAAGTGCGTGTCTATTTCAAATTATCATGTAAAGTGAATTCTGAAACAACGTAAATAAACATGTTCAGTCTTATCAGTGCCGTTTTCAAGGTTTCAGCATTTTCTTACGTAAGCCTCGTTTCCTCTCTCGTTTCAACACAATAGGAGTGAAAGAGAGAGGGTATGAGGCTGCTTATTGCCATATTACGATGTGTGTATGAAAATTGAATGTTTATGTAGTAACTTGATGATATTCTACGGTTTGGTGTAGATTTTACAATGCTGATGCATGTTTAGAAAGAAAATTTGTGTTCAAGAGCTCGATAATTTTGTCATAATACTTAAATTCAAAATTGAAAACCGCCCCCGACTGATTTATGTATAATCTGTTCATTGAGAGCATTCCAATGAGCCCAAACACGACATCTCTGCTGTAAGTTGGTGAAGAGTTGAGTATTCTGCAGATTCCAGGAGAACTCCCAGCATAAGGTCAATGCTACCATGTTCTCTTACAATGTCATTGAAGTAAGAGGATATCGGATTTCGTATTGATCAGACCTATGAAAGTTGATCTCATAGCGTCATCATTAGGTTTAGATTAGTTATTATGACGTAGGTATCCGCTAATAAAGGATTTACCAAATTCACCTTTTACGGGATGAAACGGGGGTTCAATGTTTGTATGGAGAAACAAGATTAGATACGTCTTTTTCATTCTAAACTACACACAAGTACTTTTATAAATAAATAAGTAAATACATGTTTTAGGCTTTTTTTAACATAGAACTAACTGTCTCACTATCTCACCTGATGTTTAGTGATGATGCGGTCTATGATGGAGCGCGCTTACCTAAAAAATACCTATCACTCGCGATTGTCTCTCTCCTCCCATATTTTATTTAGCCGGAAACAGTTTCAGGCAAGGCATTCCATTGCCTGGCGGTTCGTATGATGAACTAAGATGTAAATCGCTTCGTTCGGGTAGATGGTATATCCACTATAAATCGGTGGCGTCTTTTAGTGTCTCTGGATGTCCAATAATAAAATGGGAAGATAAAATCATATTATGTAGTTCCATAGCACACTCTCCAAAATGTAACCGATAGAAAACCGATAAACAAGCGACTTTGCAGTATATGTATGCAATATATAGCAATATGCAGCAGAAAAAGCGTTGTAGAGAGTACTGATCTTTTAGGGACTCCAGTATTTATAAAAGCGTTGTAGAGAGTACTGATCTTTTAGGGACTCCAGTATTTATAAAAGCGTTGTAGAGAGTACTGATCTTTTAGAGACTCCAGTATTTATAAAAGCGTTGTAGAGAGTACTGATCTTTTAGGGACTCCAGTATTTATAAAAGCGTTGTAGAGAGTACTGATCTTTTAGGGACTCCAGTATTTATAACAGCGTTGTAGAGAGTACTGATCTTTTAGGGACTCCAGTATTTATAAAAGCGTTGTAGAAGTACTGATCTTTTAGGGACTCCAGTATTTATAAAAGCGTTGTAGAGAGTACTGATCTTTTAGGGACTCCAGTATTTATAAAAGCGTTGTAGAGAGTACTGATCTTTTAGGGACTCCAGTATTTATAAAAGCGTTGTAGAGAGAACTGATCTTTTAGGGACTCCAGTATTTATAAAAGCGTTGTAGAGAGTACTGATCTTTTAGGGACTCCAGTATTTATAAAATTCCACCCCTGAGAGGGTGGAATGGGATAACAAAGTCTGAAAATCAATATGGTTTTTCGGGTTTGTGAAAATTAATTCCTATATCTCTTGGTCACGCCATAATCTAAAAACGGGTGATTTGACTTATGCTTTTTCAACCGACTTCCAAAAAAAAGAGGTTCTCAATTCGTCTGTATGTTTTTTTTTGTGTGTATGTTACGCGATTACTCCGTCAATTGTGAACCGATTCGAATTATTCTTTTTGTTGTCGGTAGGGTACGTTTCCGCGATGATCCCATTGTAATTTCATCGAGAACTGATTTGTATCTCTAGAGATATGGCGATAAACGTCTCAAACTTGCTACTGAAACTGACTCGCGGGGCATTGAAGTCGGTTGTTTTACTTTTTTAATCTTAATTATTTATGTTTAAGTATATTAGAAATGTTTTTACGAAAGAAAAGTTTTAGGTAAATGAAAGAGGTGTTTAACGCGGGCGAAGCCGCGGGGCACTTCTAGAAGTGCCCCGCGGCTTCTCCCGCGTTAATACCTATAATTGCTAACATCATAACTACATATGAAATATATAACAGTATCTGTTATCAGTATGTAGGTATAATTGAGGACGTTATCAGTAAATCTGGCTTTTAACTAAAAAGTGTTTGATAAAATAAATTATAACAACGGTTGTGGTAACGACCTGCGGTGTGCTATTTCCTATTATTGTATTTTTATTTTGTTAGCGATAAGATTGATAGTAAACACATTGTAACAGTTTGCTATGTTTATCTGAATTCACTCAACAGTCAACCCGTTACATTTAGCTAAACAATAATTAAGATTTATGTAGTTTAATAAAACTGGCCAAGTCCGAGTCAGCATCGCGTCTCTTATCGCACACTTAGGGAGGGTTCCGTACAATACGAAACATAACAGAGTTTCAACCTCATATATTTGATTAATTGATATTACCAAGAATATTTGGTTTGGTCGCGATCTAGAAAGACGAGGCTCGTTTACTAGCGCCATCTATGTCATTTTGACGAAACTATTTAGATAGTTGGCGTTTAAAAACACGTTCTTTGTATGGGGACCCCCTTTAATTTTTAACTTTATTTTGCTTTTAGTATTTGTTGTTCTAGCGGCAACAGAAATACACCATCTGTGAAAATTTCAACTGTCTAACTATCACGGTTAATGAGCTATAGCCTGGTGACAGACGGACAGACAGACAGACAGACAGACAGACAGACAGACAAACAGACAGGCAGACAGTCAGACGGACAGCGGAGTCTTAGTAATAGGGTCCCGTTTTACCCTTTGGGTACGGAACCCTAAAAACTAAAACAACCGACTTCCATGCCCCGCGAGTCAGTTTCAGTAGCAAGTTCGAGACGTGTATAATCATATCTCAGGAGATAATTTTCAGATCTCAATGAAAATACAATGGGACAACCTCGGAAATGTACCCTACCGATTAAAATATCTTGGGAGAAGCCTACGTCCAGCAGTGGACTGACACAGGCTGATGACGATTAAAAAAAATAATCATTCGAATCAGTTCAATAGACGGAGTATTTGCGTAACTTACATAAAAAAACTGACCAAGTGCGAGTCAGACTTTAGTCCCGCACACGGAGGGTTCCGAACGCCATCTAACAAATATCTAACGAACTTCTAACACCACCGAGTAAAATAACACTAAAGCTACTTCTACTCGCCAATAGATGTCGGGAAGAGTCATATTTTAAGTTGATTATCGATAAAGTTGATTATTGTAAACATGAATAAAACAACATTTTCAGAAAATGAAACCTAGCTAGATCGATTTATTGCCCCCGAAACCCCCTGTATACTACATTTTATTTAATTGTTGGAGCCGTTTCCGAGATTCAGCTTCAGATTCCGAGATTAAGGTAAACACGATAGCGCCGCGCCATCTATGAAGATTTGTATGCGCTATCGTAAAAATTACGTTTTTTTATTTTAAACCTTTTAATTTTTAACTTTGTTCTGTTCTTAGTATTTGTTGTTATAGTGGCAACAGAAAATACATCATCTGTGAAAATTTCAACCGTCTAACTACCACGGTTCATGAGATACAGCCTGGTGACAGACGGACAGACAGACAGACAGACAAACAGACAAACAGACAGACAGACAGACAGACAGACAGCGGAGTCTCAGTAATAGGGTTCCGTTGGTACCCATTGGGTTCAGAACCCTAAAAAAATATACATACGAATTGAGAACCTCTTTCTTTTTGGAAGTCGGTTCAAACAAAAGAAAAATCTACCAAGTAGTGAGGGTTCCGTAGCCGAATGGCAAAAACGGGCCCCTAATAGATTCGTCATGTCTGTCTGTATGTCTGTCCGTCCGTATGTTACAGCCACTTTATTCTGAAACTATTAGGACTATACAGTTGAAACTTGGCAGGTAGATAGATGTATTCTGTGAACCGCTTTACAATTTTAATACAAAAATAAAGGATTAAGGGGGCTCCAAATACATGGAACTGAAACTCAAAATTTTGTTTTTCATCAAACCACAGAAATAGGAATAATAATGTATTTCTATGCATCAAACGTATACGTGCGGAGTTTGAATGACATTGAGGTTCCTAAAACTATTTTTTCTAAAAGTCAATCGTTTGTAAGAAGTCCGACTTGCACTTGGACAGTTTTATCTTATATTATTATATGTTATAGGTATATATTTTTTAGGGTTCCGTACCCAAAGGTTTACCCTATTACGGGACCCTATTACTAAGACTCCGCTGTCCGTCTGTCTGTCTGTCTGTCCGTCTGTCACCAGGCTGTATCTCATGAACCGTGATAGTTAGACAGTTGAAATTTTCACAGATGATGTATTTCTGTTGCCGCTATAACAACAAATACTAAAAACAGAATAAAGTTAAAAATAATAGAGGGTCCCCATACAAGAAACGTGTTTTTTTCGGCATTTCACGCCATCTATGAACGCTTAGTTAGGTAAACGTCCCATAGATGGCGTTATATTGAAATGTCGATCCCTAACACCTTTGTTAGAGGGCCTCCGGTGGCGTAATCGGGAGAACGTTCGGCTTTGATGCCGTGGTACCGAGTTCAAACCGCCGTGCACCAATGGATTTTTCTATCGAAAAATTTATGTGCGCTTCTCACAGTGGCCCTCCGGTGAAGGAAAAACATCGTTAAGAAACCAACAAAAACCCCCGCATGGTGGTAGGACACTATCTAGTGTCCGCCTGGCCAGCTACCACCCTCAAATTAGAAAATCTGTCACCAAACATCTAATGTGTTCCGGCAGCTATCCTTGAGAGCCAGTTCCCATTCTAGGCCTAGCGTGCTTACCATCTTCGACCGCATCATCACTTACCAACAGGTGAGATAGTGGTCAAACGCTAGCCTATAACGTATAAAAAAAAAAAAAAAAAAAAAAGACGTTATATGGCGTTATGAGAAATAAAATGTTTATTAATTATTATTTTTTTCTGGCGAAAAATTATATTGGTATTTTTTGCTCGATCTTATAAAATACATGTAGTGTGGTACGGAATCCTACGAGTGCGAGTCCGACTTGCACTTGGCCAGTTTATTTCTTTATATTTTATATATTAACCATCTATCCTTGCCCTAATGCCCTGTTTATTCGACATTATTTAATTGTCCTACTTGTTCACATTCACACTACATATTCCTATCAATATTATAAATGAAAAATGTTTCTAACGCGGGCGAAGCCGAGAGGCTCAGCTAGTGGATAATATTCCACATTTATTATACCTACTTAGTATAGTACTTCAGTAGAGGTAGACCTAAGAAAATATACATAACTAGTTGATACCCGCGACTTTATTCACGTACACCAACAATTTAGTAGCCCATGATCATCATTATGCTATAAAGTATCGCCTTCTTAAATTTTTAACCGACTTCAAAAAAAGGAGGAGGTATCTCAATTCGACCGTATATATATATATATATTTTTTTTTTTTTTTTAATGTTTGTTCGCGGATAACTTCGTCGTTTATGAACCGATTTCGATTATTCTTTTTTTGTTCGAAAGGAGATATCTCAAGTGTGGTACCATGGTAATTTTATCGAGGTATGATAAGTATCTCCAGAGATATTGAGATAAACATCTCAAAATTGGTACTGAAAATGAATAGCGCGGCATTGAAGTCGGTTGTTTTTTAGTTTTTAAACGATATTATAGTAAGATCGGATCGTCTGTTTAGGTGTGATTAGGTAAAAAACAGACAGAGTGAAAGTGTATCAAACCTTTTGTTATAATATTAGTTTGGATAAACAAGCGTTTGATCACTATGTCACCTGCTGCTAAGTGAAGATGTGAACGACGATTTAGCACCCTTGCCTAGAAGATACCTGTTCACTCGCGATTTAAAGACCCCCGAATTGTATAACAAGAAACATAGACTCTGGCAGGGAATTCTTGAAGTCTGGGCTATATGTCATAATATGTCAGATAATTATCTGAATCTTTATCAGGTACTGGCGAAACTGGCCCTCAATAAGGAAACCTTTCAAATTTTAACAACTAGGCTAGCACCTAAAAATCATTAATATTTAAACATAACAAGAGGCCATTTGACCTCATCTTACATTTAGAAGTCATTGTGATCGCTTCCCCTATTTATTTATTAATCCTACCAAATTAGATCTCCGAAATTCTACCAAAAGGTAATTACTTTTTGCTGTGGCAACACCGGCGCGAGCCAATCAGGACGCCGCAGTGCGGAGCATCGAGCCGAGCGTTCGAAGTAGGTCACGTGGGCTGCGGCTTGTTTTTTTTTTCATTTTGGCTCAGCAAGGAATTAGAAAATGGACATATTTGTTGCAGATTTACTCATATTTTTGGATTGGTTGTTGTTGCTTTGATTTTACATGAAGACATTTATACCTGTAATAGTGTGTCCTTGAATATATATATTTTGGGTCAGATCTGGTATTGGTTGTCAAAAATTTTAGCAAATATTTTGCAGTCAGCTGTCTGCCTGACGTAAATGATTCGATCGATATACCTAAATAGTTTCTAGGCGTAATCATAGGTTTTTTTATAGTAGACCTGTTACCCGCGACCCGCGTTTACGTTCACCAAACATTTTGTAGCCTATATTCATCCTCATGCTATAAAGTCTCTTTGTTAGTCTGTAGTCTGTTAGTTTGTTAGTTTGTAGTTTGTCTCTCCTTGTTAAATTTCAGTAAGATCGGATCGTTCGTTTAGGCGTGATTAGGTTACAAACAGACAATGTGATAGAGTTACAAACTTTTTATAATATTAGTTTGGATAAACAACCGTTTGACCACTATCTCACCTGCTGCTAAGTGAAGATGTGAACGACGATTTAGCACCCTTGCCTAGAAGATACCTGTTCACTCGCGATTTAAAGACCCCCGGATTGTATAACAAATAAAACTGGCCAAGTGCGAGTCAGACTTTTGTCCCGCACACGGAGGGTTCCGAACCAAACACCAACTATGTAAACGTTAAAACAAAGGTAGAATAGTATTATATAGTAGTAATAGTAATAGTAGTAATTAATATTATTAAATATCTGGTTGACCGAGCTTTGCTCGGTATTTTTTGCCACTTAAACAGACAAATATGACTCTTCCCGACATCTATTGACGAATAATAATACTATTTTTTTAAATAGAGAGCCACTAACTGCTTTACCCACACAGTAACACTAAAGCTACTTCTACTCGCCAATAGATGTCGGGAAGAGTAATATTTTAAGTTGATTATCAATAAAGTTGATTATTGAAAACACGAATAAAACATCATTTTCTGAAAATAATTCCTAGCTAGATCGATTTATCGCCCCCGAAATTCCCTGTATACTATATTTTATTTAATCGTTGGAGCCGCTTCCGAGATTCAGATTAAGGTAAAGACGATAGCGCCATCTTTAATGATCATCTAGATGGCGCGGCGCTATCGTAAACAACTTTTTTTAAACTTTTCTTTAATTTTAACTTTGTTCTGTTCTTAGTATTTGTTGTTATAGCGGCAACAGAAATACATCATCTGTGAAAATTTCAACCGTCTTACTATCACGGTTCATGAGATACAGCCTGGTGACAGACGGACAGACAGACAGATAGACAGACGGACAGCGGAGTCTCAGTAATAGGCACTGCTGGACATAGACCTCTCCCAAGATACGCAACTGAGCCCGATTTTCGGCTCTTTGAATGATGAATGATAACACTTTATTGCACACAAAAACACGAAACATGATACAAAGAATAATACAAAAGACACAGTACAAACGGCGGTCTTATCGCTAAATAGCGATCTCTTCCAGACAACCGGCTCTTTTTGTTTTTTCCAGTAAGTTTGTTGACATACATTGATGATATGATAAAATCATCAATATAGTGTTACTTTTCTCCATAATTTTTGTTGATTTATTAAAAACCGTTCGCCTGATTTCGTTAAAATTTAAATGGGACCACTTTGGGAGTATAACCTTTCCAATTAAAAAAAAAATATCAAAATCAGACTACTCTGTAAAAAGTTATGCGTGGTCACACATAAAAGAAAAATATATATATGCGTCGACTTGAGAACCTCGTCCGTTTTTTTGCGTCGGTTTTTAGACAGCGACCTTTATTCAGTTTTTTATTTGTAGATTTTATATAGTCTGTATTATAGTTTATATTGTATATATAGTTTAAAATTAATTTTACACACTGTTCTTTGCTTTTACAACTAGAAAAGGTCAACTGGATATTCTACACGAGAATTTTCCCATTACAGAACCTCATGACCTAGTTAAATTGGGTCAGTTGCGATACTTGCGATGCAATGTACAGTCCCGGCATTTTTATAAGTATAAGCTTGACACAAAAGGTTTGCGAAGCTAAAGGCTTTTGCATGGCGGCGGGACACTATCTATTGTCCGCCTGGCCAGCTACCACCTTCAAGTTAGAAAATCTGTCGCCAAACATCTAATGTGTTCCGGCAGTTATCCTTGAGAGCCAGTTCCCTTTCTAGGCCTAGCGTGCTTACCATCTTCGACTGCATCATCACTTACCAACAGGTGAGATAGTGGTCAAAACGCTAGCATATAATACATTTAAAAAAAAAAAAAGTTAATTATAAAGAAATCGCAGTAAGGAACCTTAGACTTGGCACGACTTTGTCTAGATTTCGTTACTTTTTAGAGATAAACTAGCAGCTCCACCGAGACTTGGCTAGTTTTATACAGAATGTAATTGGTGGGATAGTATATATATAAACTGATTAGAGATATTTAAAAAAGGCTGATCAAGAGAATTATTCCTTTTTAACAGTAATAGTTCCGATTCTTTTCAACAAAAAAATCTGAGATAGTTCTCAATTCGGTGTGATTTTTATGTTATAGCTACAATGGTATAACTCTCAAGGTCTGTGAAAGTTATTCGTCAACAACTGCATGAGCTTTAACTTACTTTTTAAAAAGAAGTGCGATTTCTATTAGAACCTGTCAGTTTGTTAGATCCGGCTCGAAGGACCATAAATGTCCACGTAATTAATTTTAGCCTATTTCGAGGCATTATTGCAGACCTTGATGTAATAGGGATGGAGGTAAGCTTAGTCAAGC
Source organism: Cabera pusaria (assembly GCA_954871355.1). Lineage (NCBI taxonomy): Eukaryota > Metazoa > Arthropoda > Insecta > Lepidoptera > Geometridae > Cabera > Cabera pusaria. The sequence continues at coordinate 3,283,771 of OX940912.1, read as the reverse complement.
AATCTAAGTATAGGGTTAGATCAAAACAATAACAATGTTAAATTTTCTGACCTTTTTATGTTAGGTAGGTCACAGGATAAGTTATGAGGCAAACATATTGGTCTATCATGTTTTGCTATGGCTTATGAAGTTTTGCACTACTTGCTCTCCTGGCAATTTCGGAGGTTTTACACCATTGAATAATGGTGATAAATGCTGATGATGATAAAACGTATAAATGTTCATTTCTAGAAGTAAAATTAAACGTTATATCAACTTATTAGTTGAGCTCAGTTAGGTGGGCATCTATGTATAGATGAAATTTCATTCAAAAATTGATGATTGAATTTGATGAGTGATAGCGTATATCTTTTCATAAAAAGTAACAAACTATTATGTAGGTTAGGTCACGTTGTAAATGACAATTAGATACCTAAAGTTATATCCAGGTGGTAGAAGCATATTATATCGATGCTCCGACTGACTCAGGTGATAGAGCATAATAAATGTTCCGCCTGAATTGCTACCGAAAAATAGGTTACCACCATCAAGGAGAAAAGCTGCCGCCGTAACCCTACGGTGTTCCGGTCGCAAACAGCCCTTGAGTGTCAGAATATTCTAGGCCTAGCGTGTTCACCATCTTAGACCACATCACCGCTTACCACCAGTTGAGATAATGGTCAAACGCTAACATATAGGATTTATTAAAAAAAAAAATGTTTGCACATCAGGAAGAGTAAGATTCCATTCCTATAATTTCACTGGACATTTCCGGTCAATGGTATGGCCGTGGTATTATTTATTAACCGACTTCACAAAAAAGGAGGAGGTTCTCAATTCGTCGGTACCTTTTTTTTCAATGTCTGTTCACCATCGACTTCATAACAATTGTTATGAAGTCGATGATATTCACCGATTACTCAAAGATGCCTGAACCGATGTGGTAATTTTTTTTTGTTTCAAAGGGTGGTTCCATCATCTTCCCAGGTGGTTCCATTTAAATTTTAACGAAATCGGCCAAACCGTTTTTAATATATCAACATTTGTATTACGACGCATTTACTTATCTCGACGACTTACTACTTGGCTTGCACTTTACTTACTGGCACAGATTATGTAATAGTTACTACGTCTACTGACTACTTTGACTTGGGAGAGGCCTACGTCCAGCAGTGGACGGACACCGGCTGATGATGATGATGTTTAAAGTCGGTTCTTTTAGTTTTTTAAACGATCTTAAATTATAGTGTGTGGTTTCTGAGGTTGTTATTTATAAACTAAGCATCACGGACTATAGTTACTTCGTGCTAAGCCTCATGGAGACTAGAGTAAGTAGCGTAGTAGTTCTGTAGTATCCATGCTAAGGATAATGGGCTTAAACCTCAGCTAAAACCCAACCTCTTATTTGAGGGTGTAACGTTTTTGACAATGTTTTTGGCAAAAGGGGTATTACACCACACTGAATCATGGTCCCTAACACCCTAATTGGGGAGGTGTTATAAGAGTAAGGCAAAAAAAAGGTCTCTAATTAAGGAGCAAGAGAGGACCCGGTCCGCCTATATGTATAGGTGCAGTGTAATAACACTTAGGAAGTTAGTGCGCCTAATTATTGGCCATTGGGGACCCTGATTCAGTGTGGTGTTATACCCTTTTTGTCAAGAACGTTACACCCTCAAATAAGAGGTTGGGTTTAAGCTGAGGTTTAAGCCCATTATCCTTAGCATGGAGACTAGAGTAACTACAACGCTACTTACTCTACTAAGCCAAATAATAAACGCTATATTTCCACTCACGAGCAAAACCTTCACCTTACCAAAAAGCGCGCCAAAATGAAACGTCATTAATTGGCCAATGTTGCCACCTAAAAACTCCCACAAAGAATGCATAATTTTTAATGTTGCCATTACACCCGTTCCGGGAAACGATAACAAAATGACAAACAATAGGCATGAATGTAACATGTTTTTCAAAATACTCGAATGGAAGCCATTTATGCTGCGAAATTTTGCGAGAATGTGTTTCGTTTTTAATGATTAATTGGTATCGATGTGTATAAGATGGCATCTCCTTTCTGCCTTATTATATTAGCGGACTATTTATCTTATCGTTACGCGTCTTATTGAGTTTGAAGAATTGAACCAGGTTTTTTTTTAAAAGCATACTAGCAATGTGGGCTACACATTACTAGTAGTCTTGTTAACCTCCAACTAAGCTAAGTATGCTTGTGTCTGGAGTGGGTTCACGTCAATAGTGCAATGGGTGGGGATCGAACTCACGAATTCTCGATCGCTAGGCCGACGCTTAGCCATAGGGCGTCAGCTAGGCATAGAATACTCCATTCTGATCATAATATGTACTGTGATGCGTTTCTTTAAGTTGAGTTTCACTATTTCCCTTTTTTATATAAAAATTGTCTGAAGTAATGAAACACACATTACGTGTATGGTTTGGCAACCCTACTTTAATATTTTTTTAATATTCTGACGTAAACGATTGGATGACAGCTGAATGGCTTATTACTTTGTTTTTTTTTACCGACTTCAAAAAGAGGAGGGGTGGTTTCTCAATTCGACCGTATATATATATTTTTTTTAATGTTTGTTCGCGGATAATTTCGTCGTTTATGAACCGATTTTGATTATAATTTTTTTGTTGGAAAGGAGATATCCCAAGTGTGGCACCATGGTAATTTTATCGAGGTTTGATAAGTATCTCCAGAGATATTGAGATAAACCTCAAAATTGGTACTGAAAATGAATAGCGCGGCATTGAAGTCGGTTCTTTATTAGTTTAAAACGATATTATTATTCATAGCGTTAAATTCTGCTTTTGCTATGTTTACTTGATAATTAATTATGATTTATGATTTTGACGTGTATATGTGCGTATATTAATACTGCCTACATACTGAATAAATGCTTGGATTCTTTATTCTTAATTCTTAATTAGTGCAATTAAAATACATATAATAGATTGCTTATACATTTTTACCTGTGACATTCACTATTCATAGTTATTTTATTTTTAAACTCACAGTTAGAGGCAGTATTACAGTGTACGGGCAATATCTTCCCACGCCAAAGCACTATAGCTAGCGACTCGAGCGAGTTAAAAATGTCAAGACTTTTCACAATATGCTGCAATAAGGAATAAACTAATATCCACCCACGGGAAAAGTATTTTTATGTTCATATTCCAGGTTGCATTTTAAAGCTTTTATATATGTAATTATGTATTATGTAATATTTTAGGTGTGTACTTGCAATGTTTGTATAGGTCAAAGTTTTAAAGCCAAATTCGATTTGATCGAGGAGAAATCGACGAGCCAAGATCTTTCTTTTTTAACGACTTCCAAAAAGGAGGAGGTTCTATGTTCGTCTGTATGTATTTTTTTTTAATGCATGCTCCTCTATATTTTCGCCAATTATGAACCGATGTAAAAAATCTATTTTAGTTCGAAAGGGTTATACTCCCGAGGTGGTCTTGTTGTAATTTTATCGAGATCTGATAATTGTCTCCAGAGATATGACGATAAACGTCTCAAACATGCTACTGAAACTGACTCGCGTGGTATGGAAGTCGGTTGCTTAAGTTTTTAAACTAATTATATCATTCGGAGATGAAATTACCTATATTTATTTACTTTTGATGACAATGCATTTTTAACCTACTTCAAAAATGTGAAGGTTCTATGTTCCACTGTATAATTGTTTTAATGTATGTTCACCGATTACTCAAAGACGCCTGGAGGGAGTTCAAAAATTCCTCTTTGGTTTGAAGAGGAATACTTCCCAGGTCCATTTAAATTTCATCGAGATATTTTCAGAATCTCCAGAGATATGGAGATAAACATCTCAAACATGGTACGGAAAGTGACAAGCGTGACATTTTAAGTCTGCGTAGTGAATCCCTGGTACCTTAACTATGCTCAAAGGTCCGTGGTATAGGATACCAGTTATTTTCCGTGTAGAGGACTCAGTTAGATTGAGGACACAAGTCCGTTTGACAGTATAGCGTAAGTAAATATATCCATATCCATTGTTATATTATAATAATTTAAGATCGTTTAAAAAAACTAAAAGAACCGACTTGAAACTTCGCGCTAGTCAAAGTAGCCAGTAGCCAGTATCATGTCCTCGAAGTACACAAAAGCATTGTACGACCGATTTCGTTACCATCAAATATATATATATATGTATATATACACATAAATATATATATATATACGGTCGAATTATTTATATTATATATAATTATATATTATAAATCGGTGCCGGCATCTTCGAGTATTCGGTGAACATACATTCATTACAAGATTCCGACGAATTAAGAACCTCCTCCTTTTTTGTGAAGTTGGTGAAAACGTTTGTAACTCTGTCACTGTCTGTTTGTTACTAATCACGCCTAAACGGACTATCCGATCTTACTGAAATTTAACAAGGAGATACTAAGCATGTAGATGAACATCTTGGCTATTAAGTTCTTGGTGTACGTGAACGAAGTCGCGGGTATAAATTAGTAAATAATATAAATATCCAGCTAGTTAGACGGAGTGATAATATACGCAAGCTGGCTGACAGCGGTTCGGTTCGAAACAAAGAGCAGTACCCTTAGTACGAGTTTTCATCGTAAACGCTTTTGACAGATCTCACATAGTTTTCTACTTATTCTGGCTCCCTGATTGGTCTAAATTTTGTGAAGTGTAGTAACCACTAGAGGCGCTGTACTGTTTTTCATACAAAATTTGCTCGATATACGAGATCTCGATATCGAGTTTGGTATGAAAACTCGTACTAAGGGTACTGAAGATCGAGCTCAGTGGCATGCCATAGGTGAGGCCTATGTCCAGCAGTGGATAAAGATAATCTGATGATTATGTTGAAATAAATAAAATGTCTATTGGAATATTAGATCGCTCTAATAATTTTTAGCTTTTGCAGGTTTATTGAACCAACAACTATAGGGCTAGAATTACAGCGTCAATTTATCATTCATCCTTGACCTTAGGAGAATGCAAATGACATGCCAAGCCTCAAAAACAAACTAAAATGTCGCCAAATCAAAAAATTCCCTAAAAATCTGGTAAATTTTCTTGTCGCATCAACGGCTACATATTTTTATAAGATGTGTATATGCTATGGGGCCTTGTATGTATGTGTTTGTATGATTAATGATACGGCAGGTGAGATGTGTCATATTGAAAGAAAATTTGGTGATAAATTATGTTACGTAGCTACGAATTTTGTGCCCATGGGATTCTTTGCCGTGACAGGGATATTGAAAAAAATATACATTTATGTTTTCCTTTATAGAGAATTTAGATTTTTTTTTCTTTATAGAGAAGTTTAAAAACTAAAACAACCGACTTCCATGCCCCGCGAGTCAATTTCAGTAGCAAGTTTTAGACGTTTATCGTCATATCTCTAGAGACACTTATCAGATCTCGATGAAATTACAATGGGACCACCTCGGAAACGTACCCTAACGATTACAAAAATAATCATTCGAATCGGTTCACAATTGACGGAGTAATCAGCTAATCGCGTAACATACAAACAAACAAAAAAACTTAGAGACGAATTGAGAACCTCCTCTTTTTTGTGAAGTCGGTTAAATACGGAAAAATGTTATGTCCATTAATTCAAGATCAAATATTATGTTACTTTAGGTATTCATCAAACTTTATATTTTAGTACATTGTTAAAATGTTCACTGTACATTGTTATCTTCAAAATAGTTATCATAGATGGCGCCACCAATGCATAAATGGTTAAAATGCAATCCAATAATTTTGTCGTACTGATACATCGTACAGCGTACTGTGGCTTAGTTGGTCAGAGAACCTGGGCATGTTTACCAGGAGGTGCTGCTTTGAATCCCGTCGGTACAATTATATTTTGGATTGTGTGTAACAATGTAATTTAAGATCGTTTAAAAAACTAAAATATGTGTGACCAGGTGGAGCGACGACATACGCAAAGCGGTGGGCAGTGACTGGAAGAGAAGAGCCGGAGATCGGGCTCAGTGGCGCATCTTGGGAGAGGCCTACGTCCAGCTGTGGACTGACACCGGCTGATGATGATGATGATGAAATAAAACCGGCTAAGTCGAGTTGAACTCACCCACCGAGGCTTCCGAGCAACCAATTAAGCTAGACCTCTAAATTGTATCAGCGCTCATATAACTCAGAGGTCTACCTTAATCGGCACAAACTATATGTATGTATGGGTAGTGGGGACACCCTTTAATTTTCTTTTTTTTTTGGAGTTTTTCCTTAATTTGTGCTGTAAGACCTTGCTTCTTGCCAAATTTCATGATTCTAGGTCAACGGGAAGTACCCTATAGGTTTTCGACCCAAAACCTATAGGATACTTCCGGTTTACGTAGAATTGTCAATTTTGGTTATAAGCAAGGTCTTAGAGCACAAGAAAAGGAAAAATTCAAAAAAATAAGAAATATTATGTTTCTTTGAAGTGTCTCACACTTTATATTTTTGTAAATTGTTAAACACAATCCAAAATTTCATCGTACCGACGGGACTCGGGAAATAAGAAATGTTGAATATTAAGGTACATTTTGGTACTAACCAGTATTAGCGAAAATCTAAATTTGCCCATATCTTTTTATTGTGTTGACTCAAGATCTTGATTTTTATACACCCAATAGGGACTATAGACTCAGTATCTGGTATAAAATTCAACTTGCTAGGTCCACCCGTTCCTGAGAAAATCAGTGGTGACACACGGACAGACGGACGGACAGACAGACGGACAGACAGGGGGACAGACAGACAAACAGACGGACAAGAAGTGATCTTATAAGGGTTCCTTTTTTTACCTTTTGAGGTACGGAACCCTAAAAACTAAAATAACCGACATCAAATTCCGCGCGAGTCCAGTTTCAGTAGCAAGTTTGAGACGTTTATCGTCATATCTCTGGAAATACTTATCAGATCTCAATGAAATTTAAATTGCATCATCTTGAAGATGAACCCTACTTGTAACAAAATGAATCATACAAATCGGTTCACAATTGGCGGAGTAATCAAATAACATACATACAAAAAACACACCTACAGACAAATTGAGAACCTTAAAAAAATAAGCGCACACATCCTCGCTCAGCTCATTTCCTAGCACATCTCTGGTTGAAAGGCACCTTTAGAATGAAAACTTTCATATTCATGAAGACTACAGTGAAATAGTGGGAACATATGTTTTTCATGTAAATAAGTGATGATACCTAACTAAGTAAAGCCACGTCAGCTGACTGGGTCGTAACTTAGCCTTAAATTAAGTTACTGAATTACATATATATAAACTGGCCAAGTGCAAGTCGGACTCGCACTCGTAGGGTTCTGTAACACAGTAAAGTATTCTATAACTATGATTTTTCGCAACTAAAAAATTAATTTTGTTTTTCATAGTGTTTGTATGAAAACCAAAGTTATCTTTGCGGTCGCCGTATTTCAAAACTGCTGACTGTATCTCGTTCAAACTAATTTTCGTTGTAAGTTTTTATTGAGATCTACGGCATATATTTTTTTTAGATTTTTCACTGCCATACTTTAAAAGTTAGAGGGGGGGGGGGGAGACATTTCTCCACTTTAGACGCGCCTATCTTTCAAATGATTGACTTTGAGAAAAAAAGATTTTAAAAACCTCAATGTCATTTTTAAAGACCTATCCATAGACACGTATAGGTTTGATGAAATTTTTGTTGTTGGTTCAGTTTCATGTATGGGATGCCCCCCCTTAAACTTTTATATTTTTTATTTATGTATAAAAATCGGAAAGCGGTTCACAGAATACATCTATCATCCAAGTTTCAATTCTGTAGTCCTAACAGTTTCGGAATAAAATGGCTGTGACATACGGACAGACAGACATGACGAATCTATAAGTGTTCCGGTTTTTGCCATTCGGCTACGGAACCCTAAAAAGCGTGTAAGCTTTACTGTAACAATATTACTTGTATATTTTATGCTTATTAATATCCTAGACTTGTAGTACATTAATTTTATTGTTAACTACAATATTATAGTTTATTGACATACCATAGAAATATAAGAAAAAAATTCTACATCTATAAAGTTTTATTTATCAACCAATTCCCAAAAACAAAGGAGGTTCTCAATTCATCTGTATGCTTTTTTTTGTATTTTACAAGATTCAGTTCAGAATTGACGGAGTAATCTTGTAAAATACAAAAAAAAACATACAGATGTATTTTACAAGTATTTGTATTTTACAAGATTACTCCGTCAATTCTGAACCGATTCGAAAGATTCTTTTTGTTATCGGTAGGAAACGTTTCCGAGGTGGTCCCATTGTAATTTCATCGAGACCTGATAAACGTCTCAAACTTGCTACTGAAATTGACTCGCGCGGCATAGAAGTCGGTTATTTTAGTTTTTTAACCGACTTCAAAAAAAGGAGGAGGTTTCTCAATTCGACCGTATATATATATATATATATATATATATATTTATGTTTGTTCGCGGATAACTTCGTCGTTTATGAACCGATTTCGATTATTCTTTTTTTGTTCGAAAGGAGATATCCCAAGTGTGGTACCATGGTAATTTTGTCGAGGTATGATAAGTATCTCCAGAGATATTGAGATAAACATCTCAAAATTGGTACTGAAAATGAATAGCGCGGCATTGAAGTCGGTTGTTTTTTAGTTTTTAAACGATATTATAAACGTTTAATCGTTATTATTTATTTATTATTATTCACTATCAGTTAATTATTATACGAGCTATAATTATTCTTATAAATGATAACTTATTCTTCGCTTATAAAATTATATAAATATGATAGAAATATGCAGCCAAGTAGGTTAAAATGTGTACTGTTCATTACATATCGTATACATACTTCACGATACAGGCTTGCCTAGTGTGAAGATCATAATTTAAACCATGTAAAATTACAGTCTTCCAGCAAGATACATTTTAAGTCAATCTATGTTATTTTGCCAACATAACTATACTTATTATTAGAACTACTCACGGGATATTTACCATGTTTTTTAATAATTATGAGTTTCAAATATTTCGGCTCTGTTGCAAGCGCCATGAAATATCGGAAAAACATAATTAATAAATAAACTGGCCAATTGCAAGTCGGACTCGCACTCGTAGGGTTCCGTACCACACTACAGTATTTTATAAGATCGAGCAAAAAATACCACTATCATTTTTATCAACCGACATCCAAAAAGGAAACGGTTCTCAATTAATCTGTATGTTTTTAGGGTTCCGTACCCAAAGGGTAAAACGGGACTCTATTACTAAGACTCCGCTGTCCGTCTGTCTATCTGTCTGTCTGTCTGTCTGTCTGTCCGTCTGTCACCAGGCTATAGCTCATTAACCGTGATAGTTAGACAGTTGAAATTTTCACAGATGGTGTATTTCTGTTGCCGCTAGAACAACAAATACTAAAAACAAAATAAAGTTAAAAATTAAAGTGGGTCCCCATACAAAAAACGAGTTTTTAAACGCCATCTATCTAATTAGTTTCGGCAAAATGACATAGACGGCGCTAGTTAACGAGCCCCGTCTGTCTAGATCGCGACCAAACCAAATATTCTTGGTAATATCAATTAATCAAATATATGAGGTTGAAACTCTGTTATGTTTCGTATTGTACGGAACCCTCCCTAAGTGTGCGATAAGAGACGCGACGCTGACTCGCACTTGGCCAGTTTTATTTTATTGTACGTTTGTTACACCGATTATTCCGCTAGTACATCTCTACGGTTGTCCCATTATACAATTCAACAAGATCTGAGAAGTATATCCAGATATATGACGATAAACGTCTCAAACTAACTACTAAAACTGACTCGCGTGGCATTTGAAGTCGGTTTTTTTAGTTTTTAAACCATGCATGTTTTTGAGGTGTTTACCTCCATATCTCTGAAGATAGTCATCAGACGGATGAATTGTACAATAGAACCAAACGGGATTTAAACTCTCTCGAAAAAATGAATTTTACAAATCGGTAAACATAATGGTATCTATATAATGTAACAATATATGTATATTAGGTAACAAAAATAAATAATTTAAGATCGTTAAAAAACCTAAAGGAACCGACTTCAAACGTCGCGCTTGTCAAAGTAGCCAGCAGTAAGTAGCATGTCATCGAAGTAAATAAATGCATCGTAATACAAATGTTGATATATTAAAAACGGCTCGACCGATTTCGTTAACATTTTAATGGGACCTGGGAAGGGTACCCTTGGAAACAAAAAAAAAATTACAAATCGGTTCAGGCATCTTCGAGTAGCTAATCGGTAAACATACATAAAAAAAAAAATCCGACGAATTGAGAACCTCCTCCTTTTTTGTGAAGTCGGTAAAAATACAAACCAATTGAGAAACTCCTCCTGTTCTTAAGTCAGTTAAAATTGATCTGTAGCATGAAGCATATTTTGATATCATAGCTAAAATGTACTGTGATATGAGATACATGTAGCAATAGCCCAATGGCTAAGGCGTCGGCCTGGCGATCGAGAGGTCGTGAGTTCGATCCCCACCAATAACACAATTGACGTGAATCCACTCCAGGTTAACAAGACATCAAGTAATGTGCAACCCGCATTGATAGTAAGCTTTAAAAAAAACATTTTGAAACTTCAGCTGTAAAACTTTCACACGTACTGTTAATCGATTGTACTTTACACCAATTTTATTGTGATTATAATTTTAATGAATCTTTTTAGGGTTCCATACTTCAAAAGGTAAAAATGAAACCCTTATAAGATCACTTTCTTTTTTTTTCAAAGGTAGAGTTAATACTGAATTTGGTCCCATTTAAATTTTACCAAGATCCGATAAGTATCTCCAGAGATATGACGATAAACGTCTCAAACTTGCTACTGAAACTGACCCGCGGGGCATGGAAATCGGTTGTTTTAGTTTTTAAACTATCTTAAATATTCAATATTTTTTTTAGTTTTTAGTCTCTAACTTAATTTTTCCAAAGTGAAATTTGCTGATATAACAAATGAATAAATACATTTCAAAGCCATTCAAAACGTTAAAGCAATCTAAAGCTGTAAATTGAATGGAAAATGTACCTTACATTGAAACACATTTTGATATGACATATGTCAAACCTTAACCACTGTAAAACATAAGTACTCTTTTACAGCACGACTTGAACTGGCTAATACCTACTAAAGGGAAATTTGAAACGTAAATCCTAAATATGAAATACATTACTATGGTGAACACATATTTTATACTCTTTTTCAGTATGATTTGAGCAGGTTAAACACTAAAGCTTACCTGATAGGTTTCATCAGGCTTGCCAGGGTACGAAGCGCTGCGCCTGTAATCTGGAGGCCGAGGCGGCGCCGGCGCCCTACGCCACGGGGCGAAGGCCGAGGACTGCGGGGGCTGAGGCGCCGGCCACCTATACTGCGGCGCGCGACGGAAAGGCTGCCTGTACTGGCGATCATCATCGACGCTGGGCGCGCCTGGGTATTGAAGTTCTCCCATCACACGTCCGCTCGCTTCGGCCGAGCGACGGGCACTGGCAGCGATAACACTATCGCATCGGGTCGATGACGATGCGCGCGCACGATTTTCAAGTTTTTCTAATTTTCATAGCGATTGTTTTGGCTTAGGTACCTTCAGTCCGTTTTGCCCAAGGAACTCTTTGATGTATGTCCTTGGTACAAAATCCTATACGTATTTCTTTTAGCCAGAGATTAAAAAAGGAAAGAGTTTTACGATCACTACAGGTTAACTGCAAGAGTATTGGTTTTCTTAGCCTGACGTGGCTTTTCGTCATTTTCAGCTGACTACGGCGAGGTCAAAAGAAAGAGTTTTGTTTTTCGTAGTCAGTTTGCTTTCAATTGCGTGTTAAAACTGACTACGTAAAACAAAACTCTTTTTTTTTACTTCGCCGTAGTCAGCTGAAAATGAAGAAAAGCCACGTAATGTTCTACCGTAGCACCCTGATTTTCATGAATGAGGGGTCAGTTGATTCGCCATCTCATCGACGTATCTCACGATGCTGACTGATGGTCAGTAGGTGGAATTGTGCTTGATGGAAGCGGAAGACGACTCTGAGACGAGGATAGTAGCACGCTATGTCTAGAGTGTAAACTGGCTCTCGAGTATAGCTGCCGGAACATATTAGATGGTTGGCGACAGACTTTCTAACTTGAGGGTGGTAGCTGGCCAGGCGGACACTAGATAGTGTCCTATCATCACATGCGGGGGTTGGGGATTTCATGTTTTCCTTCACCGGAGGGCCACTGTGAAAAGATCATAATATATGTATATTTGTCAATAGAAAAATCCTTTTGTGCACGGCGGGGATTGAACTCGTTACCTCTGACGTTAAAGTCGACCATTCTCTACTCTAGTGGGCCTCACTGGGCCCTCATATTTAATATTATATACTGTTTTCATTAATATATGTCGCAAGTAATCTTTACCCAAACTGGCTGAACAACGACAAAACTCTACTTTTCAACCCACTTGAAACTTCCAAAAAGGAGGAGGTTCTCAATTCGTCTGTTTTTTTTTGTATGTATGTTACGCGACTACTCCTTCAATTGTGAACCGATTCAAATGATTATTTTTTTAATCGGTAGAGTACATTTTCGGGGTGGTTCCATTGCAATTTCATCGAGATCTGATAAGTATCTCCAGAGATATGAAGATAAACGTCTCCAACTTGCTAGTGAAACTGACTCGCGGGGCATTTAAGTCGGTTGTTTTAGTTTTTAAACTATAATATGTGCCATATAGATTGGCACTAAAGTGCGTTGACCTTTCAGTGGTCTAGCAGCGGTGACAAACCTTTTATGACTGTGATTATAACTAGGTTTTCTTTTTTTTTATTTAGCGGTGTGTTCTAATTTTTATGTGCCACTAAAATATCTAAAGTGTTTTTTTCTGAAACATGTATACATATTTACTTGAGTTGGAGTCTGCTTTAATTGGGCTTCATGTAAGATTAATGTGTGTGGAAAATAAATAAATAAAATATATTTCATGTATAATTTATTTTATATTGTTGGTTCATTTATATATAATTGCCATCACTTAATTCTTGCCAAAATTAATTTATAACATAAATTAATTTATAACATAAATTAATGTATTATTGCTGAATGTGACGCATCTCTGTTGCCTGACGTAAAAAAATGGTCCAGGTAAAGTGACATAACTCGCGTTTTGTATAATTTCAGGAAGTAGTTTTGTAAGTATTATAAAAGCTGTTGCAATGGTTATTTTTTTAAATTTCAAGTAGAAAAATTACAAAAAGGGATCGTGCATAATCATTAAAGTAAAGTATAACATAGAACACTCTTAGCGCGTTAAAATCTCTTTTTACAATAAAAACGGATAATAAATATCGAGATCATGAAAATGCGACATTAAATATATCAAATGTGTTCTAGTAATATGTAGAATTGTAATAAACATCAATGATAAATAGATATTTTTGGTTTTGATTTTGGCAAAATTTTAAGTTACTCTCATTTTTAGGGTTCCGTACCCAAAGAGTAAAACGGGACCCTATTACTACGACTCCGCTGTCCGTCTGTCTGTCTGTCTGTCTGTCTGTCTGTCTGTCTGTCTGTTTGTCTGTCTGTCTGTCTGTCCGTCTGTCACCAGGCTATATATAGCTCATTAACCGTGATAGTTAGACAGTTGAAATTTTCACAGATGGTGTATTTCTGTTGCCGCTAGAACAACAAATACTAAAAACAAAATAAAGTTAAAAATTAAAGGGGGTCCCCATACAAAAAACGTGTTTTTAAACGCCATCTATCTAATTAGTTTCGGCAAAATGACATAGATGGCGCTAGTTAACGAGCCCCGTCTGTCTAGATCGCGACCAAACCAAATATTCTTGGTAATATCAATTAATCAAATATATGAGGTTGAAACTCTGTTATGTTTCGTATTGTACGGAACCCTCCCTAAGTTTTATTTCTTAGCGGCTGACGAGAGGTCGATGCACTTTTGTGCCAATCTATATGGCACGGACAATATCTTAAATACTGTGTGTTACCTCAGAATTTTATAACCGATTTGGAAAATTCGTTAGAAGTGAAATTAGGCGCACTGGAGTAAAATTTAACCGAATGCAGCGTAAGTGACGTAAGCATCATGTTATATTTTGTGTTTATTAACGCGCCCTCTATTGTAGAACAGCGTAACTACGAAGAAGTGTTCGATAAAGTTCACCAGATGGAGTTGTACAAAAAAATAATTATTGATGTTTGATTGAATGAACTTGGAAGTTTCCTTTTCAAGTCTCTTTTTTTTTGAGAGGGTGTAATTTCCGTTTAGTCTTATTGTACAATTTATCGAGATCTAAGGAGTATCTCCATGGATATGGTGATAAACACCCCAAACTTGTTACTGAAAATGTACTAAAGTGATCGACATAGCTCAAAGGATCAGCAAACTGAAGTGGCAGTGGGCTGGTCATATCTGCCGCAGGACCGATAGCCGTTGAGGCAGACTGGTTCTAGAGCGGAGACCGCGAATTGACAAACGTAGCGTAGGACGTCCTGTGACCAGGTGGAGCAACGACATACCTAACGCGGTGGGCAGTGACTGGAAACAAAGAGCTGAAGATCGGGCTCAGTGGCGTGTCTTGGGAGAGGCCTATGTCCAGCAGTTCACTGACACTGGCTGATTATAATGATGGTGACGTATCTACTCTAGCAAAGTAAAAGTGCCTAGTGAAATTTTGATACTATAATCATTTTTTGCAAAGAAATATTTACAACTCATCTTTTGTGATCAAGTGGCGTGCCTTGGGAGAGGCCTATGTCCAGCAGTGGACTGATACCGGCTGATTATGACTACTCTATGAGCAGTTACTTATTTATTTAAGTAAACGATGCAATATGTATTGTTTTTTGTGATACATTATGTATTTATTTATTTATTAGGTATGCATATTATATGCCTATACGCAACTATAAATGCCCACAGATGATATAACACAGATAGGAATAATAAAATAACTACTTAAGGTACGGACACACCGCAGCGTCCTGCGTGCGCGATCTAGGCGGCGATCAGATAGCGCAGTAGTATTTGTACCGACTGGTTCACACCAAACGCGATCATAATAACGCGAAAATAATTGAAAAGTACTGAGATCGCGCCCGCAGATCGCATGACGCCGCGGTGTGGCCGTACCTTGTGGATAGCAGCGTTTAATATTTGTTTTAGTCAAAAACATTATCAGAAACATTACACTCTCGAAAAATAATACTCAAGTCAAAATATAAAACCACCCTCGACTGATCTTTGTATAATCTGTTCGTTGAGACCATTCCACTGAGGCCAAGCTCGACATCTCTGCTGTAAGTTGGTGAGGAGTTGAGTATTCTGCAGATTCCAGGAGATGCCCCAGCATCAGGTCAATAATATGCTACCATTTTCTTACAATATCATTGACGTAAGAGGATACCGGATTTCGAATTGATCAGATCTATGAAAGTTGATTTCATAGCGTCATTAACTAGAATAATATCGTTTAAAAACTAAAGAAGAACCGACTTTAATGCCGCGCTATTTATTTTCAGTACCAATTTTGAGATGTTTATCTCCATATCTCTGGAGATACTTATCAGACCTCAATATAATTACTATGGTACAACACTTGGGATATCACCTTTCGAACAAAAAAATAATAATCAAAACCGGTTCATAAACGACGAAGTTATCCGCGAACAAACATAATATATATATATATATATATATATATATATATATATATATACGGTCGAATTGAGTATATTATTTTGAGTATATTATATTGAGTTATTATAAACCTGTATTTTATGCAAATAAATATCTGAATCTGAATCTGAATCTGAGAAACCTACTCCTTTTTTGAAGTTGGTTAAAAAAGTTATAAAGTCTTAAAATGTCTAAACGGATTTTCACGAAGCAAGGCTAAGAACAAATACTTACCTATCAAACGAAGGAAACTAAATCATAATTGGTTCATCCGTTTAGACGCTACGATCACATGAGTAAAGAAGGAACTTTAACTACCGTCTTTACTCATGTGCTACGATGTCACAGACTGACGTACATATACATAGATACACACGTCAAACTTATAATAATATCGTTTAAAAACTAAAAAACAACCGACTTCAATGCCGCGCTATTCATTTTCAGTACCAATTTGGAGATGTTTATCTCAATATCTCTTGAGATACTTATCATACCTGGATAAAATTACTATGGTACCACACTTGGGATATCTTCTTTCGAACAAAAAAAGAATAATCGAAATCGGTTCATAAACGACGAAGTTATCCGCGAACAAACATTAAAAAAAAAAAAAAAAAAAAAAAATATACGGTCGAATTGAGAAACCTCCTCCTTTTTTTGAAGTCGGTTAAAAACCCCATCTTTTTGCATCGGGGGTTAAAAATAACATGCCTGTTCACAAATATGTTTCAATAGTTAATGTTTTGTTGGCTAAATATCCATACTGTCCATATCCAGACTAATAATATTATAAAATCGTTTGTATCTCTGTCACTCTGTCTGTTTGTAACCTAATCACGCCTAAACGGACGATCAATCGAACGGAAATCCGATCTTAACAGCGGCCCGATGGATAGGGTATCGGACTGGCGATCGAGAGGTTGTGAGTTCGATCTCCAACCATTGCGTTATTGACGTGAACCCACTCCAGACACAAGCATATTTAGCTTAGTTGGAGGAGTTAACATAACAAGAATACTAGTAATGTGCAATCCAGATTGCTAGTAAGCTTTAAAAACGTGAGTGAAGTCGCGGGTATCAGTTAGTTAGCTATAAATACTCTATGAATACGGAAGCAAGATTCCGATAGCTGCATTAGGCTTGTGGGCACCTACGTCAAATGACGCATGCCGCATCTCTTAGCAATGCAGTAGGTACTGGCAGTCGCAATAGGGCAGAGGTTAGCCTACTACGCAATGGTGGGTTGTTTTTTTTTTATTAGAAGTTTTACAGGCTTTTATTTAACTTGCCGTGTTTATGTGTAGATTTGCGTGGATCAATTAACAGCTCAGTTGAAATGTCGTGTTTGGGCTCATTATGTAGATCAAAATGGGTGGTTTAAAACTTTAAATTTAATTACTTTTGTTATTTTACTTTGTACTAAATTATGCTAAGTATGTATGTATGTATTTATAAACTTTTTTACTAATTTTCAGGTTTAAAAACAGGGCGTCAGTGTTTTTGTCCGGTTGCCGAAAAACAAATGTTTTTCAAGAACCGATTTGAATGTTTATTTTTTTATTGCCAAGGTGGTCTCCTATTGTCATTTCATCGAGATTTGATTAGTATCTCCAGAGATATGATGATTAAAGTCTCAAACTTGCTACTGAAACTGACTCGCGGGGCATGGAAGTTGGTTTAGTTGACTCGAGTATGTATCCTAATTTCGATTCGCAAAAGGTGTCGTTATGTCGTATTTTGAACGTATATTAAAACCGAACAGTGTTAAATATTAAACGGTGTCCCCATACTAGAAACGTATTTTGAACGTATATTAAAACCGAACAGTGTTAAATATTAAAGGGTGTCCCCATACTAGAAACGTATTTTTTCGAAGTTTTTGCTTGATCTTATGAACCGTATAATCTACACTAATATTATAAAGAGGAAAACTTTGTTTGTTTGGTTGTAATGAATAGGCTCAAAAACTACTGGACCGTTTTTAAAAATTCTTTCACCATTCGAAAGCCACATTATCCACGAGTAACATAGGCTAAATTTTATTTTGGAAAAAAATAGGGTTCCGTAAGATATTTGGGTTTTAGCAAAACAACGTTTGCCGGGTCAGCTAGTACTAGATAAAGACATGAAATTATCACAAAGTATATATTACTGTAGCCTCCATAAGAACAAATACTATAATTAAGATAGTTTAAAAACTAAAACAACCGACTTCCTTGCCCTGCGAGTCAATTTCAGTAGCAAGTTTGAGACGTTTATCTTCATATCTCTGGAGATACTTATCAAATCCCGATGAAATTACAACGAAACCACCTCAAAAATGTACCCTACCGATTAAAAAAGAATCGTTGAAATTGGTTCACAATTGAAGGAGTAATCGCGTAATATACATACAGACGAATCGAGAACCTCCTTCTTTTTAGGAATTCAGTTGACAACAGAAATAAAAGTAAACTTAAAGGGGGTCTCCTTACAAGAAACGTGTTGTTTTAGGCTTTTTTTCCTTTTTATTTTTTTCTTCATAATTTTTTTTATCTCTTGTACCCTTTGAGTATACACAGCCAAGAGTTTGAACCGTACTAATAGAGCCTTCAAATTTGGCATAGTGTGTATGGTTGCTATAACAACAAATAATAAAATTTTTAAAAAATATATATTCCATACAAGGAACGTGTTTTTGGGCAAATTTTGTTCAATCTTATTTTGTACTGTGGTGCAAAACCCGTCGTGTGCAAGTCCAACTTGCACTTGGCCATTTTATTTAAGTACCTTATGTTTATGTAGGTATTGTGGTAGCTTACTGAATAACTCCACATTCAAGCTAATAGAAGCCTTATAAATATTAAAATTGAACTACAGTTTCCATTCAAAATGGCGACGCTATGGCGTAGAAACAGCTACATAACAACCCCCGTAATATATCACAGCGAAACTATGTTACTGTGTCAAACTCACCCACTTTGTAAAATGGCTGTAAATCGTTAACAGGATAACAGAACAGCTGGCCTGAATTTCCGGGAAACTTGCATAGATGGCGGTATATGCGAAAAGTGTAAGAAAAATGTCGTAGCCTAAAAAACTGGCTTGTAGTTCCGGAAAACTTGCATAGATGGCGTTTTAAGCGAGAAGTGCAAGGAAAATGACGTTGCAAAAACATACTTGAAGTTCCGGGAAATTTGCATAGATGGCAGTACACGGTAAGCACAAGTAAAGTGAAGTGGATGGTTGTTGAAGTTGAAAGTTACGGAAAAGGACAGTAGATGGCGGTAAAAGGACACATGTAAAGGTAAGTACGAGCACAGAATACTTACGTACGGGTATTTTGACGGGATTGGTAAAGTAAGTATATGCTCTCATTTTATTTTTTATTTTTTACTTTTTACTTCTCAAAAAAGGAGGAGGTTGTCAATTCGTCGCAATCTTTTTTTTATGTATGTTCACCGATTATTTGAAGACGCCTAAACTAATTTGGAAAATCCTTTTTTTATTAAAAGGGTACAGGTACTTTTCAGAGTTCAGACTGTTTCCATTTTAATTTACTCGAGATATGTACAGTATCTTCAGAGATATCGAGATAAACACCTCAAACTTGGTACTGAAAACTGGCGCGATGTTTGAATTCGGTTCTTTTAGGTTTTTAAACGAGCTTAAATTATGTCTAAGACTGTGTTCTTCCCATTTTCTTATACCAGGAAATAAGGAAACTGACGACCAGATTTCTGTCTATTACTTTTGTTGCACTCATACGTAAATAGAAGTACTGTCTCAAATAGGCAATACATTAGAAATGATCAAATACATAAAGGTATGTTTTTTAATAAATATCTTATAGGTTAGCGTTTGACCACTATCTCACCTGTTGGTAAGTGATGATGCGGTCGAAGATGGTAAGCACGCTAGGCCTAGAATGGGAACTGGCTCTCAAGGATAGCTGCCGGAACACATTTGCATGGTGGTAGGACACTATTTAGTGTCCGCCTGGCCAGCTACCACCCTCAAGTTAGAAAATCTGTCGCCAAACATCTAATGTGTTCCGGCAGCTATGCTTGAGAGCCAGTTCCCATTCTGGGCCTAGCGTGCTTACCATCTTCAACCGCATCATCACTTACCAACAGGTGAGATAGTGGTCAAACGCTAGCCTATAAGATATTTTTAAAAAAAAAGATGTTTGGCGACAGATTTTGTAACTTGAGGGTGGTCAGCGCGGACACTAGATAGAGGCCTACCACCATGCGGGGGTTGTTGGTTTCTTAACCGATTTGTTTCTTTTAACTTTACTCTGTTTATTAACCAACTTCGCAAAAAAGGGGTAGGTTCTCAATTCTTCGGGAACATATTCACCAATTACTTGAAAATGCCTGAATCGATTTAAAAATTTTTTTTTTTCAAAGGTTACCCTTTCCAGGTGGTCCCATTTAAATTTTAACGAAAGCGGCTGAGCTGTTTTTAATATATCAACATTTGTAATACGAAACATTTACTTAGCTCGACGACTACTGGCACATATTATATAATAGTTACCAGGTCTACCGGCTACTTTGACTAGCGCGATGTTTAAAGTCGGTTCTTTTAGTTTTTTAAACGATCTTAAAATATGGTCTTCAATACAGTGTCAAAATTTTCAAGAAGAAAAAAATTAGACTTCCATGCCGCGCGAGTCAGTTTCATTCATGTTTCAGTAGCAAGTTTGAGACCTTTTTCGTCATATCTCTGGAGATAATTATCAGATCTCGAGAAAATATAAAGTTAACCACCTTAAATTTGAATCCTTCCCACAAATAAAAAAATCATTCAAATCGGTTCAAATTTGGTGGATTAATCGGGTAACAAACTTACAAAAAAACAACATACAGACGAATTGAGAACCTCCTCCTTTTTGGAAGTCTATTGAAAAATAAATATATTAGAACAATCTCTGATTTTCTTAACTGCATTAGCAACTGAGCTTTATTGATTGTTTATTGTAGCTATTATATCATTATCCCCTACCCAATTTTAGTGAGATACAGGTAGGAAGGAACCCTTATCCTACTTACGTGGGATCGGTTCAACATGTCATTCTCTTCCACTTGGGTCTATCTGCAGTCATTTCCACATCCACTCCTTACATTCATATCTTCTATCACACAGTCTTCCTCTTCCTCTACAGCCGTCTACTTTTACTGTTTATCTAATATTAAACTTAGGAATACAGCTGGCATAGCTTAGTAGGGGCTTTAACTTTGAGATAATATTTTATAGTTACTGATTATTATATTTGTTTACTACTTGTGCATGATGTAATTAACAGAAGTGGCAAAGATTATAAATACAGTCCAGAAGGACTATTTCATAACTGTTTTACTCTCGCTCAGTTCCGATCTGTTTCGTTCGGCTTATAATTTTGTACTGTACAAAGTGTACAAAGTGTTGGCGGCGCCGGTGGCAGCGTCGCGTTGATGGCGCTGCGCCCGGGTGCGAAGGTCACGCTGCGCGTTAATTTGCGTACTTCCTCCCCTCAAAGGTCGCACGACCACGCAGGCTCAGCGGGTTCGTCTGATTATTGTCCTGAATCGTCTGAAATGGGGAACTATCCGGGGAACTGAATAAAATCCACATGGACGTTGATTCGGTTGTATTTCTGATCTGATACGTGTGCTCTGCTCGAGCACTGAATTGCGAAGAGAGTGGGCGAATGAATGTTTCACAGAACATCTCATTCGACCAATAATTTTACAATAGTTCACTCGACCGTTCTCTATGAATGAATAGACAAATACATTTGTACTGACTTTGTGTTATCTATGCTTCGTCCTATTGATTTATGAATGGCATAGTAAATCGTGTGATAAAGCTACTGACGTGAACCGCTAGATGTCGCTAGGCGTATTCGAAAGGCCTATTTTCTTGATTAGATAATGAGTACATGAACAACAGATGACATCAAATATAACATGTTAATTTTGCATTAACAACGTCAGTAAGCAATGTAAGCATATTGTGTTTTTTTTTCACATTGTTTAGATTAAATTCTTTATTATTTACTTAAACATATGGGTGTGTGTACTTTAATAAAATAGTGTTTCTTTTAAATTGTATCTTTACTTTATATATACTTTGTACATACTTACTTAATTATCTTAAAAACGTTTGTAACTCTGTCACTCTGTCCGTTTGTTACCTAATCACAGCTAACCGGATGATCCGATCTTACTGAAATTTAACTAGGAGATACTTTATGGCATGAGTATGAACATAGGGTACTAAATTCTTGGTGTACGTGAACCAAGTCGCGGGTATCAGTGGTAAATAAAAGGTTTGTGGAAGTTACGATTATGTCATACAAATAAGGAAGCAAGTTATAATCAACACCATATATCATAAATGCGTAAATCAGTTTGTATATTTATGTTTATGCGACCTCTTCTTCATAAACCAAGCAACTTTACAACAATACTTGAATAAACAAAGCCTTTTTACGCATTTAATATAATATTGAGGAAAATTGCCATCAATATACATTAGGCATTTTAATATTCCTACCGCACAAAATGTCCCCTCTACCATTCCAAATCTATGTGCCGCGTTATCATCTATTGACTCAGATATCACACCACAAGCATTAAACTGTCAGGTCAGTTGTGAACTAACCTCAGAGAAACGTGGTCGTGCTGTTATGAAGAAATTTGACCCTGTTGGTAAGGAAAACTTTACTTTATTTAATAAACTCGATAGATATATGTCTGTCTCTGTCCCTTTGTGTATTCGGTACGTTTTAATAAGTAGTCTTTCAGCGGTTCTTGACAATTTTGTTAAAAATTTTGCACAGTGGCTTGTAGGTACTGTTATTTATTAACCGACTTCAAAAAAAGGAGGAGGTTTCTCAATTCGACCGTATATTTTTTTTTTTTTTTTTTTTTTTTTTTTATGTTTGTTCGCGGATAACTTCGTCGTTTATGAACCGATTTCGATTATTCTTTTTTTGTTCGAAACGAGATATTCCAAGTGTGGTACCATGGTAATTTTATAGAGGTATGATAAGTATCTCCAGAGATATTGAGATAAACATCTCAAAATTGGTACTGAAAATGAATAGCGCGGCATTGAAGTCGGTTGTTTTTTAGTTTTTAAACGATATTATTGTGACTGTAGTAGCCGTTATTGTAGGAAAACTACATAGGCGTAGACGTAGACGAGTACTATTGGGTCTGTGAGAACAGTATACCTTGCGTGCCCATATAACCATGGAATAACCGACACTTTCCCCTTTCCCCTGGCTTAGCAAAGCCATTTCAGAGTTTTGGCTAAATCGGGAATAAGTTTTAGCGGTTAATAGCGGTCCCTTGATCCTAGGAGTTTGAATCTGGTATCTACGGATTTGTCTTGTGAAGGCAAAGAGGACTGCGTAGTTAGATTGGTATAGGTAGGTATACATTTGCAAATGAAAATCAAAAATGTACATCCGTCCTGCAGCAAACTTCATCTTCTTTTCCCCCCTCCACTCTCCTTGTTTGGATTTTTTTTCGCAACATCTTGTGTATAGTGAATTCCTTATTCTCCCAGCAATTTTTTAGGACGTTGTAGTCCCTGGGACATATCGCTGATGCCGCGTTAAATTCTACAGCGATTTTGCGCCATTCTGCAGCTTTATTTTTCATACTAACAGCGTCTGTTTTTATCGATTTCACGATAGAAAATTTAGCTTCTACTAATTGAAGCAGCAACTCTTTTTCGCCACTGCTAAAAGTGGGATCTCTTTTTAACCGACTTCAAAAAAAGGAGGAGGTTTCTCAATTCGACCGTATATATATATTTTTTTTTATTTTTTTTTTATGTTTGTTCGCGGATAACTTCGTCGTTTATGAACCGATTTCGATTATTCTTTTTTTGTTCGAAAGGAGATATCCCAAGTGTGGTACCATGGTAATTTTATCGAGGTATGATAAGTATCTCCAGAGATATTGAGATAAACATTTCAAAATTGGTACTGAAAATGAATAGCGCGGCATTGAAGTCGGTTGTTTTTTAGTTTTTAAACGATATTATTCTCTTTGTAGATATGCTTGAGGTTGAATTTGCAGTGGTCGACATAATAAAATGATCACTACGAAATTCACGATTCTGCACGGAAACGAATTTGGCGTAGATGGATAATTAAATAATTACATTTTAATTTTCCCTCCACAGAATTTAGTGTGCCTCTTAAATAAGATTGAAATCCATCTGCCGGAACACAGATGTTTGGTGACAGATTTTCTAACTTAAAGGTGGTAGCTAGCCAGGAGGACATTTAGATAATGTCGTACTACCATGCGGGGGTTGCGAGTTTCACGACAATGTTTTTCTTTCACCGGAGGGCCACTGTGAAAAGCGCACATACATTTTTCGATAGAAAATCCATTTGTGCACGGCGGGGATTGAACTCGATACCTCTGGCGTCAATGCCGACCATTATCCCACTACACCACTATATTTCTAGAACATCAGCATGTCCGCTACAATCCTCTAAAAGATGAGTGGATCCTGGTCTCCCCCCATCGCTGCAAGAGACCCTGGAGTGGGCAGACTGAAGCACCCCCTGAGGAGCAGGCTCCAGATCCTGAGAACCCCTTGAAACCTGGAGCTGTGAGGTCTAATGGCCAGGTACCTTTCTCTCTTTCTTTTTAATTATAGTGAATTCTTTACCTGATAACGGTAAAGCCAAAAGTAAGAGATATGTTTTTCAACTGACTTACTAAACGGAGGAGGTTCTCAATTCGTCTGCAATGTGTTTTTTTATGTATGTTACGATTTCTTCGTCAATTGTAAACCGATTCGAATGATTATTTTTTTAAGTAAGGTAAGGTATATTTCAAAGGTTATTTTATTATAATTATAATTTCATCAAGATCTGATAAATATCTCTAGAGATATGACGATAAACGTGTCAAACTAGCTACTGAAACTGACTCACGCGGCATGGAAGTGGGTAGTTTTAGTTTATAAATCTTAATTAATACAAGCTTTCAAATTACATGTGATGTGAGACTCGCCATCTTTATGTCTCAAGGTAACAGGCGCAGTGCAGTGATTGGACTACCAGAATGGTGCATGCCGCTGTATCTGTAATAGGTGGACGTCATCGCTTACCATCGAGCGAGCGGCGTGCTTGTCCTGATACCTCTTACCATAAAAAAATCTTGGTAGCTAGATTAGAACCACATCCTGACGTTCCATTGTACTCAAATGTGGTATACTTGTGTTTCTTCTGCGACAATGTAATAATATGGTACCATTGAGCTGACCTGATGAAGGAGCCGGCCTGTAGGGACTGGACTACGTCACCTGATGTTAAGTGACGATGCGATTGCTGCAACTAATATCTCACTTCCACTTTTCAATTTCAGAGGAACCCCAACTACTCCTCAACATATGTGTTCCCGAACGACTTCCCAGCTCTTCTGGAGAGAGTCCCAGAACCTCCTGAGTCAGATCATCCGCTGTTCCAGTCTGCACAGGCTAAGGGGACCTGCAGGTAATGTGGACAGGACATTTAAATAATTGGTTGTCTGTAAAGTTGGTTTACGGACGATAGTTTAACGTGACAATGTCATAACAAAACTCACTCCCCTCCCCCTCACTTCCATCTCCCCTCCCCCTCTGTATTCCCCCCATACCCCTCCCCCTCACTTACCTATCCCCTCCCCTTTCCCCCCACTTGCCCCTCCTCTTCCTCGCGCTGTCCCCTTCCCCTTCCCTTCACTTCCACTCCCCTCCCCCTCCCCCTCACTTCCCTCTCCCCTCCCCTTTCCCCCCACTTCCCCCTCCTCTCCCTCCCGCTGTCCCCTTCCCCTCCCCTTTCCCCCACTTCCCCCTCCTCTCCCTCCCGCTGTCCCCTTCCCCTTCCCTTCACTTCCATCTTCCCTCCCCCTTTCTCCTCACAAACTTTGAATGTCATATTTATTTTATATCGAAACAACAGCCTAAACAATAGGTTTCAAACTTCTAGCTTTTACAATGATGATACTTCCATAAAACTTTTCATCCCCCCTTTCAACAACTTACAACCCGTTTTTCGCATTAAAAACTAACCTATGTCCTTTGTAAGGCTCTAGACTATCTGTGTACCAAATTTCATTTAAATCCGTTTAGAAGAACATTCACATAAACCTTACATATTTTCATACAAACTTTCATCCCCTATTCACTATTGTTATTTTACACCCTTAAGGGTAAAACTTTTACAAACTTTGAATGTCATATTTATTTATATCGAATCAACAGCCTAAAAAATAAATTTCAAACTTCTAGCTCTAAAAATGAAGATACTTCCATACAACATTTCATCCCCCCTTACAACCCTTTTTTCGCATTAAAAAGTAGCCTGTGTCCTTTCTCAGGCTCTAGACTATCTGTGTACCAAATCCCATTTAAATCCGTTTAGTAGAACATTCATATGAACCTTACATATTTCCATACAAACTTTCATCCCCTATTGTTATTTTACACCCTTAAGGGTAAAACTTTTACAAACTTTGAATGTCATATTTATTTATATCGAATCAACATCCTAAAAAATAAGTTTCAAGCTTCTAGCTCTTAAAATGACGATACTTCCATACAACTTTTTATCCCCCCTTTCAACCCCTTACAACCCTATTTTCGCATTAAAAAGTAGCCTATGTCCTTTCTTAGGCTCTAGACTATCTGTGTACCAAATTTCATTAAAATCGGTTCCGTGGTTTTGGCGTGAAAGTGACACAGACAGACAGACAGAGTTACTTTCGCATTGATAATATTAGTTTG
Organism: Cabera pusaria; assembly: GCA_954871355.1. NCBI lineage: Eukaryota > Metazoa > Arthropoda > Insecta > Lepidoptera > Geometridae > Cabera > Cabera pusaria. The sequence goes on along the minus strand of OX940912.1, from coordinate 3,257,283 downwards.
GACTAGTTAGGATTTAATACTATTTGTTTTATTTTCAGAGTGATGTGCTTCCATCCAGACTCATCTAAAACCATCCCTCTGATGACTGTTGAAGAAATCATGGCGGTCATTACAGAGTAAGTTGGCACTTTACTGTTAATTTTACACTAAGAAAAGGGGTCTCGGTATTCTCAAAAGCTGAGCTAAGCGGGGATGTGTCTAGCTATGAATAAATAATAAGTCAGGAAATTTAACTGCGTTAAAAAATTACCCAACAAAAGTCGTGTCCAAGCAGGCGGGGTGAAAAGTCGTGTCCAGCGCGTCATTAGTCGGACATTTGTCTTGTTCGACTCAACTGTCAACAGACATTGCAGCACAAGCTCAAACCAATCCCTACTTTTGTTCCGAATTTAAATCAATCTCCAAGCCAATCATTCGTAACTTCGAAAGTGATTCTTATTTTGAATCTACGTGTTTTGGTTTGAAGAAGGGCCACTTGTGGAATTTGTTCTGAACCAGACTTCCTGAAGTATTTATTCGTAGGTGTCTACCACCGACTTATCTACGTATATTATGTTAATTGAGACCATTCTAATAAGCCTAAACACGACACCACTGCTGTAAGTTGGTGAGGAGTTGGGTATTCTGCAGTTTCCAGGAGATGTGCCAGCATCAGGTCAGGTCACAATAATATTGAAGTAAGACTATACCGAATGTAGAATTGATCAGACCAATGAAAATAGATTTCATTGCAACATCATCTAGAAAAGAGCACATAGTTTTAAAAATTCAAAACCAAATTTCACATCCTAAGCCTATAAATATAAATAGTAAATCTTTTTTTTTAAACCAGTAGATATACAAGAATTAAAGAATATAGTTAAACTACTCAAAAATAAAAAGAGTGCAGGCCATGATGACATATCAATGCAAATTGTTAAAAGCAGTATAGACTATATTGCAGCCCCACTGGTCTATATTATAAATTTGTCCATAGAAAATGGATGTTTTCCGGACGATTTAAAGATAGCATTAGTGAAACCATTACACAAAAAAGGTTCCAAAAAGGATATTGCTAATTATAGACCAATCGCAATCTTGCCTAACTTCTCAAAAATTTTTGAGAAGGTAATCTACAATAGACTAATTTCATTTTTAGATTCAAATAACACACTCAATAACAATCAATTTGGGTTTCGCAAAGGGAAAAGCACATCACTAGCCATTTTTAAAATGTTAAAACAAGTATGGGAAGAATTAAACAATAGAAGATCTGGCATTGCCTTATTTTTAGACTTGTCAAAGGCATTTGACTGCGTAAATCATACCATTTTATTGAATAAATTAGAGGCGATCGGTATCCGAGGTACTCCACTATCATTATTAAAATCATATCTTCAGAATAGAAGTCAAGCAATAATATTAGATGTATATAATAAAAATACAAAAACAATGCAACAGATTAAATCAGAAATGCTTCGCATAACTTTAGGAGTTCCGCAAGGTAGCATCCTTGGACCCCTACTATTCCTAGTGTATGTCAACGAGCTCCCACTTATTGTAAAACATCAATGTATTATGTTTGCCGATGATGCCTCAATTTTCCTTTCCCAAAAGAACTCTAACAACTCTCTTGAAATAGAAGTCAATAGCACTCTAAATACAATCGTCAACTGGTTGAAATCTATAAATCTTAAAGTAAACATAGATAAAACTAAATTAATACAGTTTAAGAACTACAAAATGTCCTCACTTCATCTTGATATTCAAAATAACGGCATCAAAGTAAACTTAATTGAAAAAAATAACTTTCTAGGAGTGACTTTGGATTATAATTTAAATTGGAAAGCTCATATAAATAAAGTAAATAATAAGATATCGAAATACTGCTACGCTTTATCGATACTAAGTAGTATAGCGTCTAAAGCAATAGCAACAAATGCATACTACGGTTACGTGTATCCTCAACTCAGTTATGGAGTTATTTTCTGGGGCAATTCAGTTGATGTTCAGTCAACTTTTATATTGCAAAAACGATGTCTTAGAAATATTTTTAAAATAAAAGAAACCGATACTTTACGTGATATTTTTAGAGCTAAATACATATTAACCATTACATGTATATACATTAATGAACTTTGTATGTTTGTTAGAAATAATCCTGAATACTTTTTCAATATACAGGCAAGTCGCGCCGAAAACCTTCGTAGTAAACATAAATATAATATATGTGTACCCCAGAGTAACAACACAATGTTTCATAAAAGTTCCTTTGTTACTGCCATCAAAGTTTACAATCATCTGCCCACAGATTTTAAAACTTTAAGCCATAAATATTTTAAAATTAGGCTTAAAGAATGGTTGACATCTAAAGCGTATTACAATTTAAACGAGTTCTTTAACGATTAAGTTAATTATATTGTAAACTTATTGATAAAATCTATGATTGTACTTAAGCCTCATTAGATTAAGTAACATTATATTGTACGCCCGAAAGGGTAAACTGTTGATACCAGACATATTGTACATAAGACCATCTTGTACCAATGTACCTACACAGTTATACAATAAAAATATTTCTATTTCTATTTCTATTTCTAAAACGCTGAACGGATTTTCATGAATTATAGCTAAGATCACTCTCGATTAACGCATCTATCAATCACAAAAAACTAAATTAAAATAGGTTCATCTGATTGGGAGCTACGATGCCTCAGACAGACAGACACATACACAGATACACAGATAAGTACACAGCTCAGATACACACCTCAAACTTATAACACCCCTAGGACGACTAGGATAGGAGAAAGAGTGACCTCAGGGTTAGAAGTCAAGGTGCCTGAGGGTCAGCTTAGACGGCTACGCGACGCGGCGCGCTCTTATTAAGACAGTGATACAAAAATAACTTTATTTACTACACAATAATATCGTTTAAAAACTAAAGAAGAACCGACTTCAATGCCGCGCTATTCATTTTCAGTACCAATTTTGAGATGTTTATCTCAATATCTCTGGAGATACTCATCAGACCTCGATAAAATTACCATGGTACCACACCTTGGATATCTCCTTTCGAACAAAAAAATAATAATCAAAATCGGTTCATAAACGATGAAGTTATCCGCGAACAAACATTAAAAAAAAATATATATATACAGTCGAATTGAGAACTTTCCTCCTTTTCTTGAAGTCGGTTAAAAATATACACATTTCATGGAGTTAGTTCGGAGGCTTCAGGCTGCGCCTCGCTGCGCCGCGCCACGGCACGGAAGCCGCGTGATAAACAATTAAACTTTATAAGATACACATTGCATTGAGATAATTTGGTGACGTCGCGCGTTTTGCTGCGCCGCGCGAAACCAGAAGCGTCGTCACGTCGCGTTGCGGTGTGAACTGACCCTAATCCTTTACGCCCACGGACCGTAGGCCTCCTCTAGCTTGCAAAAGACTTCTTAAACAGTATAATACGTTCATGTTTCAGGTGGATAAACCAGCTGAACGAGCTGGGTCGCAAGTACACCTGGGTGCAGATCTTCGAGAACAAGGGAGCCGTGATGGGGTGCTCCAACCCTCACCCACATTGTCAGATCTGGGCGTCCAGCTTCCTGCCCAATGAGCCCAGGGTTAAAGATAGGTAGACACACAGACTAACATGGCAGACATTTTAACAATATAATTTCACCATGAGCTCGACTAAACGCAAAACTAGCTTGAAAGAGAGCGACACTTAAACGGAGTTTGTCCCTTTCTTACTACTACTATACTAAATGTATATTACATACTATACATATAGTATAGTACATTAATGGTCGGTTTCGAGGTACATTTATTGATAGTTAATCTAATCAATTGTACTGTTATTGAATAGATAAACTCTTAATAAATGTACTCAGAAACCGGCCATTAGACAAGGACACACTACCATCTAGGTACCTTTCGTTGGCACCATTTTGATGTACATAGCAATTACAACCTTATATTTAGAGCATACGGATTAAATTGAATTTGTAAAAATTAAGATAGATTAAAAACTAAAACAACCGACTTCCATGCCCCGCGAGTCAGTTTCAGTAGCAAGTTTGAGACGTTTATTGTCATATCTCTGGAGATACTTCTCATGAATGTTGATGAAATTACAATGGGATCACCTCAGAAATGTACCCTACCGATTGAAAAAAGAATCATTCGTATCGGTTCACAATTGACAGAGTAATCACGTAACGTACATACAAAAAGAAAACAAACAACAGACGAATTGAGAAACTAGCCTCCTTTTTGGAAGTCGGTTAAAAACATCTAAACCCATGATAAGTACATTTTTAGTCTTATTTCGTTTCAGATGCCAAAGAGATTACTACGAAAAGCATGGAAAACCAATGCTGGTGGATTATTTGGAAAACGAGCTGCAGAAAAAGGTAAGTACGAGAAACAATTAAAAATAAACCGGCCAAGTGCGAGTCGGACTCGCGCACGAAGGGTTTGTTTGTTTGTTTGTCAATTCTTTTTTTGCACAAAATTAGTAAAAAAAGAGGGCTTAATAGATACTAAAAGCATTTTCTTCCAGTCATCCAGCAAGGTTCGGTACCATTATCTACAAAAACGGCAAAAAAAATCATGTCTGTTGTAATAAGCTCCCGTTTTTAGGGTTCCGTAGCCGAATGGCAAAAAACGGAACCCTTATAGATTCGCCATGTCTGTCTGTCTGTCTGTCTGTCTGTCTGTCCGTCCGTATGTCACAGCCATTTTATTCCGACACTATTAGGACTACAGAATTGATACTTGGTAGGTAGATGTATTCTGTGAACCGCTTTCCGATTTTTATACAAAAATACAAAATATAAAACTTTGAGGGGGGGCATCCCATACATGGAACTGGAACAAAAAAAATTTTTTTTCGTCAAACCTATACGTGTATTATATTTCTTCATACTAATTAATCTTAACATCATACAAAGCCATTTAAATTATTTTATTTGTTTGATTTTTGTTTTCTGTTTCAGTTTTTTTTTCTCTCCTTTTCTTCCTTTATTCCCCTCTTTTGTATACAATTATTCTAAAATTCTCTAAAATGTCAAACACCACACACCACACCACATCATCGCTTACCACCAGGCGAGATAGTGGTCAAACGCTAGCCTGTATGATATTAAATAATCGCAGATAGTGCAAAATGCGCAAACCACAAATACTAACGTGCCGCGGATTTTGTTATAGGCAGATGTCATTGCATACCATCAAGCGATCGTCGACTTGTCCAGTTTTACCATAAAATTTACTTTTCAATTACTTATAATTAAATTAAGATTAGTTAGGTACCCACTACTTAAGATATTACTATTTAATTTTTAGGGTTCCGTACCAAAAAGGTAAAAAACGTGACCCTATTACTAAGACTCCGCTGTCCGTCTGTCCGTCCGTCTGTCTGTCTGTCTGTCCATCTGTCACCAGACTGTATCTCATAAACCGTGATAGCTAGACAGTTGAAATTTTCACATATGATGTATTTCTGTTGCCGCTATAACAACAAATACTAAAAAAAAGTATAAAATAAATATTTAAGGGGGCTCCCATACAACAAACACGATTTTTTGCCGTTTTATAGATAACTAGCTGTGCACGCCGCGACTTCGTCCGCGCGGAATAGTGTCTTTAGGTAGCATTAACTAATAAGACACATACGTAACCCAACTACACCGCGCCGTACCACGCCACGCTAAACCCTCCTTTCCCTCTCCTCTCACTTACCCTCCCATCCCCCTTCCCCTCAATTCCACCTCCCCTCTCCCTCCCTCTTCGATCTTTATTATTAAATTCTGTTTTATCTGATTTCAGGAACGAATAGTCCTCCAAAACGCAGACTGGGTAGCTCTAGTTCCGTACTGGGCATCCTGGCCATATGAGACCATGATTCTACCCACTGCCCACGTACAGCGCATGTCTGAACTTAGTGAAGGACAGAGAGCATCCCTAGCTGTTATCATGAAGGGATTGTGTATCAGATATGATAATTTGTTTAAATGCAGCTTTCCGTATAGCATGGGATGGCATGGTAAGTAACTGTTTTTTTTCGCTTCACTATGGCTCCACACGCTCAGACCGCGACGCGACGCGGCGTGCACTTATTAAGAGAGTGATAAAAAAAAGAACATTATTTACTACACAAAAAGATACACATTTCATTGAGTTAGGTCGGCGGCTTCAGGCTGCGCCGCGCGGCGTAGCGGGAAGGCGCGTGATAAACAATTGAACTATATTAGAGTCTGGCCTAACTCAATGAAATTGAACTATATTATTTTCAGAAGTTTTGATATGGCAATAATTTATGACTGTCAAAACGAACTTGAACCATTCATATTTTTTACAACTCGAAAAAAATGTACTTGCTGAAAAATAAATAGTATCAACTCCGTTTATACAATGTATAGCCAGGGTTTTTTTTTTCTTCTTTCCCAGTCAAGGGAATTTTTTGGCGTCACACGTTCGTGCATTTGCCAGAGTCTTGTTTTATCTTAATCTTGAGCTTGCATATTAACTTGTGCATATGTTATTGTATGAATTTTACAGAGGTTAAAACAAAAGTGAGGAAACGTTTAACGCGAAAACTGTAGGTATGAATCTTGCCATCGGAATTTATAAAATTTTGGTAACTATTGAAAAGTAAAATGGATCAGTATATAAAAAATAAAGAAAAATTGAGATATAGAACAATATTTACAAAATAAAATTAAATTTACAGCATATTATGTACACTAGAATCATATTTACAATTTTATATTATTACAAACAATAAAATCTGAAAGAGTTTTATATAAATTTGGATTAATATTGCAAAGAAGAACTTTGATGTTTGTAGGTAAGGGAACATGGAGAGATATCAATGTGTCGTAAAAGGAACTACGGTCATATTTGGAACAAGCAAAAAATATATGGTCCAGATCCCCATAGTCATGACCACATTCACATTTAGTGCTGTCTACAATATTAAATCTAGCAAGATGTGCAGGACAAGTGGTATGGCCCAAACGCATTCTTATAATAATTGATGTCACAACCTCGCTAAACCTAATATGCGAAAACCACGGTCTTCGCGGAATATGCGGTTGTATACTATAATAATATTTGCCTTTAATTTGACTGCTGCTCTTCCAGTTTCTCACCCAAGATTCTTGAAGCGAGGATCTGGGAAGTGCAGCTAGATCATGTGTGTAATTTTTAAACGGATAACGGTCTCCACAGTCGACAGCCTCTTTAGCTATGGGCCTTTTCATTTCCAAAAATCCCTCTATGGCTGGGTACCCAAACAAAATTTACTTTAAGACCTTTTAAAACGCACAAATTTAGCTTTTGTCTAGCTTCTGCTATAAGAGGAAAAAAAGGCTTAGCTTTAAATGGATATCTCTCTAAAGCCTGTAACACGCTCTTACAATCGCTAATAATCACAGTTTTGTCAAGTTTTAACAGTATAATATATTCTAAAGCTTTAACGATGCCAAGACATTCACCAGTAAACACAGAAGACTCAGGAGGACATTTTATTTTCTGAACTATATTATATTCAGCATGATATACACCTACACCTGTATGATTATCGGATGTCTGCTTAGATGCATCCGTATATACTCGATGCCAATTAGGCCACTTTTCTTGGACAAGCGATATGAAGTTGAAATTAGCATTCGTACTATCAATTTCCAAATCAAATATTATTGTAGGATAACTTATTAAGGCTTCATAATCGCAATTAAATAATTCAAGAGTTGGGGAACGGTGTATGGGAGCATTTAGTAGCTTGCATCTCAAAAGGCTTGTGATTAGACAGGGTACGCGTTTATGGTTCCAATAATCTGATGATTCTGTAAGATTGACGAGGATATTAAGTTTTTTAAGTAAAAGGTTATTAGAAAATTGTATATTACGGAAAAACAAACGGTCAGACAAAAGCTGACGTCTTAAACTTAGTGGAGGTTCAACGCATTCAATTTGTAAGGCATTAATAGGGCTAGTTTTCATTGCTCCGGATACTATTCGCAAGGCTTTTGATTGAATGTCATCCAATTTCTTAAGGCTTACTGCACTACAAGGTTCAAGCAAAAATGTCCCGTAATCCAGGACACTTCTAACAAGAGCATTGTAGATAAGTTTCATAGAAAAAGGATGAGCACCCCACCAAACACCTGAGAGGCATCTTAATAAATTCAGGAGCTTTTCACATTTAGCCAAAATATATTCACAGTGTGGAATACCCGAAAGTTTTGTGTCTATATAAACACCTAAAAATTTTACTTCATTCCTTGTTGGCATGATGTTGTTTTCGAAACATATAGATATATGGGGACGTAAACGTTGTCTCGTAAAGTGAACCACAGAACTTTTTTGGGCAGATATGCTAAGGCCGTTTTCATCCAGCCACACCTTCAAAAGATTTAGTGAATTAGTTAATTCATTACAAATAACATCTGTTGATTTTCCTGCTGAATAAATAGCAATATCATCAGCATATTGTAGTATATTTGTAGAATTCTGAATGGAACGTTCTAAATCATACGAATATATATTAAATAAAATCGGGCTGAGAACTGACCCTTGTGGAAGACCTTTCCACACAAGTCTACTCTGGTCTCGAGCATGATCAAGTTTTAAACACCTACCTAATAGTATATTAATAATAAAGCATGTTAATCTTTCAGGGATATTTAGTTTCTGTAACTTTTGTTTAAGGACATTGAGTAGCACATTATCGTAAGCAGATTTTAAATCTAAAAAAACTGCAATAAGGGATTCATTACAGCTAAATGCGATTCGAATATCTGTTATAAGGGTACCAATACTGTCTAAATTGCTTTTGCCTCTTCTAAAACCGAACTGAGTCTCGGATAATATTTGCCGATTTTCAATCACCCATTCAAGTCGGTTTTTAACTAGATTCTAAGCAATTTTTACTAGAACTGATGATAAAGCTATTGGGCGATATGAGGAAGCATCTGTTGGAGATTTTTCAGGCTTTAAAATAGGAATAACAATTTGTGATTTCCATGAAGATGGAATATGTCCGGATAATAAGGCTGAATTTATAATTTCCAAGTAAAATGATAAAGATGATGGATTAAGGTTAGCTAGAAAAGAATATGGTATACCATCTTCACCAGGTGAAGAATCCTTAACAGAAGACAGTACCCCTTGTAGTTCCTGTAAAGTAAAAAGGGAGTTCAGTGGTGATTGGTTCACTTTTATGCAAGAAGGAACGGAAATGTCGAAAACTTCCTGTTGAGGAACAGAAGGTGCAGCTAATTTGTCAAGAAATAAAACACTTAATTCTGGTGGCATCATAACTGTAGGCCGTGAATTAGTAGTACCTTTTCTAAATCTCCTAATATTCGACCAAACAATGGAAGGATGAGTACTAGGGGAAATAGAAAGACAATAATTTTTCCAACCCTCGATTTTTTTATCTCTGAGTAGTTTGCGGGCCTGTGCCATAACTTCTAAAAGATTTTCTAAATTTTCATCCGACATTTCTTCATTATATTGAATTTCCGCATTTTTTCTTTTTTTAACTGTTTCAGTACATTCTCTGTCCCACCAAGGAGGTGAAGGGATAATACTTGTTTGTGGATTTTTAATCGGGAATGTTTCATCTGCAGAACGTTTAAGTATTTTGGTAAAGGCATCCGCACATTTATCAATGTCAACTGTTACATTCGAAAGGCGAGATACCTGAAGATCAACTGAGGTCTTGTATTTGTCCCATGGTGCTTTATCGTGAATCTTGTATTTGAGACGGGGCTCCCGCATTTGAAAACGTTGATATCGGTTATTGGGAAAAGATATTAAAATAGGGAAGTGGTCACTTCCATAAGTGGATGCTAATGTGTACCACGTAATAGCCGATGCCAAGTTTGGAGTACATATTGATAAATCTATCGCACTTTGAGTGGCAGATCCAGAATTTAATATACAGAGGTTATGTGAATCCAAAAGGTCTATTAGTATCTCACCACAATATGTGGTAATTGAAGAACCCCAAGAAATATGATGCGAATTGAAATCGCCAAGAATTAAAAATGGTTTAGGGAGTGCAGTAATAAGTTGATTTAGCTGTACAAAAGTTGAAGAAGAAGGAGAAGGAATATATACAGAAACAACACAAATATTTCCAACCTGTGCTGCTACCACAGAAAATCTATCAAAATCTGGAAGAGAAATAATGGAGAAAGGGATAGTATTTCTGATGAGTAAGGCAGCACCGCCGTACCCATCAGATCTATCATCCCTTAAACAAGAAAATCCGTGGATTTTGAAAACGGAGCCTGGTTTTAACCAGGTCTCCGAGAGAGAAAATAAACAAGTGTTGTACTTGTTTATTAGATAAATAATTTCACTTTTTTTAGGAACTGCACTTCGGCAGTTCCACTGTATCACTGCTTTGAAGACCGCCATTTTTAATGGCTTTGTGAACATTAAACATTTCTATTATAGGGGCGACGTTGGACGGTATATTTATTTTAGACTGTGTAAGGGCTTCTACGAGAATCCGAATGATGTCTGTAGATGACATCATGAGAGGATTGTCGTCATTATTTTTAATTAATGCACATCCATTTTGTGGAGATGGCATATTATATTCATTTATGATCTTATTATGGGCCACTTGGTCGTAGCCTTTAGTTTAGTGGCGGGACGTCGATTATTAAACACAGTTTTTAGTGGTAAAAGGTGTTTTAGGTGTGTCATTTGTTATATAAGAAGACGGATGAGTGGTACGAGTTTGAGGGGCAGAGTTGACTATATCAGCATAAGACTTAACAACAGGAGGGAGTAATTTAGCTGCTTCGCCATAAGATATACATTTCTCAGACATTGCAATTTTAATGTTTTTCTGTCTATTAAATTCTGGGCATGTTTTACTAATGGCGTAATGAGAGCCAGAGCATAAACAGCATGACGCATTATCATCATCACCATCACAAGTGTCACCTGAATGATCGTTTCCGCACTTATAACATCTAGGTTGAGCACGGCATTGCATTTTTGTGTGTCCAAAGCGGCAACATTTGAAACATTGGATTTTCGGGTAAGTATACAAATCAACAGGTAAAGAATTGTAGCAAATGAAAATTCTTTTGGGGAGTACTTGGCCGTCAAAAGTAATAACTATTGTTTGTGTGGGTTTCCAAATCGGTGAACCATCAACTATAGTTTTGAAATTAATTCGCCTCACTTTTAATATTTTACCGCAACCATCAGGTACTGAAATGCTTTCCATCACTTCTTCAGGTGACCATTCCGATGGGACACCACGAACGACACCCATTCGAGTCACATTGAATGAAGGAATAAACGCTTTGAATTTATTAGTAGCTAAACTATTACTAGCTAAAAATGAGTTAGCATCGTTAAAGTCGGTAAAAGCAAGCGAAATCCTATTCCTGCCTATCCTCTTAACAGAACCATTTACTATGTTTTTAAAGGCATTGCGTTTAAGGAACTTTCCAAAGGCGACCGGGTGAAGAATGGAACTGTCATCAGGCGAATTTGTTTCCTTTTGAACATGAATCACAAACGGAGCGATATCATTGGGCTGGTAAAGAGAACGTGCCACGGATGTATAAACTTGAGGACCTGGACCATTGCTAGGTGTAGGGACAGATGCTGGTAAATTATTTTCATGGGAAGTATTCTTAAATTCATTATTTTCGCTATCTGTGCTAACTATGCAAGTACAGCGACATCCCGTTTTACCATCGATAGCTTGCGCATGTTTCCTTTTCTTTTTGTTGCAAGTTTTACATATTTTATGTAAGTGGCTCCTTTTACGCGCATTGCGCTGAGTATGAGATCCATCCGTTTCCATACCAGATTCAGCAGATACCACGTTTGTGGTAGTGTCGTTACAAAATTAATAGCCGGGGGAACGGTGCCCCCCGGGTCCACCAAGTCGGGCGGCTCGTTCATTTCAAAAAATAAATAAAGACTTACTGAGTCCGAAGAAACTATACACTTAAAATATAATGTATACACTTATTAACAATATAAACAGATAATTGTAGCTTCACTGATCCTTTTTACCAGTTATAATAAATAATAAAAATCGCCTTGGAAAAAAGACTCCCGCCTAATTCGACGTTTCCCGCGCTTTTCTCTATAGCCAGGGTTAACAGCTCTTGATTTTTTAAAATTCCCGCCTTTTTTCTTGGACAGCTTAAAAAATGTACTTGCTGAAAAATAAATAGTATCAACTACGTTTATGCAGTGTATAGCCAGGGTTAACAGCTCTTGATTTTTTAAAATTCCCGCCTTTTTTCTTGGACAGCTTTCGTTGGCCAGACTCTAACAACACAATAAGATACACATTGCATTGAGATCATTTGGTAGCGTCGCGCGTTTTGCTGCGCCGCGCGGCTTCTCGCTGCGCCGCGCGAAAACAAAAGCATCGTCACGTCGTGTCGTGACGCGTTGCAGTGTAATTTAGCCAGTATCAAAGCATTAGACATTTTCTAAGATTAGAATCTTAGACCTTTCAAATTAGAATATATAAAGTTTTCATTAATTAAATTTGTAAAGTCGAGTCAAGGTCACATTTAAGTCAAGCTTAGTCATAGTTCAATCTAAGTCATGCCCTCAGTAAGGTGGACTTTACTGGCTTTCAGAGGAATTTTGGTGTGAACGTAAATTACACGTTTTTCCACATTGTGCTGTTTTCCTACACTCACGCACTATAATCAACACATGACATAATTTATAGATTTGAGACGGGAATTTAACGTGACTTACGCGATGTCGATATAGCGATCGACATATGTTTCGGGTCGGCGAGCGCCCCGCACTCAAGATCCTGAAGAAGGCCTCCGGATGAGGCCGAAACATATGTCGATCGCTATATCGACATCGCGTAAGTCACGTTAAATTCCCGGCTCAAATCTATAAGTTTAAAATGAACGTGATTTTTTATTATAAAACATGACATAATGGTTAATACCACATTTATTACACATTAACTCGCGGAAGTACACTAGTGTTAGGAAAAATACAATGCGAGAAAACACATTTTTTCACGTTCCCGCCAAAACTCCAAGTATTAAGTCTACAAACCATCCGATTTTCACTCAGTTTTTCATCATTCTTATTTATTTTTAACCGAATTTACAAAAAACGAGGAGGTTCTCAATTCGTCGGAAACTTTTTTTAAATTTTTTTTATGTATGTTCACCGATTACTCGAATATGCCTGAACCGATTTGGAGAATTCTTTTTTTGTTTCAAAGGGTACCCTTCCCAGGTGGTCCCATTTAATTTTTAACGAAATCGGCCGAGCCGTTTTTAATATATCAACATTTGTATTACGATGGACTTACTTATCTCGACGACATACTACTAACTACTGACACAGAGTATGTAATAGTTACTGCGTCTACTGGCTGCTTTGACTAGCGCGACGTTTGAAGTCGGTTCTTTTAGTTTTTAAACGATCTTAAATTATTTTATTTTCAGGTGCTCCAACCGGCCCATCCTCTACACCAAGCGATTCTCCACACTGGCTCCTCCACGCCATCTATCTGCCACCGTTGCTCCGCTCGGCCACTGTGAAGAAGTTCATGGTCGGATATGAAATGCTGGCTCAGCCCCAACGCGATTTGACACCAGAACAAGCAGCCGCGAAGTTGAGGGAATGTGACGCTGTACATTATAAGAATGTTAAATAAATTTTGTACTTTTTTTTAAATTTTATTTTCAAACTAATGCCTCAGTTCCACAGTAGTTTTTATGAAATGTTTAATCAAAAGAGAATTTAAATACTACGCTAATCTAGCTAAATCAATGTGTTTAACTCATAGACGTAATATAAAACGATGGCGCACTGCATATGTTTTGACAAATTCAATATAAACCGTATGCTTTGACTATAAGGTTGTAATTGCTTTGTAGAACAAAACGGCCCAATGGTAGGGCACCCGGGTGGGAGAAGGTAACAACCTGCTAATGCTATATATGTTCTATACTATTTGTGTAATATATATATAAGTTTTCCATACAAAAGAAAGGGACAAACTCCAGGTCGGTCTCATCGGGGCCGGTGTACCTACGCAGTCAAGTTAAATATTAAGTAGTAGGTCTTTGGTTTAACTTATTTGTTTACGGAATAAGTAAAATTACACTCACGGTTTCGATAGGTACCTATCGGAATTATTCTGACACGTTTCGGAAATTCATAATGTCCTATTTCATAGGTCTTCGGTTGATCGACCGATCGGCCATTGATACCTATCATAATTAAATAGGCTTTACCAGTTAACTTATCAGCAGGGTTATTGACAATAATTCAAATTTATGAATGTGAATGAAATGTGAAAAAATATGAATTATAATGAAATTCAGATTCGGAAACTGCCTTTACTTCGACTTGGATCTTTGAAATTCACAATGCTCCGATCGGTTACTTTGATATTTCAATTCGAAAAAATAAGTGATTCTAATTAGAAAAGTTTCCGCGACAAAAAAAGCTCACGGATTTATTAATATTCCAATTTAAAAATTAAGCTTCCGAATCCGAAAATGTTTTCAAATGATTTAAATTCAGGGGGCTGATCCCAAAATTAACTAACAGACAATACCGTATAAGCTTACGAGATCTTCTTTAAATATTTAGTAACTATTATTACTTTCGTCTACTGCTTTATCTATTCCGTGGCTATCTATTCGGCATCATCGTATGACCTAATTAATACGAAGAAAATAAAATAGTCTGTGATTTTTCTTCAATGTGTTGTGGCCATGGATTATATATTATATACTTTATGGTTGTGGCTAAATCTACTATTAGCTCAAAGCATATTTATTTTAAATAACCGGCCAAGTGCGTGTCGGGCCACGCGCAGTGTAGGGTTGCAAGTTTGCAATGCAAGTCTTTACCCGTTATAAACAAGCAACTAGGTTCTCCGTCTTTGTCACTTTAAAGGATTTATTCTAAGGATTTTGTATTTGGTACAAAATTATCCAACACTCAAGTTCAACGACTATTACTGCTAAACTAATAAAGTTATCTTAACCGCTATAATTTTCCTTTAAAGTTCCTGAAATGCGCTATTATCACTAATTTTTCCAGATTTTTCAAGCCAGCAGTTTAGCTTTAAGGGGGGGGGGGTGGGGGGGGGGGGAGCAAAACCTCGGACAGACAGACGGACATGACGAAACTATAAGGGTTCCTTGTCAGGACTACGGAACCCTAAAAAAGGACAATGTAACTTTTTTTTAGTTTCACTATGGCTTCACACGAATAGTGTACTTAGCCAGTGTCAAGTATTGAAATTCTTCGAGTTTTTGTGAGTTCAAGTCATAATAATGGGTCAAAGTTACATTTCAGGTCAGATTGAAGTTATAGTCTTGCCCAAGTCATACCCTTAGTGAAGACATGAACTTTACTGAAGATAATCAGTAGAATTTTGGTGAGAACGCAAATAGCATGTTTTCAGCTTTGTACTGTTTCCATACTCTCACACACATTCACTGGCACTTAATGATTAATAATCTATATCTAACTCGCGGAAGAACACAAGTTTAGGAAAATACTATGAGAGCACACAAGAGCACACACTTTTTCACGTTCCCGCCAAAACTTCTCTCCTCAGCCAACCAAATTGACGTTTAGTTGATGTTTGTTTGTTGACAATGGCGTTTAGTTGTTCCACTCACATTATTGGTGTGGTGGTGGCATTATTGGTATCTTTTAGCATATTATTTTTTGTTTCGGTTACACTTACAGCAAATCGCGCCATGTGGTTCTCTCTATCCTGCTCCTATACCATGATTTTGACATTAACAGTTCACTGCACTAAAAAAAACTGTAATGAAAAAAAATGACAAACAAAATGGCCGAAAGAAAGGAATGCAGCTTCCTTCGAATTTAAAGTTTTTTGTTTATTATGTTTTGACTAATATTAACATTCAAAATGAAGGAAATCAATATAAATATCGAGGGTTACAATGTGAACGGCATATGTGTCGGCTGTTTGAATTATAATCGTAAAATGTTCTATGACGACGATGTCAAAGAGTGTTTCAAACAAATCGCAGAAATAGATGTAAGTAGCCCGATTATCTTATGTTGAGCTTACAGAGCTCGAAGGATAGTCATAATCAATAGATATGTTATCAGTTATATCTTAGAACCAGTGAGAATTTTTAAGAAAACGTAGATGTAAACAAGAACAAAAAGTCTAGGATCGGCCATGTCGCGTTCGTTTTGTAATTTTTTTTTGTTTGTATTTAGCACAGTCGAATTTGTATTCAAGAAAAACTTAATAACTAAATCATGATCTAAATGAGTAACAGCTCCTATACCTACTTACCAATCGAAATGCTGCATTCCATAAAAATTATATTTTTTTATATTCTCGAATGATGTGTAATACTAGCTGCGCCCCGGCTTCGGCTGTTTAAAAAATATCCTATGACCCAGTCTATTATACTACTAGCTATCTCTGTGCAAATTTTCAGCCTAATCGGTCCAGCCGTTTGACTGTGATGAAGAGGTCCTAAACAAACATATATAAAAACTGACTTTCGCATTTATAATATTTATGTAGACACAGTTTCACAGCCTACTCACTCATACAACAAGCAGTAATTTCGTACGCCTTAAAAGTTTAACTATATCATCGACTGCATCATCACTTAACATCAGGTGAGATAGTGGTCAAGCACAACCCATTTTCACATAAATTAAGAAAACTTCTAAATATTGCAGGTACCAGATGGGTTAACCATCCAGGTGTGCTGGGAATGCCTCGCAGCTGTAAAAAATGTTGCCAGATTTAGACATCAAGTCTTAAAGTCTTATGACGTTCTTATTGGATACTCACAAGAGGTAAAACAGCATTTTATTTTTATAACAGACTTCTTAAAAAAAGAGGAAGACCTCTATTCGTTGGAATATATTATTTTTTATGTGTGTTAAAAAAAAAAGACTCCTAGGCCGATTTAGAAATAGAATAATTATATATATACATTCCAGATGGTCTCATTTAAACTTCATTAAGATCTGATTAATATCTTTAGAGATATGGAGTTAAACACCTCAAACTTGATACTGAAAATGACTAGCGCGGCATGTGAAGTTTAAAATAAATTATAAAATAATCATTTCAAAATTTGCAAATAGGCAAACGTAGCGTAGGATGCCCTGTGACAACGTGGAGACTCAGTGGTGACTAAGTGACGTATCTTAGGAGAGGCCTATGTCCCGCAGGGGACTGATACCGACTGATCATGCACGGTAAATAAAAAAATATATAATAATAGTCTTATTACAGCATACATTCCTAAACTCTCCGGAGGATTTTACAAAGCATGCTACGAATCGTCTCGGCTCTTCAAAAATAACATTATTGGAACATCCCAATGTTTTCAATGAGGTGGAGATCAAAGATGATGTTAAAGTTGAAAAAAATGACACAGAAAGAGATACTTTTCCTATTGGTAAGTGACATTTGATTGGTGTAAATAGTTTTTTTTTAAGCTTTCTAGCAATGTGGGTTGCACATTACTAGTACCTATTCTTGTTATCCCCTCCAACTAAGCTTAATATGCTTGTGTCTGGAGTGGGTTCACGTCAATAGTGCAATGGGTGGGGATCGAACTCACAACCTTTAGCCTCTAGCTATTGCCTCTTTTAAGATATCCAGTGATATGTCACGCATATTAAAAAATGACTATAGTTACCAACATTTTCAGAATTTGAACCAGAAGTAGAAGAAATAAAAGAAGAACTTAATTTGGCAGAAGAATCTCAGTACTCTGAAGACCTTTTATCTCAAGATCAGGCGGAGAATGAGTCATCAGATGAAGATGTACAGCTCTCCAAGTTAAAGAAGAAGAAAAACAAAAATAAGAAGGAGAAGAAAAAAAAAGAGAAGCGGAAAAAAGAAGAGGTATGTTCTAATTGTATATTTTTACAAGTTTTTATGTATGTAAAAATCTAAAAATGTATTACTGAGATAGCTTAGGCAAAAAGCAGTCGGAAAACGTCAGTTTTAGTTCATAAAATAGCAAACTAAATTTTAAATTTAAATTCATAAGTTTTTGCTTTTTTAATCTGTTTCATAACACAATTAAATAGTAGTTGCCAGTAGTCACCATGTTAATATGTCATACAGCTATGTAAACTTAGAAGTGTCAACTGTCTACTATCATATCACTGTATTTGTTTACACAGCCAACTGACGTCATGACCACAGAGCAATATGGCGTCCACTGCGTCCAGCGTTTTCATCAAATTACATGTAAAATTTGAAATTGCATAATTGAAATGCATCTTTATGGCACTTAATGATTGAATTAAAATTTTGTGAATATTATAGAGAATTATTTTATGCTCTTCTGTTTCAGAATGAACCACAACCAAGTCGTAAACTGAAGAACTTGCCACCAGGCATAGTGACTCTCCACACAATGACGGAAGATGAAATGTGGAATATTCGGGCACAGGATGTGGACAGCATAGAGTTTCTGCGGCTGCGGTACAAATGTACACATTGTGTGCTCGCTTTTAATACACAGAAACTGAGAGACTACCATCAAATTGGAAAACATCGCCCGGTATGACTATTTTTAGGGTTCCGTACCACATAAGGCAAAAAGGAACCTTTATAGTATTTTTTTTGAATATCTTATAGGCTAGCGTTGGACCTGTTGGTAAACGATGATGCGGTGGAGGTGATAGCACGCTAGGCTTAGAATGGGAACTAGCTCTCAAGGATAGCTGCCGGAACACATTAGTAGTTTGTGTGACTGATTTCCTAACTTGGGGGTGGTAGCTGGCCAGGCGGACACTTGATAGTGTCCTACCACCATGCAAAGATCACTGTTGTCTGACTGACCGATTTCCAAAAATGAGGATGTTCTTAATTTGTTAGTATGGTTACGAATGATTCTCTTTTTAATCGATGAAATTACAATGGTCCCATTGTAATTTAATTGAGATCTGATAAGTATCTCCAGAGATATGACGATAAACGTCTCAAACTTGCTACTGAAACTGACTCGCGCGGCATGGGAGTCGGTTGTTTTAGTTTTTAAACTATCTTAATTATTTAATAGTCTAACGTCATCGATTGGATGACAGCTGAATGACTCATTACTTTGTTTCTTTTTTGAACTTCAAAGCGTTAAATTATGCTTTTGCTATGTTTACTCGATAATGGGAAAGAAAACTGTCAATTAGGTAGGTACATCATTTGTTAAGATTTTGTGCAAATCGGTTCAAATATGATGATAAAACACACAAAAAAATAAAATTGACAGGTAACAAACATATAGCGCCCTCTGCCGGACAAGCTTTCGGTAATCTTTCACATTGATTATGATTTATGTTATGAATTTGACGCATATGTGCATTTTTTAAAGTGAAAACTTCTTTAGCGGCGTTATGAACTTTTTTGGGATGGGTGAAAAATGTTAAACTCGCGTCAGGATACATGACCTGATCGAAAATTCGTAAGATGTAGCGCAGGTTGCTTGCGCGAGGTGTCATTCCAAAATATAAAAAAATTACGTGTTCAAGTTTTCACTTTAGCTGGCACTCCCGGAGTGCAACCCGTTGTTCTTTTTTCTTATTATATCATATAGGCTAGCGTTTGACCACTATCTCACCTGTTGGTAAGTGATGATGCGGTCAAAGATGGTAGCACGCTAGGTCTAAAATGGGAATATATTAATACAGCCTACAGTACTAAATAAATGCTTTAACTTTTGACTTTTGTCCACAGAAAGGCGAGAACTCCCACCAATGCGATGTGTGTAAAGCTTATTTCCTTACAAAGGACAATTTGTCGATACACAGAGGTCTGCATCTGACCGCATACAAATGTACCGTGTGCTCTCTAGTTACTACGTTGAAACGTCGCATGCGCAGACATGAATGTGCGGGCAATACTGAACAGGACCACCCTTGTACCAGCTGTGGGAAGATGTTCAGGTATGTGGAAAATGTTATTGTTATTTTTAGGGTTCCGTACCTAAAGGGTAAAACGGGACCCTATTACTAAGACTCCGCTGTCCGTCTGTCTGTCTGTCTGTCTGTCCGTCTGTCCGTCTGTCCGTCTGTCCGTCTGTCCGTCCGTCCGTCCGTCCGTCCGTCCGTCGGTCCGTCGGTCCGTCGGTCCGTCTGGTCCGTCTGTCCGTCTGTCCGTCTGTCCGTCTGTCCGTCCGACCGTCCGTCCGTCCGTCCGTCCGTCCGTCCGTGTATGTCCATGTATTTCTGTTGCCGCTATAACAACAAATACTAAAAACAGAATAAAGTATAAAATAATATAGGGTCCCCATACAAGGAACGTGTTTTTTTCGGCATTTCACGCCATCTATGAACGCTTAGTTAAGCAAACGTCCCATAGATGGCGTTATATTGAAATGTCGATCCCTAACACCTTTGTTAGATGTTAGATGGCGTTATAAGAAATAAACCTTCTTACCACAAAAATATTTTTAAACAACATTTCGACACCTGTTTAGTTAGACAGTGTCTAAAAGTTAAATAGTGTTTGAACGGGTGTTTTAATTCTCTTACTACAAAACTACGTATAAATTTAAACACAATTTAAATTTAAACATGTGTTTAAGGGATGTTTACCCTTAGGCAAATGTTAGACACGGATTTGTAGTACGAAATTTCTGAAACATCTGTGCAACACATGTTTATGCCGTGTCCAATTCTTTTGTGGTAAGAGGGAAAATGTTTAACAATTATTATTTTTTGCTGGCGTAAAATGATAGTGGTATTTTTTGCTTGATCTTATAAAATACTGTAGTGTGGTACGGAACGCTACTAGTGCGAGGTCCGACTCGCACTTGGCCAGTTTTTTTTTTTTTTTCAACAGACTTCCAAAAAGAAGGAAGTTCTCAATTCGTCTGTATGTTTTTTTTTGTGTATGTTACGCGATTACTCCGTAATTGTGAACCGATTTGAATGATTCTTTTTTTAATGGGTAGGGCACGTTTCCGAGGTGGTCCCATTGTAATTTCATCGAGATCTGATAAGTATCTCCAGAGATATGACGATAAACGTGTCAAACTTGTTACTGAAGTCGGCTTGAAATTGATTCGGTTGTTTTAGTTTTTAAACTATCTTAATTATATTTGTTAGGAATCTAACCTATTATGTGTTTAAATCGCGAATGTTTGAAATTTAAACAGGTTATTTATTATTACTCTATATGATAAAATATCTATAATATCGTTTAAAAACTAAAAAACAACCGACTTCAATGCCGCGCTATTCATTTTCAGTACCAATTTTGAGATGCTGATCTCAATATCTCTAGAGATACTTATTATACCTCGATAAAATTACCATGGTACCACACTTGGGATATCTCCTCTTGAACAAAAAAAGAATAATCGAAATCGGTTCATAAACGACGAAGTTATCCGCGAACAAACATAAAAAAAAAAATATATATACGGTTGAATTGAGAAACCTCCTCCTTTTTTTGAAGTCGGTTAAAAATAGCAAACTTCATTTTAAAATTCAATTCATATGTATCAGCTTTTTTAATCTGTTTCACAACACCATTAAATAGTAGTCGCCATGTTATTACGTCATACGGCTATGTAAACTTAAAAGTGTCAAAGGCTCAACTATCATATCACTGCATTTGTTTACACAGCCAACTGACGTCATGACCACAGAGCAACATGGCGTCCACTGCGTCCAGCGTTTTCGTCAAATTACACGCGAAATTTGAAAATGTAATTTTATGGAACTTAATGATTGAATAAAATAGTTGTGAATTTTTTTAGTGGTTCATTTGCACTAAAGAAAAGATTCTATAAAAGTATCTCAATTAAGAAATTGAGATACTTTTCAAAAATGGATGTGTTATCCTATTACTTGTAATAGTATATTTGTTGTTTCAGTACAAAATCAAAGTTATCATATCACAAGAACGTGTGCCATCAAGAGAAGCCGCAGTGCGATTGTTGTGGAAAAGTGTTTGCTAATAAGATGACTCTCAAATATCATCTCAAGTAAGTATACTGTACACTATCTGTGCCCCGCGGTTTTACCCGCGTAGACATCGTTCCCGGGGGAATATAGTAGATTCAACAGTCAATCAGTTTTCATCTTTTGTTTGCAGATCTAGGGTTGCCTGTTACGACGGTATTATGCGGCTGATAGTCGGACAATCAGTTCCATTCGGAACATGATTTGTACTGCAATTAGTCTGCGTTTTATTTATCTATTATGTTTCATTATTTCACAATTTTTTGGATAAAAATTGTCTGAAGTACTGAAACATGCACTGGGTTGCGGGTGCACGTAATGGTACGGTTGGCAACCCTACATTAATAAGGGGAATTAAACATGTGTTTTAAGTGTGACGTTCGACGTCTAGATGAAAGCTGAATGGCTCAATACCTTTGTTTTTTTTTTTGTAAATTCAAAGCGTTATGTTTCTGTTATATCTATATTTTTTGTTGAATATGATCTATTTAATGTTATTTGACGTGTGTAAGTGCTAATTTTTAATTTGCCCATATACTGAATAAATGCTTTGACTTTGAATATCGGGATAGAAAGTATCCTATGTGCTATTCCAGGGTCTAAGCTATCTACATACCAAATTTCAGCTCAAACGGTTCAGTAGTTTTTGTGTGAAAGAGTAACAAACATACATCCATACATTCTCACAAACTCGCGTTTATAATATTAGTAGGATAGAGATGGCGCTAGCGTAGATTTTAATAGCTCTCCTTTACAGATTGCCTAAATGTATGAGATCCTGCATCGCGCAAACTATATTTTTCGTGATATTTAGGCAATATTTATAAGGAGAGTTATTCAACCTGCTCTAACGCCATCTAGGTGTTTTAATCTAAACTAATATTGCTAAGAGGAAAGATTTTATTTTTTGTTTGTATCGATTTAACTCAAAAACTACTGGATTGATTTTACATTTTTTTAACTAATGGAAAGTAAAAAAACTAAACATTATCGGCGAGTAACATAGGCTATATTTTATAACAAAAGGATGAAGAATAAAGAAAGGATTTTTGAAATCGGTCCAGTTTTGAAATTCCCCCCACCCTCTTACTTTTAAAGTATAGGAGTGAAAAATCTAAAAAAAACATATGCTGTAGATCTCAATAAAAACTAACAACGAAAATTGATTTGAACGAGATACAGTCAGTAGTTTTTGAGATATAGCGACCGCAAAGATAAATTTGTTTTTCATACAAACTATGAAAAACAAAGTTAATTTTTGGTGGCGAAAAATTAAAGTTATAAAATACTCTACTGTTACGGAATCCTACGAGTGCGAGTCCGACTTGCACTTGGCTAGTTTTTTCTAGTTGACGCTATGAGATTAATTTTATAGGTCTACTCAATTCAAAATATGGTATCCTCTTACTTGAAAGAAAGAAAAATCATTTATTCAGCGGTCCTCAAGTTAAAGTACAGATGAAAAATATATTTGACATTTTGAGTAAAAAAACTTAACTAAATAAAACAAAAAACAAAAAAAGAAATACAATATGAGGTGCTGAAACAGACCAGTCTCAGCACAAATGTCTAGATTCTTGGATCGTAGACCCAAAAACCAAGACGCTGATTTTCAGAATGGCCCGAGAGCGGGAGTAGGACTAACACCGATAACAATAACTTAAATAAAATAGATACAATAACATAAATTAACAATAACAGATAACATATTTATAAATATATATATACATATATATATATATATATATATATATATATATATATATATATATATATATATATACATAATAGTATGATATAACATATAACGGATAAATATAAATATCATAAACAATTAAACTACTCGTAGTTGTAAGAACCGGAACCAACTTTTTAAATGCGCGCCACTGCTGACCAAAGAGAGTGAGTACTTCAACGATATTGTAAGAACATTGCATATATCTGCAGAATACTCAACTCCTCACCAACTTACAGCAGAGATGTCGAGTTTGGGCTCATTGGAATGGTCTCAATGAACAGATAATACAAAGATCAGTCGAGGGTGGTTTTACATTTTGAATTTAAGTAACAGTTTCATAAACCATGATCGTCCATAAATCACGTGAGGCTCGAATGGGGGGGAGGGGGGTGTAGCAGTCCGGAAACAAATCACGAAATATTTAAGATATAATGAGATATCACGTGTATTTAGTTTTCGTTGAAGGCACGATTTATAAACCAAACATTTCAATGTATTTTGTACCAAAAAATACACGTGATTTGGGGTAGGGAGGAGAGGGTAGACTAAAACCTCACCACATATCACCAGGGAGAGGAACGTACATATTGTACTAAGTATCCATGTAAGTGAAATTGTATTTCTTTATGGAAATAAAGTATCTTTAACCACAAAGAACATCACGAGATCAATGGACGACCCCAATACAGCTGGGTTTTAGAATAAATAGTATTTATTTATTTACAGATTAGGACCAGCGAAGGAAGAAACGCCGAAGGATAAACTGTACATTCCGTGTAAAGGTTGTAATAAAGTATTCCATTCTAAGAAGAGTTACAGAGCGCATGTGTAAGTAATCCCTTTTTGAAGTAAAAGTTGTTTAGGCACACTGGGGAAAAAAGTGGCGCACTGGGGTAAAAGTGACGCACTGGGGTAAAAGTGACGCACTGGGGTAAAAGTGACGCACTGGGGTAAATGTGACGCACTGGGGTAAAAGTGACGCACTGGGGTATAAGTGACGTAGCGTCATGGTCCGAATGCAACGGAAGTGACGTAAGCGTCATGTTATATTTTATATTTATAAACGCCCTCTATTGTAGAACGGCGTAACTACGAAGACGTATTCGCTACAGTTCAACAGATGGAGTTGTACATAAAATTATTAGTGATGTTGAGAATGAATTTAATGAATTTGGAAGTTTCTGTTCAGACGCGTAGTTTTCTACGCGTTTTTTTTATTCATAATATAAAGTAACAGGACAAGCCCGACGCTTGCCAGCGCTGCGGAACCCCGTAAGGTGGCAGATTTTCTCCTTGATGGTGGTAAGTTACTTTTGGGTAGCGAGTCAGTCAAAACATCGAAATTATCTAGTGTCCGCCTGGCCAGCTACCACCCTCAAGTTTCAAAAACCTGTCGCCAAACATCTAATGTGTTCCGGCAGCTATTCTTGAGAGCCAGTTCATATTCTAGGCCTACCGTGCTACCATCCTCGACCGCATCATCACTTACCAACAGGTGAGATAGTGGGCAAACGCTATCCTATATAAAAATAAATAAAATCTGAACATTTTTTATCCTTTGTTAACCCTTTCCAGCGTAATACACGACGGGCTAACTTACCCATGTCCAACATGCGGCAAGCTGTTCCGGTGGAAGCGCAACCTATCACGTCACACGCGAGTTCACAGAGATAGGGACGCGGGTGACACGCACGAGTGTAGAGAGTGTGGGAAGGTGTTTAGCTCCAGAGACTGTCTTAACAACCATATGCGGCTTAGTAAGAGACACGCGGGGCCTGAAACTTACATGTGAGTATATACATTGTATTATTCGTTTACTTTTGACATTTGACAGCCTGTCGGTGTATTAATTATCTGTTTGTACACCCTGTATAATGACAAAATTGACATAATGTATAATAACAAATTGACATACTGTGTAATGAAAAAATTGAGATACTGTATAATGACAAAATTTACATACTGTATAATGACTTAATCTAGTATGACAGAAACGCGGCGTTGACATAACAAAATGCCTTTGAAATCACACTTAAATATTACATGTTAAAACAACAAAAACCACCTAAACCAAATCCTTTAATAAAACATTATCTTGCGTGTGTCGAGCGTCCAATACATAGTCGTATGTCTCTCTCACACTCGCTCATAAAGAGAGAGACCGCAAGCTGTTCCGATGGAAGCGCAACCTATCAAGTCACACGCGAGTTCACAGAGATAGGGACGCGGGTGACACGCACGAGTGTAGAGAATGTGGGAAGGTGTTAGTTCGAGAGACTGTCTTAACAACCATATGCGGCTTAGTAAGAGGCACGCGGGGCCTGAAACTTACTTGTGAGATTGTATTATCTGTATCCTTTTTACATTGACAGCCTGTATAATAAAAACAGCATGTATTCTGATAAATATTGAATAATGACATGAAATATAGAACACTGTATTAATGATCTGTTATGACACCCTGTATAATGACAAAATAGACATTATTAAATTATACATTATGAATTATAATGACAAATTGAGATACGGTATAATGACAAAATTGACATACTGTATAATGACATTTGACAGCCTGTTGGTGTATGAATGGTCTGTTTTTTCACCCTGTATAATGACAAAATTGACATAATGGATAATGACAAAATTGACATAATGTATAATGGAAAAATTGACATAACAAAATAGCCTTTAAAAGAACACTTCAATATTATAGGTATGTTAAAACAACGAAAATCCACTATCATGACAACAATAACATAACCCACATCCTTTAATAAAGAATATGTTTATAGTATAGTATAGTAATTCGCCAGAGAACTAAAGTTATCGTCATAGCTCAACGGAATAGCAAGCTGAAGTGGCAGTGGGCTGGTCACATCTGCCGCAGGACTGATAACCGCTGGGGTAGACTTGTCCTAGAGTGGAGACCGCGAATCGGCAAACGTAGCGTAAGACGTCCTGTGACCAGGTGGAGCGACGACATACGCAAAGCGGTGGGCAGTGACTGGAAGGGAAGAGCCGAAGATCGGACTCAGTGGTGTGTTTTGGAGAGGCCTATGTCCAGCAGTGGACTGACACCGGCTGATGATAATGGTAATATATTTATTTAAAAAAAAACATACTGTATAATGACAAAAAAAAATACATCCTCAAGTATCTTAACTTGTTTAAAATAATACATTTAAAATGAACGTGATCTTTAATTATAAGACTTTTGTTAAATTTTCAGACATGAATGTAATTATTGCGGCAAGAAGTTCCCAACAAAATGGTGCATGACAGATCACATAGACTGGGACCATCTGAAGAGGGTGAAATATCAATGCGGGGTCTGTATGAAGGTAAGCATACTGATACTATTATTTTTTAACCGACTTCAAAAAAAGGAGGAGGTTTCGAGGAATTCGACCGTATATTTATTATGGTTTTTCGCGGATAACTTTGTCGTTTATGCACCGATTTTGATTATTCTTTTTTTGTTCGAAAGGAGATATCCCAAGTGTGGTAGTACCATGGTAATTTTATCGAGGTCTGATAAGTATCTCCAGAGATATTGAGATAAACACCTCAAAATTGGTACTGAAAATGAATAGCGCGGCATTGAAGTTGGTTCTTTTTTAGTTTTTAAACGATATTATTATACTAAAAGGTAACAAGACAAGCACGACGCTCCTGATGTAAGCGATGACGTCTACCTATTGAGTGTACTTTATGCAATTACCACTACCCACTTATTTTCAGCCGTGAAATAGGAATGTTTTTCGGTTTGAATGGCAAGGTGTCCAGTGAAATTACAGGGCATGTGAGACTCAACATCTTTATGTCTGAAGGTAACAGGCGCAGTGCAGTGACATACAACATTCTGGCAGTCCAGAATGTTGTATGCCGTTTTATCTGCAATTAGTAGACGTCATCGTTTACCATCAGGCGAGCGTCGTGCTTGTCCTGTTATCTTATATCATAAAAAAACACACTTACTTACACACTTTTCACTTACACATTCCTGTGCAAAATTTCAGCTAAATCGGCCCAGCCCGTTGACCGTGAAAAAACCCCCAAACAAACAAATATACAAATTGACTTTTTTTATATTTTTTTTATATCTTACAAGCTAGCGTTTGCCCACTATCTCACCTGTTGGTAAGTGATGATGCGGTCGAGGATGGTAGCACGCTAGGCCTAGAATGGGAACTGGCTCTCAAAGATAGCTGCCGGAACATATTAGATGCTTGGCGACAGATTTTCTATCTGGAGGGTGGTAGCTTTCCAGGCGGACACTAGATAGTGTCCTACCACCATGCGGGGGTTGTTGGTTTCTTAACGATGTTATTCCTTCACCGGAGGGCCACTTTGAAAAGCGCACATAATTTTTTCGATAGAAAAATCCATTGGTGCACGCGGGTTTGAATTCGGCGCCTCTGGCATCAAAGCCGACCGTTCTCCCGATTACGCTACCGGGCCCACAAAAAGTGTGAAGGAGTAACAAACATACTTACACACTTTTCATTTTCACATTCCTGTGCGAAATTTCAGCTAAATCGATCCAGCCGGTTGACCGTGAAGAAGTCCCAAACAAACAAATATACAAACTGATGTCCCATTTATAATATTGGTGTTGATGATATTATAAAATAACCGGGCAAGTGCGTGTTGGGCCACGCGCAGTGTAGGGTTCCGTAGTAGCCTGTTATTCAATGCAAGTCTTTACCCGTTATAAACAAGCAACTAGGTACTCCGTCTTTGTCACTTTAAAGGATTTATTCTAAGGATTTTGTATTCGGTACAAATATATCCAACACCCAAGTTCAACGACTATTACTGCTAAACTAATAAAGTTATCTCAACCGCTATAATTTTCCTTTAAAGTTTATAAAATGCGCTATTATCACGAATTTTTTCAGATTTTTAAGCTGGTAGTTTAGCTTTTAAAGGGGGGGGGGGGACGCCCTACTGGAACAAAATTTTGCACTTTAAAGTGTAATATTTCGTAAATGGAGTATTCATTCGACAAATGGTATTAGAAACCCTTAAGTCATTTTAAAAGACCTATTCAACGATAACCCACACGATGGGGTAGACGATGAAAAAAAAATCATCCCCACTTCTCATATAGGGGAGCTACCCTAAAAAATAATATTTTTCACAATTTTATTTCAGCACTTTGTCGGCATAATATATATACATACTCCCACAAAATTACAGCTTTCTAGTATTAACGGTCTCTTAGCAAAACCTCGGACAGACAGACAGACGGACATGACGAAACTATAAGGGTTTCTTGTCAGGACTTCGGAAC
The DNA here is from genome assembly GCA_954871355.1 of Cabera pusaria. Lineage (NCBI taxonomy): Eukaryota > Metazoa > Arthropoda > Insecta > Lepidoptera > Geometridae > Cabera > Cabera pusaria. The sequence continues at coordinate 3,228,274 of OX940912.1, read as the reverse complement.
CCTAAAAATATAAAGCGTGTAACACTTCAAAGAAACATAATATTTGATGATATTGTTTGCAGGCATTCAAAACATCTAAAATAATGGTAGCTCATATGAACAATATACACCAGGGTAAGAAGAGGGAAGCGGAGGGGGAGCATTTGTGTGATATCTGCGGGAAGTCTTACAAGGTATGTTCTTGTAGAAATTATGTGGGTACCTGTACAAAAAATTATGTGGGTACTTGCAGAAAAAATTATACGTGGGTACTTGTAAAACAAATTATGTGGGTACTTGTACAAAAAATAATGTGAGTACTTGTGCAAAAAATTATGTGGGTACTTGTACAAAAAAATATGTGGGTATTTGTACAAAAAATTATGTGGGTATTTGTACAAAAAATTATGTGGGTACTTTTACAAAAATTATGTGGGTACTTGTAATAAACATATTTTTAAAATACCATCAGTGATCGTCTAATATTAATCAAGTGAGGCTCGAAAGGAGGGGGGGGGGGGTTCGGAAAAAATGGGGAAATATCACGTGTATCTATTTATCGTTGAACGCACGGTTTCAAAATCAATATTACATTCTGAAAATTAAACTAAAAATACACGTGATTTTGGGTAGGGGGGAGGGGGGTAGTCTAAAACCTCACCACATATCACCGGCGAGGGGGGGGAGGGTTGAGAAGTTAAAAAGTTGCTAAAAAACCATCACGTTCAGCTCCTTGTTTCCAACTGCTGGCAGCCAGCTTGCGTACGTCTATCATCGCTCCACCGAGGAGGGCGTCCTACACTACGTTTACCGAGCCGTAGTCTCCACTCTAGAACTCGTCTACTAATTCGATGAACGCCGGCTACATGCACGAAAAATGTCCCGTTACGCTCATTGTACGCATGCGCCGATTTCATCAATGTTTTGTTATGACGTTGCCACGTTAAACGTCGTCCGTAAACCGTGGAGAGAAAATTAAATGGAGAATACATTAGCGTATACAATGAAATAGCTATAGAGATATAACCCGACTAAAACGATGAACACGTGATACATATGCCAGCTATAAGATAAAATGAACAACGTAATTTGGTCGGGTCATACATGACGGCGGGTGAGAGCCAAGTATATATAGAGAGAACTAAATGTTCTCTCTATATATACTTTCTCAATGGTGGCAAACAATTAAATCTTATACGCGAGAAGGATAAAAAAAATGTTGTCCTTATCGCTCACTCATACTAGTGATTGTATAGTTTTATCCTTCTCATATTATTATTGTTATTTTAATGTCATTATCCATCTACGCTGTAAACCAACTTTACAGACAACCAATTTTTAGCTTAGTTGGAGGGGTTAACAAGATTTTTTTTTAATACGTTATAGGCTAGCGTTTGACCACTATCTCACCTGTTGGTAAGTGATGCGGTCGAAGATGGTAGCACGCTAGGCCTAGAATGGGAACTGGCTCTCAAGGATAGCTGCCGGAACACATTAGATGTTTGGCGACAGATTTTCTAACTTGAGGGTGGTAGCTGGCCAGGCGGACACCAGATAGTGTCCTACCACCATGCGGAGGTTGCTGGTTTCTTAACGATGTTTTTCCTTCACCGGAGGGCCACTGTGAAGAGCGCACATAAGTTTTTCGATAGAAAAATCCATTGGTGCACGGCGGTTTGAACTCGGTACCTCTGGCATCAAAGGCAAGCGTTCTCCCGATTGCGCCACCGGGCCCTCGGAAGAATACTAGTAATGTGCAACCCACATTGCGAGTATTCTTTAATATATATATATATATATGGGGTAGTCCATCCCTAAATTTTTTTTTCATTTTTTAGACAACATTTTTAATTTCTATTTTTTCATGATGCAACATACAAAAATACATACAATCCTCAATTTTCACCCTTCTACGATCTACCCTTATTTTTTAATAGCCATTTATTTATATGGCAATACAACGTTTGCCGGGTCAGCTAGTATATATATATATATATATATATATATATATATATAATATATATATTATAATTAAGTATTAATAACTTGTTATAATTTCAGACGGAGAAACGTCTGAAAGGTCACGTGTGGTCGATGCACACACAACGCTCCACCACTAAGAATTTCAAGTGCAAGTTGTGTGCCGCTACATTCCTGTGGCAGACTTCTATATACAAGCATGTCAGAATGATGCACGATAATAACAGGATTAAGGTACTATTTTTAACCGACTTCAAAAAAAGGAGGTTTCTCAATTCGACCGTATGTATTTTTTTTTAATTGTTTGTTCGGGGATAACTTCGTCATTTATGCACCGATTTTGATTATTCTTTTTTTGTTCGAAAGGAGATATCCCAAGTGTGGTACCATGGTAATTTTATCGAGGTACCATGGTAATTTTATCGAGGTCTGATAAGTATCTCCAGAGATATTGAGATAAACATCTCAAAATTGGTACTGAAAATGAACATTGAAGTCGGTTCTTTTTTAGTTTTTAAACGAGTCCCCGGCTGCACGCACGAAAAATTGTCACGTTCCGCGTGCGAGCGAGAGCGCGGGACAAGCGATAGAGAGGCACGATCGTATGACGTTATCACGTAAAATTATCATGCTTAAACCGACTTTACAGACAACCAATTTTTATTGAATGAATGGTATACTGTCCAGGTGGTCCCATTTAAATTTCATGGAGATATGTTCAGTATCTCCAGAGATATAGAGATAAACAGCTCGCCGGTTATAGGTATTTTTGAATTGGCCTTTCTTTAAAACGTCTCGGATCTGGTCGAAAATTATTATAACTTTAAATACTTCCAGGTATCTCGACCAGCGGCCGCAGTGAAAAAACAAGAACCATACCCTGACATGGATCTGAACAGAATGTACTTCCATCAGAATGTGGCGCCCCCTGCCATGCAGATATCACACCAACCTGTGACCAATGGACTTTAACCATAGACAAGGGAACAAATATTGGAAAATACTTTAAACTACCCTACATCACAGAATAATGAATAGTAAAAGTACAGAAGATGCACTCCCTGCGAGCAAAAATGCGAGATTAAACCTAGTTACAACGTCGGTATCGTTCAAAATACGCTACACGCCTGTGAAGAAGCAAGCAAGAATAAACTAACAGCAACTAGGAACTGCGTGTTGCGCACCGTAAAGTGTACCGTAAGTCCGCGCGGCGAGTCTGTATCACTCGGTCAGCTCGCGGGCCGTCAGCTGTCTCTTACTGTAAGGTTGAGTGTTGTGAGAAAACAGATTGAATAGTAAAGTAAAGGCGCGCGTCCGATCGAGAGCGCGCGTGACACTACTGACTGAACTTGTAGCCGGCCGGCTGCCGCGTATGTACTAATATTTTCATGGCTACACAGCGGAGTGTGACAGGCCTGCCAACATGTGATTGTGAAGTGATGTCTAAAGTACTGAAACATGCATTGGGGGTGCACATAATAGTATGGTTGGCAAACCTACATTAATTAGGGAAATTTTTTTTTTTTTTAATTGTGACATTCAACGTTTAGATGAAAGCTGAATGGGTCATTACTTTTAAAAAAAATTCAAAGCAATAAGTCATGCTTTTTTATATTTAGAATAATTATTATTGATATGATCTATTTCATGTTATTTGACGTGTGTATGGCGTACATTACACGATAGGTTTTGCAGTCAGTTAGCTCACAGTCACGGCTGTGACTGATGGATAACTGATCGTCTAATGGGGTGACTGACCAATATTTACATACTTTGATTTGCTGCATGAGCAACCAAAAGTCATGATTTTGCATCACGGATAACCTACCGTGTAATGGACGTCTAAGTGCAGATTTTTTATTTGCCCATATACTGAATAAATGCTTTGACTTTTGATTTTTGATCCCTGATCGTAAATTGGTGATTGGTTTGCTGAAAGCACCTATGGCATGGGGGCTTGAACCATCCATTGTATAAAGACATGTCGCCAATCACAAAGTTGAATATTGCGAATGAATAGTTCTTCTGGGTAATTAAAAAACAAGTTCCAGGATCTGATCACAATTTTTTGGATAAAATGTATGTATATGAATTTAAATTCTTGCCTGATGTATGCTGTGAGTATGTCTGTATATGTTTAATGAATTTTGTACTTATTATTTCTAGTAATTATTTGTATTTGAATGTATACCATCACATTATGTTATATTATATTACACACCATTTTAATGAACTGCCATAATAAAGTATTATAGAATTAGAAAATAAGAATTAATTTAAATATACCTTTTATACAAAATCCCTTAGGTTTAATAAATGGAATGAAATCATAATAATATTGTGGTATTAATTTTTAACCAACTTCATGAAAAAGAGGAGGCTCTCAACTCAATTTGTCTGAATCTTTTTTTATGTATATTCACCAATTACTCAAAGACGGAACCAATTTGGAAAATTATTTTGTTTGAAAGAGCATACTTTTTAGGGTTCTGTACCTTAAAGGTGGGTACAGATTGGTGCAATTCAACATGTAATGCAACATGCAATGCAAGAATTTGAGTTCCACATTGCTGCAATGTATCATGTAATGTAACAGAATTCTCATAGTGTGGACGCCTCGCACGCACGAACTGCGCCTGGGTCGCGCACGCTCCGAGCGTTACAACTCGTGCGCGGCTCGATCCGAGATTTGTCGGTTTTTAGTACGAACACAAAGGGGCGCGCAGTGTGCGCAGGACTCAGCCGTGGACGGTCGTTCGTTTCGTTCGCATGCGCAACGATCATGGCGGTGAAAGAGGGTGCGTGGAGTGATGACGAGTCACTTTTATTGATAGAGGAATACAGAACAAGGTAAGTTTTATGGAACCCTCAAAATGAAAACTTTTATAAACAAACTTTAAAGAAAGATGCGTGGGACGAAATATGAGTATATCAACTTAAGTAGAGTAGATGTGGGCAAAGAAAAGAACACGTGTGACGAGGGCTAGTGTTTGAAATGCGGGAATAGATGTTCTTGTTCTGATTCGTAGTCAATGCGCGTACCGCGCGCGCCACACGTCCAAGGCAGCAGGGAACATGTAATGTTAGGCAGAATATTACATTACATGTTTCAATGCACCAATCTGTACCCACCTTAAAAGAAACACTTATGGGATAACGTTGTTGTCCGTCTGTCAAGACACTATATATATAATATGTATTGTATGACATTATACATGTATTATATTGCTATGTATGTGTTATATGTATATATTGCTATGTATGTATTAAATTACATAAATTATATGTACCTTTTTAATTATGTACATACCTATTATTTTATTTTATTGTTATTTATTTATTTTTTATTATTATTTATTTTTTCTACACCTATACCTCCATGTATGCTAATCTATTCCTTTCCACCTTAAGGTTGTCTGGAAGAGATCGCTTTAAGTGATAAGACCGCCTGTTGCCACATTGTTTTATTTACCTTTTTTTTACTTTTAATTTGTATGGTGTAATAAAGTGTTTATCTATCTATCTATCTATCTGTGGGATGCGTAGAGGTATCAAGTTAAAACGTATACTTAAGTTTATTGTAGACCCGACCCAAGCATTAATACTTGGGTCTACAATATCTTTCATCTGTAAAAAAATCAAACCTGTAAGTCAGTGCAATAAAAAGTTATGAACGTTTGAAATTATGACCATATTTTGCAATTTCACACACACAGAATCACAACCTATGGGCATTTCCCGTTGACCTAGAATCATGAAATTTGACAAGAAGCAAGGTCTTGAACTCTTATATAGGAATAAATCTGAAAACCGTAAATATGTAGCTTAAAGACAAAAAAAAGTGAATTTACTTTAACAAACTTATTATTTGCGGTTGGTGCAGTACATTTTCTATGGATCGAACTGCAAGGTTAACTTAGTCTTAACCTAATTTGAGGTTGGTACAGAAGCCTCGTTGAGCGAGTCCAACTCGACTTGGCCGGTTTTATTTTATGTATGTTCACTGATTACGATTATCATAGATAGATAGATAGATAAAACTTCATTGATACACCACAAATAAAACTTAAATATTTATACACAATAGCTTACATTATAGTGTTACAATGGGCGATCTTATCGCTAATAGCGATCTCTCCCAGACAACCTTAGTATGGAAAGAATCTAAAAAAAACTGTCAACAACAGGGTGCATCTAGTTAAAGTAAAGAAAAAAAAATTAACGAAACAAAAACACAAAGTTTACCTAATATAACATAACTATAAACTAACTTACTACCAATAAACAATAAAATATATATATATAAAATTATAAACAAAAATAAAAAACAAAAACATACCTACAATCTTCAATAAACAATAAGCAATAAAACAGCAGGACACAAAATCATAATGAAAGATACAGTATCTTTAAGCGACATTTGAACATATTGAGAGTTTGTGAAGATTTAATATTTTCAGGAAGTGAGTTCCAGAGTCGAACAGCCTAGGCCGATTTTATTTTATGTATGTTCACTGAGTAATCAGTGTATTATTATCATATAGCCTAGTGTTTGAGCCCTATATCACCTGTTGGTAAGTGATGATGTGGTCAAGGATGGCAAAATGCTAGGTATTTGATAGGCACGGGTCTCCATTGACCTATAAAAGTACATTTTAGACAGATTTTTCCAAGAAGATAAAGACTTGTTTTGTTGCTTATAATATCAGATAGGCCAGCGTTTGACCACTATCTCACCTGTTGGTAAGTGACGATGCGGTCGAAGACGGTAAGCACACTAGGCCTAGAATGGGAACTGGCTCTCAAGGATAGCTGCCATTTACTACAGGTTTTACACAAAGTGTATAGATAAATTAAACACAACAATGCTTAGCCAAAACTTAATTTATTAAATTATTACAACCTTACATTTACTTTTTGTTTTTGTTCTGATTTCTTGGGTTATTACCGCCGCCGCCGCCTCCACCCCGGGCTAAGGGCGCTGGCCGGCCTCTGTTACCGAAAGCTCCACGGCTACCGCCGCGTCCAGAACGCATATTCTGTCCTCCTCTACCTTTAGAAACATCAGTACGACTTCTCGCTTTCACTTGAGTTTCTTCCTTCACCATATCGATAACTTCGTCCGGAATTCGCAAGTACTTAATCGTTGAACCCCTGATGTAACATTCAGGCATACGCCAGAACTTATCACCGTCTCTTGATGTACAAATCACCTCTCGTAAGTTTATATTCATCCAGTTATCACAGCTAACAAGGTGACCGTTGTATGTTTCGCCGTTTTTAAGCTCCACCAGCATTGGATGGTTCTGCGCGGTGCGCAGCAGTGATAACGGTAGCATTTTGATTTGAGATTCACTATTTATAGGCTTCGAATGCTATAAAATCAAGAGTTCTAGTGATAAATTTGCGATATTAGTTTTTGTTTGTAATGAAAGATAGGTTATATTATGTCTTGACAGTAGACTTCAGACTTGACTTTGACATTTTTAAATAATTCATACTTGAAACACAGGGCTGCGTTCACGACCTACGCTCAGAATACAACCAAACGCTCTAGCCCCGTTCACAACCTAAGAGCGTCACATTCGCTAAACGAGTTAGAGAGAGAGGTTAGAGCGTTTGATTGCACAGGTTGCACTCCGAGCGTAGGTCGTGAGCGGAGCCTTGCCTATGCAATTAGCACATAGAGAAAAAATATATATATAAATTATTATTAACTATCATGTTAACTATTAACCATAGAGAATGTACAGTACGGCAAGTATAACTTGGCGCGGCTGTGCGCCACTGTGCTTTTACTTTGTACTTTGATAACAGTTTCTCTTAAACCACTTTTAATTACTTTTGGCATTATTGAACCATTTTAATGTAGCAGATTTATCAACAATAATGTCGCGGTAATCTCTCAAACGTCAAACTCACAGTTTCAAGAGAGCGGCATTAGTTCCAAAATCCACCACCGCCAAGTTATACTTGTGGGACTGTATATAATATGTAGAGAGAACATTACCGTATGCGAATGAAATAGCTATAGAGATATAACCCGACTAAAACGAATTCAAAACACTATTAAAACTATAACCTCTTACACAGTGACATCTGTTTGTTTGGAAACATTTGAAATGTATCTAAACAAAAAGATCGCATATGCAAGAGAAGGATAAAAACATTGTTATCCGTCTCGCTCTCTCATACTAGTGATTGTATAGTTTTATCCTTCTCGTCTTATTATTATTATTTAAATGCCATATGCGCTTAATATTTAATCCATGCTATTAACTTAATATTCCATCCACGAATTAGCAGGAGATGTACTTTTTTTATCTGATAATGGCTCCACACGACTAGTGTATTTAGCCATTGTCGACGTATTAGCATTGAAAGATAATAATACTATGTATTGTAGAAGTCAAGTCTTCAACTGACTTCAAAAAAGGAGAAGGTTTTCAATTCAACTTTATTTTTTGTTTTGTTTGTGAGAGTACTTATAACTAGTTACTGCCTGTTTGGTCCCATTGTAATTTCGTGGAGATCTGATGAATATCTCCAAAGATATGGAGATAAACACCTCAAACTTGGTACTGAAAACTAGCGTGACATGTGAATTTAGTTTTTTTTTTGTTTTTAAAAACAATAAACGATCTAACATCATTGCAATGATTATTGCAGATACAGGTTTTATGAAAAAATAGAAGTAGAGCACACAGTCATATACATTTTCACGAACCCACCCATTGATTTATTTATCTCAGTGAGCCCACCAAAAACTTCTAGATGTAGTACCTGTCAAAGACACACAAAGCCCACACCATATAAGTTGAGCTGCACTTAATGAGTTCAATTATTTCATTGACAATCTAATCCAATCCAATGGAGATCAAAATGAAGATAGAAGCATTTTATACTACAGCAACGCGTATCACACCGCTACCACCAATGTACTCAGGGCCCCTAGAAAAAATTGGATTTTGTCTAGGGGCCTTGTACCGCTACGGAACTAGTTGTTAAGTATGACGGCAAAAGCAAAGAGAAACCTAATGCGACGATTTTCATTTACTCAAAAATATGCTGATGGTGTTGAGCAACAATCAATGCCTATTCGATAATTTGAAATATCATGTCTTCGACCAAGAACACCCATTGGGTGATCATCATCACCTTTAACAAAGGTAAAAAGGTCTTCCTTAAGGTCTAAGGTTCAAGTGTATTAGTCAGCTCAGCGTCTCATTTTCGACTATTCTAATGGCTCTTCTCTGAAGGGAGTCAAGTGGTAGCAGCTGATACTTCGGTGTACTAGGAGATGCGAGCCACAGAGTACATTGAATATAGGGAGAATGCGAGCAGTACTCAATCCATATGTGAAGGAATTTGCGCTTTGTACAATGAAAGTCGTTAACTCTGCGTGAAGTATACTGCTAAGCTCGTAGATGGGAGTATTCTCTCTCTACGGCTTAGATCTATGTAGTACAGCGAGTTTTTTAATGTTTTCTACATAAAGTAAGGAATTATAGAGATTTGGGTAGCGTGGCCACATGAGATAGAAGATTGTAACATAACACGTAGGCAGTAACTATTATATAATCTGTGACAACCATATATGTATTTAGAACCCAGTGACACATAGCAATAAAGGTCAAAGTTCGTTAAGCTAAAAACAGCTGACTACGTTACTGACCCTGTAAAAACCGGCAAGCACTGAGAGAGGGATATATCATAGCTTTGTCCTTTTTCGTTACATGGAATAACTTCATAGTATAACCTATTTCATGTGGGAAAGAGACAGAGCTACCCGTGGTCTATTCTTTTCTCTGTCTACGGTTTGCAAGCTAAATGACTCCCGAAGTGAACCTGATTAGAAATGTCGACTATAATAGTGTCGAGTTTACTCGTAGACAGAGAAAAGAATAGACCGCGGGTAGCTCCGTCTCCTTCCCACATGAAATAGGATATATTATGGAGTTATTCCATGTAACGGAAAAGGACAAAGCTATAATATTTCCCTCTCTCAGTGCGTGCCGGTTTTTCAGGGTCAGTGACGTTGTTAGCCGTTCTTAGCTCAACAAATTTTGACTTTTATTGCTGTGTATCACTAGGTTCTAAATATATTTGGGACCTCCGGGAAATTTCCCGGGATGTCCCAGTTACTTTTACGTGTGCCAACCCTATCGACTGCTGCTTAGATACTGAGACAGGAATGGGATGGCACTTGCAGTTCCGGCGTTTTACGACTGGTGCGTAAAAGCCGGGGAAGAACAGAGCGGGGTCCTCTTACAGATTTAATAAGGAAGGTGTACTTAGCTTTTTTATCGACGGTCCCGGGTAGATATTAGTCCGGCTAGACCGTCATAATGCTCTGGGCTGTTCTATGTAAGCAAACGCAGTATTACATCACTTTTGTATTCGAAGAAAATATTATTGTAACTAGGGTCTTTCAATCACCCATCACGAATTGAGGTGATATTTGTTACTGCATGGCCTTGATGCTTCTCAATCAAGGCTCATGCTTTAATAGCTAGTTATTTCTCTAAGTATTTTACATTAAAATCTTGCCAATCGGGGCAAGAAAAAAATATTAACTGGTGGTGGTGGACTGGTCAAAATAATGTCAAAATCCTTGACAACCAATTCTACCATCGACATATGAAAACATTCAAATCTGTCGGATGAGAAAATTAAGCTGTCATCAAAGAGTTCGAACATATAACATATAATAAGGCGAAGTCGCCACATATATATATGGTTATGTTACAATCTTCTATCTCATTCAGCCACGCTACCCAAATCTCTATAGTTTTATCCTTCTACGAGTTTACACCTTAATGCTGATTGACTTCGACAAGTTGAGGGGAATACTCTGAAATTTTGGAGCTACATTTGTAGTTTGCTCTATATAATTGGCTAAATATACTATTAGTGTGGAACTATTAATAAAAGAAAACATACAAATCAGCTGTGTACTACTATCCATCACTAAAGTCACTGTCAAAGTCAATGTCAATGCCGGTTGCCAATTTTGTTTACTTCAAGGATCTCGTTTCTCCACCGCGTTTACTAAATAAACTGGCCAAGTGCGAGTCGGACTCGCACACGTAGGGTTCCGATTAAACAAAATTTGCTGGAAAATTAAGTAAGTAGATGTATATTGTGAACCCCTTATTCGATTTTTATACAAAAATAAAAAATATGAATGTTTAAATGTTATGGAACTGAAACAATATTTATTTTTTTTGCTTCAAACGTATACGTGTGGGGTGTCTATGGATAGGTCTTTAAAAATGACATTGAGGTTCCTAAAACCATTTTTTCTCAAAGTCAATCGTTTCAAAAATGTGCGCATCTAAAGTGGAAAAAAAAATCATTCTGTAGATCTCAATAAAAACTTTCAACAAAAATTGGTTTAGACGAGATACAGTCAGCAGTTTTGAGATATAGCGACCGCAAATATTACTTTGTTTTTCATACAAACATTATGAAAAACAAAGTTAATTTTTTGGTTGCGAAAAATCATACTTATAAAATACTCTACTGTGTTACGGAACCCTACGAGTGAGAGTGCAACTTGCACTTGGCCAGTTTTTTACTACAACGCCATCTAACGAATATATTATAACGAACTTATAACACCAACTAAGTGAACGTTGTTAGGGTAGGTAACAACAAAGTTGTTAGGGTAGGTAAAATAGTAAATAATAAGGTAAACCAGTGTTTTTTAACAAGTGGGGTCGCGACACTTTGGGAGGTTGCGAAGCCTCAGTAAAATAAAAAAATAAAAATTTTTTTTTTAAAGAAAATATATCATTAAGAAGAAAAATATGTCATTTGTTACCTGTAGGCCACACGAACGAAGCCGCGGGCAGAAGCTAGCAATATAACAAAATACAGATTATAAACAGTGCATGTAGGGGTCCGCGACATTATTTTTCATATTAAGGGGGTCGCGTCCTGAAAAAGGTTGAAAAACTCTGAGTTTTTTTACCTTTGTTCTGTTTTTAGTATTTGTTGTTATAGCGGCACCAGAAATACGTCATCTGTGAAAAATTCAACCGTCTATCACGGTTCATGAGATACAGCCTGGTGACAGACGGACAGACAGACAGACAGACAGACAGACAGACAGACGGACAGCGGAGTCTCAGTAATAGGGTTTCGTTGGTACCCTTTGGGTTCGGAACCCTAAAAATACTAAAAAAGTAAAAAAATATCGTAAAATAAATATAGATTTGTCTTGACCCCTGTGCTTGACTCCAACGTGAAGATTTTGGAATTGCAATGTAAGTTGAATAACCCTTAAGGTACTGGAATATAATCAATAATTCCTCCATGAAATGGCTCACCTAAAGTAAATTCAAATCTATCAAAATGCCGCCTTGCCACAATACCGGCTACGGGCTACCACATGTTTTCAAAGTATTTATCTTTTCATCAATCCTATTTATCTATTAATTTCAGTAAAGTAACAGTATAAACGCAAGATAATACTGCTATTTTCAGAAAGGCTTTGAAACTCTGTAACCGATTAGTTTAACTTTTGACAGCTGAAACTGCTGAAAGTTGTAAATAATTGTTGCGTGTTTCGTAAAAGTAAAGCTTATATAGTGTATGGTATTGTTAAAAAAAAAAACTGCAAGTATCTAATAATGTTTATCTTCCTTATTTATTATCAAGTAAAAACATTAAAAATGCTCTTACTATCTCGGCTTAAAAAACAAAAGATAATTTATCTTCTAACATCTACCTACTTAAGTTACGTTTTCCATTTGAAGCAGCGAAATTTAGAAGGCTACAAATCACTGTTGTTCTCCAGTTTTCCTGTCTAAAATAAGGATTAGACTGTTCGATCTGTGAATGCGGTCTAGACGAAGGAAACGTGAACCACTTGTTTTTCAGTTGTCCTAATATGCGCTTCTCTCTTTATGACTTTCTTCCTTCTCAAATCTCTCGTCCAGTCTCTTTTAAACATCTTCTTTCTCTCATTTTCACCCCCTTGACTGGTTCTTCATGTAAATATATTGAAATTAATAAAATTAAGTTGTAAATATTATGTATATACCTACCTACTCATTTCCATGTTTTATTATAATTTTGTTGTAAATATTCAAAACGAGTTCTTTTTGTCTATTTTTTTTTAATTTTCATCCATACTGTAACTAGTTTTGTAGAGTTGATTCCGCAGAAAGTAAGTTTAAATTTTTATTTGTTATCAGCGTTTATAATGTATAAAAAGCATCCTAAGGTCTTTCCACTTGACTAAACCAAACTAAACTTGACATTGGCGAAATTGTGGGGTATTATTGCAAAAGCCAAAAACAAAGAAAATAATAATACATTCTGACATTTTTGTCACAACAAAGGAAAAGTATTAGTGGCGTTATTTAACATACGCGGTTCTAGACACTGCTTACGAGGCTAATAACTGTATACATGGTTTCGCAGTTCAAAAGTAAGCAGTTTTGTGATAAGAGACTTTCCTTTTCTCAAAAATGTATGTAGAAACTTAAATGCATAATATCGTTTAAAAACTAAAAAACAACCGACTTCAATGCCGCGCTATTCATTTTCAGTACCAATTTTGAGATGTTTATCTCAATATCTCTGGAGATACTTATCATACCTCGATAAAATTACCATGGTACCACACGTGGGATATCTCCTTTCGAACAAAAAAAGAATAATCGAAATCGGTTCATAAACGACGAAGTTATCCGCGAACAAACATTAAAAAAATATATATATATATATACGGTCGAATTGAGAAACCTCCTTCTTTTTTGAAGTCGGTTAAAAATGGGTATTAGTTTACTCATAGGCAGTTTTGTGCAGCGATGTGCTATGACTTATTATTAAACTTGTGTTTCCCATACAAATTTGAATTAATTTTTTGTTCTTGTTAAGTTGGTTGTTTTTAATTTTTGCATGATCCCTTTTGGGTAAAAGTCTCCTCAATCTTTTGCCATTTGTCTCGATCTATCGCCTCTTTAATCCAGTCCTGTCCTGCTATTTCTATTATGTCATCTGCCCATCTTTTCCTTTGCCTGCCAACGCTCCTCTTGCCTACAGGTCCTGGCCATTTAGTTACTTGGATTGTCCACCTCTTGTCACCGTATCTCGCCACATGTCCTGCCCACCTCCTTTTTTGCTTCAGGCTATATCGAAGTGCATCTATCAGCTGAGTTTTCTTGCGTATGTCTATGTTTTTAGTTTTCTGTATTCTTCTCAGCTTCAAGATGCTTCTTTCCATTGCATGTTGGCAGGACAGAATTTTGCTTTTGACTTTTTCGGTGAATATCCATGTTTGGCTTGCATAAGTTAGACTGGGGAGTATGCAGGAGTCCATTATAGTTTTTGTCAGCTTAAGGCTGTATTTTCCTTTGAGTATTTCTTTTTAAGCCCAGCCCATATTTTTTCCATGTTGTGTTTATTCGTCTTTCTATTTTATTAACATTACTGGTTGCTTCGAAGGAAATTAGTTTGCCGAGGTAAACATACTCATTCACATATTCTATTGGGCTTTCTTCCACCAATATTGGTTTTTTAAGGCTGTTTGTCATTATTTTTCACTTAGTCGCGTTCATTTGCAGACCAACTTTTTTGCTTTCAAAGTCTAACGTTTGCAACATTATTTCCAAGTCAGAGGCAGATTTACTGAAAAGGGCTATGTCGTCTGCAAATCTTAAGTGTGTCAGTCGCCTGTTCGAGATCCATATGCCTTTATTTTTCCAATCAATATTTTTGAATATATTATCAAGAACAGCTATAAACAGTTTAGGAGAGAGAGGGTCTCCCTGTCTTACTCCTCTTCCAATTGCAAACTCCTCTCCTTTCCTTTCCAATTGTACTCTGCTTGTACTTTTAGAGTATGTATTCTTTATTATATTGATATATTTTTCGTTTATATTATTGTTCAATAGAGCTCTCCATATCGATGTGTGTGTTAAACTGTCAAATGCTTTGGAGTAGTCTACGAAGGCTATGTATAGTTTTTTGTTATATTCTTTGAATTTTGCAATGATCTGTTCTATGGTATGTATATGGTCGATTGTTGAATAGTGTGGGCGGACTATGACTAACCGTGTACAATAGCATTATTCACAAAATAGTTAATAAAATCAAATTATTACCAAAATAATGCCAAGAACTTTTTTTGGAAAAAAGCTTGATAGCAATGTGGGTTGAACATTACTCAGAATCAGAATATATTATTGAAAAAATAAATACATTTTATCATGTTAGGTTCTTGTATCAAAGTCAAATCAGTTCACCCACAACGGCCATATTTATAAACACAATTGACAAATACTACATTACAAAATTCATATACATTATTATTGTTATATACCGGCTGTAATTCACGTACCTTTAGTCGAATTTTCTCGACCTAGGTTTCGAGAGAGTCAGTCGCTCTTCCTCGGGAGTGAGGTCACGCGGTGAGATCGCGATGTTCACTCGAGGAAGAGCGACTGACTCGCTTGAAACCTAGGTCGAGAAAATTCGACTAAAGGTACGTGAATTACAGCCGGTATATAACAATAATAATGTTACAAATTCACGATAATTTCATATACATTGTTTGTCTAAATTCTGAAAAAAGAAACATCACATAAATTAAATACGGATTTCTTAAAAAAGTTTAAAAACTTAATGTCAAGAAATATTGGATTTAAGATATACATTATGGTTATGATTCATATGCAAATTCATAGCACATTAATCTTACATTAAACTGTGACTACAATTGAAAAGAAAACTACTCCTAAAACTATATATATATACATATACATATACATATATATATATATATATATATATATATATATATATATATATATATACATAGTTTAATTCATAGCAAATATACATAGTCATAGTAGTTAACTAGCTGTACCCGCGACTTCGTCCGCGTGGAATAGTGACTTTGGGCAGCATTTTTCAGATATATTTTTTGGTTTATTTTGGACAGTAAATTTAGGTATTAAAAAAATCTACTTTACTGTACTGCTTCTCTACACACGATATTAGACGTATAGCCATCGGGGATCAAAGCATACAGGCTGCTAGGATTGCTAACACGTGACAGAGCCACATAAAGCTGACCGTGCGAAAAACAGCTAAAAACTTAGATCCACACCCACAACTTTTAGCGTCTGACCTCGGGCTTTATTAATTGTCATCGCGAAACATTAACTACTATTTATTATTATATAATCATAATCCATCTTCTTATTTTATCTATACTAATATTATAAAGAGACAACATTTGTATTTTTGTATGTTTGTAATAATTTGGCTCAAAAACTACTGGACCGATTAAAAAAATTCTTTCACTAATATATAGAATGGACTTTTGAAATGAAAATAGGCTATATATTATCCCGTTTAAATCAAAGGTACATCCGTGGAGACCTAATTTGCAACCTAAGTCGACAAAAAAACGGTCGAAAAAACAAGTTTCTTTCGAACGCTGCTCAATTGAAAATAGATAGAAGAATATTTTCTACTGAAGAGTTGTACAACTTAATAAGACCTACAAAAAAGTCCGCGACAGCATATGTCTATCTCTTAAGGTTGACTCACAGTAACCATTTTAATCTTTAATTTTTTGTTAAAAAATATTACATAACTTCCAAGGCTATTTTCAAGTATATAGTATGAATCCTTATCCAAATAATTACGTTAATTACCTTGGCCACATATTATAGACTAGCAGCCCGCCCCGGCTTCGCACGGGTAGAACATATATGCCTACAAAATTTGCATCAGTTTGTTGCATCGAATATAAAATATGAACAAATTTAACAATCATCGTCAAATTTCATCCAATTTACACAAAACCTTAACGAATTATGCACCTAAACCTTCCTCATAAACACTCTGGCTATTGGTAAAAACCGCATGATAATCCGTTCAGTAGCTATTGAGATTATTGCGAACAGACAGACAGACGCAGTGATGGACTTTGTTTTATAATACTTACGTATTGATATTGGACGGCCCTTTGGCGTAAAGGATAGTTACCCTGATTCTGACCCGACAGTCGTTGGTTCTAATCCTAGCTATATACCTACCAATGAAAGTTTTATGTGCATTCATGAATCATGAGTTTTCGTACAGTGGTAGTGGAATCATTAAATCTACCAAAAAGTAGCTTACCACCAAGGAGTACATCTGCCGCCGTAACCTTACGGCGTTCCCCGACGCAAAATGTAGGGGTAATATACGTTTAACGTGTGTATCTGTGTGTCTGTCTGTAGCATCTAAGCACCTAACCGGATGAACCGATTTTGTTTTTATTATTCATAGTATTTTTTTGTTTGATAGATGTCTTCATCGAGAGTTTTCTTAGCTTTGATTCATGAAAATTCGTTCAATCGTTATAAAACTATGAGCTTTTTTCTAGTTAATTGCGCTGTGAAATCAACTTTCATAGGTCTGATCAATTCGAAAATCTTCTTCTTCAACGATATTGTAAGAACATGGAAGCATTGACCTGATGCTGGGACATCTCCTGGACTCTACAGAATACTCAAATCCTCACCAACTTAGAGCTCAGATTTTAAATGTCGTGTTTAGAGTCATTGGAATGCTTTTAATGAAAAGATTAGGTATACATAGATCAGTCCGGGTGGTTTAAAATATTCTATTAGTATATACTAGCAGCCCGCCCCGGCTTCGCATGGGTAGAACATATATGCCTACAAAATTTGCATCAGTTTGTTGCATCGAATATAAAATATGAACAAATTTAACAATCATCGTCAAATTTCATCCAATTTACACAAAACCTTAACGAATTATGCACCTAAACCTTCCTCATAAACACTCTGGCTATTGGTAAAAACCGCATGATAATCCGTTCAGTAGCTATTGAGATTATTGCGAACAGACAGACAGACGCAGTGATGGACTTTGTTTTATAATACTTACGTAGTGATATTGGACGGCCCTTTGGCGTAAAGGATAGTTACCCTGATTCTGACCCGACGGTCGTTGGTTCTAATCATAGCTATATACCTACCAATGAAAGTTTTATGTGCATTCATGAATCATGAGTTTTCGTACAGTGGTAGTGGAATCATTAAATCTACCAAAAAGTAGTTTACCACCAAGGAGTACATCTGCCGCCGTAACCTTACGGCGTTCCCCGACGCAAAATGTAGGGGTAATATACGTTTAACGTGTGTATCTGTGTGTCTTTCTGTAGCATCTAAGCACCTAACCGGATGAACCGATTTTGTTTTTATTATTCATAGTATTTTTTTGTTTGATAGATGTCTTCATCGAGAGTTTTCTTAGCTTTGATTCATGAAAATTCGTTCAATCGTTATAAAACTATGAGCTTTTTTCTAGTTAATTGCGCTGTGAAATCAACTTTCATAGGTCTGATCAATTCGAAAATCTTCTTCTTCAACGATATTGTAAGAACATGGAAGCATTGACCTGATGCTGGGACATCTCCTGGACTCTACAGAATACTCAAATCCTCACCAACTTAGAGCTCAGATTTTAAATGTCGTGTTTAGAGTCATTGGAATGCTTTTAATGAAAAGATTAGGTATACATAGATCAGTCCGGGTGGTTTAAAATATTCTATTAGTATATACTAGCAGCCCGCCCCGGCTTCGCATGGGTAGAACATATATGCCTACAAAATTTGCATCAGTTTGTTGCATCGAATATAAAATATGAACATATTTAACAACCATCGTCATATTTCATCCAATTTACACAAAACCTTAACGAATTATGCACCTAAAACTTCCTCATAAACACTCTGGCTATTGGTGAAAACCGCATGATAATCCGTTCAGTAGCTATTGAGATTATTGCGAACAGACAGACAGACGCAGTGATGAACTTTGTTTTATAATACTTACGTATTGATATTGGACGGCCCTTTGGCGTAAAGGATAGTTACCCTGATTCTGACCCGACAGTCGTTGGTTCTAATCCTAGCTATATACCTACCAATGAAAGTTTTATGTGCATTCATGAATCATGAGTTTTCGTACAGTGGTAGTGGAATCATTAAATCTACCAAAAAGTAGCTTACCACCAAGGAGTACATCTGCCGCCGTAACCTTACGGCGTTCCCCGACGCAAAATGTAGGGGTAATATACGTTTAACGTGTGTATCTGTGTCTGTCTGTAGCATCTTAGCACCTAACCGGATGAACCGATTTTGTTTTATTTATTGATAGTTTTTTTTTGTTTGAAAGATGTCCTTATCGAGAGTTTTCTTAGCTTTGATTCATGAAAATTCGTTCAATCGTTATAAAATTATGAGCTTTTTCTAGTTAATTGCGCTATGAAATCAACTTTCAATTCGATAATCTTCTTCTTCAACGATATTGTAAGAACATGGAAGCCTCCTGGACTCTACAGAATACTCAAATCCTTACCAACTTACAGCTCAGATTTTAAATGTCGTGTTTAGAGTCATTGGAAAAAGCTATTATACATAGATCAGTCGGGGTGGTTTAAAATATTATATTATATTATTATATATATAGATGAATATTATTTTATACAATCGATCATATTACTACACTATATTGACTTCAAATTGATTGTGATCGGTGGGGATCTACAGCATAGCTAAGCTTATAATAATATTTTCGAAGTAACTATGACCTAATCTGTGGTTTCACTGCAAATATTTTATTAATTTTGCGATGCGTGTATGTGAAATTCGTGATATCTTCTAGAGTTTTCATTTGAATTATATACTGTAAAGGACAATTTTAATCTATACTAATATTATAAAGAGAGAACATTTGTATTTTTGTATTTTTGTATTTTTGTATTTTTGTATGTTTGTAATGAGTAAGCTCAAAAACGACTGAACCGATTTAAGAAATTCTTTCACTAATACATAGAATGGACTTTCGGAATGAAAATAGTCTATATATTATCCCGTTTAAATCAAAGGTACATTCGTGGAGACCTAATTTGCAACCTAAGTCGGCAAATAAACGGTCGAAAAACACGTTTCTTACGAACGCTGCTTAATTGAAAATAGATAGAAGAATATTTTCTACGCAAGAGTTGTACAACTTAATAAGACCTACAAAAAAGTCAGCGCGACAGCATATGTCTATCTCTTAAGGTTGACTCACAGTAACCATTTTAATCTTAAAATTTTTGTTAAAAAATATTACATAACTTCCAAGGCTATTTTCAAGTATATAGTATTAATCCTTATCCAAATAATTACGTTAATTAGCTTGGCCACACATTATAGATTAAAATTGTCCTTTACAGTATATAATTCAAATGAAAACTCTAGAAGATGTCACGAATTTCACAAACACGCATCGCAAAATTAATAAAATATTTGCAGTGAAACCACAGATTAGGTCATAGTTACAACGAAAATATTATTATAAGCTTAGCTATGCTGTGGAACCCCACCGATCACAATCAATTTGAAGTCAATATAGTATAATAATATGATCTATTGTATAAAATAATATTAATCTATATATATAACTAGAAGTGTCCCGCGGCTTCGCCCGCGTTAAAAACCTTCTTTTATTTACTTAAAACTTTTCTTTTGTAAAAACGATTTTATCATTAAACACATCAAATAAGAATTAGCCAAATCGGTTCACCCGTTTTCATGTTATGGCGTGACTAAGGCAATTCGGGATTCATATTTATAAAACCCTAAAAATCTAAATTTACAGACTTTGTTACCTACCCCATTTAGAAAAATCCTATAACACGTACTTTATCCCATCTTGTTTCGCCATACAAACTTTGAATCTCCGTTCCGTATCCGGGAGGAATTTTCAGAAAATCATTTCTGAGCGGATATCTACGTCATAATAACTATCTGCATTCTGAATTTCAGCGCAATCCGAAACAATATTGATTTTTAGAATTTGTTACCCCAGTTTACCCTCTTAGGGTGGCATTTTGAAAAAGTCTGAAACTCGTATTTACTTATTTATTAACAGAAGTACTTGTGTGAAATGTCGAATAAAACGACTATCCAAACTTTGAACCCCTGCTTCATCCACTTAAAGAGTGTATTATGAAAAATTATTTCTTAGCGAATACCTAAGTCAAAATAACTATCTGCATGCCAAATTTCAGCGCAATCCGAAACAATATTGATTTTCACACTTTGTTACCCCATTGCACCCTCTTAGGGGGGCAATTTCAAAAAAACCTGAAACACGTATTTACTTATGTTTTTACTGCAGCACTTGTATGAAGTTTTGAATAGAAAATACTATCTAATCTGGTTTTCCATACAAACTTTGAACCCCCGTTTCATCCCCTTCAGGGGTGAATTTTGGAAAATCCTTTTTCAGAGGGAACTAACGTCGTAATAACTATCTGCATGCCAAATTTCAGCGCAATCGGAAACAATATTGATTTTCAGACATTGTTACCCCATTTCACCCTCTTAGGGGTGGAATTTTGAAAAAACCTAAAACACGTATTTACTTATTTATGTCCTGAAGCACTTGTGTGAAGTTTCGAATAGAAAAGACTATCTAATAATGTTTCTCCATAGAAACTTTGAACCCCCGTTTCATCCCCTTCAGGGGTGACATTTGAAAAATCCTTTTACAAAGGTAACTAACGTTGTAATCATTATCTGCATGCCAAGTTTTAGCGCAATCCGAAAAAGTATTGATATTCTCACTTTGTTACCCCATTTCACCCTCGTTGGGGTGGAATTTCAAAAAAACTGAAACACATATTTACTTATTTTTTTATTGAAGCACTTGTGTGAAGTTTCGGATAGAAAAGACTATCTAATCTTGTTTCTCCATACAAACTTTGAACCCCCATTTCATCCCCTTTAAGGGTGAATTTTGAAAAATCCTTTCTTAGTACACCCCTACGTACTAAGACAAATATACCCTCCAAATTTCAAGTCTCTACGACCAGCGGTTTAGGCTGTGCGTTGTCTGTCAGTGAGTCAGTATGTCAGGACAAAGATTCTTATAGTATTAGACTAGAAGTGTCCCGCGGCTTCGCCCGCGTTAAAACCTTCTTTTACTTACTTAAAACTTTTCTTTTGTAAAAACGATTCTATCATTAAACAAATCAAATAAGAATTAGCCAAATCGGTTCACCCGTTTTCATGTTATCGCGTGACTAAGGCAATTCGGGATTCATATTTATAAAACCCAAAAACCTAAATTTACAGACTTTGTTACCTACCCCATTTCGAAAAATCCTACAACACGTACTTTATCCCATCTTGTTTCGCCATACAAACTTTGAATCCCCGTTCCCTATCAGGGAGGAATTTTCAGAATATAATTTCTTAGCGGATACCTACGTCATAATAACTATATGCATTCTGAATTTCAGCGCAATCCGAAACAAAATTGATTTTTAGACTTTGTTACCCCAGTTTATCCTCTTAGGTGGCATTTTGAAAAAGTCTGAAACTCGTATTTACTTATTTATTTACAGAAGTACATGTGTGAAATGTCAAATAAAACGACTATCCAAACTTTGAACCCCCGCTCATCCCCTTAAAGAGTGTATTTTAAAAATTCTTTATTAGCGGATACCTAAGTCAAAAGAACTATCTGCATGCCAAATTTCAGCGCAATCCGAAACAATATTGATTTCAGACTTTGTTACCCCACTTCACCCTTTTAGGGGTGGAATTTCAAAATAGCCTGAAACACGTATTTACTTACTTCAGTACTTGTGTTAAATTTCGAATATAAAAGACTATCTAATATTGTTTTTCCATACAAACTTTGAACCCCCGTTTCATCCCCTTCAGGGGTGAATTTTGGAAAATCCTTTCTCAGAGGAAACTAACGTCGTAATAACTATCTGCATGCCAAATTTCAGCGCAATCCGAAACAATATTGATTTTCATACTTTGTTACCCTATTTCACCCTCTTAAAGGTGGAATTTAAAAAAAAAATGAAATACGTATTTACTTATTTTTTTACGGGAGCACTTGTATGAAGTTACGAATATAAAATACTATCTAATCTTGTTTTTCCATACAAACTTTGAACCCCCGTTTCATCCCCTAGAGGGGTGAATTTTGGAAAATCCTTTCTCAGAGAGAACAAACGTCGTAATAATTATCTGCATGCCTAATTTCAGCGCAATCCAAAACAATATTGATTTTCACACTTTGTTACCCCATTAGGAGGGGAATTTAAAAAAAACCTGAAACACGTATTTACTTATTTTTTTTACTAAAGCACTTATGTGAAGTTTCGGATAGAAAAGACTATCTAATCTGGTTTTTACATACAAATTTTGAACCCCCGTTCCATCCCCTTCAGGGGTGAATTTTGGAAAATCCTTTCTCAGTGGGAACTAACGTCGTAATAACTATCTGCATGCCAAATTTCAGCGCAATCCGAAACAATATTGATTTTCACACTTTATTACCCCATTTTATCCTCTTAGGGGTGGAGTTTTACACTTTGTTACCCCATTGCACCCTCTTATGGGGGTAAATTCAAAAAACCTGAAACACGTATTTACTTATTTTTTACTGAAGCACTTATGTGAAATTTCGGATAGAAAAGACTATCTAATCTTGTTTTTCCATACAAACTTTGAACCCCCGTTTCATCCCCCTCAGGGGTGAATTTTGGAAAATCCTTTCTCAGAGGTAACTAAAGTCGTAATAACTATCTGCATGCCAAATTTCAGCGCAATCCGAAACAATATTGATTTTCACACTTTGTTACCCCATTGCACCCTCTTAGGGGTGGAATAAAAAAAAACCTGCAACACGCATTTACTTATTTTTACTGAAGCACTTATGTGAAATTTCGGATAGAAAAGACTATCTAATCTTGTTTCTCCATACAAACTTTAAACCCCCATTTCATCCCTTTAAGGGGTGAATTTTAGAAAATCCTTTCTTAGTACACCCCTATGTACTAAGACAAATATACCCTCCAAATTTCAAGTCTCTACGACCAGCGGTTTAGGCTGTGCGTTGTCTGTCAGTGAGTCAGTCAGTCAGTATGTCAGGACAAAGATTCTTATAGTATTAGATAATATAATATAATATTTTAAACCACCCCGACTGATCTATGTATAATAGCTTTTTCCAATGACTCTAAACACGACATTTAAAATCTGAGCTGTAAGTTGGTAAGGATTTGAGTATTCTGTAGAGTCCAGGAGGCTTCCATGTTCTTACAATATCGTTGAAGAAGAAGATTATCGAATTGAAAGTTGATTTCATAGCGCAATTAACTAGAAAAAGCTCATAATTTTATAACGATTGAACGAATTTTCATGAATCAAATCTAAGAAAACTCTCGATGAAGACATCTATCAAACAAAAAAAAACTATCAATAATAAAAACAAAATCGGTTCATCCGGTTAGGTGCTAAGATGCTACAGACAGACACACGTTAAACGTATATTACCCCTACATTTTGCGTCGGGGAACGCCGTAAGGTTACGGCGGCAGATGTACTCCTTGGTGGTAAACTACTTTTTGGTAGATTTAATGATTCCACTACCACTGTACGAAAATTCATGATTCATGAATGCACATAAAACTTTCATTGGTAGGTATATAGCTAGGATTAGAACCAACGACTGTCGGGTCAGAATCAGGGTAACTATCCTTTACGCCAAAGGGCCGTCCAATAACAATACGTAAGTATTATAAAACAAAGTTCATCACTGCGTCTGTCTGTCTGTTCGCAATAATCTCAATAGCTACTGAACGGATTATCATGCGGTTTTCACCAATAGCCAGAGTGTTTATGAGGAAGGTTTAGGTGCATAATTCGTTAAGGTTTTGTGTAAATTGGATGAAATATGACGATGGTTGTTAAATATGTTCATATTTTATATTCGATGCAACAAACTGATGCAAATTTTGTAGGCATATATGTTCTACCCGTGCGAAGCCGGGGCGGGCTGCTAGTGAGCTATAAGTTGGTGAGGACTTGAGTATTCTGTAGAGTCCATGCTTCCATATTCTTACAATATCGTTGAAGAAGAAGATTTTAGAATTGATCAGACCTATGAAAGTTGATTTCATAGCGCAATTAACTAGAAAAAAGCTCATAGTTTTATATCAATAGAACGAATTTTCATGAATCAAAGCTAAGAACACTCGATGAAGACATCTATCAAACAAAAAAAAACTAAATAATAAAATCAAAATTGGTTCATCCGGCTGGGTGCTAAGATGCTATGCAGACACACAGATACACACGTTAAACGTATAATACCCCTACTTTTTGCGTCGGGGAACGCCGTAAGGTTACGGCGGCAGATGTTCTCCTGGGTGTTAAGCTACTTTTCAACCGACTTCCAAAAAGGAGGATCTCAATTAGTTTTTTTAATATTTTTTTTGTGTGGATGTTACGCGATTACTCCGTCAATTGTGAACCGATTCGAATGATTATTTTTGTAATCGGTAGGGTACGTTTCCGAGGTGGTCCGATTGTAATTTCATCGAGATTTGATAAGTATCTCCAGAGATATGACGATAAACGTCTCAAACTTGCTACTGAAATTGACTCGCGGGGCATTGAAGTCGGTTGTTTTAGTTTTTAAACTATC
The DNA here is from genome assembly GCA_954871355.1 of Cabera pusaria. Lineage (NCBI taxonomy): Eukaryota > Metazoa > Arthropoda > Insecta > Lepidoptera > Geometridae > Cabera > Cabera pusaria. Next base: position 3,202,775 of record OX940912.1, on the reverse strand, counting down.
TTAATTATTGTTAGATTTAATGATCCCACTACCTCTGTACGAAAACCCATGAATGCTGATGATGAATGATTCATGAATGCACATAAAACTTTCATTGGTGGGTATATAGCTAGGATTAGAACCAACGACCGTCGGGTCAGAATCAGGGTAACTATCCTTCACGCCAAAGGGCCGTCCAATATCACTACGTAAGTATCATAAAACAAATTCCATCACTGCGTCTGTGTGTCTGTCTGTTCGCAATAATATCAATAGCTACTGAACGGATTATCATGCGGATTTCACCAATAGCCAGAGTGTTTATGAGGAAGGTTTAGGTGCATAATTCGTTAAGGTTTTGAGTAAATTGGTTGAAATATGACGATGATTGTTAAATATGTTAATATTTTATATTCGATGCTACAACTGATGCAAATTTTGTAGGCATATATGTTCTACCCGTGCGAAGCCGGGCCGGGCTGCTAGTCTTCTATATATATATAAAATTAAAAGTCCTTACCTGACTGACTGATTAACTGATTGACTGAGATATCGACACACAGCCCAAACCGCTGGTCCTAGACACATTACATTTGGAGGTTGTGTTCTTTGTAAAGTTTAAGTATCCACTAAGAAAGGGTAGTTTGATATTATACTCCAAAGAGGGTGAAGTGGAGGGTTGATCTTACCATGAAACTTTTCAATCTCTCGGTTAATTGACTCAAAAATTTGTACACATACTTTTTAATCTAAAATAATGAGTTACGTGTATCACGTGTGTAGTTTTTCCAAAGTCATCCTCTACGCGTTTGCCTGACTTACTGAATGATTGTCTGATATAGCAACATACAGCCTGATCCACTGGCCTTAGAGACATAATATTTAGAGGGTGTGTTCTTTGTATAGTGCTCTCGAAAGTTTACCTCTAAGATGGAAACTGAGAGGTTTAATTTTCTGTGTGTGCTTTTTTAATCTCTGATTTGATTGTCTCGAAAAATGGCACACATAGATAGATAGATAAACACTTTATTTGCACACCAATAAAGAAAATACTTAAGGAAAATACTTATTCTAAGTAATGCAAAGGGCGGTGTTAGACACGACGTTTACCACAGATTTTTTCCAAAATTATCCCCCACGCTTTTGTCTGACTAATATATCAACGCACTGCCTAAACCGCTGATCCCAGACTCTTGATTTGACAGATCTTGAAAATTGGAAAATGGTGTTTAGTGAAGTTTAGGCATCCACCATAAAAGGGCTTTTCAAAATTCCACTCCACAATCTGTCAAGCGCTAGCCTATAATATATTAAAGAAAATGTTTAATCAATGCTAATGAACAGAAAAAGAATATATTATTATTTATAGTAGATAGTTGAACAAATGTTCGACATGATTCTTTAAATTGACACAACTTTTTTATTTATAAACCGACTAGCTGTTACCCGCGGCTTCGCCCGCGTTATTTGAGTCTTTATGACCTTTGAGGTCAAGATCGATGATCTCTTAGGCCAAGTCACCATAGATGACCCTAAAGTCGAACTCAATATCCTCTATTGTTAAATTCATTAATCATTTTGGTTAGGTATACGAAGTTGTGCTGTTTAAATGTTTGACTCAACACAAAAGTTCCTGAATCATCTCTTACAAAGAAAATAAGGTGAATAGCTGCGCGAGCGCAGCGAGAGCTATCATTGCGCGAGCGAACATTTTTTATGACTTTTTATGACCCTGACAAATTTACGACCTAATAATCAACTCACTAAAGATGACTCTTAGGTCGAACTCGATATCGTCTATTGTTAAAGTCATTAATTATTACTTGGTAAACCTAACCAAGGTTTACCAAGTTTTGCTGTTTAAATATTTGAGTCATTCTAATGTATGAGGCTGTTGAAACACGCTATTATACGCTATATAGCGTTATTACTGCGAAAAATTTTTTCCACTTTTTATGACTCTGACAGTTTTTATGACCTACTAAGTCAACACCGATGACACGGTAAAACGTGATATCCACTTATTTTAAGGTTAATAATCATTATGATTATTGAAGGTTGTACTGTTTTAATTTATGACTCGTTTTGATGCATGTGGTTATTAATATACAAAAGTTGCTGAAATATTACCTTCAAAGTTGATAAAATAAATGCTTGCGCGAGCGTAGCGAGCGCTATCACTGCGCGAGCGAAGCGAACGCGGATTTTTTTTACGACTTTTTATGACCCTGACAGTTTTTATGACCTACTAAGTCAACACCGATAACATTAGGGTTAAACGTGTTATCCACTTATTTTAAGGTTAATAATCATTATGATTATTGAAGGTTGTACTGTTTTAATTTATGACTCGTTTTGATGCATGTGGCTATTAAAATACAAAAGTTTCTGAAACATTACGTTCAAAGTAGATAAAATAAATAATTGCGCGAGCCTCGCGAGCGCTAAAAATTTTTTATGACTTTTTATGACCCTGACAGTTTTTATGACCTACTAAGTCAACACCGATGACATTAGGGTTAAATTTGATATCCACTTAATTTAAGATTAATAATCATTATGATTATTGAAGGTTGTTCTGTTTCAATTTATGACTCGTTTTGATGCATGTGGCTATTAAAATTCAAAACTTGACGAAATATTTCCTACAAAGTAGATAAAACAAATGCTTGCGCGAGCGCAGAGAGTGCTATAACTACGCAAGCGAAGCGAGCGCGAAAATTTTTTACGACTTTTTATGACCCTGACAGTTATTATGACCTACTAAGTCAACACTAATTACCCTAACACCCATATGCATAGTTGGTTCCTCAAGATTTCCTCCACTCGAATGTGATTTGACTCAACCTCAAGGATAAAATCGGTATGTAGAAAGAAAAATAAATCCTCGACTTGAGCAAATTCCTCAGTCGAGTCGAGTAATGAACTGTCAAACTCAAGGTACGTCGCGATCTACCTTAAGGTCTCCTCAAAGCTTGTTATCAGCGCTTTCAAAGTTATTTCTAAGGTTATTTCAAGTTAATATATATAATAATAATATAATACATAAATTAATGACGTCATTCCTTCACTCAACCTCGACTCGAACTTACTGGAGGTTCCTCACTGGAGGGTGAAGACGTAACTGAACATACTGATTTCAAGGGTGTTTTTAAGAATTCCTTGAGGTGACCTCGACTAAGGTCGAGTGGAGGAAATCTTGAGGAACCGACTATGCATAAGGGTGTTAGGCTGTTAAAACACGAAAGTTTTTTAAATACTTCCCACAAAGCAGATAAACGCGTTGGGCAAGCAAAGCCAGCGCGTAAATTTTGATGACTTCTAATGATCCTGACAGTTTTATGGCCTAATCAAGACACTAATTAAGTCATTATAGACGAACCTAAGGTCAAACTTTTATGATTATGTTAACTCTATGTAAAGTTAACAAAAAATATATGCACCCTCACTTAACTGCCGAAAAAAAAGTATTCTTTGCCCTTTTATGCCCTATTAAATGTCTTTGTACAAAATGTCATGTGAATCGGTCAAGCCTTTTGGCCGAAAAGAGGCCAAACATATACAAAATTCAACAATAAAAAACTGACAACCGGACTCGATTGTAAAAAAAGTAACCAATATGCTCGGATAATAGACTGTACTCTTGGTCTATGTCTTATTGACTGTCTCTGTACAATTTCAGCTCAATCGGTCAACTCGTTTAAGCGAGAAGAGGTCACACGGTTAAAAAAACTCAATAAAAAAAATATTTACCCAAACTCAACTGTTAAAAAAATATCCTTTGTCGTTCTATGCCCTATTAACGTAATTTGTACAAAATTTGAGCTGAATCGGTCAAAACGATTGCCGCTAAGAGGCAACACATTATTCCATAATAAAATTATGGACACCTGAAATTGCCAGCCAAAAAAAAGTATCCTATGTCTTATTGACCGTCTGTGCACAAAATTTCAGCTGAAATGGTTGACCCGTTTGACTGAGAGGAGGCCACACATTTACAAAGTTAAATAAAAAAAATCTGGACACCTGGACTCGACTGCCAGAAAAAAAGTATCCTATGTGCTTCTATGCCATATGAGCTGTATATGTAGAAAATTTCAGCCGTATCGGTCAAGCCGTTTAGCTGATAAGTGGCCACACATACCCAAAGTTCAATAAAAAAAATCTGGACACCCAGACTCGATAGCCAAAAAAAGCATCCTATATCCTATTCTGCCCTATGAACTGTATACAACATGCCAGGCAAATTGGTCAAGCCGTTTATTCGAGAAGAGGTCTTATATTTACAAAATTCAATTAAATATATCTGGACCCCCCACTCGATAGCCAGAAAAAAGTATTCTTTATCCTATTCTGCCCTATGAACTGTCTTTACACAACATGTCAGACAAATCGGTCAAGCCTTTATTCGAGAAGATGTCTTATATTTACAAAATTCAATTTAAAATATCTGGACCCCCTGACTTGATAGCCAGAAAAAAGTTTTCTATGTCCTATTCTGCCCTATGAACTATCTTTATACAACATGTCAGGCAAATCGGTCAAGCCGTTTATTCGAGAAGAGGTCTTATATTTACAAAATTCAATTAAACATATCTGGACCCCCTGACTCGACAGCCAGAAAAAAAGTATCCTATATTCTATTCTGCCCTATGACATGTATTCACACAAAATTTCTGGCAAATCGGTTTTGCCAGAAGACGATTGTTTTGGGTTTTATTGCATTTTATAAGTCTCAATAATATTTTGAATATCTTAGACAGCGATTTGTTACATTTTTATTTGTATAATAATAATAATTCTATGTATATAGATTAGTTCCGATAAAAACATCTAGATGGCGCCAGGGTCGGTGGAATAGCTCTTCTTGTAAATATTGCTTAAATGTATGAAATCCTGCATCGCGCAAATGATATTTTCCGCGATGTTGGAACCTGATGCACTTGCTTCGTCGTCTAATACCTCATTTACATTCAGCCCCTGCCGCTGCCCCTCGCACTGCCGGCGATAATTTCCTAAATACTGCTGCAGCAGGATCGATAGGAGTGTGTGTTTACATACGGCCCTACCACTCACTTCGCTTTCAAGTTTCGGCAATGGCAGACGTCGAAATAATTAACTTTCTCCTCCAGGCGCTCGGCGAGTACTGAGCGTCGGAGCAGAATGTAAACACGCACTGCCGCTCGCGCTGCCGGTCCTTTGACTTCCCCACAAAAAACCGCCATTTTGGGGAGCGCCGGGCAGCGCGAGTGGCAATGGCAGTGGCATGAGAAGTATCGCGTTTACACACTCGTCCTGCCCACTTCCCTGCTCACTGCGGCTGAATGTAAATGCGACATAATATCTGAAAGTTTGTAATCATTGTAAAAAGTTTCATCTTTATGTATAGATATTCAAAGTCAATGAATTCAATGATGATTAGTATGATTACTAGTAGTCTGGGTTCGAGGATATATATCAATGGATATATATAAAACTGGGTTTGACAATTAATATCAAATGTTTTATTTATAATATATTGCAATACAAAAATGGTTTAAAAATTTAATATTATTAAGAATTTGAGCTTCTAATTTTTTTGTTACTGTATTTACTATTTCTACTTCTATTTTATGTTTTTTAGTTGATTTTGCCTTATCTAAAAGAAGATTTTATGCTTTTGTTTAATTTGTCTTATACCTAATACATAAAACATTGTAGTTTTTTTTGATAATTTTGGTATTTTTATGTAACACATATGCAAATAGTATTAATAAATAATACAATCAAATAATAATATGCCTTCATACAAAATTGATATATATCAAACTTGATATATATCATAAATATCAAAATATCGGATATTTTCGAACACTGCTAGTAGTCTTGTTAATCCCTCCAACTAAGCTAATAGCTAGCTATGCTTGTGTCTGGAGTGGGTTCACGTCAATAGTGCAATGTGTGAGGATCGAACTCACGACCTCTCGATCGCCAGGCCGCAACCTTAGCCATTGGGCTATTGCTGTGTTTACCCACAATTCGTACAATACGATATTTGAGTTATGAAATTCTCACAAGTGATACATATTTTGTATTTTACTGACCGGCATTCACTCGCATTTATTTATCGGCTTATGCTCCCGCGCTGGGGAGCTCGTGCAGCACGCCGCGAGTCACAGCTCTCTTAATCGCTTCCGGGACGAAGACTAAAATCAAGTCGAAACCAATCGGAGCAATAATCCAAAAAATAAACATGAGTGAATTCCGGTTAGTAAAAAATAAAACACGATATTTGTTCTTTGTTAAAACATGAAATGAGGTAGTTAAACGTCATCTCGTGATTCGATGTTTGGGCGAACTTCAACTCTTCACATCTTATTAATATTTCCTTTAATCCGTTGTAGAGAGACCAAGATGCCCCAGAGACGTAAGACCCCGTTCAGTGGTAAAGCTAAAAAGCAGCAGCTACAAAACAAGAAGCAGAGCAAGGTCCTGCTTATGCCATGTAAGTTAATGTATTATTTTTTTTATATCTGATGATTATATCCGTTTGACCACTATCTCACCTGTTGGTAAGTGATGATGCGGTCGAAGATGGTAAGCACGCTAGGCTTAGAATGGGAACTGGCTCTCAAGGATAGCTACTGGAACACATTAGATGTTTTGGCGACAGATTTTTTTACTTGAGAGTGGTATCTGGCCAGGCGGACACTAGATAGTGTCCTACCACCGGGGGTTGTTGGTTTCTTAACGATGTTTTCCTTCACTGGAGGGCCACTGTGAAAAGCGCACATAAATTTTTCTATAGAAAAATCCATTGGTGCACGGCGAAGTTTGAACTCGGTACCACTGGCATCAACGCCGACTGTTCTTCCACTCACAGCACCGGGCCCTCAAATACACAATCTTTCTTTCTGCAATAGTTTAAAACCATCCTTCTATAATTTAAGATTAATTAATAAACTAAAAGACTACAAACGATGCCCTTGTCATTTTCAGTACTAAGTTTGAAGTGTTTATCTTCATAATATCTTTGGAGATACTGAACATATCTCGATAAAATTTAAATGGCCACCTGTGAAGACCTTTTCAAATAAAAAAAGAATTTTCCAAATCAGTTCAGGCGTCTTCGAGTAATCAGTGAACATACATTAAAAAAAACATACATACGAACATATCATCTACATCACAACAATACTCCTGAAGAACCTCCTGCTTTTGTGAAGTTGGTTAAAAAGTACAATTCTTTCGCTATGTTCGAACTTTTAACAATATCTTTCTTTTATTACTGACTGCCAAATTTTAGTTTATAACTGCTTTTATAACTCATGTAAACATTTACCGGAAATTATTTTTCGTCTATTATAATTATTTATAATATAATATATATAATTATTTATATTTGTAATAATTATAATTATTTATAAATTATATATTATAATTCGTCCAAATTGGTCACAACCTATTTTGGACATACTTCTTCTTCAAACTTCAATTGGGTTGACTTACAAGTTTAATTGATTGGGTTGAACCCAATACAAATATACTAGCTGTGCCTGTGACTTCGTCCGCGTGGGATAGTGTCTTTGGGTAACATTAACTAATAAGACACATACTTACTTACTTGGTACTTGGTGCGCGGGCTGGTTTCCGCAACTAGTCCGTTTATCGGCCCTTTTTGCGTGAGGTTGGTAGCGCTTATTCAAGCCACCCGATGTCAGCGAGGAAGGCCAGCAGCTCGCTGATGCCGGTGCAAGCCCCTCGCATCGTCGTCGGTGACCCGAGGAGTGTCCTCCGCTGTGACGCCACGCTACTGCACTCCAGGAGCACATGCGCAGCCGTTTCCTCGGCCTCCATGCAGCCTCTGCATAGACTGTCGGTGATACCTATAGTAAATAGGTGTTTATTAAATGAGCAGTGTCCGGTGACTACCCCGATAACATGTCGGAGTTTTTCACGTTTAAGGTTGAGCAGTTTACGGGAGTATCTCGGGTTTAGTTCCGGGAATGCCTACTTCGACTGCCTACATTCCTTACTACCTGCCCAGTAGTCTTGAAGTTGTTTCCTGATGTTTTCTCGGATCCAGGCTTTGATTTGGCTGAACGGTATAGTTATCATAGGTTCTACTCCTGCAGGGTGCAGGTTAGAACCTCTCCTCGCCAGTTCGTCTACCTCTGGATCCACTGTGGCCCTTTATGCATTGAAGAATGATACGGTTGTGTTTACCAACCTCTTGCAGAAAATGATGGCACTGCACGATCAGCCCCGTCGAGAAGTCATACCTTTGCAGGGCTCGTAGCACAGCTACGCTATCGGAGAGTATTCTTATAGTTTGATCATATACCTTCCTTTGTAGCACTGCTGAGGCCGCCTGAATTATACCTACACATTACGCTTGGGATATGGAGTTGTGTGCGCCCAGGGGTGTTGATATGTGGATGTTGCGGTGGTCTGAAAACGACCCCGCGCCTGATCCTGTGTTCATTTTTGATCCGTCTGTGTATATCCTCACTCCATGTATGTTAGAGTTATCACTGGGATCTTCGTGTAGTTGTATGGTATAGTGTTTTGTGAAAAAGTATTGTTTAGGTACCCTATCATAAATAGACTTCATCATAGTATTAGATGTGGCGATGTCGTTTATTATGTGTGTGGGTTGCTTGGTTATTTAGTTCCCAGAGATTTAATGCTTTTAGCCTGTAGGCAGACGCGGCTGCCTCTTGTTGAATGTGTAGGTGCAACGGGGCTAGACCCATCAAAACCTCAAGCGCTGCTGTCGGAGTGGTTCTCATACAACCTGTAACCGCCACACAAGCTAATCTCTGGAATTTTAATAGTTTGTTTATGCAGGTGTTTAACTTAGTTCTAGGCCACTATACCAGGGCTCCGTAGGAGACAGACGGTCTTATTACTGTATTGTATATATTGGGGACTAAGCCCAAAGATAAAACTATATCTTTGGGCTTAGTCCCCATGTCTTGCCCATCATTCTTCTACATTGCCAGAATGATATGGTGGCCTTATTTATTTTGTTATCATTATGTTTCGCCCAATTTAGTTTGCTATCGAGGGTGACGCCCAGGTACCGCAACTCGTATGACAGTTTTAGTTCGGTGTTGAAGAGGTGCGGCAACGCGTAGCCGCCCAGATTTCTTTTATTCATGAACATAACCAGTTCTGTTTTTGCTGGATTCACGTTTAGGCCATAGTCTATATACCATTTTTCTACGATCTTAATTGCATTGTTCATTAGGTTGCATGTAACGCTAGCAAAATGACCCGGTATTAGTATAGCTAGGTCATCTGCGTATTCTATTGTGAGAAAGCGTTGTTTGTTTAGTTTAGTGATGAGGTCATTTGCAACTATGTTCCATAAGAGCGGTGAGAGGACGCCTCCTTGCGGGCAGCCTTTAGAGTCTAACCATCTGGTGGTGCCTGTTGTCTCTACTTGTACCGCTCTCAGTTGAAGCATGTTGATGACCCATTCTACTAGTGTTTCCTCCACCCTGTGTTTGTCTAGGGCTGCTTTGATACTACTGAAGTTAGTCTTGTCAAAAGCTCCTTCAATATCAATGAAAGCGCCTAGACGGCGGCGCCCGTGCTGAATAGGCAAAGTCGGCTATCCTTTGCCCTCCCGTTTTGGAAGAAATCTGCACCGAAGAGGAGTGTTGCTAAGGGAGCGGTACCAACCCTGACCAGTCCCTGCTCAGCCACCAGGTTAGCTTCATCCTTCCATACGGGGCACCACGTACAGTATAAAATACGTGGGTGATCACCCCTCGCTTGTTATCACTCAATTGGGGATAACAGGCCCACGGAAACAGGCCACATTGTTCCCGTAGCGGACTTGTTGGGATGTTTGGTAGGAAGGTAGGATGGGAAGGATTATGGATGGGTCAGAGTCTCAAGAATAAGAATAAGACACATCAGACCACATTGTTCCCGTAGCGGACTTGTTGGGATGTTTGGTAGGAAGTTAGGATGGGAAGGATTATGGATGGGTGACAGTCTCAAGAATAAGAATAAGACACATACGTATCCCAGCTTCACTGCACCCTACCACGCCATGCGAATCCCTCCCCCTTACCCTCACTTCCACATCCTATCCCCCTCCCCTTCCCCAACACTCCCCTTCCCCGCCCCCACCACTCCCTCTCTTCCCCCACCACTCCCCCCCTCCCCTCTACTCCCCTACCATCCTCGACCGCATCATCATTTACCAACAGGTGTGATAGTGGTCAAATGCTAGCCTATAAAATATTTAAAAAATATTTGATATACAAAAAAACTTTTTGCTTGATTCCAGCGACATCATCATCATCATCAAATGCATATGACGTGTTGTCTCTCAACTATCAACCGAACAGATCTCGTGGAGGCCGAGGAGACGCCAACAAATATGCTCTAAAGTTCTATAGAGAGTCTGATGCTGAAGTCCAAATGAAGAAGGAGCAGGCTTTGTGAGTAAACTGATGTTGATTGATGATTGGCAGTTTCTGTTTACAAAGTTTTATTTTACTTTTTTTATATCTTATAGGCGTTTGACCACTATCTCACCTGTTGGTAAGTGATGATGCGGTCGAGGATGGTAGCACGCTAGGCCTAGAATGGGAACTGGCTCTCAAGGATAGCTGCCGGAACACATTAGATGTTTGGCGACACATTTTCAACAGACTTCCAAGGAGGTTCTGAATTCATCAGTTTATTTATTTTGTGTGTATGTTATGCGATTACTCCGTCAATTGTGAACCGATTCGAATGCTTATTTTTTTAAACGGTAGGGTACATTTCCGACGTGGTCCCATTGTAATTTCATCGAGATCTGATAAGTATCTCCAGAGATATAACGATAAACGTCTCAAACTTGCTACTGAAATTGACTTGCGGGGCATGAGAGTTGGTTGTTTTAGTTTTTAACTATTTTAATTATCTAACTTGAGGCAGACACTAAATAGTCTCCTACCACTATGCGGGGGTTGTTGCGCGGCGGGGATTGAACGCGGTTCCTCTGGCATTTTGATGCCAGAGGAACCGCGTTCAATCCCCGACCATTCTCCCACGTTCACCACCGCGCGCTCACTTAACTTGCCGTGTTAGTATACATGTTTGTGTGAGTCATATTTTGGGAACTAAATTGGAACCACTTCCTGATGCTCAATGGGGGCTACTGAGGTGGCGCTACTGAGTTAAAAAGTCCTGATGACAGCTGTCAAGTCAGTCAGTCAGTCAGCCGGCAATATACAATTATATGTCAAAATTCATGTTTTATGTCAATGTCATAAAAATTGACAATAATTCATAAAAAAAACTAAAATCTTTAAAGCATTTTATACACTTAACAAATATTTAGATAAAAAAAATTGGTTGTCAGTAAAGTAGGTTTACAGACGATAGTTTAACGTGACAACGTCATAACAAAACATCGATGTTCATGTTCATATTCACATTCATACAACAAAACATTGATGAACTCGGCGCATGCGCACAATGAGCGTAACGGGACATTGAGCGTAACGGGACATTTTTCGTACATGCACCCGGTGTTCGAGCCGGTGTTCATCGATTTTTTAGACGTTGTCACCTCAAAAAGTATAAAAAATAGATCGATTTGCATACAGGGTATCATAATGTTAATATTAAATTTTATAAATGTTTTGTATATATCAATTTTATTATACACCTCATCATTGTACATTATGATTGCAAATAAATGATTGAGTATTGAGTAACATAAAAATACTCCATAATTGTTTCAGTAAAGCCCTAAAGCCGGTGCCCGAGAAAGAACTAGAAGTAGATCCGTCGGAGTGCTTCCCACCAGAAATAAAGTTCCCCCAACGACCTGCGTGGGACCACACCATGACTCCGGCACAGCTGGATGCACAGGAACAGAGATACTTCAAGGTAAGCTGGTGGTGATGATATTCATCTGAAACTTTTATTACTTTGCCTGTCGCATGTCGCCGGTGCTTTAGCTTGATTGGTGGATATGATGTATGACATTCAGGTCTAGCTGTGATTGGCGGACGCTTCCGCAGCCATATTTGTATACATGCTAATGTGTCTAATATTTGTCAACCGATTTCCAAAAAAAATGAGGTTTTCAATTCGTCTGTTTTTATTTTGTATGTATGTTACGCAATTACTTTGTCAATTGTGAACCGATTTGAATGATTCTTTTTTTAATTGATAGGGTAAGCTTTCGAGGGGGACAATGGGACCATTGTAATTTCATTGAGATCTGATAAGTATCTCCAGAGTATACACGTCTCAAACTTGCTACCGAAACTGACTCGCGCGGCATGGAAGTCGGTTGTTTTAGTTTTTAAACTATCTTAACTATGTTTGTTTGTTTGCTACGATTTAACTCAAATACTAGCCCAATTTTAAAAAATCTTTCACGAATGGAAAGCTACATTATCAGCGAGTAACATAAGCTTATCTCGGTGTTCTTACGGAAACGAACCAAGCGGGTGAACCCGCGGGGTGCTGCTAGTTTTTTATAAGTGTATGCTTGTGACCCTAACCATCGCGGTCTCGGTGTGAACTGATCCTTAGAGGCTAGGCGAAAAAGTCCTAGTGGACTGTATTTATAACTCTGCCTGTATTTATGTCAATGGCGATCCGAGCGGAAATTTGCGATCTCGCTCTTACATAAACGAGTTGGTATGTGGGAGCGCGATAAAGGTAGGGAAATGTCGCTTAAGAAAATATTGAGTCTGCGTAAACAAGTTTCTGTTTAACTTATCATGCCTAATTAGTAGTTTATAAAACTGTTGCATAATGAGATGTATTAAAACTCAAGTGTGTGGTAATAAACCTAGCACAGGCACAGAATAATGAATAGTACCTACAAGTACAGAAGATGTACTTCCTGCTATCAAAAATACGAGATTAAACCTAGTTACAACGTCGGTATCGTTCAACTCTCTCTTACTGTAAGGTTGAGTGTTGTGAGAAAACTGATTGAATAGTAAAGGCGCGCGTCCGATCGAGAGCGCGTGACACTACTGACTGAACTTGTAGCCAGCTGGCTGCCGCGGAAGGTACTAGCATTTTCATAGCTAAAGCGCGGAGTGTCACAGGCCTGCCTTAGGAGAGGTTTTTAATAGCATCAGGGGTTGTTTTCTGCCAGAAAACTGTAAGGTTATAATAGCGGCATATTGTCTTCTTGATGATGGTGGTAAGCTACTTTTTTGTAGCAAGACTAGCAAGTCAGTCGGAATATTGATGTAATGCTTCAGTAGTGATCTACAATAGTCAAATACTCGTAGAAGGAACGTTCACCCGAGAGACCATAGATGAACGCGCACCATCGAGCGATAACAGGAATGCGGCTCGCGGCCGCTCGCCACATGCGCGTGCGCCGCGGGCCTTTCACTTCAGTACCCTTAGTACGAGTTTTCATACCAAACTCGATATCGTATATCGAGCAAATTTTGTATGAAAAACAGTACAGCGCCTCTAGTGGTTACTACACTTCACTAAATTTAGACCAATCAGGGAGCCAGAATGAGTCGAAAACTATGTGGGATCTGTCAAAAACGTTTACGATAAAAACTCGTACTAAGGGTACTGTGCTTAACTCTGTACGACGCGAGGCGCAAGCCGCTCGATCAGAACAAATCTTTCGTAAATTAATACGTAAAAATAAATATTTTCTAAACAACATTTTTGTAGGTGTTACATTTCAATATCCTAACACCTATACTTCTTTCACCATTACTACAGTACAGACAGAGGTAATCACTTACCATCAGGTGGGGCACTTGTTTAATTGCTGCTTTATCTTTACATAGCATAAAACTTAGTTGCTCCCGCTGTCTGTACGCTTAGATCTCATAAACGACGCAATTAATTTTAATGCAGTTTAAGTGCTAAGTAAGTTCTAAGTTCTAACCAGGATTGAAAGCAGGCAAAGCCACAGGGTTCAGCTAGTATGGGGTCGTCGATAAATCACGTGATGTCCTTTAGTAACTTTTTAACCCCTCTCCCCCTTGGTGATATTTGGTGAGGTTTTATACTACTCTCCCCCGGCTACCCAAAAACTACGTGTATTTTTTTGGTACAAAGCATAATGAGATTTTCAGAATATTATCTTGGTTTAGAAATCGTGCATTCAATTAAAAAATAAATACACGTCATATCTTATTATATCCCCCCCTCTCTTTTTATGATATTTTATGATTTTTTCCGACCCCCCCCCCCCCTTTTGAGCCTCACATAGGACGGTCCCTAATCTATAAAAATATGTTGTATTTCAGAACTATATAGACGGCCTCCAATCATCAGGTCACTGGCAGGAAATATCATACTTCGAGCTGAACCTGGAGACTTGGAGACAGTTGTGGAGAGTCATGGAGATGTGCGATATTCTACTGCTCATCGTTGATGTTAGATATGCTGTGAGTGAGCACTATGACTTATAACTTTCATCCTCAAACTATCATAAAAGAGGCAGACAGATTCGTGCCGAACACCCGAGTGAACGCAAGTTCAGTAATACTAAATGCTTGAGTAATACGCTTCCGCGCTCAGTTTGCTACTAAGCGGCAGCAGGGTCGGACGCTTCCGTGCAGTATTACATCGTAGCGTTGCTTACGTAGTAATCATGCCGTATTGACTATGCCGGACTGAGCGCGGAAACTCATTAGTCAAGAATTTAGTATTACTGAACTTGCGGTCACTCGGGTGTTCGGCACGAATCTGTCTGACTTTTTTATGATAGTCTGAGCTTTCATCATTATACCCAGACCAGGGTCCAGTGGCGCAGTGGGAAAAAATGTCGTCTTTGACGCCAGAGGTACCGAGTTCAATCCCCGCTGTGCAGCAATGGATTTTCCTATCCAAAAATCTATCTGTACATCTCACAGTGGCCCTTCGTTGAAGGAAAACATCGTTAAGGAACCCCCGCATGGTGGTAGGACACTATCTAGTGTCCGCCTGGCCAGCTACCACCCTCAAGTTAGAAGATCCGTCGCCAAACATCTAATGTGTTCCGGCAGCTATCCTCGAGAGCTAGTTCCTATTCTAGGCCTAGCGTGCTACCATCCTCGACCGCATCATCACTTACCAACGAAGATGAGATAGTTGTCAAATGCTAGCCTATAGCTATATGATATAAAAAAATACATGATGGTGACTTTGAAACTTACCATCTTGTGGGTCGTCAGCTTGTTTGCCCACTATTACATTAATAAACTGGCCAAGTGCAAGTCAGACTCGCACTAGTAGGGTTCCATACCACACTACTATATTTTATAAGATCGAGCAAAAATACCACTATCATTTTTCGCCAGCAAAAATAATAATTAATTGACATTTTATTTCTTATAACGCCATCTAACGTCTAACAAAGGTGTTAGGGATCGACATTTTAATATAACGCCATCTATGGGACGTTTACCTAACTAAGCGTTCATAGAATCAAGAAGAATCAAGAATCAAAGCATTTATTCAGTATGTAGGCAGTATAAATATACGCACATATACACGTCAAAATCATAAATCATATCACCAATTATCAAGTAAACATAGCAAAAGCAGAATTTAACGCTTTGAATTAGAAAAAAAAAGTAATGAACCATTCAGCTGTCATCCAATCGTTTACGTCAAAATATTTAAAAAAAAAAGTAAGTACGTTAAAACCAACCATACATGTAACTGTGTGTTTCAGTACATCAGGCAATTTTTATATTAAAAAAAATAAAAAAAGTGAAATAGTGAAACATAACTTAGAGAAACGCATACCGATCACATCATAATCCGAATGGAACTGATAGTCCGTCTGTCAGCTGCATAATATTGTTTAAATAAAAATAAACATGGCAAGCCTAGAAAGAAAATCCGCGGCCAAAAGGGGAAAACTGAATGGCTGTTGAATCTACCAGTGTTTCGGAAATACTCCCATCAGAGAAGAAACACCAAGAAACTCTATGGGACTTGTCTTGTCATTTTATCTTTTTTTAAATTAATTGTACATGTCAGCTTTAAAATTTTAACAATATATTAATAATTATAATACAATTTATATTTGTTCTTGGAACTTGGGGCATTCAGGCCATGCATTTTTGTCATCCATATAGTCACCTATTGTATAGTATGATTTTTTCATCAAATTGGATTTTACATAGATTTTAAATTTGCTCATAGGCAATTGATCAATATCTTTAGGAAGCTTATTGTAAAAGCGTATACAGTTCCCCATGAATGAACCGCTAACTTTCTGCAGTCTGAAATTAGGTATAATTAATCTATTTTTATGTCTTGTATTAAAATTATGTAGTACATCAGACCTTTTCTTATAATCATTTATATTCTTGCGTATGAACATAATAATTTCATCATAATATTTTCCTAAATGTATTGACATGCCACTATTAGAATTTTAATTTCCTTAAATTTTTCACGAAGTGAATCTCGTGACCTCATCTATACTAATATTATAAAGAGAGAACATTTGTATTTTTGTATTTTTGTATGTTTGTAATGAATAAGCTCAAAAACTACTGAACCGATTTAAAAAATTCTTTCACTAATACATAGAATGGACTTTCGGAATGAAAATAGGCTATATATTATCCCGTTTAAATCAAAGGTACATTCGTGGAGACCTAATTTGCAACCTAAGTCGGCAAATAAACGGTCGAAAAAACACGTTTCTTACGAACGCTGCTTAATTGAAAATAGATAGAAGAATATTTTCTATGCAAGAGTTGTACAACTTAATAAGACCTACAAAAAAGTCCGCGACAGTATATGTCTATCTCTTAAGGTTGACTCACAGTAACCATTTTAATGTTAAAATTTTTGTTAAAAAATATTACATAACTTCCAAGGCTATTTTCAAGTATATAGTATTAATCCTTATCCAAATAATTACGTTAATTAGCTTGGCCACATATTATAGATTAAAATTGTCCTTTACAGTATATAATTCAAATGAAAACTCTAGAAGATATCACGAATTTCACAAACACGCATTGCAAAATTAATAAAATATTTGCAGTGAAACCACAGATTAGGTCATAGTTACTACGAAAATATTGTTATAAGCTTAGCTATGCTGTAGATCCCCACCGATCACAATCAATTTGAAGTCAACATAGTATAATAATATGATCTATTGTATAAAATAATATTCATCTATGTATATAATAATATAATATAATATTTTAAACCACCCCGACTGATCTATGTATAATAGCTTTTTCCAATGACTCTAAACACGACATTTAAAATCTGAGCTGTAAGTTGGTGAGGATTTGAATATTCTGTAGAGTCCAGGAGGCTTCCATGTTCTTACAATATCGTTGAAGAAGAAGATTTTCGAATTGATCAGACCTATGAAAGTTGATTTCATAGCGCAATTAACTAAAAAAAAGCTCATAGTTTTATAACGATTGAACGAATTTTCATGAATCAAAGCTAAGAAAACTCTCGATGAAGACATCTATCAAACAAAAAAAAAACTATCTATACTAATATTATAAAGAGATAACATTTGTATTTTTGTATGTTTGTAATGATTTGGCTCAAAAACTACTGAACCGATTTATAAAATTCTTTCACTAATATATAGAATGGACTTTCGGAATGAAAATAGGCTATATATTATCCCGTTTAAATCAAAGGTACATTCGTGGAGACCTAATTTGCAACCTAAGTCGACTAAAAAACGGTAAAAAAAATACACGTTTCTTACGAACGCTGCTCAATTGAAAATAGATAGAAGAATATTTTCTATGGAAGAGTTGTACAAATTAATAAGACCTACAAAAAAGTATTTTAAGTATATGGTATTAATCCTTATCCAAATAATTACGTTAATTAGCTTGGCCACATATTATAGATTAAAATTGTCCTTTACAGTATATAATTCAAATGAAAACTCTAGAAGATATCACGGGTTTCACATACACCCATCGCAAAATTAATAAAATATCTGCAGTGAAACCACAGATTGGGTCATAGTTACTACGATATTAATATTATTATAAGCTTAGCGATGCTGTAGATCCCATCCGATCACAATCAGTTTGAAGTCAATATAGTATAATAATATATTTTTACTGTATAAAATTCTATTGTATAATATAGTTATGATCTATATATAAACCACCCCGACTGATCTATGTATAATCTTTTCAATAAAAGCATTCCAATGACTCTAAACACGACATTTAAAATCTGAGCTGTAAGTTGGTGTGGATTTGAGTATTCTGTAGAGTACAGGAGATGTCCCAGCATCAGGTCAATGCTTCCATGTTCTTACAATATCGTTGAAGAAGAAGATTTTCGAGTTGATCAGACCTATGCAAGTTGATTTCATAGCGCAATTAACTAGAAAAAAGCTCATAGTTTTATAACGATTGAACGAATTTTCATGAATCAAAGCTAAGAACACTCTCGATGAAGACATCTATCAAACAAAAAATATCAATAATATAATCAAAATCGGTTCATCCGGTTGGGTGCTAAGATGCTACAGACACAGATACACACGGTAAACGTATATAATATATATAATATTTATCTTTGATCCCATGATTTGATTGATTTTGATTCAATGATCCCACTACCTCTGTACGAAAACCCATGATTCATGAATACACATAAAACTTTCATTGGTAGGTATATAGCTAGGATTAGAACCAACGACCGTCGGGTCAGAATCAGGGTAACTATCCTTTACGCCAAAGGGCCGTCCAATATCACTACGTAAGTAATATAAAATAAAGTCCAGCACTGCGTCTGTTCGCAATAATCTCAATAGCTACTGAACGGATTATCATGCGGTTTTCACCAATAGCCAGAGTGTTTATGAGGAAGGTTTAGGTGCATAATTCGTTAAGGTTTTGTGTAAATTGGTTGAAATATGACGATGATTGTTAAATGTGTTAATATTTTATATTTGATGCAACATTTTGTTGGCATGTTCTACCCGTGCGAAGCCGGGGCGGGCTGCTAGTCAATAATAAAAACAAAATCGGTTCATCCGGTTAGGTGCTAAGATGCTACAGACAGACACACAGATAGACACGTTAAACGTATATTACCCCTACATTTTGCGTCGGGGAACGCCGTAAGGTTACGGCGGCAGATGTACTCCTTGGTGGTAAGCTACTTTTTGGTAGATTTAATGATTCCACTACCACTGTACGAAAACTCATGATTCATGAATGCACATAAAACTTTCATTGGTAGGTATATAGCTAGGATTAGAACCAACGACCGTCGGGTCAGAATCAGGGTAACTATCCTTTACGCCAAAGGGCCGTCCAATATCAATACGTAATTATTATAAAACAAAGTTCATCACTGCGTCTGTCTGTCTGTTCGCAATAATCTCAATAGCTACTGAACGGATTATCATGCGGTTTTCACCAATAGCCAGAGTGTTTATGAGGAAGGTTAGGTGCATAATTCGTTAAGGTTTTGTGTAAATTGGATGAAATATGACGATGGTTGTTAAATATGTTCATATTTTATATTCGATGCAACAAACTGATGCAAATTTTGTAGGCATATATGTTCTACCCGTGCGAAGCCGGGGTCGGGCTGCTAGTACTATATATAGAGCGAATAGCTCGTTTCTGCAAAACAAATATTGATTGGATTTCAGCGGCTTTACCCCACAATAAAATGCCATAAGACATTATACTGTGGAAGTAGCTGAAATAGACCAATCTTACAGTGGCTTCGTCCGTTAAAAATCTAATTTTACGTACTGCATATGCAGCGGAGCGATATTTGAGAACCCAATTGAAGCTTAGAATCAAGGGTGATGCCCAAGAATGTTGTGGATTCAACAAGTTCTTATGGTTCATCATTTATTAATATGCTTCTATTTAGGATACCCTTTCTTACATTTGGTAGAGATAAATTAATACATTTAGTTTTTTTTGCGTTTAACAATAAGTTATTGGGTGTAAACCAATTCAGAACCTGTGTTATTGATTTGTTTACATCGTCAAAGTTAGGTGTAGTCCTATCTATTTTGAACATCAAGGAAGTATCATCTGCGAACAAAACAATATCACATAGGTTCTGTACGAATGACGGTAAATCATTGATATAAACTAGAAATAAAAAAGGTCCTAGGATCGATCCCTGCGGGACTCCCATTTTTTGAGGGATCCAGATGACCTGACGCCATTAACTTCAACCATCTGTGTTCTATTACAGAGGTATGATGATACCAGATCAAGTGCCTTACCTTCAACACCGTAGTATTTTAATTTGTAAATTAGTGTTTCATGACGGACACAATCAAATGCTTTTGATAGGTCACAGAACACGCCAATAGCATCTTGTGCTTTCTCCCATGCATCAAATATATGTTTAAGAAGACCTATTCCTGCATCAGTAGTAGAACGCCCTTTAGTAAATCCAAATTGTTTGCTATTTAAAAGATCATTCATGTTAAAATGTGTTAAAAGCTGGTCTAATATTACTTTTTCAAAAATGTTACTCAATGCCGGTAGTATAGAGATTGGTCTATAGTTAGATGGATCATTTTTGTTCACTGATTTGAATAAAGGAATCAATTTACTTTTTTTCATTAAATCCGGGAAGACACCTTGATCAACGCATCTGTTAAAAATAAAAGCTAAGTATGGGCTAATAACAGTAATAATGTAACGAAGAACTGTGGTTGACATTCCCCACAGGTCCTTGGTATTCTTTTGTTTGAGCATTTTAAATGTTTTCACAATTGAGTCTGCAGTTACGTGTTTGAACTGGAACAAGGTATCACATTTATTTACACACTTTGATAATATAGAATAAGCATCAGCGGGACTAGAATTTAAGGACTGAGTGGTAGTAATGGGTACTTGAGAGAAGAACTCATCAAATGTATTGGCAACCTCATTACTATCCATGATTAATTTATTGTTAACTTTTAAGATGATCTTACTGTCTCTTTGTTTTATTTTTCCAGTTTCAGTATTGATGATTTTCCATATTGTTTTTATTTTATCATCAGCATGCTTAATTTTTCTACTAAAATGCAAAGATTTTGCTGTCTGACAAACCACTTTAAAAGTTTTGGAATATAATTTTAAGTGATTTATGAATTTAGTTTCCCGGCCGCCCTGCTATTCCTGACCACGGCGGCGGTCACGGTAACGGCAGGGCAGGGGGTGCTAAGAATCCCCGGGCTACGGTAGGCCGCCAGAAAAAACTGACCCTCGCAACCTATAATGGACGCACGATTCGGCTGGACGATCATCTGGCGCAGCTGGAGGAGGAGCTGAAACACATAAGATGGCACATACTGGGGCTATGTGAAGTCCGAAGACAGGGAGAGGACACCATAACCTTAGAATCGGGCCATCTTATGTACTACAGAGAAGGAGATCAGCCATCCCAAGGCGGCGTCGGGTTTCTGGTCAACAAGGTTCTCAGTGACAACGTTGTAGAAATCTCCAGTGTGTCGACCAGGGTAGCGTACCTCATAATTAAGTTAACCAAGAGGTACAGCCTCAAGGTTATCCAGGTCTACGCACCGACCTCGACACACTTGGATGATGAGGTGGAGAGCATGTATGAAGATATCTCCAGAGCTTTACACACCACCTCCAAGGCTCACTACAACGTTGTCATGGGAGACTTTAACGCCAAAGTGGGAGTACAAACTTGCGGCGAATCGTCTATAGGACCACACGGATTTGGGAGTAGGAATCACAGGGGACAAATGCTCGTCAATTTCCTCGAGAGGGAGGGGCTTTTCTTGATGAACTCGTTCTTCAAGAAACAGCCCCAAAGGAAATGGACGTGGCAAAGCCCCGACTTTGTGACTAAAAACGAGATTGACTTCATCATTACGGACAAACGGCGCATATTCAGAGACGTCTCAGTGATCACTAGGTTTAATACTGGAAGTGATCACCGACTGGTACGAGGCACTCTGGATATCGACTTTAAAGCCGAGAGATTCCGATTGATGAAGTCTACGCTCCGTCCGAACCTACTCCAAACCGTTGTTGGGTCCGAAACATTGCAATTAAAATTGGAAAATCGATTCGCTGCCTTGGAAACCACAGATGACGTAGACCAGAAACTCGAAGAAGTGGTGGAAATCCTCAGGGATGAAGGGACGAAGTTTTGCGAGAGCAAGCGTACGGGCAAAAAGTCCAAACTCTCGGCAGAAACACTTCGGCTAATGGAAGAGAGACGAACAGACCCTTTGTCAGCTTTGTCAACTAACCTGGTGCGCAACAAATCCATAAAGAAGCTGGTACGACGCGACCTCCGATCCTCTAACACGCTCTTGATTAAAGAATCAATTGAGCAGAATCGGGGGTCGAAAGTGTTCGTCCAGCCTCTGGGTAGAAGCCACCTCACAAAGCTGACAACGTCAACGGGGAACGTCGTCGCATCCAAGCCGGAGATTCTGTCGGAAGTCGAAGACTTCTACGGCAAGCTCTACGCATCGCATGCTTCAAGGCCCGAACCCGATACTGAGGATTCTAGAGCCACCTTAACCCGCCACTTCACAGAAGATCTGCCCGAAATTAGCCGAGACGAAATCGTGATGGCCCTTAAACAACTCAAAAATGGAAAAGCCCCAGGAGAAGACGGAATCACAACGGAGCTTTTAAAAGCCGGAGGAGCTCCAGCAGTTCAACAGCTTCAGCAGCTATTTAATTCCGTTCTTTTTACTGGGAGAACTCCACAGGCATGGAACAGAAGCATGGTGGTTTTGTTTTTCAAAAAAGGAGACAAAACCCTATTGAAAAACTATCGCCCGATTTCGCTTCTGAGCCATGTCTACAAGCTGTTTTCAAGGGTCATCACGAACCGTCTTGCGCGAAGACTCGACGAGTTTCAACCTCCGGAACAGGCCGGGTTTCGAAGCGGTTACGGCACCATAGACCACATCCACACGGTGCGGCAGATTGTACAGAAGACCGAAGAGTACAATCGGCCCCTGTGCTTAGCATTTGTGGACTATGAGAAGGCCTTTGACTCAATCGAAACCTGGTCTGTTCTCGAGTCCTTGCAGCGTTGCCAAGTCGACTGGCGATATATCGAAGTGATGAGATGTCTATATAATGCCGCAACGATGACTGTACAAGTACAGAACCAGCGAACTAAACATGTCCACCTGCGTCGAGGAGTGAGACAGGGGGACGTCATATCCCCGAAACTGTTCACTAACCCCTTGGAGGATATGTTTAAGACGCTGGACTGGAAAGATCGTGGCATTAATACAACGGCAGGTACATCTCTCACTTACGATTCGCAGATCATTATCGTCATTATGGCAGAGACGCTGCAGGACCTACAAAGGATGTTAAATGGCCTAGCTGATTTTTCTCGTAGCATCGGTCTCCGGATGAATTTGGACAAAACCAAAGTCATGTACAACGAGCACGTTGTTCCGGAACCGATTGCCGTAGATGGAATCCCACTCGAAGTTGTCACTAAGTATGTTTACCTAGGGCAAACGCTCCAACTAGGCAAACATAACTTCGAGAAGGAAATCCAGAGAAGAATTCAGCTGGGCTGGGCAGCATTCGGAAAACTCCGTCGAGTCTTCTCGCCGCCGATACCACAGTGTCTAAAGACAAAAGTCTTTAACCAGTGCGTCCTACCTGTAATGACATACGGAGCCGAGACGTGGACACTCACAGTCCGACTGGTCCACCAGTTTAAAGTCGCTCAGCGAGCTATGGAGAGAGCTATGCTCGGTATTTCTCTGCGGGATCGAATCCGGAACGAAGTAATTCGCCAGAGAACGAAAGTTATCGACATAGCTCAACGGATTAGCAAGCTGAAGTGGCAGTGGGCTGGTCATATCTGCCGCAGGACTGATAACCGTTGGGGCAGACTTGTCCTAGAGTGGAGACCGCGAATCGGCAAACGTAGCGTAGGACGTCCTGTGACCAGGTGGAGCGACGACATACGCAAAGCGGTGGGCAGTGACTGGAAGAGAAGAGCCGAAGATCGGGCTCAGTGGCGCATCTTGGGAGAGGCCTACGTCCAGCAGTGGACTGATACAGGCTGATGATGATGAATTTAGTATTGTGTACATTAATTTGTTTTTGTGAGTATAAGTCGTACAAATTGTTTCTACTTTTGTAAATACCAGGAGTAACCCAGTCATCGAACCGAATTTTTCCACCTCTTGTAATAGTTTTAAATTTAAAAATATTATTGAACTCTGCACCCAACATTTGAGATAAATAGACGATAGATATATATGGCGTGAAATGCCGAAAAAAAAACGTTTCTTGTATGGGGACCCTCTATTATTTTTAACTTTATTCTGTTTTTAGTATTTTTTGTTATAGCGGCAATAGAAATACATCATCTGTGAAAATTTCGACTGTCTAACTATCACGGTTTATGAGATACAGCCTGGTGACAGACGGACAAATAGACAGACAGACAGACGGACAGCGGAGTCTTAGTACAGTCCCACAAGTATAACTTGGCGGTGGTGGTTTTTGGAACTAATTCCGCTCTCTTGAAACTGTGAGTTTGACGTTTGAGAGATTACCGCGACATTATTGTTAATAAATCTGCTACATTAAAATAGTTCAATAATGCCAAAAGTAATTAAAAGTGGTTTAAGAGAAACTGTTATTAAAGTACAAAGTAAAAGCACAGTGGCGCACAGCCGCGCCAAGTTATACTTGCCGGACTGTAATAGGGTCCCGTTTTACCTTTTTGGGTACGGAACCCTAAAAATAATCATAACCAGCTAGTATCAGTCTAACAGGGATGCTTAAATGGTTAATACATGTAGAGAGGATGGATGAAGGAGGATTGACGAAACAGATTTATGAGAAGAGTGTGAATGGGCCAGCCGGTAGAGGCCGACCTAGGCGAACGTATTTTTTGTGAAATTAACATTCATTAATTTTTAGGGTTCCGTGCCTTCAAAGGAACCTTGTAGGATCACTTTGTTGTCCGTCTGTGTCTATCTGTCCGTCTGTCCGTCTGTCTAGAACCTTTATCACCGGTACTATTACTCCGATACCTTAACAGGTATCAAGTTGAAACTTATACTAAATACTCGGGTCTACGGTATCTCTCGGCTGTGAAAAAAATCAAACCTGTAAGTCAACGCGATCAAAAGATATGACCGTTTATGTCGCATATTTTCGCATATCTTGCGATATCACAAGGTGATCAAAACCTATAGGGTACTTCCCGTTGACCTAGAATTATGAAATTTGGCAAGAAGCAAGGTCCTGAAGCGCTTATATAGGAATACATCTGAAAACCGTATAAATGTAGTTAAATAACAAAAATAAGTGAATTTACTATTACAAATTGATTATTTGCGGTTAGTGCAGTATATTTTCTATGGATTTAATTGCAAAGTTAAGTTTGCTCATTAAACTAGTCTGAGAAGATGGTACGGAAGCCTCGGTGGGCGAGTCCAACTCGACTTGGTCGGTTTTAAGGGTTCCGTAGTCCTGACAAGGAACCCTTATAGTTTCGTCATATCCGTCTGTCTGTCTGTCTGTCTGTTCGAGGTTTTGCTAAGAGACCGTTAATACTAGAAAGCTGTAATTTTGTGGGGGTATGTAAATAAATGACGCCGACAAAGTGCTGAAATAAAATTTTGAAAAATATTTTTTTTAGGGTAGCTCCCCTATATGAGAAGTAGGGATGATTTTTTTTTTCATCATCTACCCCATCGTGTGACGTATCGTTGAATAGGTCTTTTAAAATGACTTAAGGGTTGCTACTACCATTTTTCGATTGAATGCTCCATTTACGAAATATTAAACTTTAAAGTGCAAATTCGTGATAATAGCGCATTTCATGAACTTTAAAGAAAAATTATAGCGGTTAAAATAACTTTATTAGTTTAGCAGTAATGGTCGTTGAACTTGGGTGTTGGATAATTTTGTACCAAATACAAAATCCTTAGAAAAAATCCTTTAAAGTGACAAAGACGGAGTACCTAGTTGCTTGTTTATAACGGGTAACGACTTGCATTGAATAACAGGCTACTACGGAACGCTACACTGCGCGTGGCCTGACACGCACTTGGCCGGTTATTTTTCATTCAATACAGTGTTTTAATTCCAGGGTATGATGTTTCCTCCATCCCTCTACAACTACATAGTAAAAGAACAGCGTAAGGATATGATCCTGGTGTTGAACAAGTGCGACTTGGTGCCGCCTGCTGCTGCGGTCGCGTGGAAGCAACACTTCGCCGCCACCTACCCTGGCTTGGAGGTGGTTTATTTTACCACCACTCCGGGGTACAACTTGAGAGGAGGGACGCAGGATAAGGGTGGTAAGTTTGCGCAGACATTTTTGTGTCGTTGATTGTTTGGTTTAAAAGCTGCAACTGTAGGGGCTAAACTGCAATTTCAGTGACCATTCTTGGCCTAGAGTGTTCAACATATTCGACTACATCATCACTTACCATCAGGTGCGATAGTGGTCAAACGCTAGCCTATCAGAGATTAAAACAAAATCTAGTAAGCTACTGACAAAGCTGTAATTCTAATTTTAATGTAATTGCTGTAATTTTAATGTAAGAATTTCTAGTGACTAAGCAGTATTTCTAGTGACGAAGTTTATATTTTTCTAGCGGACAAAAAAAAAAACTTGTTTATTTTGTGACAAATCTGGTTACTTATAAGTCTGGTGGTTTAGTGACATTCATAGTTATTCATAGACGAAGCATATCTCTAGTGGAAACGCTAAATCTAGCTAAATCTATAGTAAAAAAGCGTTAAGTATAGTGAGAAATGTAACATATTTTAACAACATAATAGAACCGACTTCAAATGCTGCGTTAGTCATTTTCAGTACTAAGTTAGAGGCGTTTTATTAAGAACATCTTCCTTTTTAGGGTTCCGTACCCAAGGGTAAAACCCTATTACTAAGACTCCGCTGTCCATCTGTCTGTCTGTCTGTCCGTCTGTCACCAGGCTGTATCTCATGAACCGTGATAGTTAGACAGTTGAAATTTTCACAGATGATGTATTTCTGTTGCCGCTGTAACAACAAATACTAAAAACAGAATAAAGTTAAAAATGATTGAGGGCCCCATACAAGAAACGTGTTTCTTTCGGCATTTCACGCCATCTATGAACGCTTAGTTAGTTAAACGACTCATAGATGGCGTTATATTGAAATGTTGATCCCTAACACCTTTTTAGACGTTAGATGGCGTTAATTATTATTTTTTGCTGGCGAAAAATGATAGTGGTATTTTTTGCTCGATCTTATAAAATACTGTAGTGTGGTACGGAACCCTACTAGTGCGAGTCCGACTTGCACTTGGCCAGTTTATTTTACCCGACTTCGCAAAAAAGGACGAGGTTCTCAATTCGTCTGTATGTTTTTTTTATATATTTTTTTTGTGAGGACGGTTCAAAGGTATGTTCATTATTTTCCGGGACAGAAATATTAATTTTGTTAACAAATTATTATATAGAAGTGGTTTTTGAGAGTCAGTTCCCATTTTAGGCCGAGCGTGCTACTATCCTCGAATTCATCGATACTTACCAATAGTTTGATCGTAGTGGTCAAACCTATATTGCCTTTAAAAAAAACCGGCCAAGTCGAGCTGGACTCGCCCACCGAGGCTTCCGTACCAACTTCTCAGACTAGGTTAAAGAACAAACTTAACTTTGTAGTTCGATCCATTGTAAATGTATCGCACCAACTACGAATAATACGTTTGTAATAGTAATAAATATACAATTTTTTGTTATTAAACATCATATTTACGGTTTTCAGATTTATTCCTTTATAACTACCTCACGACCTTGCTTCTTGCCAAATTTCATGATTCTAGGTCAACGGGATATATACCCTATAGGTTTGGTAATAATTTTGTTTAGGGTCGCTGATTCAGTGGATTTTAAATTATTTATTATGTTTGAGATTTGTTTAATGGAGACCTTTTTTAATGGTTACAGTGAGAGTCGTACAGTTAATTTAATGTAATATCAGATAATAAAATCTACGTTTTAGGTGTTGCTAGGCTCTAAACTAACACAGATAAATAATTATCGCTTAATTCCGTAACAAGGTTTTCTACCTAAAACCTATAGGATACTTCCGGTTGACCTAAAACTGTCAATTTTGGTTAAAAACAAGGTCTTACAGCACAAGTAAAGGAAACTTATAGATTTAAGACGGGAATTTAACGTGACTTACGCGATGTCGATATAGCGATCGACATATGTTTCGGCCTCATCCGGAGGCCTTCTTCAGGATCTCGAGTGCGGGGCGCTCGCCAACGCGTTCAGCCTCGCACTGCGGGCTGCTGCTCGTGCAGCGCGGGCGGGATATCGACATCGCGTAAATCACGTTAAATTCCCGTCTTAAATCTATAAGTTTAAAATGAACGTGAGTTTTTATAAGTAGAGGAAACATTCCGAAAAATAAAAAGAGTTGAAAATTATTACTTACATACAAGTTTTCACGAAAATCTAAATTTGACCATATCTTTTTATCGTGCTGACTCAGGACCTTGATTTTTATACACCTAGTAGGGACTATAGACCTCAGTATCTGGTATAAATTTCAACTTGCTAGGTCCACCCGTTCCTGAGAAAATCGGTGGTGACACACGGACAGACAGACAAGAAAGTGATCTTATAAGGGGTCCTTTTTTACCCTTTGAGGTACGAAACCCCTAAAAAAGCCTGATTAGTCTGGTCACAAATCTGGTAAATTAGTGTCAACTAAAGCTCCTACGACTAAAAATTAACTTCACAACGATAATGTCCTCAGGTCTTCAAATCCGTCGTCGTAAAGGCAGACAGCGCATGTGTGTAGAGGGAACCACTCAGATACTGGAGGCGTGCAAGAGGATCGTGCGTGAGGAAGTGGATCTCTCCTCCTGGGAGCAGAAGGTCAGAGAGGAGATGCAGCAGGAGACAGATGATGATGACGTCGAAGTTGGTGAGTCTACATGTTGATAGATTATGGGATAATGCTAAAAGTATCTATAGAATCATCGGCATTTTTATGGTCTGAATGCCATATCACTCTATGTAAGGTAGTTGTTAGATAAGCGGTGTATTTGGTAGATACTCGAAGTGGTTGGTGGATATGCTAGGTAGTTCATAGATACTGAAGGTAGATTGACGGTACATACTTGAGGTAGTTGGTAGATATAGTAGGTAGTTCATAGATACTTGAGGTAGATAGGCAGTACATACTCGAGGTCGTTGATTTGGTGGATATGGTTAGTAGTTCATAGATACTCGAGGTAGATAGATGGTACATACTCGAGGTAGTTGGTATTTTGATATTGGTTGATTGTTTTTTTTTATTTATTAGTTGATTTGATGGTAGGTTGATATTAGGCATGGACGTTATAGCTACTTTTATTTCACTATCACGTCGTGAAGTTATGTTTTTTAATCACTGTTACATCGCTTCGCTCTGAATTCTACTATATAATCCTTCACCCCGCTCTGAATTCTACTCTAGAATCCTCCGCTCCGTTCTGAATTCTACTCTGGAATCCTTCACTCCGCTCTGAATTCTACTCTAGAATCCTTCACACTACTCTGCATTCTACTCTAGAATCCTTCACTCCGCTCTGAATTCTACTCTAGAATCCTTTGCTCTGCTCTGAATTCTACTCTAGAATCTTTTGCTCTGCTCTGAATTCTACTCTAGGAGCCACATATTTTGACTAAGGTGTACCCCTTGTACAGTTAGTGCGTGTAAAGCTAGAAGCTTGGCTCTAGGTACATGAGATCTCATAACTTTTTGACAGTGCGAGCTGCATGGTCTCGTCTTGGGAACATTTTACATGATAATTTATGATCGTACAGAACAAAAAAACCGACTTCACATGCCGCGCTAGTGAAAATATCCACTAGCCATAATGATGTCGAGGTATCAAATTTGTTTATATTGTTTATCCGCATATCTCCGGAGATGATTATCAGATATAGATAAAATTTGAATGGCACCAAACGGGAGGCATAATCTCTTAAACAAAAAAATAATGTTTCTTATCGGTTAAGATTTGACGGAGTTCTGAGGTAACAAACAAAAAAAAAATATAAAAAACAGTCGAATAGAGAACCTCCTCCTTTTTTGTGCAGTCGGTTAAAAATGTTTTTAGCGGGATATAATATACATACATACATAGATACAATCACGCCTTTTTCCCGTTGAGGTAGGCAGAGACTACTTCTTTCCACATGCTACGATCCTGACATACCTTTTTTTTATTATGTATAGGCAAGCGTTTGACCACTATCTCACCTGATGATAAGTGACGATGCGGTCGCCTCCTTCCACTTTCATGAGCGCCTTCATACATACTCGCCGGTTATAGGTACTTCTGACTTGGCCTTTCTTTAAAACGTCTCCGATCTGGTCGTGATATAATATACAATCTACTACGTAGTTACATACACGTAATATAAAAGGATGGTTCACTGCAGATATTTGACAAATTCAATTTAATATATCTATAATAATAATAATATATATATATAAATCCGTATGCTTTAACCATAAGGTTGTAATTGCTTTGTAGAACAAAACGGCTCAATTGGCCCCCCACCGGGGTGGGAGTGTGTCCTTGTCTAACAATCTGCTAGTCCTATGTATGTTCTATACTATATGTATGGTACATATATAAGTTGTCCATACAAAAGAAACGGACAAACTTCGATCAAGGTCGGTCTCATGGGGGCCGGAGTACGCGATCGAGTTTAATATGTAGCAGGTCTGTGACTACGTATTATTGTTTCAGGTGAAACAATCCTCCAAAAGCCGGACACGTCTTTCTACACCCACGAACGGTTCAAGAATGGCGAGCTGACGATAGCTTGTTGCGGCCAACCCAACGTCGGCAAGTCTTCTCTGATGAACGCCGTGCTCGGCAAGAAGCGGCTCAGTGTGTCGCGGACCCCGGGACATACCAAGCACTTCCAGACCATATATACCACGCCACAGGTACACTATACATAATAAGGTATTTTACTCTATATGACCAAATATTATGTTTCTTTGAAGTGTTTCACACTTTATATTTTTGTAAATTGTTAAACACAATCCAAAATTTCATCGTACCGACGGGACTTGAACCCGCAACCTCCGGAATAACATGTTCCGGTGCTTTGCCAATTAAGCCACGGTGCGAAGTATCGTTACGACGAAATTAGTGGATTGCATTTGTTAACCCAATTATGCATTGGTAGTATCTATATGACCAATAATCTAAATATAATATTATTGACATAACTTAGGCAAAAAGCGGTCGGAAAATGTTTGATTTAGTAGGTTTTAGTACATAACATAACAAACTATATTTTAAAATTCAATTGAAAGGTTTCAGATTTTTTAAATCTGTTTCATAGCACCATTGAATAGTAGTCGCCCGTAGACAGAGTATATCAAAATAGCCTTGTCCTTAAAATTAAAATAATAATATGTGAAGGGTAAAACTATACAATCACTAGTATGCGAGAGCGAGATGATGCGATTTTACAAACTGGCTCCAGCACTGGCTCCAAGTTCTAGTGCACTGGCTATCACCCGCTGTCATGTATGACCCGACCTAATTACGTTGTGCATTTTATCTTATAGCTGGCATATGTATCACGTGTTCATCGTTTTAGTCGGGTTATATCTCTATAGCTATTTCATTCGCATACGCTAATGTTCTCTATATATATTTATGCTTTCTTTAGGTAGTCGCCATGTTATTACGTCATACGGCTGTGAATACATAGAAGTTTCAACTGTCAACTATCGTATTACTGCATTTGTTTACTAGCATACTGACGTCATGACCACAGAGCAATATGGCGTCCACTACGTCCAGCGTTTTCGTCAAATTAAGCGCAAAATTTGAAAGTGCAATATTTAAATGCATTTTTATGGCATTTAAAGATTAAATAAAATTTTGTGATTTTTTTAGTGGTTCATTAGTACTATAGAATCTAATTGAGACACTTTTCAAAAATGGGTGTAATACCAGGTCTCCCTCACTCGCCCATAGCTACAGCGCTTTATACCTAAACATTCAAGCATCGCCGGAACTGGTATCCGCCATTCGGTTGTCACTGCTCACGCGCGCGCAACGTATATTATTATTCAAATGACGGGATAACTGCGCATTCGTTTTCTATAGTAAAAACAATTTATGTTTTCCATAGTCATTTTGAGGGTTTAACAAAAAACAAGCATAATATTTTTCATTTTTTTATGCTAACGATACTAAAATGACAGGACGGCGTAAAATTCACTTTTTCGACTTAAAATTCGACTCTTAGTTAGGGACTATAGTATTATTTTGCGAGGTAAACAAAAAGACTTCGTAAGCTTTTTTTTTATTTCATTGAGTCAACCCTTCACTATTGCACATCGTATCGGGCGCGCGCCGGTACATCGCGCGCTGAACGAAGTAATAACAACGCTAGGTCGAGCGCCTTAGACACATTTTTGCTTGTATTGTCTGACAGTAGGTTAAAATAAGCGTTGGTATTTTATTTTTGTAGGGGAGTGAAATATCTATTACGTAGTAACTATTATAGAATCTGTGGTAATACCCTATTGTTTTAGGTGAGATTCTGCGATTGCCCCGGGCTGGTGTTTCCATCAAAGGTGCCGCGGCCTATACAGATTTTGATGGGATCCTATCCTATCGCGCAGCTCAGGGAACCTTACACTACTATAAGGTAAACTATATCATCATCGGTATCAGTCCACTGCTGGACATATGCCTCTCCCAATTCATGCCACTGAGCCTGATCTTCGGCCAGGGGTGTTTCACTCGCTTAAGGACACGCGATCAATACCTACCCGCTTCGCGTATCGTCCACGATACAACGGACAGCAGAGGTGTCCACTTAGAAAATACATCGATGTTTTTTTTTCGATGCAATACATCTAGGCAACATCTAGGCATGCACCAATGGATTTTTCTATCGAAAAATATATGTGCGCTTTTCACAGTGGCCCTCCGGTGAAGGAAAAACATCGCAAAACCAACAACCCCCGCATAGTATCAGGACATTATCTAGTGTCCGCCTGGCCAGCTACCACCCTCAATATAGAAAATGTGTCGCCAAACATCTGTGTTCCGGCAGCTATCCTTGAGAGCCAGTTCCTATTCTAGGCCTAGCGTGCTCATCCTCGACCGCATCATCACTCACCAACAGGTGAGATAGTGGTCAAACGGTGGCCTAACAGATATAATAAAAATATTTTTTCTAGGTTTTATGACAAACATTACTCCACCAAAAATAGTGTACTGTTCCTGAGATATAAAGTAAAATGTGTGCAAAAGATGTATTTTTCGAAAAAAAAATTTATGAATAAGCAAATTTGTATAAGAAGCTGAAAAATTAAGACAAAAAAATATCTATTATAAATAATATACAACTAGTTTAAACAAATATGTGATTAATCTATCATCGTCTATTTGCTACTATTATGTCTAGAGTTTGATGGGTGTACAATACAATACAATACAATACAATGACTCTTTATTGACACCAATATACAAACAAGGTGTGGTTTTGCATTCCCGCCATATTTGCAGGGGTAGGTATAATCCATGTATAGAACACGAATCAGTAAAAAAATATATTAAAAAAAATATATTTTGAAAAATAATTATTACTTGAAAATTAAACCTTCCTAAAAACGGCTCGCTCTTGGCCGTAGCACACGCACACTTGCAAAGCGGCACTTTTGCTTTTCGGCTAGGTCAAAGCCGGCCGCCGCCCATCGGCAAGTTCGGCGACACGACCAGCGCTGCCAATCGCGGGGAATTTCCCCGATTTTCGGGGAATTGAGGGTTAGCGCGGGAATGGCGAAAAACGCGGGGAATTTCGGGGAATCCAAAACAATTTTTTTTGGTGGGCTTAAACTAATTTATGTTGGGTTATACTTGTTAATTATAAATAAATAAAACTGGCCAAGTGCGAGTCAGCATCGCGGCTCTTTATCGCACACTTAGGGAGGGTTCCGTACAATACGAAACATAACAGAGTTTCAAGCTCATATATTTGATTAATTGATATTACCAAGAATATTTGGTTTGGTCGCGATCTAGAAAGACGGAGCTCGTTTACTAGCGTCATCTATGTCATTTTGCCGAAACTAATTAGATAGATGGCGTTTAAAAACACGTTCTTTGTATGGGGACCCCCTTTAATTTTTAACTTTATTTTGTTTTTAGTATTTGTTGTTTTAGCGGCAACAGACATACACCATCTGTAAAAATTTCAACTGTCTAACTATCACGGTTAGTGAGCTATAGCCTGGTGACAGACGGACAGACAGACAGACAGACAGACAGACGGACAGCGGAGTCTTAGTAATAGGGTCCCGTTTTACCCTTTGGGTACGGAACCCTAAAAATTACGTTTGGACTTGGCAGATACAGCTCGACACTACTAACATTATAATTCGAACCTAATCTAAATATTATTATTGCGAAAATATGGCGAATAATATATTATTCCAAATAAAATAAGGCCCACTTAAGATTTAATTTTATGTAAAACAGTGTTTTTATTCCACAAATATAATGTCGAGGAATTTTTGGGGAATGAATAAAAAAAAATCAGGGAATTTCGGGGAATTGACTACACCGAATCGGGGAATCGAGAAAATTTTATTGGCAGCACTGGACACGATATGTGTATTCGTCAGTCGATCACTTGTCGTGTCGCAGTTCAGTCGCAACGCCTCTGTTACCTGTTACCGTGTCAACGCGCTTGCGTTTGTCGCGTATTTTGTGTGGTTGTGTTGTGCCGTGTGCCAAATGTAATAATCTAACGTAAATTTGTAAATAATCAACTGTAAATACCGAATTAAAATGTTATTAAGTGGATTCCAAATGTCATTATTAAGTCGTGCCGTGCCAGCTGACAGCGGTCAGCTGTGGCGGCTGGAGGTCAGTGACCGCTACTTCTACGTTTGTGTGCGCGCAGTGAACGTGGCGTTTATTCTGATATTACAAGCGTGATTATTCTGGATATCACAAAATTGTTTTAACAAATATCCGGGTATTAATTAACGGAGAACTGAAATAATATTATTAAGTGATTAAGGGTACCCGTTACTATATAGGATGCAAATATGGCGGAAATGCACAACCACACCTTGTATAAACAATATTCATATTCAAATTCATATATTTATTGATAATACATATAACATATTATATACATATGAAGAAACACAATTGGCACAACTTAAATTAATTCTACAATGGGCGGGATTATCGCTAAGGGCGATCTCGTCCAGACAACCTTTGGATGGATATGAAATCTATGATAAGCATGGACGGTGGCATGATATATTTATCAGGTACTTACATAAACTTTGTGGGTAATTAAAATTACTATTTTTTGACTCGGCAATATCCCTATTATTTATAATTCCAGATATTTAGCTGAACGCTTGGATTTGCCTCGACTGCTTCGTATGTCACATCCGGAGAATGATGATGTGTGGTCCCCGCACGATATATGTGACGGGTGGGCCAAGAAACGAGGGTACTTCACTGCTAAAGCTGCAAGGTTAGAATGTATTATATTATATCTACACTCATCGTTATCATCATTTATCATCAGCCGGTAGAAGCCGACCTAGGCGAACGTATCAGAATGTGGTACATAATTAATGAAAAATGTAAATTTATTGATGTCTTTGGGAATGCACTTCACACTTTCAAAAACACTTTTAGACAAGTGTTTGCCTGACATTAGAGAAGAAAAAAAATTAAATTAGTTTTATTAATATGAACATATTATATAACAGCAACAACTTTTACTTAATTGTGTTTTTAATTTTGCGTGTTACTACATAATTAGTAATAATATATTTTGTTTTAGCATGCGGTGCTTATCTTCACAAATAGTGCATGAAATATTGTGTTAAGCCAGTTTTATAAGAATGTAAGAATGTATGCAACTATTATTGGTTGGCCCAATAAATAAACGACCTTTCATACAAATTTTGTGTGAAAAACAGTACAGTGCGCGCCTCTAGTGGTTTTCACACTACATTAAATTTAGACCAATCAGAGAGCCAGAATAAGTCGAAAACTATGTGAGATCTGTCAAAAGCGTTTACAATGAAAACTCTTATTAAGGGTACTGATCGGAAACGTTTTAAAGAAAGGCCAAGTCAATAGTACCTATAACCGGCGAGCATGTATGAAGGCGCTCATGAAAGTGGAAGAAGCGAAAGAGGTATGTCAGGATCATAGCATGTGGAAAGAAGTAGTCTCTGCCTACCCCAACGGGAAAAAGGATTGATTTTATGCGTGTATCTATCTCTACACTCATATCTGATTATTTAAAACGGCTTTACACTCACGGGTTAAGTTAAGATATTGAAATTACTCCGACACGTTTCGGACATTTTTGATACCGCACGTCCCTCGCGCGTCATGATTCGGCACGTAATTCAGTTACGTGATTCAGCTTCGGCACGTAACTCAGTTACGTGGTTTGGCTTTGGCACGTAACTGAGTTACGTCCGTCAGGCCTACCGCACGTTCCTCGTGCGACGGTATTCGGCACGTAACTCAGTAACGTGATTGGGATTCGGCACGTAACTCAGTTACGTGATTGGGATTCGGCACGTAACTCAGTTACGTGATTGGGATTCGGCACGTAACTCAGTTACGTGATTTGGCTTCGGAACGTAACTGAGTTAGGTCCTTACGTGATTCTTGCCAAATCCCGAGAGTGTGTAAGAGTCTCGCGATAATTTTCATAAAGATGCATTAATATCATACATTTCTGATTGTGACTACAAAAATAGTGTCATAATAACAATCTTTATGCATGTGCAACTTAAATAAAACAAAAAAAGTGTTATTATGATACAGATTTCTTGACAAAATAATGCTGTAATTATTTTTAAGGTTCCGTACCTTAAAATGTAAAAAGAGGTACCCATATAAGATCAGTTTCTTTTCCGTTTGTCCGTCTGTCTGTTTCTCTATCCGTGTAATTTTCACAGAAACGGGTGGACTTAGCAAGTTGAAATTTATTTCTATTAAAGTACACTTTGGGATCGACCAAGGAGTTTTTAGTTCGATTTTAAGTAATCTTTGTTTATGGGTACCGCACTAGGGCGCATGCGCGGTCAATGTATTTACTGTAACTATGTGTAACTATGTAGATATAAAAAGATATAAATGTAGATATAATATTTACTGTAACTATGTAGATATAAAAAGATATAAATGTAGATATAAATGTAGATATAATATTTACTGTAACTATGTAGATATAAAAAGAGTATGCTTCCCGTTTAGTCCCATTGTAATTTTATCGAGATCCAGGGTTCGAAAATATCCGATATTTATTATAAATATCAAAATATCGGATATTTATGATATATATCGGATATATATCAAGTTTGATATATCAATTCTGTATGAAAGCCATATTATTATTGTATTGTATTATTTATGAATACTATTTGCATATGTGTTACATAAACATACTAAAATTATCAAACAAAAAAAAAACTACATTTTTTTTTGGTTACATTAAATAAAAACATAAAATCTTCTTTTAGATAAGGCAAAATCAACTAAAAAACATAAAATAGGAAGTAGAAATAGTAAATACAGTAACAAATGCTAAAAATTACTCAACAATATTAATTTTTTAAACCATTTTTGTATTGCAATATATGAAAAAAAAAAAGATATATATCGTCGAAACCAGTTTGATATATATCGGATATATATCTATTGATATATATCCTCGAACTCTGTCTAGATCTGATAAATATCTTATGGGATATAGACATAAACATCTGTAACAATACTTTTTATGTGAAGTCAGTTAAAAAATACTAGCGTGGCATTTGAAGTCGGTTTTTTTCGTTTTGTAAAATATTTTAATATTTTTTTTTATAGATTGGATACGTATCGTGCGGCGAACAGTTTGCTTCGAATGGCGTTGGATGGAAGAATTTGTCTATGGCTTCGACCACTCGGTTATACTGAACAAAAAGGTGATTTTTTATCTCATATAGGCTAGCGTTTGACCACAATGTCACCTGTTGGTAATTGATGATGTAGTCAAGGATGGTAGCACGCTAGGCCTAGAATGGGAACTGGCTCTTAATTATCGCACCCGGAACATATGAGATGTTTGGTGACAGATTTTCTAACTTGACGGTGGTAGCTGGCCAGGCGAACACTAGATAGTGTCCTATCACCATGCGGGGGTTGGGGGTTTCTTAACGATGTTTTTCTTTCACCGGAGGACCATTGAAAAACGCATAGTGATATATGGTAAATAGTAGAAAATAGCCTTGGAAGTTATGTAATGTTTTTTAATTAAAAAATTAAACATTAAAATGGTTACTGTGAGTCACCTTCGAACCTCGGGTCGCGGACTTTTTTATAGGTCTTATTAAGTTCTATAACTATTCAATAGACATTTCTCTTATATATATTTCCGTTTATGCAGCGTTCGTAAAAAACGTGTTCTTGCGACCGTTTTATTGTCGACTTTGTTTGCATAAAAGGTCTCCACGAATGTACCTATGATTTAAACCGGATAATATATAGCCTATTTTCATTCTGAAAGTCCATTCTACATATAAGTAAAATAATTTTTAAAATCAGCCCAATAGTTTTTGAGCCAAATCAATACAAACAGCCGTACAAAAATACAAATGTTCTCTCTTAATAATCATCATCATCTTTATCCGCGTCATCACTTACCAACATGTGAAATAGTGGTCAAACGCTAGACTATAATCTATAATTTAAAAAAAAAGTATAGGTTAGTAAAGATAACATGACGCTTACGTCACTTATCCCCTGCCTACGCTATAACACATTATATAATAGTTACTACGTAACAGATACTTCTCTCCCATACAAAACACAATACCAACGTTTATTTCAGACAATAATCAAAAATGTGTCTAAGGCGCTCGACCTAGCGTTGTTATACTTCGTTCAGCGCGCGATGTACCGGCGCTCGCCCGATACGATGTGCATTAGTGAAGGGTTGACTCAATGATATATATATTATATAATAAGAGTTTTAATATATATAATATAATAATGCTTTTTATTTACTTCATAAAATGCTTATTATTCACGATAACAATGAAAATAATTGAGCTAGGTACTAATATTTTCTTGTTTTTGAATTAAATTAAAGCTTTCCTCATCTACTGGTAATTTAAATAATCTGGCCAATTGCAAGTCGGACTCGCACTCGTAGGGTTCCGTACCACACTACAGTATTTTATAAGATCGAGCAAAAAATACCACTATCATTTTTTCGCCAGCAAAAAATAATAATTAATAAACATTTTATTTCTTATAACGCCATCTAACGTCTAACAAAGGTGTTAGGGATCGACATTTTAATATAACGCCATCTATGGGACGTTTACCAAACTAAGCGTACATAGATGGCGTGAAATGCCGAAAAAAACACGTTTCTTGTATGGGGACCCTCTATTATTTTTAACTTTATTCTGTTTTTAGTATTTGTTGTTATAGCGGCAACAGAAATACATTACCTGTGAAAATTTCGACTGTCCAACTATCACGGTTCATGAGATATAGCCTGGTGACAGACGGACAGACAGACAGACAGACAGACAGACAGACAGACAGACGGACAGCGGAGTCTTAGTAATAGGGTCCCGTTTTATCCTTTGGGTACGGAACCCTAAAAATGATAGTGCCTTGTCTCCTGATTTCGATTGACATCCGTCAAATGAACAATACTTTACTCCAGACATTTTATTAATAACATACGTTGCGCGCGCGTGAGCAGTGACAACCGACTGGCGATAGCACCGCCGGCGGTGCTCGAAAGTTTAGTTATAAAACGCTGTAGCTATGGGCGAGTGAGGGAGGTCTGGCTCTATATCTATATCAATTTATGCGAGCAAAACAAATAATAAATAACTTTTACATTTATTTCAGAAATAATCGAATCTTCTAAAGAAATAGAATACGTGAAGTGGGTCCAAAAGATGACGCAAGATGAGGCCACATTGTCCGTCGAGGAGTCAGAGAGCGAGGAAGACACCGCGACAACATCACGACGGACGGAAACACAGACGGACGAAGACTCGGAGTCTTCTGATGATGAAGAGCATACTGCAGCTATAGCTAATAAATTCGCTGCCTTGGCTCATGATGATTAAAAACATAAAACGTTATTATTATGTTTCTTTGAAGTGCTACACACTTTATAGTTTTGTAAATTGTTAAACACAATCCAAAATTTCGACATCCCGTCGTTACTATGAAATTTTGGATTGTGTTTAACAATTCATAAAACGATATTATTAACACATTCTCTGCCGCGTAGGTCATCGGCGACCTCACCTCGACTGGATTAAGGCGCCGCGTAGGGCATCGGTGACCTCAAGGCAGACCTGAATTTCACTTAAGAATTTTCTTTTAAATATCTACGGAACCCCATTGCTGGTCAAACCCTATCTTATATCAAAGTTCATATTTTGACCTAACGCTTATATTACCATCAAAAAGTTTTTTTGTAATTTTTGTCATTTATACTACCGGCAGAGAACGTGTTAACCGATTTCACAAAAAAGAGGAGGTTCTTAATTCGACGGTTTTTTAAAATGTTTATTACCTCAGAACTCTGTCAAATCTTAACCCATTTGAAAAAATCTTGTTTTTTGTTTGAGTGATTAAGTATGCCACCCGTTTGGTCCCATTAAAATTTTATCGAGATCTGGAGATATGGAGATATGGAGATAAACAATATAAACAAATCTGTATACCTTGATGACATGATAGTGGCTACTGGCTACTTTGCCTATACTATCGCGGCATGTGAAGTCGGTTTTTTAGTTTCGTATAATCATGAATTGCTTTTATTCCCATATTTCTATCATGCTAACGTCTTATAAATGGATGAACGCCAGCTGCACGCACGAAAAAGTGTCACGTTCCACGTGCAAGCGAGAGCGCGACACAAATGATAGAGAGGCACGATCGTACGACGTTATC
Organism: Cabera pusaria; assembly: GCA_954871355.1. Classification (NCBI taxonomy): domain Eukaryota; kingdom Metazoa; phylum Arthropoda; class Insecta; order Lepidoptera; family Geometridae; genus Cabera; species Cabera pusaria. Next base: position 3,161,848 of record OX940912.1, on the reverse strand, counting down.
ACGTAAAGTTATCGTCCGTAAACCGAATATACAGACAACCACTTTTTTTTGTGATAAATGATGTACCAGGATGAGCAAAGCGCTCGATTGGTGGTGATGACGTATACTGTTATATATTTGATAGGCTAGTACCACTATCTCACCTGGTGGTAAGTGATGATGTGTTCGAAGATGGTGAACACGCTAGGCCTAGAATACTCTGACTCTTAAGGGCTGCGTGCTGCCGGAACACTGTAAGGTTATGGTGGCAGATTTTCTCTTTGTTGGTGGTAAATCTATAACTTTTACTGTGGCTCGCAAAGCTTGTCGTTTATCCGTCAAACTATCTAGTATCCGCCTGACGAGCGACCAGCTACCACCCTCAAGTTAGAAAATCTGTCGCCAAACATCTGTGTTCCCGCAGCTATCCTTGAGCCAGAGAGAATTCTGGTAATCTAAAGATTAGCGTGCCACAGTATCTGTTATAAGCACTCGTCATCGCTTACCATCAGGCGAGCGTCTTGCTTGTCCTGTTATGTAATCTCACAAAATAATGAGAAATGTTTTGTGTTAGTTATTAATTTTCATTGTTTTTCCAAATAAGCAACTAATTTAATGTTATATTTTTCTACAATTTTGTAATTGCATTTAAAATACGTAAGTTAAGTTAATATTTATTAAATTGCTATTTATTCAAAACTGTTTCTTTATTTCTTGTAATTTGTTCATTTTACCCGACTACGCAGTAAGAGGTTAACGTTTTCCTGTGGTATAATGTATCTATGGCTGCATATACTGTAACTAAACAGGTGGACAAGATTTTTTTCAACCGACTTTCAAAAAGGAAGAGGTTCTCAATTCGTCTGTATGATTATTTTTTTTGTATGTATGTTACGCGATTACTCCGTCAATTGTGAACCGATTTAAATGATTCTTTATTAATCGGTAGGGTACATATCCAAAGTGGTCCCATTGTAATTTCATCGAGATCTGATAAGTATCTCCAGAGATATGACAATAAACGTCTCAAACTGGCTACTGAAATTGACTCGCGGGGCATGGACGTCGGTTGGTTTAGTTTTTAAACTATTTAGTTATCTGTAACTAGTGACACTCGCGTTATCAAGATGACTCTATTGATGTGCCATATATCTGTAAGTAAATACGAACAGACATACATACGTACATAATCGGAAATAGGCTAAGGCGTCGGCCTGGCGATTGAGAGGTCATGAGTTCAATCCCCACCCTTTGCACTATTGACGTGAACCCACTCCAGACACAAGCATATTTAGTTATCTTTATAACCCCTCCAACTAAGCTAAATATGCTTTAAGCTAAATGGGTCTTTACCCATATTGCTAGTAAGCTTAAAAAAAACAAAAACTATAATCAGCCGGTGTCTGAGAGTTCACCAATTACCCCTGATACGCCACTACTTAGCCCGATCTTCGGCTCTACTTTTCCAGTCACTGTCCATCGCTTTGCGTATGTCGTCGCTCCACCTGCTGACAGGACGTCCTACGCTACGTTTGTCGATTCGCGGTCTCCACTCTAGGACAAGTCTACCCCAGCGGTTATCAGTCCTGCGGCAGATGTGACCAGCCCACTGCCACTTCAGCTTGCTAATGCGTTGAGCTATGTCACTTTAGTTCTCTGGCTTATGTTCCGAATTCGATCCCGCTATAATTTATAGAAACATAAGTAATATAATATTAATAAGATTATCTACTTGTGTATATATAAAAGGCAAACGTTACTGACTGACTGACTGATCTACAACACACAGTACAAACCACTTTGAGGATTGCGCTGAAATTCGGCATGGTATTTATTCTAACGAATACCATGCCGAATTTCGAAGAGATGAATTTTGGAAAAAAAACTTTCTTAACAGAAATAATTTTCCAAAATTCACCTCTTAAGGGGATGAAGCGGGGTTTCAAAGTTTGTATGGACACTGAAGATTAGACGGTCTTTTTTAATCGACATTTCTCACAAGTGGGTACTTCTGTAAATAAATGTGTAAATACGTGGATTTTTTTTTTCGTTCAGGCGAAATTCAACCCATAACAGGGTGAAATGGGGTAATAAAGTCAGAAAATCAAAATGGATTTTCGGGTTTTATGAAAATTAGTCTCATATTGTTCCCATAATCACGCGATAACTAGAAAACGGATGGACCGATTTAGCTTATTCTTTTTTTGATTTGTTTTTATGAAAGAAAAGTTTTTACGAAAGAAAGTTTTAAACAAATGAAAGAAGTTTTTAACGCGAGCAAAATCGCGGGGCACATTTAGTTATGTACTAAGATTCGTGTTTGATCAAACACAGTACAGCGTATAATGCACTACTACTACATCTCAACCAAGGTTTATCTACTATGATTCATTCTGTGACCGAGGTAGAAAGGTTGTACTCACATTATCAAACCCCTTTGTCAAGTACTTATGTACCACTTAGGGCTACCACGCGTCTATTATAGACTAATTGAATCTCGTGGCATCGCTGGCGTTAAAAAATTTGCCCATGTGATATGCGAAAATGTCAGTAATCTCGGCCGAGCCGTTTCATCGAGTAGTAGAGGCACAGATTATATAATAGTTACTTCGTAACAGATATTTCACTCCCCTACAAAAAAACAATACTAACTCTTATTTCAGACAATACAAGCAAAAATGTGTCTAAGGCGCTCGTCCTAGCGTTGTTATTAGCCGGATCCACACCGGACGATCCATCGCGCTCCGATCGCGCGCGGCATGGTGCACGCTCCACGGAGCGTGAAGTGTAGATGTGCCGCGCGCACTCCTCGCCGCATGCGATCCATTTGTTGTCGGTTTTTGGTCACGCACAAAGGGGCCTCAGTCGCTTGGCGCGCGCGGTCTGGACGGTTGTATTGTTCTGATTCAGTATGGATCGGCAGGAGCACGTTGGAGCAGACAGTCAGGATCGCAAAAGATTGCTGTTGGATCCATCTAGAACGATCCACGCTCCACGCCTCACGATCTTGGATCACGGATCGCGGGATCGCCGATCCATTTTGGATCGTCCGGTGTGGATCCGGCTATTATACTTCGTTCAGCGCGCGATGTACCGGCGCGCGCTCGATACGATGTGCATTCGTGAAGGGTTGACTCAATGAAATAAAAAAAAGTTTACGAATTCTTTTTATTTACCTCACAATATAATATCAAAGTCCCTAGCTGAAAGTCGAATTTTAAGAAAAAAAAGTGAATTTTACGCCGTATTGTCATTTTAGTATCGTTAGCATAAAAAATGAACAATATTATGCTCGTTTTTTGTCAAACTCGCAAAATGACTATGGAAAACATAAATCATTTTTAATATAGAATACGAATGCGCAGTTATCCTGTCATTTGAATATTAACATACGTTGCGCGCGCGTGAGCAGTGACAACCGACTGGCGGATACCACCGCCGGCGCTGGTCGAAAGTTTAGGTATAAAGCGCTGTAGCTATGGGCGAGTGAGTGAGGCCTTGTAGAGCTAAGAAACAAAATAATAAAACAAACTTTTTTTTAAAGCTTAGGTAGGTACCTTCAATGTGTATTGCACATTACTACCCCTCCAACTTTACCTCCAACGAAGCTAAATATGCTTGTATCTGGTGTGGGTTCACGTCAATAGTGCGATGGGTGGGGATTGTACTCACGACCTCTCGATCGCCAAGCCGACGCCTCAGACATAAGACCACAGATATCATATTTATAGATCTGTGCATTAGACTATTTAATTGCCGCTTTTAAAATTACCTTTTTAGAGTTCCGAACCCTAAGGGTACCAACGGAACCCTATTACTAAGACTCCGCTGTCCGTCAGTCTGTCTGTCCGTCTGTCACCAGGCTGTATCTCATGAACCGTGATAGTTAGACAGTTAAAATTTTCACAGATGATGTATTTCTGTTGCCGCTATAACAACAAATACTAAAAACAGAATAAAGTTAAAAATAATAGAGGGTCCCCATACAAGAAACGTGTTTTTTTCGGCATTTCACGCCATCTATGAACGCTTAGTTAGTTAAACGTCCCATAGATGGCGTTATATTGAAATGTCGATTCCTAACACATTTGTTAGACGTTAGATGGCGTTATAAGAAATAAAATGTTTAATAATAATTATTTTTTGCTGGCGAAAAATGATAGTGGTATTTTTTGCTCGATCTTATAAAATACTGTAGTGTGGTACGGAACCCTACGAGTGCGAGTCCGACTTGCACTTGGCCAGTTTATTTAAACTTACTTTCGCATTTATAATATTGGTGATGATTTGTCTGAATAAAGATCGACTTGTTATACATTTTCGGTTGACATTATTTTGTGTTTTCTACCGACTTCAAAAAAGGAGGAGTAGCACAGATCTATATATATGATATCTGTGAGGAGTAGGTTCTCATTCGACTGCAATTTTCATATACACCTTGTTTTTGACCACTATTTCACCTGATGTTAAGTGACGATGCGGTCGACGATGTAGCACGCTTACCTAGAAGATACCTGTTCACTCGCGATTTGAATAGTGGCATCAACTTTTCAAGTACAAAATACAAGGGCCCGGTGGTGTAAGTGGGAGAACGGTCGGCTTTGATGCCAGAGGTACCGAGTTCAATCCACGCCGTGCACCAATGGATAATTCTTTCAAAAAAATTATGTGCGCTTTTCACAGTGGCCTTCCGGCGAAGGAAAAACTTCGTTAAGAAACCAACAATCCACCGCATGGTGGTAGATCTGTGTCCGCCTGGCCAGCTACCAACCTCAAGTTAGAAATTCTGTGGCCAAACATCTAATATGTTCCGGCAGCTATCCTTGAGAGCCAGTTCCCATTCTAGGCCTAGCGTGCTACCATCCTCGACCGCATCATCACTTACCAACAGGTGAGATAGTGATCAAACGCTAGCCTATAAAATATTTAATAAATATATTTACGACTTCGTTCATATATATCAAAAAATTAGTAACCTATGTTCATCCTCATTCTGTAAAGTATCTCTTTGTTAAATTTCAGTAAGATCGGATCGTTCGTTTAGGTGTGATTAGGTTACAAACAGACAGAGTGACAGAGTTACAAACGTTTTAATATTATATATACATAATATTCATAATAATGTTAGTATGGATAGTATAAATAAATAAATAAATAAATTAAAATAAATAAAATCATTTATTTCTTTCACAAATAGGTTCATATGTTCTAGCTTACACTATTGGCTGATTTAACAATATTTCTATAGTAACCTATCTTTGCGAAAGACTGATGCCCGAGATAGGTTTGCAAAAACCTGTAGTACGGGTCATCAGTGCCCTCCCTTGGATCGTTATGTAAATATACCTATAGGTATTTTTAAGATGTTGTGTGTGCGTGATAATGTTAGCATTTTACAAGTGCCAATTGTGCCAGGTTGAAAAAGACAATGACAATTTTATAAGTAGCGTAGTAGTATATTTAATAAGTAGCATTTTTCGGTCAAAAATTGTCTGAATGACTTACTCGTACATTACATACATGCATTGGGGCCATTGGGGGTGTACGTCATACTTACGGTTGGCAACCTTACATTAAGCAGGCGATTTTTTTTTAGTCTGGCGTTCGACCTTTAGATGAAAGCTGAATGGTTTATAATTTTTTTTTTAATTCAAAGCAATAAATTATGCTTATTTATATTTTACAATAATTATTGATATGCTCTATTTAATATTATACATGTGTATAGTATAGTGAATATTTTTAATCTGCCCATATACTAAACAAATAGTTTAACTTTGAGATAATATGATGTAGAGGCAGCCCTATGAATAAGACCTACATCAAATTTCGACAATGCTGTCAAAACCACGCTCAACTTTAGTTATCTGTCCCTCTAAGGGCCTTCTTACTGCATAGTTAGCTAAACTACTTACAGAATAAAATTGGTTCTTATCCGACTTCAAGCAGAGGAGATTCTCGTTTCTTTCGTTCTTTTATACATCTGTACCCTTAATACAAGTTTTCATACCAAACTCGATAGTATATTGGACAAATTTTGTATGAAAAACAGTACAGCGCCTTCACTAAGCACTCGCGCAAACAGAACTTCACTAAATTTAGACCAATGATTCCTGATTGGACAGAATATGTCTAAAACTATGTGAGATCTGTCAAAAGCTTTTACGATGAAAACTCGTAATAAGGGTAGGTACTTATAGGCTACCGTTTGACCACTAACGGTTGATTTCACCATTTATGCTACTAATCGAGATTTATTGAACTAAGTTATACTAAAATGTGTTCTACCGTTGATGTTGATCTTGATTTACGCGTACTTGATTTCACCATGAGGCTTCATTTGATCGTCTTTACCAAAACCAAGATTTTATTCTATTACGCACAATGGAACGTAAATGTCGTCACAGAGATGTCCACAGAGTACTGAATCACTCTACTACGTTATAATAAGAGTTGGCACTTCCCTACATTGTTGATACCCGCATTATGAAAGCACTGTGTAGCCAACCTAACAACGGAAAGTATTATTTACGTAGTAACTATTATATAATCTGTGGTATTATGCTTATAATTATTTTTTTGCAGTGATGGTAGGTACAAAGATGTCACGGAAGGTTCACAATTCTGAGTTATTTAAGTACTAGCTGGTACCCGCGACTTCGTCTGCGTACTTTTAATTTGAATATTATGGATTATATTAAAAGAACGGTATAGATTTGGGTATAGCATTTAGTTAAAAGAGAGTAAGTATATTTAAAAAAATAAAAAAAATATTTGTTTACAGTAGGTATAAGGTACCTATATATTCCATTGAGTGGCAGAAAGTACCTAGGAAAATGTATTGGCCCCTTATGTCCAAGAGACACTTACAGGGGCCAGCGTCACTTTGTGTACAACAATATTTTAAAATGACCTAATTTAAAACATTTTTGTACACAAAGTTTGCTGTTTTGTTATTATTTGTTAAACGTGGAGATTGTTTGGACTCGACACTCGCGAGCAGGCCACGTACAGTTGGCCATGCGAAAAACAGTTTTTCTCTAAATGGACACCTACTTTAAGTGTTTGCCCTTGCGCTGTGTTAATGGTCATTGCGAAGGCTGGTTTGAGGGGAAACTGGATTCTTTTAAACTGAAAAGGTAAATCTGCAGGGATCATGGGTATGCGGGGAATCAAAACATCTTCATCTTTAGCTATTCCTGTCAAAATAATTGCTCTAAAAATATTGCGTCTAGGCTGCGTAATTTGCAATCGAGTCCCGTTGCATAGTCTCGGCGCTTCGAGATTTCTCATTAACAAAACTGAAACCCCAACTTTCAGTCTCAGCTTATGAGACGGCACTCCTGACAGCTCTAAAGAGTTTAGAAACTCTGTAGGATAAGATGTCCCCTGTTCACTGTCCATGACAATATCTACTGACAAATAATCGACAACATCGCCTTGCACATGTGACATCATTCGTTCATTGATCTGTCCCACGACTTCATTGGTCGGTGCTAATATTGCCCTTTCACACAGCCACTCTCTATTCCTCATGTTATATTCCAAACCGGGATAGACGTTGTCTTTAAGATCTTCCAAGTTGTGGACAGCATTACAAAATTCTTGATTCAAAGGAAACCCTAACAGGCGCCATACAGCTTCGTTGCTGCTGACATAGCGACCAGACTGAAACGTTTGTACTTCGTCTACTGGGTTTTAGGACTCTGAGCTTCTGAAATTAAAAATAGCTTGATCGCTGCCTTTATTAATATATTTGCAGATGTATTTCATTGCAAGCACGGAACCGCAAGCTTCTACATTTATATGGGCGTTGAAAGTTTTTAATAGGACAGGCGAATATGGTACTACCCAACTATTGTCGACAGAAACTTGACTACCATTTCGGAGTTTAACAGATGATACATCGGGTAGCCGTTCTCATTATGGAGAGTCTTTTTTAGAAGGTTTCGAAGAAATATTTTTGTGCATTTACGGTGTTTCATTCACGGGCACAGAGGGTTTTCAGCCCCGCATGGACCTTGGCTCATGTTTTCATAACAATATCGTAAAGTGCCTTGTCATTGTTAGGATCTGGTATTTTAGCGCTTATAATTTTATCGATTTGGTCGCAATTTATCTTTTAACCAAAGCAAAATGTGGGCATGTGGGAGCCCTCGCTTATGCCACTCAATGGAATACATAACACCACCAAAATGCACCAAAATTCTCCAAAAACCCTTCCTTTAGTTATTACAGTCATAAGGTTTTTAACTTTTAACCTAAACACTCTGGCAATGACATCGTGCCTATTGTTGGCGCTTTGACCTGGCATCGCTTCGTCAACAATTCAGACCAAGATGGATTGCAGGTGAAGGTTACTAATAAATCAGGTCGACCATACGAACGCACATAGGCAAATGCGTCTTGAGTATACTCGTGTATGTATCGGGGACTGTTCACAAACGAAGAGGGCAGAATCGCCATTTTACCTATATTATTAGGGTTCACGGTGGCATCATTCAATACAGCAACTTGGATATGAATATAATTTTCGGCTCTTAATTTTGTTTGACTTAAAGATATGTATCGCAATCTTTCGCTGTCAACCTTCACGTACATATCAACATAAAACTGGTTAGCGAGCTGTTTGCATCGTTGTATTACTTTAAAATCGTCTTCGCGTATCATCATATGATAGGCATAAAAGTCCATGCTCGATACTTTTTTGTTGGGCAAGGGGTGGTTGGTCACTGGGTTGACTTGTGGAATTTGAAAGTGGTACCCCTCTTGCCCCTTGCTAAACATAAGCGGGTATTGTAATGCGTCATAAAAGTTGTGTGTGTCGGGCACCCCGGTCAATGTGTTGTAACCTAAAATACCTACGTAGTAAAAATAATGCGCTCGCCGCACAGTGATGTGTTTAAGTCACGTTTAAATGGAAAAAAAGAAACTAAGAAATTATATTATCAATACTTATTTACAACCAATGCATAAAAAGAGTAGAAGGTAAGTAGGTTAGGTTAGTTTTACACCTACTACGACCTATTAGATTAATTCAAAAAAGGAAATAAAAGCAAATCGGATTTTTTTAAAATAACTGAAACTATCTTACCTACTATTAACTATGAACTAAAAGATCCCGAAACATTATGTATGTACAAAATTAATTTATAGGACCTAACTAATAAAAAAACTTACTTAAAAAAAATGAGTGTGTGTACTTATGTACACGCGTTAGAAGTTATACTTCTGTGGCGTATGGAAAAAAAATTACTAAAATGCAGTAGTGATTAACGATAAATATTAAAATTAATCAAAAAGATTTTATTTAAATAAAAAAGGTTTTATTAACGTAAAAATATGACGTTAGATATGACATATACAACTTGAACATAGTCATGCCACCTAGAACTAACTTCACGCTGTAGAATTTAGGTGACGGTGTGCGCGCGCATCGTACCACCTAGAACTAACTTCACAATGTTAAATTTGGTGTCAGTGTGCTCGCGCGTCGTAAAAATTCACTCTCATTATTTTTCTCTATCGCTCCAAAAGAAGTATAACTTCAAAAATTATACGAAACAATAAAATAATTTTACTGGGTCGAAAAATGTAATTCTCTGTAGCGCAAATTTCTCTAATCGCATGCGTCCGACAATGACGTCTGTCCTCGCGTGTCTGCCCGTGCGCTCCCCCACCACACGACAGCGCCGTTGCCTGCCGCCACACTGCGGCGAACGTGCGCGACGACGACCGACGACCGACGACCGACGACCGACGACCGACGGCAGCGGCGGCGATGCAGAGTATTCGTTAAAAGGAACTTTAACTTCAAAAGCCAAATTTTTTTTTAACTTGATACACCCAAAACTTCTAAATATCATGTTTCTAGGTTCAGTGGTTAAGATTTTGTATACAAAAAGTTGGCATCGTAGTTCCCGTTCCGAGCCCGTTCCGTTCCGTTCGAATTTTGGGAATTCCGTTTGTAGAAAAACTCTGCACATCCTAAGAGACCTACGTACCAAGTTTCATGGTTTTATCTTCAAAAATGACGAACATCCATACAAACTTTCAACCCCAATTTCATCCCCTCACAGGTCGAAATTTCAAAAACGCTAGAACAAATTTTGAATTATTTCTTATCAAGTGCTTAAATATAAAGTTTCATAGTTTTATCTTTTAAAATTAAGAAATCCCATACAAACTTTCAACCTCTATTTTAACCTCTTCTTCCCTTTTTTTCGCAATAAAAGGTAGCCTATGTCCTTTCTCAGGGTCTAAAGATTGTCTGTGCCAAAATTCATCAAAATCGGTTGAGAGGTTTAAGCGGGAAAGCGTAACAGACAGACAGACAGAGTTACTTTCGCATTTATGATATTAGTAGGGATGTATGCAGTGCCGCGGGACTGGAGCTGTCGTATTAGATTGTTTTGGCATTGTCAAACTGACGAATTAATATTATCAAATTCGTTTCCGTGTCCGCGCATGGTACATATTTTTGTGTTTTGAATCGTGAATTACAAATTTTAAATTGTAGGCCAAGGAATTAAAATATCACCCGTGTAGTTCCCGTTCCCGTAAGAATACGGAGATATAATATAAACTATGTTACTAGCTGATAATGTAGCTGTCCATTAGTGAAAAACATTTTGAAATCGGTCCAGTAGTTTTTGAGTTTACTCGATACACAAACAAACAAAAAATCAAGTCTTTCCTCATTATAATATAATTTAGAAAGATTCTTACTTCCACGCTATCCACACTGGTCCACACTGGAATATTATAAAGAGAAAACGTTTTGTAACGAGTTTATCTTTCAAGACGTTTTATTACGAAGCAAGTGCATCAGTGTCGCGGAAAATATCATTAGCGCGATGCAGGATCTCATACATTTAGGCAATATTTACAGGTAGAGCTATTCAGTATTCAGTATTATTTATTGCACACAATATACATCAATAATAACTTAGCTTAGTGCTAATCTACTTAATTACTAATGACATGTACCCTGTACTGTTTAGGGTGTAGCAACATAATATTTGATATATATACAAAATATACCTAACATTATAAGAATCACGCTATGTGCTTAATCTAATAGGAACTATTTTATAAATCGCAACATAATCTTAACTAAATCTATGGCAGTTTATATATTGTTATTAAGGCGGGAAACAGTTATTTTATATTTTATCTTCAAGGTATTCACTAATTGTATAATAACATTTAACTTAAAGAAACTGACGGAATTTATTTTTAAACACCGCTTCTTTTGATTCTTGTCTTATATCGCTCTATAGGGAATTTTATTGTAGATTAATTAGCTATTAAAATCTACGCTAGCGCCATCTCTGGGTTTTATTTATCCTTACTTTTTATTTATATTTATATATATTTTGGTTCAACTTTCACAATCCGAACCGCAAAAGAATGGAACACATTGCTGGCTGACTTGTTTCGGAGTAGCTATAACTTGGGTCTCTTTAAGTCAAGAGTGAACAGGTATCTTCTAGGCAAGCATGCTACTCCCTAGATCACATCGTCACTTTCCACCAGGTGAGAAAGTGTTCAAATGCTTGACTATGTGCAACAGAAAAAGCACAGCTGCAGAAACACCGTTACCTTGATGAATTCACCTGCCAAATACCAGCTGGAGACACTGGAAGATTGAGAGGAGAGCCAAGAAGCTCATTGGTGACGATTTCCTTGTAAGCAAGTGACTCCAGAGTCTCGCGCATCGCCGCAAAGTCGCTTGTTTATCGGTTTTCTATCGGTTAAATTTTCAAAAGTGTGCTATGGAACTGCATAATTTGATTCCACCTTCCCCATTTTATTATCGGACATCCAGAGACACTAAAAGGCGCCACCGATTTATGGTGGATATACCATCTACCCGAACGAAGCGATTTGCATCTTCGTTCATCATGCGAACCGCCAGGGAATGGAATGCCCTGCCTAAGTCTGTGTTTCCGGCTAAATACAATATCTTCTATCTAGGGGGTCTTCAAATCGCGTGTGAATAGGTATCTAAACGCGCTCCATCATCGACCGCATCATCACTTAACATCAGGTGAGATAGTGGACAAGTGCTACCTATTTTCAGTTCTATGTAAAAAAAAAGTATAGTAGATGCAAAAGGTACCTACCAAATTACAAGTAATTTGGTCTTAATTACAGGGCCAGTGCCCTTTAATTGACCATCCCCTGTAACTGCTAATTAAGAACATCCCTTATTTCAACCCTTCAGGTAAGCCCGGGGTAGCGGACAAGTCATTCGGTTTTATAGCGCGGTTCAAATCGACCAGGGGTTAGTTAAACTTAGTTTGCTTGGGTAAAGTTTACTTTAGTTGAGATATTTTACTTTGAACGAAGTTCGAGCATTTATTCAGTATGTAGGCAGTATTAATATCCTTTTTATCTAATATATAAGTTGTATGTATGTGTATGTATAAGTATATTATATTATTATTATTGTATTCTATATAATATTTTTGTGTATGTCTATTATTTATTTATTCTATTTTTATCTATTTCAGTTATAAATTGTACCTACGTTACCGCCATGTCTTGTATTTATTTTATTTTTTCCATGCTAGGTTGTCTGGAAGAAATTGCTTCAAGCGATAAGACTGCCGATTGTGTTGCAATTCAGATATATTTTATTTTATTGTTTTGTTTTTGTACAATTTGTTTTATTGGTATCTAATAAAGAGTTTTTGTATTGTATTGTTTTGTATTTTATTGTATTGTATTGTAATATCCCCATATATACACGTTCTTAATCAACATCAACACCAATCAACACCAATATTATAAATGCGAAAGTCAGTTTGTATATTTGTTTGTTTGGGACTTCTTCACGATCAACCGGCTGGATCGATTTAGCTGAAATTTTGCACAGGGATAGTCAGTATTATGGATACTTTTTAAGCGCGGGCGAAACCGCGGGCACAGTTAGTCATAAAATAAATCATAATCAATTATCATGTAGATGTCGCAGCCAACTAGCTTAATCTCCGTTCAATCAACAGCCTAGCCTCTTTACTAAACAACGCCGTTCAACTATATTACTGAATGATATCCAGCCGTAGCGTTTGTTACAACATTACATAAGCTGGCTGGTACGACGACCACGCCAAGGCGCGTACGCTTTCGCGATCTGTTTTCAATCGTTTTCTGATCGCCGTAGATCGCCTTTGATGTGAACCAGTCGGTACAAATACTACTGCGCTATCTGATCTCCGCCTAGATCACGCACGCAGGACGCCGCAGTGTGGACGTACCTTTAGGCCATTCTTTATTTCAAAGTCTTAGTCTGACACGAAGGCAACACACTAGATAACAGTTGAGTTCTTTAGTGTGTTGGCGTCAAAGCCTACCGGATTCTCCTACCACCACTGCACTGGGCCACTGCAGGGCCGAATTTCCGCATAGGCCTACAAGGTACTGACCTAGGAGCCCAGCATCCAAGGGGCCCACCCATATGTTACCGCGACAGACTTTTTTTAAATCGATCTATTATGATCTGCTGCAGGGCAAGGCAAAGGCCGCCCTTTCCTCCTTCCATACAATAATATATTACAGTTTATTGCTTGTATGGTATGTAATCAGTAAAACAAATTTCCAAAAAGCATTGGGATGTAGGGGGTAGGGGCCTCAAATGTTTTTTTTTTTTTCAATTTATTAATCTAATAAATTAAAACACGGAAATAGTGAGAAGACTAAAAAGGGTCAAACCCTTCGAGTTACATTAGTGATACTTTATCAAGTGAACAAAGTGTAGTGATAGTGAACGCGAACGCTATAAAAAGAACACAAGAACAAAGTGTCTTCCCCTTAATAGAGACATTAAGAAAAGTGTTAATGGACACATTCTTAGTAATATTCTAATAGTAAATTAAGTGAAAATAAAATTACTCATTAGCCTAGTTGTTATAAGGCTAGATTGTAATAGTAGTGAGATATCTGCATCAAGTAGATAAATCATTATATAAAAAAAAAAAAAATTATTAATCTTTAAATATAATACATTTTATACAAAGAATTGAGTACCAATAAACTATTTTTTGTTTGTGCTGGTACTCACATCCGCAACGTGCTACTACTAATTATTAATAACTACTAATTTATATCTTAAATCTACACTAATTTCTAAAAAAAAAACTTAATGTATTCAAATGAAAGGTAAAAATATGAATGAGTATAAAAAATAAACACAAAAGCAACTATTCGCTTTTAAGTTGTTTGTACTCAGCGGTAGGCTTGGACAAGACCAATGCGGAACCGGTTTTGTTGATCTATATATACAATGTAAAGTGCCTAGGGGCCTTAGATCTCTAAATCCGGCCCTGCTGGGCCCTTATGTATGTGCGCTTTTTACAGTGACCCTCCGGTGAAAAAAAAACATAGTTAAGAAACCAACAACCCCCGCATGGTGGTAGGACACTATCTAGTGTCCGCCTGGCCAGCTACCACCCTCAAGTTAGAAAATCTGTCGCCAAACATCTAATGTGTTCCGGCAGCTATCCTTGAGAGCCAGTTCCCATCCTAGGCCTAGCGTGCTTACCATCTTCGACCGCATCATCACTTACCAACAGGTGAGATAGTAGTCAAACGCTAGCCCATAAGTAGTAAACGATATATAAAATAAAAATTATGTGCTATAGTATAAAAAATAACAATTTCTACAGAACCCTCGATGCAGTCACAGCCGCACTTGCCCCATTTCATCAACGAAGTTTCTTAAACTTCCGTTTCAAAGGGACTGTTTAAAAATTCTGGCTTTTTGTAAAACAATTGATTTCAATGTTGATTTTTCCGTTTCGCCGATCGTCGTTTGAATGTTGATGGGGAGAGTCCAGAATGGTTGAATTCTAACTGGAGTTTGCATATTAGAACTTTGCAGTGAAGACAAATTAATTTACCCCGGTTTTGTGTCTATTCCACTCACACCTACCGTAATCCATAATCTGTCAAAGATATCATAATCAAACGGCAATAGACCAATGGCTAAGGTGTCGGCCTGCGATCAAGAGGTCGTGGGTTTTAAATTGCACTATTGACGTGAACCCATTCCAGACACAAGCATATTTAGCTTGGTTAGAGGGGTTATCAAAACTACTAGTGACGTGCACCCATATTAGCTTAAAAAATATTAAATCAACGTGAATAAAAGAGCTAAAATATGATTTGAAAACATTTATGGATATGTCCATAAATGTTTTCAATCGACTTCCAATGAAGTCGGTTAAAAAGAACGAGGTTCTCAATTAATCTGTACGTTTTTGACGTGACAACGTCTTATAAATCGATGAAAGCCGGCTGCGCCACAGAAAAGGTAATAGTCCTCCACTGCGCGTACAAAAAGTGTCACGTTCCGCGTGCGAGCGAAAGCGCGGAACAAGCGGTAGAGAGGCACGATCATATAACGTAGTCACGTAAAATTATCGCCCGTAAACCGACCTTACAGACAACCAATTTATTGTTATGCTTGTAATGTGATTACACCGCAGCAATTATTCTTTTTTTTAATTGGTAGGGTACATCTCCACGGTAGTTTCACAGTAATTTCATCGAGATCTAATAAGTATCTCTCGAGATAATGAGATAAACACCTCAAACTTGGTACTGTCAATGACTAGAGCGGCATTTGAAGTCGGTTTCTTTAGTTTTGTAAACGATCTTAAATAATTCGTCTGCACGAGTTTATTCTACATGCGATCTCCAGTTTACTCCACAGTTTTACAATCACATTTAAGTATAAGCTTCTTGGGGCAGGGGGAAGGCAAATTACGTTTCATTTGACAAATTGAGGGGGTGGGTTGACAACTTTTTTATTTTAAGGTCTGGTTAATCATTGCTGATTGTAATCAAAACGTAATTCTTGATTGTATAAAGAAAATGAGGAGTTTTTTATATGTAAAACTGTTTTAGGCGCACTGGCGTACAATTTGACGGATGTGACGTAGCGTCACGGTTCGAAGGTAGCGGAAGTTACGTACAGGTTGGTAAAATAGAGTAGAAATAAATAGGGGCGCCACTATTGCTATGTACTAGTAACCCCGACAGCAGAGAGAGTGGCGGTAAACTTTAAAATAACTTCTTCAGTGGAACTGCGGATAGTCTTATTCATGTTAAAACATCTTTAAGTCGCGTAGGTTACGAAAAAAAATTAAAATACTACTATTAAGTTGCACAAAAAAACTTTGTTCATAAATTTTTAGTCACTGACCACAGTTAACATAGAAAAATTTATCACAGATTAGATTATTGCCAGGCCAGAAAAAAATAGTTCCGTTTCAAGACGTTTTTGCCAACCTATAAGCGTCATGTTATTCATACTATAATCCAGTAATATTATAAATATCGTATATTATAAGTATCGTTTATAACTCTGTCACTCTATTTGTTGCCTTATCACGCTTAAACGGACGATCCGATCTTAAATTTAACAAGGATATACTTTATAAGATGATGATGAACATAGGCTACTAAATTTTTGATGTACGTGGACGAAGTCGCGGGTATCAGTTGGTAATTTATATTCATAAACGCCCTCTTTTGGCGTAACTACGAAAACGTATTCGCTATCATACGGGTATTGGTTCTGCTACAGTTCAACAGATGGAGTTGTACATAAAAATAATTAGTGATGTTGAGAAATAAATTAAATGAACTTAGAAGTTTCACTACTGACGCGTAGCTTTCGCACCCTCTTATTACTAAGACTCCGCTGTCCGTCTGTCTGTCTGTCTGTCCGTCTGTCACCGTGATAGTTAGACAGTTGAAAATTTCACAGATGATGTATTTCTGTTGCTGCTATAACAACAAATACTAAAAACATAATGAAGTTAAACATAATAGAGGGTCCCCATACAAGAAACGTGTTTTTCGGCATTTCACGCCATCTATGAACGCTTTAGTTAGGTAAACGTCCCATAGATGGCGTTATATTGAAATGTCGATCCCTAACACCTTTGTTAGACGTTAGATGGCGTTATAAGAAATAAAATGTTTATTAATTATTATTTTTTGCTGGCGAAAAAAGATAATGGTAGTTTTTGCTCGATCTTAGAAAATACTGTAGTGTGGTACGGAACCCTACTAGTGCGAGTTCGACTTGCACTTGGCCAGTTTATTTAATATTTCACTTCATCATCATCATCATTAGCCGGCGTCAGTCCACTGCTGGACTGTAGGCCTCTCCCAAGATGTGCCACTGAGCCCGATTTTCGACCCGACCTCTCCAGTCACTGCCCACCGCTCCACCTGGTCACAGGACGTCCTACGCTACGTTTGCCGATTCGCGGTCTCCACTCTAGGACAAATCTACCCCAACGGTCCTGCGGCAGATATGACTAAATATTCCCTTTCTTCTTTTTAATTTTTTTTGACTCAACAGATAGCTTTCAAATTTATTTTCAACCAACTTACAAAAAGAAGGAGGTTCTCAATTCGTCTGTATGTTTATTTCTGTTTTTTTGTTTGTATGTTACGCTATTACTCCGTCAATTGTGAACCGATTCGAATGATTATTTTTGTAATCGGTAGGGTACGTTTCCGAAGTGGTTTGTCCCATTGTAATTTCATCGAGATATGAAAAGTATCTCCAGAGATATGACGATAAACGTCTCCAACTTGCTACTGAAATTGACTCGCGGGGCATTGAAGTCGGTTGTTTTAGTTTTTAAACTATCTTAATTATAATATCATATAGGGTTACGTTTGACCAGTATCTCGCCTGGTGGTAAGCGACGATGCAATCAAAAATGGTGAACACCCTAGGTGTAGAAATACCCTGACTCTCAAGGACGCAGTGGCATTGTAAATCTGACGACTCTCATGTTATCTTTTAATTATTTTTCGATTGATGTTTTTTTTTATATCTTATAGTTTAACGTTTGACCACTATCTCACCTGTTGGTAAGTGATGATGTGGTCGAAGATGGTAAGCACGCTAGGCCTAGAATGGGAACTGGCTCTCAAGGATAGCTGTCGGAACACATTAGATGTTTGGCGACAGATTTTCTAACTTGAGGGTGGTAGCTGGCCAGGCGGACACTAGATAGTGTCCTACCACCATGCGGGGTTCGTTGGTTTCTTAACGATGTTTATTCTTCACCGGAGGGTCACTGTGAGAAGCGCACATACATTTTTCGATAGAAAAATCTATTAGTACACGGCGGGGTTTGAACTTGGTACCTCTGGCGTCAAGGTTGATCGTTCTCCCGACTACGCCACCGGGCCCTCTAAATGTTTATTATCGCTTTCATTCCATACATTTCTAACATCTGCAGCCCGGCTACATCATCAGGTCAGCTTGATGTTACCATATTATTGTATTGTCACAGAAGATACACAAGTATACCACATTTGTGTCCAATAGAACCTCAGGAAGTGGTTCTCATTTAGCTTCCAAGATCTGACCCACACAAACATACAATATAGTACATACACGCTGAAAAAAAATCTTTTCGTATACCAAAGAGTATTCTCCTAGGTACCAGAGATATGGAGATAAACACCTCAAACTTCCAACTGAAAATGACTCATTTCGATGCAATTTTAATGGGACCACGTGGGAAGTATACTATTTCAACCAAAAAAAAAAACAATTCGATCCACACGTCTTTGAGTAATAAGGCAATATAAATAAAAACATAATTTTTCTATAACAAAAATATTTGCGCTTATCACAGTAACCCTCCGGTGAAGTAAAAACATAGTTTAGAAACCCTCAAACAAGGCATGGTGGTAGGTCACTGTCTAGTGTCCGCCTGGCCAGCTACCACCGTCAAGTTAAAAAATCTGTCGCCAAATTTATAGGCTAGCGTTTGACCACTATCCCACCTGTTGGTAAGTGATGATGCGGTCGAAAATGGTAAGCACGCTAGGCCTAGAATGGGAACTGGCTCTCAAGGATAGCTGCCGGAACACATTAGATGTTTGGCGACTGATTTTCTAACTTAATTAACTATCTACTTCCGGCAGCTGTCCTAGAGAGCTAGTTCCAGGACTAGCGTTCTACCATCGTGGACCGCATTACCAACAGGTGAGATAGTGGTCAAACGCTAGCCTATAAGATATAAAATAATATTTACGACCGAAACTAAAGTAAGATTCACATCCAAAAACACGTTCACGTTCGTAGCGTAGCTACGCTACTAGTCAGTCTGACTGAGACTAACTATAAATTAAAGTTTAAACACAGTCATATTCTACCAGCCATCTTGGTATTATAGTCTAGACATACGAGTACTCTTGGCCTAAATCCAGTAGGCGTGGCTTAGACCACGCCTTCTGAAACACCCTCTCTCCTCCCACAACATCAGTCTTACCATAACCTTTAAGAAACTCGGACGTGCCCGAAATTACCGCCACATTTTCTAAGCTAAAATCTAAAATATCAGGAAAACTGACCACTATTTTCGTGAAAAAATTAAAAGTGCATTTAAGCTGTGTTTATGGGATGTATTTGACTGGAAAATAAAGTGTATTTAAAATTGTTTGTGACTTTGTTTGTTTGTAAACAATATCACGTGGGCAAGGTCACTGAACTTTGTGACATTGGTGTTGTTTTTTATAAAAGTGATATTGTTTTAGTGAACAAAAAGTGATAACTTAGTGATGGTACTTGTTCTATTGATAATTCTGTGGTGATAGGAACTTTTTTTTATTTACAACTAGTTTTCCAATGACTGTTTATTTACGTAAACATTTATCTAAAAACATGTGATAGCATAATTGGATTCACTTATTTATTACCTAATCTATTAATTAAAGCTATAAATATTAAACTTAATAATAATAATAAAAGTGAAATGAAATACATTGAATACACTAAATTGTAAATACTTGGACAAATAGATATATGTAAAGCACAAACGGTTTAAAGTGTTGTTAACAAAAATCAGCAACTCAATTTTTGAAAACTCGTGTCTAAATTTGTCAAATTGGATACAGAAAGATTATCCACTGAGGCCCTGCCAGGGGCCTCAAATGGGCAAACCCGGAAAACATTACTAGTGCATCCTTTGCCAAAAACCAATGAAAATAAAGACAGAAACAAAACTTACCTATTAGAAACTCCAAAGGAATTAAAAAGAAAAATTCCATTATTAGAATTACCTAAAGATTTTTCTAAACCAAAGTTATTTAGAAAAAACTCACAAGAAAAAAGTGATATGAAAAATACTTTGATGAAAATAAACGTTGAAAATTCAAAAAGCCAAAGTATAAATGAGTGTGTGAGTTCTAAAAGTGATAACAAATGTCACAGTGACACGCAGAAATGTCAAAGTGAGACAGCAAAATGTCAAAGTGAGACAGTCAAATGTCAAAGTGACATCGTTAAATGTCAAAGTGAAACGGTTAAATGTCAGAGTGAGGTAAAGTGTCACCACTGCTGTTGCCACAAGGAGAAGGAAGTTAAAAGTGACTGCCAAAGTGGGTGCAACTGTCAAAGTCAGGCTGTCAAAGTGATATTCGCTCCCGCCATGATGCCGTCCATATTTGGACCCGTACCTGGGATCCCTTATATTGTCAAACAATCTGTCAAAATTGGTGAAAAGGTAAGTCAAAACCCTTTAATTGTAATACAGGATTTTACAGGGTTTCTTGTAGTAATAGTATTTTTAACAGTAAATGTATATCTTACAAAGATTGTATCGAAAATGTCACTTGGTCATTACTTCTTTATTTGTCAATTGATTGGAAGGAGTCAAACCATAAATCAGCATTATTTGGTTAGTGTGTACGTAGCCGGACACTAACCTAACCTAACTAGCTTACCTAAGCTAGTTTAGGTTGCCATCCAACATAACACGACCACTGGAGGTCAATGACCTTTGACATCCAGGTCATTAACCTCGTTATATGAATATGTTTCCGAAAAGCACATTGATAATAGCTATCTTAAAACAGTTTTTAAAACAACATTAATTCATAATTTGCGTAATGGCAAATACTAATAACTATATAACTAAATAATAACAATACATACTAGCCTAAACCAGACTGTCCAACTATTTTCTATTACGAAGTTCCTTTCCAAATAATTTACTGCAGTTTTCAGTTATCATTAAAACGCAGTCGCCAAACTCTCTTTGATTTTGCTAACCGACTTCACAAAAATGGAGGAAGTCCTCAATTTGCCTGTATTTAAAAAAATATTTTTTCTTATGTTTGGTACCTCAAAACACTGTTCATTTATACCGATTTGGATTTTTTTTGTTCGACCTAAGTATGCTTTTCGTTTGGTCCCATTGTAATTCTAACATTATTTATATTATATTCAAGTACCAGAAACAAAACAAAATTATATATTACAGAGATTGTATTTACAAATTACATTACCTAATATAATAAAAAATATATAAAAATTAAACCCAATTTCCCTTGGTCACATCACGCGTGAACGGCTGGACCGATTTCGCTAATTCTTTTTTTGTCGTGTTTTTTATCGTCAGGAGATGGTTCTTATGAAAAGAAATATTTAAATAAATAAAAGTTGTTTTTAAAGCCGCGGGGCACAGCTAGTAAAAAATAAAATTGAAGTGGATCCGTTTTATTTATGTTACTCTTTGGTGGCTCCCCATACATTTTTTTTTCCGGCAAATGTTGTCCGACTTTCACTTGGCCAGTTTATTATTTGTAGTTTGTATTACAATTTTTAGTTATAGTTATTTTATTCGTTTTATCTTTATTTTATAAAACTTTGAATAAAAATTCCACCCCTAGAGAAGAGATAGAGATTATCTCCTCTCGATATCGTGTCAGTGAAGGATTTATGTTCATCCAACTCGAAGTTGTGGTAAGATGCAGGGAAGGGTTGAGCAAAATGACGTGTGTCTAGTTAAGGGTTACTTACTACTTTATATATATCTTATAGGCTAACGTTTGACCACTATCTCACCTGGTGGTAAGTGATGATGCGGTCGAAGATAAGCACGCTAGGCCTAGAATGGGAACTGGCTCTCAAGGATAGCTGCCTACACATTAGATGTTTGATGACAGATTTTCTAACTTGAGGGTGGTAGCTGGCCAGGCGGACACCAGGGGGGTTGTTGGTTTCTTAACGATGTTTTCCTTCACTGGAACAGTGTCCACTGTGAGAAGCGCACATACATTTTTCGATAGAAAAATCCATTGGTGCGCGGCGGGGTTTGAACTCGGTACTACGACATCAAAGTCGACCGTTCTCCCGATTACGCCACCGGGCCCTCACTATATTTATTTAATTATATCTAACATAGAAACTTTCATCCGTTTAGTAGGTTATCTTTAACTAGCTACGCCTTGCGGATTTTCCCGTGATTGATCCCGGTTATCAACGCCAATGAACACCAATGAACACCAATATTATAAATGCGAAAGTCAGTTTGTGTATTTGTTTGTTTGGGATTTCTTCACGGTCTAACGGCTGGCACAGAATATTTAATAGTTACTACGTAACAGATACTTCACTCCCCTATAAAAACACAATACCAACGTTTATTTCAAACAATACAAGCAAAAATGTATCTAAGGCGCTCGAACTAGCGTTGTTATTACTTGGTTCAGCGCGCGATGTACTGGCGCGCGACTGATACAGTAAAGGGTTGACTCAATGAAATAAAAAAAAGTTTACGATTTCTTTTTATTTACCTCACAAAATAACATCAAAATTCCTAACCAAGAGTCGAATTTGAAGTCGAGAAAGTGAATTTTACGCCGTTTTGTCATTTTAATATAGCATAAAATATTAACGTTAGCATAAAAAAATGAAACATATTATGCTTGTTTTTTGTCAAACCGGCAAAATGACTATGAAAAACTTAAATCGTTTCTAATATAGAATACAAATGCGCAGTTCTCCCGTCATTAGAATAATAATATACGTTGCGCGCGCGTGAGCAGTGACAACCGACTGGCAGATAGTACCGCCGGAGTTGACGAAAGGACGATTAGGTATAAATCGCAGTAGCTATGGGCGAGTGAGGGAGGCCTGCGGCTGGGCCAATTTAGCTAATATTTTGCACTGTTATAGCCAGTGTTATGGATTAGGCTATAGGATACTTTTTAACGCGGACGAAGCCGCGGGACAGCCAGCTAGTTAAGTACAAACCTGCCTCTTGAATTACTATATCTAATGATGAAAACCAAAAAAATCCGTAGCGTAGCTTAAAATTCTTTTTTTTAATTTTTTTTTAAAGTTATATAAAAAAACAACAACAAATTAATCTAAACAAATTTAAAAGTACAGACGGCGAGAAACGACTCTGTTTTTAAAGTTCTGTACCCAAAGGGTATACGGGACCCTATTACTAAGACTCCGCTGTCCGTCTGACTGTCTGTCTGTCTGTCCGTCTGTCACCAGGCTGTATCTCATGAACCGTGACAGTTGAAATTTTCACAGATGATGTATTTCTGTTGCCGCTATAACAACAAATACTAAAAACAGAATAAAGTTAAAAATAATAGAGGGTCCCCATACAATAAACGAGTTTTTTTCGGCATTTCACGCCATATATGAATGCTTAGTTAGGTAAACGTCCCATAGATGGCGTTATATTGAAATGTCGATACCGAACACATGTTAGACGTTAGATGGCGTTATAAGAAATAAAATGTTTATTAATTATTATTTTTTGCTGGCGAAAAATGATAGTGGTATTTTTTGCTCGATCTTATAAAATACTGTAGTGTGGTACGGAACCCTACTAATGCGAGTTATTTTTTACCTTTACCCGCGTTAGAAACTACTTTCATTAATTATACTTTCTTTCATTATTACCTTCTCCTGACAGTAACAAATACAACAAAAAAATAATTAGCGAAATGTCCAGCCGATGTCGCGTAATGCTGTGTCCAAGGAAAATAGGTATTCAAGCAATGAAAACAACATAAAAGTTCTTTTTACTCTAATCTTGAGAGTCGGAATATCCTAGGCCTAGCACGTGTTCACCATCTTCGACCACATCATCGCTTACCACCAGGCGAGATAGTGGTCAAACACTAGCATATAAGATAAAAAAAATTGGAGTACCTACATTTAAAAGCAAAGCAAGTGAAGCTCGCAGTCGTGAGACAGGGTACAGTAGGGCTATTCTGTAAGCTAGTTTACGCATCTCGCAAGCGGAATCCGCGTCGAGAAGAGAATTTTGTATGCTGTAAACTCGGACGCGCTGGTGGCGCTGCACATCCGAGTGCGGATGTGAGGTTGAACTGTTGTGAATGAGCTATTTTGACATTTATTGTATGAAAACGGCATTTTGTAAGGAAATGTACCATCTCGATCGTCGATTTTTTTGCGTAGAACCAAGAATTCAGTTTTCTTAATTTTAATAGTCTTGAACATATTGAGATTGAAAAATCGGAGATTGATGTTCTGTTTTTATGTTAAATTATAAGTTTCTAGCTCTAAAGAAGAGCCCCAGGGCTATTCTTTAAGCTAGTTTATACCTCGCGAGGGCGGAATTCATGGTGAGATTTGAATTTCGTATCCTGTAAACCCGAACGTACAGGTGGCGCCGCACGTCCGAGTGCGTAGGTCAGAGTTGAACTTTTGTAAGCGAGCTATTTTGACATATAATGTCAGAATACTGTATTCTTTAAGTAAATTAACCACACGATTGTCGAGTTTCTTTGCGTTAAAACACGAATACAACTGTCATAATTTAAGTAGCCTTGAAGCTATCGAGATTAAAAAATCGATCGAAGTGATATTCAATTTTGAGGTTAAATTATAAGTTATTATGATACCTACGTTGTTTTGTACTAGAATAATTAACGTAGTTTGAAAACTATAAAAGCAATGTGAGCGCGTGTCAGTTTCAATAACAATTTTGAGATGTTTATCTCCATATCTCTGGAGGTCCTACTCATCAGATCTTGATAAAATTTACTAAAGAACCACGCCTCCTTACGAATTGATTAAAATAAGTTAATTGACAAGTTTGAGGTTTGAATCTCCATATTGTCCTATCTATAATGTATTCTATGTCTCCATATGTATAGAGACACTCTACCCATAAAAAAAAACATTCTAATCGGTTCACAATTTGGCAAGGTAATCGCGTAAGAAACAAAAAAACCAGCAAGATGAATTGAAATTTTGAATCTCTTCCTTTTGGAAATCGGTTGAAAAGTTAATGCTATTGACTTAAAATGTAAGTCTTCGGCTAAGTATCTATATTATTGACATACAATCATTTGATTGCTGTCTCACCTGATGATAAGCAAAGATGCTGTCTAAGATGGTATCGTGCTAGTCTAGAATTGAAAGACAGCACCGTTTACTGACATGTCTTTATCCATTGGTCCATGGTGGTTCGAGCTACGGCCAAAGCCTACCACAAATGGTCAATACTACAAGTGATCCACATGTTTAATATTTTTAATCGGAATAAAAATATTAAATAGTAATGCCATTGCTGAATGCTGTGGATAAAACACCAGCCAAGGCAATAAATAATAGTACAAGGTAGTTAATCTTGTTAGTCAAAGATTTGAATAATAGTTTGTGACAGGCAAGGAATTTTAAATAAATTCAATTACATTTATTCATTAGATATATATTTTGTTTGACAAAAATGTCAGTCCCTATGCTATGGCATTCAGGGCCCCATCGTTGCTCGATTTCTCTCCACCTGACGAGTCACGAACACCTCCATCACTTGAGAGTTGCGGCGAATAATATCTCTATTCTTTGCTCTTTCAAAACCAAGAACCATTGGTTAAGCTCATTAGCTTTTAATTCATTCATTTAAATCTGTTCAATGATTCATTAATAATTAAGACTGACAAGACGAGACTGCCTTCTAAGTTTCTGGTGAAGTTGACACGAAGACGCTGAAATAAATATATAATACGAATATTAATACATATGTCAGAAAGGTAACCTAAATATGTAATACCCACTGTATAACCCAATATTTTTAAAATTATTTAATGAGATATTTCTTGTAACATATTAATTTCAGCAATAATTTTGTATTTTTTTTTCTTTTTAAACAAATTACATTTTTAAATTTATTATTATTATTCTTTAATGTTACTCGCCTACAATTTTATGTGCATGCAGTCTTCGCCTGTAATTATAATAACATTTAGCATAATAGTACTAAGATTTTGATGTTAAAAGGTTTATAACGATGATTATTATGTTGGCGATCTATTAATAAATAATTAAATCATCATGATCGGCCTGTGTCAGTCCACTGCTGGACGTAAGCCTCTCCCAAGATCACCATCATCTCCCAAGATGCGCCACTGAGCCCGATCTTTGGCTCTTCTCTTCCAGTCACTACCCACCTCTTTGCGTATATCGTTGCTCCACCTGGTCACAGGAGGTCCTACGCTACATTTGCCGATTCGCAGTCTACACTCTAGGACAAGTCTACCCCAACTAAATAAATAAATAAATAAACATGCCAAATTACAGCTATCTACTACTTATTAGTTAAAGAGCTAAGCCACCGATTAACTGACGTACAGATAAAGAGGCTAAACTACTAACATAAAGGTTATAATAACCTTTATGACTATGGAACCATATAAAGCAATATTCCTACACATGTACTCTTACTAACCTCTCATATATGTTGGTTAAACATACATGTTATCTTGTTTCGTTTCTATGCTTTGTTATCTACATCAGAATGTTCAATTATTTGTTAATAAATGAAATAATTACTTGTATTGTGAAGTGGTCATGGATAATAAAGGTTCAGTCGACAGCGAGCCAAATAAGTGCCTTTTTCTGAAGGTGTTGCTGGATGTATCGGGCTTGTGGCTCACACTATTCATGGCGAGCAGGACACTGAGTCACTTTTTGATGGCTAAGGTTCACCTAAAACCATATATTTATATTAGCAATGTAAAGATTACTAACTAGAAACAAGAAATTTTATGTATTTTATCAAACATATATGTATACAGTATGTGCACAACACTATGTCTCACAGATGTTTCTGGAACTCAGCTTAAGTACAGAGTTGTGTGAGAGAATGAATAAACACAAACTATTGTCGTGCTAGGGTAAAAACAATCTCCCATCTCACAGGTGGTGTTCAGGACATGGAAAACTGAAATATTAACCAAAACCAAGAACTGACTTAATTTTATATTGTATTGCTGTATTATTTACTATTATTAGGTAAACATGTTATGCACGTAGGTGATTAAATGATTTATTACTTCTGATACACTTGCAAGCTCGTAACTCGTTTTTTGTCAACCTAAAGTAAAGTGGACTCAGGCGTGGACCGAAAATTAAAGTAAGTAAACATCACAGATAAGTGTATATTAGTCCGAGAGTAAACATTAAACCGTAGACAGAGTATATTAAACTAGACCTGGCATTGAAATAACAATGATAACATGAGAAGGATAAAATGACACAATCACTAGTATGAGAGAGCGAGATGAACAACATTTTTTTATTCTTCTCTACATATGAGATTTTATTGCTTGGAGCCAGCTCTGGCTCCCAGTTCTAGTGCGCCCATTAGTTTTCACCCGCTGTCATGTATGACCCTGTATATTTATTTATTTATTATGTTTCATTATTTCACAATTTTTTGGATAAAAATTGTCTGAAGTACTGAAACATCCACTGGGTTGCGGGTGCACGTAATACGTAAGTCCGGTTGGCAACCCTACATTAATCAGGGGCATTAAACATGTGTTTTAAGTATGACGTTCGACGTCTAGATGAAAGCTGAATGGCTTAATACCTTTTTTTTTTGTAAATTCGAAGCAATAAGTTATGTTTCTGTTATATCCTTCGAGCATTTACCAATGGAGATGTTAACGCAAGGCGTTCCTCTCTGCTGGCCATATAGCCTTTTTTGGCCATATGAGCGTGCGTAACTACGCTGTATTTTTAATACTGTGTGCGTGTTTCAAGCTAGTGTGCGGGATCGTTAAAGTGAGGGATTTGTGTGTGTGCAATGCGTGTTTACCTCGTCCCCCGTAAAGTATCGGCAGAAAAAAATGTTTGCGGATTAAAACGTTAACATCTCCACCATTGGTAAATGCTCGAAGGTTAAATCTATAATATTTTTTATTGAATACTAGCTGTGCCCCGCGGCTTCGGCTGACCTACGTAATAAGTAGAAACCTGTTCGGAGCATATCCGAAGTAAATACACGCGAACAAAAGCCGGTACGTTCACATTAAAATGAATAATTTTCGCGAAAACTTTCAAACTAAATTTTTTAATTTTCCCATATACTGATTAAATGCTTTTATTATGATATTTATTATGAATATTCTGATTATGAATAAATACTTTTGACCCGACCAAATTACGCTATTCAATTTGTCTTATAGCTGGCATATGCATTACGTGTTCATAATTTTTGACGGGTTATACCTATATAATTCGCATACGCTAATGTCTTGTCTATTTAATATTCCGTCTACGCATTAAACAAACTAAACCAGAGACAAAACACTCTCGCTAGGGCCTCCGATCACAGAATTAAAATAATTCTAATATCTGTATTATATCTTATTTTAAACGTAAAAGATATGTGTAATGCATTATATACGATATTGACATAGAATACTTATTATTGTATGTTTATGTTGTAAATTATTAATTCATTTATTTATAAATTCACAGTTTCAGCATAGACAATAACTATCGACATAGTTAAATCTCTTGATTCAATTTTTAGCAAAGTGAGCTTCGATGAATGTGTCACTTCTCTTCGATAGCTTTGACAGTAAATTACAGAATGACAGATTGCAATCCTAAATTATCGTTTGCGAAGCGAGGTTAGATCACTTAGGCGAGATCGGCAAGTTAAAAAGTTATGGCGCAACTATTCCAACCCATTTTCCGTATGGAATGGAATAGCCTGTATAGGCTGGCACCTAACATCATTCGGGAACTCGATGAACTAAGCCTCTACATCTAATGTTCACACTGAAAATTCGCTTCATTCTTATGTGGCTAAATGCACAAATGTGCGATGCAAACTTCGAAGCAAAAAAAAAATTAACCTGTCCGTCAAATCGAAGTTTTTTTTTAAATTTTATTATGGCTCCACACGATAAGTGTATTTAGCCAGTGTCAAGTATAAAAATTCTTTAAGTTTTTGAGAATTCTGATTTGAAATATACCCTAACGTCCCCCACTGGGAGACGTTTTAGCGGTGGAAGTTGGGATAATACCAAGCCTACCACCCATGGTCACTCATAAATGAATCTTTTGAATCGAAACAAAAATATTAATAGTGTCAGTGCTGAATGCTGTGGTTGAAACACCAGGGCCCCTAGACAAAATCCAATTTCCATTCAAGCTAACGCAAGTTCAAAATGTATGGAATGACATTTATGTTTCCGCAACAAAGATGTCATTCTCATACATTTTGAACTTGCATTAGCGTGAATGAAAGCAGGAAGTTGGATTTTGTCTAGGGCCCAGGGCCCCTAGACATAATTAAGATAGTTTAAAAACTAAACTACCGACTTCCATGCCGCGCGAGTCACTTTCAGTAGCAAGTTCGAGAAGTTTATCGTCATATCTCTGGAGATACTTATCAGATCTCGATTACAATTACAATGGGACCACCTCGGAATGATATCCTTTCAAACTAAAAAATATTTTTTAAATCGGTTCACAATTGGCAAAAAATATTAATGCACACACATACAAAAAAAATTCATACAGACGAGCACAGAACCTCCTCCTTTTTGGAAGTCGGTTATAATCCAATTTCTGTTTTCATTCACGCTAACGGAGTTTCAAAATGTATGGGAATGACAACTTTGTTGCGGAAAAATAAATATCATTCCCATACATTTTGTACTTACGTAAGCGCGACTGGAAACAGATATTGGATTTTGTTTAGAGGGGCAGCCCAGGCAATAAATAATGGTACAATGACAGGCAATTTTATTATA
This sequence comes from Cabera pusaria, assembly GCA_954871355.1. Taxonomy (NCBI): domain Eukaryota; kingdom Metazoa; phylum Arthropoda; class Insecta; order Lepidoptera; family Geometridae; genus Cabera; species Cabera pusaria. The sequence goes on along the minus strand of OX940912.1, from coordinate 3,131,992 downwards.
ATAATAAATTCAATTCCATTTAGTCAATTTTATTTAGTCATAAAAATATATTTTTATTTTGTAATGCTAAGACAAAAATGTTAGTCCATCAGTGATGGCATTCAGGGCCCCATTACTGCTTGATTTCTCTCCACCTGTTGAATCACGAACACCTCCATCGCTTGAGAGTTGTGGCGATGAATATCTTTATTCTTTGCTCTTTTAAAACCAAGAACCATGGGTAAAGCTCATTAATTAATTAATTTAAATCTGTTTATTGATTCATTAATACTTGAGACTCATTGAGACCGAGGAGACTGCCTTCTACTTCTCTGGTGAAATCAACCCGAAAACGCTGAAACAAATATATAATACCAGAATCATACATTTATAATTATTAGGCAGTATGCACTAAAAAATCAACCTATTTCACTACTGTGAGGGCCAAGTTTATATTGAGCCTCACATTGTGTAGAGTTCCATGGTTACCAAACCTGTCACAATATGAAACTAATATGTTGGTCTACTATTACGTGTGAACTAGTAAAGCCTACCTAGCTCTAATAATTTGCCATTTAAATTTGTTATTAAATACTACTATTGTGAATTTTTACCTAATTCAAAACAATACTTCGCAGGCAGGTGGACACTTAACTCTAAAAAAAAATGCACTTTAAAGCTTATTAAGATATCAATGTTTATAAATGACCCATACACCATAGAATAAACAAGAAACAAAAATATTAACCTCACTTTTATGGAGGAGGGAAAAGATCTTATAGATATAAAGATGTTATACCTACTGCATACTCATGCCTAATTACAGCTACTTATTAGCCTCTGAGCTAAGGCCATCGATAGACTGACACAGATGGAGGGAGGGACATGGTGAAACTACTTACATAAAGGTTCTTTGTTGACTATGGAACCATGAAAAGAAATATTCCGACAAATGTATTAATTCTCATTTATATGTTGGTTCAAAATACATGCCATTTTGTTTCCGTTTGATGCTTTGTAATCTGTATCTGAATGTTCAATTATTTGTTAATTAATGAAATAATTACTTGTATGGTGATACGGTCGCAGAATAAAGGTTTAGTTGACAGCAAGTCCAATAAGTGCCTGTTTCTTTTCTGAAGGTGTAGCTGGCTGAAATAGGCATGCGACTCTCACTTTTCATGGCAATCTAGAGACTGAACCACTTCTTGAGGGCTAACGTTCACCTAAAATCATAAATTTGTGTTAACAATGCAAAGATTACCTACTAACTAGAAACAATAAATGTTAACTAGCTTATCGAACAGTATCGTAGGTTATAATTCGATGTCGAACAGATATTTATGTACACACCATGTGTACAGCACTGGTCTTGAGTCTTGCAGATGCTTGGCATGTTCCAGGAACACAAGCCAAGTGCAGAGTTTGAGAATGAACATAAACTATAATCGTGCTATAGGTACTTAAAAAAATCTTCCATCTTAAAAGTTAAAATGAACCAATTTATATAAATGCGATAATGTCATGTCATCAAATGCATAGATAACAATGAATACTTACTGCTTTAGCATTGCTTTTCTTCAACGTACGTACGTAATCCACTATTACACGACACGAAATTGATTGATACAAACAAAACAATAGTAATAATATTAATTTGAAGACTTTGTTGTGAAAATAAGAACAAAACAGTGTAGAAAAAGAAGTATAAACTACTAAATACTAATGATTACTAAACTAACCAGGGTGACCATATCAAAAATGGCGAAACTGCCCGACATTGGCAAAAAAACTGCTAAAATCTGCCAAACCACCAACCACCCCAGAGAATATATTAAATTATTAAGTATACCATTATATTATTGCCTTATAGAGAGCTGGTTATAATCAAACTTTTATAAATTTCCAATCAAAATCCAAATATATGCATATTAAAAATATTATACATTCAATACAAACAAAAAATTGTCAAAATTCTATTTTTGTTTCAAAATTCATAAAAATCCTTGAAATCTGCCACTTTTTGGAATCGTCAGCGTTATCTGCCAGAGTTAAAATGTAGGTTCCAAATCTGCCTAAATGAGAGAAATCTGCCACAAATGGTCATACTAACTACTAAGGACTACTAAACGCAAACCAGCCAATTTAGACTTGGGTAACTCCGGACACGGACATATCTTTGGATATATATCCCTAAGCGGATATATATCCTTCCCTCCCCTTGCCAAAACCTTCATATTATTATATTCCATATCCGGTATATCTTTATGAAACATAAAACTTTTTTGTGAACTCGGACTGACATGGATATCCTAGATATACGAAGCAGATATACTAATGTGTATGGAAGAAAATACGATGGTTTCCACTCCTCTGTCAGATAAAGTAAGCCCAAGCCTAGCTAGCTCATGACTGGTAGGCTTGGTTTATCGTATATCCTTCCCTATAAGGGTGTATAATATCTAACATTATTAGGCCGTATCTGTTGTGTTTTGAACTTGCATTAATTATTAACTGTTGTGAGTGACGATGTGATCCAAAAATAATGATATAGCGGTTGCCTAGAAAATACCTATTCACTAACGACTTGACTTTTTGACCAACTTAACAAGAAATGTTGTTTCATCAAAATATACCGGATGCATGGAATATATTGAGGTTTTGGCAAGAGGAAGGAAGGATATATATCTGTTTAGGGATATATATCTGAAGATATAGATTAGATGTGTCCGGAGTTACCCAAGCCTAGCCAGCCAGAGACAAAACAAACTCTAGGGCTTCCAGCCACAGAGTTAAAATGAATTCTAATATTATCCATATTCTATCTTATATTGCATGTAAAAAATATGTGTGTTATAGAACACGCTATATTGAATATGAATACGTATTTTATAATTTTTACTTGAAAGTTATCAATTGATTAATTTATTATTTCATAATTTTAGCATAGACAAAAACTATCGACATCGTTAAATATCTTCATTCAATCCTTAGCAAAGTGGGCCTCGATGAGTGTATCACTTTGCTTCGATAGTTTCAACATAGTAAATTACAGAGTGCTCAATTGAAATCCCGAACCGTCGTGTGCGAAGTGACGTTGATCACTCACGCAAGATCGCAAAGCGAAATGGTTTTTTACAGAATAGCCCTACAGATGCGGAAAAATTCTATGAATAAAATTACAGTCAGAAAATTTATAACGCATACAAAATGAATGTTATGTGCAATACGGGAGCAAAATTTACATTTTGGTTTGTTTTATTGGTGACGAGGAGAAATAAATCCACCCTACATATATATATGTACAATAGATAACGCAAGTATCACGATTTATACTGAAACTAAGCGTGTCAACTTTTCAATACATTCTGTGACGGCACAGCCGAAATGTTGTAACGGAATAAGTTATAGGAAATATATCCTTGCTTTTGGGGGCGGACCGGACGGCTGCGACAAGAAAAAATTCGATTTTTTCTTGTCGCAGCCGTCCGGCTGCAAAAACAGACTCGCGTGGACTTAAGTAGAGGCGGCCAACCCTGACGTTTGGTCGGGGTTCGGACACGGGAAGTACACACATTTACGATATCTGTTGTATATGTATATCTGTGATCTACCCTATTTGACTGACTTTAAAGCGGGAGCTCTCAATTTGTTGATATAGCATGGTTTTTGAAGGCAGTGGTAGATATGAATCTATGCGTATATATATTTACAAATCATACTTAAATTCAAAATTTAAAACAACTCCCGACTGATCTATTTATAATCTGTTCATTAAGAAGATTCCAATAGCCCAAACACGACATATAGAATCAAGAATCAAAGCATTTATTCAGTATGTAGGCAGTATTATACGCATAATTTATTTTATGATTCATGATTTTGAACTGTATATGCGTCAAAATCATAAATCATCAAATTGTAGTGTGGTCTACTACTGGGAGACCAGGTTAAGAGAAACAACGTATAGTCTTTACATAATGACAAATCTATATTGATTAACCCAAATACTTAAAGATACTTATCTTATATACTAACATTATCACATAGTACGTGCTACATCGAAATGTCACATCCTTTCGTATTACATGTTTATCACCTAGACATGTAGTCACACCCTACATCACCGGCTTTTCTAAAAATAATTTATAAAAACTGGCTTTTTTAAAAATTATACAATACAACAATAATAATAATTAATTTTACAAATTCTCATCATCACAATATGAACATAATGCTAAGTTCATTCATAAAAGGTGCACGCGACAAAATATTTCAACTACAAAATACATGTCTAGGTGATAAACATGTAATACATCGAAATGTCACATTCTTTCGTATTACATGTTTATCACCTAGACATGTAGTCACACCCTACAAAATAAATGATAACCAATTATCAAGTAAACATAGCAAAAGCAGAATTTAGCGCTTTGAATTAACATTAAAAAAAAACTAAAGTAATGAACCATTCAGCTGTCATCCAAATTGAAAAAATATGAAAGTAGGGTTGCCAACCATACACCTAACTGTGTGCTTTCAGTATTTCAGACAATTTGTATTAAAACAAGTTAAATAGTGAAACACAACTTAAAAAAAAGCATCATGATCCAAATGGAACTGATTTTTGACTGACTCACTCTCTGTTGTAAGTTGGTGAGGAGATGAGTATTCTGCAGATTCCATCAGATTACCCAGCATCAGGTCAATGCTACATTTCAAATTGATCAGACCTATACAAATTGATCTCATAGCGACATCGTTTAGAAAAGTCTTAAAACGGCTGAACGATGTTTTACGAATTAAAAGCTATGAACGCTCTCGATTAAAATACCTATCAAAAAATAATATCGTTTAAAAACTAAAAAAGAACCGACTTCAATGCCGCGGTATTCATTTTCAGTACCAATATTGCGATGCTTATCTCAATATCTCTGGATATACTTATCAGACCTCGATAAAATTACCATGATACCACACTTGGGATATCTCCTTTAGAACAAAAAAAGAATAATCAAAATCGGTTCATAAACGAAGGAGTTATCCGCGAACAAATATAAATATATATATATATAAAAGAAAGTCGTGTTAGTTACTACACTTATAACAAGAACGGCTGGACCAATTTTTATGATTTTTGTATTTTTGGAATTGTCTTTGTCAGGAATAGGATAATAATTATTATAAACAATGAATAATTGACCTAAAAAAATTATATAAGCAAACATATTTTGCCAAAATGTTCATAGGTTTAAAAACTGCCGATTATTTGATGTTCAATTGTTTATCCCGCCGTATTTTTTTTTGTATTATTATGGCTACACACGATTAGTGTATTTAGCCTGTCTCAAGTAGTAAGTCAAGTAGGTAATAATTCTTCAACTTTTTGTGAATTCAAGTCATGTAGATTTTAAAAATGTGAAATATTGTCAGTAATGATATATTATGTTACTCTTTGCAGTAATGATAATTGTTTGACATATTTATTGATTGTCAAATATGCGTGCGTTCACAAACCTATGCTTACAATTATAATTATTATTTAAAAGTTTATATTTCAAAAAACCATTTTTACCAATTTTTATTCTATATCTGGATTGCCATAATACATTACTGAACTTAATATCTCTTTTGTATTCATTGTATTACGTTTATAAAAGCCTAAATTCAGTTAATCTATAAGGAACACGACATTCATTGTCTGTTAGGTGGTATGAAGTTCGCCGGGCCAGCTAGTATATATATACGGTTGAATTGAGAAACCTCCTCCTTTTTTTGAAGTCGGTTAAAAATTAACTTAATCGAAATCGGTTCATCCGTTTAGACGCTACGATACTACAGACACACATACACATACATATGCCAAACTTATAACATCCCTTCTTTTTGCGTCGCGGGTTAAAAATACATAAGTAATGAGCCATTCAGCTGTCATCCAATCATCGACGTCAGAATATTATAAAAATATTTAGACAGGGTTGCCAGCTATAACTATATTCGAAGCAAGTATAAATGTAAATGTAGATATATACTTTTAGATAGGTAGGGTAACCAGCCCACACTTTGGCGAGATATCCATTAAAAGCGAGTGGTGAACGGTGTATTTCCTGACTTTGGCAGATTTATGGACACCCTCCCTTTAACGGCAAATATTTAAAACGCTCTCTTGTACTGTCGGCCGTTAATATTGTTCATCTACAATGCACATCGAGTACCATATTGACTGCAATAATTCGTATAATTCTTTATTATTAGAAGTTAAACGTAGGTTATTTATATCAGATAGGGGAGTGTAGACCCCTATATCCTGTTGGCAAGTGAACTCACTAGGCCTAGAATATTCTGACTCTCAAGGGCCGTGTGCTGCCGGAACACAATAAAGCCGGCTTTTGACTATAACAGGATACAATTCATATTACATCTTAAGCTATATATTACATCCCGCGATTGCTGTTCACTGTGTAAGATAATAGTTCAGCTTCGGTTTTTGATTATTTATCTATGGTTGCATTCAAACTGAGGGCGAGGCAGGGGGAGGCGCGGTGTCCGGGGACGTGAGGTAAAATATACTTACATCTTCAAATATCGCTTAGTCGGTCCAAAAAATATTTAAAGTTTGGGATGTAATATATATTATAGCACAGTGTAAACGGTCTCTTATAAAATGTATGAGAAGCGATAAAGTACAATATCTAAAGTATAATATATATTATATCCCATAGTGAAAAGCCGGCTTAAATACCTAATGAAGAAGAAGGCATTTAACATCGCTGCCAAGCAATGTAAAAAAACGCTAAAAAAGGCTCAATTTCAACACATCCGACGAATAGGGACGAAACTTGCGTCACACCCAGCTGGTAGCAAGTCTTTCTGGTCCCTGGCGAAGTCGGTGGAAGCAAACTTCTGCCGGCCCTCCTTACTACCATTACTTAAGCCTGATGGACAATTGGCTCATGCAGCTAGTGAAAAAGCAAATTTATTCGCCTCACTTTTTGCTAAAGCGTCGCATCTCGACACGGCCGGAGAAACACTTCCCTGTCTTCCTCATTGTGGGGTCAATATGCCCGAAATACGCATAAGACAGAAGGAGGTGCTTAAAACGCTTCGTACTTTAGATGTGAATAAAGCCAGTGGTCCAGATGGCATTCCAGCAATTGTTCTTAAGACTTGTGCGCCAGAACCATCTCTAGTCTTGACTCGTTTATTCCGTTTCTCACTTGAGACAGGTGAAGTGCCCAAAAGTTGGAAACTTGCCAATGTCAAACCTGCCTAAAAAAGGCAGTCGTGCTGAACCCAGTAATTACCGTCCTATTTCCATAACCTCATTGCTTTGCAAGTCTATGGAACGGGTGGTCAACAAACGACTCTTGGCATACCTTGAAGACCATGACCTCCTTAGTGACCGGCAGTACGGATTTCGCCGAAACCGATCAGCAGGAGATCTTCTTGCATATGCCACCCACATATTGAGCGAGGCGATCGAAAATCATGGAGAGGCGCTTGCCGTCTCTCTTGACATATCGAAGGCTTTCGATCGCATGTGGCATGACGGTCTCCTTGGCAAGCTTCCTTTTTATGGATTGCCCCCTGGTTTGTGCAAATGGATATCTAGCTTCCTGAAAGAACGGTCGATACGAGTTATCCTTGACGGAGTCTCGTCGGACCAAATTGCTATCAACGCCGGTGTACCTCAGGGGTCTGTTCTCTCAGCAACACTGTTTTTACTGCACATCAACGACCTTCTTAAGCCTGGTACTTTTGGGTACGCAGATGACAGTACTGTTGCTGTGAGATACATGTCCAATGCACGTGCTGGTAGTGACGAGATTTTGAATGAGAGACAGCACATGGTGGAACAGCTGAATCTGAGGCTCGAAGCAGTATCCTACTGGGGTGAAGCGAATCTAGTTAAATTCAATGCTAGCAAAACACAAGCGTGCTTGTTTTCTGCAAAGAAGAGCCCATTTTCGCTTCAACCCAAATTCCAAGACACGGCAATACCGATTGGTGACCACCTTGAGCTTTTAGGGATAACGCTCTCCTCGCAACTGAACTTCAGCTCTTATATCCTGTCCAAAGCCAAAATAGCTGCAAAGAAACTAGGCATTTTGTCCAAGGTTTTTTTTTTTTTTTTTTTTTTTTTTTTTATACCGAACTGGGTAGCACTTGATCACTATCTCACCTGATGTTAAGTGATGATGCGATCGATGATGTAGCGTGCTTACCCAGAAGATACCTATTCACTCGCGATTTGAAGACCCCCATATTGTACTTAACCGGAAACACGGACTCAGGCAGGGTATTCCATTCCTTAGCGGTTCGTATGATGAACGAAGAAGCAAATCGCTTCGTTCGGGTAGATGGTATATCCACCATAAATCGGTGGCGCCTTTTAGTGTCTCTGGATGTCCGATTATAAAATGGGGATGGTGGAATCAAATCATGCAGTTCCATTGCACACTCTCCGAAATGTATCCGATAGAAAACCGATAAACAAGCGACTTTGCGGCGATGCGCGAGACTCTGGAGTCTCTTGCTTAGTAATAGGTCATCGCTGATGAGTTTTTTGGCTCTCCTCTCAATAGCTTCCAGTGTCTCCAGCTGGTATTTAGCAGAACCATCCCAAAGGTGAGAACAGTACTCCATACACGACCGGACTTGTGCTTGGTAAAGATTAAGCAACTGTCCCGGTGTGAAGTACCGTCTCACCTTAGCCAAAATGCCAAGCTTTTTTGAGGCTAGCTGGGCTCTAGACTCAATATAAGAGCCGAAATTGAGAGTTGGTGTCAAAGATATGCCAAGAAGCTCGAGATTGTTACTTATCGGAACGGACACATCCCGGAAAGTAGGAGCCAGTAGAAATGGGCTCCGTTTAGCGGAGAAAAGACACGCCTGGGTTTTCGCAGCATTGAACTTGACCAGATTGGCATCGCCCCAATCAGAGACTGTCTTCAAAGAAAAGTTCAAGCGTTCGACCATCGCTTCTCTATGAGACTGGATTTGTAATGCACTGGTTCGTGCGTTGGATGTATAACTCTCTACAACAGTGCTGTCATCTGCGTACCCAAAGATACCGGGTTTAAGCAGGTCATTAATATGCAGCAGAAAAAGTGTTGCAGAGAGTACTGATCCTTGAGGGACTCCGGCATTTATGGCCAATTGGTCGGAAGAACAGCCATCGATGACCACTCGAATCGACCGATCCCTTAAGAAATCTGCTATCCAAACACATAAACCAGTGGGCAGGCCGTATGAAGGAAGCTTGCTAATAAGGCTATCGTGCCAAACCCTGTCGAAAGCCTTCGAGATGTCAAGAGAGACGGCCAGCGCCTCGCCGTGGTTCTCGATGGCTTCGCTCCAGATGTGCGTGGCATACGCTAGAAGATCCCCAGTAGACCGGTTTCGGCGAAACCCGTATTGTCGGTCACTGAGGAGATCGTTCACTTCTAGGTATGCCAGGAGCCTGTGGTTCAGTACACGTTTCATAGTCTTACAGAGTATGGAAGTGACTGAGATAGGCCTGTAATTGACAGGGTCTGCACGACTACCCTTTTTCGGCACGGGTTGCACGTTTGCTTGCTTCCAGGACTTAGGCACTTGACCAGTCGTCATAGACAAGCGAAAGAGGCGTGTCAAAATAGGAGCCAACTCAGGCGCACACGTCCTCAAGCAGACAGCTGGTATACCGTCTGGACCACTAGCTTTGTTCACGTCTAGATTGCGCAACGCTTTGCGTACTTCAGTCTGACGAATGCGGATTTCCGACATAAACGTCCCGCAAGTCGGCAGACTAGAAGGTACAGCATTGCCAGCATCTAAACGTGAAGACTCCGCAAACAGAGTAGCAAATAAATTCGCTTTCTCTTCAGCCGAGTGTGCTAGTGATCCATCGGGTTTCAGTAGTGGAGGCAGTGAGGGACGGCAGAAGTTCTCTTCGATCGACTTCGCCAGGGACCAGAACGCTTTGCTACCCGAGGGGTAAGAAGCAAGTTTGTTCCCTGTTCGGCGTATGTGATCGAAGCGAGCCTTCTTGAGAGCCTTTTTGCAGAACTTGGCGGCTAAGTTAAAGGCTTTCTTCTTTTCGCGTACATCTCTAGTCTTGCGGGTTCGAGCATCAGCCCAGGCTAAGTAAGCTTCATGTTTTGATGCTTCTGCATCTCTACATTTGGCATTAAACCATGGACGAGCTTTGCTTGACACCGGAACGTCAGAAAATGGTATGAAATATTCCATACCCTGACGTAACACTTCTGTCACAGCATCCGCGCAAGCTGAGGGATCGCTCGAAGAAAAACATACCTGCCGCCAAGGATAAGACGCGAAAAAACAACGCATCTCATCCCAATCTGCTGACCTGTATCGCCACACCCGCCGGGTGCCTTTTTGGCTGGGATCGGGCGGGGAGTAGACGGATACAGACTTCACCAGACAGTGGTCGGAGCTACCTAAGGGTGATGAAACCGACACCGAGTAGCGGTCTGGTTCTGTTGTCAGCAGAAGGTCCAAGCAATTGGCTGTATGGCCATCAACGTCCGGTATCCTTGTTGCTCCCTGGACCAACTGAGTGAGGTCTAGCGTTAAAGCAAGCTTTCGCATCTCTCGACCAGCGTGGTCTGTGCTCTGGTATGGGTATAGCCAGTCTTGATGATGGGCGTTGAAATCCCCCAGAAGCACTAATTGAGCAGAAGGATACCTCTGTTGGGCCACATCAGCCGCCTCACTGAGGTGGTTTGTGAGCCTGTTTGTCTCTTCGTCTCCGCTGTGCGAACGGTAGACACTAGCATAAAGAATTTTCTCTATGCCAGTGTCCACCAAAATCCACATGACGGAAAGTTGAGGGTCTTCAAGGTTGCGGAGACGCCGATAGCAAATGTCATCGCGGGCATACATACAAACTCCCGCCCTCGCCCTAAAGTTATGCTCTAGAACATAGCCTGGGTAGGCAAGGTACGCCGCGTCAGCTGGACATTTGATCTGCGTCTCCGTGAGGAACAGAATATGCGGCTTTTCGGTCTCAAGGTGGTGGTGGACCGAGAGGATATTGGAGTGCAAGCCTCGAATGTTTGAGAGGTGCACTTGAAGGGAGAGGACGTGTTTCCGCTGTATAACCTTTATTCTGTTTCTGCCTTTCATTTTGTGGGGAGTGCAGTTAGGTAAGGGAAACGGAAGTGGAAACGAGGCGCTAATTACCAACCCGTGATACATATTAGGTCTTTTCACCTATTGGGAACCAATCCTGGAGACCGCGGGGACGCCCGAGCCCCCCCAGAGGTGTCCATCGGGTCCTCTCGTCCGGTCGCCACCCGGCACGATGGCGCACCTCCGGGATTTTTCGCGAGATGGCGGGGCAGCCTTTCATGAGTGGCTGGCTCACTACTTGGGCCCCCAACTATCTGCGGTCGGCCAGCGGAGAACCGTGCCTCGGATCCCGCTGCTCTCCAAGATTGGCTGCCAGGTAAATTGACCTTCAATGTATCACGACTAGCTATAGTAAGCAACGCAACTGTTTCCGACCCGTTCCCCATAATGGCTTCACCAAACTTTCATGCCGTAAAGCGACCGCTTGGCGGCATGGCTTTGTCTGGTGGGTGGTAACACGCCGCGGCCTAAGCCTACCACCTGAAAAGTACTGCTCTTTTGGCGCCACCCAGGGGACACGTGTAGGACATCGAGGGCTAAACCCTACGGACGCGAGCAGTAATAGTCCCCCCAAAAAGGTTTGGCGGTACTTCACGCCGGTACAGCTCTTGAGTCTTTACCAAGCTCAGGTCCGTTCCTGTATGGAGCCTACCTTTGGGACGGGTCTGCGAAGTATCAGCTTGAGGCTCTGGACTCGATCGAGAAGCGTGCAGTCAGGCTTATTAGCGATGACAAGTTAGTGAGATCTAAGCTTCAGAGATTGGCTCACCGTCGCGAAGTAGCAGTCTTTCAGTTTTTTGGAGTTCACTTTGGAGAGTGTGCACAGGAACTACACAGCCTTATCCCAGCATCTCCGTTTTATTACAGATCCACGAGACAGACGTCCGGTAGGCATCCATTTATGGTAGACATACCTAAAATTCGCACGAAGCGGTTTAGTTTTACCTTTATTATCAGAACTGCCAAAAAATGGAATACTTTACCCGCGACGGTCTTTCCTCCGAAATACAATCTCGGAATTTTTAAGTCTAGAGTGAATAGGTTTCTACTGAGCAATCGTGCTACACCTTCGGCTGCATCGTCACTTACCATCAGGTGAGATTGCAGCAAAACGATTATTCAGTCATCTGTAAAAAAAAAAGATAACGTGACGTCACCGACCGGCATCACGGGAAGACCAGGGTTGGTCATTTGACTAACACTGAGGTGGGGCCGTTTGGTGACACTTGGCATAGTACTACTATTATACTCTCATAAATCATTAGTTTTTTTGTTTGTATCTTAATTTTGTACTGTGTTATGCTAAGTAAGCACTAATAAACTTTTTCACTTTCACTTTCAGTACAAATTATAATCCGAATGGAACTGATCGTTCGACTATCAGCTGCATTATTATGCAGTGAATTTGAGGTGATTTTGTATGTATACATATCATGATATAGGTACTTCACTCGATCGACAAGTCGCCACAGGCAGTCGCGCGATGAGTTCCCTTTGTCGCAACCGCTTCTTTCCGCTATATGATTAGGGTGCGGTGTATATTATAGCACGTTGCGGATGTGAGTACCAGCACAAACAAATAGTTTATTGGTACTCAATTCTTTGTATAACATGTATTATATATTAAAGATAAATAAATTGAAAACAAAAAAATAGTTTCTGAGATATTTCGATTGTACACCTATGTTCAACTAGCCCCGCCCTACCCTACGCAAACTGGCTGCCAGCGGTCGGAAACAAAGAGCTGAAGATCGAGCTCAGTGGCGTGCCATAGGTGAGGCCTGTGTCCTATTGTGGATGAATACTGGCTGTTAATGATGATGATGATTCATATCTCTAAATACTCTCATCAGAACTTGATAAAACATTGCAATAGACCACCCCTGAGATAAACTCTATCTATAAAAAAATAATCATTAAAATCGGTAAAAAAATAGCGACGAAATCGACTTATATAAACACACAAATAATATCGTTTAAAAACTAAAAAAGAACCGACTTCAATGCCGCGCTATTCATTTTCAGTACCAATTTTGAGATGTTTATCTCAATATCTCTGGAGATACTTATCAGACCTCGATAAAATTACCATGGTATCACACTTGGGATATCTCCTTTAGAACAAAAAAAGAATAATCAAAATCAGTTCATAAACGACGAAGTTATCCGCAAACAAACATAAAAAATATATATATATAAATTTACGGTCGAATTGAGAAACTTCCTCCTTTTTTTGAAGTCGGTTAAAAATACAGATGAATTGACAACCTCTTCCTTGTTTGGAATGGGGTAACAAACTATGAAAAAGGTCTATCAGCAGACAAACTATTCAAGGTCAAAGCATCGGTTTTTCAGAATTTTTCTTGTGAGATATTATGTAGTCAAAGTTTATGCATGTATTTTTTTTATATCATATAGGCCAGCGTTTGACCACTATCTCACCTGTTGGTAAGTGATGATTCGGTAGAAGATGGTAAGCACGCTACTCTTAGAATAGGAACTGGCTCTCAAGGATAACTGCCGGAACACATTAGATGTCTGGCGACAGATTTTCTAACTTGAGGGTGATAGCTGACCAGGCGGACCCTAGACAGTGTCCTACCACCATGCGGGCGTTGAGGGTTTCTTAACGATGTTTTTCATTCACCTGAGGGCAAAGGCCACTGTGAAAAGCGTACATACATTTTTCGATAGACGTACGAAGCCTTTGGCGTTAAAACCGACCATTCTCCCACTACACAACTGGGCTTTAAAAGCATATTTTCAACGAAAATTATTATTTAAATACTTGTTATACGACCCACATTCATAAGGCTTTTTCACCACCAAAAGCGTCCGCTATAATAAAACACATAATTTCTGTATCAAGTTCATAAATTGTAACATATTCATCGCACGGAGTTTACTGCGCATAAAGGGTGCTCGGATCTTACACCTGATGTATACAGGGTGATTCAAATAAATATTTTCTTTTTTTTATGATTAAGGCATAGATTAAATGATAGTACAAATGTAGCAAACAAGGAAACGGCCCACCTGATGGGAAGCACCCACTAGAGGTGTCACCCATGCGTTGCCGACCTGTCAAGATTCTTTTGAAGTTTTGGCGGGAACGTGGAAAAGTGTGTGTGCTCTCATTGAATTTTTTCTTAAAACTTGTGTTCTTCCACGAGTTAATGTGTAATTTTTTTTCTTTATTTTCAATAAATATTTATAACAGTATATAAAAATTTTGATGAGTACTAATAAACGCTTGGTTTGTGCTAGCACTCACATTCGCTAATCACAGTTACCGATTCAACAACTTTTCTCCTTAGCTTATTGTAATTATACGACATTATAATTAGAGATAACAGACATAACATTAAGGTTAGACATATAATAAATAAATATATAATAAATGTGGATTATTAACCATTAAGTGCCGGTGAATGTGTGCGAGTGTAGGAAACAACATAATGTTGAAAAACATGCTATTTGCGTTCTCACCAAAATTCCTCTAAAAATCTTCAATAAACTTTTTCAGTAAATCTTTACTGAGGTATGACTTAGACTAGACTTTGACTTGAAACATGACCTGAAAAGTGAATTTCACCCATTTTTACGACCTAAATTCATAAAAATTGAAGATTTTCAATACTTGACACTGGCTAAATACACTAATCGAGTGGAGCTATAATAAAACAAAACAAAAGATTCTTTTAACGCCTCTTTTGAAGGACTACTCTACGTCATAGCCCTGCGGGAAAACAGCATTTTGTGAGTGTAGGTACATACGTATGGGAGAAATGACCATTTGAATCGAGACGTGTGCGAAGTACAAGTCTCAATGATATTTGGATGTATTGATATCATTAGTATTTTTGTGAAAATAATACCCCGTGATAGAAATTATTACAATATCGTTTATTTAGTAAAGATGGCGTAATAAATACATTTATTCACAACTGACAATTACATAGAATAATAACATAGATACCTACTACATAGATTGGCTAGGTGTGTTTATTTCATTACACATAATAACGTCTTTACAAAAAACTTATTTTTAAAAGTGTAATTTTTTTTTTTTTTTATTATTTTTAGTCAAAACTATAACACCCTGTATGCGAAGTGGCGTTGTGAGCACCTCTCGAGCTATAATAAAGCGACTTTTGACTCACTTTATTGCTACTACGTGATGGTAGAGGTGTTTTTGATACCAAAGTCTTTGTTATAATACCACTAGTATTGTGGCTAGAGTTTTGCTTGCGTTCTGCGTAAGGATGCGCGTTACGAGTAAATGCAAGTACTTACTCGATACTTTACTATCGATTAAATCACGCTTGATTACCCAATTAAATAGCTCAATTCTAAACTGAAGTAACGAGTCAAAGCTTTCTATCTCACCTAAATGTACTCATGCTCACGTGAACTAATCGAGTAAATTTTTACACAAAATCTAAAATTTAATCGTACCGACGGGACTCGAACCCGCACCCCCCGGATAACATGTCCTGTTCCTCTGCCAATCAAGCCACGGTCCGATACTAACAAATTACAAAAATATAAAGTGTGTACACTTCAAGAAATGTAATATTGAACTATTCGAATCTATAAAGTATATTTATTCTTCTTTCCTTAACTTTGTTTCAATGTATTTGTTTAAGTAATTTTTTAAATTATGTTACATTTCTCTCCATCCATAGGTCTTTCATATTGTCTGGAAGAGATCGCTTTAAGCTACAAGACCGCCTATTGTTGCACTATTATTTTAAATTGTAATACTTATAAAAGTGGCTCGCCGGCTATCCGAGCATGTATGAAGGCGCTCATGAATGTGGAAGAAGCGAAAGAGGTATGTCAGGATCGTAGCATGTGGAAAAAAGTAGTCTCTGCCTACCACAACGGGAAAAACTGGCCAAGTGTGAGTCGGACTCGCACTCGTAGGGTTCCGTAACACAGTTAAGTATTCCATAACTATGAATTTTCGCAACTACAAAATTAACTAATTGTTTTTAATAGTGTTTGTATGAAAAACAAAGTTATCTTTGCGGTCGCCATGTCTCTAAAACTGCTGACTGTATCTCGTTCAAACCAATTTTAGTTGTTAGTTTTTATTGAGATCTACAGCATATATTTTTTTCTGATTTTTCGCTCCCATACTTTAAAAGTTGTGAGGGGGGGGGACACACTTTTTACCACTTTAGACGCGCCTATCTTTCAAATGATTGACTTTGGGTAAAAATGATTTTAGAAACCTCAATGTCATTTTTGAAGACCTATCCATAGACACCCCACTCGTATAGGTTTGAAGAATTTTTTTTTTGTTTATGTTCCATGTAAGTGTGCCCCCCTTAAACTTTCAATTTTTTTATTTTCGTATAAAAATCGGAAAGCGGTTTACAGAATACATCTACCTACCAAGTTTCAATTCTATAGTCCAGACAGATACAGACAGACAGACAGACAGATAGACAGACAGACAGACAGACAGACAGACATGACGAATCTATAAGGGTTCCGTTTTTTGCCATTCGGCTACGGAACCCTAAAAAGGCGTGATTGTATGTATGTATGTATAAAAGTGGCTACTCACGATGCAATTTCGTATTTAACCCGTTGATTCAATTTGAGTTGTTTTGACAAATTGCGCGGTGAGGTTGATGCATACTTTCAACATGGTAAGTGTCGAGTCGACCGTCCTAGCAATTGACGAGTTGAATCGGCAGATTGAATGTGCGTTGAATGGTGTATATATAGCAGTTGACTCAATTTGCTGTAATTTGCACTCCGGGATGCCCATATACTATCACTCCTTTACTCTATCCTTTTCAATCCTGCTTCTCCGCGCTACCTTCATGAACGCTTCGAATACCTTTACCTATCCCATCCCCTACGTACACTGAGGTCATCAGAGAACTTAAGGTTAAAAATTCCCTCACACAATACGAATTTCTATGGTCATTCTTTTACTGTTAACGCAGTCTATCTATGGAACTCTTTACCCATAGAAATTAGACGTATATAAACTCTGGACGTTTTTAAACGTCGCGTAAAAGAACACTATCTCTCCGAGTAATCTGCTGCTAGTTGTTTATACTGATCACTGATAATATGCATGCACTTATGTTTGTATATTGCTTGTAATTACATATATATATATATAATGTATTTTATTATGCTATATTATTGTAATGTATAAATAGTATTTACGTGTAATAATATAGGTATTTATATTTGTATATTTTTACAAAATAGTTTATGACCACCGCCATCCATTATGTTCTATTTTAAACCTATACATGCATGGTTGTCTGGAAGAGATCGCTTTGAGCGATAAGACCGCCCATTGACACTATTTTTAACAAAAAAAAATTGTTCTAAGTTTCTTGGTGTTCAATAAAGAGTATATATATCTATCTATCTATATATATAGTGGTTCTGACACGTGCTTGGACATCTGCTTAACAATTTCAAATGTAATTGTGAACAGGATTGATTCGTGAGTAGAGTACGGTCAATCTCGACTTCAACAAATTGAATCAACGGTTGAATACGAATTTGCATCGTTTTAATGTTTGTTTTGTACAATTTAAGGTGTTAAATAATAAAGTGTTTCTATCTATCTATATAACTATCGCTTTATAATGTCAGCTTCAATTTTTTTTCGAGTCACATCATAGAGTAACGATACGAATACTTTTAACCGATATCTACTCGGTATCGGTTTCAAGTATCGATACTATTAGTACTTGGAACCGAAAGAAAAGTAAGTACAACACTGGAAAGTTGAAATTCGCCTCGTGTATACTTGGGTAAATATGAAAGAAAGTTTCTCGGCTTGTAATATATTTTTTGACTTTTCTTTTCAATTTAAAACATACACTTGACCACAATCTACACTGATGCTAAGTGATGTTGCGGTCCGAGGTGGATTCTTCCTGCTTATCCCCTGGAGAAGGGTTGTATCGGGTTGGTTATCAAGTGGAAGATGCCAGTATTTCTGAAACAAAAATATTAAATTAAAAATTGTTTTCACCCGCCTGCCGACGAGGTTGACAAGTCGACAACGCATGAGTGACACCTCTAGTGACCACTTACCATCAGGTGGTCCGTTTGCTTGTTTGCTACCTATATTATAAAAAAAAGACTGTCTGTCGTAGAATCGATAACCGTTGCGGTTTAATCATTTAAAAGTACGACTACACCGCGGCGTCCTGCGTGCGCGATCTAGGCGGCGATCAGATAGCGCAGTAGTATTTTTACCGACTGGTTCACACCATACGCGATCTACGGTGATCAGAAAACGATTGAAAATCAGATGGCGAACGCGCACGCGGACGCAGGACATCAGAGAGTGGAATAACTAGAGTTATAGTAATAGCCGAACACCACTGCTTTTAAAAACTGACTAGAATTTTCCTATATAATTAATACATATTTGCGCATGTATATATGCAGGTTGTGATGAAAATGTATATGAAAGTTTTCATACGCCACACCAAGAAGTTTTGAATTAAACTTATTGGGCTCTACCAAAAAGGTTGACTCCAAACTTCTTTCTTCTAATTTCTCTTAGGCGACCATTACACGGTAGGTTATCCTTCAATCAAAACCATCAATCACGACTTTTGGTTGTTGATGCAGCCATCAAAAGTATGTAAATTTCGGCCAGTCACCGTCAATCACCCCATTAGACGATCAGTTATCCATCAGTCACAGCCGTGATTGCCAGCAAACTGACAACAAAACCTATCGTGTAATGGACACCTTACGGAGTAATACATCAAGATTTTTTGCTCCAAAAAAAAACCAATAGCAGCAGCATATTACAAGACTTTCAGTAGTGAAAGACTCAAAAATACTGGTAGCAATCAGGGCATTTACCTTGAACTCTCCTAGACATAAAGAAAAACAACTAATCTACAGGAAAAAAACTGTGTGGTGTGGTTTTATGAAACCACGATGTAAGTGAAACTTTAAGTTTGTGTGTAGCTATGGCAGCTAGCTACTATGACAGGAGTTGACATGACACATTAGCATGTATACAAATATGGCTGCGGAAGCGTCCGCCAATCACAGCTAGACCTTAATGTCTTACATCATATCCACCAATCAAGCTAAAGCACCGGCTGTAATGCGACATGCGATTGGTGGACGAAAAAATTTGAGGCAATGTAATATCAGTTTAACTTTAAAAATATCTTTGCAGTAAATAATGTTCATACCCATTCTTAGGCTGGAATCCGCCCAGCCTCAAGGTTCCAGATTGGTTGCAGGTGCCAGAGGTAGCCTGCTGCAGGTTCAGACAACGGGTGCCAGTGAAACCTCCAAAACGAAGGGACTCACCTAGGTAGTAGTATGACCTGGGGGGAAATTATTGGTTTACTAGCTGTGCCTAGTTTTACCCGCGTAGACATCGTTCTCGTGAGAATATCGGGATAAAAAGTACCCCATGTGTTATTTCAGGGTCTAGGCTATCTACATACCAAATTTCAGCTCAATCGATTCAGTAGTTTTAGAGTGAAGAAGTAACAAACATACACACAAACTTTAGCCTTTATCATATTGGTAGGAGGAAGTTGGATTATTTGCCGGTAGGCAGTTTTTTTTAAAGTTTCACTATAACTTCACACGATAAGTGTATGTCGCCAGTGTCAAAAGGGAATATGCATGAAGCTCGATCAGATATATTGGAAATTTTTTTTTTTTTCGATAATTTGTTGTCCTGGAGTTATATGTAAAACCTTTTTTATTTATTTAATTCCATTTTATTTACTTAAAATAATAAATTAAAAAAGCAATTTAAGCGAGGGAAATTTAAGTTTGTAAAACAGATCACCATTGGTCTAATCGAAAGTTGACGTCATTATGCACTACTCCACGTGATAGAAAGTTTAAGCGGGAACATAAAAATAAATGTATGGTGTGGTCTTATTGTATTTATTACCAAATATTGTGTTTGTCGCGTATTATTGTGCAAAAATGTATATCATTAACCATTTAATATAGATAAAAATGAGTATGAGATTAGAGAAACTGTATAATTTAATAAAAACATGCCATTGGCTAAATACAATAATCGCGCGGAGTCTTAGTTAAAGAAAAAAAAGCTAGTTTGCTTCAAGCGGCGTGTGTCTGACGTAAGTGCGTGACGTCACAATGCATTACCAAAGAGCCCGGGAAATGATGGCGTTTAAACTGCTCAAAATTATTTGTATATTTAAATATTTATTTAAAAAATAATTAGACTAATTCCAGCAGTTTATTTTATTTTTTTATTATGTTATATGGATGTAATGAGTGAAATAAAAATATTTAAAAAAATCATGCATATTCCTTATTATCAAAAAAATTCTAGTATTATTAGAAACAAGTCGTAAAGTCACTTTCAAGCCAAGTTGAGGTCATAGTCTTATTCCAAGTCCAACCCTCAGTAAATACGTAGAATTCACTGAAAGCTCTCTGTGGAATTTTGGTGTGAAAGTAAAATTAAATGGTTTTTAACGTTGTGCTGTCTCCTTACACTCTCACACATTCACCGGCACTAAATGGATGACAATTCACATCAATCAACACCAATATTATAAATGCGAAAGTCAGTTGGTTTATTTGTTTGTTTGGGACTTCTTCACAGGCAAATGACGGAATTATGGTGAAATTTTGTACAGGGATAGCCAGTACCGTGTACAGGCTATAGGATACTTTTTAACGCGGGCGAAGCCGCAAGGCACGTAGTTTATTGTAACTAACCTTCGAGCATTTACCATAGGAGATGTTAACGTTGTAATCCGCAAACATTTTTTTCTGCCGATACTTACGGGGGACGAGGTAAACCCGCATTGCACACACACAAATCACTCCCTTTAACGATCCCGCACACTAGCTTGAAACACGCACACAGTATTAAAAATACAGCGTAGTTATGCACGCTCATATGGCCAAAAATGGCTATATGGCCAGCAGAGGTGTACGCCTTGCGTTAACATCTCCTTTGGTAAATGCTCGAAGTAACTAGCAGAAGAACACAAGTTTGAGGAAAAAACATATAATGACAGCACATACACATTTTCACGTTCCCACCAAAACGTAGGCAGTTGTTTCGGGATTGTTATGTTTGATGAAGTATTGTTGAAGTGTCAAAATACAGAAAGAAAACAATATGCTTGTGTAATATTATAATCCGTGTAAAGTTGCCACTTGCCAGCTAGCATGTTACAGGCAGTTTCAGTAGCAAGTTTGAGACGTTTATCGTCGTATCTCTGAAGCTTATCAGATCTTGATAAAATTTAAATGGGACTACCTTGAAGTTAAAACCTACCATTAAATAACCGGCCAAGTGCGCGTCGGGCCACGCGCAGTGTAGGGTTCCGTAGTACCCTATTATTCAATGCAAGTCTTTACTCGTTATAAACAAGCAACTAGGTACTCCGTCTTTGTCACTTAAGGATTTATTCTTAGGATTTTGTATTTGGTACAAAATTATCCAACACCCAAGTTCAACGACTATTACTGCTAAACTAATAAAGTTATCTTAACCGCTATAATTTTCCTTTGAAGTTCATGAAATGCGCTATTATCACGAATTTTTCCAGATTTTTGCATTTTTGCACTTTAAAGTTTAATAATTTGTAAATGGAGCATTCAATCGAAAAATGGTATTAGCAATTCTTAAGTCATTTTAAAAGACCTATTCAACGATACCCCACACGATGGGGTAGACGATGAAAAAAAAATCATCCACACTTCTAATATAGGGGAGCTACCCTAAAAAAAAATATTTTTCAAAATTTTATTTCAGCACTTTGTCGGCGTCATTTTTTTACATATCTTCACAAAATTACAGCTTTCTAGTATTAACGGTCTCTTAGCAAAACCTCGGACAGACAGACAGACAGACAGACGGACATGACGAAACTATAAGGGTTCCTTGCCAGGACTACGGAACCCTAAAAATGGATAATTAAATTCGGTTCACAATTGAAAAAGGCGTGATTTTATGTAGTCGTATGTATATATAAAGGTGAGGTGAGGGCGGTATAAGGGTGAAGTCTAATCAGTAGTAGTCACAGAGGTCGGTACAAAGGTGAAGTGTAACCTATAGTGGTCATAGAAGGCGTTATAAAGGTGAAATGTAACCTGTAGTGATCACAAAGAGCGGTATAAAGAAAACGTGTAACTTATAGTGGTCATAGAGGGCATTACAAAGGTGAAGTGTAACCTGTAGTGGTCACAGAGGGCGGTATAAAAGCGAAGTGTAACCTGTAGTGGTCACAGAGGGCGGTATAAAGGTGAAGTGTAACCTATAGTGGTCACAGAGGGCCGTATAAAGGTGAAGTGTAATCTGTAGTGGTCACAGAGGGCGGTATAAAGCTAAAGTGTAACCTGTAGTGATCACAGAGGGCGGTTATACATCCGGGCATGCCGCGACCACCGTTGGGGTAGAAGTCGACCTGGCCCAGGGGCTGAGTCTCCCCCATTGAGCTGGTGTGGATCACTTCGGTGTAAGATCCGTCCGTGGGGCGGAAGATGGTGGAAGAATCCCAGCGTTCAGCTGGGTCGCAACCTGGAATAAATGAATGAATATATATTCGAACAACACGACATATTTATAACTAAAGGCTTAGTTACATCTAATTTTTAAACTATAATATTATAAAGAGGAAATATATGATTTTCTGTTTGTTTGTTACAATTTAACTCAAAAACTACTGAACCGATTTTAAAAACTCTTTCACTAATGGAAAGCTACATTATCAGCGAGTAAAATAAGATATATTTTATCTCCGTATTCTAACGGGAACGGGAACTACATTCGGTTACATACAATCAGTTCCATTCGGATCATGATATATACTGTGATCGGTATGCGTTTCTTTAAGTTGTGTTTCACTATTTCGCGTTTTTTTAATATATACAAATTGTCTGAAGTACTGAAACACACAGGTGCGTGTATGGTTGGCAACCCTACTTTAATATTTTTTAATAGTCTGACGTCAACGATTCGATGACAGCTGAATGGTTCATTACTTTTGTTTTTTTTTTAATTAAAAGCGTTAAATTCTGCTTTTGCTATATTTACTTGATAATTGATTATGATTTATTTTGTGATGTTGATGTGTATATGTGCGTATATTAATAATGCCTACATACTGCATTAATGCTTTGATTTGATTTGATCTACACGGGTGAAACCGTGAGACGCTGCTAGTTTAATATATATACATACATACATACATACATTTAATATACATACATACATACATAAAAACACGCCTTTTCCCCGTTGGGGTAGGCAGAGACTGCTTCTTACCACATGCTACGATCCTGACATACCTCTTTCGCTTCTTCCACTTTTATGAGCGGTCATTTTCACTACCACTTTCACGACCATTCCAATGAACCCAAACACGCCCAACAAGTTGGTGAGGAGTTGAATATTCTGCAGGTTTCAGGAGATGTCCCAGCATCAGCGCAATGCTTACATGTTCTTACAATATCATTGAAGTAAGAGGATATGTACTGAATTTAGAATTATTCAGAACTATAAAAGTTGATCTGATACCGTTATCATTTAGAAAAAAGCTCATAGTCATCAAAGCTAAGAACACTCTCGGTGAAAACAGTACCCCTAATACGTGTTTTTATCGTAAACGCTTTTGACAGTTCTCACCTCAGGTTCTCACATAGGTTTTGACTTACTCCTGCTATCAAATAAAAATAAAAAAATCAAAATCGGTTCATTCGCTTGGGCGCTACGATGACATACAGACAGAAACAGATACACACATCAAACTTATAACATCCTTTTGTTTTGCGTTGGGGGGTTAAAAATAGACGCACCAGTGACGAATCTGGGATTGCCGTTCACGTTTCTGGCCAATATGGCAGCACCGTGGCCGCCTACGCTGTAGCCAGTCATGTGGTAAAGGTTGGCATTGCTTCCAGTAACGGAGTTCAACCAGTTGACAAAACGGGCTGCGGCTTGGGCTGTAATAGAAAGAGTACATTTAAGCTTACTTTTTTTAGGGTTGAATGAATAAATGAAAACCTTTTCAAACCGACTTCCAAAAAGAAGGAGGTTCTCAATTCGTCTGTACGGTTTTTTTTCTTTTTTTGTGTGTATGTTACGCGATTACTCCGTCAATTGTAAACCGATTCAAATGATTATTATTTTAATCGATAGGGATCATTTCCGAGGTGTTCCCATTGTAATTTCATTGAGATCTGATAAGTATCTCCAGAGATATGACGATAAACGTCTCAAATTTGCTACTGAAACTGACTCGCGGGGCATGGAAGTCGGTTGTTTTAGTTTTTAAACTATCTTGATTTGTATACTTACCAGAAGCAGCAGCATTAGGTCCCCAGGAGGATCCTGAGCTCCAGTCGAGGACAATCACGTTGCAATCAGCAGCTTCCAAGTATGCTGGAAGAAAAATTATAATTTAACGATCTATGCTGAACGCTGTCAATTTTGTGTGAATGGAATTCTAATGGACAGAATAGGCGTGACGAAAGATTTTGAAATCCTCTTCCGTAATGTGGGAACACATTTACTATTCACGAAAAAACCTATATTTCGGTAGTTAACTTAAGTTTAACGAAGTTTAAAGCAATTTATCTAATATTTTTTCAATAGTGCGAAAACACAGCTCACATGTGTCGTGGCGTCGGTTGTGACGTCACGCATAGTTTAATGACATACTTAACGTAGTAACTATTATATAATCTATGACAATAAATACACACGGGTTTTCCGAAATTTAATAAAATTTTCAAGAAAACCTTATAAGAGGACATAGGCGTGACGTCATACGCTGTGATTGGTGTGTCAATCAAAATGGCCGATTGCAGTATTTTAATGTTTTATTTTATTGAAAATCTTAATAATCTCAATTTTTTATTTAAAACTAAACTAGTGTTTTAAACTGTTTTAATATGTATTTTCCACTAAAATCACCATAATCGATTTTTTTATACTGTCGTCATGCCTATTGCAGGAAGTAGTAGACGGTGATGACTTACCTGGCACCAGGACCGTGTTGAAGCCAGAGGTGAGGGAACCCAGGAAGCCGTGCATGAGGATCACGGTATTCTTACGACCGTCGAAGTTGGAGTTACGTACTCGATCCACGTCGTTGATGACGAGGGGCTGGCTGATCCAAGGGTTGTTCCTGATAATAGCAAAGACATTTCATATAGAGACGCTGCACTACCGGCACGAAAGAGACCGACCTTGAACGGAGTTTGTCCCTTTCTTTTGTGTGGATATTTCATATGTTTATACTACTTGCTGATCCCTGCGACTTCGTTCACGCACAACAACAATTTAAAAGCCTATGTTTATCCTCTTGCTATAAAGTATCATCATCATCATCAGCCGGTGTCAGTCCACTGCTGGACGTAGGCCTCTCCCAAGATGCGCCACTGAGCCCGATCTACGGCTCTTCTTTTCCTTTTTTTATAAAGTATCTCCGTGTTAAATTTCAGTAAGATCGGCTCGTCCGCTTATACGTGATTAGGTAACAAACAGACAGACTGACAGAGTTTTTATAATATTAGTCTGGAAGTCTAGTTTATTTTTTCCTTACCTGGTGAACAGATGGTATTGGTTTGACACATCAGGGTTGTACCGCGCCATTTGCTCCATGTCACTAAGCTTCATCCAATTGTCAACAAGATGAGCCTTTCCCTGGTCATCCTCCAAGTAAGAGTACCTCAGACCATCGTTGTTCCATTTCGCCAGAACAGGGTCATTTGCTGGCAGAGCTGTGAAAAATGGGCAGCATTTTTAGAATATGATCATCATCATCATCAGCCTATTTCTATTCAGGAAATAGGCTGAGGCCTATTTCCAGCAATGAGTGCAATATTCCTATGGCACGCCACTACGTTCGATCTTCAGCTCTTTGTTTCCAACCGCTTCCAGCCAGCTCGCGTATATCATCGCTCCATCTAGCTCGAGGACGCCCTATACTACGTTTATGGGATGTAAGAGAGCACAATGCCATCTCAGTGCTCCCAGCCAACCTCACCTGCCCGCGGTACATCCTGTAGACTAGCGAACGAGGCTCTGGCGACCGACCAATTGCGGTATAACCATTCGAAATGATGTAGCAAAATGCCACAGGTGACCGGGCAGCAGCGTCACCGGTGCGAGAGCTAAGTTCTGCGATCACCCAACCCGCCTGTCCAACGTTTTTATATAGAAAATAGATCGGCCAACAGGCAAGCGGCCCACCTGATGGTAAGTGGTCACCGCCGCATATTGACATCTGCAAAACTAGACGTATTGCCAGTGTGTTGCCTACTCTTATTGAGAGCACTCCAATTACTCTTCGTTTGAAGCTTCCCAGATTAAAAGCATGTGGTGATAATGGGCATAACCACTATGGGAACCACACCGTGCTATAATATAAGCTATATATTATTATTAGAAGATTTCCAACTACCCTCACGCTGCGACTGGGCTCAATAGTATAAAAGCGGACAGCGAGCGGATATCAGACTCAGTCTTCGTGTGGCCGTCGTACGGTTCGGACGCAATGGTTATTTTGTTAGCTTAGACACATTACGTAATTGTTATAATGTTGAGGTTCTGTAGTATTATATAGCTGTGGGTATTGTGATAGTGTTTATTTTTTTAGCCTTTTTCACTTCTGGTCTCTAAGATTATATTATAGCGTAGTCTGGAAATGCGCTTTATATATTTTTTTTTCATGTATTTATACTAATGAGAACGGTACACACAGACCACTATAAGATAGTCAAGACGAATTAATAAAAACATATAATATTCAATAAATCTAAACAGATATGTACCTACAACATAATCAAGTCAAATTAAAATAGTTTTTTCAAAAAATAATAGTTAAAATAGCACATAAAAAAATAATAAAAAAATTGGATCAAAGTATATGTTAGTATAGTAGTACTATATATCCGGCAGCTGTTCTTGAGAACCGTTCCTATTCTAGCGGATAACCATCCTCGACCGTATTTATGAACGTCACTTACTAACAGGTGGGATAGTGATCAAACAGTAAATTCTGTAATCGGTATTAAAGATAAAGTGAGCTCCACGATATTGTAATTATTTGTTAAATAATCATTATTATTTTAAATATGATTATTTAATTAAATTAATCAAGCTTTATCACAGAAAAGTGTTTCTGTCGATCTAATCACGAGACTTATCTCAGCACACTTATTTTAAACCGACTGTCATAATTCTCCTTTATGAAAGTCGGTTTAAAAAAGTGTGGTTTTCTTTTTTAGGGTTCCGTACCCAAAGGGTAAAACGGGACCCTATTACTAAGACTCCGCTGTCCGTCTGTCTGTCTGTCTGTCTGTCTGTCCGTCTGTCACCAGGCTGTATCTCATGAACCGTGATAGTTAGACAGTTGAAATTTTCACAGATGATGTATTTCTGTTGCCGTTATAACAACAAATACTAAAAACAGAATAAAGTTAAAACTAATAGAGGGTCCCCATACAAGAAACGTGTTCTTTCGGCATTTCACGCCATCTATGAACGCTTAGTTAGGTAAACGTCCCATAGATGGCGTTATATTGAAATGTCGATCCCTAACACCTTTGTTAGACGTTAGATGGCGTTATAATATATAAAATGTTTATTAATTATTATTTTTTGCTGGCGGCTTAAATGATAGTGGTATTTTTTGCTCGATCTTATAAAATACTGTAGTGTGGTACGGAACCCTAATAGTGCGAGTCCAACTTGCACTTGGCCAGTTTATTTTAATGTTTGTTACCTCAAAACTCCGTCAAATCTTAACTGATTTGAAAAAATATTCTTTTATTAAAGAGATTAGGCCGCCCGTTTGGCCCATTCAAATTTTATCGAGTTATGACACATAGCTCAGGAGATATGGAGATAAACATTATAAGCTATACTTAGATCATATGATTATAACTAGCCAGTACTTTCACTAGCGCGGTATATGAAGTCGGTTTTTTTAAGTTTTGTAAACGATCTTAAATTATTAATAATATCTATCGTATTCCAACTTTGAGGCGAGCCGACAGTAAGTGGCGACACCACGTACCCCTATCCCGTGAGGGCTAAATGAGACCCTCTGACCACCGGCTCGCCTTGACCGGCCGGCCGGTGGTGGGAATCGCAATAGCTAAGACCTAAGCTCCAGAGTGGAAGTGTTAAAGGCATAAAGCCGTTAGTAGCTTAGTGAACATTCATAACACCTCTCGACACACTAATCTCAAAAAAATATTAAACGGAAAAAAAATAACACTTATGGGATCATTTTGTTGTCTGTTTGTCAAGACTCTTTTTAACCGACTTCACAAAAAAGGACGAGGTTTTAAATTCGACGGTTTTTTAATTTTTTTTTAAATGTTTGTTACCTCAGAACTTCATCAAATCTATACCGATTTAAAAAAATATTTTTTTGTTGGAGAGATTATGCTTTCCGTTTGGTCCCATTCAAATTTTATCGAGATCTGATAATCATCTCCGGAGATATGGAGATATGAAGATAAACAATATAAACAAATCTGTATACCTTGATGACATGATACTGGCTACTTTGACAACCGCGGCATGTGAAGTCGGTTGTTTCGTTTTTTACGATCATAAATTATCATGAGGAACTCGGAAGTATCAAGTTGAAATTTATAACAAATACTCAAGTTTATGGTATCTTTAAGTCAACGATGATATGACCGTTTATTTCGCAGATTCAGCATTTTTTTGCGATTTTACAAAGGTATCAAAACTTACAAGAACTTTTCGTTGGCTAAAAATATTGAAATTTGGTGAAGCTGGCTGGCAGCGGTTGGAAACAAGGAGCTGAAGATCGAGCTCAGTGGCATAGGAGAGGCCTATGTCCAGCAGTGGACGAATACTGGCTGTTAATGATGATGATGAAGGTCTTACAGTACATATGAAGAGAAAAATCTGAAACCCTAAATACGTAGTTTGATAATAATATTGTTTAAAAACTAAAAAAGAACCGACTCCAATGCCGCGCTATTCATTTTTAGTACCAATTTTGAGATGTTTATCTCAATATCTCTGGAGATACTTATCAGAACTCGATAAAATTACCATGGTACCACACTTGGGATATCTCCTTTCGAACTAAAAAAGAATAATCCAAATCGGTTCATAAACGACGAAGTTATCCGCGAACAAACATTAAAAAAAAATATATATATATACGGTCGAATTGAGAAACCTCCTCCTTTTTTTGAAGTCGGTTAAAAAAAAGCAAAATTACCATATTACAAAGTTATAATTTACGGTGGTGCACTTTTCATGTCTGGTGATCGAACGGCGAAGTTCTTTTTTATGACATAAGATAACAGGACAAGCACGACGCCCGTCTGATGGTAAGCGATGACGTCTACCTATTACAGATGCAGCGGCATGCAACATTCTGTCTAGTCAGAATTTTGCACATCACTATTTATTGCGCCTGTTAATCCGGAGACAAAGGTCTTAAGTCTCACATGCCCCGTAATTGTATTGGATACTTTGCCATTAAAACCGAAGTGAAAAAAAGTGGTTGTCTATAAAGATGGTTTACGGACAATTACAACGTCATAACAAAACATTGATGTTCATGTTCATATTCATATTCATACAACAAAACATTGATTGAAATGGGCTCATGCGTACAATGAGCGTAACGGGACATTGAGCGTAACGGGACATTTTTCGTGGATGTGGCCGGCGTTCATCGAATTATTAGACGATGTCACGTCAAAAATGAAAATTAGGTTTGTCCTTTCACCTCGCTTGTCTTTTAGTTAAGTTCGTACTATTATTTAGTCAATAAAAAAAAGAATGATTCATAAAGTTACGTCAACTGGTGTGGAGATCAGGATTAATAATAATCACAATGATAAGAACTGATTGATTGATATTATTATATCTTTTAGATAATTTTGACGCACGTATAACGTTATCACACATATAATTTCACTTATCATAATTACTAATTATCGCTTAAGACGTTTACCAATCAGCACATGATGATATGCGACATAATAATAAATAACACAGGATGTTTGGTTTTGAGTACAGATAACTCCAAATAGATACCGTATAATACCACAAATAGAACATCGAAAACGTCTAATTTTTTTTTATTTCGAGCTGTTTTTGTCCCAAAGGCGTCTCTATCCCCTTTCCGTTGATCCCGGTCGGCAGCTATGGATGCCAGTCTTTATGATAGGAGTCTAGCTCATCCCGCCATCTCATCCTGGGCCTGCCGCGACGTCGTCTAAAGGGCTCTACAGACTATCTATGCACTGGACGATAACAGCCTATCGGTAATCACAACTGGCCACACACTCACAGTTTCGCTTCAGGTTTCGGACTGACGACCATCTGACGATAAAGTCGAACTGAGAGCCCGACCGGCTCGAACTTAGAGCCGATATTCGATCATTGCTGGCAGGCAATGGTTGTTTTAGTGAGTAGGCTTTGGACGGCAGGGCGCCTAATACGACCAGAGACTGCTGGCGAAATAATAGTCTGAGAGCTCTTGAAGTTGCGTGGGCTCCACTCAGTGGTGAGCTTAGCCCACAGCTCGTCCGACATGCGACTTAAGTGTCCAGCCCAGTTCCACTTCAGACTGGCAGCTTTTAGACCGGCTTCAGCGATTTGAGTTTTGGTATATACTTTTCAGCGCAATATACTGTTTCTGATGCGGTCTGAAAGTCTGACCCTCAGTATACTATGCTATTGGACGATTGGTAAACCCCAAGATCGAATCTAATGAATTTTTAGTACTAGAAGCGCCCCGCGGTTTCACCTACGTAGTTCCCGTACCCGTGACAATACGGGAATAAAATATAGCTTATGTTACTCACTGATAATGTAGCTTTCCATTAGTAAAATAATTTTTGAAATTGGTTTGGTACTTTTTGAGTTAAATCGTAACAAGCAAACATTTGTATATACGATACGTGTGACTTAAGTAGTCGATTATTGCACGCCGTGCAATAATAAACAACTTAAGTCACGAGTATCGTATATTATTTTATAGCTAGCAATGTGACATGAACCCGCACTTTACGCTTACGCTACGCTATTACGTGTAAAATCGGGTTTAGGTCACACTGTGGTATAAATAAAACTGGCCAAGTGCGAGTCAGCATCGCGTCTCTTATCGCACACTTAGGGAGGGTTCCGTGTAATACGAAACATAACAGAGTTTCAACCTCATATATTTGATTAATTGATATTACCAAGAATATTTGGTTTGGTCGCGATCTAGAAGGACGGGGCTCGTTTACTAGCGCCATCTATGTCATTTTGCCGAAACTAATTAGATAGATGGCGTTTTAAAACACGTTCTTTGTATGGGGACCCCCTTTAATTTTTAACTTTATTTTATTTTTAGTATTTGTTGTTCTAGCGGCAACAGAAATACACCATCTGTGAAAATTTCAACTATCTAACTATCACGGTTAATGAGCTATAGCCTGGTGACAGACAGACAGACAGACAGACAGACAGACAGACAGACAGACAGACAGACAGACAGACAGACGGACAGCGGAGTCTTAGTAATAGGGTCCCGTTTTACCCTTTGGGTACGGAACCCTAAAAATTATATATTTCTTCTTTATAATAACAGTTTAGAGTCCCTTCCCGCCGTCTGCCCCTCCCTCTTGTCGCTTAGATCTTTTTATATATACACGGATTTTAATGCGATTTTCATCAATAGATAGAGTGATTTAAGAGAAAGGTTTATAACAAGGATTAAACGCGGGCGAAGTCGCGAGGCGCAGTTAGTAAATTATATAAAATACACTAAAAATCTTTTCTAAACACAAGCTTTTTGTAAAGACGTTTTCTTGTGTAATAAAAGCGAGGAGCTGCTAGTATTAGATATAGAAGACTAGTTGATACCCGCGACTTCGTTCACGTACACCGAGAATGTTATCTCTGTAAAGCTCTGTCAATCAACATTTGTGAAATCTGAGTTATCTAAAAAAAAATTGATTAAATTTTCACAAAAAGTAGCCTATGTTCATCCTCATGCCATAAAGTTTCTCCTTGTTAAATTTCAGTTAGATCGGATCGTCCGTTTAGGCGTGATTAGGTAACAAACAGACAGAGTGACAGATTTATAAACGTTTTCAGAATATAAGTCTAGATTAAGTTGCACACACGTTGTCACTATGGTATTTGTAATGTTACATAATATCGTTTAAAAACTAAAAAACAACCGACTTCAATGCCGCGCTATTCATTTTCAGTACCAATTTTGAGATGTTTATCTCAATATCTCTGGAGAGACTTATCATACCTCAATAAAATTACCATGGTACCACACTTGGGATATCTCCTTTCGAACAAAAAAATAATAATCGAAATCGGTTCATAAACGACGAAGTTATCCGCGAACAAACATAAAAAAAATATATATATATATATATATATATACGGTCGAATTGAGAAACCTCCTCCTTTTTTTGAAGTCGGTTAAAAAGGAGGAGGTTTTCAATTCATCAGTACGTTTTTTTATGTATGTTGTAGTATGTCAATTGTTAGCCGATTCGAATGATTCCTTTTTTTATCGGTAGGGTACATTTTCGAGGTGGTCCCATTGTAATTTCGTCAAGATCTAATAAGTATATCCTGGACTGGAAACAAAGAGCCGAACAACGGGCTCAGTGGCATGATTTGGGAGAAGCCTATGTCCAGCAGTGGACTGATACTGGCTGATTATGATGATGATACTATATATAAACACCTCAAACATGGTACTGCAAATTAATAGCGCGGCATTTGAAGTCGGTTCGTTTAGTTTTTTATACGATCTTAAAGAAAAAAAGCTAAAGCTAAACTGCTGGCTGAGGGCCCGGTGGCGTAATCGGGAGAACGTTCGGCTTTGATGCCGTGGTACCGAGTTCAAACCGCCGTGCACCAATGGATTTTTCTATCGAAAAATTTATGTGCGCTTCTCACAGTGGCCCTCCGATGAAGGAAAACATCGTTAAGAAACCAACAACCCCCACATGGTGGTAGGACACTATCTAGTGTCCGCCTGGCCAGCTACCACCCTCAAGTTAGAAAATCTGTCACCAAAACATCTAATGTGTTCCGGCAGCTATCCTTGAGAGCCAGTTCCCATTCTAGGCCTAGCGTGCTTACCATCTTCGACCGCATCATCACTTACCAACAGGTGAGATAGTGGTCAAACGCTAGCCTATAACGTATAAAAAAAAAAAAAAAAAAAAATCTGCAAAAAATCGTGATAATAGCGCATTTTATAAACTTTAAAGGAAAATTATAGCGGTTAAGATAACTTTTATTAGTTTAGCAGTAATAGTCGTTGAACTTGGGTGTTGGATAATTTTGTACCAAATACAAAATCCTTAGAATAAATGCTTTAAAGTGACAAAGACGGAGTACCTAGTTGCTTGTTTATAACGGGTAACGACTTGCATTGAATAACAGGCTACTACGGAACCCTACACTGCGCGTGGCCCGACACGCACTTGGCCGGATTTTTTATTTCCAAGGGTTAAAAAAAATCATAATACCTGCTACAGCAGCTACACAGCACACTAGTATAACTGCTACCTTCACCATCTTGCACGGAGTAACGAACAGCGACCCTCTGATTTACTATTTATTAAAACGATTTCTGATAAACAATGAAAAATATTGATAAAAGTTTAGATTGCGCAGATAAGCAAAATGTACCTAAGTAGTTAGGGTGGCACGTGAATGCCCTGTGATAATATGACTTTGATTTTATCGTAGCTTAAACCCGATGGTAATATCTGCAAAGCCAAGAGGAAAGGTTTTAAAAAAGAGAGAATGACAAGACAAGCCCCATAGAGTGTCTTGGTGTTTCTTCTCTGATGGGAGTATTTCCGAAACACCGGTAAATTCAACAGCCATTCAGTTTTGCCCTTTTGTCCGCAGATTTTCTAGGCTTGCGATTTTTATTAAAACAGACGGACGGACTATCAGTTCCATTCGGATCATGATATGTACTGTGATCGGTATGCGTTTCTTTAAGTTGTGTTTCACTATTTCACTTTTTTATATATTAAAATTGTCTGAAATACTGAAGTTACGTGTATGTTTGGCAACCCTACTTAATATTTTTTTAATAGTCTGACGTCAACGATTGGATGACAGTTGAATGGTACATTACTTATTTTTTTTAACCGACTTCAAAAAAAGGAGGTAGTTTCTCAATTCGACCGTATATATATATTTTTGTTATGTTTGTTCGCGGATAACTTCGTCGTTTATGAACCGACTTTGATTATTCTTTTTTTGTTGGAAAGAAGATATCCCAAGTGTGGTACCATGTTAATTTTATCGAGGTTTCATTAGTATCTCCAGAGATATGGAGATAAACATCTCAAAATTGGTACTGAAAACTAATAAAGCGGCATTGAAGTTGGTTCTTTTTTAGTTTTTTAAACGATATTATTTTTTAATTCAAAGCTTTAAATTCTGCTTTATGTTTACTTGATAATTGATTTTGATTTATCTTATGATTTTGACGTGTATATGTGCATATATTAATACTGCCTACATACTGGATGAATGCTTTGATTTGATTAAGCGAAGCAATACTGCACGGAAGCGTCCGACCCTGCTGCCGCTTGGTGGCATAGCAAACTGAGCGCGGAAGCGTATTACTCAAGCATTTAGTATTACTGAACTTGCGTTCACTCGGGTGTTCGGCACGAATTCGTCTGCCTTTTTTATGAGTTATATAACTATAATAATAATACATACACATATAACTATTTGTCTGATAACATCTTACTCTAGTTTGTACTATTCATTATTCTGTGCTCAAGTTTGTTCAGCTATATATTCTTAATGTTTACTTTACCTCTCTCGTCTCAAACGCAGTGTTTTCCCAGGTCAAGCCGGAAGCGCGCGCTAGTATCAATATTTTCTTTACTTAGCTGCGGCCGGTAGATAGGGCGATCTACTTTTTATATGGATTGGTGCAGTCGGGGGCAAAAGCTGTTTCAATAATAATCATTTAAGATCGTTTATAAAACTAAAAGAACCGACTTCAAACATCGCGCTAGTC
Organism: Cabera pusaria; assembly: GCA_954871355.1. NCBI lineage: Eukaryota > Metazoa > Arthropoda > Insecta > Lepidoptera > Geometridae > Cabera > Cabera pusaria. The sequence continues at coordinate 3,096,818 of OX940912.1, read as the reverse complement.
AAAGTAGCCAGTAGACTTAGTAACTATTACATAATCTGTGCCAGTAAGTAAAGTGCCAGCCAAGTAGTAAGTCGGCGAGATAAGTAAATGCGTCGTAATACAAATGTTGATATATTAAAAACGACTCGGCCGATTTTGTTAAAATTTAACTGGGACGACCTGGGAAGGGTACCCTTTGAAACAAAAAAAGAATTTTCCAAATCGGTTCAGGCATCTTCGAGTAATCGGTGATCATACATAAATAAATAGAAAAGTTCCGATGAATTGAGAACTTCTCCTTTTTTGTGAAGTCGGATAATAAAAGATCTTTTTTGTTCAGGTTGAATTCTGAGAATGGATGTATCTCGAAGTGTAGTCACCGATTACAAAATCTATTATGCACTAAGATTAAACAAGAAATCGTTTAAAAAACTAAAAAAAAAACCGACTTCAAATACATTTTCAGTAGCAAGTTTGAAGTGTTTATTTCCATATCTCTGGAAATACTTATCAGATCTCGATGAAATTACTACGGTACCACTCTTAGGATATCTCTTTTTAAAAAAAAAAAACCATCAAAATCAGGTCATAAACGACGAAGTTATCCGCGAATAAACATAAAAAATATATATTATATTGAGGAACCTTTCTTTTTTTGAAGTCAGTTAAAAAATGGCTCGTTGATACATAAAGGTTAGCCATCCATGGTGTAAGGAACAGTGAAAATTTAAGTATTTAGATAAACAAGACATCCAAATAAATTATAAGCTAGACCACATTGTTGCATGTAAACGCGTTTTCGTTTTACCGACTTTACCGACGCAAAAAGGAGGAGGTCCGCATTCGCCGGTTTATTATTTATGTTTGTTAGCTCAGAGCTTTGTAATTTCTAAACTTATAAGGAAAATAATTATTTTTTTGTTTCAGAGAATATGCTTTCCGTTTGATCCAATTGTAGTTTTATATATCTTACTAGCGGATGCGACAGACGTTGTCCTGCCCGATCGCAGCGCCACCTATCGGTTCCAATTGTGAATCTAAACCATATATGGAATAAGTCTAACACACACACCAAAATTCATCTAAATCGGTTCAGCAGTTTAGGAGGAGTTCAATGACATACACACGTACAACAAAATAAAGTATCTCCAGAGATATGGAAATAAACACATCAAAGTTAGTACTGAAAAATGACTCAGTAATAAAAATGCATTTTTTCGTTATGTAATCGATCTTAACTTATATCGTTTCTATTTATCAACCGACTTCCAAAAAAAGGAGGTTCTCATATCGTCTGTGTTTTTTTTTTGTGTATGTTACGCGATTACTCCGTCAATTGTGAACCGATTCGAATGATTATTTTTGTAATCGGTAGGGTACGTTTCCGACGTGGTCCCATTGTAATTTCATAGAGATATATTAAGTATCTCCAGAGATATGACGATAAACGTCTCGAACTTGCTACTAAAATTGACTCGCGGGGCATTGAAGTCGGTTGTTTTAGTTTTTAAACTATCTTAATTATTTTTTATTCCGATAATATTGAAAGCACTTTTCAACTCGTGAGTACCGGCCCTTGTTATGACAGGGCGGCTGCTTGACCGCAGATAAGGGACAAATGTAACCACTTACAAGACGGGGTCGACTAGTTTGACTTACACTTACACTCCTTTAGGGTTACAATTTTATTTTAAAGGTGATTCGTGTGAATTTTTTCGGACAAAACAAAAATTATGGATTTTCATAAAACTAAGTCAAGGTCAGAATATAGAAATCAGAAAGTAACAGTAAAAAAATTAAATAATGCTGAAAGTGTTCAAATTAAGCTACAAATAAAATCTATTTAAAAAAAAACCGACTTCATTACCACAAACAGGCACTCAAAAGCGAAAAATAAATTACTTAATATAATTATTATAAGCGCTACCCACTTACACAGTAGATAGATACTATGTATGTAGTAGTAGTAAGTAGGTAGATACATGTAGGTGGTATCTATCTACTACCTATTAGACTTGGCTGGCACCGACTTCAAATAGATAAGTGGGTAGCGCTTATAATAATTATATTAAGTAATTTATTTTTCACTTTTGAGTGCCTGTTTGTGGTAATGAAGTCGGTTTTTTTTTTAAGATTTTATTTTACCCTTTTTAGTGCAAAACAAGTTTTGATTAAATTACATGCATCTATAAAATTTCGTGTCTGGGCCGTTATACACTGACGGATGTATAATTTATGAAAATTTCAAGTATGTACGGTGTGTATGTACTATGTATGTTTTAAGTATGTACCTATTACAGTTAAGAAGGTACATCTCTAAAGTGCGCACATATAGACACACGGACGGACGGACGGATGAACGGATAACAAAGTCTCAGAAAGTGTTCATTCGGAACCCTTTGGGTTCGGAACCCTAAAAAATTGACTTTAAATGCCGCGCTAGTGAAAATATTCACTAGTCATAATGATGTCATCAAGGTATCAAAGGACATCAAGCATCTGACACACACGATAATTAATTGTCTATTTTATTACAATAATTCCAAATACTTTTATAACACGGACTAGTTGTATTCCAAAATGAATATTAAAAAGTATTATTTGCGATTATTGACATTAATTGCCGCCATATGGCCCACTCAGTCTGAATCACTCTACTACGTTATAAGAGTTGGCACTTCCTTACATTGTTAATACCCGAATTATGAAAGCACTGTGCAGCCAACCTAACAACGGAAAGTATTATTTACGTAGTAACTATTATATAATCTGTGGTATTATGCGTATAATATATTTTTTGCAGTGTCGGTTGGTACAAAGTACGTTCATAATTCTGAGTTTTTTATGTTCCAGTGTCGCGGGCGGAACTGATATGGCCGCCATCTTCACAAAACGTAATGTCATGTCAAAAAATATTCATCATCAGCCTGTATCAGTCCACTGCTGGACATAGGCCTCTCCCAAGATGCGCCACTGAGCCCGATCTTCGGCTCTTCTCTTCCAGTCACTGCCCACCGCTTTGCGTATGTCGTCGCTCCACCTGGTCACAGGACGTCCTACGCTACGTTTGCCGATTCGCGGTCTCCACTCTAGGACAAGTCTGCCCCAACGGTTATCAGTCCTGCGGCAGATATGACCAGCCCACTGCCACTTCAGCTTGCTAATCCGTTGAGCTATGTCGATAACTTTAGTTCTCTGGCGAATTACTTCGTTCCGGATTCGATCCCGCAGAGAAATACCGAGCATAGCTCTCTCCATAGCTCGCTGAGCGACTTTAAACTGGTGGACCAGTCGGACTGTGAGTGTCCACGTCTCGGCTCCGTATGTCATCACAGGTAGGACGCACTGGTTAAAGACTTTTGTCTTTAGACACTGTGGTATAGGCGACGAGAAGACTCGACGGAGTTTTCCGAATGCTGCCCAGCCCAGCTGAATTCTTCTCTGGATTTCCTTCTCGAAGTTATGTTTGCCTAGTTGGAGCGTTTGCCCTAGGTAAACATACTTAGTGACAACTTCGAGTGGGATTCCATCTACGGCAATCGGTTCCGGAACAACGTGCTCGTTGTACATGACTTTGGTTTTGTCCAAATTCATCCGGAGACCGATGCTACGAGAAGAATCAGCTAGGCCATTCAACATCCTTTGTAGGTCCTGCAGCGTCTTTGCCATAATGACGATGTCATCTGCGAATCGTAAGTGAGAGATGTACCTGCCGTTGATGTTAATGCCACGATCTTTCCAGTCCAGCGTCTTAAACATATCCTCCAAGGCGTTAGTGAACAGTTTCGGGGATATGACGTCCCCCTGTCTCACTCCTCGACGCAGGTGGACATGTTTAGTTCGCTGGTTCTGTACTTGTACAGTCATCGTTGCGGCATTATATAGACATCTCATCACTTCGATATATCGCCAGTCGACTTGGCAACGCTGCAAGGACTCGAGAACAGACCAGGTTTCGATTGAGTCAAAGGCCTTCTCATAGTCCACAAATGCTAAGCACAGGGGCCGATTGTACTCTTCGGTCTTCTGTATAATCTGCCGCACCGTGTGGATGTGGTCTATGGTGCCGTAACCGCTTCGAAACCCGGCCTGTTCCGGAGGTTGAAACTCGTCGAGTCTTCGCGCAAGACGGTTCGTGATGACCCTTGAAAACAGCTTGTAGACATGGCTCAGAAGCGAAATCGGGCGATAGTTTTTCAATAGGGTTTTGTCTCCTTTTTTGAAAAACAAAACCACCATGCTTCTGTTCCACGCCTGTGGAGTTCTCCCAGTAAAAAGAACGGAATTAAATAGCTGCTGAAGCTGTTGAACTGCTGGAGCTCCTCCGGCTTTTAAAAGCTCCGTTGTGATTCCGTCTTCTCCTGGGGCTTTTCCATTTTTGAGTTGTTTAAGGGCCATCACGATTTCGTCTCGGCTAATTTCGGGCAGATCTTCTGTGAAGTGGCGGGTTAAGGTGGCTCTAGAATCCTCAGTATCGGGTTCGGGCCTTGAAGCATGCGATGCGTAGAGCTTGCCGTAGAAGTCTTCAACTTCCGACAGAATCTCCGGCTTGGATGCGACGACGTTCCCCGTTGACGTTGTCAGCTTTGTGAGGTGGCTTCTACCCAGAGGCTGGACGAACACTTTCGACCCCCGATTCTGCTCAATTGATTCTTTAATCAAGAGCGTGTTAGAGGATCGGAGGTCGCGTCGTACCAGCTTCTTTATGGATTTGTTGCGCACCAGGTTAGTTGACAAAGCTGACAAAGGGTCTGTTCGTCTCTCTTCCATTAGCCGAAGTGTTTCTGCCGAGAGTTTGGACTTTTTGCCCGTACGCTTGCTCTCGCAAAACTTCGTCCCTTCATCCCTGAGGATTTCCACCACTTCTTCGAGTTTCTGGTCTACGTCATCTGTGGTTTCCAAGGTGGTTCCAAAAAATATTAGGTATGTTCAAAAACTTTGCACATTAACAAGACTTTGCCTGGTAGAACATTCCTGTGAAGACAAATTAATTCTCCCCACCTTTGTTTCTATCTCGCTCACAGTTACCGTCAGAATATCGGTCAATAATACTTAAATACAAAAAATTAAAACCACCCCCACATATTTGTATATGTAATCCGAGTTTATAATCAACGCATATGTATAACTTTGTACATTGAGACCATTCCAAGGAGATGTCTCCGAATTAGATCAAGCTTACCATATTTTTGCAATATCATTGAACTAACAAGATGCTGCGACAGCGCCATTTTGATTTTTTGACGTCCGCGGTCAAAGGACTACGAGCTTACGAAAGTTGCTATAGTAGTTTTTTTTAACCAAAAAAGAGCTGATAATATTTAAACGGCGGAACAGATTTTCGTGAAATAAAGCTAAGAACACTCTTGATGAAGACATCTATCAAATAAAATAAAGTTAATCAAAATCGGTTCATCCGTTTCGGCGCTACGATGCCACGATGACAGACACACAGATACACACGTCAAACTTATAACACTCCTTCGTTTTGCGTCGAGGGTTAAAAACAAAAATCAACGTGAAGAAAGATGTAATAACATTATTCAAGGTCATATTTTTTAGTCTTCAAAAGTATATGCAATAGCAACCTCCATCTTCTTGGGACTCTTCTTCTAAAACCAGTACATTCTCCTATGTTTGAGATATTTATCTCCATATCTCTGAAGATACTAATCAGATCTCGATAAAATTAAAATGGGACCACCTCGGAAACGTACCCTACCTATTAAAAAAAGAATCATTTGAATCCGTTCACAATTGATGGAGTAATCGCGTAACATACACACAACAAAAAAAACATACAGGCGAATTGAGAACCTCCTCCTTTTTTGTGAAGTCGGTTAAAAATAGTTTTAGCATTGAAAAAATATGAGGTGTTTAAAATTTTCGCGTGCCTTTGTGACGTCACGCTCACTACACAGACCCCACAGATTAAATCTTTGTAATAGAAATAGTACGTGTTCTTACAACAGTGCATACTATTTCTATGACATAGATATTGTATGTGGTGACAGCAGTATACGTTGCGACGTCACTTTCTTATTGAAAAGTGGTGCTGTGTTTTGCAAATTAAAATTTCCCACGCTTGTTTTGCATTTTTCAAATAATATTTTAACCAATTTAGGAGTATTTTATTTATAAAAAAATGTATAACATACAACACCAGTACAATAATGATTCGAAAATAAATGAGTTCAAGTAAATGTATAACCACATGCATATTCCCTAATACCTGATCTCATATTATTAAAGATATTTATGATATTTGTGGAAGAAATGTGTTTTTTTTATGCTATGCACGTTTTGTTTAGGTTTTTAGGGTTCCGTACCCAAAGTGTAAAACGGGACCCTATTACTAAGACTTCGCTGTCCGTCTGTCTGTCTGTCTGTCTGTCTGTCACCAGGCTGTATCTCATGAACCGTGATAGTTAGACAGCTGAAATTTTCACAGATAATGTATTTCTGTTGCCGCTATAACAACAAATACTAAAAACAGAATTAAGTTAAAAATAATAGAGGGTCCCCATACAAGAAACGTGTTATTTCGGCATTTCACGCCATCTATGAACGCTTAGATAGGTAAACGTCCCTCATCATAGATGGCGTTATATTGAAATGTCGATACCTAACACCTTTGTTAGACGTTAGATGGCGTTATAAGAAATAAAATGTTTATTAATTATTATTTCTTGCTGGCGAAAAATGATAGTGGTATTTTTTGCTCGATCTTATAAAATACTGTAGTGTGTTACGGAACCCTACTAGTGCGAGTCCGACTTGCACTTGGCCAGTTTATTTAGTAGGATAAGGGTACGATGATGATGATGGTGAGTTGTATATATTAAAATACGGGACCTTAAAACATTATTTTATTAACCTCGACGTTTTGACCAAGTTGGTTTGATCGTGGTCACGAGAAGACAGTCTAGTCTTGGAGACGTTGAAGAAAAAAGTACGAAGTTTACTATTATGAGACAACTAACAGCGCCTCGCAGTTTCACTCGCGTAGTTCCCGTTCCCGTGAGAATACGGAGATAAAACATAGCTTAAATTACTCGCTGATAATGTAGCTTTTCATTAGTGAAAGATTTTTTAAAATCGGTCCAGCAGTTTTAGAGTTAAATCCAAACAAACAGAAAATCAAATCTTTCCTCTTTATAACATTATTAAGATAAAAGCATCTAGATGGCGCTAGAGCAGGTTGAATAGCACTCCTTGTAAATATTGCCTAAATGTACAGTCCGGCAAGTATAACTTGGCGCGGCTGTGCGCCACTGTGCTTTTACTTTTTACTTTGATAACAGTTTCTCTTAAACCACTTTTAATTACTTTTGGCATTATTGAACTATTTTAATGTAGCAGATTTATCAACAATAATGTCGCGGTAATCTCTCAAACGTTAAACTCACAGTTTCAAGAGAGCGGAGTTAGTTCCAAAAACCACCACCGCCAAGTTATACTTGTGGGACTGTATGAGATCCTGCATTGCGCAAACGATATTGTTTGCTATGTTGGAACCTGATGCACTTGCTTTGTTATGTGTATCTAGTTATAATATGGTGGAAAATATCGTTTGCAGGATTTCATACATTTAGACAATATTTGCACGGCAAACTGTGCAACATACTACAGCGCCATCTAGATGCTTGAATATTAAGTTAAATATATATTTTTTTAATAATAATTTATGTATTCGTTTTCATAAGGTATGTTACCTAATACATTTTCCTTTATTCTAACCTAATATTTAATGAATAATGCTATAACTAATGTTAGGGAGCTTTCTTGTAATTTACATTTTAGGTAGGCGCTTAAACATTATTTTGTTATTCTCATTGAGGCAATAATATACATAAAAAAGTTATTAATACATTGAGGTAACATTTCAAAGACTCGTTAAAACCAAGCTAGGTAAAAACCTGTGTTATGGTGTTAACGCTTTCCCTCGATAATACCAGTGCATTCAATTACATATCATTTTCAGCCATAAGTAACAATATGTGTGTGGCTTGCCTATTATAATGTTAGTATTATAATAGATATATATATACATATATGTATATATACATACATAAATTAACTAAACCAACTGTACCTTAAACGTAATTGTATATAATTATATGAGGTACTCATTTTGTTAAGCTATTTATGGTACTTGTCTCCTGTGCTTAGGTGGTGAGACTTTATTTATAATACGCATACAAATCATGAAAATCTAAAATTGGTGAGTATAAATCGATGAATGGATGTTTGTTACTCTATCACGCAAACATGGATGAAAGGATTTAGATGAAAGTTGGCAAACAGAATACAGATAGTGTTTGGTATGGATTAACACAAAGGATACTTTTAAACGCGGGTGAAGCTAGCTAGCAGTTGTTAAAATCACAGGAATTATCGCTTACAAAAACCAAACTAAATTTTGCATCTAAGCTGCAAAGCTTTACAAAGTTTCTGAAACGAGATCATTGTGCGATGAGACTCCCCTCCGGTCGTGTCTTAGAAAACAGTGATTAGCACCGAGTCGGGCCGTTTGTATGCTTATTAGAGATCCGTGGGACACTTGACAGAACGACCCCTTGGAGGGACAAGTTACGAGCGATTAGCCAATCTATATATTGTTGAAGAAGCGAATAAACCTATAAAAGTCAGCGCATCTACATATTTCGCTCACTTGACTGTCAGCCGTTGTCGAGGTCGTTACTCTTCGTTCATCATCATTATTAACAGCCAGTATTCGTCCACTGCTGGACATAGGACTCTCCTATGGCACGCCACTGAGCTCGATCTTCAGCACTCTGTTTCCATCCGCTGCCAGCCAGCTTGCGTATATCATCGCTCCACCTAGCTGGAGGGCGTCCTACACTACGTTTACCGAGCCGTAGTCCACTCTAGAACACGTCTACCGCAATATGGTAATGATTCTATAGCCAATCTAAATAATTTAATAAACTGGCCAAGTGCAAGTCGGACTCGCACTCGTAGGGTTCCGTAACACAGTTAAGTATTCCATAACTATGATTTTTCGCAACTTCAAAATTAACTTTGTTTTTCATAGTGTTTGTATGAAAAACAAAGTTATCTTTGCGGTCGCCATATCTCAAAAACTGCTGGCTGTATCTCGTTCAAACTAATTTTCGTTGTTAGTTTTTATTGAGATCTACAGCATATATTTTTTTTAGATTTTTAACTCCCATACTTTAAAAGTTAGAGGGGGGGGGACACACATTTTACCACTTTAGACGCGCCTATATTTCAAATGATTGACTTTGAGAAAAAATGATTTTAGGAACCTCAATGTCATTTTTGAAGACCTATCCATAGACACCCCACATGTATAGGTTTGAATAAATTTTTTTTTTGTTTCAGTTCCATGTATGGGATGGATTCCCTTAAACTTTTTTTTTTATTTTTGTATAAAAATCGGAAAGCGGTTTACAGAATACATCTACCTACTAAGTTTCAATTCTGTAGTCCTAACAGTTTCGGAATAAAATGGCTGTGACATACGGACGGACAGACAGACAGACAGACAGACATACATACAGACAGACAGACAGACAGACATGACGAATCTATAAGGGTTCCGTTTTTGCCATTCGGCTACGGAACCCTAAAAAGTGTGGTGTGGTTTTATGAAAACACCATGCAAGTGTAACTTTTTGTTTATGTGTAGCTATGATAGCTAGCTATGACAGCAGTTGACATGACACATTAGCATAGATATAGAGATAGCAGATATGGCTGCAGAAGCATCCGCCAATCACAGCTAGACCTAATGTCATACATTATATCCACCAATCAAGCTAAAACACCGGCTGTAATGCGACATGCGATAGATGGACGTAAATTAAGGCGATGTACAATGTTTGTGTTTTAAGATGAAACTATAACAGTTTCACCTTAAAATGATACGTAGTATTATTATATTATATTGACTTCAAATAAATAACTATATATACAATATAAACTACTCCTAAGACTATAATACAGACTATATAAAATCTACAAATAAAAAACTGAATTAAGGTCGCTGTCCGCTGGTAGGGTACCCAAAAAGCTGGCGTAACCTTAAAACACAAAAATTGTTTCTACCTATGTCCGTTATAGGCTTTGAATCCATCGAACCGATATTAACACTAAATAATTTAAGACCGTTTAAAAAACTAAAATGACGGACCTCAAACGTCGCGCTAGTCAAAGTAGCTAGCAGTAAGTAGCATGTCATCGAGGTATGTAAAAGCGTCGTAATACAAATGTTGATATATTAATAACCGGTCTAGTGCGGGTCGGGCCACGCGCAGTGTAGGGTTCCGTAGTAGCCTGTTATTCAATGCAAGTCCTTACCAGATATAAACAAGCAACTAGGTACTTCGTCTTTGTCACTTTAAAGGATTTATTCGAAGGATTTTGTATTTGGTACAAAATTATCCATTACCTAAGTTCAACGACTATTACTGCTAAACTAATAAAGTTATTTTAACCGGTATAGTTTTCCTTTTAAGTTCATGAAATGCACTATTATTACGAATTTTTCCAGATTCTTCAAGCCAGCAGTTTAGCTTTTAGAGGGGGGGGGGGGGGGACGCCCTACTAGAACAAAAATTTGCACTTTAAAATGTAATATTTCGTAAATGGAGCATTCAATCGAAAAATGGTATTAGCATCCCTTAAGTCATTTTATAAGACCTATTCAACGATACCCCACACGGTGGGGTAGACGACGAAAAAGAATTCATACCCACTTCTCATATAGGCGAGCAACACTAAAAAAAAATATTTTTCAAAATTTTACTTCACCACTTTATCGGCGTAATTTATATACATAATCCTTCAAAATTACAGCTTTCTAGTATTAACAGTCTCTTAGTAAAACCTCGGACAGACAGACAGACAGACAGTCTGTCTGTCTGTCTGTCTGGAGATAACGAAACTATAAGGGTTCCTTGTCAGGACTACGGAACCATAAAAATCGCTCGACCGATATCGTTAAAATTTAAATGGGACCTGGGAAGGGTAGGGTACCCTTTGAAACAATAAAAGAATTTTCCAAATTGGTTCAGGCATCTTTGAGTAATTGGTGAACATACATAAAAAAATTAAAAAAGATTCCGAAGAATTGAGAACTTCCTTTTTAGGGTTCCGTAGCCGAATGGCAAAAAACGGAACCCTTATAGATTCGTCATGCCTGTCTGTCTGTCTGTCTGTCCGTCCGTATGTTACAGCCATTTTATTCCGAAACTGTTAGGACTACAGAATTGAAACTTGATAAGTAGATGTATTTTGTAAACCGCTTTCCGATTTTTATACAAAAATAATAAATATAAAAGTTTAAGGGGGGGCATCCCATACATGGAACTGAAACAAAAAAAAAATTTTCTTCAAACCTATACATGTGGGGTGTCTATGGATAGGTCTTCAAAAATGACATTGAGGTTTCTAAAATCATTTTTTCTCAAAGTCAATCATTTGAAAGATAGGCGCGTCTAAAGTGGTAAAATGTGTGTTCCCCCTCCTCTAACTTTTAAAGTATGGGAGTGAAAAATCTAAAAAAAATATATGCTGTAGATCTCAATAAAAACTAACAACGAAAATTGGTTTGAACGAGATACAGTCAGCAGTTTTAGAGATATGGCGACCGCAAGTATAACTTTGTTTTTCATACAAACACTATGAAAAACTAACTAACTGTGTTACGGAACCCTACGAGTGCGAGTCCGACTTGCACTTGGCCAGTTTATTTGTGATGCCGGTTAAATATAAAATATAATAAATAATATTCCAGCAGCCAGCGACCTAAATTCCATTTATTATTTGTACTTTTTATTTTAATTATTAGTAAAAGTTAATATTTTAGTTTAATTAGTTTATTAAATTGTTTTAAATATATATAAAACTTCAAAATATAAAATTATAATCCACTTTTGCCCACGTTAAAAAGTATAAACTATATATATAGCATATATATATAGTATATATATATATAGTCTAAACAACATACTGGCTATTAATTTTCAATATTTCACCTAAATTGGTTTAGCCGTTTAACCGTAAAGAAGTCCCAAACAAACAGATGTACAGAGTGACTTGCTAATTTGAATATTGGTATCAATTATCTCTACAAGAACATAATTTCTTTCAATTAATAGGTGGCGACTTTCTTTACATAGGCGGTAGGAGTATATTATATCGATGTTCCGCCTGACTTGCGACCAAAAAGTAGCTTACCACCATCAAGGAAAAAATCTACCGCCATAACCTTACAGTGTTCCGGCAGCAATCAGCCCTTGAGAGTCAGCGTATTCTAGGACTAGCGTGTTCACCACCGTAGACCGCATCATCGCAAGATATGAACCCGTCTACCAAAGAGGAAATATTAATCGGTATAGTGCTCTTTTAACCGACTTCACAAAAAAGGAGGAGGTACTTAATTCGTCGGAATCTTTTATTATTTTTTTATGTTCACCGATTACTCAAAAATGCCTAAACGGTATTGAAAAAATATTTTTTTGTTTCAAAAAAATACCCTTCCCAGGTGGTCCCATTATATTTTAACGAGATCGTTCTAGCGGTTTTTAATATATAAACATTTGTATTACGATGCATTTATATATCTCGATGACATAATACTGACTAGGTTACTTTGACTAGCGCGACGTTTGAAGTCGGTTCTTTTAGTTCTTACGATCTTAAATTATGACTTGTACCAAACACCAAAGTCTAAGAATAAAGAAAAAAAGTTTAAAAACTCTAATTACATGAAAGATTTTATGGGTGTTCGGGCTAAAAGAGACATCGCAACTTATATAGTAAGTTATAAGAGTATAATAATAAAACATCTATTATGTAACTTGAACACTTAGTTATTTTCAACCGACATCTGAAAGAGGAGGTTCTCAATGTGTCTGTATTTCAAAAGGAAAAATTCTTTATGTTTGTATTTGTATTTGTCTGTATTTTAAAAGGAAACTTCTTTATGCACACTCGGGTAAAATTTGACGGAAATGACGTAGCGTCATTTTATATTTTATATATATAAACGCCCTCTATTGTAGAACGGCATAACTACGAAGACGTATTTGCTATAACAAAATGCACGATAATATCGTTTAAAAACTAAATAAATTATAGGTAAAAATATTTTTAAAAACAAGCTTTTATCTGGGACAATGAACTAAAATGTTAAAAATAAATTCTAGTAAGTATTTGGCGTGTAGGTACTTACCTATATTCTTAAAAGCTTGAGGTACTACCCGTTTTTCAGGCTAGGTAATTACTATACTTCAGTGCCTCAAGCTTTTAGGAATATAGGTAAGAAGTACCTACACGCCAAATACTTACTAGAATTTATTTTTAACTTTTTAGTAGGTAGGTATAGATACCGACTACCTACCTACTACCTAAGTACTTAAGAGAAGGCATGATGGCATGATGTTTTAAAATATTCCACGGATATTTAATGTGATTAGGGGTAAAGTGCTCTTTAAGGAATATCAATCGACTCGGTGGGGCTATGTTGCTTTGTAACAGAAATGCCATGGCCCCCTTACAGCTTCATCATCAGATCCTGGCTATCATTTAAGTGTAAAGTGCTCCTCAAGACGAATCATTTGAGTCTAAATTCATTGGGGTTACGTTATTTTATCACAGAGATGCCGTGGCCACCTTCCAGCTTCATCACCAGTCGCTAAATATCATTTAGATGTAAAGTTCTCTTCAAGACGAATCAATCGAGCCCAAACTTGGTAGAGTTACGTTGATTTGTCACAGAGATGCCGTGGCCACCTTCCAGCTTCATCATCAGACCCTGGATATAATCTAGGTGAAAAGTTCTCTTTAAGACGAATCATCATCATCATAATCAGCCGGTATCAGTCCACTGCTGGACATAGGCCTCTCCCAAGTCATGACACTGAGCCCGATCTTCGGCTCTTTGTTTCCAGTCACTGCCCACCGCTTTACGAATGTCGTCGCTCCACTTGGTAACAGGGCGTCCTACGCTACGTTTACCGATTTGCGGTCTCCACTCTAGAACCAGTCTACCCCAACGGTTATCGGTCCTACGGCAGATATGACTGCCACTTCAGCTTGCTAATCCGATGAGCTATGTCGATCACTTTAGTTCTCTGGCGAATTACTTCGTTCCGGATTCGATCCCGCAGAGAAACACCGAGCATAGCTCTTTCCATAGCTCGCTGAGCGACTTTAAATTGGTGGACCAGTCGAACCGTGAGTGTCCACGTCTCGGCTCCGTATGTCAAGACGGGTAGGACGCACTGATTAAAGACTTTTGTCTTTAGGCACTGTGGCATATGCGACGAGAAGACTCGACGGAGTTTTCCAAATGCTGCCCAGCCCAGCTGAATTCTTCTCTGGATTTCCTTTTCGAAGTTATGTTTGCCTAGTTGGAGCGTCTGCCCTAGGTAAACATACTTAGTGACAACTTCGAGTGGGATTCCATCTACGGCAATCGGTTCCGGAACAACGTGCTCGTTGTACATGACTTTGGTTTTATCCAAATTCATCCGGAGACCGATGCGACGAGAAGAATCAGCTAGGCCATTCAACATCCTCTGTAAGTCCTGCAGCGTCTCTGCCATAATGACGATGTCATCTGCGAATTGTAAGTGAGAGATGTACCTGCCGTTGATGTTGATGCCACAATCTTTCCAGTCCAGCGTCTTAAACATATCCTCCAAGGCGTTAGTGAACAGTTTCGGGGATATGACGTCCCCCTGTCTCACTCCTCGACGCAGGTGGATATGATTAGTACGCTGGTTCTGTACTTGTACACTCATCGTTGCGGCATTATACAGACATCTCATCACTTCGATATATCGCCAGTCGACTTGGCAACGCTGCAAGGACTCCAGAACAGACCAGGTTTCGATTGAGTCGAAGGCCTTCTCATAGTCCACAAACGCTAAGCACAGGGGCCGATTGTACTCTTCGGTCTTCTGTACAATCTGCCGCACTGTGTGGATGTGGTCCATGGTGCTGTAACCGCTTCGAAATCCGGCCTGTTCCGGAGGTTGGAACTCGTCGAGTCTTCGCGCAAGACGGTTCGTGATGACCCTTGAAAACAGTTTGTAGACATGGCTCAGAAGCGAAATCGGGCGGTAGTTTTTCAAGAGGGTTTTGTCTCCTTTTTTGAAAAACAAAACCACCATGCTCCTGTTCCACGCCTGTGGAGTTCTCCCAGTGAAGAGAACAGAATTGAAGAGCTGTTGCAGCTGGCTTACAGCTGGGGCTCCTCCAGCTTTTAGAAGCTCCGTTGTGATTCCGTCTTCACCTGGGGCCTTTCCATTTTTGAGCTGTTTAAGGGCCATCACGATCTCATCTCGGCTGACTTCGGGCAGGTCTTCTGTGAAGTGGCGGGTCAAGGTGGCTCTACAATCCTCAGTATCGGGTACGGGCCTTGAAGCATGCGATGCGTAGAGCTTGCCGTAGAAGTCTTCAACTTCTGACAGAATCTCCGACTTGGATGCGACGACGTTCCCCGTTGACGTTGTCAGCTTTGTGAGGTGGCTTCTACCCAGAGGCTGGGCGAACACTTTTGACCCCCGATTCTGCTCAATTGATTCTTTAATCAAGAGCGTGTTAGAGGATCGGAGGTCTTGTCGTACCAGCTTCTTAATGGTTTTGTTGCGCACCTGATTAATTGACAAAGCTGACAAAGGGTCTGTTCGTCTCTCTTCCATTAGCCGAAGTGTTTCTGCCGAAAGTTTGGACTTTTTGACCGTACGCTTGCTCTCGCAAAACTTCGTCCCTTCATCCCTGAGGATTTCCACCATTTCTTCGAGTTTCTGGTCTACGTCATCTGTGGTTTCCAAGGCAGCGAATCGATTTTCCAATTTTAATTGGAATGTTTCAGACCCAACAACGGTTTGGAGTAGGTTTGGTCGGAGTGTGGACTTCATCAATCGGAATCTCTCGGCTTTGAAGTCGATATCCAGAGCGCCTCGTACAAGTCGGTGATCACTTCCAGTATTGAACCTACTGATCACTGAGAAAGAGGTCTCTGAATATGCGCCGTTTGTCCGTAATGATAAAGTCAATCTCATTTTTAGTCATAGTGTCGGGGCTTTGCCACGTCCACTTCCTTTGGGGCTGTTTCTTGAAGAACGAGTTCATCATGAAAAGCCCCTCTTTCTCGAGAAAGTTGACAAGCATTTGCCCCCTGTGATTCCTACTGCCAAATCCGTGTGATCCTATTGTCGATTCACTGCAGGTCTGTACTCCCACTTTGGCGTTAAAGTCTCCCATGACAACGTTGTAGTGAGCCTTAGAGGTGGTATGTAAAGCTCTAGAGATGTCTTCATACATGCTCTCCACCAACCTTCGTCCAAGTGTGCCGAGGTCGGTGCGTAAACCTGGATAACCTTGAGGCTGTACCTCTTGGTTAACCTAATTATGAGGTACGCTACCTTGGTCGACACACTGGAGATTTCTACGACGTTGTCACTGAGAACCTTGTTGACCAGAAACCCGACGCCGCCTTGGGATGGCTGGTCTCCTTCTCTGTAATACATAAGATGGCCCGATTCTAGAGTTATGGTGTCCTCTCCCTGTCTTCGGACTTCACATAACCCCAGAATGTGCCATCTTATGTGTCCCAGCTCCTCCTCCAGCTGCGCCAGATGATCTTCCAGCCGAATCGTGCGTCCATTATTATGTTGCGAGGGTCGGTTTATTTTGGCGGCCTACCGTAGCCCGGAGATTCTTAGCACCCCAAGACGAATCAATCGAGCCCAAACTCGGTAGAGTTAAATAAAAGCTTGTAAAAAGAACCGACTTCAATGCCGCGCTATTCATTTTCAGTACCAATTTTGAGATGTTTATCTCAATATCTCTGGAGATACTTATCAGACCTCGATAAAATTACTATGGTACCACACTTGGGATATCTCTTTTCGAACAAAAAAAGAATAATCACAAAAAAGGAGGAGGTTCTCAATTCGACTGTATTATTCGTATTTTTTTTATGTTAGTTATCTCAGAACTCCGTCAAATCTTAACCGATTTGAAAAATTCTATACTTTATATCCCGATATTCGCACAGGAACGAGGTATACGCGGGTAACACCGCTGGGCATAACTAGTAATTTTATACAAGTCTCAAGAAAAATCTTTAACACATTTTTCTTTTGTCTTTAAAAACTTTAACAATGGTTCTTAATTTTAATTTAAAATTTACATATTCTCGAGGGAGAGAAAGAAAGAAAGACATAAATGATTGAAACGGTCTGGTAGCAAGAATTTTTTTTTTTAGATGTTAGGAAAAGTATGGACATTCCAATAATTGTATCGTACTTCCTACTAATAATATTATAAAGGCCAAAGTTTGTTAGTGTACAGTATGATTATAACTTCTTTACGCTAATACTACTCTACCGATTCAGCTGAAATTTGGTATGTATATAGCCTAGATCCTGGAATAACACAAAGAGTCTTTTTTATCTCGATGTTCTCACGGGGACGATGTCCACGGTGGTAAAACCACGGGCCACAGCTAGTTAAAACATAAAATGCTCTCGATAGAAAGCGTATTTCTTGATAATTAAGATTAATTAGATTTAAAAACTAAAACAACTGACTCTCATGCCCCGCGAGTCAATTTCAGTAGCAAGTTTGAGACGTTTATCGTCATATCTCTAGAGATACTTATAAGATCAAAATTACAATGGAATCATTTCGAAAATGTACCCCACCGATGAAAAAAAGAATCATTCGAAATCGGTTCACAATTGATGGAGTATTCGCGTAACATACATAAAAAAATGAATAAAAAAAAACAACATCATAATTTTGATTTGCATTGTCATCCAAATAAAGTATCTACTCGTACCTATTACTTTTAAGGAGATACAGAAATGTCAGTCTACCCACATCGGGCATTCAATAAACAATAATATTTATTTTATCAGTACCTACATTCTAATACATGTGCAACACTATAAAACATTTCGAATCGATGTCAAATTAAATTCAATATCAGGTACACAAATATCAGAATGTCAAAAAAACTAATACACCCCTGTGTGCTGTAATACAGCCCTGTGAAATGGGAACAGATGGACGGACGGACGGACGGACAGCGAAGTCTCAGTGATAGGGTCCCATAGAACAATGACCCCGCAACTGATATTTTTATTAATCGCATTTAATGTATTATTTATAAGATAATTTTACAAAACGTGTAACGGATAATAAAGTTTAGATTATGATTTAGGATTTTTATGATTAAGATATTTATGATTGATACTGTAATTGCATGATAATATTACGATACGATAATTATAAGATTACATTAAATGATAATGCCTTAATTGAACGTTTTTAACCCACTTAAAATCAGTTCTAATAAATATAGAGTCTGTGCAAAAAGAGAGAACTGACGTAGAAATTGAGGGCGCGCGTGTTTAAGTTCTAATTTACTGTTTTTGTTGCGTTGAAAACATTGCTCTGCCATTACCAATACGACTAAAAATGTTTAATATCTTGGTAGGTACGCTCACGAGCTTTAATTTGGGATCCATTTTCATTAAATATTGTTACACCATTCATAATGCAATAAGGTCAAAACTTCAGTTCGAGAGTGTTGAAATGTCATATTGAGACATTTGAATGTCTTATCGAATCGACTCTCGAATATATAACCTCTTTGCAAAAAGCTATTACTACGGTTTTCAAATTACGAATATGTGTCAGTGTCAGTCAAGAGAATTATTTTGATCCGTTTAAAGTAACATTTTTTTTAAAGTTTTATTATGGCTCCACACGATTAGTATAATTAGCCAGTGTCAAGTATTGAAATTCTTCAAGTTTTTATAAATTTAAGTCGTAGAAATGGGTCAAAGTCACATTTTAGGTCAGTTTTCAAGTAAAAGTCTAGTCTAAGTCATACCTTCAGTAGTAAAGATGTGGTGTTTACTGAAGATTTCCAGTGGAATTTTGGTGAGAACGCAAATAGCATGTTTTTCAACATTGTGCTGTTTCCCTACACTCGCACACATTCACCGGCACTTAATGGTTAATAATCCACATTTATTACACATTAACTCGCGGAAAAACACAAGTTTTTGGAAAAAATACAATGAGATCACACACACTTTTCCACGTTCCCGCCAAAACTCCAAAGTAACATTTCCACAAAATATTATTCTGAAAATAATAAACATGCTAAGACATCGTTCGACGTAATTGAGCGGTTGCCCCTAGAAACGTAAACGTAAGTTGCCGATGGTAAACACTATGACTTATGACGCTGTCTTAAAATATTAGCTATAAATAACTTTAATGTGCTATTCAACTTTAGGTGGGTCCAAATTAAAGCTCGTGACTGTACCTACTCTTATCATTATAGTGTGTATAGTGTGTATACATATATATATATAAGTGTGCTACTAGGTAGGTATATACCTTCCTTCCTTACCTTTGAATGTTATATTATATATATATATTATTTTCCTTACCTTACATGTGTTTTAAGTTTGACGTTCGACATCTAGATGAAAGCTGAATGGCTCAATACCTTTGTTTTTTTTTGTAAATTCAAAGCAATAAGTTATGTTTCTGTTATATCTATAATATTTTTTATTGAATATGATCTATTTAATGTAATTTGACGTGTGTAAGTGCAAATTTTTAATTTTTCCATATACTGAATAAATGCTTTGACTTTTGACTTTTGAATGTAAGTTCATCGTATCGCCATGGTTCTCTTTTTGCACGTCTGTGCATGTGTGTCTATCAAGTCGTATCCACATAATTATTTCCCGCCCCTACATTTGACTCGTAAAATTGGGAGTCAGTGTCGCGTGTGATTCCTTGTTGATCTTTATTTATAAACGGGAGAAGCCGGGTGAATATGTATAGTGCAATGAATCGGAATCGTTGTCTCTTAACCCCCGGGGTGAAATAGGGTGGTAAGGATGCGTTACGAAAATACTTTTAAATACAAAGTTAAAAACCCCACCCATTGCACTATTTTCGTGAGCCCGTACTATTCGTAAGTTCGATCCCCACCGTGGGGATCGAACTTACGAATAGTACGGTTGGCAACCCTATATTAATTAGGGGTATAAATATATTTTTTAAGTTTGACGTCCGACATTGCGGTACTATATCTCAAAAACTGCTGAATATATATAGTTCAAACCAATTTTCCAATTACTGTTCAGGAGATACAGCACTGAGCGAGAGCAAACAGCGGTCTCAGTGCTGTCTCCTCTTTGTGTTGTCAATGTAAAGTCTGTCTACAGTGAACGTCATAAGGCTTATATTTTGTGATCCCCACCGTGGGGATCGAACTTACGAATAGTACGGTTGGCAACCCTACATTAATTAGGGGTATAAACATATTTTTTAAGTTTGACGTCCGACATTGCGGTACTATATCTCAAAAACTGCTGAATATATATAGTTCAAACCAATTTTCCAATTACTGTTCAGGAGATACAGCACAGAGCGAGAGCAAACAGCGCTGTCTCAGTGCTGTCTCCTCTTTGTGTTGTCAATGTAAAGTCTGTCTACAGTGAACGTCATAAGGCTTACATTTTGATGAACACTTTTGCTGGGTGGGAGCGGTGCGGGAATAGTCGGTGATGACCTTAAGCCCGCCACCCTGCATTCGCAATGAATAAACATCACACAAGTAGTTGTTTTATTTTACTTCATTGTCGGATCAGCGTATGTCATTCAGTCTTATTTATGCATTTTTAACCGACTTCAAAAAAAGGAGGAGCTTTCTCAATTAAACCGTATATTATTATTAATATTAATTTCGGGATATTTACCATGTTTTTCTTTTGTTTTGAGTGTTTAATATTAATAATAATGTCAGTGACCATGAAAACTTAAAAACAACCGTATATATATATTTTTTTTATGTTTGTTCGCGGATAACTTCGTCGTTTATGAACCGATTTTGATTATTATTTTTTTGTTCGAAAGAAGATATACCAAGTGTGGTACCATGGTAATTTTATTGAGACCTGATAAGTATCTCCAGAGATATTGAGATAAACATCTCAAAATTGGTACTGAAAATGAATAGCGCGGCATTGAAGTCGGTTCTTTTTTAGTTTTTAAACGATATTATGTGAAATATTGATAAAAGCATTTTTATTTAGTTATTGGTTAATGATCGAAGGCCGGATATGAATGATACGAGGGTTGAATGTGGCCCGCGGGACGTACTTTGCCCAACCCTGGTCTAGACTATCTACATACAAAATTTCAGCTCAATCGGTCTAGTAGTTTTAGCGTGAAGAAGTAAGTTTAAACTTACACATAAACTTTCACCTTTGCAATACAGAGCGCACAACTAACAGAATTGGAGATGTGTGAGAGCGAGGTTTGGGCTTCACACGCGGACATAACGCAGCGTCCTGCGTGCGATCTAGGCAGCGATCAAATAGCGCAGTAGTATTTGTACCGACTGGTTCACACCAAACGCGATCAGAAAACAATTGAAAAGTACTGAGATCGCGCCCGCAGATCGCAGGACGCCGCGGTGTGGCCGTTCCTTTAGTGGGTGCGTTGCTATTAGTAGGATTAAGAATTTCATACAGCGGGTCAATTCATACAAATTTCATAAGGCGAGTGAACAAAATTATTCTAGTCATGCTTCATCTTCGAGAGAAGGATACACAGAAGGAGAGTAAAGCCGTCGGCAGCAGCTAGTACAAAAAGCTGTAGACCGAAGCCCAGTGGTAGCAATATATCAAATTGAGAATATTACATCTAACACATGTGACTGGGGGACATTCTAATATGTTTTTAGGGTACCGCATGAATATAAATGTTACAATTGAAACGGGATACAGTTTAAATGGAGGACCCAGTAGTGCATAGGGAGAGAGGTTGGTTTGGACGCCTGAGGTCATCATTTCCCTACCCTTATCCCATTTAAGTGGGCTCGTTTCCACATGTCTTTCTCCTCCATTTGGGTCTATCCGCAGTCATTTCCGCATCTACTCCTTTTACATCAATATCTTCTATCACAAAGTCCATCCACACTTTCTTCGGTCTTCCTCTTCCTCTATAGCCGTCCACTTTCATGTCCATCGCCTTTCTAGTCACGTGGACTTCACTTCTTCTCATAATATGTCCATACCAGGCTAGCCTGTTGCTTCTTAACTTTTCTGTCACTGGTGCCACTTTCAAGCTTCCCCTCACATACTTTTTGCGAATTTTATCCATTCTTGTGACTCCACAAATCCATCTCAACATTCGCATCTCCGTCACATGCAATCTCTTTTCATGTCGCTACTTCGTGGTCCAACACTCAAATCCATACATTATTATGTAGGTCTAATAACCGTTTTGTAAAGTCCCTTAAGTTTGAGTTCCTTTACGGCAGAGGTAGTGAGTTAAAATCCCATTACGCATTTCCTAGTGGTTCTCCAGTGAAGGAAAACATCGTTGATAAACCCCTTAAACCCCGTAAAGGCTTAGTAAGCTGTCAAGATACAGGTTATGGTCAAGCTTGTATCCACCTGGTAACCACCCGCATGGTGGTAGAATACTGTCTAGTGTCCACCTGGCCAGCTGCCGTCCTCAAGTTGGAAAATCTGTCTTCCAGCAGCTCCCACCATCCTCGACTGCATCATCATATACCAACAGGTGAGATAGTGGCCAAACGCTGGCCTAAATGATGTATAACAGGATAAAAAAAACTGTAAGTTCGTATGTTTCATACCTCTTTGATATTATGAGTTGCCTTATAGAAGTCAGAACTAGTCCATCTCATATAATTTATATTTACAATATATTGTAAACCTATAGGTTTACAGTTGGCAGAGCATTAGCGTAACAAATATACTAATAAATTGGCCAAGTGCGAATCGGACTCACACACGTAAGGTTCCGTACCCCCTTTAAAATTATCTATTGCGGTTACGAAGAAGGAGTCCTGTGAAAAGTGGACACACGGACGGACGGACAGTTAAGTCTCAGTAATGGGGTTTTGTTACCTTTCGGGTACGAACCTTTTAATAGAAACATACAGACGAATTGAGAACCCTTTGAAAGTCGGTGAAAAGACAGTGACTGTGTTGATTGAACTTATTTTAATGTGAACAAAATTGTACGGAACTCTCAGTCTAACGCCCTTTCACGCTTGTCCATTTTTCTTGCCAATTCTATTATTTCTTCTTTACATTCATATTAGATCCATTTCCCATCCCATGTGTTTATAATTTAACGTTTCCTCTATACCAGGCGTTTTCCATCTGATATGAAAAGAACATACACCACAGGTGGCAGAAGCATATTAAATCGATGTTCCGCCTGATTTGCTACCGAAAAGTAGCTTACCACCATAAAGAAGAAAATCTGCCATCATAACTTTTCAGTGTTTCGGTAGCGCACAGCTTTTGAGAGTCAGAGTTTTCTAGGCCTAGTGTGTTCACCATCTTCGAAAACATCGCTTATAACAAAGTACTAGTCAAACACTAGCCTATAAGGTATAAAATATAAATAATTTAAGATCGTTCAAAAAACTAAAAGAACCGACTTCAATCGTCGCGCTACTCAAAGTAGACGTAGTAACTATTATAAAATCTTATTATAGCACAAATAAAGAAAAAAATAAAAAAAGTTGAAAATTAAAGGGTATCCCCATACATACATAGTTAACGTCAATCAAGGTAGGCCTCTGAGTTATATGAGCGGTCATACAATTTAGGTACCAACCAACGTCGGTACGGAAGCCTCGGTGGGCGAGTCCAACTCGACTTTGCCGGTCTTTATTTATTTTTATATGTCCGGTTAATTTAGACATCATTACAAATCAGTAAAATTGTCTAAAACATAATTATAAATAATATTTAGAAGTTCCCCATCATTCCCGTGTATGGAAAAAAAATCAAGGTTAAAGGTAAAAAAAATGAGTTTTTCGCGATTTTCAGCAAAACGGTAAGTTTTATCTTAAAAGTACCTAAGACAAAATTGTAGACCATAAAATTATCTATAAAAAATGTATACATACTTTTTTCCTACGAGCCACCGTTTCTGAGATATAAGGGGGGGGGGGGGGGGAATCTAGAAAAAATATATTCTGTAGATCTCAATAAAAACTTTCAAAGAAAATAAATTGGTTTGAACGAGATACAGTCAGTAGTTTTTGAGATATAGCGACCGCAAATATAACTTGGTTTTTCATGCAAACTTGGGTGGTGACTTGGGGGACACGTGGTCCCCGGGTGGTGCTAATTAGGTGACTCGGTGACAGATGACGCTACAACACAATAACTATCTGAGTAAAAGAAAAAGAAAAAATCTGTTCGCAAACTTTAAAACCAAGACCTACGGACGTTTTTTTGTGTGACTGTTTATGGATTAAAAACATTTGTGATACTGCTGATTTTGTTGGTAAGTGCAATTCTTATGTTGAATCTTTAATTTCCGCGTGTTATATTGTTTTTTTTTTATTGGGTCTTTAGTGCTTTTTCTATGTCATCAAAAAATATGACATACAAAACGTCAAGGTCCTCTTTCCCAGTTTCAGAGGTAACAAATTATAAAAATTGCTGAAATATAATTAGTCACTCACCGACATATATACGTATTTATTTGTTACAAGAAAGCAAAATGCTTTAATAAATATTAGAATCAGTCATGGCTGTTTTGCTATTTGTTACTTTAAATTATTTTATTTAATGTATATTTAATTTTTATACAGTTAAATTTTCCAAAATTGTACAATATATTGAGATTAATTAATAAATTTAAGTAACACTTAAAAAGTCTATTTGTGAAGTATTAATAGTTTATTTTTATTTTATTCTTAATACATTTCCTTTCACAAAAACTATTTTTTTATTTTTTATTGTTTGTATTTTAGCGCGACCTTACATATAGGTTCCTTTTACCCCAAATTTACTGTTTCTCGCTTTCACAGTAAATTAAACCGTATTTTAATAGACATTACGCATATGGTTTCAATTCTATTGACTTGATAGACATTTAAATAATAATAAAGTAGTTTCTCTTATTCCAGATTTCGGAAACGAGTAACACTTAAAAGGCCAGGCTTTGTTGGCAGGTTGTGCTGTTATTACTGGAAGAATGCATTTCTGTGTTGAAATAAACTGGTCAAGTGCAAGTCGGACTCGCACTTGTAGGGTTCCGTACCACACTACAGTATTTTATAAGATCGAGCAAAAATACCACTATCCTTTTTCGCTAGCAAAAAATGATAATTAATAAACATTTTGTTTCTTATAACGCCATCTCACGTCTAACAAAGGTATCGACATTTCAATATAACACCATCTATGGGACGTTTACCTAACTAAGCGTTCATAGATGGCGTGAAATGCCGAAAAAAACACGTTTCTTGTATGGGGACCCTCTATTATTTTTGACTTATATTATACTTATATACTTAAATTATGCTATTATATACTTATTATATATTACTTATTTACTTATATTATATTATTATATTATATTATACTTATATTATTTTTGAATTATAGCTGATTGGAGCAGCCGCTTCGGATTTATTTTATATTATTTTATTTTATATTATTATAATTTTACATTGCACGCCCGAAATGGGATAACTGTTGATTCACGTTACAACACATAAGACCTTGTACCCATGTACTTTCTTCACAGTTAATGCAATAAAGAACATTCTTATTCTTATTCTTATTGAAAATCAATCCCAGTAAGACACAGGTCATAGTTGTGGGGAGTACTAGAATCACTTCTAAGCTCAATTACTCGACGCTTCCTAACATAGTTTTTGAGGGTGTCAGCATTCCCTATTGCACTGAAGTGAAAGATTTGGGACTCATAGTCGACTGTAACCTTTCATGGGGTCCCCAGATAGCATCTATTAGTCGAAAGGTGTTCGCTTCCGGTGCGTCACTGAAAAGATTACGTAATTTCCTTCCTACTGCTACTAAAGTTACGCTAGCTCAATCCCTTCTTTTACCTATTCTGGATTATGCCGATGTCTGCTATCTCGATCTCACGGAGGACCAGCTTACTAAACTTGAGCGCCTCCAAAACTATTGTATAAGGTTTATTTTCGGACTTCGGAAATATGACCACATCTCTCATTTTCGTAAAAAGCTCAAGTGGCTGCCTATTCGCCTTCGTCGGAACTCTCATATACTCTCTCTTCTCTCTTCTATACAATGTACTTTTCAATCCTTCCACTCCTGTTTATCTAAAGGAACGTTTTGTCCCTCTTTATTGTTCTAAAAATCACACTTTAAGATCTGCTGAAAATCTACTTCTAAGTTTTCCACAGCACAAAACCAGTTTTTAACCGACTTCAAAAAAAGGAGGATGTTTCTCAATTCGACCGTATATATATATATATATATATATATATATATATATATATATTTTTATGTTTGTTCGCGGATAACTTCGTCGTTTATGAACCGATTTTGATCATTCTTTTTTTGTTCGAAAGAAGAGATTCCAAGTGTGGTACCATGGTAATTTTATCGAGGTCTGATAAGTATCTCCAGAGATATTGAGATAAACATCTCAAAATTGGTACTGAAAATGAATAGCGCGGCATTGAAGTCGGTTCTTTTTTATTTAGTTTTTAAACGATATTATTATCTGTAGAAGCTGTGCGTCTGTGGAATAGTTTGCCAGCCAACGTGAGGCAAGCACAGTCTTTGACTGCTTTCTATACTATGCTCAAACATTTTTATCTTGCTGATTCTGCTGACTAATAAACTTATGAACACTTTATTCAACAATTGATATAAACTATGTATTTATTTATTTTGTAAGAATAAATTATATATATGAATATATACGTATATGTTTTAAATGTAATATATGTAGGTATATAGGTACGTATTAGATGTATATAATCATATTTCTTATTATTATATATATATATATATATAAATATATTTATACATATTTTATTTCATTTTTTTTTAAATTATTTTGCAATAGAACACCACCGACCTTGCTCAACTCACTATTTCTCTTACTCCATCCAAAGGTTGACTGGAAGAGATCGCTCTTAGCGATAAGTCCGCCCATTGTACTGTAGTTTTTATGAGTTAACTGTTTCGTAAGTTACTTTAAGTGGTGTACAATAAAGTATTTTGTATTGTATTGTATTGGAAAATTGTGGTTAATTTTTTTAGTACTGTACACTACATGTCTGCAATTTAACCTCAACTAAGTAAACAAATCGACCGAGGCCCACAAATTTAACAAATGAAACGATTGCGCGTGCTATTTTTTCCTGTGCTGCCATCTAGCTGCGTCGAGGTGAATTAATTTCGTATCGTATCGTATCGTAATAAACACGTTTTTTGTTTTAAACCCTTTAATTTTTAACTTTGTTCTGTTCTTAGTATTTGTTGATAACAACAAATAGCGGCAACAGAAATACATCATCTGTGAAAATTTCAACCGTCTAACTATCACGGTTCATGAGATACAGCCTGGTGACAGACGGACAGACAGACAGACAGACAGACAGACAGACAGACAGATAGACAGACGGACAGCGGAGTCTCAGTAATAGGGTTCCGTTGGTACCCTTTGGGTTCGGAACCCAAAAAACATGGTAAATATCCCGTGAGTAGTTCTAATAATATTACAAGCAACAGTATCGCTCACTATACATTTACTACGAACACGTTCACACTTAGCTATAATATATATTATTGAGCTATGAAATTGAGCGATATGCTGTGCTTTATCGCGCACTTGCCAGATTGGGGAATTCTCCACAAATTTGTGGGATTTTAAAGTTTTTTTGACGTGACAACGTCTAATAAAAGATAAAGCGAAACGTTTTGAGCGGGTAGATGAGAAAGGGGGTGGTGGGACTAATTTGTGCAATTAGATGGCACGCTCTATGAATAGGGAGTATGCATGTGGTATAACATTTACTTGAAATCATTTATTTTTGAATCATTATTGTACTGGTGATGTATGTTAAACATTTTATTATAAATAAAATATTCTTAAATGTGTTAAAATATTATATGAAAAATGTAAAAAAAGCGCGAGAAATTTTAATTTGCAAAACACATCACCACTTGTCAATTAGAAAGTGACGTCACAGTGCACAACACGGTCTCCACAGATTAAATCTTTTTCATAGAAATAGTATGCACTGTTGTACGAATACATACTATTTCTATTAAAAAGATTTAATCTGTGGAGACCGTGTGCTGCACTGTGACGTCACAAAGGCGCGCGAAAATTTGGCGGCGTTTTAGATACCTCATATTTTTTCAATGCTAAAATTATTTTTTGTAGCTTAATTTGAACACTTTCAGTATTATTTCATTTTTTTACTGTGTTAAACGAATGTAATCAGTGAAATAAACATATTTAAAAAAGTCATGCATATTCCCTATTGACAACTAAGCTTGCCATATGTCATACTTGCTTGCGATGATATCGCGTAGTGTGAACGCCGTGCTATATAGTATAGCTTGATGACGTATAATGATATACTATATAGCGTAAAAGTAAAAAAAAAAGTCAAAGCATTTATTCAGTATACAGGCAAATTAAAAATTTGCACTTACACACGTCAAATTACATTAAACAGATCATATTCAAAAAATAATATTATAGATATAACAGAAACATAACTTATTGCTTTGAATTTACAAAAAAAATACAAATGTATTGAGCCATTCAGCTTTCATCTAGATGTCGAACGTCACACCCAACCCTACATTAATCAGGGGAATTAAACACATGTTTAATTCCCCTGATTAATGTAGGGTTGTCAACCGTACTATTACGTGCACCCGCAACCCAGTGCATGTTTCAGTACTTCAGACAAAGACGTAGTCTGAACAATAGCAATATTATTCCCAAACAGCTTGTGTACGTGCGAAATAAACCTAATTACGTAGTATTATTATCTTTTCTATGACCTAATAAAATAAATAACAGAAATTTTACAAAATATTTTTTGATTGAGCAATTCTATTAGAGACTCCCCGTATGCCAAGAATTCTCCAAAATCTCAGCTCAACACTCACATTCCTGCCATACTGTAGAGGGGTGTGTCAATTAACACGTCGCCGGCAGTGCGGGGTCAATTCTACCCCGACTGACTTATTAGGGTTAATTTTAATTCTTCCTGTGGAATTTGACTGGATTGCTGAAGGGTTGGTTTTAATGTCTGTATGTATGTGTGTATGCCTTATTTTGTTTCTATATGTTTAGTATATTATAATTTATGATCGTATAAAACGAAAAAACCGACTTCACATGCCGCGATAGTCAAGACAGCGAGTTGCTATAACCATGTCATCAAGTTATACAAATTTTATATTGTCAAAGGTTTATATTGTTTTATATCTATATATGTGAACCCTCCAGAGAAAATTTAAATAAATTGTACACAAAACATTCACCAAAATATCCTATAACATATTTTAACGTACAATGTTAAAACTTTGTCGACATATTCACGGCTGCGAGCGTCAGAGAACAGGGACATCTCTGGAGGAGGCCTTTACCTTTAATTGAGAGGGTTCTTAACAAAATACACATCCTGACTATAACTGATAAATTGAATTAAATTTATACATATTAATATTTTCATTTTATATCTAGTAACTACTTAACTATAAACTAATTATATAGTTTTGTTATGCATTTTATTAATATTTTTAATCCAGATTACTTCTTGGAATTAAAATAGAAATTATTATACTACCCTAACCATATTATTTTTATTGTTATTTTCAAATGTACTAAAATAAATAAAATAAATTTGAAATTGTGATTAATTTTGCATCATCATCATCATCATCATCATCAGCCTGTATCAGTCCACTGCTGGACATAGGCCTCTCCCAAGATGCGCCACTGAGCCCGATCTTCGGCTCTTCTCTTCCAGTCACTGCCCACCGCTTTGCGTATGTCGTCGCTCCACCTGGTCACAGGACGTCCTACGCTACGTTTGCCGATTCGCGGTCTCCACTCTAGGACAAGTCTGCCCCAACGGTTATCAGTCCTGCGGCAGATATGACCAGCCCACTGCCACTTCAGCTTGCTAATCCGTTGAGCTATGTCGATAACTTTAGTTCTCTGGCGAATTACTTCGTTCCGGATTCGATCCCGCAGAGAAATACCGAGCATAGCTCTCTCCATAACTCGCTGAGCGACTTTAAACTGGTGGACCAGTCGGACTGTGAGTGTCCACGTCTCGGCTCCGTATGTCATCACAGGTAGGAAGAAAGAAAGAAAGAAAGAAAGAAAAATCATTTATTTGACATAACACATTAAAATACTTACTAAAACAATGAAACAAGAAACAATGTGAGGTGTCAAAAAGGCTTGTCTCAGCACATTATGTCTAGATTTACACCTGGACGCTGATTTTCAGACAAGCCTGCGGGTGATGAAAAAAAATGCGAAAATATTTGTAAATAAAATAATAAAAATAAATGATAAATTGATACATAGATAAAATAGGTACACTTAGATAGATATTAAATATAAATATATTTAATAATAATATTAAATATAGATATTAGATACTAAATATATGTATAAAAAATTTATATGTCGGAGCGAAAAAATATAATAAAACTTATAAATATGTATTTTAGGTTAATTAGGAAAGGAACAACATT
The DNA here is from genome assembly GCA_954871355.1 of Cabera pusaria. Taxonomy (NCBI): domain Eukaryota; kingdom Metazoa; phylum Arthropoda; class Insecta; order Lepidoptera; family Geometridae; genus Cabera; species Cabera pusaria. The sequence continues at coordinate 3,066,225 of OX940912.1, read as the reverse complement.
TGGAGGCTTTTAATTTAGAAAGGAATAGCTGGGTCATTTGGAAGGCAGAACTAAATAAATAAAATTATTAAGATGAGCGAGAATATATTGTATATGTCTTATATGATCGACATGTCTTTATTTACATCAGCATTTTTCCGCTGCTCAACTATCAGGTACTGCTTTAACTTAAACTTGAAAGAACTTAAAGTTTTAGTACTCCTTATCGGAGGAGGGATGTTATTCCAGCACCTGGTAGCGGAGTAGCGGAAAGAGCCCCTAAAACTGGCTGAGTGATGATGCGGTGTGGAGAGTTGCTGTGAGACCTGTCTTATGGGACACGACCTTCTCTGATATCTCCAGATGAGCCTGTCGCATAAGTATGACGGTTGTCCGTAATTAAGAATCCCGAAAAGAAGGGACGCGAGGTGGAGTTTACGTCGAGATTTCATTTTCAAAGCGTAGTGGTTGTTAAGAAAAGGTGTGACATGACCTCTATCGGGGATATTATAGCAAAATCTTGCACAGGCGTTTTGTACTCTTTGAACTAAATGTTGAGTTCGAGACAGCAATCGTGATCCATACACAGTGTCCGCGTAATTAAGCTTAGACAAGATGAGTGATTCAACCAATGCAATGCGAAGGTTTTCGCTTAAAAAGGGTCTAAGCTTATAGAGCGTTTTTAGTCTATAAAAACAGTTTTTAATTGACTCTGCAATATGCTCTTCAAAACGCAAGTGTACGTCTACTTTAAGACCTAGATTGCGAGCTACGTATACTCTCTCAACCTTTTCGCCCAATATAGTTATATTAATATCAAGAGGTAGCAAAGAGAGTTTATGTTTACTTCCAAAAACCATAAATTTAGTCTTACTGGGATTTAGTAAAAGGCAATTATTAACAGACCAGCTTACTATAGCATTTAAATCTTCAGTTATATTTTTAATAGCTGTGTCTAGAAAGTCTGGTGCAAAATGTATATAAATTTGGATATCATCGGCATAAATGTGAAATTTGGAATGTTTTATGTATTTTGTAACGTCGGCACTATACAATATAAACAGAATAGGGCCCAGTATGGACCCTTGTGGCACGCCTCTATTTACTTCGGCTTGTGAAGATATTAAAGGGGGACCACTATTCTGTCTCAGTTCGACATATTGCCGACGGTTACTTAAGTAACTGTCGAACCACTTAATAGCTGATGCGTCAAAACCGTAGTAATTTAATTTTGAAAGAAGTAAATTTATGTTTATTGCGTCAAAGGCTCGCGAAAAATCCAACAAAACTAGCAAAGTGCACATGCCCTTGTCTTGGGCCGCTAAAATATTGTCCGTGACGTCAATTAATGCTGTGGCCGTGCTTCTACCTCTCCTGAATCCTGACTGCACCTCCGGTAGTATTTTGTTATTTTCTAGAAAACTATTTAGCTGCTGACATACTACTTTTTCCATGATCGATGATAGGACGCACTGGTTAAAGACTTTTGTCTTTAGACACTGTGGTATAGGCGACGAGAAGACTCGACGGAGTTTTCCGAATGCTGCCCAGCCCAGCTGAATTCTTCTCTGGATTTCCTTCTCGAAGTTATGTTTGCCTAGTTGGAGCGTTTGCCCTAGGTAAACATACTTAGTGACAACTTCGAGTGGGATTCCATCTACGGCAATCGGTTCCGGAACAACGTGCTCGTTGTACATGACTTTGGTTTTGTCCAAATTCATCCGGAGACCGATGCTACGAGAAGAATCAGCTAGGCCATTCAACATCCTTTGTAGGTCCTGCAGCGTCTCTGCCATAATGACGATGTCATCTGCGAATCGTAAGTGAGAGACGTACCTGCCGTTGATGTTAATGCCACGATCTTTCCAGTCCAGCGTCTTAAACATATCCTCCAAGGCGTTAGTGAACAGTTTCGGGGATATGACGTCCCCCTGTCTCACTCCTCGACGCAGGTGGACATGTTTAGTTCGCTGGTTCTGTACTTGTACAGTCATCGTTGCGGCATTATATAGACATCTCATCACTTCGATATATCGCCAGTCGACTTGGCAACGCTGCAAGGACTCGAGAACAGACCAGGTTTCGATTGAGTCAAAGGCCTTCTCATAGTCCACAAATGCTAAGCACAGGGGCCGATTGTACTCTTCGGTCTTCTGTACAATCTGCCGCACCGTGTGGATGTGGTCTATGGTGCCGTAACCGCTTCGAAACCCGGCCTGTTCCGGAGGTTGAAACTCGTCGAGTCTTCGCGCAAGACGGTTCGTGATGACCCTTGAAAACAGCTTGTAGACATGGCTCAGAAGCGAAATCGGGCGATAGTTTTTCAATAGGGTTTTGTCTCCTTTTTTGAAAAACAAAACCACCATGCTTCTGTTCCATGCCTGTGGAGTTCTCCCAGTAAAAAGAACGGAATTAAATAGCTGCTGAAGCTGTTGAACTGCTGGAGCTCCTCCGGCTTTTAAAAGCTCCGTTGTGATTCCGTCTTCTCCTGGGGCTTTTCCATTTTTGAGTTGTTTAAGGGCCATCACGATTTCGTCTCGGCTAATTTCGGGCAGATCTTCTGTGAAGTGGCGGGTTAAGGTGGCTCTAGAATCCTCAGTATCGGGTTCGGGCCTTGAAGCATGCGATGCGTAGAGCTTGCCGTAGAAGTCTTCAACTTCCGACAGAATCTCCGGCTTGGATGCGACGACGTTCCCCGTTGACGTTGTCAGCTTTGTGAGGTGGCTTCTACCCAGAGGCTGGACGAACACTTTCGACCCCCGATTCTGCTCAATTGATTCTTTAATCAAGAGCGTGTTAGAGGATCGGAGGTCGCGTCGTACCAGCTTCTTTATGGATTTGTTGCGCACCAGGTTAGTTGACAAAGCTGACAAAGGGTCTGTTCGTCTCTCTTCCATTAGCCGAAGTGTTTCTGCCGAGAGTTTGGACTTTTTGCCCGTACGCTTGCTCTCGCAAAACTTCGTCCCTTCATCCCTGAGGATTTCCACCACTTCTTCGAGTTTCTGGTCTACGTCATCTGTGGTTTCCAAGGCAGCGAATCGATTTTCCAATTTTAATTGGAACGTTTCGGACCCAACAACGGTTTGGAGTAGGTTCGGACGGAGCGTAGACTTCATCAATCGGAATCTCTCGGCTTTAAAGTCGATATCCAGAGTGCCTCGTACCAGTCGGTGATCACTTCCAGTATTAAACCTAGTGATCACTGAGACGTCTCTGAATATGCGCCGTTTGTCCGTAATGATGAAGTCAATCTCGTTTTTAGTCACAAAGTCGGGGCTTTGCCACGTCCATTTCCTTTGGGGCTGTTTCTTGAAGAACGAGTTCATCAAGAAAAGCCCCTCCCTCTCGAGGAAATTGACGAGCATTTGTCCCCTGTGATTCCTACTCCCAAATCCGTGTGGTCTTATAGACGATTCGCCGCAAGTTTGTACTCCCACTTTGGCGTTAATTTTGCATGCACATTGTTAATGAAATTGAAATTGTATTATGAATAAGCAATAAATAAAAGGCTTTTTATTTTTATTTTATTATTTATATCTCTATATCTCCGGAGATGATTATCAGGTCTCGATAAAATTTGAATGGGACCAAAACTGGACACATAATCTCTAAAACAAAAATATAATTTTTCAAATCGGTTAAGATGTGACGGAGTTCTGAGATAACAAACTTATAAAAGAAAGAAAAAAAAACAGTTGAATTGAGAACTTGATCTTTTTTTGTAAATTTGGATATAAATAAGTAGGTACTTACTTGTTATTTATTTATATACCCATGTATAAATATATTTATTTACATATAGTAGAAACTAAGTAATTATATGTATATGTTCTTCTTGTTTCTTTTTGTTCATATTTCACTGCACTACTGCCATTATCTTTAAACCTCCAGGATGTTTGGTAGAAAACGCTATTGTAGCATTAACTCCTCCGTGTACAAGTTTTGTGTGCAAAGGTATAAATAAATAATTAAGACAGTTAAAAAAAAATAACCGGCCAAGTGCATGTCTGGCCACGCTCAGTGTAGGGTTCCGTAGTAGTCTGTTATAACCGCTATAATTTTCCTTTAAAGTTCATGAAATGCGCTATCATCACGATTTTTTCCAGATTTTTTTTCAAGCCAGCTAATCAGCTAAACAGCTTTTAGAGGGGGAGGGACGCCCTACTGGAACAAAAATTTGCACTTTAAAGTTTAATATTTCGTAAATGAAGCATTCAATCGAAAAAACGTATTAGCAACCCTGAAGTCATTTTAAAAGACCTATTCAATGATACCCCACACGATGGTTCGATATATACGTAGTCGATGAAAAAAAAATTCATCCCCACTTCTTATATACCCTAAAAAAAATATTTTTCAAAATTTTATTTCAGCACTTTGTCGGCGTCATTTATTTACATACCCCCACAAAATTACAGCTTTCTAGTATTAACGGTCTCTTAGCAAAACCTCGGACAGACAGACAGACAGACAGACAGACGGACATGACGGTTCCTTGTCAGGACTACGGAGTCCTAAAAACGGTCAAGTCGAGTTGGACTCGCCCACCGAGGCTTCCGTACCAGCGTTGGTCGGTACCAATTAAGCTAGACCTCTAAATTGTATGAGCGCTCGTATAACTCAGAGGCCTATTTTAATTGGCGTATAATTTGTATGTATGGGGACATCCATTAATATTCAAAAAAAATTATTTTTTGGAATTTTTCCTTTATTTGTTCTGTAAAACCTTGCTTCTTGCCAAAATTAATGTTTCTAGGTCAACGGGAAGTACCCAAAATCTATAGGGTAGTTCCGGTTGACCTAGAATTAAATTCAATTTTGGTTAAAAGCAAGGTACCACATGAGTAATTCCTTCTTTACTCAAATGGTCTTACAGCACAAGTAAAGGCAAAATTCCAAAAAATTAAAAGAGTTGAAAATTAAGGTAAATTTTGGTAAGTACTTACAAGTTTTTGCGAAAATCTAAATTTGCCCATATCTTTTATCGTATTGACTCAGGGCCTTGATTTTTATACACCTAATAGGAACTATAGACTTCACGGATTTCAGATTATAGACAGTATCTGGTATAAATTTCAACTCGCTAGCTCCTCCCATTCCTGAGAAAATTGGTGGTGACACACGGATATACAGACTGACGGACAGACAGACAGACAGACAGACGGACAAGAAAGTCATGTTGTAAGGGTTTCTTTTTTGCCTTTTGAGGTACGGAACCCTAAAAAGAATCATTTGAATTGGTTCAAAATTGACGGAGTAATCGCGTAACATACATACAAAAAAAAACATACAGACGAATTGACCTCCTCCTTAGGGAAGTCGATTGATATAATAAATGTTTTAAACTGACTTCACAAAAAAGAAGGAGGTTCTCAATTCGTTGGAATCTTTTTTTTAATGTAAGTTCACCGATTACTCGAAGATGTCTGAACCGATATGGAAAATTCTTTTTTTGTTTTGAAGGGTATCCTTCACAGGTGGCTCGGTCAAATTAAAAATTAAAAATCGGTCGAGCGTTTTTTTATAATATATCAATATTTGTATTACGATGCATTTATATACCTCGATGACATGCTTCTAACTACAGTCTACTTTGACTAGCGCGACGTTTGAAGTCGGTTCTTTTAGTTTTTTAAACAATCTCAAATTATTAAACTTGTAATATTGGTACTATGTAAGTAGGCTGCCAAAATTTGCAAAGCATTTTCAACCACTGCTATTTGATAGAGCTATAATTTGGCATGCTTATGTAAATTTATTGACAATGCAATATTATGGTAACAACGAGCTGATCTGATGATGGAGTTAGGATGTAGGGACTGGAACTTTCTGTCGCTATTACGAATTTGTATTAAAATTAACTTATACTTAATTTGAGGGCCCAGTGGTGTAGTGGGAGAATGCTCTTTGTGGGCTTTAACGCCAGAGGTATTGAGTACAATCCCCGCCGTGCAACAATGGATTTTTCTATCGAAAAATGTATGTGCGCTTTTCGCAGTGGCCCTACGGTGCAGGAAAAACATCGTTAAGAAACCCCCAACCCCTGCATGGTGGTAGGACTCAAGTTAGAAAATCTGTCACTAAACATCTAATGTGTTCCGGCAGCTATCCTTGAGAGTCAGTTCCCATTCTAGGCCTAACGTGCTACCATCCTCGACCGCATCATCACTTACCAACAGGTGAGATGGTGGTAGTAAAACGCTAGCCTATATGACATAAAGAAAAACTTAATATGATGGCGTGCACACAAAGCTTGTTTTGCTGTTTGCGGTGTCCGATTTTTCGCCAGCAAAAAATAATAATTAATAAACATTTTATTTCTTATAACGCCATCTAACGTCTAACAAAAGAGTTAGGGATCGACATTTCAATATAACGCCATCTATGGGACGTTAACCTAACTAAGCGTTCATAGATGACGTGAAATGCCGAAGAAAACACGTTTCTTGTATGGAGACCCTCTATTATTTTTAACTTTATTCTGTTTTTAGTATTTGTTGTTATAGCGGCAACAGAAATACGTCATCTGTGAAAATTTCAACTGTCTAACTATCACGGTTCATGAGATACAGCCTGGTGATAGACGGACAGACAGACAGACAGACAGACAGACAGACAGACAGACAGGCAGACAGACGGACAGTGGAGTCTTAGTAATAGGGTCCCGTTTACCCTTTGGGTACGGAACCCTAAAAAGAGCACGGACTGCTCCGAAATTGGTCGCATTTCTACCCATCTTTCGACCTGTGATTACGTCACGTAAAAAAAAACACTTTCCTGCAAAGTCAGTCAAAATAAAAGATGGCGTCCTTAGCTTCAAATTTTAGTTGTAGCAAGAAAATCATTTTGGAGTTAAAAATTCTAACTTTCAGAGTATCTCCACTTCTTTTGGTTTTAAAAGGTTCAAAGGTTGTAAAAACAGTAAAAACAAGTAATTTTCATATACGAAACGGGCAAGTTATCACCTTCCAATAACACCCCAATTTCCAACCCCTCGCCGCCATCTGGTCAAAAGAGAGACAAAAATGTCCGAGGGGGGTCGTCCGACGTCAATTAGTTCGTCTGCACAGTGTCAGATCGGCCGTAATTCTTTACGGTGCAATTATTTCATGGTTAGGCTATTACAGGGTTAAGTGTAATGATTGGATTGTCGACCGACTTCCAAAAAGGAGGGGGTTCTCAATTCGTCTGTATGTTTTAGGGTGCCGTACCCAAAGGGTAAAACGAGACCCTATTACTAAGACTCCGCTGTCCGTCTGTCTGTCTGTCTGTCTGTTTGTCTGTCTGTCTGTCCGTCTGTCACCAGGCTATATCAGCTCATTAACCGTGATAGTTAGGCAGTTGAAATTTTCACAGATGGTGTATTTCTGTTGCCGCTAGAACAACAAATACTAAAAACAAAATAAAATTAAAAATCAAAGGGGGTCCCCATACAAAGAACGTGTTTTTAAACGCCATCTATCTAATTAGTTTCAGCAAAATGACATAGATGGCGCTAGTAAACGAGCCCCGTCTTTCTAGATCGCGACCAAACCAAATATTCTTGGTAATATCAATTAATCAAATATATGCGGTTGAAACTCTGTTATGTTTCGTATTGTACGGAACCCTCCCTAAGTGTGCGATAAGAGACGCGATGCTGACTCGCACTTGGCCAGTTTTATTTTTGTATGCACGTTACGCGATTATTCCAGTTGTGAACCGATTCGAATCATTATTTTTTTAATTGGTAGGGTACATTTCCAACATGGTCCCATTGTAATTTCATCGAGATATGACAAGTATCTCCAGAGATATAACGATAAACGTCTCAAACTTGCTTCTGCAACTGACTCGCGGGGTATTCAAGTCGGTTTTTAGGGCTTCGAACCCAAAGGGTACCAACGGAACCCTATTACTGAGACTCCGCTGTCCGTCTGTCTGTCTGTCCGTCTGTCACCAGGCTGTATCTCATGAACCGTGATAGTTAGACAGTTGAAATTTTCATAGATGATGTATTTCTGTTGCCGCTATAACAACAAATACTAAGAACAGAACAAAGTTAAAAATTAAAGGGTTTAAAACAAAAAACGTGTTTTTTACGATAGCGCTATCTATAAATCGTTCATAGATGGCCCTATCGTGTTTACCTTAATCTCGGCATCTGAATCTGAATCTTGAAACGGCACCAACGATTAAATAAAATGTAGTATACAGGGAATTTCGGGGGCGATAAATCGATCTAGCTAGGAATCATTTTCAGAAAATGTTGTTTAATTCGTGTTTTCAATAATCAACTTTGTCGATAATCAACTTAAAATATGACTCTTCCCGACATCTATTGGCGAGTAGAAGTAGCTTTAGTGTTATTGTGCAGTAAAAGCAGTTAGTTGCTCTCAATTAAAAAAATTGTATTATTATTCGCCAATAGTTATCGTTAGATGGCGTTTGGAACCCTCCGTGTGTGGGATCTAAGTCTGACTCGCACTTGGCCAGTTAATTGTTTTTAAACGAATTCAAAAAAGGAGGAGGTTATATGTTCGTCGTGTATGTTTTTATTTTATTTTCATGTATGTTCACCAATTACTCCGCCTTTTATGGACCGATTCTCCAAATTATTTTTTTTTAAAGAGTATTGAGGTGGTCCCATTAGCACCAAGTCAGGATCTGATGATGGAATCCTAGGGAAATCAAGGGCAATCCTGAAATGTTACAAGTACCAACAATATTTTTCATATATTTTCTAAAACTATTGAGCCATTTGCGTATGGTCATCATCATCACATGACGCTGAGCTGATAAAGGAAGGTGCAACTCCTTAACGGTTAGGAGTTCGGTGATGAATTTTTGTAAATGGATTTAACTATAATATAGCCTGATCTAAACTCCATCATGATATGGCTTCTGCACCCAGCCACCACCAACATAATCCTAGGTCTGTGGACGAAAACGGGTCGAAATCCTTTTCGACAATGATAATATAACTCACGTGACAGGTATCATATCAGAAATCAGCTGAGCAATCCTCCATACGATCGATACGCGATAAATAACCGATGGTCTCCGTTAATTAAAAGATAACCCTACGTTGACGTTGGGGGTATAGAATACCCCAATATAGATACCGCAAAGTATCACATTCATAACTGCCCGTGAGCGATGCAATGTTTGAAATTTTGCACTGCCGTTTGAATTCAAATTTAAATGTCAAAAACTACGAATAAATATTATATCAGGAAGCCTAATTCAGAACAAATTCCACACAAAAAGTGGCCCTTCTTCAAATCAAAACGACGTAGATTTAAAATAAGAATCACTTGCGAGGTTACATATTGTCATCCTTGGTGATTTGTTTAAATTCAGAACGAAAGCAGGGATTGGTTCGCGTGCGTGCTGCAATGTCTGCTATGACAGCTGAGTCAGTCAGCAATCAGTCGGTCAGTCTATGACAGCTCAGTCAGGCTAGCGGCGTGGACGAAAACTACAAATTCTGGGAAATTTATAACAAAATTAATCATGATTGTTACTTACACATAACTTAAATAACTCGGGTCACAAAAATGTTGATTGACAGAGCTTTACAGTGATAACATTGTGTACGTGTAAGATGTCGCGGGTATCAGCTGGCATCTTTATAAGGGGGTTATCTATGGGTAGGGGTTAAAAAACCGATCGGGCTCAGCGATTTTCACCGGTCGTCCGTTGTTGCGGTCTTTTTACGTCTGCGAAATGAAATTGTTATAAAAGTTCCGGTGCGGTGAACGTGCAGAGGTGTTAGTTTTCATTGTGCGAGTATATTGAGCTTTATACTTTTACCTGACCGCACAGATAGAGGGTAATGGTTGCATAATGTATGTACTTTGCAACCAACTTTCAAAAAGAAGGAGGTTCTCAATTCATCTGTATGTTTTTTTTTAAATTGGGAGCGTACGTTTTCGAGGTTGTCCCATTGTAATTTCATCGAGATCTGATAAGTATATGACGATAAACGTCTCAAACTTGCTACTGAAATTGACTCGCGGGGCATGAAAGTTGTTTTAGTTTTCAAACTATTATAATTATTTTATATCTTAAAGGCTAGCGTTAGACCGCTACGTTGTCAAGTGGTAAGCGATGATGTGGTTAAGGAATCCTCCTTAACCACACGCTAGACACGCTAGACCTAGAACGGTCCGACTCTCAAGGACTGTTTGCTGCCGGAACACCATAAGGTTTGGTCAAGCCTGTCACCAACCAGCTGGCTAAAAGTTCAGTCAGTAGTGTCACGCGCGCTCTCCATCGGACGCGCGCATTTACATTATTCTATAACTGTTTTCTCACAACATTCACCCTTACAGTAAGAGACAGCTGACGGCCCGCGAGCTGACCGAGTGATACACACTCTCGCCGCGCGGACTTACTGTGTATTTTACGGTGCGCAACACGCTCCCAGTTGCTATTAGTTTATTCTGTCACGCAAATTCAAGTTTCAAGTCATTTGTACTATTCATTATTCTGTGGTTTGGTGACAGATTTTCTTCTTGATAGTAATAAGCTACTATTTGGTAGCAAGATAAGCTATATTATAATCGGACATCCAGAGACACTAAAAGGCGCCACCGATTTATGGTGGATATACCATCTACCCGAACGAAGCGATTTGCTTCTTCGTTCACCATACGAACCGTCAAAGAATGGAATACCCTGCCTGAGTCAGTGTTTCCGGTTAAGTACAATATGGGGGTCTTCAAATCTCGAGTGAATAAGTATCTTCTGGGTAAACACGCTCCATCATCGATCGCATCATCACTAAACATCAGGTGAGAGAGTGATCAAGTGCTACCCAGTTCGGTATAAAAAAAAAAGAAAAAAAAAGCGGTACATCGGTATAAGGCCCCTCACACATGAGGAAGTCCAGCGCTCGCCACAACTTGTATATTGCTGTTTAGTAATTAAAAGTGTCAATAACCCAATGGCTTAGGCGTTTGCTTAGTGATCGAGAGGCCGTGAGTTCGACCCTCCCCCATTGCACTATTGACGTGAACCTACAAACAAGATTAATTTTCAGCCGTGAAATAGGAATGTTTTTCGGTTTAAATGGCAAGGTGTCCAGTGAAATTACAGGGCATGTGAGACTCAACATCTTTATGTCTCAAGGTAACAGGCGCAGTGCAGTGACATGCAAAATTCTGGCAGTCCAGAATTTGCTGTATCTGTAATAGGTAGACGTCATTGCTTACCATCGAGCGAGCGTCGTACTTGGCCTGTTACCTTATATTGTAAAAAAAAACAAGTACTGTGCAAGTCACAATTATAATAAGCTTTAGAAAAAAAGCTGGCCTCGATTGATACAATACAAACAAACGGTAAAAGTCAGCCTCCTCCTCAAAGTTATAGATGAAATAAACACTACAATAAACAGAATAAACCCAAACAATAACTGTCCCAAGTATTCCCCCCGTCAAAGCATTATACATCCCAACTATACCCCTATCCCTTTGTAGTTGGGATCAAAGCCTCGCTCAAGGGAGCATTGTTTGATTTTAATTTCTTCCCTCATTTTATATTCATTAATCTTTCTTTAGACTTGTTGAGCTTAGAGTGGCGAGCTTTAACCAAGCTCAAAGGAAGGTCGATTTTCGTTAATTTTTAATGTATGTTAATGCATTGATGTATACATTGATATTAAGTCATCCCGATAAGATTACTTTGGGGGTGGATAACTTTGTTTTTTTTTAAATCGACTTCCAATAATTTATGTTCGTACAAAACGAAAAAAACGACTTAAAATGCCGCGATAGTCAAAGTACTGGCTAGTTATAATCATGTCATCTAAGTATACACATTTGCTTATATTGTTTATCTCCATATCTCCGGAGATAATTGTCATAGCTCGATAAAATGAATGGGGAAAAACGGGAGGCATAATCAAACAAACAAAAAAATATTTTTTCAAATCGGTTAAGATTTGACGGAGTTCTGAGGTAACATACATTAAAAAAAATACAGTCAAATTGAGAACCTCCTTCTTTTTTGTAAAGTCGGTTAAAAAGGAGGAGGTTCTGAATTCGTGTTTTTTTAGTATGTTTGTTTGCCTATTTCTCCGTCAATTGTGAACCGATTCGAATGATTATTTTTTTCAATTTGTAGGTTACATTTCCAAGGTCGTCCCATTGTAAAAAATATAAATATATATAACATAAAGATATGACGATAAACGTCTCAAACTTGCTACTGAAACTGACTCGCGGGGCATGGAAGTTGGTTGTTCTAATTTTTATACTATCTTAATCTTGTTTCTGAAAGATTGTCACGATTGTCCAAAATCTGAGGTCTTTCTGAAAATCAGCGATCTGGCGAATACCCGGACATTTCATGCTGAGATATACCAAAGGTAGGTGAGTAATATTGGTATACCATCTTACAGGTTCTACCTAGTTTGGATATCAATGCTTTTCCTTATCAGGAATGCTTGTAATTCAGTAATGTACTAAGTTTTACATGATGTTTGTAAAAGACAAATACATTTCATTTCAATATAAAGTTGGTTTAGAATAATATCAGTATGGTTTATAGACATTGTAATTATTATTTATTGAAGGAACACCTCCGTCTAAAGTATTTTCAAAACCTGTCCATCCAAAGGTTGCCTGGAAGAAATCGCTGTTAGCGATTAGGCCGCCCATTGTTACACTATAACTAAGATTTATTTATTGTACATATATGTATATATATATATTTATATCGCTTTAGTATAAGAGGTGTCACAATAAATAATTTTGTATCTCGGCATTTTGAAAAAATTATAAAACTGAATTAACAAAAATTCCGTAATCCATACTAATATCCGAAAAAGAAAACGTTTTGTAACGAGTTCATCATTACAGATTTAAGATCTCAAAGCAAGTGCATCAGTTTCAATATCGCAGAAAATATCGTTTGCGCGATGCAGGATCTCATTCATTTAGGCAATGTTTAAAGGAGAGCTATTAAAATCTACGCTAGCGCCATCTCTGTACTACTATCCTACTAATATTATAAATGCGATAGTTTATGAGAATGTATGGATGTATGTATGTTACTCTTTCACACAAAAACTACTGAACCGATTGTGCTGAAATTTGGTATGTAGATAGCCTAGACCCTGGAATAACAGATAGGATTTTATTCCGATATCCCCACGGAAACGATGTCTACGCGGGTAAAACCGCGGGGCACTGCTAAGTTTAATTTTCAAACCATTATTTCACGTGAATCAGTTGAGAAATACGACCTGTAGAAGAGAACAGAATTGAGAATAACTCTGCTGTTATCTTTTCGTTCATTCGTTCATTCGGAAGCAAATTTGGATTCGGCAACTGTCTTTATTTCGACTTGGATCTTTGCAATTCACAATGCTCCGATCGGTTACTTTGATATTCCAATTAGAGATAATTAATATAGTTAAAAAAACTAAAGGTACGGACACACTGCAGCGTCCTGTGTGCGCGATCTAGGCGGCGATCAGATAGCGCAGTAGTATTTGTATCGACTGGTTCACACCAAACGTGATCAGAAAACAATTTAAAAGTACTGAGATCGCGCCCGCAGATCGCAGGACGCCGCGGTGTGGCCTTACCTTAAAACAACTGACTTCAATGCCCCGCGAGTCAGTTTCAGTAGCAAGTTTGAAACGTTTATCTTCATATCTCTGGAGATACTTATCAGATCTCGATGAAATTACAATAGGACTACATCGGGAATGTACCCTACCGATTAAAAAAAAATAATTCACATCGATTCACAATTGATGGAGTAATTGAGAACCTCCTCCTTTTTGGAAGTCGAGACCATATAACTCACAGAATGACTCTTCCGAGTTTTCTTAAAAAACTCTTTTGCTCGCTTCGCTCTATCAAATATATCTATGTTATTTTGAGATAATTTAAGACTCTTAGACATTTATTAAGTTAAGTGCAAACGCGCATATGCTTATAAGCTTGATACACATCACTTAACTACAAGGTTAAGCATTTAACTTAAGCGCAACTTACGATCTAAGTATGACACTAAGTAAACGGTAGTAACCTTGGTAAATATTTGACGTAGAATAAGCTTTGTTATTGAGTTAAGGGCCAGTTTCACCGGTTCCTGATAATGCGTTAGATAGTTATCTGACACAGATTTCTTTATTTTAGCGCTATCAGGAACCGGTGAAACTGGCCCTAAGCTGTGTTAGTTTAGGCTGTGTTAGGCTGTGTTAGGTTATGCTAAAAGGTTTACCTTCGGTTTCGGTCCCGCTTTAAAAAGTTTAATATGTCCTTTTGTGTCATATTAGCTATTGGTAAAATTTCAGCGAAAAATGTTCACATAGTTTTTTCGTGAATAATTTAAGATCGTTAACAAAAGGAAAAAAACCGACTTCAAATGCCGTGCAGTACTAAGTTTGAGGTATGGAGATACTTATCAGATCGCAATAAAATTACAATGGGACCAAACGCTGTACCAAATAGAAAGCATACGTCTATAAGCATATATCTCTGACAAAAAAATAATTTTCCAAATCAGCTGGTAAATGACGGAGTTCTGATTTTGTTGTCTTTTTACTGCAATAGATCTTTTTATTACATGAAATATTTACAGCAAATATACAACTTAAAAATAAATAAAACTATTTGAAATGTTATAAATAAAAATTAAACTAGTTATAAATAAAAAACAGAACCAAGGTCGCAGCTGTCTGCCGGTAACGTACCCAAAAAGCTGGCGACGTTACCTCGTTGAATTGCTAGGCTAATCCGTTGGCCGAGGTATGTCTTGAACAATACTTATTACTATAAATATAAATACTTATTCTAATGCAAAGGGCGGTCTTATCGCTTAAAGCGACTTCTTGCAGACAACCTAGGGCGAGTGCCATACTTATAATATTATTGTTTATTAAGATATTATAATATAGGAATATATCGCCATATTTTAGGTGTGTCCCTGTAAAACCCTTGTAATAAGTTACATCGCTGCACCCTTATCCCAGTGAAGGTGGAACAATGCGCCACAATCGCCCCTTTGTCGCGCTGGATTAATATTTAAACAAGGAACCTTAGAGATGGGGTGGCAGTTAGATATAGATATAGCGATGTTTTAGAAATAAACTAAAAATTGTAAATATATTTTAGGGTTATAATACTAACGTTACAGTTCAAGCCAGTCGCTTGCTCTATGTTAAACTTTAATGTCTACCGCAACAGATACTGTGATACGTTAAATTTAGAATTGCCAGAATGGTGTGAATCTGTCCGGTACGTTGAGATATCACAGAGTGGATTCAAAAGTCAAAGCATTTATTCAGTATATTTGCAAATTAAAAATCTGCACTTACGCACTATTTTTAAGAAAGGAGCGTAAATGCAGGTACCTCTTCTAATTTTTCATCGACTATATCCATCAGTTTAATCGACAATATCAACAACTTTATTGCAAATATCGATAACATTCATCGACAATATCAACAATGTTATCGATAATATTTATCGACAATATCAACAATGTTATCAATAATTTCCATCGACAGTGTCCCATCACTACAATATCCCGCAGGCGACGGTTCCAATTAGCCAGCACAAACACGCTCCTGGGCACAGACGTAATGTTTTCACTCAAAATTTGGTCATATTTGTGGTTGTGAACGCACCTTTATATACCTTCCTCCTGAGCGTTCTGTTGATGTTAAACGGTTTAATATATTGTGCGGGGGTTATAATTATATTCATATTCAAAACAGAAGATTAAATTTCACAACTATTAATTCACCTGCCGGGGCTCGTGGTTTTACTCGCGTAGACATCGTTCCTGAGGGAATATCGGGATAAAAAGTACCATAAGTGTTACTCCCGGGTCTAGGCTACTTAAATATCAAATATCAACTCAATCGGTTGAGCAGTTTTAGCGTGAAGTAGTAACAAACATAATCACTCAAAAACTTTCGACTTTATATTATTATAGGATAAGGTAACTTCAATGACATTATATAATGTTTCTTTGAAGTGTCACACACTTTATATTTCTGCAAATTGTTAAACACAATCCAAAATTTCATCGTACCGATGGGACTCGAACCCGCACCCCCCGGATTACACGTCCAGGTGCTCTGCCAATTAAGCCACGGTTCGATCCATCGATACGACGAAATTACTGGATTGCATTTGTTAACCCAATTATGCATTGGTGGCGCCATCTATGACTACTTATTACGTAAGTTAATCATTCGGAAGAAATCATTACAGTTTTCATTAAAGTTCAATGACATTGTAACCAAGAACCTTGGTTAAAATGGTAACCTTGACTTGAAGCTTGACTTTTCCTGGAATTTGCAGGATAGGAACTCCACTGCATTAGAGGCCGAGTGGTGCAATTCGTTTGACGCCTGAGGTAGATAGTGTGTTCAAAACGCATCGTGCACTAAAGATTTTTCCATAAACAAAATTGCACTTTACGCAGAAGCCCTCTTCTAACGAGGTAAACGAAAATACATGGAACTCTCCTGTTTAGTAAGCTGGTAGAATACAGGTTATGGTCAAGCTCGTATCAACCTGGTAACGACCTGCATGGTGGTAGGACACAGTCTAGTGTCCGCCTTGACAGCTACCATCCTCAAGTTTGAACACCTGTCTCCATTTGCCAAACATCTTACGTGTTCCGGCATGTTTTGAGGGCCCGGTGGCGTAATCGGGAGAACAATCAGCTTTGATGCCAGAGGTATCGAGTTCAATCCCCGCCGTGCACCAATGGATTTTTCTATCAAAAAATGTATGTGCGCTTTTCACAGTGGCCCTCCGGTGAAGTACCTAAAAAAGCATCGTTAAGAAACCAACAATCCCCGCATGGTGGTAGGACACTATCTAGTGTCCGCCTGGTCTGCTCCCACCCTCAAGTTAGAGAAATCTGTCGCCAAAACATCTAATGTGTTCCGGCAGCTTTCCTTGAGAGCCAGTTCCCATTCTAGGCCTAGCGTGCTTCCATCCTCCACCGCATCATCACTTAGCAACAGGTGACATAGTGTTCAAACGCAACGACTAGGCTTAGCATAAGAACTCAATAAGCTAGCGGAATACTCGCCCAATAGCAACTGAATTTAATCTTAACCCTTAATAGCCTGATTTACGAAAGTGATTTATTTTTAATATTACTATTTGCTTGAGGGTCTAGATGAAGGGAAAAATTATAATAAAAAAAAAATAAAAAAAATCTAAATTTTAAAATTTAATTTAATTTTTTTTCTTTTTTTAAATTTCGTTGGAAAGAATATTATACAACAGTAAAATAAGTACAGCCAACCTATAAAAAAAACTAAAAGTAATGTGAACATTCGGTTTAAAAGATTGGTATCAAAATTGAAACTCTAGGCTATTAAGGGTTAATAATTTACAATAATTATAATTATTCCTACTTTGACCTACTTAAATATTTGTGTTTATTCTCTTTGAAAATTAATTCCATTTTCGCATACAGAACAAAGTTTTGAGGTTAAATGTTGGAGTAAATAAAACAAAAAGCTTATGTACATATGACCTTTACTTACTTAGAAACGAAATAGAACAGAGTACATTTGAATATCATCAAGATATGTTCAGTATCTCCATGGAGACTACGGAGATAAACACTTCAAACTTGGTACTGAAAATAATTGAAGATCGTTTAAAAAATTAAAAGAACTGACTTCAAACTTCGCGCTAGTAAATTTCAATTCTAATTTTGAGGTATTTATCTTCATATCTCTGGAGATACTGATCATATCTCGGTGAAATTTAAATGGTACAACATGTGAAGTATTTTACCCCTTTTAAATAATATCATCATCAACATCATAATCAGCTGATATCAGGCCACTGCCGGACATAGGCCTCTCCCAAGACACGCCACTCAGCCTGATCTTCGGCGTTTTTAGGGTTCCGTAGCCGAATGGCAAAAAACGGAACCCTTATAGAATCGTCATATCTGTCTGTCTGTCTGTCCGTCCGTATGTCACAGCCATTTTAGTCCGAAACTGTTAGGACTACAGAATTGAAACTTGGTTGATAGATGTATTCTGTGAACCGCTTTCCGATTTTTATACAAAAATAAAAAATATAAAAGTTTAAGGGCATCCCATACATGGAACTGAAACAAAAAAAAAATTTTTTCTTCAAACCTATACGTTTGGGGTGTCTATGGATAGGTCTTTAAAAATGACATTGAGGTTTAAAAATCATTTTTTCTCAAAGTCAATAATTTGAAAGAAAGGCGCTTCTAAAGTGGTGAAATGTGTCTCCCCCCCTCACTTTTAAAGTATGGGAGTGAAAAATCTAAAAAAAATATATGCTGTAGATCTCAATAAAAACTAACAAGGAAAGTTGGTTTGAACGAGATACAGTCAGCAGTTTTTGAGATATGGCGACCTCAAAGATAACTTTGTTTTTCATACAAACACTATAAAAAACAAAGTTAATTTTTTAGTTGCGAAAAATCATAGTTATAGAATACTTTACTGTGTTACGGAATCCTACGAGTGCGAGTCCGACTTGCACTTGGCCAGTTTTTTCAGTATCATATCATCAATGTATACAAATTCATTGATAATTTTTGTTGATTTATTAAAAACCGCTCGAGCGATTTTGTTAAAATTTAGATGAGACCATCTGGGAAGTATAACTCTTTGAAACAAAAAAAAGATTTTTTCCAAATTGGTTCAGGCATCTTCGAGTAATCGGTGAAAATACATTTTAAAAAATCCGACGAATTTGGAACCTCCTTCTTTTTTGAAAAGCAGGTTAAAAAGCAAGATGATATGAATGTCTAAAGAATATGAGTTGAGATACAACATATAATAATAGTAATTAAATATAAATGTCAAACAAATTTTAATAAAACACTTATCTGAAAGTGAAACCTACATTACCCGCATTTAGTGATGTAATTAGTTCAGCTAGTGATGTAAAATAATTCTCTCACCCTCGCAGTGTTACAGCCCCAAGAATGACGTTTGTCGCTTCACTGGCCAATTAGACGCGAATGTCTTCCCGTTTATAGCGTGCAGGATTGGGTTTGATACTTGGAGAAAGCATACTCATATCTCTATCCCTAGTTGTGCCGTCTTGTGCCCACATCGTTTTTTTTATTTATTTTATAAAGCTTACAAGCTATGTGGATTTCATATTACTAGTAGTCTTGATAACCCTTTCCACTAAGCTGAATATGCTTGTGGCTGCAGTGGGTTCACGTCAATAGTGTTTGGTAGGGACTCCAACTCACTACCTCTCGATCACCAGGCCGACGCTATATCCATGGGGCTATTGCCGCTTAAAAGCGGCACGAATTAAGAACCTCTTGATTGAATTGAAAAATACTATATTGTATACATAGATACAATATAGTATGTTTCAATCGACTTCCAACAAGAAGGAGGTTCTTAATTCGTCTTTTTTATTTTTTTTTGTATGTATGTCACGCGATTTCTCCGTCAATTGTGAACCGATTCGAATGATTGTTTTTAAATCGATAGGGTACATTTTCGTGGTAGTTTCATTGTAATTTCATCAAGATCTGATAAGTAGTTTGAAGAGATATGACAATAAACGTCTCAAACTTGCTACTGAAATTGACTCGCGGGGCATGGAAGTCGGTTGTTTTAGTCTTCTTCTCTATCTCTATCTTAAGTATATTTATGAAGAGAAAGGTTAAAATAGTCTTACAAAGCAGGCAATGCACTAGTAACGCCTCCGATGTTGTAAGTGTTCAAAGGTGACGGTGTCTGTGACCGCTTACCATCAGGTGGGCAGTTGGCTGTTGTCGCCATATTATATAAAAAACCTCCAATAAATATGTGGATGATGACTGAAGGATCAATTTTGAATTGACAAAATTCTGTAAAGTTTAATGATGATAAACCTGAAATATATCATGAAGTATCAAGACCGTTTATCCGTGGTAGTCACATCCGCAGGGCTGCGTTCTTATCTCGGGTTGTAGCATGAATTTAAATATTTAATTAAAAACTTCGTCGGGTAGGGTTGGCACGCTGTATTATTCATAACTTTTGATATTCAGACCTACTTGTGATGTCTAGATTTATTTATGTTGTTAAATGATTTTGATAAGAAACTGTAAGATTGTAACTGTTTTTTACAAGCTTTTCTTTAATTTCCAATGACTGGAACAATTATTTCAATATATGAATCTTATAAGCTAGCGTTTCACCACTATCTCGCCTGGTGGTGCCATTATGTGGTCAAAGATGGTGAACACGTTAAGTCTAGAATTATCTTATGTCAATTCTGTTATTTATTTGTAGTTTCTATTTTATTTACTTCTACTCATTACCGACTTTCATGCCGCGCCACTGCCAGTCAGTTTCATTAGCAAGTTTGAGACGTTTACCATCATATCTCTGGAGGTACTTATCAAATCTAAATGAAATTAGAATTGGACTACCTTGGAAATGTACCCTACCAATTAAAAAAAGAATCATTCGAATCGGTTCACAATTGACGGAGTAATCGCGTAACATACATACAAAAAAAATAAATTAAAAAACATACAGACGAATTGAGAAGGAAGAGGTCCTTTTAGAAGTCTGTTGAATCTTTTTAACTATGCGATGGATTTTGATGCAGTTCTCATCAATAGATAGAGTGATTCAAGGTTTGTAATCAGAATTAAATGCGGGCAAGCCGCGGGGCGCCATTAGTAGTTAATATTTTAGTTTCAGATATCTTTACAATAGTTCATTACGACAGAATCCTATTCTATTTTAGCGGCATCATCTATATAAACACCCCTAGAGCAATCAGGCCCAGCGCGTTGCAATTAGAGTCTTAATTAAAAATAACAGAACTCCGTTAAACGATCGAAAGCCGCCGGGAAATACAGACCTCACGGCTGAGTGACCTTTAACTGATTTCTGAGAGATATTATAATTTGAGTCAGAGTTCAGAGTTCAGAGATCACACAATTATTTTGTTCAGGAAAGTACTTACTTAGGGTCAGTTTACAATGCAACGCGACGCGATGATGCATTTGTTCCTCGCGCGGTGCAGCGCGGCGCAGCCTGAAGCCGCACGGTGCAGCCCGAAGCCGTCGAATTATCTTAATGAAATGCGTGTCTTATTGTGTAGTAAATAAAGTTCTATTTTGTATAACTATCTTAATAAGTGCACGTCGCATCGCGTCACGGTCTGAGCTGACCCTTCAAGTCTGTGCAAAAAGAGAACCGTCGTAGAAATTGAGGTCGTGTCAGTCGTCGGTCGTTTTAATTTGCTGTTTTTGTTGCATTGACAACACTGCTGTCATTACTAGTACGACTAAAAACGATTGATACTTGGAAGGAAGGAAGGAACTTTACTCTTATTATTATCGTGTGTTACTACTAGGTAGGTATGTACCGTCTTTCCTTACCTTTTAAAGTTAGTTCATCGTAACGCCACGACGGTTCTCTTTTTGCACAGACTCTACCAACAATTAAGCAAATAAATTTTTACCAGTATCTTCTTTACATAGTTTAGAACGAAGTCGCTTCTTCCGTCTGTACGCTTAGATCTTCTAAGGGTGCGTATAGACTATGTAACAAAACATGTTATAAAATTGTTATTTAACATGTATCTGATAATGTGGACACGGAATGTTAACAAACATTATAATGTTTTGTAACATTCAGTGTCATAACATTTTAAATAACAATGTTATAACATGTTATGTTACATAGTTTGTACGCACCTTAATACGGATTTTAATGCGGTTTAAATCAATAGATAGACTGATTCAAGCGAAATTCAACGCATGCAAAGACGCGTGACGCAGATAGCTTATAAATAAAAAAATAAATAATAACCTATTTAGAAAAAAACTATTTTTGTTGAGAGGGTGTACTTCCCATTTGGTCCCATTGTAAATTTATATCATTTTTCAACCAACTTCCAAGAAGGAGGAGGTTCTCAATGATGAAATATCATTAGATATGATAAATTTAACACTGCCACAAAGTTTGTCTACTATAACTGCAATTGTTAACACATCATTGAACTCTGCAGTTTTTCCAGCTCTTTGGAAAACAGCTATCGTTAAACCTATTCCTAAAGTTTCATCACCAACGATTATTAAGGATTTACGGCCAATCAGCATATTGCCTTGTTTATCTAAAGTGTTGGAAAAAGTTGTGTGTCGGCAACTAACGGAATTTTTGGAGAAACACAACATTTTGCCCGAATAGCAATCGGGATTTCGTAAAGCTAGAGGAACGAATACTGCGTTATTGGACGTCACCGATAACGTTCTCGCCGCGCAAGATAAGGGCATGGCCACTATCTTAGTGCTTCTAGATTTTTCACGTGCTTTTGATTCGATCAACATAGCTCTTCTTTTAGCCAAACTAAGGTACTATGGTTTCGATTCTCAGGCGATTCAGTGGTTTAACTCCTATTTGAGTGATAGAACACAATTCGTGCGAATAAGTAAAGACAACGGTGATTCTTTGGACTCGGATAGATATCCAGTGATAAGAGGTGTGCCGCAGGGCTCAATTTTGGGTCCTTTGCTGTTTATTTTGTACAGTGCTGATATAATTAATAAAATTGAACACTGTGTATATCATATATACGCCGATGATATACAGCTTTATTTTTCTTTTAAACCATCTGAGCTACATACTGCATCATCCAAAATTAACCACGATCTAGATACGGTTCAGGCTTGGGCTGAATCCAACTCTCTGGTGCTAAACGCCAGTAAAACTAAGTACATGATCCTTGGCTCAAAGCATAAAGTCGATCAAGTAGCGTTTCAGAAACCCGTACTAGTGATTGGGGGCGAAACAATCGAACGAGTAATGGAAGCTCGTAACCTTGGGCTCGTACTTGATCCTCAATTAAAATTTGAGCGTCACATAAGCGATATTGTAAGGAATTGTTTTTATAGGCTTAAGATTCTCTACAAAATTAGAAATTACGTTAGTACAGAACTTCGAGTATTGCTAGTAGATTCACTTGTACTATCCAAGTTTAATTACTTAGATACAGTGTACGGTCCTTGCATTTATATTCATATTCATATTCATATTCATTTATTCATTGCGAATACAGGTCAAAGTGGTCTTAAAATAAATAAAGTAGTACTGCTGTATCCTACCACATGGCATGCAATTATTCCAAAACTGCCCGCCTCATTCAGAGAGTTCAAAATGCTTGCGCGCGGTTTTGCTTCATTCAACATACCCCCCCGTTGTCACGTTACGCCGTTTTTAAATAGTCACAATATTCTAAGTATGTTACACCGAAGAGAACTCCATCTGGCAACTCTCATGTTTGGGGTTTTAAAAACACAAAAGCCACAGTATTTATTTTCAAAGTTACGATGGTCTAGCAAACAAAAGACGCGTGCTTGCTCCTTTTCATTGCGAACACCACGACACGGATCAGCAGCATTTCGTGGTAGCTTTCGATTCAGCGCCACGAAGTGCTGGAATTCACTACCCCCGCCAATACGCGAGCTAAATACCAAATTTAGCTTCAAACTGAAATTTAAACGCCTCCTTTTAATGCAACAAAAGTCATAATTATTTTAATTATCTCTAATATATTTCACAAATATTCAAATATATAATTTATTTCATTAGAACACATTATATTTATGAATTGCATGTTTTATTATATATGTATATCTTTTGTAGTGTTCTTTAAATCTTAATGTATATCTACGGATGATAAAATATAACATGACCTGTAGAAGTGGTGTCCGCAACTAATGCATGGATAATAAGGATTAGGCATATCTTATTATCTGGTAACAATTTTACTTCACAAAATATTCTGTTATCTGGGTAGTCTAGTTTTAGCTGTCATATAGTCAGACTATACTTATTTATTTATTTATTTTTTTATTTTTATCCTGTTTAGTATGGACTCTTTTAGTTATTGTATTGTTTAACTATTTCTTCATATTTTTATTTATATATTTTTACAATAAGTATTACATATTTATAACATATCATATTTATGGATTTTAACGCAACATATTATTTTTATCGCATCAAGTATGTTATCCGTTTTGTCACCCGAGGTCTGTGCTGAAAATCAGCGCTGTAGTCCTAACTGCAGCATTCAGCTGAGCTCAGACCTATTCCGGCAGTACTGTACACTACAGCAACAGCAATACACGTCATTAAATAATATGTGTACCTACTTTTTAGTGTCTAGTATAAGTAGTAGATATAATTATGAGTAATTGAATTAGGTAGTTACTCTTTATATGCGTATTGTTGTTGTGTACAGTGTTTTTGTCTGAATAAATGGTTTTCTATTCTATTCTATTCTATTCTCAATTCGTCTGTATGTTTTTTTTGTACATACAATTTTTTTTTGTACGTAACATACATATGTTACGTGATAACTCCGTCAATTGTGAACCGATTTGAATGATTCTTTTTTTAATCGATAGTGTGCATTTCTGAAGTGGTCTCATTGTAATATCATCGAGGTCTGATAAGTATCTTCAGATATATGTCGTTAAACGTCTTAAAGTTGCTACTGAAATTGACTCGCGGGGCATAGAAGTTTGCTGTTTTAGTTTTTAAACTATCCTAATTATTTAATATTATTATTAAGAACGGTTGTACACTCACGGGTTTTTTTATCGGAATTGCTCCGACCAGTTTCAGACACGTTTGGTGTCCTTCTTCTGGGAGCCACGTCTACCGCAAGCTCCTCGCGCAACGAGCTTCGGCACGTAACGTACAACGTACAACCGTTCTTAATAATAATATTATGTGTAATCCTCACGATACATTTAATAATCAAATCCTAATTATTGTTTTGTAACCTACACCCCTGTTCTGTATTTAAATTTTAATTATGTTTTTTTAATGTTATCATCATCATCATCATCAGCCGGTGTCAGTCCTCTGCTGGACGTAGGCCTCTCCCAAGATGCGCCACTGAGCCCGATCTTTGGCCCTGCTTTTCCAGTCACTACCACTTTGCGTATGTCGTCGCTCCACCTGGTCATAGGACGTTCTACGCTACGTTTGTCGATTCGCGTTCTCCACTCAAGGACAAGTCTACCCCCCTTTTTTTTTTTTTTTTTTTTTTGACCCAGGAAAATCCTTTATGGAAACCACTCGCCCGGGGGAGCGAGATGATTATGTGGGACTCGCTGCCTTAAAGGCAGGATACCGCACTAAAAACCTGGGGTGAGCCGTCATCCACCATAGTGGGGCAAGATGGGATCGCGCTGGCATTCACCACCTTGCCCCGGTGGCAGACCCAAAGGGGCCTCTGCCGCTGTGGAGGGATAACCTTGCTCACCAAAGTCACCCCTCAACCATCATGTGGGGTAGTGTAAGCCGTTGAAGAGTCTCCCGACTCTCCAACAGTTACCCCACAATGACAGAGGAGTGTGGCTCGTCTTCTCGTCAAACTTACCACACCCTCTGTCCCTCTGATGACTGGTGTGCGAAGAGCTAATACCCCTACTCGCACACCGTCCGCTGTTCGACTCGCATGCCAGTTCCAGTGACATGCGAGACCCCACTCTTCGACCGTCGCCGGCCCCACCACTCGGTCCATAGGACCCACGACCTGGTACCCAAGTGTACCCCTCTATTACAGAGGAATGCGGCACGCGCTCTCCTGAGCAACGCCCCACACCCTCCGTCCCTCAAATGACTAGTGTGCGAAGGGCACACACCCCTACTCACACACCGTCCACCGTCTACCTCGCACGCCAAAATGGCATGCGAGAAACCCTCCGTCGGCCGTCACCAGCCCCTCCACTTGGCTCGAGCGTAGCTCGGCCCCACCACTGGGCGGCTCCCACCACCGAGCCCGCCCTGCCCCGTCACACTGTGCCCCCTGCTAATATCAGACAGACACGCGGAGGAGCCCCTCACGTCGGAACTTCGCTATCGGTTGACAACTTAACCTAGTAGACTAGGAAAAGTTGTCGGCCGATACCCAGGGTACACCACGAGGAGGTGTTCCGCACCGCACCCCAAGTCTACCCCCCTGCGGCAGATGTGACCAGCCCACTGCCACTTCAGTTTACTAATCCGTTGACCTATGTCGATAAATTTAGTTCTGTTTTTTATGATATAAGGTATAATACAAGCACGACGCTCGCCTGATGGTAAGCGATGACGTCTACCTATTACAGATACAGCGGCATGCAAAATACTGGACTGCCAGAATTTTGCATGTCACTGCACTACGCCTGTTACCTTGAGACATAAAGATGTTGAGTCTCACATGCCCTGTAATTTCACTGGACACCTTGCCATTTCTACCGAAAAACAGTCCTATTTCACGGCTGAAAATTAATTGGCAAAGTGGTGGTACCGCCCCAGGCGGATTTCCAGAAGTTCTACCACTACAGATCTCTGGCGAATTACTTCGTTCCGGATTCGATCCCGCAGAGAAATACCGAGCATCTACTCTCTCTATAGCTCGGTGAGCGACTTTTATGTTATATCGTATTTCAATGCTCTGATGGTTACCAATACAGATATCTATATACACAAAACAATCTGCCTATCAGACAGTCTTCAACCATTAAAAAACTTATAAAATGTGTTGCTATTTTAATAAGCCCGAGTACAAAAGATATACTGAATTCAATAACTACAATAATTTCTAAACTGTGCCAGTTAACTCAGCACTAACTCGAGAACAAGCTAAAATAAATAGTCAGACTTACTGCCAATCAGCATGTCTATCAGACAACTGCAAATACCACGTGTCACATTAGTAGTTAGTATCGGGTTATATCAAATACACGTTGAGTACATCATTAATTATGATGTCTAGTCCGGTTAGTAATAATTAAAGTGTCTGATACATACGGAGTGGCAAGCATGTTGGCGGATTTGTTGGGATGTAACTTTTGTGTTTAGGAAATGTGAAGGGCGCCTAAGAAGAACTTACCTTGTTTGGACCCGACGGAAGTCTATATAGTTATGCTAGCATTAGATTATCATTATTATAATATCGTTTAAAAACTAAAAAACAACCGACTTCAATGCCGCGCTATTCATTTTCAGTACCAATTTTGAGATGTTTATCTCAATATATCTGGAGATACTTATCATACCTCGATAAAATTACCATGGTATCACACTTGGGATATCTCCTTTCGAACAAAAAAAGAATAATCGAAATCGGTTCATAAACGACGAAGTTATCCGCGAACAAACATAAAAAAAAAAAAAAAAAAAAAAAATATACGGTCGAATTGAGAAGCCTCCTCCTTTTTTTGAAGTCGGTTAAAAAGCAGCCTGTGCTGGTCCACTGTTGGACATTGGCCTCTCTTAATGCTCACCACTGAGCCCGATCTTTGGCTTTTCGCATCCAATGACTGCCAGCTACTTTGCGCAGATTGTCACATCCCATTACATACTTTTTTGTGTAAAAAATTGTACAGTACAATTAGTAGATTTAAAAATTTGTGGCACAAAAATAACTCGGTTAAATTCTATTTTAATTTATTTTTTATGTTTTTCTATTAAACATTTTATTCAATATCGTATTTTAGACTAGCGTTTAACCACTATCTCGCCTGTTTGTAAGTGATGGTGCGGTCGAGGATGAGATGAGATGGTGGCCAAACATGTGTCTATCCAGCATTAAAAGAAACATTGCCTGCGTCTCATTTTATCACCACTCGAAAACCTTCGAACGGAGCCCTCTACCAGGCCAGTCGTACTCCGCGCTAAAGCGCGGAGTACGACTGGCCTGGTAGAGCCTGGTAGAGAGATAGCTAAAGCTATGAAAATGCTAGTACCTCCATGACACCTCACGTGTGACAAATTCCTTTGTTTACTTCTATTCAATTTGTTATCTCACAACACTCAACCTTACAGTAAGAGACAGCTGACGGCCCGCGAGCTGACCGAGTGATACAGAATCTCGCCGCGCGGACTTACGGTGCGCAACACGCGGTTCCTAGTTACAGTGCATCTTCTGTACATGTACTATATTTATTCTGTGCCTCTACTATATATTCAAAAACCCACACTTACGACCTTAAAACTTAAAACTAAGTTACTACACCGAAACAAGCTCGCAATTATCTTCCGCCGTGTGTCCGCTATTTAACCACAACATTATTTATAGTCTAAAGCATCACCGGCCACAATAGTTAGCGTGCAGACGCATCCATTTATCACATTGCTTGCTCTATTTGCTGTCCGTGTGTATTCCAAAATAAACAGGTTTTAAACAGGAGTAGATCAAGGAAGCTTATGCTATTTAGGTATTTTACTACCGTTGACTTTAGTGCAGTGGTTCCCAACCTTCTAGTGACCAGTGTCAAGTGACCAGTTTATGTTTAATATTAGTAGCAGGGACCATAAAGTAAATAATTAGGATAGTTTAAAAACTCAAACAACCTACTTCCATGCCCCGCGAGTCAGTTTCAGTAGCAAGTGTAAGACGTTTATCGTCATATCTCTGGAGATACTTATCAGATCTCGATGAAATTACAATGAGACTACCTCAGAAACGTACCCTACCGATTAAAAAAATAATAATTCGAATCGGTTTGCAATTGACGATGTCAACACGTAACATACATACAAAAAGAAACATACACACGAATTGAGAATCGTCTTCTTTTAGCTTACGACCATCAAGGAAAAATTCTGCTGCCATTAACTTACGGTGTTCCGGTAGCATCTTAAGGACTGAGTCCTTAAAAGTCAGAGTAGTATTAGGCTTAGAGTGATCTTTAAGCACATCATCGCTTACCACCAGGCGAGATAGTGGTCAAACACTAGCCTATCCTACTTCCTACTGATATTAAAAAGAAGAAATGTTGTGTGTATGTCCGTTATTTCTTCACGCTAAGACTACTGAACCGATTGAGCTGAAATTTGGTATGTAGATAGCCTAGACCCTGGAATAACACATAGGGTACTTTTTATCTCGATATTCCCACGGGAACGATGTCTACGCGAGTAAAACCGTGGGGCGAAGGTAGTAAAATACAAAGAATTAAAAACTAAAAACTAAATCAACCGACTTCCATGCCGCGCGAGTCAGTTTCAGTAGCGTCATATCTCTGGAGATACCTCCAGAGATATGACGATAAACGTCTACGTCTAACGTCTTATCAAATCTAGATGAAATTACAATGGGACCACCTCGGAAATGTACTCTACCGAGCAAAAAAAGAATAATTCGAATCGGTTCACATTTGACGGAGTAATCGCGTAACAAAAGCACAATAAAAAACATACTAATGAATTGAGAACCTCCTCCTCGTTTTTGGAAATCGTTTGAAAAAGAATCTTTTTCCCGCGTTCAAAAAGCTAAATGTGTATTTATTTCCTAAGCCTTATCTTAACGATTTGAATTTTGAAATTTGAATATTCAGTGTACCATGAATATTCAACGCGGTAATTCTTCCATTGTCTACTTTCAAAGAATTTAAATGTTTTACTTTTTACCTACTCGGAGGGGTAAATGCAATGGTACAATGTGATTTGCCATAAAAATCTTGTAACTTCGTAGTACCAATCACCCTCAACTCTCAAGATCTGCGAGCTGCCGGAACAGCGTAAGGTTATGGCGGCAGACTTACTCCTTGATGGTGCTAAGCGACCTTTTGGTAGCAAGTCAAGCGGAACATCGATTTAATTAATAATAAGAATAAACATATTTTGTTGTCACTTCTAAAATTACTTAATAATAAAAATAAAATAATGTTAAAGGTACGACCACAACGCGGCGTCTTGCGTCCGCGTGCAAAGTCAAAGTCAAAACATTTATTCAGTATATGGGCAAATTAAAAATTTGCACTTACACACGTCAAATAACATTAAACAGATCATATTCAATAAAAAAATATTATAGATATAACAGAAACATAACTTATTGCTTTGAATTTACAAAAAAAAAACAAAGATATTGAGCCATTCAGCTTTCATCTAGACGTCGAACGTCACACTTAAAACACATGTTTAATTCCCCTGATTAATGTAGGGATGCCAACCGTACTATTACGTGCACCCGCAACCCAGTGCATGTTTCAGTACTTCAGACAACTTTTATCCAAAAAATTGTGAAAAAATGAAACATAATAAATAAATAATAGTAATAAATAATAATAGTGCGCGTTCGCGATCTGATTTTCAATCGTTTTCTTATTGCTGTAGATTGCATTTCGTGTGAACCAGAGAGTAAAATATTACTGCGTTATGATCGCCGCCTAGATCGCACACGCAAGACGCCGTGCTGTGGTCGTCGTGTGGGGTCGTCGGAGTTGTGACAATAGGATCAATTTCAGCATTTGCTGCGTGCTTTATTGCGCACACGCAACGCTAATTTTCAAATGAACACAAGATCTTCGCGGATAAATAAATAACAGTAAGAGCGGACTACTTAAAGAATACATAAGATCGTTTAAAAAACTAAAAAGAACCGACTTCAATGCCGCGCTATTAATTTTCAGTACCAATTTTGAGGTGTTTATATCTATATCTCTGAAGATACTTATCAGACCTCCATAAAATTACCATGGTATCACACTTGGGATATCTCCTATCCAACAAAAAAAGAATAATCAAAATCGGTTCATAAACGACGAAGTTATCCGCGAACAAACATAAAAAAATAAAAAATATACGGTTGAATTGAGAAACTTTTCCTTTTTAGAAGCCGGTTAAAAAATAATCTGATTAACTAAGAAATAGCGTTTTCGGATAATTTGTAAACATTTACGTATTTTTTAAATGAAATATCACGTTATTATTTATTTTCGTTCAATGCACATTGTAAATTAATTCTTTGAGATATATATTATGATTTTTGTATCAAATATAGTAACAGTTTTAATTAATGCTTTCGTAATAACCGTGACTACCGCTTTGCAAGATTTTACACGATAAAGTCTTAAATAAATTAATTAATAAAGTCTTAAACTGATACTCACTCTACCCGTGGCTTCCAGTCATACATTCCACAACATCGTTTGATACCATACATTATCTCCACTCACTTGCGGAAAGGATCGCCAAAAATTTATAGGTTTTTGGGTGACCGTGGAATGCAGTGACGCATCTTTAGACACTTTAAATGACTTAATAAGTTACTAGCTGCGCCACGTGGCTTTGCCTGCGTTTTTACCTGTCATAAACCTTCCACTTGAATCACTCTATCTATTGATGAAAACTGCATTAAAATATGTTGCGTACTTTAAAATATCTAAGCGTACAGACGGAGGGAGGGACTTTCTTTTATACTATGTAAAGAAGATCGTGTACTAAAAACGAAAAAAAAAACGACTTTAAATAAAGCCTTTTTATTAGTGAGCTTGAGGTGTTTATTATCTCCATATCTCTGGAGATACTCGTCAGATCTTAATGTATTCGGTCTAAAATTAACAGAGCAATCGGTGAATTAAGTACACATAAATTCATTCATTATTCTTTATTATTTTCTTTTGCTAAATGGAATAAAAACCAACCGAGTGCGATTTTTAATGGCTCATCAAGGCTTTTGTATAAACTTGTCAATCTAGGTTAAAACAAACTTAACTTTGCAGTTTGATCCTTAGACCGATGCCTAGACACTGTTCATGAACCAACTGCAAAAAATAAGTTTGTAATACATAGTAACTGCGCTGCTCTAGCTGCGCCCCGCTTGCCGCACTCCGCGCGGTAGCTATGAAAATGCTAGTACCTCCGTGGCAGCCAGCTGGCTACAAGTTCAGTCAGTAGTATCACGCGCTCTCGATCGGACGCGCGCCTTTACTTTACTATTCAATCTGTTTTGACACAACAATCAACCTTACAGTAAGAGACAGCTGACGGCCCGCGAGCTGACCGAGTGATACAGACTCTCGCAGCGCGGACTTACGGTGCGTGACACGCGGTTCCAAGTTACTATTAGTTTATTCTGTGTCGCAAATTCAAGGTCGAATGCCAGACGTGTAGCGTATTTTGAACGATACCGACGTTATAACTAGGTTTAATGTCGCATTTTTGTTCGCAGGGAGTGCATCTTTTGTACATTTACTATTCAATATTCTGTGGTATTAGTAGGAAGAAGGATAGGATATGGTACTGTATTTAACAGTACGGTATCTTGTACCCCTTTACAAGTGGTTCCACGGTCGAGGGGTAGGGTTTTTAAATCGACGGTGATTCTGACAGTTTTATTAAAACTTCGGAAGTTTAGTGATATACTGATGGCTTGAATTTGAATGTGAAATCAGAGGTCTTGTTGAACCGACCTCACTAAAGGAGGAGGTGCTCCATTTAGTCCATTTAAGTCAGGCGTAACCTCGATATAATACTTTTACCACCTATTAGGAAAATCTTCTGTCTTCGACTTCAGATAAGTAAAATTCTATCTAAAGGTACGACTACACCGCGTCCAGAATATTGAAATAGCTTTGCTTTTTCAACATCATCATCGACATTATCAGCCGGTATCAGTCCACTGCTGGACGTAGGCCTCCCCCAAGACACGCCACTGAGCCCGGTCTTCGGCTCTTTGTTACCAGTCACTGCCCACCGCTTTGCGAATGTCGTCGCTCCACCTAGTCACAGGGCGTCCTACACTACGTTTGCCGATTCCACGTCATCTTCAAATTCAATCAACATATTATACAAACAATATCCCATCGATGTCATTACAATTGACGTCGATGTAATATCCCGAAACTAATTAATCATAGCTAAAAACACAATTCATCCCGTAAACGATATTTTTTTGTCAAACTATTTGTTACTTGGCAACGTTTTGATGCGGTTGTCAAACAATTTTAGATAAAATGTAAAAATCTCGGTAAAAATTGATCAATGCATTTGTCAAACAAATTTAATCGTTTCAAACACAAAATGAAATCAAAATCTATTTGAAACCGACGATGTCATAGGCAAACACAGACAAACACGTCAAATTTTCAACCCTCTGTTTGCTCTGGAGGGTAAAATAAACTGGCCAGGTGCGAGTCGGACTCCGATTGAACATAATTTGGCATAGAAATATGTTTTTTGTTTGGGGACCCCCTTTAATTTTTCACTTTATTCTGTTTTTAGTATTTGTAGTTATAGCGGGCATAGTAATACATCCTTTGTGAAGATTTCAAGTCTCTATCTATTATGGTTCATAAGTTCAAGCAAAAAACGCCGAAAAAAAATGTTTCTTGTAATGGGACCCCCATTAATTTTAACTGTATTTTTAGGGTTCCGAACCCAAAGGGTACCAACGGAACCCTATTACTGAGACTCCGTCTGTCTGTCTGTCTGTCTGTCCGTCTGTCACCAGGCTGTATCTCATGAACCGTGTTAGTTAGACAGTTGAAATTTTCACAGATGATGTATTTCTGTTGCCGCTATAACAACAAGTACTAAGAATAGCGATATAGAAGATAGCGCCACGCCATCTAGATGATCATTAAAGATGGCGCTATCGTCTTTACCTTAATCTGAAACTCGGCGGCTCCAACGGTTAAATAAAATTTAGTATACAGGGGATTTTGGGGGCGATAAATCGATCTAGCTAGGAATCATTTTCAGAAAATGTTGTTTTATTCGTGTTTTCAATAATCAACTTTATTGATAATCAACTTAAAATATTACTCTTCCCGACATCTATTGGCAAGTAGAAGTAGCTTTAGTGTTACTGTGTGGGTAAAGCAGTTCTGTGGATAAAGCAGGCTCTCAATTAAAAAAAAAAGTATTATTATTCGTCAATAGATGTCGGGAAGAGTCATATTTGTCTGTTTAAGTGGCAAAAAATACCGAGCAAAGCTCGGTCAACCAGATATTTAATAATATTAATTACTACTATATAATACTATTCTACCTTTGTTTTAACGTTTACTTAGTTGGTGTTCAGTTCGGAACCCTCCGTGTGTGGGACAAAAGTCTGACTCGCACTTGGCCAGTTTTATTTGTTTAGCATTTGTTGTTCAATCATCCATAGTAATAATACTTCGTGAAAATTACAAGTATCTACTTAGTACGGTTGAGAAGTTACAGCCCTGTGAAATGCGGACGTCTGTCCGCATTTCAAACGGACGGACGGACGGACAGCGAAGTCTCAGTATTTTTTAATTTTTTTATTTTACACAAAAAAAGGCTTTGTCGCTGAGCGACCATATCGCCTAATCGATATAACATAAAATATTTAATCCGAACTATCTATGCAAAACTTCTTCAGCCAGACGATACAATACGGAATATGCATGATTTTTTTAAATATTTTTAATTTACTGATTGCATCCATTTAACACAGTAAACATATTAAATAATACTGAAAGTGTTCAAATTAAGCTAAAAAAATGGTTTTAGCATTGAAAAAATATGAGGTATCTAAAACGCTGCCAAATTTTCGCGCGCTTTAGTGACGTCACAGTGCACCGCACGGTGTCCATAGATTAAATCTTTTTATTAGAAATAGTACGTATTCGTACAACAGTGCATAGTATTTCTATGAAAAGATTTAATCCGTGGAGACCACGTGGTGCCCTGTGACGTCATTTTCTAATTGACAAGTGGTGATGTGTTTCACAAATTAAAATTTCCCACGCTTTTTTTGCATTTTTTATATAATATTTTAACACATTTAAGATTATTTTATTTATAAAAAATGTTTAACAAACAACACCAGAACAATAATGATTTCAAGTAAATATATACTACATGCATATTCCCTATTGAACTGCTTCCTCAGAGGAAGGATACGCTAAAATTGAGTTACATTGCCCAACATTAAAACTTTTGAAAAATGTAAAAAGCGACCTAACGCTAAAATTTCGAACACACTCCAACAACAAGTGGTGCAAATCATCTATCGTTCCACACACTTCACAATTTGGTAAAGGCACTTTTTAGGTTTCCGTAGGGTAAAACGGGACCCTATTACTAAGACTCCGCTGTCCGTGTGTCTGTCTGTCTGTCTGTCTGTCTGTCCGTCTGTCACCAGGCTATAGCTCATTAACCGTGATAGTTAGACAGTTGAAATTTTCACAGATGGTGTATTTCTGTTGCCGCTAGAACAACAAATACTAAAAACAAAATAAGGTTAAAAAAACGTGTTTTTAAACGCCATCTATCTGATTAGTTTCGGCAAAATGACATAGATGGGGCTAGTAAACGAGCCCCGTCTTTCTAGATCGCGACCAAACCAAATATTCTTGGTAATATCAATTAATCAAATATATGAGGTTGAAACTCTGTTATGTTTCGTATTGTACGAAACCCTCCCTAAGTATGCGATAAGAGACGCGATGCTGACTCGCACTTGGCCAGTTTTATTTCATAAGATACGCAAAACTGTTCGTTGGAATGTGTCCAGACCGAAACCTGAGAGCAGTTACTAAAGTGTTTCGGGTAAGATCAGTGTGGTCAATCCAAGGATGTGCTGTTATCTGCGGCTGAATATTCTTGTACCATATTCCTTTCTCTTTTGACCTCTTATCGAAATATTCTTGCCAACTGATTCTACACTGAGTTTTAACCGACTTCAAAAAAAGGAGGAGGTTTCTCAATTCGACCGTATAATATATATTTATATATATATATATATATATATATATATATATATATACTTATCAGACCTCCATAAAATTACCATGGTATCACACTTGGGATATCTCCTTTCAAACAAAAAAAGAATAATCAAAATCGGTTCATAAACGACGAAGTTATCCGCGAACAAACATAAATATATATATATATATATCCGCGAACAAACATAAATATATATATATATATATATATATATATATATATATATATATTTATGTTTGTTCGCGGATAACTTCGTCGTTTATGAACCGATTTTGATTATTCTTTTTTTGTTTGAAAGGAGATATCCCAAGTGTGATACCATGGTAATTTTATGGAGGTCTGATAAGTATCTCCAGAGATATTGAGATAAACCTCTCAAAATTGGTACTGAAAATGAATAGCGCGGCATTGAAGTCGGTTCTTTTTTAGTTTTTAAACCATATTATTAAACGATAATATAAGTATTTAGTATCAACACAAACAGTCTCAGTAATAGAGTTTCTTTGGTTATGGAACCCGAAAAAGTACCTATTTCAGATTTTATCTATGCAAGACTCGACTAATTGCAACAAAATATCTGAAGCTACAGCGAGGGGTTGAGCCTAATTAGAATTTAATACCCGGAATTACTTTAGTTAATTTTGACCTATGTTGTAAAAGAGGAGTGAGGTTAAATTTATTTATCTTTAGTTCGTAGGGTTCGTTTTTTATATCGTTTAACTACTATCTCGCATGGTGGTAAGCGATGATGATGATGCTTGCGAAAAGTTTAAGAACGTTTACAAAACGAAAAAAACCGACTTCACATACCGCGATAGTGAAATGAAAATATCCACTAGTCATAATCATGTCATCACGGTATCAAATTTGTTTATGTTGTTTACTTCCATATCTCCGGAGATAATTATCATAATAAAAATCATAATAAAGTTTGAATTCAAATTTTATCGAGATATGAATAATAGGAGGCATAATCTCTCAAACAAACTCCTCCTTTATTGTGAAGTCGGTGAAAAATATTCTACGAAATTGACTTGCAAAGAGCCTTCTTTACACTTACGGTACCCTACACTAAGCATAGTCAGACATGCACTTAGCCCCTTTTTTAACTGATTTCAAAAAGGAGGAGGTTTTCAATACGACTGTATTTTTTTAATGTTTGTTACCTGAGTACTCCGTAAATTCTTAACCAATTTGAAAAATCTTTTTTTTGTCTGTGAGAGTATGCTTTCCGTTTGGCCCCATTGTAATTTCATCGAGATCTGATAAGTATCTCCAGATATATAGATATAAACACCTTAAATTTAGTACTGAAAATGACTAGTTCGGCATGTGAAGTCGGTTTTTTTCGTTTACTAAACGATCTTAAATTATTTCAGATATTTAATTAAGTCAATGTTATTAACGAGATTTCCTAAAATGCATTTTCCTCTAGCTTTGCAAAACTTTAAAATTTCCTCTTCCACACATCTAAAGAGCTTGGCTAAAAAGCTAATGCAATTTTTGGCCACGAAATGGCGTCTAAAAGCCTATCCAGACAGATTTAGATCTTCCATTTTAGCGCTTGTTTAGGTAGCATTAGGACGTTAGGACTTTAGAGAACGAGGTAATTTCTAAATTGATATTGCATGTTTTTAACCGACTTCACAAAAAAGAAGGACGTTCTCAATTCGTCGGAATCTTTTTTAGGGTTCCGAACCCAAAGGGTAAAACGGGACCCGAAAAATAAATAGTTTTTGTTATTTGATATTACAACACAGACAGATATACGGCGGACGGACTGCGGAGTCTTAGTTAGTTAATACTAGACTCCGCTGTCCTTTCGTCTGTCTGTCTGTCCGTCTGTCACCAGGCTGTATCTCATGAACCGTGGTAGTTAGATAGTTGAAATTTTCACAGATAATGTATTTCTGTTGCCGCTATAACAACAAATACTAAGAACAGAATAAAGTTAAAAATAAAAGAGGGTCCCCATAGAAGAATCGTGTTTTTTCAGGCGTTTTATGCTCGATCTTACAAACCGTAATAGATATAGAGACTTGAAATTTGCTCATAGTGTGTATTATTGTGGTTGCTATATCATCAAATAACAAAAACTTAAATAGATTAAAAATTTAAGTGGGTACCCATACAAAAAAAATATTTTTCGGCAAATTTTGTTTTATCGGAACCCTACGTGTGCGAGTGCGAGCACACTTGGCAAGTTTTTAATTTAAATTAATTATGTTCAGAGATTCTTCGAATACGTCTGAACTGATTTGGAAAATTATATCTTTGTTTAAAAGGGTGTAAGAAGTAGTAAGTAAGGTTTAAGGTACTTCACAGGATGTGGTAAAATGATCTTAAATTAGATAGATAGATAACACTTTATTTGCACACCACTTATAAAATAAACATTGAACATAAACAAATTAAAAAAAAAACGTAAGCTATGTAATGCAAAGGGCGGTCTAATCGCTTAAAGCGATTTCTTCCAGACAACCAAACAGAGAAAGATATTGCGAGACTGTAACGGACGGTGGTGTATCGATTTTGATATCTTAAATAACTTTTTTTATACATATATATATTATATCTACTTATAACACATACATACTAATTGTTCCGGACAACGACGTACACCGACAATATGAACGCACTATGTATAGTTAGTTATAAGTTGTATATAATAAAGATAAGTTTTAGCTTAGTACTCTAGGATAGGTAGGGTACTTTGCCATGTATAGAGTTCGCATTTCGTTATAGCTTCGTATAGATAGACATATAACTTGTATTTGTATCGCATTCGTAAACAGCCTTATTATGGATAGATTTTTTTAGATTCTTATTAGAACATAGGAATATAACTCGTATAAGGTTTGTAACAGTGTAATAGGTCTTATAGGACTACAGATAGGTCATTCGTACAACCTAAGTAGATAGGTAATAGATAAAAATAAAGCATGTTCGGCTTTAATAGATGTAACAGATAGTCAACCTAGACCAGGTTAGGTTTAGGAATAGGGTTGGTACTTGCAAATAGCATAGGTCTGGGAGAGCTCCGCACTCTCTGATGGTTAGCGCTCGACTAAACAGCATCTCGGGAGAGTATATCTCCGAAAAGTCGGCATCTCGTGCGTGCGCCCACACAAGGACACGCCCCGCGAGACAGAGTGCGGGCGCTCCCAGACTATCGACCTCTCGCTCTTTTGCAAGTACCAACAACAATATAAATAGAGCGTCGCTACCGTGCCAAATTGTTCAGTTCACCAACGGCGGCTCTAGAAGAAAGAAGAAAGGAAAACTAGGAAGAATAGTAAATAGTGATAGTGCCTAGTGAATAGCTCAGTAGCTATAAGAAGACTGAAGAAAGAATAAATTAACGTTTGAAGGCTTGAAGACGTGTTTAAACACGTCTTCAAGCTTGTCTTGGAGCTGGGATTTAAATCCCAGCTCCAAAGCTTCACAGTATAAGTGTGGGAATCCGAAGGCCTCTCGCGAAGAAATACAGTCCACTGCTCCACCGCTGTGCTTAGGGTTCCCCACACTAATAATACTTATATAAGCATAAATCATAATTATTATCCTATTTACACAATACATACACATAATTTAAAATACACAATGATCTAATTATTTAATTATCAGTTACACGACCAAAATATATAAAATACATAACAGATTCAGTACCTAGTTCTGAAGAGATATATAAAATTTTGTTAATCTTTCCTTAAACGCTTCGAGCATTTACCAAAGGAGATGTTAACGCAAGGCGTACCCCTCTGCTGGCCATATAGCCATTTTTGGCCATATGAGCGTGCGTAACTACGCTGTATTTTTAATACCGTGTGCGTGTTTCAAGCTAGTGTGCGGGATCGTTAAAGTGAGTGATTTGTGTGTGTGCAATGCGTGTTTACCTCGTCCCCCATAAGTATCGGCAGAAAATAATGTTCGCGGATTACAACGTTAACATCTCCATTGGTAAATGCTCGAAGCTTAAACGTAAGGGGATATACAGATTGCCTTATTTAGACTGGGTACAAGATTTTATTTTAGTTTCATCTCTCCCGGTGTCTGTAATCTGGTGTCGTCGTGTTGGGTCTCATTGGATTTGCCTTGACTCATTCTGGTTCTAGATTATATAAAAGTTCTTTTTGTAAAAAGTTTTTATTTTACACCAAACTGGGTAGCACTTGAATAATATCTCACCTGATGTTAAGTGATGATGCGATCGATGATGGAGCGTGCTTACCCAGAAGATACCTATTATCTCGCGATTTGAAGACCCCCATATTGTACTTAACCGGAAAGATAGACTCAGGCAGGGCATTCTATTCCCTGGAGGCTCGTATGATGAAAAAAAAATACATACAGATGAACATTGAACCTTTTCCTTTTTGGAAGTTGCTTAAAAATAGTTGGATGGCCCAGGCACAAAGAAATACTAAGTACAAATCTTCTTTCATTTATTCAAGCACAAGTCTTCCTTTTTTATCAACAATGCCGACACGTTGCATCCAACCTATGAACCCAGCGTTTTGTCTCATATCCGCTATTTTACCGCCGACACATTCCGCTAGAGGGCGCTTGTGCCAAGCTGAAAATAAAAAAATTTTTTTTTAGGTTCAATATGGCTCCACACGATTAGTGTATTCAGCCAGTGTCAAGTATTGAAATTCTTCAAGTTTTTATTAATTTTAGTCAAAGAGATGGGTCAAAGTCACATTCCAGGTCAGTTTTCAAGTAAAAGTCTAGTCTAAGTCATACCTTCAGTAAAGATGTGGTGTTTACTGAAGATTTTGAGTGTAATTTTGGTGAGAACGCAATTATAGCATGTTTTTCAACATTGTGCTGTTTCCCTACACTCGCACACATTCACCGGCACTTAATGGTTAATAACTCACATTTATTACACATTAACTCGCGGAAGAACACAAGTTTTTGTGTATTTTTGTGTATATATATTATATGTATCGGAGATTCATCGTATTATTGTTATTATACTTTGTGGATATTTAATGTTTTACAATTGTATTTTCTCTTTAGATTAATTAAAGTTAAGATGTTATTCTTGCACTCTATCTTTATACTTTTAACATAGTTCGTAATATTAAGCGGTTGTCTGGAAGAGATCGCTATTTAGCGATAAGACCGCCGTTTGTCTTTTGTATTATTCTTTGTATCATGTTTCGTGTTTTTGTGTGCAATAAAGTGTTATTCACATTCATTCATTCATTCATTCATTCATTCAAGTTTTAGGAAAAAATACAATGAGATCACACTCACTGTTCCACGTTCCCGCCAAAAAAATATAAATCTTAATATCAAGTGAGATAGAGGTCAAGTCCTTGTCAGTCAGACATAAATCATTAAGAGGGAACGCGGGATGCACTTTTCCATACAAATGTATTCCCCTGTTTCCTCCCTGGAAAATGCTTCTAGAAAAAAAATTGTTTTAACAAAATATCTAGGTCTGTTACGAGCCTATCATTTTATTTTTTGACCAATTGCAAATAGAAATGTGACCCTTCAAAAATCTTAAAGAGGAGATTAGAATGCTTATATTTCTTTTTGCAATTGGTAAGTAAAATAATTTAAGATCGTTGAAAAAACTAAAAGAACTGATTTCAAACGTCGCGCTGGGTAAAGTAGCTAGTAACTATTATATAATCTGTGCCAGTAGTTAGTATATCGTCAAGGTATGTAAATGTTTCGTATTACAAATGTTGATATATTAATCACGGCTAAACCGATTTCATAAAACTTTAAATGGAACCATTTGGAAAGGGGTACCCATTCCATTTTTTTTTAAACAAAAAAATAATTTTTCAAATCGGTTCAGGCATCTTCGAGAAATCGGTGAACATTCATAAAAAAAAGGTTCCGACGAATTGAGAACCTCGTTCTTTTTGTGAAGTCGGTTAAAAAAGCAAATGACAGGACGTAGCTACAGCAGAGCTTGATTTTTTGTCGAAACATATTTTGCTCTAGAAGCATTTTCTAGGGAGGAAACGGGGGAATACATTTGTATGGAAAAGTGCACCTGCGTTCCCTCTTAAGATAGTTTTAAACTAAAACAACCGACTTCCATGCTACGCGAGTCAGTTTCAGTAGCAAGTTTGAGACGATTATTGTCATATCTCTGAAGATACTTATCAGATTTTGATGGAATTGAAATAGCAACACCTTGGAGTTAAACCCTATACGTAAAAAATAATTATTCAAATCGGTTCACAATTGACGGAGTAATCGGGTAACATACATACAAAAAAAAACTATTCATTTTTTTTTATGATATACGGTAACAGGACAAGCACGACGCTCGCCTGATGGTCAGCGATGACGTCTGCCTATTACAGATACAGTGGCATGCAAAATTCTGGACTGCCAGAATTTTGCATGTCACTGCACTGCGCCTGTTACTTTGACACATAAAGACGTCGAGTCTCACATGCCCTGTAATTTCACTGGACACCTTGCCATTTCAACCGAAAAACATTCCTATTTTACGGCTGAAAATAAATTGGCAAAGTGGTGGTACCGTCCCAGGCGGACTAGCAGAAGTCCTACCACTACAATTATATTATACTACTCATTTTCGGAATTCCTTTGAAAAATAGAAGGTTTAGGTTACCAGTAGTCAAATAAAATGGCAAAAAGATTGCACTTCATTTTTATATCATGTAGGCTAGCGTTTGATCACTACCTCATCTGTTGGTAAGTGATGATGCGGTCGAAGATGCTAGCACGCTAGGTCTAGTATAAGAACTGTCTCTCAAGGATCTGCTGCCGGAACATATTAGATGCTTGGCGACAGATTTTCTAACATCAGGGTAGTAGCTGGCCAGGCGGAAACTAGGCAGTGTCCTACTGCCATGCGGGGGTTCGGGGTTCCTTAACGATATTTTTCCTTACCAACGCCAAAGAAACAAGAGTTATAATCAAGGGCGCAGTGGTTTATAAAAACTCTTCTGTTCCCTGAGGGTGTGGCGGCGCACTCGGGGGCGTAGTGTTCTGGACATGATGTGGGGCAACTATGGTCGCAGAATTTTCCGTCCGTATTCATTGCCATCGATCTGGGAAGAAAATATTTGTTATTGTCAGAGACGATATTCAATTGTAGGGAATATGCATGTAGTATAAATTTACTTGAAATCATTTATTTTCTAATAATTATTGTTCTGGTGTTGTTTGTTAAACATTTTTTTATAAATAAAATAATCTTAAATGTGTTATAATATTAAATGAAAAATGCAAAAAAAGCGTGGGAAATTTTAATTTGCAAAACACATCACCACTTGTCAATTAGAAAGTAACGTCACAGGGCACCACACGGTCTCCACAGAATAAATATTTTTTATAGAAATACTATGCACTGTTGTACGAATACTTACTATTTCTAATAAAAAGATTTAATCTGTGGAGACCGTGTGGTGCACTGTGACGTCACAAACGCGCGCGAAAATTTGGCAGCGTTTTAGATACCTTATATTTTTCAACGTTAAAACTATTTTTTTAGCTTAATTTGAACACTTTCAGTATTATTTCATTTTTTTACTGTGTTAAATGGATGTAATCAGTGAATTAAAAATATTTAAAAAAAACATGCATATTCTCTATTATAGTAATATAATAGGTCTTCAAATTGCGAATGAAAAGGTCACGCTTCATCATCGATCGCATCATCACTTAACATCAGGTGAGATTGTGGTCAAGTGCTACCAAGTTTCGTGTAAAAAAAATAAAAATTAAAACAACCGATTTCCATGCCGAGCGAGTCAGTTTCAGTAGCAAGTTTGAGACGTTAATCATCATATCTCAGGAGATACTAATCAGATCTCGATGAAATTACAATGGGACACCTTGGAAATGTACCCTATCAAATACAAGAAATATTCATTCGAATAGGTTTACAATTGACGGAGTAATATATTATACAAACATAGAAGATACATTCATTAGAATAAAATCTTGGTTAGAAATACACAATCTGGAAATTAACAATAAAAAAACTAACCTAATACAAATCTCGTCGGATTTGAAAACTGTAATGAATTCTTCCGAATGATTAACTTACGTAATAAGTAGTCATAGATGGCGCCACCAATGCATAATTGGGTTAACAAAATGCAATCCACTAATTTCGTTGTATCGATGTATCGAACCGTGGCTTAATTGGCAGAGCACCTGGACGTGTAATCCGGGGGGTGCGGGTTCGAGTCCCGTCGGTACAATGAAATTTTGGATTGTGTTTAATAATTTACAAAAATATAAAGTGTGAGACACTTCAAAGAAACATAATATTTAACTTAATACAGTTCATGCCACACCAAAAACACCCTTTGGATCTTGCCGCGATTACTAATAGCCTCCACATAGAAGAAACAAAACAATGCACCCTCCTCCACCCTCCTCAAGGCATCAAACTTGACTCTCATCTCAATTGGAAAGAACATACAGCCCAAATAAAAACCAAGTTATCACAATTTATATATGCATTAGCAATTTTAATAATATCGTTTAAAAACTAAAAAACAACCGATTTCAATGCCGCGCTATTCATTTTCAGTACCAATTTTGAGATGTTTATCTCAATATCTCTGGAGATACTTATCATTCCTCGATAAAATTACCATGGTACTACACTTGGGATATCTGCTTTCGAACAAAAAAAGAATAATCGAAATCGGTTCATAAACGACGAAGTTATCCGCGAACAAATATAAAAAAAAAAAAAAAAAATACGGTCGAATTCAGAAACCTCCTCCTTTTTTTGAAGTCGGTTAAAAATAAACAGTAACTTAGAAACGTCTAAGATAGCATACTATGCATACGCGCACGCTTGGTTCAAGTACAGGATAGTTCTTTGGGGAAATAGTACGGACGCAGACTAACTATTTATAATGCAGAAAAAATGTATTCGAATAATGGTAAACATCCCCCAACGCAGTAGCTGTAAGCCGCACTTCATACAACAACAGCTATTGACCCTACCGTGACTATATATCCTGGAAGCAGCAATGTTTGTTAAAAAA
Organism: Cabera pusaria; assembly: GCA_954871355.1. Taxonomy (NCBI): domain Eukaryota; kingdom Metazoa; phylum Arthropoda; class Insecta; order Lepidoptera; family Geometridae; genus Cabera; species Cabera pusaria. The sequence goes on along the minus strand of OX940912.1, from coordinate 3,021,756 downwards.
TACCCCTACTTATTCGAACAAAATAAAAATCCCCGTAAACCGTATACTTTAATAAATAAGAAGAGAAATATTTAGAAGAGGTCCTCAATATATGTCTATAAAAATCTACACTAAAATTCCCTATAGTATAAGATAAGAATCAAAAGAAGTGGTGTTTAAAAATAAATTCCGTCAGTTTCTTTTAGTTAAATGTTATTATACAATTAGTGAATACCTTGAAGATAAAATATAAAATAACTGTTTCCCGCCTTAATAACAATATATAAACTGCCATAGATTTAGTTAAGATTATGTTGAGATTTATAAAATAGTTCCTATTACATTAAGCACATAGCGTGATTCTTATAATGTTAGGTATATTTTGTATATATATTAAATATTATGTTGCTACACCCTAAACAGTACAGGGTACATGTCATTAGTAATTAAGTAGATTAGCGCTAAGCTAAGTTATTATTGATGTATATTGTGTGCAATAAATAATACTGATTACTTAATAATCATGTAACATACACAATAAGAAATAATATCGTTTAAAAACTAAAAAACAACCGACTTCAATGCCGCGCTATTCATTTTCAGTACCAATTTTGAGATGTTTATCTCAATATCTCTGGAGATACTTATCATACCTCGATAAAATTACCATGGTACCACACTTGGGATATCTCCTTTCGAACAAAAAAAGAATAATCGAAATCGGTTCATAAACGACGAAGTTATCCGCGAACAAACATAAAAAATATATATATATATATATATATATATATATATATATATATACATACGGTCAACTTGAGAAACCTCCTCCTTTTTTTGAAGTCGGTTAAAAAATAACACATCCAGACGAATTGAGAACGTCCTTCTTTTCGGGAAGTCGGTTGAAAAAAATGAAATATACATACGAATTGAGAACTCTTCCTTTTTGGGAATCGGTCGAAAATATAGTTAGAGCTAGATGTGCCCCGCGGCTTTGCCCGCGTTAATAACTTCTTTAATTAACCGACTTCAAAAAAAGGAGGAGGTTTCTCAATGCGACCGTATATATATATATATATATATATTTTTAAATGTTTGTTCGCGGATAACTTCGTCGTTAATTAACCGATTTTGATTATTCTCTTTTGTTCGAAAGGAGATATCCCAAGTGTGGTACCATGGTAATTTTATCGAGGTCTGATAAGTATCTCCAGAGATATTGAGATAAACATCTCAAAATTGGTACTGAAATGAATAGCGCGGCATTGAAGTCGGGTCTTTTTTAGTTTTTAAACGATATTATTTATTTAAAACTTTTCTGACCTCCGTGACGAGATGCTTCTCCTGGTATTATCGACTTGCACCGGCTTCAGTTTGGGCTCTGGTCTGAAGGAAAATGGTCGGTCCTTTGTATGATGGACGAGATTGTTGCAGTTGTCCAAAGGCACTTCTTTATATCCTGCAAAATTGTATTGAAATAATTAAGATAGTTAGAAAACTAAAACAACCGACTTCCATGCCGCGCGAGTCAGTTTCAGTAGCAAGGTTGAGACATTTACCGTCATATATCTGGAGATGATTATTAATCAGATCTCGATAAAATTACATGGAGATGAACCCAAAGAGCGTTTGTGCACAGCAACGGCACCGGGACGTCACCGGCACCGAGATTTTTTCGGGCCGGTTTGAAAATGATGTGCCGGCAATCGTTTGTCCACTGCCACCGATTCCGGTGGTTCTGTTTCTTCTAGCTGTCATGCGTGGCAGATGCGTTTCCATAGAAATAAAACAAACAACCTCAGATAAAAAAACAATAACCTATCGAACGGCGCTGGGCGCCGGCAGTGTGTGGACAAGATCAAACGTGTTTTGTATTGCGAGCCAATGCCGGCACATCGGCCCGTCAAAATCTCTGGCCGATTTCTAGCGGTCGCGCCGATCTACTCGAAATATCGGCGGCCGGGATGACGTCGCCCGGTGCCGGTCATGCTGTGGACAAGCTGCCATGCATACACACACACAAATATGTACCGCTACTTCGGCGCCGGAATTTTTTTGCCGGTGACGTCCCGGTGCCGTTGCTGTGGACAAACGCTGTTACACACTTTATATTTTTATATTTCTGGTCCTGGCCGCATTTCACTACCTATTACGACGGTATTATGCAGCTGATAGACGTTATTGTGTTTTATTATTTTACAATTTTTTGGATAAAAATTGTCTGAAGTGCTGAAACATACATTGGGGTGCACGTAATAGTACGGTTGGCAACCCTACATTAATCAGGGGATTTAAACATTTGTTTAAAGTGTGACGTTCGACGTCTAAGAAAGCTGAATGGCTCATTACTTTTGTTTTTTTTTTAAAATTCAAACAAACAGTTATGTTTTTTGTTATTTTACTTCGAGCATTTACCAATGGAGATGTTAACGTTGTAATCCGCAAATATTTTTTTCTGCCGATACTTACGGGGGACGAGGTAAACACGCATTGCACACACACAAATAACTCACTTTAACGATCCCGCACACTAGCTTGAAACACGCACACAGTATTAAAAATACAGCGTAGTTACGCACGCTCATATGGCCAAAAATAGCCTATGGCCAGCAGAGGGGTACGCCTTGCGGTAACATCTCCATTAGTAAATGCTCGAAGTTATTTTGTGATATATTTTTTTTTTTATAGGCTACTATGCGTGCTATGCTATGCGTTTGACCACTATTTCACCTGTTGGTAAGTGATGATTCGGTCGTAGATGGTAAGCACAATATATGATCTATTTAATGTTATTTGACGTGTGTAAGTGCAGATTTTTAATTTGCCCGTATACTGAATAAATGCTTTGACTTTTTCGACTTTTCTGAACCGATACTCGTGAATTGTGAGCAGGTTATTTTTGTAGGGGAGTGAAAGGGAAGTTACTTAGTAAATATTATATAATCTGTGTCCTGGCGCTCTAACAAAGTAATCCACAGTACGATCCTACAATAGTACCTAATAGATTATATTTTTAACCGCCTTAAAAAAAGAGGAGGTTTCTTAATTATATCGTAAACCTATATGTACATATATTTTTCATCCGACTTTCAAAAAGAAAGAGGTTCTCAATTCGTCTGTATGTGTTTTTTTCTTATTTTTTTTGTGTGTATGTTACGCGATTTCTCCATCAATTGTGAACCGATTCGAATTATTATTTTTGTAATCGGTAAAGTACGTTTCCGAGGTGGCCCCATTGTAATTTTATCGAGATCTGATAAGTATCTCCAGAAATATGGAGATAGAAACCTCAAAATTGGTACTGAAAATTAATAGTGCGACATTGAAGTCGGTTCTTTTTAATTTTTTAAATGATCTTATGTACGGTTTTAACTGAGATCGTTCACCCATATCACCTCAATTTTGAAAAAATCCAGAAACTGAATCAAAAATTAAAAGTTCCGTATAATTTTTGTAAATTGTTAAACACAATCCAAAATTTCATCATACCGACGGGACTCGAACCCGCACCCCCCCCCCCCCTCCCCCGGATTACACGTCCAGGTGCTCTGCCAATTAAGCCACGGTTCGATCCATCGATTCGACGAAATTAGAGGATTGCATTTGTTAACCCAATTATGCATTGGTGGCGCCAATCCTATAATTTGGTCGTATCGATGGATCGAACCGTGGCAATTTACAAAAATTATATGGAACTTTTAATTTTTGATAAAGTGTGTGACACTTCAAAGAAACATAATATTCCATATAATTATCGAACCTGCTCACAAAACTTCACTACAAACAAATCCGGGCATACGTATGCATTATTGACCAAGCTGAAACAAAAATCTTTGCTTCACGACATACATAAAATACATACATACATAAAATCACGCTATTTTTTCCCGTTGGAGTAGGCAGAGACTACTTTTTTCCACATGCTACGATCCTGACATACGTATATAACTTTTTCCACTTTCACAAGCGTCTTCATGCTCGCTTATTGGCACTTTTAACTTACCCTTTCCTTAAATCGTCTCCGAACTGGTCGTGATACGTTCGCCTAGGTTGGCCTTTACCGGCTGGCCCATTCACACTCGTCTCATAAATCTATTTAGTCAATCTTTCTTCACCTATCCTCTCTAGATTATTCGATTAATATTATTGATATTTTATTATCAATCAACTAGAAGTGCCGCCCCGTGGCTTGGCCCGCGTTAAAACTCTGTTTACTGTTATCGCGTGACCAAAACCCGAAAAACTCAAATTTTCACACTTTGTTACCCCACTACAACCCTCTCAGGGGTTGAATTTCGAAAAAGCCTGAATTATTTATTTACTGGAGCACTTTGTGTGAAGTTTCGAATACAAAATACTATCTAATCTGGTTGAACCCCCATTTTATCCCCTTAAGGGGTGAATTTTAGAAAAAGGGAACTAACGTGGTAATAACTATCTGCATGCCAAATTTCAAGCGCAATCCGAAACAATATTGATGTTCATTGTTCAGACTTTAGTTACTCCATTTCATCCTCTTAGGGGTGGAAATTCGCAAAAGCCTGAAACACGTATTAAGTTATTTATTTAGAGAAGTACTTGTGTGAAATTTCGAATAAAAGACTATCAAACTTTTGACCCCCCGCTTCATCCCCTAAAAGAGTGAATTTTGAAAAATCCTTTCTTAGAGGATACCTACGTCATAATAACTATCTGCATTCTTAATTTCAAAACAATCCGACACTATATTGATTTTCACACTTTGCCCTCTCAGAAGTTGAATTTTGAAAAAGCCTGAAACACGTATTAACTTATTTATTTACTGGAGTACTTGTATGAATTTTAGAATAAAAGAGACTATCTAATCTTGTTTCTCCATACAAACTTTGAACCCCCATTTCATCCCCTAAAGGGAAGAATTTAAAAAAATCCTTTCTCAGTACACCTTTGCGCACTAAAATAAATATACCCTCCAAATTTCAAGTCTCTAGGACCAGCCGTTTAGGCTGTGCGTTGTCTGTCAGTCTATCAGTCAGTCAGTCAGTCAGGACAAAGATTCTTATAGTATTAGATTAACTTACTATTAATAGCCATCCTGAAGTTGCAATTAACTTTTCTAAAATAACAGTCGTTTAAGAACAATCTGAATCTCCATTGGTTATTTTCTACCTTGCCACCACAGACTGACTCGATGTCATTATTACAGGATAAGTTTGTACAGTCAAGTTTTTTAGGTTTTTTTGTGGGCTTGGTATTCATTTGGTCTGGGTATATAGACTCGTCGTAATATGCGTATTTTCGAGATTTGGTAGTTGTGGCCTCGTCAGCATTCTCTATGTTTTTGCCCATTACAAATATTATGTCGGTGTTTGCTGTTTCTGCAAAGAAAAAGTATTGGGTTAAGGTGTGTTAAACATAATGGGTAGAAACGTTATGTCATATGAAGGGCCCAATGGTGTAATGGTCGGCTTTAGGTTAAACGCCAGAGGTATCGGAGTGCAATACCCCCCGTGCGGTGTGCACCAATAGATTTTTCTATAGAAAAATGTATGTGCGGTTTTCACGGTGGCCCTCCGGTGAAGGAAAACATTGTTAAGATTCCCCTATCCTCCGCATAGTGGTAGGTCACTATCTAGTGTCCGTCTGACCAGCTACCACCCTCAAGTTAGAAAATCTGTCGCAAAACATCTAACGTGTTCCGGCAGCTATCCTTGAGAGCCAGTTCTCATTCTAGGCCTAGCGTGCTACCATCCACGCATCATCACTTACCACAACAGGTGATATTGTGATCAAACCCTAGCCTATATTATAAACGCTAAATTGTAAAAGAAAATAATAATTTAATTTAATTTAGTTTCTATTATTTTATGTTATATTATAGCAGTCATTGTAATACAAATTATGAGCAAATTTCAAATCTAACATCGAGCTAAAAACGTCTGGAAAACACGTTTCTTGTATGAGTTTAATTTTCAACTTTTAGAATTTTTAGAAGGTACAACCCATTGACTGGCGGACGGACGTACGGACGGACAGCAAAGTGGCAGTAATTGGATTGCGTTGGTAACCTTTCGGAAGGAACCCTAAAAACTTCTATGTATAAAACACATGTAATTTGTAAATGTGGTACTTTTGGTACTAGTAAACATATTGAAGTACAACTTTTCTAGGCGCAGTCGGGTAAAATTTGACGGATGTGACGTAGCGTCACGGTTCGAAGGCAGCGGAAGTGACGTAAGCGTCATGTCAGGTATCTTCTAGGCAAGCGTGAAACGCACCCTCTTTTTTGAGTTTACCACTCCTTAAGAAACGACTTTCATGTTTAGCCTGTGACATGAAATTTTATGAGTTAAGTAAAATCGAGCGATAATTAAAAGTGAGGCGTAACGTTTCTTTGCGCATCTTTTACTTAGATATTATGTATGTGTGTATATACAAAGAATACTGGACTTTACTCCTTAAAAAACGATTTTCATATTTAGCCCTCTTGACCTTGACCTTGACATTGACCTAGATAACAATAATTATTAAGATAAAAACACAAGTCGTGCGTCTGAGCTGACAGACACATACTATTTTTTACCGACTTTACAAAAGGGGAGGAGGTTCTCAATTCAACAGTATTTTTTTTAAATGTTAGTTATCCTCTGGTTTGTTATCTCCGGCAAATCTTAACCGATTTGAAAATGTCTTGTTCTTATTTTGTTTGAGAGATTATGCTTTCCTTTTGGTCACATTCAAATTTTATCGAGTTCTGATAATCATCTCCAGAGATAAGGAGATAAACAATATAATTAAATTTGTATACCTTGACGACATGATACTGGCTACTGGCTTCTTTGACTATCACAGCATGTGAAGTCGGTTTTTTCGTGTACGACCACAAATTATTTCATATTATTACTAGAAGTGCCCCGCGGCTTCGCCCGCGTTATAAAGTTTCTTTTGTAAAAACCTTTTTATCATAAAAGACATCAAAAAAGAATAAGCCAAATCGGTTCATCCGTTTTCAAGTTATCACGTGACTAAGGAAAAAAGGGATTCATACTATGAATAAAATATTCATATTTATAAAACCCGAAAAACCATATTGATTTTCAGACCTTTTTACCTACCCCATTTTGAAAAATCTACCCCTTTTTACCTACCCCTGCTACACGAATTTTATATATTGCTACACGTATTTTATATTTATTTTCAGAAGTTCTGAAGTAAAGTTTCGAATAAAACAGACTATCTCATCTTGTTTTGCTATACAAACTTTGAATCCCCGTTCCGTCTCTTTAAGAGGTGAATAGGGAATATGCATGATTTTTTTTAAAAATATGTTTATTTCACTGAATACATCCATTTAACACAGTAAATAAATTAAATAATACTGAAAGTGTTCAAATTAAGCTACAAAATATAGTTTTAGCATTGAAAAAATATGAGGTATCTAAAACGCTGCCAAATTTTCGCGCGCCTTTGTGACGTCACAGTGCACAAAACAGTCTCCACAGATTAAATATTTTTAATAGAAATACTACGTATACGTACTACAGTGCATACTATTTCTATGAAAAATATTTAATCTGTGGAGACCGTGTTGTACACTGTGACGTCACTTTCTAATTGACAAGTGGTGATGTGTTTGGCAAATTTAAATTTCCCACGCTTTTTTTGCATTTTTTATATAATATTTTAACACATGTAAGAGTATTTTATTTACAAAAAAATGTTTAACATACAACAATAATGATTCGAAAATAAATGATTTCAAGTAAATTTATACCACATGCATATTCCCTATCAGGAAAATCCTTTCTTATCGGACACCTACGTCATAATAACTATCTGCATTCTAGATTTCAGCGCAATCCGAAACAATATTGATTTTTAGACTTTGTTACCCCACTTTACCCTCTTTGGAGTGGCATTTTGAAATAACCTGAAACTCGTATTTAATTATTTATTTACTGAAGTACTTGTGTGAAGTTTCGAATAGAAAAAACTATCTAATCTTGTTTCTCCATACAAACTTTGAACTCCCGTTACATCCCCTTAAGGGATGAATTAAAAAAAATAATTTCTTAGAGGGAACTTATGTCGTAATAACTATCTGCATGCCAAATTTCAGCGCAATCCGAAACAATATTGATTTTCAGACTTTGTTTCCCTATTTCACCCTCTTAGGGGTGGCATTTTGATAAAGCCTGCCACACGTATTTACTTATTTTTTACTGAAGCCATTTTTTAAATTTTTTTTTAATATATTTCATAGGCTAGCGTTTGACCAGTTTGATTTCACGTGTTGGTAAGTGATTATGCGGTCGAAGATGGTAGCACGCTAGGCCTATAATGGGAACTGGCTCTCAAGGATAGCTGCCGGAACACATTAGATGTTTGATGACAGATTTTTCTAACTTGAGGGTGGTAGCTAGCCAGGTGGACACTAGATAGTGTCCTACCACCATGCGGGGGTTGTTGGTTTCTTAACGATGTTTTTCCTTCACCGGAGGGCCACTGTGAGAAGCGCACATACATTTTTCGATAGAAAAATCCATTGGTGCACGGCGGTTTGAACTCGGTACCACGGCATCAAAGCCAACCGTTCTCCCGATTACGCCACCGGGCCCTCAAAGTCCTTTTGTGTGAAGTTTCAAATAGAAAAGACTATCTTATCTTGTTTCTCAAATCTTCAATACAAACTTTGAACCCCCATTTCATCCCTTAAAAGGGTGAACTTTGAGAAATTCAAGTCTCTAGTCCAAATTTCAAGTCTCTACGACCAGCGGTTTAGGCTGTGCGTTGTCAGTCAGTCAGTCAGCCAGGCAGTATGTCAAGACAAAGATTCTTATTGTATTAGAAGATTATACTTGTACCGACTTACCTGTAGTTAGCTTAATATTCCTCGCTGCCAGAACATCACCGACAGTCTTCTGTCCTGCGACTATGTCGTTCAGATTGTAGTTATTATGCTCAAGGTAATCTACGTTCCTCTCCACTTCTCTCTCATTTGGTACAAATACAACGTCCTCTTGTGGTGACTGAAAGTAAGTTAATTTATAATTTAAAAACTGGAGTACCGTACCCATGACAAAAAGAATAATTTAAAAAAGTGAAATAATCCAGTAACAAATATTAAAAAATAAACTGGCCAAGTGCAAGTCGGACTCGCACTCGTAGGGTTCCGTACCACACTACAACATTTTATAAGATCGAGCAAAAAATAATAATTCATAAACATTTTATTTCTTATAACGCCACCTAACGTCTAACAAAGGCCACGGTCACGGCCACGGCCAGTCTAATAACGCCATCTATGGGACGTTTACCTAACTAAGCGTTCATAGATGGCGTAAAATGCCGAAAAAAGCACGTTTCTTGTATGGGGACCCTCTATTATTTTTAACTTTATTCTGTTTTTAGTATTTGTTGTTATAGCGGCAACAGAAACACATCATCTGTGAAAATTTCAACTGTCTAACTATCACGGTTCATGAGATACAGCCTGGTGACAGACGGACAGACAGACTGACAGCGGAGTCTTAGTAATAGGGTCCCGTTTTACCCTTTGGGTACGGAACCCTAAAAAGAAACATTAGGACGAATTGAGAACCTCCTCCTTTTTGAAGGCTGGATGGCTCATTACTTTGTTTTTTTTTTATTCAAAGCAATCATTTTTTTTTAATTTTGATTCTTTGATGACTTTGTATTTATTTTATATTTATTTTTTATTTTTTAATTTGCGCATATTATGCTGAATAACTCTGTCGTCGTCTCGTCTCACATCTGTCGTAGAACCGATAACCGTTGGGGTAGACGTGTTCTAGAGTGGAGACCACGGCTCGGTAAACGTAGTGTAGGACGCCCTCCAGCTAGGTGGAGCGATGATATACGCAAGCTGGCTGCCAGCGGTTGGAAACAGAGAGCTGAAGATCGAGCTCAGTGGCGTACCATAGTTGAGGCCTATGTCCAGCAGTGGACGGAGATAGGCTGATGATGATGATGCTGAATAAATACTTTAAGTTCTGAGTTTTGGAAGTTCGTAAAAAAGGTTTAACTTACGTTTTCCACCGCATCTTCCATATATTCAACGTCACTACTTTCCTTTCTAGGTACTTCCCTTTCTGGAGTACTATAATAGTATTTAGCCGTACTTATGAATGTACTTTCAGTACTTCTCTCAGTCACTATCAATACGGGTAAATCCGCGGCTTCTGCATGCGCCGAGTATTTTACAATCACATCTGAGCTAGGATTACTTGTGTCGTTCTTAGTTTGAGTACCTTTCGTTGTCATTATGAGTACTGGTATTAGAAGTAACGGACCTGGTACAAATACTTTATACCACATTCTGTAAAGTAGGTTTTCTGGAAATATTGTTTGATTACGTTCAGTTATTGAGAAGAATCTTTGTTTTTTTTTATGTTTGATAGGTTAGCGTTTAACCACCATCTCGCTTAGTGGTAAGCGATAGTATGGTCGAAGATGGTGATCACGCTAGGCTTAGAGAATGGTCTCACTCTCAAAGACTGTGTTCTGCTGTAATACCGTAAGGTTATGGCGGCAGATTTTTTCCTTGATGGTGGTAAGCTACTTTTTGGTAGCAAGTCTGGCAGAACATCAATATAATGCTCCTACCACCTACGAGAGAAAAAATATTAAATAATGTATGTAGGTTGTTTTATTTTAAATTAGGCGCAAGTAGGTGGTTATTGGGTGTTCTACTCCAGCCACATCTGTTGATTAAACGATATACCCAACTGCGTTCGCTCCGCTTGCTGCGCTCACTTGTTGCAGTTGGGTATATCGTTTAATCAACAGATGTAGCTGGAGTAGAACACCCAATAACTAAAAATTGATTATCTCTCACCACTTGTGTTTTAGAACTCAAAGCCTCCGGTGTAATAATTTTGATCGACGTGTTTTAGAACTCTCAATGACCCCGGAGTAATAGTTTTGATCAACTGTGTTCGTAACACATACGGTTGGATAAAACATGGTAAGTATCATCCTGAGAGTCCAAGGCAGGATTATCTCTCGCCGTTTGCGATGTCTAAACACAATCGGTTAAGTGATCCATGGTAAGTTTCACTCTGGGAGCCCAAGGTCGGATTATCTCCACCGATTGCGATTCCTAACCTACCTGTGTTTTGAGCATATCGTATAGTCAGATAAACCTGTTCTACTACTTCTACTAAAGCCGTAATGACTTTTTGTTGGAATACTTACGATAAATTATCGCGCCCTAACCTACCTGTGTTTTGAGCATATCGTATAGTCAGATAAACCAAAAAATATTACAAAATTAAAATCTGCTACCCCTAAAGCACCAACTTTTATATTTTCTGTGCTTTAAAGAAATGTGTGTATATACGTTAATAAAAATTCAAGCGTAGTCACTCACCATTTTCATCTAAAGGATTTTAATTTATTAAATTCATGAAGATCTCATTGTCCCTGCTGCTTGTCGTTCCTGTAAAATATAAATTGGTACACATTAGTTTAAAACTAAGAATACACAAATTAATTTAAAAAAATCTTTACTCAGAATAAATCAAATTAAACTTGGAAATAACTAAACATTAAATCAGTGTGTAGTTAATATAAACAGCAATCGAAAAATAATCATTTTTATGTAATTTTTTAATATTATTTTCTTTACATAACATTTACATAACATGTTCAAAATAATTAGGATCGTTTAAAAAACCGACTTCAAATGCTACTGTATTCAATTTGAGTAGCAAGTTTGCAGTTATTATCGCCATATCTCTGGAGATACTTGATAAATTTACAATGAGACCACTACAAAAGTATAATCTTTGAAATAAATATATAATTAAAAAAATCGGACCACAATTGACAGAGAAAAATAAATAAAAAAAAATTTACAGTGAAACATAGAACATCCTCCTTTTTTTAAAGTCGGTTAATAGGGCTTTTTGTCGTATGAAGACCTATTTTATTTTTTCGATTTCTAGTTATTGAGAAAATCTTTATTATATAATACGACAGAAACTTGGTTTTTAATTTTATTTTCGAATCAACCAAAAAAGAGTACGTTGCAAAATATTATACAATAAAAGCTAGGTACTTACTTGTTATTTCCAAATAGTTACAGAACTACACTCACCGATACACTCACCGACACCACAGCCGACACCGTACACTTATATAATGAATGATTTTGTTCACACGCTAGATAGTAGGTACAAACGTATCAAGGTAAAATGGATTGAATAACAATTATGTACATCGTAAGCATTTCTTTTAAGGGTTCGCATACACGTTCGTTTTTAACTCTGCGATTGAACTGTTCTGTAGGTACAGATAAATTTTTATACCATTAAGTTTGCACTGTACAGTTAATTAAATGCTATTTTAACCGACACCTAACCGAGGAGTAGGTTCTGAATTCGTCGGAATCTTTTTTTTATGTATGCTTCTCGATTACTCAAAGATGGCTGTACCGATTTAGAATATTTTTTATATTTGTTTGAAAGGACATACTTTCCAAGTAATTTCATTTAAATTTCATCGAGATCTCATGACTATCTCAAGAGATATGGAGACAAACACATCAAACTTGGCACATGACTAGCGCGACATTTGAAGTTGGTTCTTTTGGTTTATTAACGATTTTAAATTATAATTATTACCATTCAGTTAAACTATCATTCATATGTATAGTCACACTATTTAGTGAAAACGAGCAGTTTAAACTCAAGGTGTGTAGCGGCCTTAGGACAAATTACTTTTTAACCGACTTAACAAAACGAGGACTTAACAGATAGCGTTTGTACGAATTACTTTTTTGTTTATTATATCATAGCTCAATCATTTATGAACTGATTTGTTTTTTTTTTTTTTTTTACTGACTTCACAAAAAGGAGGATGTACTCAATTTGTCTGTATAATTTAATTTTTTTGTCACTTCAGAACCTCATCATTTATTAACTGTGTGTGGATTTGGAGAATGTTTTTTTTTTATTTTTTTACCGACTTCAAAAAAAGGAGGAGGTTTCTCATTTCTACCGATATTTTTTATGTTTGTTCGCGGATAACTTCGTCGTTTATGAACCGATTTTGATTATTCTTTTTTTGTTCGAAAGGAGATATTCCAAGTGTAGTAGTACCATGATAATTTTATCGAGGTCTGATGAGTACCTCCAGAGATATTGAGATAAACATCTCAAAATTGGTACTGAAAATGAATAGCGCGGCATTGAAGTCGGTTCGTTTTTAGTTTTTAAACGATATTATTATTAATAGAATATGTTTACAGTGTAGTTCCATTTTAATTTTAACGAGATCCGATAAGAATCTCCAGAGATATGGAGATAGATACCTCAAACTTAGTACTGAAAATGACTTGCGCTGCATGTGAAGTCGGTTTTTTTGTTTTGCGAACGAACTTAAATTATGTAAGAAAGTAAATAGTAATACTTCCCGTGTGGTGTATTGTACAGTTCAAATAATTAGATACCGTCTTATTATCTAAACACATAAAATATGATTGTAATATTTTATGCACTGACTTTTAATTTTTCTATCTTTTAATCTATCGTAGTCGGGTAATGGTGTGAGTTTTTATATTGTCATCCGAGTAGGCGGAATCTTTCTTTGATCCGATTTCAAAGGTGGTGCGACAAAGGTGGTGCGACCATTAGCTTCAAATTTGCTTGTTTTGTTAAAGTACGGGTACTTAATATCTTTTGAATTGGAATATTATTTGCTGACACATAAAAAGTATTTGCTATAAAATCGCGTAAAATTAGAAAACTGACATATTCTTCGCTGGTTCATCATCCTCGAGAATCTTGCTGCCTGCCAGACCCTGCCAACCGCCCGCCACCCTGCTCAGCCACCGCCTGCCACCCTGCTCAGCCGCCGCCTGCCACCCTGCTCAGCCGCCGCCTGCCAGACTCCGCCAGCCACCGCCAGCCCGCCTGCCGCCTGACATTGCGCAGCCACGACACTTCGAGAAAACATCTACAGAAATATGTGAGTGAGTATTGTCTTATTACGTGTTTTTTAAAATCTTTGTTCCATCCATACTCATTTTTTATTTTTTTTCTCAGGTCGGACTCTGAATACGAATCTGAAGCAATCGTGGCCACAGCACCGTCGGTGTTGTCGCAGCCTACCAAGAAGCCAAAAGCCTCAAAGCGCAAGATCACCCCCGTCGTTAACGCTGCTGCCCTTGCTAAGCGCGGTCATGCATCATATTCACCATCCTTCACACCACCCGATTTGCAAGAGCCGGAATTTTCGTGGTACGTATATATATATATATATATATATATTATATCTGATAGGTTATCGTTTTTATCGCTTGGTGGTAACTACTACTAGGTACCGATGCAGGGCCCCAACCGTACTATAATTAACGTACCGTACTATAATTAACGTATATACGATAATTTAGGCCTCCGTATTATGTACGCAAATACACGATAAATTCCATACACCACAAAGTTTGAGAATTACGCTCATATTCAATAAAAAATTGAGATACTATTGTTTATTGGTAACAGCGCCAGCTTATTTCTTAATTTCAAAACGTTGGTACGCTTATAAAATCTGTGTACTGTGGTCTGTCTTCTCAGCCCGTCTGCCTGTATGGAGTTAAATATACATTGATTCTGTTCTGTATACACAAACAAAGTGTAATAAAAATTATCGTTTTATATGATTTTTTAATGTATTTTAAGCCATTATACTGAGTGTACGATAATTTTGCTCCAAAAACGTCAAAATACGATAATTTCACGGCCCTGGTACTTTCCTCGCTTCAGGTTGGGATCCCTGTACCGATGATGATAATAATTATTTAACAATAATGTATATTGTATGGAGTGAGCAACGTTAAATGATTATTTAACTCTGAATCTAATTATGATGATAAAAGTTCCTAAATATTATCATAACAGTATTTCATCATATTTTATTTTCTTTGTTTTACAGGTCTAAAAAACGCAAGTCAGACATCTTTTCGATTCTGAAAGGGGAAGAAAGCGTTGCTGCATCTAACGCATCACAAAGCGCCGGAGGCAACGTATCGACTTCTTCCTTCACGACGAGGGTTTCCGGAGGGCAGAGCCGACGCACCGCAACAGTCTCCGAAGGCGACTTTTACGTTGAGGTGAAGCTTTACAACGTCGTCGACGTTCAAAATACGCCTCCTCAAGAACGCTATAAAAAAGCGTTGACGAGTGTAAAGCTGCGTCTCAACGAACAAACTAAGGAGTGGGAAATTTTACAAGAGTTTCTCATTACGGTGTTTAAATTATTTAAAGATTCTAAACCATCAACATTTAGTGATAAGATTAATTTTAAATAAACAAAACGTGTGCATAGGTTTATTATGGTTTTTATTTTATTAAATTAAGTTAGGTTCATAAAGGTAGATAGAATTATTATAGTATGTTTTGATATATGTAGTGTAGGTAGACTATATTAAACTCTCAAAGTAATTTTTTTAATTAATTTGAAATAAAAATGAAAATTAAAAGCGTATAATATTATAATACTGACTTTAAAAAATAGGTAACTTTCTATGTAGGTAGGTACTTAAATTAATAATTATATCTAGTAGGTAAACAAGCAAGTAGCTTCTACAATGCCATTCTGTTCAGTTTGTAACACATCTATAAGCGGTAGGCGCTGGACAGGTCATTTGCGAAGTAATACACATAAACAAAACGTTTTAACTGTACCGCATATCGATGTGGAAGGCGTAGATATTGTAGCGACAGCATTTCAGAACCGAATAATATCTTACAGGATTGCTGCGCAATACGCAAATGAACATTCTATTGATGTATTTTTAGATTCAATACGAAACAAAGTCAAACTCATTTTAGATGAATGCATAAAAAAACATATTTGTGTCAAAGTCAACTTCGAAATATTCTCAAAGTTTTTACTTTTCAAAAATAATGAACAAGAAACTAAATCGTTTATGACAAAAAATATCCCTGTTTATGGAAATTATAATTTTGAGCATTTATATTTAAATGTAATCAATACAATACGCACAAAAATTGACCAATTCGAAGAGCAAGATTCGGGTTGGACTTTTCTTAATTGTATGCATATTGAGGTTAATGTTAATAAATATCAACCACTTCGCGGCTCCACGTATATTGAACTACCAATATTCATCAAGAAAAAGAAAGCATGTTTAAATATTCAAAACAACGATAAACACTGTTTTCTGTGGAGCGTACTTGCAGCCCTCTATCCAGCTAAAAACCATCCTGAAAGGGTTTCGTCATATGTACATTTTCGCAATGTACTAAACACTGAAAACATTTCGTTTCCCATGACATTATCTGATGTTAAAATATTCGAAGAAAACAATCCAAACCTAAGTTTTATCATTTTTGGCTTAAAAAATAACAAGACTGTTGTAGGCCCGCTTTATAAATCAGAAAGCCATGAAAATAAAAAAACGATTCACCTTCTTTGGATAGAAAACAACACAACATCTCACTATTGTCTCATAAAGAATTTATCGAGACTGGTGAGAAGTCAAATAACGAAGCATAAAGGACAGATCTATTTTTGTGACACTTGTTTGTTGTTTTTTAAAACGGTTGAGGATGTAGAAAGTCATACCTGTAACGGAATTGTCACTGTCCTACCGGAAAAGGGGTCAGTAATTAAATTCAAGAATTTCGAACGCAAACAAGACATTCCTTTTGTAATTTATGCTGACTTTGAAACTATGCTAGAAGATGTAAGCAAAAGTGAATCAGATCCTCAAAGTTCTTATACGCGCACTACACAAAAGCATACACCTATCGCATTTGCTTACAATGTGATTAATTCTGTTGACCCTTCTTACAATAAATTCGTAATCTTTAGAGGTCCTCATTGTGTAGAAAAATTTGTTAGCTCTCTTTACAAAGATGTTCGGGATATCCATGCAGTGTTATCACAAAACGTTCCCATAATTTTTAATGCAAACGATGCAGTTGATTTTAGGAATGCAGTTCGATGTCATATTTGTGAGAGTTTTCTATTCGGAGATAAGGTCAGAGACCATTGTCACCTTACTGGACAGTATCGGGGTGCAGCTCATAGCTTATGTAATTTACAGTACAAAGTTCCAAAGTTTGTGCCAATTTTTTTCCACAATTTAGCAGGGTATGATTGTCACTTGTTTATAAAAACACTTGGTGAAGCGCCTGGACCAATAAAAATAATTCCTAAAACGAAAGAAAATTATATCTCTTTCACAAAATTCATTCCAATATCAAGAGACGAGTTCGTTCAGTTAAGATTTGTAGATTCGTTCAAATTTTTAGGAACCAGTCTAGAAAAATTGGTTAAAACCATGAAAACTCATGAGTTTACTCATTTAAGGAATATTTACCCAAATGAAAATGAGTTTTCCCTTCTAACTCGTAAAGGCGTTTACCCTTACGAGTACATGAACGCATGGGAACGTTACGAGCCATTTCTGCCAAGCAAAGAAAGTTTTTATAGCTCTCTCAACAATGAGCACATATCAAATAAAGATTATGAGCACGCACAGTCAGTTTGGACCCAATTTGAAATTCGGAACCTAGGCGAATATACCGATTTGTATTTAAAAAGTGATGTGTTGTTGTTAACAGATATATTTGAAAACTTTAGAAAAACTTGCAAACATTACTACAACTTAGACCCTGCATTCTATGTTACAGCACCGAGTTTATCATTCGATGCTATGCTTTATAAAACAGGCATTGAGTTAGAACTAATAGATGACTTTGCTATAGTAGATATGTTACAGACAGGCATACGAGGAGGTGTGGTAATGGCAGCACATAGGCATGCCAAAGCAAACAACGAATTTATTTTCGACCATGATCCTTTGATGCCAGAATCATTCATAGTCTATATAGACTGCAATAATCTTTATGGATACAGCATGTGTCAAACATTGCCCTTGTCAAACTTTAGGTTTCTTGATCAATCAGAAGTTAATAAACTGGATGTGAATAATGTATCTGATGATGCAGAGTTCGGCTTCATTCTAGAAGTCGATCTCATTTATCCAAAAAAATTACATTGGGAACATAATGATTTACCGTTTTGCCCCGAAAAAGATATTCCACCGGGTGGAAAAAATGAAAAGTTAATTCCAAATCTTTATGACAAATTTAATTATGTTATACATTATGTACATTTAAAAACCTGTTTAAGACATGGTTTGATCTTGAGACAAGTACATCGTGCTATAACGTTTCGACAGAGTGCATATTTAAAACAATACATCGATCTTAATACAAATTTGCGTCAAAAAGCAACGTCAACTTTTGAGCAAGACTTTTTCAAATTGCTCAATAACAGTTTTTTTGGTAAAACGTTAGAAAACAACCGCAAGAAGGTCCATGTTGAGTTGATAAATCAATGGAATGATCAAAACAATAGAACTAAAAAAAGAAATAACGCAGAAAAATTAATCGCGAGTCCAAACTTTCACAGTGCTTCAGTTTTTACGGAAAGTTTGGTTGCGATTCAATTAAAGCCTAATCGTATAGTATTGGATAAGCCACTGTATATCGGATTTACAGTTTTGGAATTATCAAAATCACATATGTATGATTTTCACTATTCTATATTTAAACCATTTTACAGGGACCGCTTGACGATGTGTTATACTGATACAGACAGCTTTATTTATCACATCCAAACCAAAATTTTTTATCAAGATGTGAAAAATACGTTTTTGGAGTATTTTGATACCAGTAACTTTTCTGTTGATAATTATCACAAATTACCAATAATTAACAAAAAAGTACCAGGACTTTTCAAAGATGAAATGGGTGGAAAAATAATCACTGAATATGTAGGATTACGCTCTAAATTATATTGTATAAAAAATACTGACACTGAAATTAAAAAGGCTAAGGGAGTAAAATCATGTGTTGTTCGAGATCTTAGTATCTTAGATTATACAAACACATTGCTTACATCAAATACACTACGCAAGAAAAACATATTGTTTAAAAGTATAAAACATGAAATATTTACACGTTCTGTAAACAAAATTGCGCTTTCTAGTAGCGACGATAAACGATTTATTTCGCAAGATAAAAAATCAAGCAGAGCTTGGGGTCATATTTCAATTCTTGGGGTCTAATCTAATGTAAGTAGCTTAAGATTATCTGTAAGATGAAATAAATATGTAATATAATAATAATAATAATAATGTTATAATAATAATGTAAAGTGAACCTTAAGTAAGAATATAGTGAATAAACGAATTTCATTTAGAATACTTGTTGTTTTTATTTTATTTTACGAGCCTTAACATCTAGCTTAAGTTAATAATGCAAAATCAATTTAATGTTTGTGAAAAATTTTGTGTAAGCTATTCCTGTAATCTACGTAGATACTTCAAATTCACTAACGCAGCATAAACTTTTAACACCGACGCAGGTGCACTGACATGTCACTACATGATTTTGCACATTCGACAAACATTGAATAAAATTCATCATGCCCTGCTCATTATACCCTGTTCGAGCGTCGCAGTTAACACACATATTCACATACTTTCAAGTCGACTTAAGACGTAAGTTTTGAACTTTTATTCGTTTATTTCTATTTACTCGATATTATCCATAAAAATGACCCTAATAGTTTTCTATTTTGTTTCAGATTATGACAGACATTGTAATAAATAATAACAGTGAGACTCAAGATGGACTTTTTGGAATTAATACCCAAGACCTTCTTTTCCACTGTGCGCAGAATCCATTAGAAGGCTTTGACGAAATTTTTCCAATCACTAATCAGAAGAAATCGTCTCCAAAACGTCCAAAACGGAAAACAAAGAAGACACCTGGTGAAACTAAGAATCTTCGCAATAGTATGCGGCGATCATCATTTGTTTTAAACCGTGAAGCATGCAAAGGGAGACGTTTGATTCAGATCAAAATAATAGACATTAGTGGTGATAACAGTGACACAGAAAGTGATGTTGTAATATCGGCTCAATATATAGTAAAAGATTTTACGGACAGAATATTAGATCAAACCGAAAGAGTGATTAAAAATATATCTGAAAATATAATAAGTGATTCTGACTGATGAGACGCATAATTGAATAAAATTATTTTTAAATAGATCAGTTAAATTAAATTAGAAGTGATTCTTAAGATGTTTAATCAAATCAGTAAGTAGTATCTCCCTGAATGCATTGTACTATTTAATTCATTAAATTTAAGATATGTTTTAATTTTCGATATTATATTAAAAACCTATTCAAATATCTGCTGTATTTTAATTCCTAAATACTCACCACTTTAATTCGTTAAAATATAATTTGGTAGAATAAAACAACAACCAGTTTAGGCAATAATTATTTTATTTTATTTAAAACATTAAATTAAATTCTTAGCTTACATTGAATAAATGTATATTATTATTATCATACCACTTTTTTAAGCACAATACATTTTTTAATGCACACATTTTCGTGTGTTGTACACAATTTAAATTTATATTAGGTTTTTCATAGTCGTGATATAATTTTAAAAAATTAGGACATCCTTTTTCTCCCACATCTATTATTTCACAGTTCTCACAAAGGCCTTTGATCCACATAACTTTCTCAGTTCCTTTTGTTAACACTTTTTTCTTATTCAAATATGGTATTATAATTCTTTTGAATTCCCTGTAGTCAATGTGGCCTTCACTCCAGAAATATCCTCGATTTGCTTCTATCCACCGCACTTGTTTCTTTTCTTCGATCGATAAGTTTTTAAATGGATAGGGGGGCTTGACAAGAAAGGTTTGGGTATTTTCTTCGTTTAAAATAGACAATTCTTTTATAATAAAATTATTTTGTGTATCTTTGAATCCTTGTACATCCACGAATATATATTTTATTCTGCAAGGATTCATATTTTAAGATATTTTTTTTACTATATTACTCAACGGTCTGTACTCGATGATGGAATCGTTTAAAATAAGACAATATGCAGCTGTCTGATCAGGTATTTCTGAATGACATTCAAGTTCCACACGTACGCTAACTACAGGACCTGACTTAAGGTTTTCGCTTTATCTAGAGCAATCGATTACAAACAGCGGTGCTTTTTCTTTGAATTCAGAAGTACTTAGCAGTGGTTCACTTCTGCGTCCATAATAAGATGTCTGAAACCTGACATATTGCTCATACAATAATGAATATTTATGATCATCAAGACTAATATTAAAGTTTTCATATGGAAAATAGTTAGAGTTAAGATATACTTTGACATCTCTTAAATAACAAGGGTCGAATTTTGATATATCGCGATCAGCTAAATTTTTTCTATTTGTTTGTAAGCCTATGATTACATATCTTGGCTTTTCAATCTGTGAGGACGTTTTAATTGACCAAGTATGCTTAGTTGTTTTAGGTAATAAGGGATATTCATATAAATCCCAATTTCTAAAAGCCAAATATAGAGAACGATCCTTTTCCAATAACTTAAGTAAATTAACTTTTTCTTTATCTGATACCTTGACGTGTGGAACGCGCCAAACTAACTTATTTATTATTATATCTTCAAGAACCTCACCTGATGGAACTTTCAAAGAATTCAAATTTGTATTACTGCGTAATAATATCAGTTCATGTTTACAATTCATAATTATTTTCTTATAATCTTCAGCAAAGCCCAAAATATTACTAAGAGGTATTGAGGCAGAAAAACTATTTCCATGGGTTGTTTTTGTTCCATTTATATCCCAACCCCAAGCTTTTGCTATCTTAGCTTCATTTTCATTAAATGATACTAAACTCTTCATTGTTGTAGTCATTCCAGCATTTTTGATTCTATCTATTTCAACTCCATTTAGTTCATAACGAATATCTTGAAAAAGAAACAGTAATGGATTGTTTGTGAATTCCACAGCAGTAACTTTTAGTTTTGTATCCTTCTTTATGATGTTTACTGTTCCTTCTAAATAAAGGGTACTTGCTGATGGTAGTATGTATAAATCCTGCTGATTGATAGGTATGCGGATTTCATCATTCCTGTTAAAACTTGTTACGTAAGGTTTATATGAATGATATTCGATACCGTCTATGGTGTTATCGTATGCTGGTGAACTTGTTATATCCAAAATGTTCATTTTAATAGACCAATTAATTTCAGGAACTTTTTATTTTCCCTGGTCAATTTAATTTTTTTCTTAGTTGTTCCTTTTTGGATTGTTCGATGAGTACTGATGTGTTTCATTATTGAATTACTACTTTTATTGAAGTCGATCATCTTTTCCTGATATGCAAATATAATTGAACTTCTTCACCGCGTAGATTTATTAAATTATTATTAATATCTAATAATCTAATATTAATAGTGCTGACGTCAATTTGATTGACAGGAAAATAAATTATATTCTTTGGCACTTCTATTATTCGGTATCCTGGAGGCACGTTAGGAGCAAATTCATAAAGAATATGGCTTGGTTTTCCATTAATATATGATCCGCTCACTATATCACATTCGACTCTTACCACTGTTGTCGATAAAATGTTAACTGGGAGTTGCGACTCGTGTATTATATTGGCTTTAAGAGTTTTATTACCAAATCCTAGTAAAGTTCCTGGAGAATTAGCTTTTTCAAAATGGATATCTTTAGAGCAGAAGATAAACGATTTCAACGTGTTATTATTGCAAAATAAATTAAAAGCGACTCCTTTTTTTACGTTTGACTTTAGATAATCAGAAATATCTTGCAGTTCGTAAGTGCCTTCTGGTATGTCTACGACTTCGTTATTGTCATAATAATATTTATTGTTTCTGTTATCAATGTTAGGTATTGAATTGAATGTTGAGAAATATAACAGAGCACACTCGTATTCATCATCAAATTGTAAAGCTGGATAATAGGTAGTGGATAAAATAGAGGTGTTGCCTGTTATTGACAGCGTGAAAGACATTTTAGAAATGATGGTAATAAAAACACGTTTATAAATATATAGTCACAATACTTTATTAGAACATTTTATACAAATAGTATTAGCATAACATTTTTTCCAAAATTCACTTAGGAACTTTAAACATAAATGACCACAATTAGATGTATTAAAACGTTGATATCTACAATAATTGTATGTTATATTAAATTTTAAATATCTTATTAACTCAATTGGTGGCTTTAAATCACCAAAGCTATCAAAATACTCACAATAGTTAAAATGTTTTACATAGGCTACCCAATGGGTTCCTTCATTCTCTGAGCTATCTAAATTAACAATCGCACACTCAATGTCCTTAGGCTTTGGCGGCAATTCATTTCTCATGAAAACACCTCTAAAGTAAGGTATGTGTTTAGTAGCATACTCTAATATGTCTATATCAGTGAGAGCACGCTTGGGTAACCTTTCTATTAGTTTTTTGAACTATTTACAAAAAGACCATTGCCTTTTTTATATGGTTTTATATATAAGCCTTTTCCTAAGGCGATACTTTCCATCGTTTTATTATGACGTTGGGCTTCTTCCAAATTCTTTTTAGCTGCTTTATGATCATTTACAGCTTTAGTAATACCTGCTGCACCTCCAACCAATGCACCTAGAGCAGACAGTCCTGCGAATATTGGTATAAGTGGTAAAATACCACCTGTTTTTGGTAACGGTATTACACGAGGCAGACACACTCCTTTTTTATTTTTTATCAGTTTTTTCGCAGCTGAATATGCAGCTTTAATAGCTCTAGAATTGCTTTTTGGTTTTAATTTTTTCAGTCGTTTATGTATTGTAGAGACGATCGATTTAAATGTTCTCACGCCAGCACCATGCTTCATTTTGGTTTTCATCACTTTGCTCACAAGCCACGAAGACAGTTTTTCTCCTCTTCCTGCATTTTTCGATTTCATCCGTTGCTTTGCCATATTTAATAATTCTAAATCAGCTCTGTGTCGATCTTCCAATTTATTTGAATTATCGTATGCTATATCGTGTCTCATGCAAGCATTATCAAGCTCATTAACTCCTTGATCACCTCTCAATAATCGTTTTCTTAATCTGGTACCAGGTCCACAGTAATTGTACCCAGGTAAATGCAATTCAAATGGTAAGTTATTTATGATGCTGTTAACGAGTCCACCACCATGCATAGCTGAGTTATAAATGAGATAAAATATCTAAATAGACTTAATTTTATATACTTAGGTATGTAACTCTATAGAAAAGATAATCATACAATTGCTCGTTTTTCAATCCAACTGTTTTCAGTACTAGGTAGACCTAACCACTTTACGAATAATTTATTACCTTTTTTTCTTATAACCTTTTCAATTAGATACACATTAGGACACTTAGTTTTTTGAAGTTCTTGTTCATAAAAACTTCCTAAAATTGGTTGATAGTGTAGATCTTCTATGGAATAAGTGATAGGTTTAGAACCATGAACTTTTTTAATCAAAAACAATTCCGTAGACCAGTTTGGGGTGTATCCTTTTTCAAAGTTACCTTTATATTTACTTATACGAACATGGTCACCAACTTCTAATTTTCTGGTCTTTGACAGACAATTAATTTCCTGTGATTTGATTATATTTCTCAATACTTCACTTTGGTTTGATTGGTTAACATCGTTTGGTTTATATTTTATTGTTCGATGTATTGTGTTATTATATATTGCCATAACACTTTCTAAAAGCTTTCCAATCCATTTATAACTACCATTCAAACTAAAATTTTTATACAACTTGTTCTTGAGAGTTTTGATTAGTCTTTCTACTATAGAAGCCTTTTTTATGGAATATGTAGAGTAATGATTAATTTTATTTTTTAGCATAACTTTTTTAAATTCATCGTTATAAAATTCTGTGCCCATGTCAGTTTGTAAGTTAACTGGCTTTCGATAATTTTTAAATAATAGCGAACTAAATGCATTTGCTATTTCGGATTTAGTCTTCGTTTTAACAGGGATAGCCCAGGAAAATTTAGAAAAACAATCTATTACAACAAAAATATACCTATACCCATTATTACAACTTTTTATATTTTGAAAATCCATAAGATCAGCTTGCCATAAATCATCAATTCCTCTTAATATTACAGATCGTCGAACAAAGTTTTTACGAGCTGTTTTATGAATTTCATTTACTATTTGTAGCTTACTCATTTCTTTGATTTAATGATTTGGTCTAATTCAGCCTTTGTATAATAATCTGCTTTTAAATTCTCAATGCCTTTTTTAACATCTGCTTTTAAATCGTTGAATATTATATCGACTTCTTGTTTTTTTACAAACAATTGAGATTGGCTGTCTACGTATTCCTTGTTCACAGCATCGGTATTTTTCAATGGAATTGTAATCCCAGTCAACCTTGTATTTTGTAAATCGAACTCTCCGGTTTCAGTTCGCATCAAGACTTTGTTTGAGGGCCCGGTGGCGCAATCGGGAGAACGCTTGCCTTTGATGCCAGAGGTACCGAGTTCAAACCGCCGTGCACCAATGGATTTTTCTGTCGAAAAATGTATGTGCGCTCTTCACAGTGGCCCTCCGGTGAAGGAAAAACATCGTTAAGAAACCAAACAACCGCGCATGGTGGTAGGCCACTATCTGGTGTCCGCCTGGCCAGCTACCACCCTCAAGTTAGAAAATCTGTCACCAAACATCTAATGTGTTCCGGCAGCTATCCTTGAGAGCCAGTTCCCATTCTAGGCCTAGCGTGCTTACCATCTTCGACCGCATCATCACTTACCAACAGGTGAGATAGTGGTCAAACGCTAGCCTATAACATATAAAAAAAAAAAAAAAAAAAAAAAAAAGACTTTATCAAAATTTTCTAAAAAGTCTGGTAAACGCAATCGTTTATGAATATGATGTCCAAACTTATCCATTATTGTGAACTGATGGGTGTTGTTGACAAAGATCAAATGATACTATTTTTAGAAATGTATGCTATTTATTAAGGTATAATGTTGCTTTCGCGCAGTTCTTCTATAATAGATATTATTTCATTATCTAACCCAGTGTTACCAGCATCTTTTGAAGCAATCAATAGTTTTAATCTTTCAACCAGTTCATTAGGATTGTCCCAGTAAACGTAGTCAACATTTTTCTTCCACTGTTTCAACAGAGGTAGTCCTTTTCCTTGATGAAGTAAATCAGGTTGACTACTGTCAGTGCTCGCTGAAACTTTACGCAACTTAAATAGCGGTTTTATTATATTCAAGTATTTTCGACCTCTGTTACTTCTGATTGGTTTATTTGGATCGAATTCTCTTCGGTGCACATTTGTTTCTAGTAACATTATTTTATAATGTCTCAAATCTTCATCAGTTATTGCAGATATATTAGGTACTTTTTTAAACAGAAGTTCCTTTATACCAGGAGTATATTTGTACTTGTTTGCACCAACTTGAATATAATCATCAAAAAGAGTTACACGCGAAGATCCCATCATGTGTTTACCTCGTTCATTTCTCACGCCAAACGGAACATCTTGTAAAGTTTTGGAAGACATGGACCACGAAGAAATTTCTTGATCACTTGAACCTGATTGCATTGATTTAAATGATTCCTCATTTTCTTCATTATCAGATTTTTCTGAATTCTCATAGCTTTCATCTGAATCATTAGAGTCTCTTGGACTAAATACGTCGAACTCGATGTTAGAATCTCTCTTAAGAGTTTTGTCCTTGTCTAATGGACTTGAAGTTTCAAATTGTACTCCTTTAGTTTGGGAACACGTTTTAGATTTTTCCACCATTTCATTAAGAGGACTTGTAATTGGTTTAAAAACAGATTCCAAAATACTATTGTTTTCCATTTCAATATCTCGCATCTTTTTAACCTTATTTTTAACAGCTGCCGCAGCCTTTACAATTTGTCTCTTTAGATTTTTTTCCATATCTTTAAATTGAATTTCAATTGATTGAACTATTGTCAGTGTTCTCACGAAAGTCATAACATATGTTTTTACTTCAGCTATTTATAGTAGGCTAGCAATAGAGTATAATCAGAAATACAATCGTGTTATATTGGCGAATACTCGCCTACAAATTGGACACTTATTACCAATGGAAAAAGCACACTTTGCACAAGCCGCAGCATGACCACAAGGTAAAAAACAAGTGTTAAGCTCTTCTTCTAAACAAATTTTACAGATTATTGAAGATGATGTATTTACTATCAAAGGTAGATCATCCAGTGGAGTCTGTTGGCAATTTTTTTTAATTTCTTCGTATACATAATTTTTCATGCTCTTAACGTAGTCTTTTCCTTTCATTACTAAAACATACGGACATGACTGGAACCAGCGCGCGTGCTCTACCCATGGTTGATCTTCGGAGTTCCAGTCTTTAAGCCTTCCATCGCAGTAAAAACAAATAACTCTGTCGTCACAGCCTGCATAAAAAAATCCTGCTTCAGCCATTTCTTGTGGTTTTTGTGTTAATCCTCGAGGCCAGGTATCGAAACTTCTTAAACGTTTGTATACAGTGGAGTATATACGGTTCACAGGATTATTAAACATGATTTCTATATTTAATTATTAAGTTTACTGCTATTAGCTGTTTACTTTTCAACACCTCGACAAGCATTGACATATTTACGACATACATACTAATGAAACACAACAAACGTATCGAAT
This sequence comes from Cabera pusaria, assembly GCA_954871355.1. NCBI lineage: Eukaryota > Metazoa > Arthropoda > Insecta > Lepidoptera > Geometridae > Cabera > Cabera pusaria. The sequence goes on along the minus strand of OX940912.1, from coordinate 2,994,207 downwards.
TTCTTTCGGTAACATCCTTTGTTTTTTTCACAATCCTTGTTAATCACTACATAACTGTAGGGTTCTTTCCATATATTTGCACACATTTCTCTAAATTCCTGCCACGTCATATCTGTATTGACGTGTTCATCATAAATATGTCTCATATTTATATCATCTTGCTTAAAGAGAACAATTAAATTTGCATTATCTCTCACTAACTGTTTTGGTATTTTGCTATAAGTCTGATTTAGATAAAAACAGTCTATATATTTATGTCTTCCCATTGCAAAATAGTCGCGCATATTATTTTGATTCTCACACGCTACGTCATCGAATATAATTATTGAGTTACATTTTGCTGCCTCTGGAGTAAGAACTTCTTCATTTTCATGATACTTAGAAAAAGTAACACCAGGAACCATTCGTAATACCTGTTCCAAATACATGTATCTCGGTTGATAAAGAGTTTTTGAATAAACATAAACATTTTTAAATTGCAAACCATTTTCATGTAAGATGAGTCCGATAGCCAAATTAGTTTTTCCACAGTTCGACGGGCCACATATTATACATCGTATTGTATTTGGTAAAAGCTTTCCATGACGAAAACTGCGTTTTTCAGAATTAATATTTATATTTTCGAATTTTAATGATATTGGCTGCTTAACGAACTTCATTGCAAGAGCGCTTTTCGCAGAATGATAAGTAATGTTTAGTAACCACATTAATAAACATTATAATTTTCACCGGAGGCTTTGAGAGTTCTAAAACATGTTGATCAAAATTATTACACCGGAAGCTTTGAGAGTTCTAAAACACAAGTGGCGAGAGATAATCAATTTTTAGTTATTGGGTGTTCTACTCCAGCCACATCTGTTGATTAAACGATATACCCAACTGCAACAAGTGAGCGCAGCAAGCGGAGCGAACGCAGTTGGGTATATCGTTTAATCAACAGATGTGGTTGGAGTAGAACACCCAATAACCACCTACTGGCGCACCCTGCATTAAGCTACTATTTCGATCCTCTCCATAGAAAGGTTTGTCTGGAAGAGATCGCTGTGAGCGATAAGACCGTCCATTGTTACACGTTAAATTTAAGCTGTAAAAGTTATATGTGTCTGTATCTTTGGTGTCGCAATAAAGAGTTTATCTATCTATATATCTAGGATATCATCGAAAAGACTTGAGAAATCAAATGATTTTGCTATTATTAAAATTATTCAATAGGAACTAACCTAATATCAACTACTTACCTTTTTATTGGGTTATTTATTGTTTTAGATATAAGCTGATATTTTATATATTCTATCTAATCATTTTATTTTTTGACTCTCGTTAGTAAATCAACTTTGCAAGTCACGGCAAATAAAACACGAAACAAAATTATTTTAAAAATCACCCACATAAACAGTAGCGGCAACGAAAAATTCGCGTATTTTTCGTTTATTAACAATAACTAAACTAGCTTGTACGCAGCTCTCAATTTATCAAGTTACCATAACAATTAGGTAATCATGAAAGTAAAGTTGGTGTTACAATAAGGGAAACAATGAGTATTTTGTCAACAATGGATTTAGTAATATGGCTTAAAAATGGTTAGGCTTAATTCGAATTTTGCACTGCACTGCGCCTATATTTAACCGACTTCAAAAAAAGGAGGAGGTTTCTCAATTCGACCGTATATATGTTTTTTTTTTCATAGAGAGTTAGATAAAGAGTTTTTTTTACATCACATAGGCTAGCGTTGGACGATTATCTCACCTGTTGCTAAGTGATGATGCGGTCGAGGATGGTAGCACGCTAGGCCTCTCTAGGCCTAGAAAGATTACATAAATATTTAACGACATGAAAAGACACTATTGTACCATCTTACGTTAACTATAACAAACGTCAAAAATCTGTCAAAACCCATATAAAAATACCGGTTATTAGTTACAGTAACGGTTAAAGTAAGATGGTGCAATTCAGCCTTAGAGTTTAAGGGCCAGTTTCACCGGTTCCTAATAATGATACTTATCTGACACATGTCACCATATAAAAGCTGCTAAACAATCTGTCAGATTTATTCATATTAGCGCTATCAGTAACCGGTAATACTGGCCCTAAGTCTCACAAATGCCATGTAATTTCACTGGACACTTTGCCATTTAAACCGAAAAACATTCCTATTTCACAGCTATCTGACACGTGACACAATATAAAAGCTGGTAAAAAATCTATCAGATTTCTTCATATTAGCGTTATCAGAAACCAGTGAAACTGTCCCTAAGTCTCACAAATGCCATGTAATTTCACTGGATACTGCCATTTCAACCGAAAAACATTCCTATTTCACGGCTGCATTAATTGCCAAAGTGGTGATACCGCCCCAGGTGGACTAGCAGAAGTCTTCCCACTACAAATAAATTACATTTAAATTTGATTGTTAATATTTCAATACAATAAATAAAAATATTAAATTTATTATGCCGATGTTTCATTTTCCGTCACGAAGCGCCATCTTTTGAAAATCTTTCAGACTACGCAGACAATAGGGAAAACTAATTTTCCACTTTGTTCACGTTGACGTTTTCCCGCTTATCTAGAGTAGCTGCGAACGATTGTCTCCGAATGATTGTAGATGGCGTTAGAAAATATTTTTCTATTTCAATTCCAGCGTTTGGATATAAAATAAAGATAAAAATCTTTGAGTATTCAGCCAGAAATGAATACTCAAAGGGTTTTATAGACAAAAGTGTTTATAGGAAGATTATTGTAGTCACTTATTTGTGATTTTTTGGGTTGTGTATGAGCGTTCGTCATTAGGGTAATATTTTCTGTTCTTTGTAAGCTCATATATTCAGCCAAAAAGCACTACATACAAGTTTATTTAAAAAACCGACTTCAAAAAGAAGGAGTTTTCAATTCGGGAGAAACTTTTTTTTAAGTATGTTCGGGCCACAGACCTAGTACGTAGTTAATGCTAGGCCCACGGAGAATAGACTCTACTCTAGGGCTAGGCCTGTGGGTCGGCCATAACTCAGTCATTTATGGATGGATTTGCAAAATTATTTTTTTGTTCAAAAGAGGTTTGATCAGAAATAAGTAGTACTTTTCAAATTTGTTCTATCTGTTTTTTTTTATATTATAAGGTAACAGGACAAGCACGACGCTCGCCTGATGGTAATCGATGACGTCTACCTATTACAGATACAGCGGCATGCAAAATTCTGGCAGTCCTGAATTTTGCATGTCACTGCACTGCACCTGTTACCTTGAGACATAAAGATGTTGAGTCTCACATGCCCTGTAATTTCACTGGACTTGCAATTACAACCGAAAAACATTCCTATTTCACGGCCAAAAATTAATTGGTAAAGTAGTGGTACCGCCCCAGGTGGACTAGCAGAAGTCCTACCATTAGAGATGACGATGATGATGATATGATAAGGATGACGATGATGATGATATGATAAGTTACGGAGACAGAAAACGGAACTCTTCAATAAATGCCAGCAAATTTTGTTACCTCAGAACATGGGCATTTATTAACCGATTTTTTTTGTTTAAAAGAAGCTTATATCGAAATGGTTCTATAAAAGACTTCGTAAAGATCTGATGATGAGTTTCGGAGATAGAAAATAAAATAGATAACAATATAATTTCTTCAAATTTTTGACTAGCCTCCGCTCCGTAACAGCTGTCTGGCGGATTTAGAAGTCTCACTGTTTTGCTAATTTCTATGATGTATACAATTTTATGGTAATAACAATTATATATTTTTGAATTTACCATGAAATGTATTATAAAATTCTGTGTAAAAAAACTAAAAACAGTAAAAAATACATCCATAAAAGTGTTGTATCATTGAAATAAGACCGGCTACGTCGAGTTGAACTCGCTCCCCCAGGCTTCGGACCAACCAATTTAGCTAGACCTCTAAATTGTATCAGAGCTCATATAACTCAGAGGTCTACCTTAATTGGAGCAAAATATGTATGTATGGGGACACCCTTTAATTTTCAACTTTTTTTATTTTTTGGAATTTTTCCTTAATTTGTGCTGTAAGACCTTGCTTCTTGCCAAATTTCATGATTCTAGGTCAAAGGGAAGTTACCCTATAGGTTTTCGACCCAAAAGCTATAGGGTACTTCCGGTTTACCTAGAATTGTCAATTTTGGTTATAAGCAAGGTCTTAGAGCACAAGTAAAGGAATAAGTTATTTTTCAAAAAAAATAAAACCGACTTCATAAACACAAAAAGGCACTCAAAAGCGAAAAATAAATTACTTTAAATTATTATAAGCGTTACCCACTTCTCTATTTGAAGTCGGTGCCAGCCAAGTCTAATAGGTAGTAGATAGATAATACCTACATGTACCTACTTACTACTACTACATACATAGTATCTATCTAATATCCAATAGACTTGGCTGGCACCGACTTCAAATAGAGAAGTGGGTAACGTTTATAATAATTTAAAGTAATTTATTTTTCGCTTTTGAGTGCCTTTTTGTGGTTATGAAGTCGGTTTTATTTTTTTTGAAAAATAACTTATTTCTCCCTTTTTAGTGCAAAAAAAGTTTTAATGAAATTACATGCATCTATTAAATTTCGTGTCTGGGCCGTTATACACTGACGGATATATACTTTTTGAAAATTTCAAGTGTGTACCTATAATGGTTAAGAAGATACAGATCTGTAAAGTGCGCACATATAGACACACGGACGGACGGACGGACGGACGAACAGACAACAAAGTCTCAGAAAGTGTTCATTTGGTAGCCTTTGGGTTCGGAACCCTAAAAAAATTGACTTTAAATGCCGCGCTAAAGTGAAAATATTCACTAGTAATAATGATGTCATAAAGGTATCAAAGGACAATGTCCAAAATGGCCCTGTACAATTAAAGCATCTGACACACACGATAATTAATTGTCTATTTTATTACAATAATTCCAAATACTTTTATAACACGGACTAGTTGTATTCCAAAATGAATATTAAAAAGTATTATTTTTTAACAGACAACAAAGTCTCAGAAAGTGTTCATTTGGTAGCCTTTGGGTTCGGAACCCTAAAAAAATTGACTTTAAATGCCGCGCTAAAGTGAAAATATTCACTAGTAATAATGATGTCATCAAGGTATCAAAGGACAATGTCCAAAATGGCCCTGTACAATTAAAGCATCTGACACACACGATAATTAATTGTCTATTTTATTACAATAATTCCAAATACTTTTATAACACGGACTAGTTGTATTCCAAAATGAATATTAAAAAGTATTATTTGCTATTATTAACATTAATTGCCGCCATATGGCCAACAGAGTACTGAATCACTCAACTACGTTATAAGAGGCACTTCCCTATATTGTGGATACCCGAATTATGAAAGCACTGTGTAGCCAACCTAACAACGGAAAGTATTATTTACGTAGTAACTATTATATAATATGTGGTTTTATGCTTATATCTTTTTTTGCTGTGTTGATTGGTACAAAGTACGTTCATAATTCTGAGTTATTTAATTATGTATGCAGTGTCGCGGGACTGAAATGGCCGCCATCTTCGCCAAATGTCATGTCATGTCAAAAAATATTAGGTATGTTTAAAAAAGTTTGCATCCTAAAAGATTTTGCCCGGTAGAACATTCCTGTGAAGACAAATTATTTATATTTAATTATAATAAATATATAATTATTTATTATAATTATTAATATATAATTATTTATTGAGGGCCCGGTGGCGTAATTGGGAGAACAGTCGGCTTTGATGCCGTGGTACCGAGTTCAAACCGCCGTGCACCAATGAATTTTTCTATCGAATAATATATGTTCGCGCTTCTCACAGTGGCCCTCCGGTGAAGGAAAACATCGTTAAGAAACCAATAACCCCCGCATGGTGGTAGAACATATCTAGTGTCCGCCTGGCCAGCTATCAAGTCAGAAAATCTGTCGCCAAACATCTAATGTGTTCCGGCAGCTATCCTTGAGAGCCAGTTCCCATTCTAGTCCACTTCTCTATCTTCGACCGCATCATCACTTAGCAACAGGTGAGATAGTGGTCAAACGCTTGCCTATAAGATAAAAAAAATTTATCCCCACCTTTATTTCTATCTCGCTCACAGTTACCGTAAGAATATCTTATATGCAATAGCAACCTCCACTGTGTGTAATCTTCTTGGGACTCTTCTACTAAAACTAGTACATTATCCTATGTTTGAGGTATTTATTTCTATATCTCTGGTGATACTAATCAGATCTCGATAAAATTAAAATGGGACCACCTCGGAAACGTATCCTACCTATTAAAAAAAGAATCATTTGAATCCGTTCACAATTGATGGAGAAATCGCGTAACATACAACAAAAAAAAAAAAAACATACAGACGAATTGAGAACCTCCTTTTTTGTGAAGTCGGTTAAAAATTCCGAAAAATAAAAAAAGTTGAAAATTAAGGTACATTGAAAATCTAAATTTGCCCATATCTTTTTATTGTGTTGACTCAAGACCTTGATTTTTATACACCCAATAGGGACTATAGACCTCAGTTTCAGGTATAAATTTCAACTTGCTAGGTCCACCCGTTTCTGAGAAAATCAGTGGTGACACACGGACAGACGGACAGACAGACGGACAGACAGACGGACAGACAAACGGACAGACAGACAGACAGACGGACAAGAAAGTGATCTTATAAGGGTTCCATTTTTTACCTTTTGAGGTACGGAACCCTAAAAAGTAAAAAAAGTGTCATGTCACCAAACAAAACCGACTTGGAATATTATTTTTTGTTTGTTTGAGAGAATATACTTTCCGATTGCTCCTTTTGTAATTTCATTGAGATATAATGAGTATCTCAAGAGATATAAACTTCGACTTCAACTTTCGCGAAACCTCAAACTTGGTGCCAAAATGACTAGCGCGGATTTTGAAGTCGGGTTTTTTTTTGCCGTAAACTATTCTAAATTATAATTAATAGAATCAGATTCAGATTCATTTATTGACCATAATAATAACAGTGTTGTTATTCTAGGTACGTCACAATACAATATAAATAATTCATCACAATATTAAGAATAGACTAAATTGTATAATATCATTTGCATACAAATAAATAAATAAATATATAACATTTACAGCTCTTCAACGTTTTTATACAATAAATTAATAAAAAAAAAAAATGACTTCATAATCACAAACGGGCACTCAAAAGCGAAAAATAAATTACTTAATATAATTATTATAACCGCTACCCACTTACTTATCTATTTGAAGTCGGTGCCAGCCTAGTCTATTAGATAGTAGATAGATACTATGTATGTAGGGGAGGTAAGCCCAAAACGGGTAAGCGTTTTAAATTGCGCGCCGTTATTGCTAGTGAGACTGTGTACTATCGAGGGTCAATAGTCCAGTCATAGTAGCCTGCACGATATTTCTGTCGAATGTTCCAACGCCAACAATAACACGTAAGTACAGCATAGATGGCATGCTTGACCATTGACCACAGACGAATATAATATCGTTTAAAAACTAAAAAAGAACCGACTTCAATGTTCATTTTCAGTACCAATTTTGAGATGTTTATCTCAATATCTCTGGAGATACTTATCAGACCTTGATAAAATTACCATGGTACCACACTTGGGATATCTCCTTTCGAACAAAAAAAGAATAATCAAAATCGGTGCATAAATGACGAAGTTATCCCCGAACAAACATAAAAAAAAAAAAAAAAAATACGGTCGAATTGAGAAACCTCCTCCTTTTTTTGAAGTCGGTTAAAAAAAGTGAAACGTAGCGTCAGATACATTTGGTAAAGATAACAATATTCCACTGTATACTAGTTTTCTTTTTGTTAAGTTAACATAACGTTGAGAAAGCTAGGCAACAAGTAACGGATGCTTAAATTCGTATTAGTCATAAATGGCAGATTGGTCGAGTGGTAAAGTGAACTGATAAGGAAGCAAGAGGCCCGAGATCGAATCTCCAAATTTTCCAATCCGAATTTTGAGGGCCCGGTGGCGTAATCACGAGAACGTTTGGTTGAACTTTGATGCCAGAGGTACCGAGTTCAAACCGCCGCGCAACAATGGATTTTCTATCGAAAAATATACGTGCGCTTTTGAAGTTTTATTTTGGTTTGAAGGAAAAACATTGTTAAGAAACCAACAACCCCCGTATTGTGGTAGGACACTATCTAGTGTCCGCCTGGCCAGCTACCACCCTCAAGTTAAAAAATCTGTCGTCAAACATCTAATGTGTTCCGGCAGCTATCATTGAGGGCCAGTTCCCATTCTAGGCATAGTGTGCTTACCATCTTCGACGGCAACATCGCTTACCAACAAGTGAGATAGTGGTCAAACGCTAGTCTATAAAATATTTAAAATAAAAAACAATTATTTATAGCTTGTATTATTTTATATCTGTTTAAACAAACTTCGCTACTATAGGTAAATTGGTGATCTATGTTATATGTGAAATAAAATAAATAGCACGGTGATGTTATCTTAAGTTTTTGAGGAAATGAATACACAGCAACAATTTTTTTAAATAAACTGATTTACGACATATCGAAATATCATAAACTACTATTTTTATTTAATATTATATTAAATTGAAACCGTCTTCATTGACAATTTTATTCTTTGACAAAATAATACTCGTTTGGTTGCATCTAAGAATTGCTCTTACCTATTGATTATTTAAGGTTATAAGCTTAATAATTCATTTTCTATAGGAAAAGAGGATTGAAGCTTAATCACAATTACTTATTACAAATTATCACAGCCGGCACATCGCCTAGTTTTTATATACTTTTAAATGAATAGTTCGTGTGACTTCTATTGTTTTCGATGCAGATAAGAAGCCTTTGAGTATTCAACCAAGAAGCCTTCGTAATCCACTATATTCGCACATATTATGTCAGTCACGTAAATTTTCCCCAAACTAGATCCAGGGGGACTACAGCCAAGTAGCTATTATATAATCTGTGCTACAGTTGCTTAGGATATCTCTCGTCTCGCGCTCATCTTTGTATTATTAAACCCCATGGCATAGAAAATAATAATATGCCCGTGGGGTGCGCGGCCAACATTCCATAATTACGAATAAAATCCGTCTGAAAACACCAAATCTTATTAACACACTTTATTAACAATTTACTTTCACAACTAGGATTTCTCAACACTTATCACTCGGCAATAACTTACACTTATGCCGCTTTCACTATACATTTGAGATAATATAATTTATTTAGTCCATTTCTATGCAATGCCTCAATATTCGCTGTCTTTAATAATTAGGTATATTTGCTTGCATTTTGATTTTTTAAGTTATTTATTAACCAAACTTCAACCACCACCAAAGTTCACCAACCGACAATGTTATCTTCATACATTTATGCCATCAATACATTTTGTTTCAAATCTACCCTCATTATTTGTAAAACTGATAAAAGAAACGAAACTGGTCTAGCTATTCTACAATTAATACGTGCGCTCTTTCTAATGGATTCATAATGAGAGAGTGCGATATATGGGTCTTTCTATCTCTTTTATCTTTCTCTTTCATTATGTTACTTTCGAAACGTCTTATAGAAAAAGGTCGTATGTGCATATTTTGCTGTCATGCTATTGCTTTTTGAGACTGCTTCTCCAATTTTGACCGATACTGTACATGCAGAGCGAGGCCCTTGCCGCTGGCCAATTACAGACAGTCGCCGCGCTTCTCTGGCGAAAAAAAAACGAGTTACGTTACTTTTGAATACTCGAAAATGGTCTACGATATGTTCTTACTAGTTTTATGTCATTTTTTTGCAATAAATAGACGTTTTATTTGTGCAATTTGTTGGCGTGTATTAATTCGGATTTAAAGTTATGAGTGGATTGAAAAAAATACACGCTTGTGGGCAAAAAGGGTAGGAGTAAAGCGGGTACCCGTTTTGCCCACACCCGATTTGCCCTTAGTGCTTATCAGTTCTTTTACTTTTTAACCGACGAAAAAAACGGGGAAGGTTCTCAAGTCGACGCAAAAAAAGAAAATACATGATGATAAAAAAAGTCTGCAGCGAAAAGGAACTTAAAAAAGGGATCAAAATCTACTACAAGTGTACAAAGGTTGACAAAAAGAAGGAAAAATTCAAAACGAGGTCCTAAATATAATAAAAAAGATAAAGCTGAGTACCGGTGCTTGGTATGCAGCGAACTATACATAGAGCCACCAGCAGTGTGATGACTGCAAGATGTGGGCTCATGAGGCCTGCACCTCATAATTAAGACTGTACAATATGCCAGAAGACTGATTATGATTATGGTTGTGAACCCTAACTGATAATAATAAATGAATAAATAAATAAAATGCGTTTATTTCAAGTACCTTTGATTAAATTACCATTTTAAATCCACAACATAATATTTCAAATTTAGTAAATACTTATTAAATTATCATGAATGTCAAATATATTAAAATTTAAATTATAAGTTGAAAGTACGATTTATGCTTGTTATGAAGCAGTTCAAGTCACAGATTCACGTTGATCTCACTAATTTATCCCCTACCAGCTTTGCCCAAAAGCCCTGCTATAGGCTCCCACTACGGGCAAAACGGGTAATTCGTAAGCCAGAGTTTTTTGTAATTTTTTTATTCTTAATGTAGAAAATTATTACATTTGTCATTTGTTTTATAGTCCTTAATAACTAAACAATTCAACATGAAGAAATAGAAGTTCAATTTACATCTAGAAGTCGTTTTTTTTTATTCTCAACCTTAGCTTACCCGTTTTGGGCTTACCTCCCCTAGTAGTAGCAGTAGTAAGTTGGTAGATACATGTAGGTAGCATGACTTATATGGGCGCAAATACAATTTAGAGGTCTAGCCTAATTGGTACTAACCAACGTTGGTATGGAAGCCTCGGTGGGCGAGTCTAACTCGACATTGCCGGTCTTTATTTAGTCTTCAAAAGTATATGCAATAGCAACCTCCATTGTGTATAATTTTCTTGGGACTCTTCTTCTAAAACCAGTACATTCTCCTATGTTTGAGGTATTTATCTCCATATCTCTGGAGATACTAATCAGATCTCCATAAAATTAAAATGGGACCATCTCGGAAACGTACCGTACCTATTAAAAGAAGAATCATTTGAATCCGTTCACAATTGACGGAGTAATCGCGTTACATACATACAAAAAAAAACATACATACGAATTGAGAACCTCCTCCTTTTTTGTGAAGTCGGTTAAAAATGAAGATTCATTGACAGAACAAGTCATAAATTCATTCAGTGAATAAAACAGATTATTTTTTAAGAAATAATTAATTGTTTGAATAAAATTGTAATTGTATCATGTAGGTCTGTACGTTTATTTATTTATTGTAATAATAAAATCTATGCAAACTTACTGTCGCCAGATCTAAATTTGGCCGCAATTACATTACATTATATCACAATCAGAATACATTTATTGATATAACTGACTAAGTAATTCACATGCTAGGTGGTAATGCGGATTGTGTACGTCATTATACTCACATCGGGCATTCAATTTAATACAATTAGGCTTATTATGATTTATCTCAACTAAACATTATTTATTAATTACACATACATTTTCAATTTTTTTACAATTCTTTTAGAAAATATTCTTCCTCTGTATAATCACTCCATTATTATGGGTGATTTTAACACTTGTCTTCTCAAAAATGATCAACGTTCCTTCTCTTTGCAGTCTGTCGTTAAATCTTGTAATATGCATATGCTTCCCTTAAACGCCACTCATCACCTACCTAACTGTACTCCATCTCTTCTTGACTTATTAATTGTTTCTTCTCCTTCTCACGTTGCTAAGCACGGTCAGTGCCCAGCTGACGCTTTCTCTTATCATGATCTGATCTTCCTCTCTTATAAAATCCGTCCTCCCAAAAACAAGCCAAAGACAATCCTTCAGCGCAATTTTAGTGGAATGGATAAGGATGCTTTTCATGCTGATGCTTTAGCAATTGACTGGTCTCCTGTACGAGAAGCTGAAACTGTAGATGATCAAATGTCTTTGTTCAACTCAATTATTTTGCAGCTTTATGATAAACATGCTCCATTACGTACCATTAAATTAAAACACTTGCCTGCACCCTGGATAACTGATGAAATACGACAGTTAATGCATAAAAAAGTAACCGCTAAACATAAATATAAATGCCGTCCAACCGAATTAAATAAGTCAAAATATCTGAAATCACGTAATCGCTGCAATACAGTGTGTAGGGATGCTTTTCGCCGTCATGTTCACAAATCAGTAAATAATGAGGATTCTTCTAAAGTTTGGAAGTTCCTCAGATCCCTTGGAATTGGTAAGCCTCGTCAAAATTCTGTCCCTCTTAGTTTAGACATAGATTCACTTAATCTTCATTTTTCTTGTTCATCTGATATTTCTGACTCGGATAAAATCAAAACTTTAGATCATTTATCAAATTTACCAATTCCCGACTATCCTTCTTTTGTTTTTGATCGATTATCCACTTGTGATGTTAAGAAGAGCGTACTGTCCATTACTTCTAATGCTGTAGGTGGTGATTGCTTAAGTCGCAACATGCTAGTACCAATCCTTGATACCATTCTTCCTGTACTATGTTTTATTTTCAATAACTCCTTTAACAATGGTGTGTTTCCCTCTATCTGGAAAGATGCCCAGATCATTCCTTTACCCAAAAAAGCGAACCCTAAATTACTCTCCGAATACCGTCCTATATCCATTCTTCCTTTCTTATCCAAGGTCCTTGAGCGTCTTGTCCATAATCAAATTAGTAAATTCCTTTCCTTTAACAATCTCCTTAATCCTTTTCAATCCGGTTTCCGCCCAGGCCATAGCACAGTTAGCACGTTAGTTAAAATTACAGATGATATCCGCCTGGGTATGGAAAACCGGCACCTTACGGTACTAGCACTGTTGGACTTTAGCAATGCTTTCAACACTGTCGACTTTGATATCCTACTAGCAATACTACGTTCTATTAACATATCTCCAATGGTGGTCGACTGGTTTCACAGTTATCTGTTCGGGCGCCGGCAGCGTGTTCGCCTTGATGAAACATGTTCATTGTGGTGTGACACATCAGCTGGCGTTCCTCAAGGCGGCGTGCTTTCTCCTCTTCTCTTTGCTGTTTTTATAAATTCTATCACTCAAAATCTTTCTTCTTCCTACCACCTGTATGCAGACGACCTTCAGATATATTGTCAAGCCCCTCTTGATAATCTACCCAATGCTATTGCCTCCATTAACACAGACCTACAGCGCATATTAGACTGGACGAAAGCTTTTGGACTCAAAGTCAATCCAACAAAAACGCAGGTCATGGTTACCGGAAGTTCTAGACTTATTGTCAAAGTTGATTGGAAAATGCTTCCAAAAGTTAGTTTCGGTGGAATAGATATTCCTTTTAGCAGGTCTGTGAAAAATCTTGGTCTCATAATAGATCAATGCTTGACATGGGATTTACAAATACAAAACACCAGTCGCAAGCTCTATGCAGCTGTGGCGTCACTAAAAAGGCTACGCAACTTTCTTCCTACAACCACTAAAATTGCACTCGCTCAATCTCTCCTACTTCCTATTCTTGACTATTCTGACGTCTGCTATCTAGATCTTAGGGAAGATCAGCTAGATAAACTTGAGCGGCTACAAAATTTATGTATTAGATTCATATTTGGTTTGCGTAAATATGATCACGTATCTCAGTTTCGCACAAAGCTCAAGTGGCTCCCTATTCGCCTTCGCCGGAATACTCATATTCTTTCTCTTCTCTATAACATTCTATTCAATCCTTCTACTCCGCGATATCTTAAAGGACGCTTTAACTTCCTCCACAATTCTAACTCTCTTTCTCTAAGGTCATCAGAAAACTTAACCCTGAACTTTCCCGCACATGGTTCCAGTTTTTATGATAAGGCATTTACTGTCCAGGCTGTTAGGCTCTGGAGCTCTCTTCCCGAACCTGTGAAATCTTCACAATCCCTTCATATTTTCAAGAGCCGTTTAAAAGCTTATCTTTCATTATAAATAGTGTTAAGCTGCTTCTGTCTGTTCTGTCAATCTGTTTAAAATTTATAGAATGCGTGTTTAGGAATTTATGTAAGTAATCTGTGTTTATTGTTGTAGGTAAGTAGGTATGGTTATGTTAGTTTAGGTATAATATATTATTGTTATTCTTTTCATTTTAATTTAAATTAGGCGCACCCTGCATTAGGCTACTATTTCGATCCTATCCATACAAAGGTTTGTCTGGAAGAGATCGCTGTTAGCGATAAGACCGCCCATTGTTACACGTTAAATTTAAGCTGTAAAAGTTATATGTGTCTGTATCTTTGGTGTCGCAATAAAGAGTTCATCTATCTATCTATCTATCTTAAGCAACAAAATACTACGATTCAATGTCAATAGAATAAACAATATGTCAATTGTGCAATTTTAGAGACTAAAGGTCAAACATTGATCAATTACTTAATTCTCACAATTATACAATAATATAATTGACAGCAGATTTATCCCTCAGCATATATTCTTTAATATCATAGAATACTCTTTTAATTAGCCAGCAGGGGTTTCCGGTTGGTGGTCAATACGGGCAGTTTGTTATTGTTTTGTCTACGTTATTTAAATTGATTAATAATATAAATACTTACTAATTCAACAAGTGTAATAGTAATAAAGGAGCAGCGGTTAGCGGTGATTATAATTCTCATTAACGTAACCTTTACAAACCATGATTGGTGAGAAGTTTGTAGAATTTTAGCACAATCTTATAACGGAATCATTTTTGAAATTTCATTGATTGTTATCATAGATAACACACGATATTGGATAAAATTCGACAATCAAAAGTCAAAAGTCAAAGCATTTATTCAGTATATGGACAAATTAAAAAATTTGCACTTACACACGTCAAATTACATTAAATAGATCATATTCAATAAAAAATATTATAGATATAACAGAAATATAAGTTATTGCTTTGAATTTACAAAAAAAAAACAAAGGTATTGCGCCATTCAGCTTTCATCTAGACGTCGAGCGTCACACTTAAAACACATGTTTAATTCCCCTGATTAATGTAGGGTTGCCAACCGTACTATTACGTGCACCCGCAACCCAGTGCATGTTTCAGTACTTCAGACAATTTTTATACAAAAAATTGTGAAATAATTAAATATAATAAATAAATAAAACGCAAACTAATTGCAGCACAAATCATATTCCGAATGGAACTGATTGTTCGTCTATCAGCTGCACAATTGCCATCAACAGCAGTCCTTTGATATCGCTAATCAATAGGAAACGGAATGCCCTGCCTGAGTATGATATGGGAGTTTTCAAACTGTGAGTGAATAGGTATCTTCTGAGTAAGCGCGCTCCATCATCGATCGCATTCTCACTTCTGGTGAGATATTGGACAAATGCTTATCATCGGTGTAAAAAAAAGTACTTATGCAATGTACTTAAAATGTCATATTATTTTAGATTCATTTAGAAGGTATTCCATTAGATGGTAACAGGCGCAATGCAGTGACGCGATATCAAACAGCTAAGAATAAGTCTTAGTAAGTAATCACAGATGGCACCACCAGCACACAAAGTTTTCCGGATGCGCGGGCTTGAGCCTCGTCGGTGCGATAATATTATTGGATTGTACATAAGAATTTGCAAGAATAAGGCTTATATACTTACATTTATATGAAACAATCATAAGTAGATAGAAGTAACAGATTCTAGATTGTATTGATTGTAAGTTCTTTAAGATTTTAAGCATTTACTAGCTTATGGTGTTTTTAGGTGAAATACTGTGTCCTACAACACAGGTTTTATCCTAGTGCGGAACTCAGAGCTCAATTAACATGTCAAGTTTTTCTTTGGGTTACCAAAAATAAATAACATAAATATTACGTTTATTAAAACGTAATATTTATGTTATTTATTTTTTTAATAAGGGCCAGTTTCACCGGTTCCTGATAGTACCCGTTCACCGTATCCTGCTAGAAATCTGACAGATTTTTGACAGCTTTTATATGTCGTCATGTGTCAGATAACTGTCTAATGCATTCAGTAACAATATAATCAGTAACCGGTAAAACTGGGCCTTAATGTACTAGTTTTAATCATATTTTATTTTTAAGTTTGTAGAGATATAATAAATTATATATATACATCTTCTAATATATAAAATTCTCGTGTCACAGTTTTCGTTGCCATACTCCTCCGAAACGGCTGGACCGATTTTGATGAAATTTTTTGTGCTTATCCGGTATCTATGAGAATCGTCCAACATCTATTTTTCATCCCCCTAAATGTTAGGGGTAGTCCACCCCTACATTTTTATTTTATTTTTTAGACAAAATTTTTAATTTCTATTTTTTTATGATACAACATACAAAAATACATACAATCCTCAATTTTCACCCTTCTACGATCAACCCTTATTTTTTAATAGCCATTTTAGTAATTATTACTAGGAAATTATTTATATGGCAAAACAACGTTTGCCGGGTCAGCTAGTAATATATAAAAAATTAACAAAAAATGTATCTATTTCACTAAATATTCTAAGTTTCTAACAATGATCACATCATTGATGCTACTACCTACTAATATTATAAAGGCGAATCTTTGAAATGAATAGAGCGGCATTGAATTCGGTTGTTTTTAGTTTTTTAAACGATCTTATTATTATCATCATGATTCAAACTCACTATAACTATAAATCTAAAATATCTTCAAAGTAAAATAAACTGTCCAAGTGCAAGTTGGACTTGTACTAGTAGGGTTCCGTAACACAGTAAAGGATTTTATAATAATCATTTTTTACAAACAAAAAATTGACTTTGTTTTTCAGTGTTTGTTTTAATTAAAAACAAAGTTCTATTTACGCGGATTTGAAAATGTGCTATATCTCAAAAACTGCTACTATATTTTTTTACCATTGTCACTCAAAAAAGAGCACTTTATTCATCAATAGCAGTGAATAAAACGCTCATTTACTCAATCGGTGAATAAAAACATTTTGAATTTGGAACAAGCACGAAATGCGAATTATGTTCAAAAAATAAATAAAACTTGCTGAAAGTGCCTACTAGCTGGCTAAATGGAGTTATACCATAGAAGCAATATAACAAAATAAAAATAAAAATCCCGCCAATATTGTTTTTTTTTTCGTTTTCATTTTGCTCCAGACGATTTCTGTATTCAGCAAGAATACATTTTAAAAATTATTCAAATTTTGTACAATCAAGTTATAAAGTTGAGTCAAAGTCACATTTCTGATCAAGTTAAAGTCACAATCTAGTCCAAGTCATAACTTTAGTAAAGATGTGAACTTTACTGAAGATTTTCAGTGCAATTTTGGCAATAACGCAAATAGCATGTTTTTCAAGATTGTGCAGTTTCCCTACACACACATTCACCGGCACTAAATGGTTAATAATCCACATTTATTACACATTAATAATAAATATACATATGATAAATATACATAGGTACTATAAGTAGCTACTACTATTTATTTTCTCGCAGTCAATGGTAAAAAGAAGATTACACGACTCGTGAATAAAAAAATTAATCTCGGTCCTTGTATCCCTCGCTCCGCTCAGGATTCTAATCTAGAATCCCTCGCTACTCTCGGGATTCTACTCTTGAATACTTCACTGCTCTCGGGATCCAACTTAGTCCCTCGAATTAAATTGCCCTTTTATTCACTTGTTGTATAATCTACTATTTTCTATAAGTTAACTGCTACCATAAGTTTAAACCAATTTTCGTTGAGAGTATTTATTGAATGTTTATTATTACAGCATATATATTTTTTCATTTTTCACTCCCTTATTTTAAAAGATAGAGGGGGTGGGGGAGGGGGGGGGGGGGACATTTCACCACTTTAGAAGTGTATATCTTTCGAATTAATGACTGAAAAAAAATCGTATTAGGAACATCAATGTAATTTTTAACCGACTCCACAAAAAAAGGAGGAGGGTCTCAATTCAACTGTATATATGTTTGTTACCTTAGAACTCCGTCAAATCTTAACCGATTTAAAAAAATCTTTTTTTGTTTGAGAGATTGTGCTTTTCGTTTGGTTTCATTAAAATTATATCAAGATTTGACAATTATCTCCGGAGATATGGAGATAAACAATATAAGCAAATTTGTATACTTTGATGATATGCTTATTACTTTGACTATCGCGGCGTGTATTATTAAAGACCTATCTTTATCTATAAACACCCCGCACGTATAGACTTAAAGATTTTTTTTAGTTGTACCATGTATAGGAAAAAAAAATTGAGGTGGGCCTTACTCTTTTATTTTTTACTTTTGTATAAAAATATAAAAGCGGTTCACAGAATACATCTACCTACCCAGTTTCAACTGAGTAGTCCCAATAGCTCCGGAATAAAGTGGCTGTGACATAAGGACGGACAGATAGACAGACAGACATGACGAATCTATAAGGGTTCCGTTTTTTTGCCATTCGTTTTCGGAACCCTTAAAAAGACATCCCACTTCTTGGCGTATTAAAATAATTCCAAACTTACTAATGAACTATAATTTTGCCAAAATAACTAGACTCTATTTACTTTTAATTTTCATTGTTTAAATATCTTTGTTTCAAACTAGAGCGGTAAAATGAAGACATCGAAAAAGGAAAAATAAATCTTAAGGCTTGTGCTATACAAGCTTCAATAAAACCAAAAGTTGTAAATTCATTTTTTTAAACACAAATTTTTTGTAAAGGTAATAACAATACATACTAGCACAAATTCTACTGTCTTACCATTTACCATTACGTAGTTCCAGTCCCTGCAGCCCGGCCACATCATCAGGTCAGCTCGATGGTACCATATTATTGTATTGTCACAGAAGATACACAACTATACCAAGTTTGAGTACAATAGAACGTCAGGAAGTGGTTCTAATTTAGCTTCCAAGATTTGACCCACACAAACATACATACTAACAAGGCAAGGTAAATAAACGCTAGTAAGACGCTCTAAATCTAAACAGAAAGCATATGTACCTAGAGAAGTATACCCTGGCCCTAAGTCGAACGGTTTGGTCATTGCAAACGTGTAATAAGTGAGTTACGTAACACAGTAGAGTGCTTTATAACAATATTTTTTCTCCAGCTAAAAATTAACTTTGTTCTTCATAGTGTTAGTATGAAAAACAAAGTTATATTTGAGGTCCTGAATGTGTGCTATATCTCAAAAACTACAGACTATATCTCGTTCAAAACAATTTTCGTTGAAAGTTTTTATTGAGATTTACACAATATATTTCTGTTTAGTTTTTCACTTTCTTATTTTAGAAGTTAGAGGAGGGAGGGGGGAGACACATTTTACCACTTTAGAAGTGTCTTATAAACGATTGACTTTGAGAAAAAATGGTTTTAGGAGCCGATTTTACCCGAACTCGAGCGTTGACATGAACTCGGTATAACCCAGTAACCCGACATTACCTGAAATCGAGCTGAATTTACTCGAACGAGCGTTGACATGACCTAAGTGTAACTTGACTTTACCCGAACTCAAGCCAACTTTACCCGATCAAGCATTGACATAAATAAACTCGATATAACCCTGTAACCCGACATTACCTGAACTCGAGCTGAATTTACTCGAACGAGCGTTGACATGTACTTGGTATAACCCGACTTTACGCGAACACGAGCCGACTTTACCTGAACAAGCGTTGACATAAACGCAAAATAACACGATAACCCAACTTTAATTGAACTCGAGCTGACTTGACCAGAAGAGCGCGTGTCACGGTTCATTTTCATTCACTACTTACAAAATAAAGCATCACAATGCGCCTAAATAAGTTTTTTTCATTTTCAAACATTTATTATAGCTCTCCAAAGCTTCAGCCAGTAGAAACATAGCCTAAGGTTCATCCGTAAGGTTATAACAGGGGTTTACAAGTAGCCACGAGGTAGCATGGTAGCTAATTAGAGAGCCTTCGGTAGGAATGTTGGGATACATTGTTACACGGTGGGTAGTTGAAAACTGAGCTTGTAGGGTAGATCAAATTTGATGTTTGGTTCTTCGAAGTCAGTAGATGATCGAGATAGTGAAAGGTGAATTTTATATTGAACTAGGTGCGCCCTGCGGCTACGCCTGGGCTTATTCCTAGTTATAAACCTTCCTCTTGAATCACTCTATCTATGGCTGAAAACTGCATTTAAATAAGTTGTGTAACTTAAAAGATTTAAGCATACAGGCAGCGGGAGCGAAAATGAACAAACGGCAAATTATTTAGATGTTGATTATAGAACTACTATTTTTAATTTTAGTTGTTTATACATCAATGAAAATACAGTTAATACTTCCTAAATTCAATTACAATACTTAAATCTGAACTGACCTTCACATTATAATGGATTTTTCTATCGAATTATGTGCGCTTTTGACAGTGGACTTCCGGTGAACGCAGAACATCGTTAAGAAACCAGCAACCCCCGCAAATCTGTCGCCAAACATCTCATGTTTTCCGGCAGCTATCCTTGAGAGCTAGTACCCATTCTAGGTCTTACCATCTTCGACCGCATCATCACAAACTTACTAACAGGTGAGATAGGGGCCAAACGCTAGCCTGTAAAATCATTTTAAAAACTATTGATGTTGATAATGTCAAGTTACGCCGTATTAAATTACAAGTAATATTTTTTTTATCGCGGGATTTTACCGGGTGCGAATGGAAACACTCCTGCCCCGGGGGCAACAAGCCTTATCATATTAGTTGTTATTATAAGAAAATCCGGGCTTTTGTGACGTCAGAACCATTATTATTAAGATATTTAATGGTTTTACCGGTCATTCCGAGAAAATGTATTTCGGGGAAATAAATTGGAATATGTAAAACAGGACTTTTAACGTTAATTTCTTTAAAGAATTCTGTTTGAATTTTTCTTTTAATTATCTAGCGCATAATTTGTGTTTTATGTTTGTACATTTTGTTTCTCCAATTAATTTTTCATTTTTCAACCGACTTCCAAAAAGGAAGAGGTTCTCAATTCGTCTTTATGGTTTTTTTTAAATTTTTGTTGTTGTATGTATGTTACGCGATTACTCCGTTAATTGTGAACCGATTCGAATGATTATTTTTAAATTGAAAGGGTACATTTTCAAAGTGAATCCATTAAAATTTCATCGAGATCTGATAAGTATCTCCGGAGATATAATGATAAACGTCTCAAACTTGCTACTGAAACTGACTCGAGCGGCATGGAAATCGGTTGTTTTAGTTTTTAAACTATCTTAATTATACTTGTTTACCGACTCCATTAAAGTATTGTTTCTCGATGTGGTATGCACAAATAAACAAACGGCGGAGTAATCGTGTAACAAACATACAAAAAAAAACCATCAGACGAATTTAGAAACGAATTTAGAACTTATAACAGTCCTGTGGTAACCACATTGAGGTGTGACCTGATAATTGATGAATTATTGAATTGTTTGAATTGATGAATTGTTATAAGCGGCATGAACGAAAGGAGGCCTATGCCCAGCAGTGGGTAGAATAAGGCTGATGATGAATAATGAACGAATTTTCGTTTTTTTTTTCAGAATTCGGCTCAAGCTCTGCCTGTGGTTGTCAACGCTGCAGTTCCTGCAGCCGGTAAAGGTGAGTATTTTTATTTTTTTAATATCTTATAGGCTAGCGTTTGACCACTATCTCGCTTGGTGGTAAGCGATGATGTGGTCGAAGATAATGAACACTCTAGACATATCTCATCATCATCATTAACATACAGTATTCGTCCGCTGTTGGACGACCACTGTAAGGTTGAGTGTTGTGAGAAAACAGATTGAATAGTACAGTAAACGCGCGTCCGATCGAGAGCGCGGGTGACACTACTGACTGAACTTGCAGCCCACTGGCTGTCGCGTATGTACTAATGTTTTCATACAGCGCGGAGTGCGACAGGTCTGGGGCCTTATTCAGTATGACCATTTTCAAGTCTTACCGTACCGTGTTACGTTATCTCCGCGTTATGGTATTCTCTATGCCAATTAAAACGCGGTAGGGTAAGGTTATGAGCGCGTTTTGAGCTGTCAAAATATCGTGACATATGAGGACGTGTAACGCGCGCGTTTTGTATAATTTACCTATAGTGTGGCATACAGAATACAATTTTTCAATAACATGACGTGACGCGTTAATGAGCGCGCTATCTCATTGGTCATACTGAATAAGGCCCCTGAACGAACTAGCGTTACACACTTGAGCGTTACGACTCTGTAACATGCAATGCCTACAAAATAATGTGCTGAGCACGCCTAAGAAAGTTTCACATTTTTTATATTAGTTGGATTATTAGTTGACATCATTATTGACGATCAGGACAGCGTCTTGCTTGTCTAGGTATCTTGTTTTATGAAAATCTACAGTGCTTAAATTATTAGATATTCTAGAATACTCGGCAAACGTAGTGTAGGCCGCCCTCCAGCTAGGTGGAGCGATGATATACGCAAGCTGGCTGCCAGCGGTTGGAAACAAAGAGCTGAAGATCGAGCTCAGTGGCGTGCCATAGGAGATAGATAGATAGATAGATAGAAACTCTTTATTGAACACCATAGAAATAAAACTTATAAATAAACATTTAACAAATAGCGTAACAACAGGCGGTCTTATCGCTTAAAGCGATCTCTTCCAGACAACCTTAGGGTGGAGAAAGAATTACTAGACATACATGGCGGTATATCGGTGTTAAAAATAAATAAAATAATAAATAAATAAATCAGAATAGGTAATAAGTACCTACATTATAACAAAAGTACGTACATTTTTAATAATATATTACAATACACATACATAACAATACCATACAGACACCATATCATATATACACACAACTATGCATATCCATATATACATATTGAGGAGAGGCCTATGTCCAGCAATGGACAAATCTGTATGTAGTTATGTTATAACCAACATTCACACAAATCGAGTGCTACTTTCCATTTGTTAAGTGTGCACTTTCCTTAGATAGTTTAATCTATTAAAGCTAGTTCAAAGGCAAACATTTTTTGGGTTCCAAAGCACTCTTCGCGCTTGATCAAACATTTTTATTATTTTAATAGCGGGAACCCTTTGTCCATTTAACTGTGAAAAGGTTATTTTTGGAGTTCCGCGTGCTCAACGTAATGTTTTCATCATTTTTTATTGGTTCACACATTTATATGGGTAGCTTTAGAAGTGTTTGGAAAAGAGGGTATTATACTTTTGTTTTAAAATTATCGTAAACAAGCGAATACCCAGCGTGTGCTACTACGCTATAAAATAATTTAAGATCGTTTAAACAACTAAAAGAACCGACTTCAAACGTCGCGCTACTCAAAGTAGCCAGTAGACGTAGTAACTATTATATAATCTGTGCCAGTAGTTAGTATGTCGTCCAGGGGTGGAAGTCTCTACAGTGCCACAAGTATAACTTGGCGGTGGTGGTTTTTGGAACTAATTCTTTTAATTAAAACTGTGAGTTTGACGTTTGAGAGATTACCGCGACATTATTGTTGATAAATATGCTACATTAAAATAGTTCAATAATGCCAAAAGTAATTAAAAGTGGTTTAAGAGAAACTGTTATCAAAGTACAAAGTAAAAGCACAGTGGCGCACAGGCACGCCAAGTTATACTTGCCGGACTGTACATAGATAGCGATGCGTCCTGTCATCGCAAACGTCTGCTAGAATGAGATGCAGCTAGACAGTTGTTATCTGCATCTCTTTTCGTATCGACGATTATCGGTCGAAATTCATCGCTACGCATGTAGAGACTACCGGCCCAGGTATGTAAATGTATCGTAATACAAATGTCGATATATTAAAAACGGCTCGACCGATTTCGTTAAAATTTAAATGGGACCACCTGTGAAGGGTTCCCTTTGAAACAAAAAAATAATTTTCCGGGTTCAGGCATCTACGAGTAATCGGTGAACATTACATAAAAAAAAAGGTTTCGATGAATTGAGAACCTCCTCCTTTTTAAACGACTTCAAAAAAAGGAGGCGGTTTCTCAATTCGACCGTATATATATATATTATGTTTGTTCGCGGATGATATCGTTTATGATTCGATTTTGATTATTATTTTTTTTATTGGAAAGGAGATATCCTAAGTGTACCATGGTAATTTTATCGAGGTCTGATAAGTATCTCCAGAGGTATGGAAAAATAAATTAGTTAGTATAATTATTATATGCGCTACCCACTTATCTATTTGAAGTCGGTGCCAGCCAAGTCTGATAGGTAGTAGCTAGATAATACCTACATGTATCCACCTACTTACTACTACTACATACATAGTATCTATCTCAAACTATCATAAAAAAGGCAGACGGATTTGTGCCGAACACCCGAGTGAACGCAAGTTCAGTAATACTAAACGCTTGAGTAATACGCTTCCGCGCTCAGTTTGCTACCAAGCGGCAGCAGGGTTGGACCGTGCAGTATTACTTCGCAGCGTTGCTTACGTAGTAATCATGCCGTATTGACTATGCCGGACTGAGCGCGGAAACTTATTACTCAAGAATTTGGTATTACTGAACTTGCGGTTACTCGGGTGCTCGGCACGAATCTGTCTGCGTTTTCTATGATAGTCAGAGGTATCTATCTACTATCCAATAGACTTGGCTGGCACCGACTTCAAATAGATAAGTGGGTAGCGCTTATAATAATTATATTAAGTAAGTAATTTAATTTTCGCTTTTGAGTGCCTGTTTATGGTTATTTTTATTTTTTTTTGTTTATTAAAATCAGGTAACATGACCCATTCATTAGAATTATACATAATATACAATTGTACTGTAGAAATATTGTTAAATCAGCCAATAGTGTAAGCTAGAACATATGAACCTATTTGTGAAAGAAATAAATGATTTTTATTATTATTATTATTCACGTTATTTATTTTCGTTCTTAGTTTTAGGTTTTTTTACAATAAAGATATCCAAACAAAAATATAAAAAAATCATTACAAATAAACAATATTATAAAAAAACCTAAACCTAGAGTGCCGCCAGCAGCGGGGCAGGGCCCAAGCTACCGGTGGTTAGGGCTGCAGAGAGAGGAACCTCCTGACGATGCGTGCCGTGTCAAGAAGTACCGCCTTCTGTATCTGACCCTTGATCCAGCCGTCTAGCGAGAGTCTCTTGAGATGTTGGTCGAGACTCTTCGCTATTAGACCGTTCGCAGAAACGACTATTGGGACAATGCTAGTCGAATCAACATCCCACATGGCGGTAACCTCGAAAGACAAGTCAAGGTACTTGCTGATCTTGTCCTTTTCAGCCTTCACGAGGTTCTCGTTATGCGGGATGGTGATGTCAACTAACACTGCCCGCCGCTGGGACCGGTCGACTATCACGATATCAGGTTTATTGGCGACAATAGTCCTGTCCGTGATAACCGATCGGTCCCAATAGAGCAAAGCATGACCATTTTCAAGAACTGGCGCAGGTGCGTACTTATAGTACGGCACCTCAGACTCGACAAGGCCGTATTGAAGAGCAAGTTGCTGGTGGATGATCCTGGCTACGAGGTTATGTCTGTGCAAGTACTCGGAGTTAGCAAGATGAGAACAACCGGAAATGATATGTCTGAGTGACTCTCCGGGACGGCGGCATGCCCGACATATGTCGACCGTACCGTCCTTCATAATATATTTCCGGTAGTTGTTCGTCTTGATAACTTCGTCCGCAATTGCACAAACAAAACCTTCGGTTTCCCCAAAGAGGTCCTCGAATCGTAGCCAGTTCACCGACGCGAGCAGGTCCACATCGGGTCCCGTTAAGACTCGATAGAACCGGCCATGCAGCTCCTTGCTCTTCCATACGTCCTTGCGGTCCTCGGTGCTCAGCACCTGAGGCTTGCGCCAGTTCTCTTTGCCTAAGGACAGAGGGGTGAAAGTCTTGTCAACTGACACCACATCGCAATGCATCCCACACTCGTTGTTTAGGAAATATTCCCGGAGACTGCATACCTCACGGTTGTGGAGTGTCTTGGCATTTAAAAAGCCTCGACCACCCCATTTCCGTGGGATATACAGTCTCATAACAGACGAGCGTGGGTGAAGCATGCGATGTGATGTCAATTGCTTTCGAACTTTTCTATCCAGGGCGTCTAGTTCAGTCTGAGTCCACCTTAGTATGCCAAAGGTGTATATAAGTAGGGGCATAACCCAGCCGTTGAAGGCACGTACCTTGTTGCCTCCTGACAAAAGACTGTTAAGTACTTTCGTCAGGCGACCGAAGAAACGCTCCTTCACCGACTGTTTTATCCCCCCACTCTCGATACCCAATGACTCTGACATACCAAGGTATTTATAGGTGTCGGCTTCGGAGAGAGATCTGAAAGTCATTGTATCAGAAAGTTATTATTATTATTATTATTTATTGAATTTTACATAAAGAAATACAAAATTATTATTGTTATATGTTATATTTATATATGTTATATTATTTTGTTTTAATTGAATTGTTGTTTTATTGTTATAAACAATAAAACAACAATTCAATTAAAACAAAATGTCAAAGAAAATAAAAATACAAATGTCAAACAATAAATAAAAAATCAATAAATTAGTTAAATTCTATAAAGCAAATACAATGTTATAAAGAATTTGAAAGGTCCAATTAGTTACAAAACAAATTAAAATTAAGCATACTGAATATATTATTATTATTCACGTTATTTATTTTCTTTCTTAGTTTTAGGTTTTTTTACAATAAAGATATCCAAACAAAAATAGAAAAAAATCATTACAAATAAACAATATTATAAAAAAACCTAAACCTAGAGTGCCGCCAGCAGCGGGGCAGGGCCCAAGCTACCGGTGGTTAGGGCTGCAGAGAGAGGAACCTCCTGACGATGCGTGCCGTGTCAAGAAGTACCGCCTTCTGTATCTGGCCCTTGATCCAGCCGTCTAGCGAGAGTCTCTTGAGATGTTGGTCGAGACTCTTCGCTATTAGGCCGTTCGCAGAAACGACGCTCCTTCACCGACTGTTTTATCCCCCCACTCTCGATACCTAATGACTCTGACATACCAAGGTATTTATAGGTGTCGGCTTCGGAGAGAGATCTGAAAGTTATTGTATCAGAGAGTTGTAAATTCATGGAATTCACAACTTTCCCCCGCTGCACGTGCATGACCGCACACTTATCTACACCGAACTCCATGTTGATGGCGTTGCTGAAAGTCTCAGTGACGTTCAGTAATTCCATCAAATCATGGCGCTTCGGTGCAAAAAGTTTGAGGTCATCCATGTACAGCAAGTGTGAAATGACTTCACCCTCTCTCTTAAGCCAATAGCCTAGCCCTGAATCCTCTAATAATGTGCTTAGAGGATTTAGGGCTAGACAGAACCACAACGGACTCGGACTGTCACCCTGGAAAATGCCTCGCTCAATCCTTATGAAGTCCTGCGGACCAGAGAGGCTGTCTCCACCACCCGGTTGACGAAGGACTGTGGTCCACTGCCTCATACAAGAACCTAGAAAAGATCTCAGAGTTGTATCAATTTTATACAACTCCAAGATCCTCTCCAGCCAGGTATGAGGCACTGAATCATAGGCCTTCTTGTAGTCAATCCAGGCGGTGGAGAGAGCCCCTTTGTTCCACCGGACTTGTTGGCAAATGGTCGTGTCGATGAGGAGGAGCTCCTTAGTACCACGGGACCCAACCTTACATCCATTCTGAGAGGGGGCCAAAATGTTGTGCGAATTAATTTTGAATCTCAGAATAGATGTAAGTAGCTTGTAAAGCGTCGGCAAGCATGTGATGGGTCTATAGTTTTTCGGTTCCGTGGTTACTACCAGACTTGTGGAGCAGGAAGGTGACACCGGTTGTCATGAATGTTGGCAAGGAACCAACCTCGAGGGCTTGTTGGAATTGTGTCGCTAAGCAGTCGTGTGAGCATCTAATCCACTTTATCCAGAAGTTGTGTAATCCGTCCGGTCCAGGACTTTTCCAATTCTGGGCCGTACGGATCGCACAACTCACGTCTTCGGGGCTAATACTAATAGCCCCCATGGATTCGATAGGCTCACACGCACGCTCTACGACGCTCATCCAATCACCCTCCGTGTGTTCGACGGGCACCGACCAGATACTACGCCAGAAGTTATTCATGACAATAGCATCCGGACACTGCCCATCACTCACACATTGGTCGGTGCCTTCCCAACTCCGGTACACCTTCCTTTGGTCATTTTGGAAGAGGCGATTTTGCCAATATCTATCCACACGCTCTCTATAGCGACGAATACGGTTTGCCAATGCATAAACTTTCTGCTTCAGAAAGTCAATACGTTCCGTGATATAGGCCATGTAGTCCCGGGGTCTAATTCCGGTCCCAACAAAGGCCTGGTTCACGAAACGCATGACTCGGGGACGATGGTTGCCCCCTCTGAAGCAGATCAACTTCGCGATGAGAGTCCTAAACAAATTTATACGACACTCGATTCTTTTTTGCCACGCGGGGACAGCGGGGTGTCGCGGCCATCGGTCAGAGTCCGGAAACTTAACACGAGCGACGTGACACGCCGCTATGGCCGCGCAATATAGAATCGAGTGTGTATCAACTAATGTTTCGCTAGTCCGCATATACGGGACTAGCAAAACGTTTAGGGCTCCCATTAACGCGAGGCTACGTTTATTCATTGGCAAACGTGGTAGTCGCGGCCTAGAATCAGGTGTAGAGCGATACTCCAAAATCGCGTCTTCCAAAACCCTCCTCAATTGCTCATTAGTCTGGGTACTTACGATAGTATTCGTACAATCGTCTGCGTCTAGCGCGACACCCGCCGGGGCAGACGTCAAAGCCGAGCCTGCCGGCCCCTGCGTTGACGACACACCGGGCGCGTCCCGCGCTAAAGCAGAAGTAGTAGGAATAATAGGTAACGCCTCCAGACGCAGCCGATTAAGCGCAGAGTCATCCAACAACTTGAGCCGCTGGATGGCCCGCACCTGATCCGACAGTCATTGTGCGGTAACGGCGACGGCTGGTTCAAGGGTCTGAAACAGAGGTAGCATCCTATCACGGTACGCGGACAGGTTTGTTCCTCTCTCTGTAACCCCGTAGTAGGCGCGCATGCAATTCTCGTTCATACATTCAGTCCATCGCATGCGTCGCGCTACACTACCGGTAGCGGGGACCGGGCGCGGAGCAGATTGCTGCAGATTGATTATTATTATGCATTTATTCAATTATAATCACGGGTCGTACACGCCCGGTCTTTTAGAGGGCATTGATGGAGCCGAAGCCAACATCAAGAGGCCCTTTACAATTTTAACTTAGTTATTACTATGGATAAGAAGGAGATATGGGAAACTGTTATAAAAATATGGTACATTATATTATAAGAATATTGAGTGAGCTGATTAAAGTCGAATTGCTGGTCTATGGGATGAGGTACGGCACCCGCCAATTATGCCTCATTTCAAAATATTACGACGGGTGGTGACTCGCTATACACTGAATGGGCCCCCCATAAAGGCGGACCGTTATGTCGGCGCCGAGGGGCAACATTGGCGTGGATAGCTAAGGGTGTTGAGAGGTGTGCTGCACTTTCACTAAACGCTACTAGCGGCTTTATGCCTTTAACACTTCCACCCTGGAGCTTAGGTCTTAGCTCTTGCGATTCCCACCACCGGCCGGCCGGTCAAGGCAAGCCGGTGGTCAGAGGGTCTCATTTAGCCCTCACGGGATAGGGGTACTTATATATTTTTTTTTTTTTTTTTTTAATATTACTATAATAAATGATATTATAATTATATTATAGTTATATATTATATTATATTATATTATATTATATTATATTATATTATATTATATTATATTATATTATATTATATTATATTATATTATATTATATTATATTATATTATATTATATTATATTATATTATATTATATTATATTATATTATATTATATTATATTATATTATATTATATTATATTATATTATATTATATTATATTATATTATATTATATTATATTATATTATATTATATTATATTATATTATATTATATTATATTATATTATAGTTAAGTTATACTGAAATAATTATGTCAAAAAAGGCGCCCAACTGGTAATGCCGCACTATGAAGATGCATCCAGTGGGAAAACATCGGGCTGTCCCATCGGTCGGTCAACGTTGCTAGGATGATGTTGGTGCTGCCACGTAACCTACTTAACGTCGATGCGCTTCTTTTGCGGATAATGGCATGGAAACCATCAATCCTCGCTTCAGCAAACAGCTCGGAAGCGCTCCAGAATGGCGGCCTCCCCATCAGCATCCTAAACAAGTTGTTATACTGTACACGCAAGTCGCTGTATGCCCGCTGCGTATAGTCAACCCAGAGGCTGCATGTGTAAAAAGTTTGACAGTAAGCTCTAAAGAGCGTCGTCTTCACCTGTTTTGTACACCGAGCAAACCTCCGAGCCAACATATTACCGCGGACGGACATCGACCTGCGCTCACGTTCAATATCCAAATTGTCCTTGAGATCCTCATCAACCCAGTGTCCCAAATACTTAAATTTTGTAGCGACATTTAGTGCAGTACCAAATAAACTCACAGGTTATGAAGTCGGTTTTTTTATTATGAAAAATAATTTTATATGTATAACTAGCTGAGCCCCGTAGATTTTTTTTATGATATAAGGTACGCACGCATGACGTAAGACAAGCACGACGCACGTAAGACAAGCATGACGCTCGCCTGATAGTAAGCGATGACGTCTACCTATTACAGATACAGCGGCATGTTACTGAACTGCGCCTGTTACCTTGAGACCCAAAGATGTTGAGTCTCACATGCCCTGTAATTTCACTGGACACCTTGCCATTTCAACCGAAAAACATTCCTATTTTACGGCAGAAAATTAATTGGCAAAGTGGTGGTACCGCCCCAGGCGGACTAGCAAAGCCAGCGTAGGCAGAAATCTACTTTGGCTCATGCACAACAACTTTGCTAAAGATCATCACATGATCAAATGCATAGTTTATTCTATAAAGGACATACAGACAAACATTCATTTTTATATAAGAGATTACTAGCAGTGCCCCGCGGCTTTGCTCGCGTCAAGAAGTGTCCCATAGCTTAATACATCATATTGGCTATTCCTGCGCAAAATTACGGCTAAATACGGTTAAGATGTTTGACCGTGAAGAAGTCCCAAACAAACAAATATACAAACTGACTTTCGCTTTTATATTATTGGTGTTGATTGGTGTTGATACAGATTTGTAACATTATTGAAATACTAGCTGTGCCCCGTGGTTTTTCCCGCGTGGACATCATTCCCGTGTGAATATCGAGATAAGAATCAATGAGTTAAGTCAACTTTATGATTTTGATTTATTTTGTACCAGTGACGCGACTGTAAGACGGCGGTTGTGTGCTGAATTTTTTTCCATGATCAAATAGTATTTTTTGTGAATAGTGTATTTGCTGAGTTTTTCTTTTCAAAATCTATAAGTATGTTTATTGTTTCTATATTTATATTGTTACTCGTATGTATTACTTAATGTTTATGCTCACATTTTTTCATACCAAAATCTGTTTTCGTATACGTGTGAGCCTTTAATTGGTTTCATGGTTTATATACTGTAAATCATTTAGTTTTAATCGAAACTGTTGGCTTACCATAAATAAATAAATAAATAAATAAATAAAAAAAGAAGTACCCTCTGTTTTATTCCAGAAACTAGGCTATGTAGATAGCATTAGTATATATAAGCAGCTATTAGTATGTAGATACTACATTTCAGCTCAATAGATTCAGTAGTTTTCACGTGAAAGAGTAACAAACATCCATTCATACATCCATCCATACATACAAACTTTCGCATTTATCATATTTGTAAGGATTTGTTAAGAACGGGAAACGTGATAGAAACTTCGTAGCTTTAGCTACGTGTGTAGCCTTTGTAGCTCCAGCTACATGAGTAGCCTTCGTAGCAAAGAATACAAAAGCTAAAGAGTCAGAAAAAATCTGACAGACATTGCTTTTACCATAAGTGTGCATATTGTAAGACTGATTCGTCTACAACTTAGCAGACTTACCGTCAAAAGCAATCTCTGCCAGACAAATTGCACTGAGGTTAGATCTTAAATCTTTAACATTTGCCAATATGTTCCTTCTGTATGACCAACATATTTTGTATATCTAATTGGCTAACGTTTGACCACTACGATCTTGCGTGGTGGTAACTGATGATGTGGTCGAAGACGGTGAACACGCTAGGCCTAGAATACAGAATATATGACTCTCAAGGGGTGCGTGCTGCCGGAACACCGTAAGATTATCGACCACATCATCGCTTATCACCAGGCGAGATAGTGGTCAAACGCTAGCCTGTAAGATATAAAAAAAAAAATCAAATGTATTAAAGCCTTCGTGACCTTAATATCTGAAAGAAGATTAATACTTTTCAACTTTCCAAGACAGTTTTATTACTTCAACAGATAATGAACTAAATAATGACGCTTTAATCAAACGAATAACTATAACTCTTCACCTCTTTGCGTTAACGTATCTCTCAAATATCACATACCTTACATTAATTCCAAAAATATATAATTCAAAAGACGAAAAGCAACTCTATATCACTTTGATCAAATATCAAATTCGCTTGTTTCATCAACGTTCATAAAACATAAACGATTTTTATTCCAAAAAGTCGTAAGTCAAATCGTTGGGTAAGCGATTTTGCGTTTCATGTAGAAGTTGTTAAAGTTAAAAATTGTGGGTAATTTTTAATAGTGTCAGAGTTAAGTGATGTTCTAAAGAGATAGTTAACGTGAAGTTCACCTGCAGCAAGTCTAGAGATGAGCGATGTCAATTAAAATTATCGATTTAATGTATCGATAGTTTTGGAGTTTACTCATTAATTGATTTTCATATAATATATGTTCTTTATGCGCAGTATGGAAATTTTATATGCAGTGAAAATTATCTAAACGTTAACTCAAAATAGTAAAGTTTTTTTAATGTCAATGTCAAATGTCAATCTGCTTAAGTAATATGCAATGATAATAGTATTAGATTATTATGCAGGCTTAGAAAGAGAGGGTAAGGGGAGGGTGCGAGAAAGAGAAAACTGCAGTCATACGTCGGAGATGATATACACCTTTTTTGTTTGCTTATTAGTTTAGTTTAACTTTTGGAATCAATAAGGTACTAGCTGTGCCACGCGGCTTCGCCTGCGTCAGAAAATATCCTATAGTCTAGTCCATAGTACTGGATATCCCCGTACAAAATTTCTACTAAATCGGTTCAGCCGATTGACTGTGAAGAAGTCCCAAAAAAACAAATATCTTTCGCATTTATAATATTGGATTTGATTGTACATTCTAAAGTCACTGCGTCACTTTTTGCCTTTGTGTTAAGTATGTTGTATTTAACAGTTTAATCGATAGTCGATAATACGTTCAACTTCAAACCGTGTTCACTTAAATAAAAATATATTTTATTACTTTGCCTCAATTTTTTTCGTCCATCTATTGCATGTCACATGTCGCCGGTGCTTTAGCTTGATTGGTGGATATGATGTATGGAATTTAGGTCTAGCTGTGATTGGTGGGCGCTTCCGCAGCCATTTTTGTATACACGCTAATGTGTCATGTCAACTGTTGTCATAGTAGCTAACTACCATAGCTACACATTAAAAAAAAGTTTTACATGCATCGTGGTTTCATAAAACTACACCACACTTTTTTTGAAGTAAAAACTTCTTTAGTGGCGTTGTTCACTTTTCTTGGGATGGGTAAAAAATGTTAAACTCGCGTCAGGGTCACGTGTCCTGATCGTAAGACGAGAATTCGTAAGACGGAGCGCAGGACGCTTGCGCGAGGTGTCATTCCAAAATATTCAAAAATGACGTGTTCAAGTTTTCACTTCTGCCGGCACTCCCGGAGTGCAATCCGTTTTTTTTTTTATTTAGAAAATACTCCGAATAATCGATAAAATGTGGTAGTTGTACTCCCCACACTAAAATGCCGTTAGTGCACATCTGACTGTTTGTTGTCTTACTCCGGTTAAGTCTGGTTACAACAACTGTATTCATTTTAAAGCCGAGCTCAGTATACGACTTAAGTGTCCTAGACTTAACATAATTTGGGGATCCAAACTCATCCACGTTTACCTTAAGCCGAATTTCTGGTTTTGACAGTAGAAATGCGGAATACAATTCTTGATCAACTTACAAAAAGGCGTGGTGGTTAATTTGTGTTTTTTAACCTTTGACGCAAAAAGAAGGAGTGTTATAAATAAATATATAAGTTTTACGTTTGTATCTGTGTGTCTGTGGCATCGCAGTAAACAGATAAACCGAAAGTGTTTTTATCTTTGATTGATGAAAATTCGTTCAGTCGTGTTAAGACTGAGCATTTTTACCAACGACGGAACGGAGACTGTATATGCGTTTGGGGTGAGAGGATGTTTGTTTGTTTCCCAAGTAACACAATTAGCTGCATAAAAGCTTTAGATCCAATCCGATTATGCCCTAAGGTGCTAAGACCCAAGCGCTGGAGCGTGTTCTGCAGACCTAACGCAGCAACTCTAGCGCTACTTTGGGCACAATTTTATGCAGCTCATAGTTCCATATCAACTGCAGAACAGTGGCGCAAAGGTGCCTCAAGAGCTGCAACGAATGATTAAAGCCACACTCTTATGCCGCTACTTTTGTGAACAAGTTTACGAATGAATGTAGGTACTTTATGAAATTCTATCAGTTCAGTATTTTGAGTTATTGTAAAAAATGAAGCGTTTTTATTAAAGTAATCAGCCATCAGCGCCATTACTAAAATATAATTATTTGTAAAGTTGTAATTACATACATTACTGGTTGTGGTATATGTCAGCGGCGAAAAACCCTTCCAAGTTTACTGTACATGTAGAAGACGTTTTTTGAGTAAATTTTAAGCGCTTTTAAAATGGGAAAAGGTATGTAAAATTTTTTTTTTTTTCAAGTTTACATTTTTTTCTATAATGTATTGACAGTGTGCTTTCTTCAAATATGTCGTTGGTATGTGTGAATACAATTTAAGATTACATTGCTGAAATAGATTGAATAATCTCCTAAATGTTGCTAGAAATAGGTAACGATTATAATATCGTTTAAAAACTAAAAAAGAACCGACTTCAATGCCGCGCTATTCAATTTCAGTACCAATTTTAAGATGTTTATATCAATATCTCTGGAGATACTTATCATACCTCGATGAAATTACCATGGTACTACACTTGGGATATCTCCTTTCGAACAAAAAAAGAATAATCAAAATCTGTTCATAAACGACGAAGTTATCCGCGAACAAACATAAAAAAAATAAAAAAAATACGGTTGAATTGAGAAACCTCCTCCTTTTTTTGAAGTCGGTTAAAAATATATTTTTTTAAATAAAAATAATGGCGTCAATGCTTTAATCTGCTTTAACCCACAGGTCCCACTCCCAAACTTCCTCTATGTGGGTTAAAGCTCTAATTTTAACGTTTCTACAGGTCCAAGTGATTTTTATATCTTTAGTGCAGTTGTCATCATGAAAAGGGCTACAATTTCGCTCCTCTTGCTTCATTTTTGCAGGCACAAGTATTAATGTGGATATGTTTTGCAGGTTAACGCTGGGTTGATGTTTAATTTGGTTTGGAGATCCGCAACGTGTGATTGAAAAAACGAAATCATCAACGTCACCTCAAAATAATCTAAATGGCACTTTGTTTTGGAATGTTAATAATTAGGACTAAATTATTAACATTCCAAAACAAAGTGCCATTTAGATTATTTTGAGGTGACGTTGATTATCTACAAGATTCAAATTTATTAATTTGATTAGTTCCTAATATAATGTTAACTAAAAGTTATGTTTTTGTAATATTTAGAATAATAATTATTGATATCTTGACGAGTTAAGTGCAGATTTTTATTCTTCTTATTATGAATAAATGCTTCAACTTTTAACTTTACTTTTGACTTATTTGTTGTTTGTAACTACGAATTTACATTTCTCAACGCAAGGAAAACACAACAATTCTGTTCTTAAATCTATATTATCCTTGCTCTTTAATATGTTCAGTATGATGACTTGATAGGCAGTTCAAAAACATTTTGTAAATGATGGAATGTTACAGTGAATATTTATTTGACTTTTTATTACTTCGATACTATTTATCTGCATTATTTATTATTTCTTCTTCAATCTTATCAAATATTATTCTGTGGTACGAAACTCTACGTGTGCAAGTCCGACTCCCAACTGGCCAGTTTATTTTTTTGATATTTTCATAAGCCCGCTGAACTTTCCTGCGATAACCCCCACTTCTTCAATTTAAATCTGTTAATTTCCATCGGTTGGCGTCCATTTCTTTTCTTTTAAATTTTAATATTTTTATGCTATAAGTATACCGAAAAGCGATCCAGCCTTTTCAACAGGGCAGGTTAACTCTATTATACTACTCAAGCGAGCATTGCTCCCATTACTAAAGCATAATGCTTTGAAAGTATGCTTTAGTAATATTTATTAACTTTTTAAAACTTAAGCCTCCATAAGAGTATTTATTACCTCTATCACCAGAACTTTCAGTGGAAGAATAGTGGTTATTTGAACTCTTATACAGCTGCTTTAAATAGCATAAAATTAACTCTCTTATGCAGTTAAGAGGCGTTTGACAGTTTCAAAAGAATCCCTTAAGCAGGTTTCAGTAACCAAATGCCCTTTGTTACTCTCTGTTAAAGATTTAAGTTATAAATCAGCTCTAGAATAAACTGTTATAAATGCTAAGGTGGTATTAGATTCCATTCATGCCACTCTTAGATACTTTTGGAGCTACAGACGTTAGCGGCAGCAAATATGCAACTTGAAACTGCTTCTTGAACTCTTAAGCCGCTACTATACAAGTTAAAGCTATAAAATTAGCTGCAATTTCCACCAGTGTGTTGGTTGGGAATTGTTTCTTTGTTTGTGTGTGCAAATCCATGTTGCCATTTTTCTCCAAAACTACTAGTCCGATTTTGATGCAGTTTTCAATTACGGGTTTGGGTGTGATTGGTGCATGTTTTTAGATAATTGTTACGGTGACAACTCACCAGGGGGCGCTGCAGTAATCATTTATTGGTTCAAATCGATGTTGCAATTTTTCTTCAAAACGACTAGTCCGATTTTGATGCAGTTTTCAGTTATGGGTTCGTATTTGATTGGTGCATTTTTTTAAATAGGTGTTACGGTGTCAACGCACCAGGGAGCGCAGCAGTAAACATTTGTTTGTGCAAATCCATGTTGCCATTTTTCTCCAAAGCTAGTTCGATTTTGTCTTTAAACGGTTCGTAATTAATCAGTGGTGGATCTTAGATAGATGTTATGACGTTAATTTTCCTAAGGACATCGTCGTGGGTGTTTATTTAAAATGTTAATTTTGTTACTTGTTCTAAATGATGACGCTACGAGATGAACTTTTATAGGTCTGATCAATTCAAAATTAGGTATCCTATTACTATAATTATACCGTAAGAACATGGTACCAAAAAAGCTCATAGTCTTAAAATGGTGGAACAGACTTCCATTAATCAAAGAAAATCTTGATTAAAACACTTACAAAAAAAAAACCTAATTCAAAATCAGTCCCTCCGTTTAGACGCTACGATATCACAGACAGATACACAGATACACACGTCAAACTTATAAAACGCCTTCTTTTTGCGTATGGGGTTAATGTGATTGATGATATTAATACTTCTTCATAATTTTGTGAAGCTGCAGATTGCAGCTGATTTAAATATGTTAAACAATGTTACCAGTTGGACATGTTAATCCTTGATTGGTTCGGAGTCATATTAATAGAACAATATGTTTTGTTCTACGTACCCTTAAAATAGGGGTCGGTCGACCGTGAAAACTAATTGGGGCAGTAACCAAGATCACAATTATCAGGGTAGTGGGTGGGAGTAATTCCAGAGTAAGACATGAATTTTGTAGACCTACGGGGCTTGCGCGTGTGTTATATGGTTGGTGTAAGGCAAAAGATTGTGCGTGCAGATTAAATCCTATTATTCTTAAACTTAAACTTAAAATCTTAAACTTCCTTCTCACAAAAACTAAAATCTCCCTTGTCAATGCCCTCCTTCTACCGGTCATTGATTAATGCTGACGTTTTTTTTTGTGGATCCCAACTCAGATCTTTTAAATAAGTTTGACCGCCTTCTGAACACCTGTATTAAATTTATTTTCTGCCTACGTAAATTCGACCACGTTTCTTGATACCGAGCTGAACTTAAATGGTTACCCATACGCGAACGAAGAAACGTGAGAATTGTCTGCTTGCTCAACTCGATTTTTAAAGATCCAAACTCCCCAAAATAACTTCAAGCGGGTTTTCAATTTCTCACCGACACCCACGTGCGTTAGCTGAGGTCCGACGACAATTTGATACTGTCTATTCCCTATCACTCTTCTTCCTTTTTAGAAAACTCTTTCTCTGTCAGAGCTGTAAAACTTTGGAATGAGCTTCCTGTGGAATTTTGGAATAATGTTCCTTTCTTTGTTTTAATTTACTGCGCCGCCACCATTTTTTCTGCACCTTCAGCATGACTGGTAGTAAATACTATTCTAGCATTAAATCCTCCGTGTACAATTTCTTTCTGCAAAAGTATAAATAAATAAATCAATTAATTAATATATTTTGAAGTGAAAATGCAACGGAAGTGACGTAAGCGTTATGAGCGCCCTCTATTGTAGAACGGCGTTATTATGAAGACGTATTCGCTATCATTCGTCCCACTAAGTTCAACAGATGGAGTTTTTTTTTAAACATCATATAGGCTAGCGCTTGACCGCTATCTCACCTGTTGGTAAGTGATGATGTGGTCGAAGATGGTAGCACGTTAGGCTTAGAATGGGAACTGGTTCTCAAAAGTTGTACATAAAAATTCCCGCTCTGTGAAGGAAGCTTCCCTTTTCCCCAAAAAGAGGGTGCAAAGAAAGCTACTCGTTAGCTTTCTTTGCACCCTCTTTTTGGGGTTCCGTAGTCCTGACAAGGAACCCTTATAGTTTCGTCGTGTCCGTCCGTAGCAAAACCTCGTACAGAACGAGGTTTTGCTAAGAGACTGTTAGTACTAGAAAGCTGTAATTTTGTAGGGGTGTGTCATCAATTACGCCGACAGAGTGGCAAAATAAAATATTGAAAAATATTTTTTTAGCGTAGCTCCCCTACATGTGAAGTGGGCATGATTTTTTTTCGTCGTCTACCCTATCATGTGGGATCGTTGAATGAGTTTTTTATATGACGTAGGGGTTGCTACAAATATACATACAAGACACGCGTGAAAACGTAACCCTGGGCAGTCGGGTATATAAACTGCATATTTTAGGCCTAGCGCGAACAGCGGTTGCGGTGTGTTTATTATACCGCACGTATATTCTGTAAAGTATGGAGTGTCGCGTGCGAAGTGCGCGTGCATTGCGGTGAAATATTTTAGTATACGGTACAATAAACACAACGCAACAACTGTGCGCACCAGGCCTTACCCGCTACCGCTTATCGCCTACACCACAATACACCGCCACACCACAGTGTAGTTGTGTGCGTAGGTAAACACCTTGATTTCCCAGATGGATGAACTCGCCGTTGTGCGAGCGAGAGAGAACATACAAATTGATTTTTAAAGG
The DNA here is from genome assembly GCA_954871355.1 of Cabera pusaria. Classification (NCBI taxonomy): domain Eukaryota; kingdom Metazoa; phylum Arthropoda; class Insecta; order Lepidoptera; family Geometridae; genus Cabera; species Cabera pusaria. Next base: position 2,954,519 of record OX940912.1, on the reverse strand, counting down.
GTTACCTTATTACCTTTTTAAATTGTTATGGTAATGTTTGTGGCGATAGCAAATATGCTATAGGTCCCGTTTGACTCGTTTAATGCATATTTCCTGGATATATAGGCTTTATGTGTGAAGCCAAATTATTACTGTCAATGTTGTCAATATTTTAAATGGAGAAGTAAGTTTCTGTGTCAGATGTTGATGGCTAAATGGCTTGTTCAATTTGGTTGAAATTTTGCACATGGATACAGTATAGCGGAAAGGGTAGTACACTCGTTAATTTTAGAAGAATAGATGTAGGTATGTGTATTTTCCTACCTATCTACATTATTTATTAGGTAGGAAGGTGAAATAAAAAGCACATTATGTTGTGTTACTAGCAGTGCCCCGTGGCTTCACCCGCTTTACAAAGTATCCTATAACCTAATCCATAATACTGCCTATCCTATCCCTGTGCAAAATTTCAGCTAAATCCAGCCGTTTTACCGTGATGAAGTCCCAAATAAACTAACAAATCTACAAACTGACTTTCACATTTATATTACTGGTGTTTTTTTTTTAAATATCTTATAAGCTAACTTTTGGCCACTATCTCACCTGTTGGTAAGTGATGATGCGGTCGAAGATGGTAAGCACGCTAGGCCTAGAATGGGAACTGGCTCTCAAGGATAGCTGCCGGAACACATTAGATGTTTTGGCGACAGATTTTCTAACTTGAAGGTGGTAGCTGGCCAGGCGGACACTAGATAGTGTCCTACGACCATGTGGGGGTTGTTGGTTTCTTTACGCAGTTTTTCCTTCACCGGAGGCCCACTGGGAAAAGCGCACATAATTTTTTCTATAGAAAAATCCATTGGTGCACGGCGGTTTGAACTCGGTACCTCTGGCATCAAAGCCAACCGTTCTCCCGATTACGCCACCGGGCCCTCATGTTGATTCAGTGTAGTATTTATATTCTCTTTGGATTCAGTGTTGATGATAAGTATTATTAACTGTAATAGATTTACTGATATTTTTCGATGTAGACGAAGCCAGGCGAAGCAGTAGTTAAACGCTAGCCTATAAGATATAGAATACTGACCAAGCGCGTGTTGGACTCAGACACCTAAGGTTCCGTAACACAGAAGATAAGATTGAAAAAACACGTTTCTTGTATGGGAACTGGGGTTAAATACTCGTATGTATACAAAATGTAATAATTTAAGATAGTTTAAAAACTAAAGCAATCGTCTTCGATGCCGCGCGAGTCAACTTTCAGTAGCAAGTCCGTGACATTTATTAGAAGATCAGATCTCAGATCTCGATGAAATTACAATGGGACTAACTCAGAAATGTACCCTACCAACTAAACAAGAATCATTCGAATCGGTTCACAATTGACGGAGAAATCGCGTAACATACATACAAAAACATACAAACGAATTGAGAACCTCCGTTATTTTGGAAGTTGCTTGAAAATATGTATGTTATTATTATTAATTATTATCATTAATAGCCCAGTCCTATATGTCCCATTGTTGGGCAAAGGCCTCCCCCCATGACTTCCACACATCCCCGATTGATGTATGTAGAAGTAAGGTTTTCTGTAGATTCCAGGAGATGTCTCAGCATCAGGTCAATAATCGTACAATATCATTGAAATAGGATGATAACGAATTAGGAATCTATCAGACCTATGAGATATGCTCTCATAGTGTCATAGACTAGGAAAAAGCTCAAAAAACAAATCTAAAAACACTCCTGATAATATGACCTATCAATTAAAACAATCCAAATCAATAAATCAATATCGATTTAACCGTTTGGGCACTACGATGCCACAAACAGACACACAAATACGCACGTCAAACTTATAACACCTTTTATTTGTGTCGGGCTTTAAAAAGAAAATGAAAATGGCATGATCAATGTATTTATGTAAAAAAAACATTTTACGAGTTCTATTTGAAATGAGATCTCTGAACACTATGAGGTTTTGTAAATAGATTCGTCACAGAGTGTACTTCTCTTAGTATAACTTTTTTAAATTTACGACTAAGCCTGGCCTGTCGCACTTCGCGCTGTAGCTATGAAAATATTAGTACATACGCGGCAGCTGGCCGGCTACAAGTTCAGTCAGTAGTGTCACGCGCGCTCTCGATCGGACGCGCGCCTTTACTATACTATTCAATCTGTCTTCTCACAACACTCAACCTTACAGTAAGAGACAGCTGACGGCTTACAAGCTGACCGAGTGATACAGACTCTCGCAGCGCGGACGTACGGTGTATTTTACGGTGCGCAGCACGCGGTTCCTAGTTACTTTTAGCTTATTCTGTGACGCAAATTTAAGGTCGCATCCGAGGCGTGTAGCGTAACTTGAACGATATCGACGTTGTAACTAGCTTTAATCTTTCATTTTTGCTCGCAGGGAGTGCATCTTCTGTAATTGTACTATTCATTATTCTGTGAATAAGCAAAAGTTTGGCTGCAATCTCTCTAGATGTTTTTTACTAATAGCTGAGCCCCGCGTCAAAAAGTATCCTATAGCCTAATCCACTGCTGGCTATCCCTGTACAAAATTTTTGCTAAATCAGTTTAGCCGTTTGACCGTAAAAAAGTCCCAAACAAACAAATAAACAAACTGTCTTTTGCATTTATAATATTGGTAATGTTTAATGTGAAGTCAGGTCACATGGATTAATTCACGTAGACATCGATCCCTGATACGGTTGCGAATAATATGAACAATGAAGTTAGTTCAAAGTTCACAAGTTCAAAATGTTCAAAAAATCTATTCAGTACGTAGGCAGTATGAATATAAGCACAAATACACGTCTAAAATCATTAAATAAATCATGATCAATTATCACGTAAACATAGCAAAAGAAAACAAAAGTAATGAGCCATTTAGCTGTCATCCAATCATCGACGTCACACTAGAGTCTGTGGTAAAAAAGAACCATCGTGACGTTACATCATCATCATCATTATCAGCCGGTATCAGTCCACTGCTGGACATAGGCCTCCCCCAAGACACGCCACTGAGCCCGGTCTTCGGCTCTTTTCTTCCAGTCACTGCGCACCGTTTTGCGAATGTCGTCGCTCAGGGCAGGGCAGACAGGGCGTCCTACTCTACGTTTGCCGATTCGCGGTCTCCACTCTAAAACCAGTCTGCCCCAACGGTTATCGGTCCTACGGCAGATATGACCAGCCCACTGCCACTTCAGTTTGCTAATACGCTGAGCTATGTCGATCACTTTAGTTCTCTGGCGAATTACTTCGTTCCGGATTCGATCCAACAGAGAAACACCGAGCATAGCTCTCTCCATAGCTCGCTGAGCGACTTTGAACTGGTGGACTAGTCGAACCGTGAGTGTCCACGTCTCTGCTCCGTACGTCATGACAGGTAGGACGCACTGATTAAAGACTTTTGTGACGTTACGATGAACTAATATTCAAAGGTAAAGAAGGAAGGTACATACCTACCTAGTAGCACACTATAATAATAAGAGTAGGTACCTACCAAGTGACAAACACTTTAGTGACACCAGTGTTATCAATGCAACAAAAAAAGTAAATTGAAACGACCGACGACCGACGCGACCTCAATTTCTACGACGCTTCTTTTTTTTCACAGACTCTAATAAAAAAATATTGAAGTAGGGTTGTCAGCCATACTATTAAACGCACCTCTTTTATTCAGTACTTCAGAATTCTTTACCACCAAAAAATTGTAAAATAACATACAACAATCTAAAACAAAAACGCATACTTATCAAAGTACATTATTATCATGATCCAAATGGAACTGGGCAATCAGTTCCATTTGGATCTGCCAACTTTGCATTTGTTTTTAGGGTTCCGTACCCAAAGGGTAAAACAGGACCCTATTACTAAGACTCCGCTGTCCGTCTGTCTGTCTGTCAAAATGATTTTATTGTAAAAAAAGCGTGGGGTGCATGGTATCAATAGTTCCAAATATTTTATGAACAGATATGACTAGAAGGGTTATTTTGATAATATCCTGAAAAGCACCCCACGCTTTTTTTACAATAAAATCATTTTTTCTTACACTATTTTTAATTCAAATTTATTAAAATTTATTTTCTATTTTTTAGTTGGATTTTCTATAAAAGCGTAGTTTTTTAGTTTTTTTAAACTATTATTTATTTTTCATTTTTTAGTCGAATTTAAAAAAAAAATGCTAGTAAGGATAACGGGTCAAATAGTTTAAAATATTGAATTGTCATCGGTCCTTAATAAGTATGCCAAATTTCGAGTTAATCCGACGTTTTGAAGGGGGTTAAAATCATGTTCAAAGATTCCGTTACATACTAAGATACAAACATACATCCGTCTGAAGCTAATAATGATAGATATAAGCGTATTAATGATAGAGAGTCCCCATACAAGAAACGTGTTTTTTTCGGCTTTTCACGCCATCTATGAACGCTTAGTTAGGTAAACGTCCCATAGATGGCGTTATATTGAAATGTCGATCCCTAACACCTTTGTTAGACGTTAGATGGCGTTATAAGAAATAAAATGTTTATTAATTATTATTATTTGCTGGCGAAAACTGATAGTGGTATTTTTTGCTCGATCTTATAAAATACTGTAGTGTGGTACGGAACCCTACTAGTGCGAGTCCGACTTGCAATTGGCCAGTTCATTCATACATTGTAAGATCTTTTTAACCGACTTCACAAAATGGAGGAGGTTCTCAATACGTCGAAACCTTTAATTTTAAATTTAATGTATGCTCACCGATTACTCGAAAATGCCTGAACCGATTTGGAATACCCTTTTTCTGTTACAAAGGGTACCCTGTGGTCCCATTTAAATTTTAACGAAATCGGCCGAGCCATTTTTTATATATCAACATTTGTATTACGATGCATTTATTTATCTTGACGACGTACTACTAATTACTGGCACAGATTATATAATAGTTACTTAGTCTACTGGCTACTTTGACTAGCGCGACGTTTGAAGTCGGTTCTTTTAGTTTTATAAACGATCTTAAATTATATATACACACTTTAAGCAATAAATACTATTTTATTCTATTCATAACGAGTCTACCTCTACAGACACATTGGAGAATTATATATTTTATTCTCTTAAAGTAAAAGTAATATCTTTTTTTAATATTTTGATTGAGTTTAATTATTCATAATTGAATCAAAGGATTTTCGTGAAAAAAGCTCCGACCCCTTTAGGCAAAAAAAAACTGTTTTTTCTTTCGTGATTAGGAAACCTTTTAAAGCCCCGGGACTAAAACAAATCGAAATTCATGGAAATATTTCATATTTAATGAAATAATATAAGGTGCTTATTACGGTTAAATTATTATTTAAAACACGGATAGACACTAAGGGGGGTTTACTCTGGCGTATTTTATACGAAGTTTAAAAGAACACTCTAAATAGATTGTTCTTTTATTGAAATATATATTGGTGTCTTTTTTAAGCGACTTCACAAAAAGGGAGAAGTCTGAAGAAGGTTCTGAATTCAACTGTTTTTACAAGCTTTTATTTAACTTGCAATGTATGTATGTAACTATGTATGTTCGGGTGGAATCTTGGAAGCTAAATTAGACCCACTTCCCGATGTCCGATTGGACTCAAATTTGGTGTACTTATGTATCTTCGGTGACAATACAATGATATGGTACCATGGAGCTGGTCTGATCATGGAGACGGAAGGTGGCCACGGCATCTCTGTGATAAAACAACATAACCTCACCGAGTATGGGCTCGATTGATTTGTCTTGAAGAGAACTTTATGCCTAGATGATATCTAGGGTCTGATGATGAAGCTGTAAGGTGGCCATGGCATTTCTGTTATAAAGCAACATAGCCCCACCGAGTCGATTGATTTTCCTTGAAGAGCACTTTACCCATAATCACATCAAATATCCGTGGAATATTTTAAAACATCATGCCTTCTCTTAAATACTTAGGTGGTAGGTAGGTAGTCGGTAGTTATACCTACCTTCTAAAAAGTTAAAAATTGATTGTATACTACCCGTTTTTCAGGCTAGGTAATTACTATACTTAAGTGCCTCAAGCTTTTAAGAATATAGGTAAGTACCTACACGCCAAATACTTACTAGAATTTATTTTAAACATTTTAGTTCATTGTCCCAGATAAAGGCTTGTTTTAAAAAATATTTTTTACTTATTTACTTATTTTTAATGTCTGTTACTTTAGAACTTCGACATTTATAAACCGATTTACTAATTTGATTTTTTTTTCATTTGAGCAACTATGTTTCCTAATTGGTCTCGTTGTAATTGTAAGCTATTTATAGTTTAGGTATCATATTTTTTATATAGTCTAATTAGGTGATTGTTTCTATGTTTTTAAGTTTTCATGGTCACTAACACTTTCACAAGATATTTACCATGTTTTTCATTATTTGTGAGCTTCCGATATTTCGGCGCTGTTGCAAGCACCATGTTCTCGGATAAATATCGAAAGCTCACAAATAATAAAAAACATGGTAAATATCCCGTTCAAATATCTTGTGAACGTATTTTTAAGTTGTATACATATGTACTGTTAAGATTATATATTATATATTGATCTAAACTTATATTTTACAATAGTTTACGTATTGTTTTCTTTTATCATTTAGTCAATTTCCGCTTCTGCTTTTTTGTAAAGTCGGTTAAAAAGTTGATATCATAGCGCCATGAACTAGAAAAAAACCGGCCAAGTCGAGTTGAACTCGTCCACGAGGCTTCCGTACCAACGTTGGTATGTTCCAATTAAGCTAGACCTCTAAATTATATCAGTGTAATTGGCGTAAACTATGTATGTATCCTTTAATTTTCAACTTTTCTTATTTATTAGATTTTTCCTTAATTTGTGCTGTAAGACCTTGCTTCTTGCCAAATTTCATGATTCTAGGTCAACGGGAAGTACCCTATAGGTTTTCGTCCCAAAACCTATAGGGTACTTCCGGTTGACCTAGAATTGTCAATTTTGGTCAAAAGCAAAGTCTTACAGCACAAGTAAAGAAAAAAATCCGAGAAATAAAAAAAATTGAAAATTAGGGTACATTTTGGTACTAACAAGTTTTCGCGAAAATCTAAATTTGCCCAAATCTTTTTATTGTGTTAACTCAATACCTTGGTTTTTATACACCCAATAGGGACTATAGACCAGTATTAAGTATACATTTCAACTTGCTAGGTCCACCCGTTCCTGAGAAAATCAGTGGTGACACACGGACAGACGGACAGACAGACAGACAGACGGACAGACAGACAGACGGACAGACGGACAGACGGACAGACGGGCAGACGGACAGACGGACAAAAAAGTGATCTTATAAGGGTTCCTTTTTTTACCTTTTGAGGTACGGAACCCTAAAAAGCTCAGTCATACAACAGACGGATGGATTTTTATGAGTGAAAGTCTTAGAATAATACTCTACTATATACTATATAATATACTATACTAAGATATATAATTTTATTATATACTATGAGAATACTCTCGATTAGGACACCTAAAACTAAATCAAAATCGGTTCATACGTTTAGGCGCTACGATGCCACAGATAGACACACAGATACGATCTCGATGACATTTAAGTGGTACATATACCTGGAAAGTATAACGTTTCAAATTTTAAAAAAAATCAAATCGTTTTAGATGTCTTTGAGTAATCGGTGAACAAACATTAAAATAAACTGGCCAAGTGCAAGTTGGACTCGCACTCGTAGGTTTCCGTACCACAATACAGTATTTTATAAGATCGAGCAAAAAATACCACTATCATTTTTCGCCAGCAAATAATAATAATTAATAAACATTTTATTTCTTATAACGCCATCTAACGTCTAACAAAGGTGTTAGGGATCGACATTTTAATATAACGCCATCTATGGGACGCTTACCTAACTAAGCGTACATAGATGGCGTGAAATGCCGAAAAAACACGTTTCTTGTATAGGGACCCTCTATTATTTTTAACTTTAATCTGTTTTTAGTATTTGTTGTTATAGCGGCAACAGAAATACATCATCTGTGAAAATTTTGACTGTCACTATCACGGTTCATGAGATACAGCCTGGTGACAGACGGACAGACGGACAGACAGACAGACAGACCGACAGACATACAGACATACAGACAGACAGACAGACGGACAGCGGAGTCTTAGTAATAGGGTCCCGTATTACCCTTTGGATACGGAACCCCAAAAACAACGAGTTTGCACTGCGGGAACGCCGGCAGAAGTTAAAAACTAGAACACGTAATTTTTGAATATTTTGAAATGACAACTCGCGCAAGCGCCCTGCGCTTCGTCTTACGAATTTTCTTCTTACGATCAGGACACGTGACCCTGACGCGAGTTGAACATTTTTCACCCATCCCAAGAAAAGTGCACAACGCCGCTAAAGAAGTTTTCATTTTAACTTTAACTTTTTTTTAGAAAGTTTCCGTTGAATTGAAAACCTCCTTTTTGTGAAATCGGTAAAAAAAATTTACTTCTTCATCAATTTTTAAACAGGCGGGGAAAAAACTCCTATCCTTTAGTCATTACAACAATTTCATAGTAAAAATAGCAGAAAAATATAATAGTTAAAATAACCACATAAAAGATAACGCCCGTTTAATAACCGCTATTGTAAAAACGTAGAGATACGTTTGAACGTAGTAACTAATGGAATGTAAACAGCTGCCTGCTGAAATAACAGTCAAATAGATACGACAGAGTTAGCGCTCAGTTTTAAATACCATTGTTTAATGATTTATACTAGTATTATACAAGTAGTTACTACTTTGACCGTGTTCACAAAAGAAGAAGTCACTCAATATGTGTCTACCAATACATATTGCGCCGACCCCATGTGAATTGGTTCTCGTTTTGAGTCTCGTCTGATATTCGATAACTATCTCACCTGTTGGTAAGTGATGATGCGGTCGAGGATGGTAGCATGCTAGGCCTAGAATGGAGAGTGCCATCAAGTATAGCTGCCGGAACACATTAGATGTTTGGTCACAGATTTTAAACCGACGTCCAAAAAAGGATGTTACTCAATTCAACCGTATATATTTGTTTGTTTGCGGATAACTTCGTCGTGTATGAACCAATTTTAATGATTATTTTTTTGTTGGATACGAGATTTAGGCAATCCAAGGGTGGTACCATAGTAATTTATCAATCAATCAATTCAATCAAATATTTTATTTGCTAGAATACAGTACAAACCGAGTTTAACCGAGATCTGATAGATATCTCCAGAGATATGGAGATAAACACCTCAAACTTGGTACTGAAAATTAATAACGCGGCATTTAAAGTCGGTTATTTTAGTTTTTTAAACGATCTTATACACCTTAAGGTTGGTAGCTGGCCAGGCTAGACAGTGTCCTACCACTATGCTTGGACAGTTATTATTCTAATGTCAGTTTGTTCAACGCCTGATCTTAACAGCTAAGTCAAAGGTTTTGAACAAAGTGTTTCGTAATTATCCTATTTTATTTTATTCTTTTTTAACCGACTTCACAAAAAAGCAGGAGTATCTCAATTCGTCTGTATGTTTTTTTTGTGTGTGTGTTACGCGTTTACTCCGTCGATTGTGAACGGATTCAAATAACTCTTTTTTTAATTGGTAGGGTACGTTTCCGAGGTGGTTGCATTGTAATTTCATCGAGATCTGATTAGTATCTCCAGAGATATGGAGATTTATACCCCAAACTTAGGAGAATGTAATGGTTTTAGAAGGAAAGTCCCAAGAAGATTATACACAATGGAGGTTGCTATTGCATATACGTTTGAAGACTAAAAAATATGCCTTAAATAAAATGTTTTTGTCTCCTCGACTCGACGAGTTTCAACCTCCGGAACAGGCCGGGTTTCGAAGCGGTTACGGCACCATAGACCACATCCACACGGTGCGGCAGATTGTACAGAAGACCGAAGAGTACAATCGGCCCCTGTGCTTAGCATTTGTGGACTATGAGAAGGCCTTTGACTCAATCGAAACCTGGTCTGTTCTCGAGTCCTTGCAGCGTTGCCAAGTCGACTGGCGATATATCGAAGTGATGAGATGTCTATATAATGCCGCAACGATGACTGTACAAGTACAGAACCAGCGAACTAAACATGTCCACCTGCGTCGAGGAGTGAGACAGGGGGACGTCATATCCCCGAAACTGTTCACTAACGCCTTGGAGGATATGTTTAAGACGCTGGACTGGAAAGATCGTGGCATTAACATCAACGGCAGGTACATCTCTCACTTACGATTCGCAGATGACATCGTCATTATGGCAGAGACGCTGCAGGACCTACAAAGGATGTTGAATGGCCTAGCTGATTCTTCTCGTAGCATCGGTCTCCGGATGAATTTGGACAAAACCAAAGTCATGTACAACGAGCACGTTGTTCCGGAACCGATTGCCGTAGATGGAATCCCACTCGAAGTTGTCACTAAGTATGTTTACCTAGGGCAAACGCTCCAACTAGGCAAACATAACTTCGAGAAGGAAATCCAGAGAAGAATTCAGCTGGGCTGGGCAGCATTCGGAAAACTCCGTCGAGTCTTCTCGTTGCCTATACCACAGTGTCTAAAGACAAAAGTCTTTAACCAGTGCGTCCTACCTGTGATGACATACGGAGCCGAGACGTGGACACTCACAGTCCGACTGGTCCACCAGTTTAAAGTCGCTCAGCGAGCTATGCAGAGAGCTATGCTCGGTATTTCTCTGCGGGATCGAATCCGGAACGAAGTAATTCGCCAGAGAACTAAAGTTATCGACATAGCTCAACGGATTAGCAAGCTGAAGTGGCAGTGGGCTGGTCATATCTGCCGCAGGACTGATAACCGTTGGGGCAGACTTGTCCTAGAGTGGAGACCGCGAATCGGCAAACGTAGCGTAGGACGTCCTGTGACCAGGTGGAGCGACGACATACGCAAAGCGGTGGGCAGTGACTGGAAGAGAAGAGCCGAAGAACGGGCTCAGTGGCGCATCTTGGGAGAGGCCTATGTCCAGCAGTGGACTGATACAGGCTGATGATGATGATGATGAAAATGTTTTTACATCTTTCTACTCGTTGATTTTGGTTTTGGACAGATATTCTTACGGTGACCGTGAGCGAGATAGAAACAAAGGTGGGGAGTAATTAATTTGTCTTCACAGGAATGTTTTACCGGGCAAAGTCTTGTTAGGGTGCAACGTTTTTGAGCGCACCTAATATTTTTCGACATGACATGACGTTTGGCGAAGATGGCGGCCGTGTGGCGGCGATTAATGTTAATAATCGCAAATAATACTTTTTAATATTCATTTTGGAATACAACTAGTCCGTGTTATAATAGTATTTGGAATTATTGTCATAAAATAGACAATTAATTATCATGTATGTCAGATGCTTTTATTGCACAGGGCCATTTTGGACATTGTCCTTTGATACCTTGATGACATGATTATGACTAGTGGATATTTTCACTATCGCGTCATGTGAAGTCGGTTTTTCGTTTTGTAAACGATCTTCAATTATTATCAATTCTATATTATTGCACTACAATTGACACGTGGCTTCGCCCGCGTTAAAAAGTTCTTGTATTTTCTTAAAACTTTTCTTTTCTGAAAACGATTCTATCATAGCCAAAACGGTTCACCCGATTTCGTGTTATCACGTGACTTAGGCAATTTGGGATTCATATTTATAAGACCCGAAAAATCCAAATTTTCAGACTTTGTTACTTACCCCATTTCGAAAAATCCTACAACACGTACTTTATCTCATCGGTTCCCTATTGTTTCGAATAACATTTTTTGTCATAATATACTTTAGCATGCTGTTGTTTCTCCTAAGTACATTTAAGCATACATTAATTTCGCATAAAGTAATTAGGCATATTTTTCTTGACATAATTACTGTTAGCATAAGATTTGTGGCATAATATTCTAAAGAGTAATATTACAAACGCATAACTATAATTCAGCATAATTGTTTTGGCATAATTTTTATGTGTCATATATAGCATAATTATTAAATAGTACTTTTTAAAAATTTTATCTCTTCACGACTAATCTAGCTAGTACACCGATTTTGTTTAAATATTGCTCTGGTATACCTAATATAATGGAATGGGACATATAATACTTTTTAACGCAGACAAAGATTACGAGGCTCAACTTGTAGATTTACGAAAAAACATCATGAAATTAATAAAAAAGTTTGTTGGATGTGTTAAGCACGTCAAAATGCGCGTAATAAGTGTAAATATTGACTTATAACTATCTATCCAAATTACGAACATAATAATGAGCTGATATCTAATCAAATGTAGAACCAAAACCGTGAGATAGATGCACTTCGAAAAAGGTATGTTATGTTAATTTTATGTTTGCGTTGGGTCAAATAACTTTCAGTTCTAAAATAAAAATAATCGCGGCGTAGGGGTAGCCCAAGGGCCACCCCCGCCGAATTTGAACCTACTGTCACAGTCTAGTACAAAAAATGGTTGGTATTAATAACTTTATATTACTTTATTGAATAAATTTAATTGGGTAAGGACTTGAAGGTCACATATTAATAAATATTGATTTAAAAACTTGAAACCACGAACTTTTTTTTTGAGCCAAACAACTCTCTACTTAACATGACACGTAGTCTTACCTTAATTCTGACTTAGGAAGTGTTAATTTTTATTTTATTTACTCTTATAATACTATAGTCGTTTCTTTAGAAATTAATACATGTAATTAAGTAAACATTGTTTATTTAAATTGCAATAATTCAGCATAAAATATGTGTATACATTCAATTATGACTTCATTTATTATGTCTAAAACTATTAGGCCAATTAAAAATATGCCCTAAAACTTTAAGCGAATCAAAATTAGGCCGAAACAGTGTAGCCTAAATGAAAGTTATGCTTGATTATACAATATGCCAAAAGAAATTATGCGATAGTACTATTATGCCATTTAAAATTATGCGTAACCCGTTATGCCTAAGTAAATTAGGAATAAAAAATTATGCGGAACAAAGGGATCCCATCTCATCTTGTTTCGCGATACAAACTTTGAATCCCCGTTCCGTATCCGGGAAGTACTTTTAGAAAATCCTTTCTGAGCGGATACCTACGTTATAATAACTATCTGCATGCCAAATTTCTGCGCAATCCGAAACAATATTGATTTTCACACATTGTTACCCCATTTCACCCTCTTGGGGTGTAATTTAAAAAAACCTGAAACACGTATTTACTTATTTCTTTACTGGAGCACTTGTATGAAGTTTCGAATAGAAAATACTATCTAATCTTGTTTCTCCGTACCAACTTTGAACCCCCATTTCATCCCCTTCAGGGGTGAATTTTGGAAAATCCTTTCTCAGAGGTATCTAACGTCGTAATAACTAATAACTATCTGCATGCCAAATTTCAGCGCAATCCGAAACAATATTGATTTACCCACTTTGTTGCCCCATTTCCTCTTAGGGGTGGAATTTCAAAAAAACCTGAAACACGTATTTACTTATTTTTTTACTGAAGCACTTGGGTGAAGTTTCGGATAGAAAAGACTATCGAATTTTGTTTCTCCATACAAATTTTGATCCCCCATTTCATCCCCTTAAGGGGTGAATTTTGAAAAATCCTTTCTTAGTACACCCTTACGTACTAAGACAAATATGCCCTCCAAATTTCAAGTCTCTACGACCAGCGGTTAAGGCTGTGCGTTGTCTGTCTGTCAGTCAGTCAGTCAGTATGTCAGGACAAAGATTCTTATAGTATTTGAAGATGTTACATACAAATAAAAATTGCACCGTACCGCCTGGACTTGAACCAGCGAAAAACTGTTTAAAAATAAATTCATATACGGCCACACCGCTGTGATCTGCGGGCGCGGGCGCGGGCTGGATAAGATAGCGCAGTAGTATTTGTACCGACTGGTTCAAACCAAACTGCTGGCCAGTTGGTCTAGTGGTTAGTGAGACTGTTTACGAAACCGAAGGTCGTGGGTTCGATACTCACACGGTACAATTCTTTGTGTGATCCACAAACAATTGTTCCGGATCTGGGTGTAATCTAATACTATAAGAATCTTTGTCCTGACATACTGACTGACTGAGAACGCACAGCCTAAACCGTTGGTCGTAGAGACTTGAAATTTGGAACGTATATTTGTCTTAGTACGTAAGGGTGTACTAAGAAAGGATTTTCCATAATTCACCCCCTAAGGGGATGAAATGGGGGTTCAAAGTTTGTATGGAGAAACAAGATTAGGTAGTCTTTTCTATCCGAAACTTCACACAAGTTCTTTAGTAAAAAACTAAGTAAATACGTGTTTCAGGTTTTTTGAAATTCTACCCCTAAGAGGGTGAAATGGGGTAACTAAGTGTGAAAATCAATATTGTTTCGGATTGCGCCGAAAATTTGGCATGCAGATAGTTATTACGATGTTAGTTTCTTTTGAGAAAGGATATTCCAAAATTCACCCCTGATGGGGATGAAACGGGAGTTCAAAGTTTGTATGGAGAAACAAGATTACATAGTATTTTCTATTCGAAACTTCCACAAGTGTAAAAAATTAATTAAATACGTGATTCAGGTTTTTTTGAAATTCCAGCCCCAAGAGGGTAAAATGGGGTAACAAAGTGTGAAAATCAATATTGTTTCGGATTGCGCTGAAATTTGGCATGCAGATAGTTATTACGACGATTGTTCTCTTTGAGAAAGGATTTTCCAAAATTCAGCCCTAAAGGGGATGAAACGGGGGTTCAAAGTTTGTATGGAGAAACAAGATTAGATAGTAATTTATATTTGAAACTTAACACAAGTACTTAAGTAAGGAAATACGTGTTTCAGGCTCTTTCGAAATTCCACCCCTAAAAGGGCGAAGAGGGGTAACAAAGTCTGAAATCAATATTGTTTCGGATTGCGCTGAAATTTGGCATGCAGATAGTTATTTTGACTTAGGTATCCGCTTAGAAATAATTTTTCAAAATTCACTCTTCAAGGGTATGAACCGGGGGTCCAAAGTTTGGATAGTCATTTTATTCGACATTTCACACAAGTACTTCTGTAAATAAATAAGTAAATACGAGTTTCAGACTTTTTCAAAATGCCACCCTAAGGGGATAAACTGGGGTAACAAGGTCTAAAAATCAATATTGTTTCGGATTGCGCTGAAATTTATAATGCAGATAGTTATTATGACGTAGGTATCCGCTCAGAAAGGATTTTCCAAAAATTCGTTTCGGATACGGAACGGGGATTTAAAGTTTGTAGATTTTTCGAAATAGGGTAAGTAACAAAGTCTGAAAATTTGTGATTTTTGGGTTTTATAAATATGAATCCCGAATTGCCTTAGTCACGCGATAACATGAAAACGGGTGAGCCGATTTGGGTAATTCTTATTTGATGTCTAATGATAGAATCGTTTTTACAAAAGAAAAGTTTTAGTAAATAAAAGAAATTTTTTAACGCGGGCGCTGCCGCGGGGCACTTCTATTATATATATAACTATAACCATATCCATACTGTAATTGTATATTATTATTAAAACGTTTGTAACTCTGTCACTCTGTCTGTTTGTTACCTAATCACGCCTAAACGGACGATCCGATCTTACTGAAATTTATCAAGGAGATACTTTATAGTATGAGGATGAACATAGCCTACTGAATTCTTTGGGTACGTGAACGAAGTCGCAGGCATTAGCTACTCACAATTATAATGCTAAAAATACATACATATACACATTATATACATACATTAATATAGTCATACTAGCTGACCCGGCAAACGTTGTTTTGCCATATAAATAAATGGCTATTAAAAAATAAGGGTTGATCGTAGAAGGGTGAAAATTGAGGATTGTATGTATTTTTGTATGTTGTATCATAAAAAAATAGAAATTAAAAATTTTGTCTAAAAAATAAAAAAATAAATTTAGGGGTGACTACCCCTAACATTTAGGGGGATGAAAAATAGATGTTGGCCGATTCTCATAGATACCGGATAAGCACAAAAAATTTCATCAAAACCGGTCAAGCCGTTTCGGAGGAGTCTGGCAACGAAAACTGTGACACGAGAATTTTATATATTAGATATACATATTTATTATTATATACGCATACATAAAATACTACATACATGCAATCATCGATACATAATACGTGTAAGGTAAGTGAAATAATAGCTTGTATAAATAATACCGCTCTGAGACATCCATATTATGTTAAGTCTCACACGCCTTGATATTTCTTCCATTCGTGTCCCAAATAATTCTAAAATCAGACCGAGCGAGCATGACTTAATTCAACAATAAATATGTAACACGTGCGTGCAAGTATTTGCTAACTGAATGCATAAATAAGTCGAATAGCGGAAGTAGGATTAAGGGGCCGAGTTCACCACTGCTTGTTAAGTCTCGGTTAATGCGATAATATTGTCGGGACTGTGGCTAAACGCCATCTATGAGAAACGCAAGGTAGTTCTGTAGTTAAAGTTCAACCGAATTAATTGAATCTATAATTCAAAAGTGTTATGTTCACATTATTCTTAATATATATAAGTTACGAGTATATCAAGTTTTTTTTTCTTGAAAATTATCTTATCTTCTCTAATATATAAAATTCTCGTGTTACAGTTTTCGTTGCCATACTCCTCCGAAACAGCTTGACCGATTTTGATGAAATTTTTTGTGCTTATCCGGTATCTATGAGAATCGGCCAACATCTATTTTTCATCCCCCTAAATGTTAGGGGTAGTCACCCCTAAATTTATTTTTTTATTTTTTAGACAAAATTTTTAATTTCTATTTTTTTATGATACAACATACAAAAATACATACAATCCTCAATTTTCACCCTTCTACGATCAACCCTTATTTTTTAATAGCCATTTTAGTAATTTAATCATTTTTCCTCCATACATACTTACAATAAGTAAGCTATTTTTTGTCTACACTAGAAATTACTACGAAATTATTTATATGGCAAAACAACGTTTGCCGGGTCAGCTAGTGTCTATATAATATCGCCTATATATTATGTCTTGTTTAGAAACATTACTTTTGTGAATCGTCATCATCATAATCACGGTAGTTGAGACGATATTAGTCCACTGCTGAATATTGGCCTCTCCCGAGACACGCCAATGAGCTTTTTTGAATGATTTGTTTTTTTACTTAAGTTATTGTAATAAAATAATATATCGGATTTATGCCGCAAATGGATTTAATTCTTACCGTGCTTCTTCTCCATTATTATTTTATTTGTTTCTCTTACTGAATGAATGTATATAGTTATATAGTACAACGTTTTTATAAAGTCATTCTTAAGCGACTTCACAAAAAAGGAGGAGGTTCTCAATTCGTCGGAAGCTTTTTTTTTATGTATGTTCACCGATTACTCGAAGATGCCTGAGCCGATTTGATAATTTATTTTTTTGTTTCCAAGAGTACCCTTCCCTGGTGGTCCCATTGAAATGTTAACGAAATCGGCTTAACCGTTTTTAATATATCAATATTTGTATTACGATGCATTTACTTATCTCGACGACATTCTTACTAACTACTGGCTCAGATTATATAATAGTTACTATGTCTACTGGCTACTTTGACTAGCGCAACGTTTGAAGTCGGTTTCTGTAGTTTTTTAAACGATCTTAAATTATCTTGTTTGTCTGTTGTTCTGGGTGGAGAGATACCCGGCTAAAACTTTTACATGTACAGCTATAGACAGCTCACAATTCGATGACGATGCATTCTAAATCCACTTAGCATTGCAATTCCTACCTAACCTCAAAAAATCAAACAAACCACTCATAAAAACGTGGTTTTTAGATATTTTTTAGGGTTCCGTATCCAAAGGGTTAAACGGGACCCTATTACTAACACTCCGTCTGTCTGTCTGTCTGTCTGTCCGTCTGTCACCAGGGCGTATCTCATGAACCGTGATAGTTAGACAGTTGAAATTTTCACAGATGATGTATGTCTGTTGCAGCTATAACAAAAAATACTAAAAACAGAATAAAGATAAAAAATAATTGAGGGTCCCCATACAAGAAACGTGTTTTTTCGGCATTTCACGTCATCTATGAACGCTTAGTTAGGTAAACGTCCCATAGATGGCGTTATATAGAAATGTCTATTCCTAACACCTTTGTTAGACGTTAGATGGCGTTATAAGAAATAAAATGTTTAATATTTTTTGCTGGCGAAAAATGATAGTGGTATTTTTTGCTCAATCTTATAAAATACTGTAGTGTGGTACGGAACCCTACGAGTGCGAGCCCGACTTGCACTTGGCCAGTTTATTTTATTTACATTAAATTTCTTTTTTTTTCACCGGTTAACTTAGTGTAACTGGCTCCCAATCCACTATTAATTATGATGTGATAGACCGGGAGATGCCCGGTTAATATTTCAGTTGCAATTAGCTCAGTATAAGAGGATAGAGGCAGGATGTAGTTTTACTAAACTCGCCAAGTACCGGTATAATGTTTAGTGCCAGCATGTTTGTGTATACATACGTGGGTATCTCTACAAAGGACTATAGGCTCTGTGAGCTGTAGAGCTCGCGTTTAGTGCCAGCATGTTTAGTGCCAGCATGTTTGTGTAGACATACGTGGGTATCTCTACAAAGGACTATAGGCTCTGTGAGCTGTAGAGCTCGCGAATCTGTCTTTTCAAAGCTTATAATGATTTTTAAAATAACAAACAATTGATGTAGTGGTAAGACTTCTGGTAGTCCGCCTGGGGCAGTGCCACCACTTTGCCAATTAATTTTCAGCCGTGAAATAGGAATGTTTTTTGGCTGAAATGGTAAGGCGTCAGGTCAAATTACAGGGCATGTGTGTTTATGTCTCAACGTAACAGGTGCAGTGCAGTGACATGCAAAATTCTGAACTGTCAGAATTTTGCATGCCGCTGTATCTGTAATAGGTAGACATCATCGCTTACCATCAGGCGAGCGTCGTGCTTGTCCTGTTACCTTATATCATAAAAAATAACAATAACAAAACCGACTTCAAATTCTGCGCTCGTCATTTTCAACCAACCTTCATAGATGTGATCAATTCCGATTCGGTATTCTTTTACTTTTTTTTATATCTTATAGGCTAGCGTTTGACCACTATCTCACCTGTTGGTAAGTGATGATGCGGTCGAAGATGGTAAGCACGCTAGGCCTAGAATGGGAACTGGCTCTCAAGGATAGCTGCCGGAACACATTAGATGTTTGGTGATAGATTTTCTAACTTGAGGGTGGTAGCTGGCCTGGCGGACACTAGATAGTGTCCTACCACCATGCGGGGGTTTTGTTTTCTTAACGATGTTTTTCCTTCACTGGTGGGCCACTGTGAGAAGCGCACATACATTTTTCAATAGAAAAATCCATTGGTGCACGGCGGATTGAAATCGGCACCTCTGGCGTCAAAGCCTACCGTTCTCCCGATTACGCCACCGGGCACTCAATTGTATTGTAGGAACATTGACCTGATGCAAGGGCATCTCCTGGAATCTGCAGAATACTCCTCAACAACTTACAGCTGAGATATCGTATTTGAGCTCATTCGAAGGGTCTCAATGAATAGATTATATATAGATATCCAGTGAAATTACGGGACAGGGTGAGACTTAACATCTTTATGTCTCTGGATAACAGGCGCAGTACAGTGACGAGAAAAAATCTGACAGTCCAGGACTTTGCATGCCGCTGTATCTGTAATAGGTAGACGTCATAGCTTACCATCAGACGAGAATCGTGCCTGCTAACGTATTCCATTTTTAAAAAAACTACCAGTCGGCCGTGGTATTAAATTTAAATTAAAGTATTCTCTAGTATGGTACTAGTCTGTGGTATTATTTATTACTAGATGTGCCCCGCGGTTTTATCCGCGTAGACATCGTTCCCGTGGAAATATTGGGCTAAAAATTACCCTTTGTGTTATTCCAGGGTCTAGGCTATATACATGGCAAATTTAATCTCAATCAGTTGGGTAGTTTTAGCGTGAAAAACTACAAACATACTTACACACTCACAAACATATTTACACACTCACAAACATACTTACACACTCACAAACATACTTACACACTCACAAACATACTTACACACTCACATACATACTTACACACTCACAAACTTTCGCCTTTATATTACTAGTTGCTACCCGCGACTTCGTTCACGTACACTAAGAATTTAGTAACCTATGTTCATCCTCATGCCACCTATTAGAGACCAGCCTAGTGCTTACGGTTTTAAATTCAAACTTAAAAAAATGTTGTATGACCACCAAATTGGAGAAGAAATTCTCCTACATGATACCAGTGCTTTTTAAGATCATATCCATGACTGTATACTCGCTTAGCCTCATTATTGTATTGTATTTATATTTACTCTTCATTAGATTAGTTTTATATTTCTAAATACTTCCAAATAAAATGTCTCCGCGTGTGACCACGTTTTCGTCGGCAAGGTGTCCGCATGTTTTATTTTGTGGTTGCCGCTGCTTTGTTGTATTCTGTGAAATGTTTTTAATTTATTCTCTCAATATATAACTTTTTACTTCAAATATACATATATATATATATATGTCATGTCATTTCATATCGTTATGTTTATAACTAATGTTTGCCTCCGGCTCTGTTGCTGTGTTATTGTATTTTTCATTTTCAGTACCTAATAATAATTAATTTGTGTGGTGTTAGCCGTAAGGTGACGTCACCGACCGGCCCCAACGGAAGACCAGCGTTAGTTCTGATACTAACAATATGCTGAGTTGGGGCCGATTGGTACCGGTAGGTTATCAATAAACATTTTTCATTTCATTATCAATAAACATTTCATTTCATTTTATGCTATAAAGTATCTCCTTGTTAAAAAGTAAGATCGGATTCAATCAAAGAATCAAAGAATCAAAGCATTTATTCAGTATGTAGGCAGTATAAATATACGCACATATACACGTCAAAATCATAAATCATAAAATAAATCATAACCAATTATCATGTAAACATAGCAAAAGCAGAATTTAACGCTTTGAATTAGAAAAAAAAAGTAATGAACCATTCAGCTGTCATCCAATCGTTTACGTCAGAATATTTAAAAAAAATTAAAGTAGGTTAAAACCAACCATACATGTAACTGTGTGTTTCAGTACTTCAGACAATTTTTATATAAAAAAAATAAAAAAGTTAAATAGTGAAACACAACATAGAGAAACGCATACCGATCACAGTACATATCATGATCCAAATGGAACTGATAGTCCGTCTGTCAGTTGATTGTCCATTTAGGTGAGATTAGGTAACAAACAGACAGAGTGACATAGTTACAAACGTTTTTATAATATTAGTCTGGACCGTAGAATATTCCATGCTAGTAATACTACATAACGTAGCGTAGACAAAGAAAATAATAGACCGCGGGTAGCCCCGTCTCCTTCCCACATGAAAAGAGATATAGTATGGAGTTATTCCACGTAACGGAAAAGGACAAAGCCATACTATTTCCATCTCTCAGTGCGTGCCGGTTTTTTCAGGGTCAGCAACATTGTTAGCTAAACAAACTTTGACTTTTATGGCGTCTTGTGAAATTGTGAAGTTTATTTTGGCACTTTTCTCATCATTTTATCACATATATATGTCGCAATCGATTCGTATCCAGGACGCCAGCGCCACTTAGTGGCACTCGATGGAGTTAGTGACGCGCGCGCCGTAGATAAGTATCTCGTTTTGACAGTTGACGGCATACCCCTGTATAGTGATCTGTGCAGTTGACACACCTTTCTGTCGGCGGGCGGCGCGTGCGGACGTCACTGAACCATCTCGCATTCTGTGATAAGTACATACCTACATAGCTACACCTATTTACAGTGTTGTATTAGCCGAATAGGATTATAATCTGACTTAGTGAACGATCCTGTTTCCTCCATCAAACTACCCACCGACACCCACAGTTTAAAGGTTCGACGATGAGTGCTAACGAATGGAGACGAGACTCCTCCGTCATATACTTACTCATTTTTAGGGTTCCGTACCCAAAGGGTAAAACGGGACCCTATTACTAATACTCCGCTGTCCGTCTGTCTATCTGTCTGTCTGTCTGTCCGTCTTCCACCAGCTAGGCTATTCTGTAAGCTATCTCGATAGCGGAATCCGCGGTGAGATTCAAATTTCGTACTACGAAATTCAATCGTATTACGTTGGTATACGGTTGAATTTCGTAATACGTAATTTGAATCTCACCGCGGATTCCGCTGTCGAGATAGCTTACAGAATAGCCTAGCTGGCTATAGCTCATTAACCGTTTTTTTTTAATACTGTATAGGCAAGCGTTTGACCACTATCTCACCTGATGTTAAGTGACAATGCGGTCGACGATGTAGCACGCTTACCTAGTAAATACCTGTTCACTCGCGATTTGAAGACCCCCGGGTTGTAGCTATCGGGAAACACAGACACCGGCAAGGAATTCCATTCTTTGGCGGATCGTATTATGTAGGACGAAGCAAAACCCTTCGTGCGTGTTCAGATGGAACGTCCACCATGAAGCGGTGGCGCACATGGTACGTCTGGTTGTCCGATAGAAGAAAGCGGATGGCGGTACTAACTCGTGCCATTGGATGGCACACTCTCCGAAATGTATCCGATAGAAAACCGATAAACTAGCGACTTTGCGGCGATGGTCTAGGCTCTGGAGCCTTTTCCCTACAAGTTCGTCGTCATTTATAAGTTAACCGTGATAGTTAGACAGTTGAAATTTTCACAGATGGTGTATTTCTGTTGCCGCTAGAACAACAAATACTAAAAACAAAATAAAGTTAAAAATTAAAGGGGGTCCCCATACAAAAAACGTGTTTTTAAACGCCATCTATCTAATTAGTTTCGGCAAAATGACATAGATGGCGCTAGTAAACGAGCCCCGTCTTTCTAGATCGCGACCAAACCAAATATTCTTAGTAATATCAATTAATCAAATATATGAGGTTGAAACTCTGTTATGTTTCGTATTGTACGGAACCCTCCCTAAGTGTGCGATAAGAGACGCGATGCTGACTCGCACTTTGCCAGTTTTATTTTGCTATGTATCACTGGTTTCTATCTTATATATTTCTACTGGGTTATGTTTATAATCTTCTTTCTGATGTGGCCATGCTACCCAAAGCTCTGCAGATATATCCTTTTATGTAACGTAGTCAGTACATAAAAGCTATATTCTAACCTGTGACGCCTTCACTCCATGAAGGAAAACGCTGACTTCTAAGTGTCACTCACAACTCACTTGAGACGAGCGTCTTACTGCTCTTTGAGATAAACGTCTACTTGCATGACGTGTTTTACTGTCAAGTGTAAAAGAGGTGTTTTAATATATTTTAAAACCGACTTCAAAATAAGATCGTTTTAAAATTTAAAGTAACCGACTTCAAATGCCGAGGCTATTACTTTTTAGTACCAAGTTTGAGGTATTTATCTATCTCTATCTCTATTTATTTATATATCTTTGGAGATACCAATTTGTTGATACCAAGGTGTTGATGAAATTACCATGGTACTACTCCTGTGATATCTCCTTTCCAGCAAAAAAATAATTATAAAAATCGGTTTATAAACGACGAAGTTATCCGCGAACAAACATAAAAAAACACACATATTTATATATATATATATATATAAGATTTGACGGAGCTCTGAGGGAATAAACATAAAAAAAATCTAATTGAAAAACTCCTCCTTTTAACCGACTTCCAAAAAAGGACGTTATTCGACCGTATATATATATAATATATTCACAGATTCTATTTTTGTTTGAGAGAATATGTCTCATTATCTATAATAAGTCTACAAGAGATAAACATCTTAAACTTAGTACTAATAAACTGGCCAAGTGCAAGTCGGACTCGCACTCGTAGGGTTCCGTAACACAGATAAGTCGGAAAGCGGTTCACAGAATACATCTAGTCCAAGTTTCAATTCTGTAGTCCTAACAGTTTCGGAATAAAATGGCTGTAACATACGGACAGACAGACAGACAGACATGACAAATCTATAAGAGTTAGTTTTTTTGCCATTCGGCTACGGAACCCTAAAAATGACTATTGCATGTAAAGTCGGTTTTTTTTGTTATTATGTTATAAGGTAACAAAACGAGCAAGACTCTCGCCTAATGGTAAGCGATGACGTCTACCTATTACAGATACAGTGATTTTCAGTGGCAAGCTTGAGGTATTTATCTCCATATCTCCAAAGGTAGTCCAGAAAGGTAGTACCAGATCCCAACGAATTGTACCATGTACCAAATGGGACCACCACACCATTTTGATGCCATATTCATTTATCAAGAGATTAATTCTTAAGGAAGGTATAGATCTATAATTCGTTACGGTTTTGTGTGTAATGGTTAATATATGACGATGATTGTCGAAGATGTAAATTCGACGCCACAAATTGATGTAAATAAATAGTAGTTTAAAAAAACGAAAAAACACGCTTTTTATAGAAAACCGAACTAAAACATAGAAAACAGTTTTTAGTTTACATTTTAATAAATTTAAATTGAGAATAGTGTTAAAAATTTCAATAAATATAAATTAATAATAGTGTAAATAAAAAAAAATATATATTAAAAAAAAAGCGTGAGGTGCATGGTGTCAATAGTTATAAATATTTTATTGACAGATATGAGTAGAGTGATTATCATTTTGATAATATCTTAAAAGCACCCCACGCTTTTTAAAAATAAAATAATGTTTTTTTATTAACACTATTATTCGTTTATATTTATTGAAATTTTTAATACTATTCTTTATTAAAATTTCTTTTCTATTTTTTATTTCGGTTTTCTATAAATGCGTGTTTTTTTAGTTTTTTTTAACTATTATTTATTTTCTACTTTTTAGTTGAAAAATAGAATATTTTTTTATCAAATTAGTGTATTGTCATCGGTCCTCAATAAATCTAAAAAGTTTGAACGAAATCTGGCCGTTTAAAGTGGGTCAAAATCGCGCCCAAAGAAATCGGTTACAAACCTACAAACATACAAACATACAGGTGAAGCTAATAAAAAGCTAATAAAAAATGTAGGCATATATACTCTACTACCCGTGCGAAGCCGGGGCGGGTCGCTAGATCCATACTTTAATACTAATATTATTTAAAAAAAACATTTGTAAGTTTGTCATTCTGTCTGTTCTGATCTTACTGAAATTTAACAAGGGTATACTTTATGGCATGAGTATGAACATAGGCTACTAAATTCTTGGTGTACGTGAACGAAGTCGCGGGTATCAACTAGTAATGTTATAAAGGCGAAAGTTTGTGAGTGTGTGATCTTAAGGTACGGCCACACCGCGGCGTCCTGCGATCTGCGGGCGCGATCTCAGTACTTTTCAATTGTTTTCTGATTGCGTTTAGTGTGAGACAGTCGGTACAAATACTACTGCACTATCTGTTCGCCGCCTAGATCGCGCACGCAGGACGCTGCGGTGTGTCCGAACCTTTACTGAAATTTAACAAGGAGTGACTTTATAGCATGAGGATGAACATAGGCTACTAAATTCTTGGTGTACGTGAATGATGTCGCGGGTATCAGTTAGTCTAATAAAAGCAATAATTATAGGCAATACAGTAAGATATAGTTGTTCTCATAGATAGTACTCTATACACAAAGCATACGTATTTAATAATGTACACACATACAGATTGTCACGACGTCGAGCGTGACGTAGCGTAGTGATTGCAAAAAAAATAATGTTATGTTTCTTTGAAGTGTCACACAATTTATATTTTTGTAAATTGTTAAACACAATCCAAAATTTCATCGTACCGACGGGACTCGAACCCGCACCCCCGGATTACACGTCCAGGTGCATTCCCGTCGGTACGATGAAATTTTGGATTGTGTTTAACAATTTACAAAAATATAAAGTGTGTGACACTTTAAAGAAACATAATATTTGATTTACGCAGTGCAACATCTCTCGTCGGATTTGAAAACTGTAATGATTTCTTCCGACTGATTAACTTACGTAATAAGTAGTCATAGATGGCGCCACCAATGCATAATTGGGTTAACAAATGCAATCCACTAATTTCGTCGTATCGATGGATCGAACCGTGGCTTAATTGGCAGAGCACCTGGACGTGTAATCCGGGGGGTGCGGGTTCGAGTCCCGTCGGTACGATGAAATTTTGGATTGTGTTTAACAATTTACAAAAATATAAAGTGTGTGACACTTTAAAGAAACATAATATTTGATTTACGCAGTGCAACATCTCTCGTCGGATTTGAAAACTGTAATGATTTCTTCCGAATGATTAACTTACGTAATAAGTAGTCATAGATGGCGCCACCAATGCATAATTGGGTTAACAAATGCAATCCACTAATTTCGTCGTATCGATGGATCGAACCGTGGCTTAATTGGCAGAGCACCTGGACGTGTAATCCAGGGGGTGCGGGTTCGAGTGCCCTCGGTACGATGAAATTTTGGATTGTGTTTAACAATTTACAAGATTTAATGTGATGAAAAATAATAATATGGTATATTTATTTATTTGTTGATATTAAAAACGGTAGCAAACAACTTACACTGATTAGCACAAATCTATCAAGTAAATCATTAATCATTCAGGGCCAGTTTCACCAGTTCCTGATAATGCGTTGGATGTGTATGTGTGTACTTATGTACGCACGTAAGAAGTATACATCTTTGGCGTAAAAAAACAAAATAGTGAAAGATTCCATCCCATACGCCACAATTGTTTGCTTGTAAAAGAAATGAAAATTTGAGAGACAGTTAACAGCTAACTTCATAATGTTGCTTTTCGGTTGTTGGTATATAAACAGCTAACTTCATCATGACGCTTTTTGGTTGTCGGTATATAAACAACTAACTTCATCATGTCGCTTTTTGGTTGTCGGTATATAAACAGCTAACTTCATCATGTCATTTTTTGGTTGTCGGTATATAAACAGCTAGCTTCATCATGTTGCTTTTTAATTGTTGGTATATAAACAGCTAGCTCCATCATGTCACTTTTTGGTTGTCGGTATATAAACAGCTAACTTCATCATGTCCCTTTTTGGTTGTCGGTATATAAACAGCTAGCTTCATCATGTCGCTTTTTGGCTGTCGGTATATAAACAACTAACTTCATCATCTCGCTTTTTGGCTGTCGGAATATAAACAGCTAACTTCATCATGTCGCTTTGTAGTAGTCGGTGTGAGCGTGCATCGTAATAATTTAACTCATAACATAATTTTTCCAAGTGCGCCAAAAAAAGTAAATATAACTTCAAACATACACAAGTTTTTGAGGGCCCGGTGGCGTAATCAAGAAAACGGTTGGCTTTGATGCCAGAGGTACCGAGTTTGAAACCCGCCGTGCACCAATGGATTTTTCTATCGAAAAATGTATGTGCACTTCTTACAGTGGCCCTCTGGTGAAGGAAAAACATCGTTAAGAAACCAACAACTCCCGTATGGTGGTGGGACACTATCTAGTGTCCGTCTGGCCATCTACCACCCTCAAGTTAGTAAATCTGTCGCCAAACATCTAATGTGTTCCGGCAGCTATCCTTGAGAGCCAGTTCCCATTCTAGGTGCTTACCATCTTTGACCGCATCATCACTTACCAATAAGTGAGATAGTGGTCAAACACTAGCCCATAAGATATAAAAAAAAACACAAGAGGCAGTAATATTTTTCTGCCAACGCTACTTCGGATCACTAAGCCTGCTTGCTATATTTCCTTTATTTACGAGTATTCCTTGGATTCTCCTTGTAATTTGTTTATCTGAGTACGTCCCTCGGACGATTGTGATCGTGAGGTTATATAAGTCAGAATGACGAACATCACAAGCGCTTTATGTAATTAAGTGAGCAATATATAATATGCTTTAATAATAATAAGTTTATTATCAAAGAAAAATGTGAGGGCCTGGTGGTGTAAGTGGGAGAATGGTCGGCTTTGATGCCAGAGGTACCGAGTGAATGAATGCACGAATGAATCTTATAATATATAAAATTCTCGTGTCACAGTTTTCGTTGCCATACTCCTCCGAAACGGCTTGACCGATTTTGATGAAATTTTTTGTGCTTATCCGGTATCTATGGGAATCGGCCAACATCTATTTTTCATCCCCCTAAATGTTAGGGGTAATCCACCCCTAAATTTATTTTTTTATTTTTTAGACAAAATTTTTAATTTCTATTTTTTTATGATACAACATACAAAAATACATACAATCCTCAATTTTCACCCTTCTACAATCAACCCTTATTTTTTAATAGCCATTTTAGTAATTTAATCATTTTTCCTCCATACATACTTACAATAAGTAAGCTATTTTTTGTCTTCACTAGAAATTACTACGAAATTATTTATATGGCAAAACAACGTTTGCCGGGTCAGCTAGTTTTTCTATAAAAACATTTATGTCCGCTTTTCAGTGGCCCTTCGGTGAAGGAAAAACATCGTTAGGGAACCAACAACCCGCGCATGGTGGTAGGACAGTATCGAGTGTCCGTCTGGCCAGCTACCACCCTCAAGCTGGAAAATCTGTCGCCAAAACATCTTATGTATTCCAGCAACTATCCTTGAGAGCCAGTTTCCATTCTAGGCCTAGCGTGCTTAACATCTTCGACCGCATCATCACTTAACATCAGGTGAGATAGTGATTAAACACTAGCCTATAAGATAAAAAATAAAAACAGACAGACCGAGGGACATTGCAAAACTATATAGGTTAGTTAAAACGCCAATTTCTTCAAAGCGTATGTGAAGCCTTTTCGCCGCTGAATTCCAACCCCCTACAAGAGGCATCTATTAAAAATTCATGGGCCACATATCGCTATGATAATACCATTACCGGGCTATTTCCCGTTTGGCCTGCTTTATGAATAATTCTCAAGATTAACTGTTTCAGGAAGAGAGACTTATGCGGCTTTTAAGGTGATGCGAGTGTGATTGAATGCCGATTTGCTTTTCATCTCACCAACAATACACCCAAAACCCATAATATTTCGATTCACCGTACAATATTAAAATAAAATGTGCCAAAAATAAACACGTTTCTTGTATGATGACCGCCTTTTTTTAACCCCCGACGCAAAAAGAAGGGGTGTGACGCCAGAGGTACCGAGTTCAATCCCCGCCGTGTACCAATGGATTTTTCTATCGAAAATTGTATGTGCTCTTTTCACAGTGGCCCTCCGGTGAAGGAAAAACATCGTTAAGAAACCAACAACCCCCGCATGGTGGTAGTACACTATCTATAGTGTCCGCCTGGCCAGCTACCACCCTCAAGTTAGAAAATCTGTCACAAAACATCTAATGTGTTCCGGCAGCTGTCCTTGAGAGGCAGTTCTCATTCTAGGCCTAGCGTGCTACCATCCTCGATCGCATCATCACTTACCAACAGGTGAGATAGTGGTCAAACGGTAGCCTATATGATATAGAAAATATATGCATAAAAAACACGTTTTTTATGGAGGTGCCTTTTATTAATTATTTAATTTAATTGTTTTAGGAATATTATATATTATTATACTATATTCTTATAGGGACCATAATAATACACAGTCTATAAAAAAGTAACGTAAACGTCATTGTTACCATGCAGAAGATCCAGCAAGAAAAACACGTGTTTCTTGTATCGGAACCCCCTTAAATTTTTAAACTTTACATTGTTGTTATTATTTTTTGTTATGTGACGATATATTTTATATAGTATAAATGACATATTCATTTCTAATATGTACTTATTATGGTTTAGGTCGATACAGCTCTCAGACACACGGACGGATGGTCAGACAGCAAAGTCTCGGTATTATATTTCTGTTGGTACCACTTGAGTACGGAACCCTACAAAGCAAGTTTCACAGAATTAAACATCTCCTCCTATTGCAAATTCAGTCAAATATTAGTATCAAATTCAGTTCAAATATTTGTCCAGTAACAACTCACTCAATATTTACTTTCCGCAAAAGCTCTAGATCTAGCTATAGCTCTTTCGCAGCGTCATCACAAATTATGTAGCTTCTACTGTTCTCATAGCAACGTAACACACATAGTTCGTAGCGTCGTAGTACCCGTAGCTCCGTAGCTACGTAGCATCGTAGCACACGTAGCGTCATAGCTTTGTATATGGATTTAATAAGATGATTTTTCTCCTTGATGAACTACTTTAAGTAAGCTACTTTTTGGTAGCAAGTCAGGCATAAAATCGATATGATGCTCTTACCAACTGTGGCTACAGACGTGGAATACCCATGCTAGGATTTGAACTCGCGAACTTTTGATTAGAAGCCATTTATTTATACCTTACCTCAATGTGCTCTCATTACGCTCAAAATGTCGTCCGCCTTTTTGCGCTGTGTCTGAGGATAATTTTACCGTGTAGAGTTGGTCGGTATCGAGATAAGGATGGCAGGGAACACAAATACACCTCAATGTTCCCATCCAACCTCACCTACCCGTGGTGCATCCTGCTGACCAACAAAAGAAACTCTGGCGACCGACAAATGGCGGTATAACCAATTCAAAATTATGGAGTTGCTAAATACTACAGGCCGGTGACGGGCAGCAGCGTTACCGGTGCTAGAAGCTACGTTTTGCGATGGCCAACCCGCCTGCCCAGCGTGGCGATTACACAGTCAAAGTACATGAGTAAAAAAAGCTTTACTCATGTGGTCAAAGTCACAAGAAGAGCCGAAGATCGGGCTCAGTGGCGCATCTTGGGAGAGGCCTACGTCCAGCAGTGGACCAACACCAGCTGTTGATGGTGACAGTTGGTAGTGGTAGGACTTCTGCTTGTCCGCCTGGGGCGTTACCACCATTTGCCAAATAATTTTCAGCCGTGAAATAGGAATGTTTTTCCACTGTTATGTTATTACCAATGGAGATGTTAACGTTGTAATCCGCAAACATTATTTTCTGCCGATACTTACGGGGGACGCGGTAAACACGCAATGCACACACATAAATCACTCACTTTAGCGATCCCGCACACTAGCTTGAAACACGCACACAGTATTAAAAATACAGCGTAGTTACGCACGCTCATATGGGCAAAAATGGCTATATGGCCAGCAGAGGGGTACGCTTTGCGTTAACATCTCCAACATCTCCATTGGTAAATGCTCGAAGGTTGAAATGGCAAGGTGTCCAGTGAAATTACAGGGCATGTGAGACTCAACATCTTTATGTCTCAAGGTAACAGACGCAGTGCAGTGACATACAAAATTTTAGCAGTCCAGAATTTTGCATGCCGCTGTATCTGTAATAGGTAGACGTCATCGCTTACCATCAGGCGAGCGTCGTGCTTGTCCTTTGTCCTGTTACCTTATATAATTAAATAAAACTATTTTAAATACGCGTAAAGCTGCGGGGTACAGTAAGTCACATCATATTTTTATACATAAATATTTGTCAACTTAGCCGACATGCATAAAAGAGCGTTTGCTGTGGTCAGCACGGTTGAAGTGCAAACACCGTCCTTAGCTCAAGTGGTGCTTTGGAATTTAGAATTTTATTTTCCACCAACTTCCGAAGAAGAGGGAGGTTTTCAATTCATCTGTATCCATGTTGTTTTTAACCGATTGATGTTTGTTCGCGGATATCTTCGTTGTTAATGAACCGATTTTTATGATTCTTCTTTATTGCAAAGGAGATATCTCAAGGGTGTTACTATAATAATTTCATTCAGATCTGATAAGTATCTTTAGAGATATGGATATAAACATCTCAAACTTGGTACCTAATTTTCAATTAATGGCGCGGAATTTAAAGTCAGTTATTTTAGTTATTTAAACGATCTTATTGTGGTAATAATATGTTTGTGAACCCATGTGAATTTTTTTTTTCAACCGACTTCCAAAAAGGAAAAGTGTCTCAATTCGTCTTTTTTTTGTGTGTATGTTACGTTATTACTCCGTCAATTCTGAACCAATTCGAATGATTCTTTGTAATCGGTAAGGTACGTTGTCGAGGTGTTAATTTCATCGAGATCTGATAAGTATCTCCAAAGATATGACGATAAACGTCTCAAACTCGCTACTGAAATTGACGGATTTTTTTTAGTTTTTCAACATACATAATTTTAAAATTAATATTATAATTTGTTAAATGGTAATTGGTTATACACTATTGTATACACGAGTATTTCATGTAAGTTTCAACTTGATACATAAGTATACACGTGCTGAGAAAAAGTGTCTTGACAGACTGATGGACGGATAACAAAGTGATCCTGTAAGGGTTACTTTTTTTCTTTTGAGGTACGGCGTCCCTAAAAAAATAAAAGCTTACAAATGAATGTACATGTAGAAGTCAGGTACCAAGTTACTCGTGGAGCATCTATCTATCGATCTGTAGTAATCCCGGAGTCCAATCATGCATCACGTCACAATCAGCGAGAGCCATTAAAATATGTTTTACTGCAATCATCGCCGGGGCCTGATATGCTCAAACTTTGTACCTCGCGACCACTTTATCCGCTATCGACGTCACCATTTCTTTGGCGAACTCTGATATTTTTTGGAATGGTTGCGGTAAAAAGTATGCCTAATTTTAGTTAGGTCTACTACTTACCGCAACCATTTGCAAATAGTTGTTCAATATATGTAGAAGCCATTATTACAATTATTTTAGCAATTCAACGAGGTAACGTCGCCAGCTTTTTGGGAACGTTACCGGCAGACAGCTGCGACCTAGGTTCTGTTTTTTATATATAAAATTTTACATTATTTTATATATATTATCTGTATGATAATGTAGTATAAATATAGTAGTAAGTATAAAGTAAAGAATATGTAGTTGAATCGGTAGCTGGAATTTGCGGATGAGAGTACTAGCACAAACCAAAAGTTTATTAGTACTCATCAAAATGTTTATATCTACTCGTATCTATTAAGGGACAAATAAAGAAAAGAAAAAAACGTTATTCAGTCTGAGGGCAGAGTGACGCAGTGAAAGAATGGTCCGAATGTAGGTCATAGGTTAGTTAGTGGGTTCAAATCCCCACCATGCACCAATTATTTTTTCATCGAAAAATGTATGATTATGCGCATTGCACAGTAGACTTTTGAAGTTCCCTGAGGAAGGAAAAACATCATTAGGTAACCCCGGCATGGTGGTAGCTTACTGTTTTTGTTAACCTGGCCAGCTACCACACAACAAACATTAAATGTGTTCCGGCAGATATCATTGAGAGCCAGTTCCCATTCTAAGCCTAGCGTGATACCGTACTCATCACTAATACCAACAGGTGAGATAGTAGTCAAACGCTAGCCTATACGAAGCAAAAAAGACCTAGACTTTTCGACTACATTTACGTATGGAACATACTCACGGTAGCACCAGTTCATTAAATTATTAAAAATTTTAACATTAAAAAGTGTTATAGCATAAAAAAATTTGGTCAGATAGTGGTTGTGAAATATTTGACTGTTATCTTGACTAAAATTTGAAAAATTCAAAAGGGCAATAAAAGTGCCATTTCATAAAATGTGCAATAAACTTATCGATAGCCTTTCCCGTATATGATCGTAACTTGATCGTAACATAAAAAGTAGCTACCCGTAGCTCTATGCTACGAATATTTGTAGCTCTTTGCTACGAATATCTGTAACCTACTTCTGCGCGTAGCATTGGCCGTAGTAAAGAAAGTTCCTTTTCTTGTAGCCATGGCATGTTCGTAGATGCTACAACAATTTGTAGATCTTACGTACGTAGACGAATTACTTTATAGTTTTACAGAGGCAACGAATCTTTCTTTTTTGCAATATAGCAAAGCAAAAAGCAGACAGGAGGAGACGAAATAAGTTTATTTATTAATTGGTACTTCAAAATTAGAGTTTGGATTAATAGACCTTAGACCTATGTATCTTATTTATAATAAAACAAATGTACACGGAAAAACATACTTGTAATAATGTAAATTAATATTACTGAATTACAAATCTTAACATTGTATTGACATTAATATGAGATATGACATAATAATTAGTCATGTACATTTATGACGCGCTCCATATAAATATTTTAAACCAGCTGCACCCCGTGGCGTTGCTCGCGTTTAAGCTTAGTGATAAATCTTCCCATTGCATCACATTTATTTTTGAAAATAAGATTTCATTAAAATCTTATGCATAGTTTAAAAGATCTATGCATATAAACAATGGGAGTGATTTTGTTTTTTACCTAATAAAGATAACGTATAAAATTAAAAAATATTTTATTTCTTCTCTATACTGTTCTTATAACTAAAATTATCATAATATTTACATTTTACGTGTATTTAAACAAAGATT
This sequence comes from Cabera pusaria, assembly GCA_954871355.1. Lineage (NCBI taxonomy): Eukaryota > Metazoa > Arthropoda > Insecta > Lepidoptera > Geometridae > Cabera > Cabera pusaria. The sequence continues at coordinate 2,920,248 of OX940912.1, read as the reverse complement.
TTGACATAATTTACACCTATCCACTTCTTCAGAGTAGAGACCACCGGTGGCGGTAAAAGCCTCCTCCAAATCTTTCCATGTTTTTCTTTGAGTTGCTAGTCTGGGCTAGTCCATAGCTTGCCTGCAAAGTTAACAATATCGTCCCTCCATCTCCTGTAGGGTCTGCCTCTTTTGCGCTTACAATCTCTGGGTATCCAATTTGTCGTAATCTGAGTCCAACGGTTAGGCTCAAGTCTCTGAATATGTTCTGCCCACTTCCACTTTAGTTTTAGGATTTGTTGTACTACATCTTTGGCTTTTGTTTTATTTCTGATATCTTTATTTTTTATGTGGTCTTTAAGCTTAATGTTCATGTAGCTCCTTTCAATACCTCTTTGACATATCCGAAGCTTTTCCTTGTTGTGTTTTGTTAGTGGCCAGGTCTGACGGGCGTATGTGAGGCATGGTGTAAGGCTTACGTATAACATAATATTTAAAAAACCTTAATATTGTATTAACAATAATACGACAAACGTTATCAGAGTTTTGCCATCTTGTGTATGGCGTCTTCTGTCAAAAAATGAACTATCAGAAAATACGCAGAGTGCACTTTTGCATACAAATGTATTACCCCGTTTCCTTCCTGGAAAATTCTTCTAAAGAAAATTTTTGCAATTAGTTGGTCAAAAAAAGCAAATGATAGGGTAGCTAGGGTGGAAACGGGGGAATACGCATGTATGGAAAAGTGCACCCTGCGTTCCCTCTTATTATCATAAATTACGTATTTTAACTACAATCAAACATAATCTTTAGCGCCATTATAAAATTTACTCTACAAGGCTAATATAAACTCCAAGCAAGACGACTGACACAAAATAGATACAAAGGCAGTAATTTTTAAAATCCAATATTGCATTGTATTCCACTGGCCTAAATAAACAAAACGATTTAGAAATTCTCAAAGCGCTTGCTTTAGATTCAATAAAACAATCCAATGTTGAGTACCACAGGCTTTTCGCGAAGCCAAATTTCGTTGCCTCTAACGACTGGACAGCAGAGCGAGCGAGACGAAAGACCAACGCGCTAGAAAGAGACGTACAGAGGCAGTAAGCTTCGCCTAATCAATGCATACAGCCTGAACCAAGCCTCTGCAGCGAATAGTTTGCCGCGCACTCTCGCTAGAGACGGTACTGTCGGTTTCCAACAAAAAAATTAACATTAAAACCTTAAAAAATAACAATAAAACAATTGAAAAACGATAATATTAATCCGAAACATCAATATGATGGCAAATAACAGCTTTTTGATTTGAATTCCGAAGCGGAGGATTCGAAAAATCGAACGCTGCCGTGCGGCTTCGGAACAAAAGAGCGCGTAGAATTGTGGCCTTTTTCGCAAAAAAATAAGAGGAAACTTTCTTTTTAAATCATTCTAATTTCAAACTCACCAATCCAAGTGTTGTTTTTTTAGCAGTGTATTAAATATTAGTGTAACATTATCCTGTGTATTTTCTACTTTTGAGTTAAATAATTGTAATATCATTAATATACAGTGGATTGATAGTAATTTATCATTATTTTTGTTACAAATAATGTATTTTCAAGGATATTTGAGTGGTAACGTCGCTAGAGATTGTGGAAAACTTGATCCTTTGTTCGGCAGCAGACCTAACGCAATTGGAAAAGGTAACATGTGCATTTCACCGGCGGAATATCTCGGCCATTTTGTATTTCAACTGTGTTTATATCCTGTGCCGTTTTTTTTTTTAATTTATGGATTTTTCTGCAACTCTGCTATACCTGTTGTTTATGTTAGCATATGTGAGATGGAACGTTTGGAATTTTGCCTTTTTGTTACTATATGCGATTAAAGGGCTTATTATATACGATTTTTCATTCCACAGTAACACGATCAGATATAGGGTATAGCATATTTTCCCATTTTTCAATAGACAGATAGAGGTATTCCAAAGAGTAAATTCATTACCAGAGGAGTTAATTTATCTGATTCTTTGTGCCTCTGGTAGCTGACCTTTCAGTGGTATAAATTAAGTTTGTGACATGTTTCAACGTCAAATTTTGACCACACAATTTAGCTTTAAGATAGTTACAAAAAGAGTACTGACATCTGACTAATAACAGCACAATCAAAAATCGATAGTTTTATACAGGTGTTTAAATGAGCAGATAAATATATTGCATGGGTAACTAACTATCTAGCCGTTTTTCTCAGTATTGAAAAATCGGCCCTTAGACTGTTTTGATAAGAATTAATTTCAATTAATTTCATTAGAATTAATCTTGTAGTGATAATAAGAATTATAATACGATTATTATTGGGAAACTGTTAGGCCCATCCAATGTATGATAAATAAATTATATTAGAAACCATGGATTTAGAGTGTGTGAAACGGTCTAGTTTTTTACCAAACGATTTTAAATTAGTTAAGATTTACGTGTTTTTTTTTAAATATCATATAGGCTAGCGTTTGACCAGTATTTCACCTGATGGTAAGTGATGATGCGGTCAAAGATGGTAAGCACGATAGGCCTAGAATGGGAACTGGCTCTCAAGGATAGCTGCCGGAACACATTAGATGTTTGGCGACAGATTTTTCTGACTCGAGGGTGGTAGCTAGCCAGGCGGACACTAGATCCTACCACCATGCGGGGTTGTTGGTTTCTTAGCGATGTTTTTCCTTCACTGAAAGGCCATTGTGAAAAGCGCACATACATTTTTTGATAGAAAAATCCATTGGTGCACGGCGGGGTTTGAAATCGGTACCTCTGGCATCAAAGCCGACCGTTCTCCCGGGTACGCCAACGGGCCCTCGAAAGTAGGATTCATATTCCTCAGTGGCGTGTCTTGGGAGAGGCCTATGTCCAGCAGTGGATTGATACCGAGTATGGGTTGGCATATAATCACCAAGTAATACCAGTTATCTGAAAAATATTTTACAAAGTCTTGTTCGTGTTCCAAATTATAGACATTAAAATAATTGCAAATTTCGGCACCCTCTATAAATCAGCGTAGAAAACTCGACGAAAAAAAAAATTACAAACATTTTGATGTTTCGGGGTAAATGGACGCTTTGCAGTAACGTATAACATTTATCGCCAAATTATATTTTGCGTCAATCTGCAATTTGTAGAATATCTGAAGGAAAAAATATCGAAATAGTGTCACGCGTCAAAAAATAAAGCTTATCGACATAGCTCAAAGGATTAGCAACCTGAAATGGCAGTGGGCTGATCACATCCGTCGTTGAACCGATAACCGTTCGGATAGATGTGTTCTAGAGTGGAGACCATGGCTCGGTAAACGAAGCGTAGGATGCCCTCCAGCTAGGTGGAGCGATGATATACGCAAGCTGGCTGGCAGCGGTTGGAAACGAAGAGCTGAAAGTCGAGCTCAGTGGCGTGCCATAGGAGGTACCTATGTCCAGCAGTGGACGGAAATATGTTGATAAGGTGAAATCTGTTATAGGCAGAAATAATCATTCTAACCGTCTTGTTACTTTATACTACGGCTAATACATAATATTTTTGGGCCCGGTGGTGTAATCGGGAGAACGGTTGGCTTTGATGCCAGAGGTACCGAGTTCAAACCGCCGTGCACCAATTGATTTTTCTATCGAAAAATTTATGTGCGCTTCTCACAGTGGCCCTCCGGTGAAGGAAAACATCGTTAAGAAACCAACAACCCCCGCATGGTGGTAGGACACTATCTAGTGTCCGCCTGGCCAGCTACCACCCTCAAGTTAGAAAAATCTGTCACCAAACATCTAATGTGTTCCGGCAGCTATCCTTGTGAGCCAGTTTCCATTCTAGGCCTAGCGTGCTTACCATCTTCGACCGCATCATCACTTACCAATAGGTGAGATAGTGGTCAAGCGCTAGCCTATTAAATATAAAAAATAAAAAAATTAAAAATTAAATATCACACCGAAGCGTAGGGTATGATTTCTCAATGCAAACGCTGTCTGGCTGAGATCGCTGTTAGCGATAAGACTGACCCTTGTAACTGTGCTTGTAACACTAAGATTCTGGCAATACATACATACATAAAATCACGCCTTTTTCCTGTTGGGTTAGGCAGAGACTACTTACTTCTTTACACATGCTACGATCCTGATATACCTCTTTCACTTCTTCCACTTTCATGAGCGCCTACATACCTGCATACAATATTTATATCTTATACAATATTTATATCTATTTGTGTAATCTTAATTATTATAATGCGATATTTTGTTAGTCATATTTTATTAAATAACTTTTCTAATTTATGCCTATGGGCAAAATATATTGCTGTTATTTATTTATGGTATTTTTATACAAAACAATTATGACGGAAATCCTTGAATTATATTTATGATGAAATAATGCGTAAAATGCATTCGCTGTCATCTGCGTTTTATATTATGGGTAAAATTTGAATAACCGGCCAAGTGCATGTCTGGCCACGCGCAATGTAGGGTTCCGTAGTAGCCTGTTATTCAATGCAAGTCTTTACCCGTATATATAAACAAGCAACTAGGTACTCCGTCTTTGTCACTATTCTAAGGATTTTGTATTTGGTACAAAATTATCCAACAGCCAAGTTCAACGACTATTACTGCTAAACTAATAAAGTTATCTGCACCGCTATAATTTTCCTTTAAAGTTCATGAAATGCGCTATTATCACGAATTTTTCCAGATTTTTCAAGCCAGCAGTTTTAGCTTTTAGAGCGAGGGGGACGCCCTACTGGAACAAAATTTTGCACTTTAAAAGTTAAGTTCCTAACACGGGTGTTTACACGTATACAGGTGATAGCAGCATATTATATCGATGTTCCGCCTGAATTGCTACCAAAAAGTAGCTTATCAAGGAGAAAAACTGCCGCCATAACCTTACAATGTTCCGGCAGCCGGCCCTTGAGTGTCAGATCATTCTAGGTCTAGCGTGTTCTCCGTCTTCGACCGCATCATTGCTTACCACCAGGCAAGGTAGTGGTCAAACCCTATACTATCACATAAAAAAAATAAAGAGGGTGCGTAAAAAGCTACGCGTTAGAAATAAAACTTACAAGAAAATTCCATTTTTTTGTCCACGTCACTAATTATTTGTTTGTACAACTCCATCTGTTGAACTTAGCGGGACGAATGCCCGAATGATAGCGAATAATACATCATTGTAGTTACGCCGTTCTACAATAGAGGGCGTTTATAGATATAAAATGTAACATGACGTATACGTTACTTTCTACAAAATACCTCCCTTTGTAAAATAGGTTAATAGTACACCTATTTACGAACATCTGCTCTTGAGTTGTCCTTCATTCGGAAACATGTAAAATAATTGCTACATTTCTCTGTTGACTTCATAAAAACCAATTTAACTTATCTCTCTTACATGTATTCCATGTTTACTGGTATGAGCAAACCTTGCTTTGTGTCATGGGTTCCGTATTAATATTTTAAACAGAGTTAAAATAATTTAAGATAACTTGCGAAAAGAGATAAATTAATTAAAATAAAAAGATAAATTGCGCAATTTCAAATGCAGCGCGTCGTTTTTAGTAGCTAATTTGAAGTGTTTATCTCCATATCTCTGGATTTAATTGTCAGATCTCCGTAAAATTATAATGGAACCAAACAGGTAACATACTACCTTTCCAAATCGGATAATAAATGACTGAGTTCTGATGTAACAAACATAAAAACAATTAAGATAGTTTAAAAACTAAAACAACCGACTTCCATGCCCCGTGAGTCAATTTCAGTAGCAAGTTTGAGACGTTTATCGTCATATCCCTGGATATACGAATCGGTTCACAATTGTCGGAGTAATCGCGTAACATACATACAAAAAAAACATACAGACGAATTGAGAACATCCTTCTTTTTGAAAGTCAGTTAAAAATACAGGCGAATGTAGAACCTCCTCCACTCTTATCAAGTCAAGTTAGTTAAAAAGGAAGAGGTTTTCAATTCGGATCGTTTTATATGTTTCTGTATGATCGGGCACAAATAACTCTGTCATGTATTAAACGGATTTGCAATTTGGTGTTTTTGTTTCAAAAAAGGTCTATTCCGAAATCAACCCATTAAAAATTCCCATTCAAATTTCGTAATGATCTGATGAGTATCTCCAGAGATTTGGAGACAAGCACCTCAAACTTCGTATTGAAAATCACTGGCGCAGCATTTGACTTTCCTAAAAAGGAGAAGGTTCTCAATTCGACAGTTTTTAGGGTTCCGTACCCAAAGGGTAAAACGGGACCCTATTACTAAGACTCCGCTGTCCGTCTGTCTGTCTGTCTGTCTGTCTGTCTGTCAGTCTGTCACCAGGCTGTATCTCATGAACCGTGACAGTTAGACAGTTGAAATTTTCACAGATGATGTATTTCTGTTGCCGCTATAACAACAAATACTAAAAACATAATGAAGTTAAAAATAATAGAGCATCTACGAACGCTTAGTTAGGTAAACGTCCCATAGATGGCGTTATATTGAAATATCGATCCCTAACACCTTCGTTAGACGTTAGATGGAGTTATAAGAAATAAAATGTTTGTTAATTATTATTTTTTGCTGGCGAAAAATGATAGTGGTATCTTTTGCTCGATCTTATAAAATACTGTAGTGTGGTACGGAACCCTACTAGTGCGAGTCCGACTTGCACTTGGCCAGTTTATTTTAATGTTTGTTACCTCAGAACTCCGTCAAATCTTAACTGATTTGATAAATTATTTTTCATTTGAGAGAATATGCATTCCGTTTAGTCTCTTTCAAATTTTATCGAGATCTGGTAATCGTCTCCCGAGATAGGTAAACAATATAAACAAATTTGTATACCTTGATGACATGATTATCGCTACTGGCTATTTTGACTATCGCAGCATGTGAAGTCGGGTTTTTTACGTTTTGTACGATTATACATTATTTTTTAACCGACTTCAAAAAATGGAGGAGGTTTCTCAATTCGACCGTATATGTTTTTTTTATGTTTGTTCGCAGATAACTTCGTCGTTCATGAACCGATTTTAATAATTCTTTTTTTGTTGGAAAGGAGATATCCTAAGTGTGGTACCATGGTAATTTTATCGAGGTTTGACAAGTATCTCCAGAGATATGGAGATAAACACCTCAAAATTGGTACTGAAAATTAATAGCGCGGCATTGAAGTCGGTTGTTTTTAGTTTTTTAAACGATCTTATAAACTAGATAGGTAAGTGTTTGACCCTTATCTCACCTGATGTAAAGTTAAGTGAGAATGTGGCTTAAAATGGAAATGGAAGACTCTGAGACTAGTTTATGGTGCTCGTATTTTTTTAACCCCCGACGCAACATGAAGTGGTGTTATAAGTTTGACGTGTGTATCTGTGTATGTTTGTGCCTGTCTGTGGCATCGTAGCATCCAAATGGATGAATTGATTTTGATTTGGTTTTGGTTGTTTGATAGGTGTCTGGTGTTTTTAGCTTTAATTCATGAAAATTCGTTCAGCTGTTTGAATAATATGATCTTTTATCTAGATGATGATCATAGCGCGATCATTCAACTTTTGTAGTTCTGATTAATTCAAAATTCGGTATCCTCTTACTGAAACGATATTGTAAGAACATGGTAGCGTTGACCTGTTGCTGGGACATCTCCTGGAGTCTGCAGAACTCTCAACTCCTCACCAACTTACAGCAGAGATGTCGAGTTTGGGCTTATTGGAATGGTCTCAATGAATGAATGGTTTAAATTCAAGTATTATTTATAATTCAATAATTATTGGTGACATTTAACCTACTTTATTGTTATTTTTACTATGTTCTTTAGAAAAATGTTCAGTTTTAGTGACACCTATATATAATAGTTAGATACACCTAAGTCGATTAAAATACGTTTTAGCATAAGAAAGAAAGATAGAATGAAACAAAAAACAGTTTCTTAATTCCAATTATAATAACAAAAACAAACATGCTCCTCACGCGGTCAATAGAATGTTTCCATTTTCAACCGACTTCACAAAAAAGGAGGAGGTTCTCAATTCGTCTGTATGTTTTTTTAAATTTATGTTCACCGATTACTCAAACTGAACCGATTTGGAATATTTTTTTTGTTTCATCAGGTACCCTTCCCAGGTCCCATTTAAATTTTAAGGAAATCGGCTGAGCCATTTTTAATATACAAACATTTGTATTACGACGCATTTACTTATCTTGACGACTTACTACTAACTACTGGCACAGATTATATAATAGTTACTATGTCTACTGGCTACTTTGACTAGCGCCACGTTTGATGTTGGTTTCTGTAGTTTTTTAAACGATTTTAAATTAATAAAATGGATATATACATAATAAAATGTAATATATATCTCTAATACACATAAACAAAAAGCACTTTGATAAATCAATTGTGTTATAAAGATAAAGGTAATTGAAGAAATCGGCAAAAAAAAATTGTACTTACATATTTTTTCAGGAAATTCTGAAAGTATCAAAAATATATTTTTCTCTTCACCAAATAATATAAATGGTTTCTCCTTCCCACTGACCCCTAAAATCCATTCTCAGATTCATCTAAGCAAGCCATGATCCCTTCGTATTTCTTTTTTTAATTTCCAAAAAACAAAGACATTTCTTATTTCGTACAAAGGAATAAAAAATGTATCCCCTTTAATGGAATGTTCTCGATGCCTCGAGCGGCGCGGAGTTCGGTATATTGTTGGTACTTTTTGATTGAAACTATGTCAGAATATTATTGAAACTCCGTGATTGAAACATTGATCATTATAATTATTGTATACTTTTGAACCTCCTTTTGAAGTTTTTTTATTTCGTACAATAGGATGTTTATGTGTGGTATATATAAATATATATATATATGTACACAGCATATATGTACAGTACATTGCTATGTGATATTATGTAGATATCAATTACTATGCTTCTTAAATATTATATATCGTAATATTCGTATATGTATTGCAATATTCATGTTTATTTATATGTTTATATAATTATGTCAAATTGAACATATTACAAAAGTAGAAGTACAACCCAAAAACCATATTAATTTTCACTTTGTTACCCCATTTCACCCCCTAAGGAGTGGAATTTCAAAAAAGCTTGAAACACGTATTTACTTATTATAGAAGTACTTGTGTGAAGATTTGAATAAAAATGTTATCTAATCTTGTTTCTCCTTACAACATTTTTACCCCCGTTATTTTGGATAATCCTTTTTTTGGATTAGATACCTACGTCATTATAAATATCTGCATGCCAAATCGCCAATCAGCGCAATCCGTTCAGTGGTTTCAGTTGTGTGTTGATAGATCAGTCAGTCAATCAAGCCGGCTTAAAAGCGGCTACACACGACCCTAAAATCACTGGCAATATCGGGACAGTGGTGGGGAGGACCCTAGATCGTGTCATAAATCGCCTCATGTGTAGGCAAATCCTACCCGATTTTTATCGTCCCTAAATCGCTCCGGGCGAGCTCACGATTTAGGGACAATTATCGTCTAGGGAGCGTTGTCAGTACGTGTGTAGCGAAATCAGGACTGATTTTGCTGTTTTGAGAATGTCAGTGGCATCTCGGATCAACGAGCAGTCTATTGCACAGTCAGTCACGTACTGACTGGCAGGGACGTGTGTAGAGTAGTAGCCGATTTCATCCCCACCACCACTGTCCCGATATCGCCAGTGACTTTAGGGTCGTGTGTAGCCGCTTTTAGACTATGGGATGTAAAATATATATTACATCTTGAACTATATATTACATCCCGCGATTGCTGTTCACAGTATAAGATATATAGTTCAGTTTCGGTTTCATCTTATTTATCTATGGTTTCATTTAAACTGAGGGCGAGGCAGGGGGAGGCGCGGTGTCCGGGGACTTAAGGTAAAATATACTTACATCTTCAAATATCGCTCAGTCGGTCGAAAAAATAGATAGATAGATAGAAACACTTTATTATTTAACACCTTAAATTACAGAATCAAACATAATAAGAAATACAATTTAAAATAATAGTGCAACAATAGGCGGTCTTGTCGCTTAAAGCGATCTCTTCCAGACAACCTATGGATGGATAGAAATGTAACAAGATATGGTGGTAAGTGGTGTTTTATAATTTAGAGGGGAAAAAAACTATTTAATAAATTACAAAATTAAGTTAAGAAAGAAGAATAAATATACATTATGGATTAGAATAGTTCACGTGAGCATGAGTACATTTAAGCGAGATAGAAAGATTTGACTCGTTCTTTAAACGTGTAAAGAGTTTGTGACTGTTTAATTTTTAATGGAAGTGCGTTCCAAAGTCTCACAGCTTGTACAGCAAATGATTTATCATAAAAGGAACTATGATGACTGGGAAAAGACAGCATTAAATTCTCTGACGACCTTAATGAAAGGGAATCTGAGGCATAGAGAAAAACAAAGAGTTGTTTTAGGTAACTTGGGGAAGTAGGATTAAATAAGATGTTATGTAGAAGTGACAGGATGTGTGTATTCCGGCGAAGACGAATAGGCAGCCATTTGAGCTTACGACGAAAATCTGAAACATGGTCATTTTTGCGAAGACCAAATATGAACCTGATCGCAATATTTTGGAGTCGCTCAAGCTTATTCAGCTGCTCTTAAGTAAGGTCAAGATAACAGATGTCGGCGTAATCAAGAATAGGGAGGAGAAGGGACTGCGCTAACGCAACTTTAGTAGCTGTAGGTAAAAAGTTTCTGAATCTCTTTAAAGCCCCGATGGAAGCGAACATCTTACGGCTAACAGCCGCCAGTTGAGGCTCCTATGACAGATAACGATCAAATACAATACCTAGGTTTTTGACGGTATCACTGTAGTTACTACTATATTTATAGTTTGGGATGTAATATATATTATAGCACAGTGTAAACGGTCTCATATCAAATGTATGACGAGCGATAAAATTTCATATCTCATGATCCAATATATATTATACTATATCACATAGTCAAAAACCGGCTTCAGTCAGTCAGTCAGTAATGTTTGCCTTTTAAATATACAGAAGAACAAGAAGAAGAAGAAGAAAATACTCGTGTTTGCTTGTTGTACTTTATTTATTTGAATTATAGGTGTATGCTTTGCAATGTATCACCGTGTTCTTCTGCTTGCAATTATGTCCATCCAAAGGTTGTCTGGAATAAATAGCTTCAAGCGATAAGACCACCCATTGTTAATTATGTTTCTTGAAGTTTTTGTTTCTCTTTACTGCTGTGCAATAAAGAATTTTGCTATTTTCAACTAACTTCCAAAAAGGAGGAGGTTGTCAATTAGTCTGTATTTTTTTTAAACTACAACAACCGACTTCCACGCTGCGCAAGTCAGTTTAATTATTAAGTTTGAGGCATGTATCTAGGGATACTATTCAGATCTCGATGAAATTACATTGGGACCACCATAGAAATGTAACCTACCAATTAAAAAAAGAATTATTCGAATCAGTTCACAATTGAAGGAGTAATCGTGTTAGAAACTTACAAAAAAAACATACAGTCGAATTGAGAACCTCTTCCTTTTTGGGAGTCGGTTGTATAACTATTAATAAAAGTCTTTTTCCTCATCAACTGATCGCAACGCGTTTACTCCAATCATTTTTCCAAAGACTAACAGGGCACGCAACAAAACTCCCCTTCCATAGACAATCTATCTATTTCATAACAACATCTATCAACCATATTGTCTGTGGTATACAAAATGGCGTAATTTAGCAACAAAAGAGGATAGGGAGAAATAGAACGTGAGGGCATTATGGTTCGTAGAGCAGGTTATTGCGTAGTGGTTAGCGCTGTCAGCTTATTTTTATGGTGAAAAAGCAATCATTAGCAGTTACTAGTTATATACATGGTTATTAATCCCCAAAGGATCAAATGAATCAAGGTGTGGTAGAGGGACTTATTTAGACTTAGAAGCTCCATTTATATGTTGCAGCCAACTAGGATAATTAGCTGGCTTTTTAATAAACTGGCTAGCTAATGCTTAGACCATTCGTAAAATAAGGTAAGGGTGAAAACTTTTAAATGCGTGAAATGGAACGTAAATATTAGAAAAAAGTCTTAGTCTGACACTAAGGCAACACACTAGAGAACAGTGACCACCGCGTGACGTGCGCTGACGAGCGTAGCGAGCCGCGGTAGCGGCCGCGCGTCACAAGAACCGACGCCATGGTGTTTAAATGAAGGTACAGAAGACCTTCAAATGGCTGAATATCATTCAGACCGCTAGTTGAACGGCGCTGTTTAGTAAAGAGGCTAGGCTGTTGATTCAACGGCAAATTTAGCTAGTTGGCTGCGACATATATATTTATGATATCCGATTTAGTTACCCGCAAATATTATTACAGTGAACATTTTATTACATCGCCTTAATTTGTTTCGTCTATCTATTGCATGTTTCTTGATTGGTGGATATGATATTGTATGACATTTAGGTCTAGCTGTGATTGGCGGACGCTTTCGCCATATTTGTACACATACTTACGTATCATGTCAACTGATGTCTTAATAGCTAGCTACCATAGCTACACAAAACAAAAAGTTTCACTTGAATCGTGATTTAATAAAACCACACCACACTTTTTTCCTTGTTTTTTTTTCAGATACTTTCTTTGGTCTTTAGAAATGTAATTTTTATTTTTCCAATTTTTTTCATGCATAAATTACGATTCGTAATTATTCTTTACGCCCTTGCCAAGTCTACCCCAATAGGTATAATTTAATGTAATATAAAATAATGTCATATTTTTTAATGTATTAACAACAAAATACATTTTTTTATTATAAAAACTCACGTTCATTTTAAACTTATAGATTTAAAAACGGGAATTTAACGTGACTTACGCGATGTCGACGCTCTCACATCTGGGACGACGCACTACATCAGATTTGACAAGGCACGGATTTTGGCGCGTGAAAAGTACTTTGTACCCCGCAAAATCCGAGAAGCCATTGAGATCAGTCGTCGTCGTAACTTCAACAGAGACAGAGGGTGGTACCTGTCAAATACGTGGAAAACCGTTCTTCATGGAAAGCACGTCACCAGTGGCAACAGTGAGGAGGACACCGTGAGTTCCGTCTGCCGGTTGGATGAGGTCTCGTCTGAAGTAAACAGCAGTGATGAAGACGAAGCCCTCCAACCTAATCCCGCGCCTCCACTATGTACACCGCATCATTACCCCCCACCAACACCACCACCGCCGCCGCCGCCGCCCGCTCCGTCCGCCCGCGCTGCACGAGCAGCGGCCCGCAGTGCGAGGTGCGACGCGTCGACGAGCGCCCCGCACTCAAGATCCTGAAGAAGGCCTCCGGATGAGGCCGAAACATATGTCGATCGCTATATCGACATCGCGTAAGTCACGTTAAATTCCCGTTTTTAAATCTATAAGAACAAAATACATCTTTGACGCGAAACCTTTGTACCCCTTTTCAAAAATATTATGCGAACGGATGAACCTGAAATTAGACGCTAGACGCAGTTACAGTCTACTCGTATATGGAGAAGTGCATAAAGCTATAAAGCTATTGAAGTTATACTTCTTTTGGCGCGATAGAGAAAAACGATGAGATTGAATTTTTACGATGCGCGCGCACACCGACACCTAAATTCTACATCGTGAAGTTAGTTCTAGGTGACATGACTATGTTCAAGTTGTACGAGTATATTCTAGTATTTTTATATTTAGAACACGTGTTTCGTAAGAACGTCATATTTAACGTCATATATTTACGTTCATAAAACCTTTTTTATTTAAATAAAATCTTTTTGATTAATTTTAATATTTATAGTTAATCACTACTGCATTTTAGTTATTTTTTTTCCATACGCCACAGAAGTATGTATAACTACTAACGCGTGTACATAAGTACACACACTCTTTTTTTTTTGTCTTTTGGCAATAGAACCCTGATAAATTTCAAACGTAATAATTAAGATAGTTTATATAGTATCAGATCTCAATAAAATTACAATGGAACCACCTCGAAAAAAATAATCATGCAATTCAGTTCACAATTGACGGAGTTCTCTCGTAACATACAATAAATAAAACTGGCCAAGTGCAAGTCAGCATCGCGTCTCTTATCGCACACTTAGGAAGGATTCCGTACAATACGAAACATAACAGAGTTTCAACCTCATATATTTGATTAATTGATATTACCAAGAATATTTGGTTTGGTTGCGATCTAAAAAGACGGGGCTCGTTTACTAACGCCATCTATGTCATTTTGCCGAACTAATTAGATAGATGGCGTTTAAAAACACGTTTTTGTATGGGGACCCTCTTTAATTTTTAACATTATTTTGTTTTTAGTATTTGTTGTTCTAGCGGCAACAGAAATACACCATCTATGAAAATTTCAACTGTCTGACTATCACGGTTAATGAGCTATAGCCTGGTGACAGACGGACAGACAGGCTGACAGACAGACAGACAGACAGGCAGACAGACGGACAGCGAAGTCTTAGTAATAGGGTCCCGTTTTACCCTTTGGGTACGGAACCCTAAAAATCGTAAAACGCACGAGTTTTTGTCGCGTCAGTCGTGCCAGCAAGATCTGTGATAATGGAATCGACCTGATTACTTAATGGATGTGAAAACGATCGACAAAGCGCTTGTACAGTGAGATACAGGGTTTTTGAAAGCGAAAATCTGACGCAAGTTATCACAAGCTTTTTTTTCATTCGAAATGTTTGTGTTTAAGCTGCAGATATGCATGGAGGTAGGAAATATATATAAACAAGGAGGTTCTGCGATAAATTCGCCTGTATGGAAATAACTTCAAAAAACTGGCCAAGTGCAAGTCGGACTCGCACTCGTAGGGTTTAGTAACACAGTACAGTACTCGTATTTTATAAATATTATTAACTTTGTTTTTCATAGATTTTGTGTGAAAAACAAAGTTATATTTGCAGTCACTATATTTAAAAAAATGCTGACTGTATCTCTTAAAAACTAATTTTCGTTGAAAGTTTTTTTTTTATATCTTATAGGCTAGCGTTTGACCACTATCTCACCTGTGGGTAAGTGATGATGCGGTCGAAGATGGTAAGCACGCTAGGCCTAGAGTGGGAACTTATTGAGATCTACAGCATATATATAATTTTGATTTTTTTACTCCGTTACTTTGAAAGAGGGGAGGGGGACACATTTACCACTATAGACGTGCCTATCTTTCAAATGGTCGACTTTGAGAAAAAATGATTTTCGGAATCTCAATGTCATTTTTAAAGACCTATCTATAGACATATAGATTGGTTGAAACATTTTTTTTTAGTTTCAGTTCCATATATAGGATATAGGATATAATTATATATTATAACCCTAATTTTTTTTTTTTAATTTTTTTTGTATAGAAATCTCAAAGCCGTTCACAGAATACACCTACCTACTAAGTTTCAACTGTGTAGTCTTAATAGTTTCGGAATAAAGTGGCTGTGACATATGGACGGACAGACAGACATGACAAATCTATCAGGGTTCCGTTTTTTACCATTCGGCTACGGAACCCTAAAAAGCTGTATACTTAAACGTCATAATGCAACCTAAAATGGCTGCCATTGATTGTCCATTGGTCCAATGATGACCTTCATTGACTCAACCCTAGCATCGACAGCCATTTTAAATTCCATTTTGAAGTTAGGTACCCACCTTTTTAGGGTTCCGTACCCAAAGGGTAAAACGGGACCCTATTACCAAGACTCCGCTGTCCGTCCGTCTGTCTGTCTGTCTGTCTGTCTGTCTGTCTGCCCGTCTGTCACCAGCCTGTATCTCATGAACCGTGATAGTTAGACAGTTGAAATTTTCACAGATTATGTATTTCTATTGCCGCTATAACAACAAATACTAAAAACAGAATAAAGTTAAAAATAATAGAGGGTCCCCATACAAGAAACGTGTTTTCTTCGGTATTACGCGCCATCTATGATCGCTTAGTTAGGTAAACGTCCCATAGATGGCGTTTTATTGAAATGTCGATCCCTAACACCTTTGTTAGACGTTAGATGGCGTTATAAGAAATAAAATGTTTATTAATTATTATTTTTTGCTGGCAAACATTGATAGTGGTATTTTTTTCTCGATCTTATAAAATACTGTAGTGTGGTACGGAACCCTACGAGTGCGAGTCCGACTTGCACTTGGCCAGTTTATTTTAGATGTTTCGTGTCCTTATACGTCAATGGTAAGCTGTTTGTTATAATGAGTAAAAGGTTTTGTCGAAAAATTAATGTCCTTATTTCATAGTAGACTCTGGTGAAGTAAAACCACCGCTGAGAACCCCTAAACCATCATGGTAGTAGCACTTAAAGAACAAACTTAACTCTGCAGTTCGATCCACAGAAAATGCATTGCACCAACCGCAAATAATAAGTTTGTTATAGAAAATTCACTTTTGTTGGTTATTACACTACATATTTATACGGTTTTTAGATTAATTACTTTATAAGTGGTTCAAGACCTTGCTCTTTGCCAAATTTCATGGTCAACGGGAAGTACGTTATAGGTTTTGATTGATGAAATCGCAAAATATGCTTAAATATGCGACATAAATCTATAAATATCTTTTGATCGCGTTGACTTTCAAGTTTGAGTTTTTCAAAGCAAGTAGAGACCATAGACCCGAGTATTTGATATAAGTTTCAACTTGATACGTCAACGGGTTTCTGAGATAAAGGGTCTTGACAGACGGACAGACAGACAGATATACAAACGGACAAGAATGTGATCCCATAAAGGTTCCCTTTTTCCTTTTAAGGTACAGAACCCTAAAAAACTACTTACTGATATCCAATTGAGTTGAAATCAAGTTCGGTGATAAAGTAGCATATCTCGTACTATAAAGGTACAGCCACACCGCAGCGTCTTGCGTGCGCGATAATTGTACCGACTGGTTGACACCACACGCGATCACCGGTGATAAGAAAACGATTGAAAATCAGGGGCCTTATTCAGTATGAACAATGAGATAACGCGTTCCTTAACGCGCCACGTTGCGTTATTGAAAAATTGTATTCTGTATGCCACACGATAGGTAAATTATACAAAACGCGCGCGTTACACGTCCTCATATGTCACGATATCTCAAAACGCGCTCATAACCTTACCCTACCGCGTTACCGTACTTAAAATTGGCATAGAGAATACCATAACGCGGAGATAACGTAACACGGCACGGTAAGACTTTAAAATGGGCATACTGAATAAGGCCCCAGATCACAAACGCGCACACGGACGCAGGACGCCACGCTGTCGTCGTACCTTAAGGAATATTTTTTGTTTAGCCATGTACTATTCATTATTCTATGGTTTAGCTAAGATATAGAAGATATGTTAAACGGACATCCTCCTATTTCGTACCTCAGTTACACAGGGTCCTTACCCTAAGGAACACTAAAGTTTCCCTAAAATAAACGCTCTGAACACAGACCTTCTTAAAACTTGGCTCGAATCCGGGCACATAATGAATTCAAAAAGTTATTTGACGGTACCCTACATTTGAATTGCTAAAACATGTATACAGGGTGACAATATTTCGAAACTGTAAGGAAAGTAGGGGGAGTATTATTCAATACTCCCCCTACTTTCATGGCATTCAATTCAATGAGCATTCAATGGTAAATAATTGATAATATCATTGGTTCCTTGATAAATGAGCGTAAAATAGGTCTTTTCTCTTCAAGCTTTTTCAACAGGCCGTAAAGTGTTTCTATCGTCATCGTCTTTTCTAATCATTTAAAAAATTACAAATTTAACTATGCAGTTGGATCACTATAAAATGTATTGCACCAACCGTAAATTATTATTTATTTTTTAAGAGTAAATATACTTTTTTTACAAGCTTTTATTTAACTTGCAATGTATGTATGTATGTCACTATGTATGTTCGGGTGGAATCTTGGAAGCTAAATTAGACCCACTTTCCGATGTCCGATTGGACTCAATTTTGGTGCACTTATGTATCTTCGGTGATAATACAATGATATGGTACCATGGAGTTGGTCTGATGATGGAGACGGAAAGTGGCTACGGCATCTCTGTGATAAAACAACATAACCCCACCGAGTTTGGGCTCGATTGATTTGTCTTGAAGAGAACTTTACGTTTAGATGATATCCAGGGTCTGATGATGAACCTGGAAGGTGGCCACGGCATCTCTGTGATAAATCAACTTAATCCTACCGAGTTTGGGCTCGATTGATTCGTCTTGAAGAGAACTTTACACCTAGATGATATCCAGGGTCTGATGATGAAGCTGGAAGGCAGCCACAGAATATCTGTGATAAAAAAACAAAACACTACCGATTTTGGGCTCGATTAATTCGTCTTGAAAAGAACTTTACACCTAAATGATATTTAGCGACTGGTGATGAATCAGGACGGTGGCCACGACATCTTTGTGATAAAATAACGTAACCCCAGTGAATTTGGGCTTAAATGATTCGTCTTGAGGAGCATTTTACCCATAATCACATCAAATATCCGTGGAATATTTTAAAACATCAAGCCTTCTCTTAAATATTTAGGTAGTCGGTATCAATACCTACCTACTAAAAAGTTAAAAACAAATTATAATTAAAAAATATTTTTAAAAACAAGCTTTTATCTGGGATAATGAACTAAAATGTTCAAAATAAATTCAAGTAAGTATTTGGCGTGTAAGTACTTACTAAATCCCACCTTCGATCCCAGTATACGCTTCAATTGAAGACACCTCAACATCACTCCACGTCACTTTACTACAACAAATCTTATTCCATGCTAGCTGTCCGCCTATGGAACGAACTTCCTGCAACAATAAGACAAGCCCAATCTCCACAAGCTTTTAAAAATATGGTATTTAAACACTATTTTTCCCATAGTTGATTTTATAACTTATTATATGTATCTATTTTAATAATATCTATTTAGTTACAATGTATATGTATCTATGTTATGTATTATGTTTGTTTATATGTGTAAGTATTAATTTTAAGTATATTCATATATATGTTAACTTATAGCTGCACACCCCCGCAATATTATAATTTAGAAATCCTCTCCATCCAAAGGTTGTCTGGTAGAGATCGCTCTAAGCGATAAGACCGCCCATTGTACTACCGATATGTTATGTTCTTCTGTTACTTTTGTTTGTTTTTTTGTTCTTGGTGTGCAATAAAGTATTATTCATTCATTCATTCATTCATTCATTCATACTTACCTATATTGTTAAAAGCTTGAGGCACTGAAGTATAGTAATTACCTAGCCTGAAAAACGGGTAGTGCTTCAAGCTTTTAAGAATATAGGTAAGTACCTACACACCAAATACTTACTAGAATTTATTTTTAACCTTTTTCATTATCCCAGATAAAAGCTTGTTTTTAAAAATATTTTTTACTTATAATTTATTTTGTTATTACACCGCTATCTCATCTATTGGTAAGTGATGATGCGGTCGAGGATGGTAGCACGCTAGGCCTAGAATGGCTCTCAAGGATAGCTGTCGGAACACATTAGGTAGATGTGTTTGTTTGTAAATTTGCTTTTTTTGTTATCAAACTAGGTACATATTTTTTGTTTTGAGATGTATATAAGTGCTTGAAGACCTTGCTTCTTGCCAAATTTCATGAAAACCATCAAAGCCTATACCTATATAGCCTATATATGAGGGTACTTCCCGAACCTGTCTAGGTCAACGGGAAGTGCCCTATAGGTTTTGATTCCTTAATGAAATCGCAAAATGTGCGAAATATGCGACATTAACAGTCATATCTTTTGATCGCGTTGACTTACAAGTTTTATTTTTTAGCAGCCAAAAGAGACCATAAATTCGAATATTTGATTCAAGTTCAAAATCATGAAGTTTCAACTTGATATCATATCGCATTCCTGAGAAAAATGGTCTTGACAAACGGACAGACAGACAGATAAGCAGACAGACAGACGGACGAACAACAAAGTGATCCTGTAAGGGTATATTTTTTCCTTTTGAGATACGGAACTCTAAAAACGTAAGAAAAATATATATGCATTGACAACATCCTCCTTCTTGTAAGTCAATCAAAGGAGCCCTGTGGCGAAATGAGAATACATAAACTTCTAATCTGGGTTTGAGATTAAATCCGACGTTAATTTTTTTTCGACAGTATGACAATAATCCAACATTATTCCATTAATCCAACATTTATTTTAATAAACTGGAAATGCAGCACTTGACTACTATCTCACCTGATGTTAAATGATGATGCGGTCGATGATAAAGCATGCTTACTCAAAAGATACCTATTTACTCGCGACTTCAAGACCCCTAACTTATATCTAATCGGAAACACAGACACCGACAGGGAATTCCATTCCTTGGCAGTACGCATGATGAAAGAGGATGCAAATCACACTGTACGGGTAGATGGTATTTCCACCAAAAAGCGGTGGCTCCTCTTAGTGTCCCTACCACCAAATAAAATTCCAGCTTTTCGCAGCTCTATTTAAAAAAAAGTAATCAAGGGCTTCATCTCACTGCTATCTTTCACTTGCAGATCAGCACTTCACATCAGGTGAGTTCGACGTCAAGACCTTCATCACAACATATAGATAAACTAGAAGTGCCCTGCGGCTTCGCCCATGCTAACAACTTTCATTTTCTTAAAACTTTTCTTACATAAAAACCTAAACCATAAAATAAGAACTAGCCTATTCGTTCCAACCGTTTTCAAGTTATCGCGTGATTAAGGGAAAAAGGGATTTTTTTTTTTAAAACTCCGCAGACCATATTGATTTTTAGACCTTTGTTACGCCATTTCACCCTCTAAGGGGTAGAATTGCGAAAAATGCTGCAACACATATTTAATTATTTATTTATAGAAGTACTTGTATAAAGTTTCGAATAAAACAGACTATCTATTTTTGTTTCTTCATACAAACTTTGAACCCCGTTTCATTCCCTTAAGAAATGAATTTCGAAAAATATTTTCTTATCGCATACTAGCATGCCATATATCAATCTGAAACAATATTGATTTTAACACTTTGTTACCCCATTTCACACTCTTAGGGGTTGAATTTTGAAAAAGCCTGAAACACGTGCTTACCTATTTATTTACTAAAGCACTTGTGTAAAGTTTCGTATAGAAAATACTATCTAGTTTTGTTTCTCCATACAAACTTTGAACTCTTGTTTCATCCCCTTAAGGGGTGAATTTTAGAAAATCTTTTTTTAGAGAGAACTGACGTCGTAATAACTACCTACATGCCAAATTTCAGAACCGAAAAAATATAGATTTTTAGACTTTGTTACCCCATTTCACCCTCTTAGGGGTAGAATTTCTAAAAAGCCTGAAACACGTATTAACTTATTTATTTACTGAAGTACTTGTGTGAAATTTCAAATAAAAAAGCCTATATAATCTTGTTTCTTCATACAAACTTTGAACCTCCGTTTCATCCTCTTAAGGGGTGAATTTTGAAAAATCCTCTCTATGTACACCTTATGTACACTAGGACAAATATACCCTCCAAATTTCAAGTCTCTAAGATCAATGGTTTAGGCTCTGCGTTGTCTTTAAGTCAGTCAGTCAGTCAGTATGTCAGGACAAAGATTCTTATAGTATTACAAGATTTACATCGTTTATAATATCGTTTAAAAACTAAAAAAGAACCGACTTCAATGTTCATTTTCAGTACCAATTTTGAGATGTTTATCTCAATATCTCTGGAGATACTAATCAGACCTCGATAAAATTACCATGGTACCACACTTGGGATATCTCCTTTCGAACAAAAAAAGAATAATCAAAATCGGTGCATAAATGAAGAAGTTATCCCCGAACATACATAAAAAAAATATATATATACGGTCGAATTGAGAAACCTCCTCCTTTTTTTGAAGTCGGTTAACAAACACAAAAAAAAACCAACTTCAAACGTCGCGCTAGTCATTTTTAGTACCAAATTTAAAGTATTTCAGTACCAATTTTAAGTTGAGTCATTTTCTGTACGCATTTGAGGTGTTTATCTCCATATCTCTAGAGATACAGAACATAATTATCGATGAAATTTAAACGGAACTAGCTAGGAAATATTTTCCTTTCAAATAAAAAAAGTATTTTTGAAATCGGTTCAGGTGTCTTCGAGTAATATGTGAACATAATTATGTATAAAAAAAAGAATCACAAAAATTAAGAACCTCCTCCTTTTTTGTAAAGTCGGTTAACTAAACAGAAATCCAGCCTGGTTTTTAAGAACACCCTGTATTAACCTTAAGTTTTAAAAGTGAGCAATGAGCATTCTTCTGTACACTTCTGTAATGATTGCACGCTGAGGAATCTGTTTTATTGTACAACTTTCTGAATGAGGGATGGATTTGAGTTGCTAATGTAAATACTTACAACAAAGACAATTTCGCTTCTTACATTTATGTATAGGTGAGGGCACAATTGTGTAGTGGGAGAACGGTCAGCTTTGACGCCAGAGGTACCGAGTTCCCCGCCGTGCACCAATGAATTTTCCTATCGAAAAAATTATGTGCACTTTGTCCCCAACCCCTGCATGATGGTAGGACACTATCTAGAGTCCGCCTGGCCAGCTACCACCCTCAAGTCTATTCATGTACCATACGTTACAAAATTCAATGATTATAAGTAATATAGTTTAAAAACTAAAACAAACGATTGCCATGCCCCGCGAGTCAATTTCAGTAGCAAGTTTGAGACGTTTATCGTCTTATCTCTGGAGATACCAGTCAGATCTCGATAAAATTACAATGGGACCCCCCCGAAAACGTACACTACCGATTAAAAAAAAAGAATCACTCGTATCGGTTAGCAATTGACGGAGTAATCGCGTAACATACATACAAAAATAACATACAGACGAATTGAGAACCTCCTTCTTTTTGGGAGTCTGTTGAAAAAGCGTCAACTGCGTCAGAGTTATATCCACAGATCTTGGATTTCACTACGTTATAGTGAAATAAATCATAGGTAAGTCTGTGGTTATTTCCGTCCAAAAAATAAAGACGTTTGACTTCAAAAAACTGTAAGCATCTTCTTTTATACACATTCAATAGGTACGAGTACATTAGCCAAGATTTTCTCTCTCATTCGCAGTCTACAGTCACGCATTGCCTGTATAAGCCGAAAAAATCTCAAGAGCTCTAAATATTGTTTCCTTCAAGCGCAAAAACTCGTAAATAATAATAAATCCTAGTATGCTATTTGTCCCATTCCGTTGTGTACGTGAGAAGCGCGCGAAACAGACGCCATCTTGCAATATGGCCGTCGCAGCTGTCAAATGTTCCCGCGTTTGTTTGTCATTACTAAAGAGGTTTTATGTAGATTTTTTTATTTCGTATAGGCAGAGGAGGCTCGGTGAGCAAGTCAAAGAGGTATGCAAATGGATACCAAAGCACATTATTACGAGGGAATCATTTATATGGAGTGATTTTTAGGTTATTCAAATCAAATAAAATCAATCCAAATCACAACATTTATTTACTATGTAGGCTGTATTCATATACGCACATATACGCGTCAAAATCATAAATTAAATCACAATCAATTATCAAGCAAAAGCAGAATTTGACTGACAAAAGCAGATTTTTAACGCTTTGAATTTAAAATTAAAATAAAAGGTATTAACCATTCACATTCATATTAGGCAAATAATTTTCTTATGACACTACACACAAGTACATTTTAAAATATTTTGAATAACATTAATTTACATAAGCCTCGACCAGAGTAAGTCATGACAAATCTTATCGAGCTGAAACACGATGGGTATATCATGCGTAGTTTAACTCCCATGGCCACCCTCAAGCTCCATCATTAGATGAGCTCAATGGTACCATCACATTACATTGTTAGGGTTAGATTTAGAATCGTTTGGCACTAAAAAGGAGGAGGAGAAAAATATCGATATATCGTCAGTTTTTGCATGACTATTGATGACTATTCATACATATTCCAAAAGAATTCAAAATTCGTAAAAAAGAGTAAATATGAATGAAATAGTAGTTTGTAATAATGCAAGATTTTTTAAAGTTAACAATGCGCGAGAAGCATGCAAGAAGATCTAGTAACATTAAACAGGAAACCATAGTTGCGTTAAAAAAGTATCGAAATTGATACGAGTCCGATACTCTAAAATAAATATCGAATATCGATATATCGCGATAAAAAATATCGACGATATACATATCGATAATTGTATGGAAAAATATTGATATTTTCAGCTATAGATATTTTTTGCCCATGCCTAGCCTTTATTTAACTTTCCGTATTAGTACTTATTAGTATGTACTATGTTTGTGTGGGTCAAATCTTGAAGCTAAATTAGAATCACTTCCTGATGTTCGATTGAACTTAAATTTGGTATACTTGTGTATCTTCTGTGACAATACAATAATATGGTACCATAGAGCTGACCTGATGATGTAGCCGCGCTGCAGTGATTGGAACTACTTCATGGTAAATGGTAGGACAGTAGAATTTGTGCTAGTATGTATTTTTATGATTGAACACTTTTCATAACACATGATAACGTTCTTACAAAAGCTTTTTTTTTACAATTAATTTTTTAATGCGAAAGTGTGTATGTGTGTTTGAATGTTTATTACCACTTATCTCCATAACTACTTGACCAATTTTAATATGAAATTTGAAACACAGATAGAGTAGGCTTTGGAATAAGACATAGGCGCATCGCATCTTATTTTAGAAAATCGTCCCCTAAAATGGGTTAAAAAGGGTAACTTTCTATGAAAAATGTTATTACTTAGTTCACTCAAAACTCAGTAAAAATAATCTTTAAAACCCAACTAATATTATAAACCGCGAAAGTAAAGGTAGGGACGGACACACTGCAGCGTCCTGCGAGCGCGATCTAGGCGGCGATCAGATAACGCAGAGTAGTATTTGTACCGACTGGTTCACACCAAACGCGATCGGAAAACAATTGAAAAGTACTGAGATCGCGCCCGCAGATCGCAGGACGCCGCGTAGTGGCCGTACCTTAAGTGTGTGTGAATCTGATATTATTCTCCACTTACCAACATCAATTTCTACGCAGACGAAGCTCAGCTACTATAGCTATAGCTCTATATATAAAGATAAGGCCAATATTTCTAAGCTCTCTTCCAAATAAACGTAAGTAACTAAACGTAAAAGTAACTATAAAGCCTTAACTTCAAATTCCGATGTCGTAAAATTTCAGGATACCTCTGAAATATATTTGAGATATTCCTGGCCAGTAACCTATATTGAATTTGGCAAGTGGGTACGGGAGAAAATTGAAGAATTTTATCCTAAAGGTCAAGGTCATATATATTTTATATAATATTTAGTGGTAGAAGCATATTTACATCGATATTCCGCCTGATTTACTACCAAAATGTAGCTTACCAACATAAAAGAGAAAATCTATCACCATAACCTTACGGTGTTTCGGTGAAACATAGCCCTTGAGAGTAAGAGTATTCTAGGCCTAGCGTGTTCACCATCTTCAACCGCATCATCGCTTACCACCAGGCGAGATAGTGGCCAAACGCTAGCCTATCAGAAATTAAAAAAAGTGAATTTTGCTATTAATGCTTGCCAATGTCCCCTGTCTCTACTATGGCCATGAATTTCTGGCAATGAAGAAAGGGATGCATAGATGGCTTGGACATCTAGAGAGGATGGATGAAAAAAAGATTGACGAAACAGATTTATTAGACTAGTATGAATGGGCCTGCCGGTAGAGGCCGACCTAGGTGAACGTTTCACGACGAGATCCCGAGATCCCGAGATTTGAGGGCCCGGTGGCGTAATCGGGAGAACGGTCGGCTTTGATGCCGTGATACCGAGTTCAAACCACGCCGTACACCAATGAATTTTCTATAGAAAATATTATGTGCGCTTCTCACAGTGTCCCTCCGGTGAAGGAAAACATCGTTAAGAAACCAACAACCCCCGCTTGGTGGTAGGCCACTATCTGGTGTCCGCCTGGCCCTTCAAGTTAGAAAATCTGTCGCCAAACATCTAATGTGTTCCGGCAGCTATCCTTGAGAGCCAGTTAACATCCTAGGCCAAGCATGCTTACCATCTTCGACCGCATCATCACTTGCCAACAAGTGAGATAATGTTCAAACGCTAGCCTATAAGATATAAAAAAAAAATCGGAGACGTTTTAAAGAAAGGCCAAGTCAAAAGTAATAATAATAACCAGCTAGCATGCATGCAGGCGCAGTGAAAGTGGAAGAAGCGAAAGACGTATGTCAGGATCGTAGCTTGCGGAAAGAATGTAGTCTCTGCCTAACCCAACGGAAAAATGCGTGATTGTATGTATGAATGTATGTATGTATGTATGTATGTATGTATGTATGTATGTATGCATGTATGTATGTATGTATGTATGTATGCATTGTATTGAAGAATAAGTTATTTTTCAAAAAAATAAAACCGACTTCATAACCACAAAAAGGCACTCAAAAGCGAAAAATAATTTACTTAAAATTATTATAAGCGTTACCCACTTCTCTATTTGAAGTCGGTGCCAGCCAAGTCTATTGGATATTAGATAGATACTATGTATGTAGTATATATAGTATATATACTTTTTGAAAATGTCAAGTATGTACCTATAACGGTTAAGAAGATACAGATCTGTAAAGTGTGCACATATAGACACACGGACAGACGCACGGACGGACGGACGAACAGACAACAAGTCTCAGAAGTGTTCATTTGGTAGCCTTTGGGTTCGGAACCCTAAAAAAATTGACTTTAAATGCCGCGCTAAAGTGAAAATATTCACTAGTAATAATGATGTCATAAAGGTATCAAAGGACAATGTCCAAAATGGCCCTGTACAATTAAAGCATCTGACACACACGATAATTAATTGTCTATTTTATTACAATAATTCCAAATACTTTTATAACACGGACTAGTTGTATTCCAAAATGAATATTAAAAAGTATTATTTGCGATTATTAACATTAATTGCCGCCATATGGCCAACAGAGTACTGAATCACTCTACTACGTTATAAGAGGCACTTCCCTACAGTGTGTATACCCGAATTATGAAAGCACTGTGTAGCCAACCTAACAACGGAAAGTATTATTTACGTAGTAACTATTATATAATATGTGGTTTTATGCTTATAATTTTTTTTTGCTGTGTTGATTGGTACAAAGTACGTTCATAATTCTGAGTTATTTAATTATGTATGCAGTGTCGTGGGACTGAAATGGCCGCCATCTTCGCCAAATGTCATGTCATGTCAAAAAATATTAGGTATGTTTAAAAAAGTTTGCACCCTAACAAGACTTTGCCCGGTAGAACATTCCTGTGAAGACAAATTATTTATATTTATATACAATTATTAATTATAATTATTAATATATAATTATTTATTGAGGGCCCGGTGGCGTAATTGGGAGAACGGTCGGCTTTGATGCCGTGGTACCGAGTTCAAACCGCCGTGCACCAATGAATTTTTCTATCGAAAAATATATGTGCGCTTCTCACAGTGGCCCTCCGGTGAAGGAAAACATCGTTAAGAAACCAATAACCCCCGCATGGTGGTAGAACATATCTAGTGTCCGCCTGGCCAGCTACCACCCTCAAGTCAGAAAATCTGTCGCCAAACATCTAATGTGTTCCGGCAGCTATCCTTGAGAGCCAGTTCCCATTCTAGTCCACTTCTCTATCTTCGACCGCATCATCACTTAGCAACAGGTGACATAGTGGTCAAACGCTTGCCTATAAGATATAAAAAAAAATTATCCCCACCTTTATTTCTATCTCGCTCACAGTTCCCGTAAGAATATCTTATATGCAATAGCAACCTCCTTTGTGTATAATCTTCTTGGGACTCTTCTACTAAAACTAGTACATTCTCCTATGTTTTTTTTTTTTTTTTTTTTATGTGATAATGGGTATCGCTTGACCACTATCTCACCTGATGTTAAGTGACGATGCGGTCGATGATGTAGCGCGCTTACCCAAAAGATACCTATTCACTCGCGACTTGAAGACCCCTATGTTGTATCTAATCGGAAACACAGACTCGGGCAGGGAATTCCATTCCTTGGCAGTACGTATGATGAAAGAAGGAACGAATCGCTTTGTACGCGTAAATGGTATATCCACCATGTAGCGGTGGCGCCTCTTAGTATCCCTGCTAGTCCGATTATAAAAAGGGGATGGCGGAATCAAGTTATGAAGTTCCGATGCACACTCTCCGAAATGAATCCGATAAAAAACCGACAAACAAGCGACCTTGCGACGATGCTCGAGACTCTGGAGTCTTTTGCTTACTAGTTGGTCGTCGTTGATGAGCTTCTTGGCTCTCCTCTCAATAGCTTCCAGTGTTTGCAGCTGGTATTTGGCAGAACCATCCCATAGGTGAGAACAGTACTCCATACACGACTCGACTTGTGCTTGGTAGAGATTGAGCAACTGTCCCGGTGTGAAGTATTGTCGCACCTTAGACAAAATTCCAAGTTTTTTGGAGGCTATCTGGGCTTTAGACTCAATATAAGAGCCGAAATTGAGAGTTGGTGTTAATGAGATGCCAAGAAGCTCAAGTTGGTCATTTATCGGCACGGACACATCCCTGAAAGTAGGAGCCAGTTGAAATGGACTCCGTTTGGCGGAGAAAAGACACGCCTGGGTTTTAGAAGCATTAAACTTAACCAGATTGGCATCGCCCCAATCGGAGACTGCCTTTAAGGAAAAGTTTAAGCGCTGAACCATCGCTTCTCTATGAGACTGGATTTGTACTGCACTGGCTCGTGCACTAGACATATAACTCTCCACAACGGTGCTGTCATCTGCATACCCTAAAATACCAGGTTTTAGCAGGTCATTAATATGCAGCAGAAAAAGCGTTGCAGAGAGTACCGACCCTTGAGGAACACCGGCATTTAAAGCCAATTGGTCAGACGAGCAGCCATCAATGACCACACGAATAGACCGTTTCCTCAGGAAATCTGATATCCAGACACAAAAACCAGTGGGGAGGCCATATGAAGGAAGCTTGCTAATAAGGCTGTCGTGCCATACCCTGTCAAAGGCCTTAGAGATATCAAGAGAGACGGCAAGCGCCTCTCCATGATTCTCAATGGCCTCGCTCCAAATTTGAGTGGCATACGCTAGAAGGTCCCCAGTAGACCGGTTTCGGCGGAACCCGTACTGTCGGTCACTGAGTAGATCGTTTGCTTCTAGGTATGTTAGGAGCCTGTGGTTCAGTACACGTTCCATAGTCTTACAGAGTATGGAAGTGACTGAGATGGGCCTGTAATTGGCAGGGTCAGCACGACTACCCTTTTTGGGCACGGGTTGCACGTTAGCTTGCTTCCAAGACTTAGGCACTTGACCAGTCGCCATAGACAAGCGAAAGAAACGTGTCAGAATAGGAGTCAACTCAGGCGCACACGTCCTTAAGACTATAGCTGGTATACCGTCTGGTCCACTAGCTTTATTCACGTCCAGATCGCGCAACGCTTTGCGCACTTCGGTTTGCCGTATGCGGATTTCCGACATAAACGTCCCGCATGACGGCAAACTAGAAGGTACAGCATTGCCAGCATCTAAACGTGAAGATTCCGCAAACAGAGTAGCAAATAGATTTGCTTTCTCTTTAGCGGTGTGAGCTAGCGATCCGTCGGGTTTCAGCAGTGGAGGCAGTGAGGGACGGCAGAAGTTCTCTTCGATCGACTTCGCCAGGGACCAGAACGCTTTACTACCCGAGGGGTAAGAAGCAAGTTTGTTCCCAGTTCGGCGTATGTGGTCGAAGCGAGCCTTCTTGAGAGCCTTTTTGCAAGACTTAGCGGCTTTGTTAAAGGCTTTCTTCTTTTCGCGAACATCTCTAGATTTGCGGGTTCGAGCATCAGCCCAGGTTAAGTAAGCCTTATGCTTTGACGCTTCAGCATCTCTACATTCGGAATTAAACCAAGGTCGAGCTTTGCTGGACAGAGGGACGTCAGAAAAAGGTATGTAATACTCCATACCCTGGCGTAATACTTCTGTCACAGCATCCGCGCAAGTTGAGGGATCGCTCGAAGAAAAGCAAACTTGCCGCCAAGGGTAAGATGCGAAAAAGCCTCGCATCTCATCCCAATCTGCTGACCTGTATCGCCATACCCGCCGAGACCCTTTCGGGCTGGGATCGGGTGGGGAGTAGACTGATACAGACTTTACCAGACAATGGTCGGAGCTACCCAAGGGTGATAAAACCGACACCGAGTAGCGGTCTGGATCTGTTGTCAGCAGAAGGTCCAAGCAATTGGCTGTATGGCCATCAACATCCGGTATCCTTGTTGCTTCCTGGACCAGCTGAGTGAGGTCTAGCGTCAAGGCAAGCTTGCGCATCTCTCGACCAGCATGGTCTGTGCTCTGGTATGGGTATAGCCAGTCTTGATGGTGGGCGTTAAAATCCCCCAGAAGCACTAATTGAGCTGATGGATACCGTTGTTGGGCTACGTCGGCCGTCTCACTGAGATAGTTTGTGAGCCTAGTTGCCTCCTCGTCTCCGCTGTGCGAACGGTAGACACCAGCATAGAGAATTTTCTCCATACCAGTGTCAACCAAAACCCACATGGTGGAAAATTTGGGGTCCTCAAGATCACGGAGACGCCGAAAGCAAATGTCATCGCGAGCATACATGCAGATTCCAGCACGCGCCCTGAAGCGATGCTCGAGGACGTAGCCTGGGTAAGCGAGATATGCTGTGTCAGCTGGACATTTAATCTGCGTCTCCGTGAGGAACAGAAGGTGCGGTTTTGCAGTTTCGAGGTGTTGGTGGACTGCATTGATATTTGAGTGCAAGCCTCGTATGTTAGAGAAATGCACTTGTATAGAGAGGACGTGCTTCCGCTGTGAAACCGACTTTCTGTTATTTTTCCTTGCCATAGATAAAGGGGAGTGAAGGTAGGTTGGGAACACGGAAGTGGATTGAGACGCTCATTTACCAACACAGTGACACACATTCAGATAAATCATCTTAGTAAACCAGTTCCGGAGACCGCGGGGACGCCCGAGCCCCCCCAGAGGTGTCCATCGGGTCCTCTCGTCCGGTCGCCAACCGGCACGATGGCGCACCCCCGGGATTTTTCGCTAGATGGCGGGGCAGCCTTTCGTGAGTGGCTGGCTCACTACTTGGGCCCCCAACTATCTGCGGTCGGCCAGCGGAGAACCGTGCCTCGGATCCCGCTGCTCTCCGAAACTGGTCACTCAATGAAATATCCTCCAATGTGTCACAATCTGTTATTAAAATAAGCGCAACTGTATCCGACCCGTTTTCCCAACAAATGGCTTCACCAAACATCATGCCGTAAAGCGACCGCTTGGCGGCATGGCTTTGTCTGGTGGGTGGTAACACGCCACGGCCTAAGCCTACCACCTGAAACGTACTGCTCTTTTGGCGCCACCCAGGGGACACGTGTAGGACATCGAGGGCAAATCCTACGGACGCGAGCAGTATAGCCCCCCAATGTTTGAGGTATTTATCTCCATATCTCTGGTGATACAAATCAGATCTCGATAAAATTAAAATGGGACCACCTCGGAAACGTATCCTACCTATTAAAAAAATAATCATTTGAATCCGTTCACTATTGACGGAGAAATCGCGTAACATACACACAAAAAAAAAAAAACATGTAGACGAATTGAGAACCTCCTCCTTTTTTGTGAAGTCGGTTAAAAAGAGATGTTGATCTATACGTAGAAAAGTAGAGACTTCCAGTTTTTGAGGGGTGGAACTGCCTACATTAATAATGCAGCTATCAGCTATACTAGCTAAGAATACTGATTCTTTAGGGCTGTATGAGACAGGATCACCGTAAGATTATGGTGACAGATGTGGCAACAAGAATTCAGTATTATTAATTTTATATACCGGCTGTAATTCACGTACCTTTAGTCGATTTTTCTCGACCTAGGTTTCGAGCGAGTCCGTCGCTCTTCCTCGGGAGAGAGTTACAGCCGGTATATAACAATAATAATGTTACAAATTCACGATAATTTTAAAATAAAGAATTCAGTATGCCTCCTCCTTTTGCAAAATCGGTTCGCTTGACAACACGATCCAACAGTCCCTAAATAATTTAAGATCGGCGCTGCCAAGTCACATCGCTAACCTCGAATATACGACTTGAGATCACGCCAAAAAGTCGCCATTTTATTATGAAAATTAATGACCTCTGGCGGACGGCCATCTTTGCCGCTGTCATCTGAACTTAGCCGAGATTCAATAATGTGAATGATTTTTACCGACTTCACAACGAAGGAGGTTCTCAGTTTGCCTGTATGTATGTTTTTAGGGTTCCGTAGCCGAATGGCAAAAAACGGAACCCCTATAGATTCGCCATGTCTGCCTGTGTCTGTC
The DNA here is from genome assembly GCA_954871355.1 of Cabera pusaria. NCBI lineage: Eukaryota > Metazoa > Arthropoda > Insecta > Lepidoptera > Geometridae > Cabera > Cabera pusaria. The sequence continues at coordinate 2,887,900 of OX940912.1, read as the reverse complement.
TGTCGGTCTGTCTGTCCGTATGTCACAGCCATTTTATTCCGAAACTATTAAGACTACAGAATTGAAACTTAGTAGGTATATGTATTCTGTGAATCGCTTTCCGATTATTATACAAAAATAAAAAATATACAAGTTTAAGGGGGGGCATCCCATACATGGAACTGGAACAAAAAACAAATTTTTTCGTGAAAACTATACGTGTAGGGTATCTATGGATAAGTCTTTAAAAATGACATTGAGGTTTCTAAAATCATTTTATCTCAAAGTCAATCATTTTAAACATAGGTGCGTCTAAAGTGGTAAAATGTGTGTCCCCCCCTCTAACTTCTAAAGTAAGGGAGTGAAAAATCTGGAAAAAATATATTCTGTAGATCTCAATAAAAACTTTCAACGAAAATTGGTTTGAACGAGATTCAGTCAGCAGTTGTTGAGATATGGCGACCGCAAGTATAACTTTGTTTTTCATACAAACACTATGAAAAACAAAGTTATTTTTGTAGTTGCGAAAAATCAAAGTTATAGAATACTCTACTGTGTTACGGAACCCTACGAGTGCGAGTCCGACTTGCACTTGGCCAGTTTATTTATAGTAGTAGAGTAAGCGTTTGACCACTAACTCACCTGATGTTAAGTGAAGATGTGATCGACGATGTAGCACGCTTTCCTAAAAGATACCTGTTTACTCAATTTTTCTGTCAATTGTGGACCGACTTTCAAAATTAGTTTAATATTTGAAAGAAAATAATCTTATTTATAAAAAAAATATTAATTGCAAATTCATCGACAAGTTCTTTAGAGACATTTTCTAAATTTTTAAAGAATTGAGCCTTTTTAACGAATTTGCATAATTCTACTAAGATATAATTGTAATACATACATTGTAAGTATCCATTATAAATATAATGTTAAAAACTGCTGTTAAGATCAAAATTTCACCCGAGTGACGCCGGGGCGAGTCGCTTGTATGATAAGAAAACGCAATACCAAGGACTGCTGCCAGGCCCCGTATTTAATTTCCAAACTTTCTTATTTACTGAAACTGTTGTAATTCAAATTTTCTGTTAAATAGGTACTTGCTTACGCAAAGTATTAAAGAGGAAAGATTGATTTTTTCTTTGTTACGATTTAACTCAAAAACTACTGGATCAATTAAAAAAAATCTTTTATTAATGGAAAGCTACATTATCAGCGAATAACATAGGCTATATTTTATTCCCGTATTCTCACGGAAACGGGAACTTTTTTTTAAATATTTTATAGGCTAGCGTTTGACCACTATCTCACCTGTTGGTAAGTGATGATGCGGTCGAAGATAGTAAGCACGCTAGGCCTAGAATGGGAACTAGCTCTCAAGGATAGCTGATTTTCTAACTTGAGGATGGTAGCTGGCCAGGCGGACACTAGATAGTGTCCTACCACCATGCGCGATGAAACTACGCGGATGATACTGCGACGCGCTGCTAGTTAGGTAAAGAATGGTCGGCTTTGACGGCAGAGATAGTGGGTTCAAATCCCCGCCATGCAAGAAGCCCCCGCATGGTGGTAGGACGCTGTCTGGTATCCGCCTGACCAGCTACCACCCTCAAGTTAGAAAATATGTCGCCAAACATCTAATGTGTTCCGGTAGTTGTAATTGAGGGCCAGTTTACTATTCTAGGCTTGTGGTTTGTAATAGTCACTTTTTTACAAGCTTTTGTTTAACTTGGCGCGTGGTGTTGACTTTATGTTTGTTAAAATCTTGGAAGTTAAATAATAATCGTTTAAAAAACTAAAAGAACCGACTTCAAACGTCGCGCTAGTCAAAGTAACCAGTAGACGAAGTAACTATTATACAATCTGTGCCAGTAGTAAGTAGTATGTCGTCGAGCGAAGTAAATGCATCGTAATACAATTGTCGATATATTAAAAACGGCTCAGCCGATTTCGTTAAAATTTAAATGGGACCAGCTGGGTAGGGTACCCTTTGAAATTAAAAACGTCCAAATCGGTTCAGGCATCTTCAAGTAATCGGTGAACATACATTAGGTTCCGACGAATTGAGAACCTCTTCCTTTTGTTGAAGTCGGTTAATTAGGAGGACTTTCTGACCTTCAATTGGACTCTTTGGTGAAAAGAAGATACGCAAATCTTTTCATCGCTGGTGATAACGTGATAGCTTTTTTATGCGGAAAGAAAGAAAAATCATTTATTTTGCAACAAAACAAGACACAGTACTTAACTGCTACACTTAATATAACATAGAAAAAAAAACTGGCCAAGTGCAAGTCGGACTCGCACTCGTAGGGTTCCGTACCACAATACAGTATTTTATAAGATCGAAAAAAAAATTGCACTATCATTTTTCGCCAGCAAAAAATAGTAATTAATAAACATTAATAACACACATTAATAAACTTATAACGCCATCTAACGTCTAACAAAGGTGTTAGGGATCGACATTTTAATATAACGCCATCTATGGGACATTTACCTAACTAAGCGTACATAGATGGCGTGAAATGCCGAAAAACACACGTTTCTTGTATAGGGACCCTCTATTTATTTTAACTTTATTCTGTTTTTAGTATTTGTTGTTATAGTGGCAACAGAAATACATCATCTGTGAAAATTTTGACTGTCTAACTATCACGGTTCATGAGATACAGACGGATAGACAGACTGACAGACAGACGGACAGCGGAGTCTTAGTAATAGGGTCCCGTTTTACCCTTTGGGTACGGAATCCTAAAAATACACGAAATTGTTGCAAAACAGGACCCAACTCAGCATTATGTTGCTCATGCTGGGCATGACCAACGCTGGTCTTCCGTTGGGACCCTGAGTGGTGTCACGGAATCCTACTCAGAACTACGCTTTACAATTATTATTATGTGCCTACTTACACACGAAATAAAACATTAACTGATTATAAATTAATACGGCAAGACGTTAAATTTATAATTAAGATTTAATAAAACTGGCCAAGTGTGAGTCAGCATCGCGTCTCTTATCGCATACTTAGGGAGGGTTCCGTACAATTCGAAACGTAACAGAGTTTCAACCTCATATATTTGATAAATTGATATTACCAAGAATATTTGGTTTGGTCGCGATGTAGAAAGACGGGGCTCGTTTACTAGCGCCATCTATGTCATTTTGCCGAAACTAATTAGATAGATGGCGTTTAAAAACACGTTTTTTGTATGGGGACCCCCTTTAATTTTTATCTTTATTTTGTTTTTAGTATTTGTTGTTATAGCGGCAACAGAAATACGACATCTGTGAAAATTTCAACTGTCTAACTATCACGGTTAATGAGCTATAGCCTGGTGACAGACGGATAGACAGACAGACAGACAGACGGACAGCGGAGTCTTAGTAATAGGGTCCCATTTTACTCTTTGGGCACGGAACCCTTAAAACTAAAACAACCGACTTCTATGCCCCGCGAGTCAATACCAGTAGCAAGTTTAAGACGTTTACCGTCATATCTCTGGAGATACTTATCAGATCTTAATGAAATTGTAATGGAACTACCTCGGAAATGTACTCTACTAAATCTGTTCACAATTGACGGAGTAATCGCGTAACATAAATACAAAAAAAAACATACAGACGAATTTAGAACCTCTTTCTTTTTGAAAAATATAATTCACTCAAAAGTAGTAAAGCAACTTCAGATCTTCCTTCAACATGTTTTTTGCGAAACACTTCTACGCACTATCAGGGCATCAAAACAATTTCTCTTATAAATAAAACTGATATCAGCTGTAAACAAGTTAGGTGTAGTCAACCTTTGGCGCTCATCCAAAGCCTCCAGGTGTGGCGAAATTTGCTCCAAATGATAATTCGGGCACGCGATATTCGCTATATTGCTTGCTTTTGCCAGGGGGGAATTTATTGCTGGGCAGGGGAGGGAAATGGAATGTAATGGGGACCATTGGGGAAAGGTAACTCTGAATTGGTTGTAAATGTCGGTTGGTTTTACTTTTCAGGTGGTCCATCTAAATTTCGCCGAGATATGTTTCGTGGACACTCACGGTTCGACTGGTCCACCAGTTCAAAGTCGCTCAGCGAGCTATGGAGAGAGCTATGCTTGGTGTTTCTCTGCGGGATCGAATCCGGAACGAAGTAATTCGCCAGAGAACTAAACTGATCGACATAGCTCAGCGGATTAGCAAACTGAAGTGGCTGTGGGCTGGTCATATCTGCCGTAGGACCGATAACCGTTGGGGCTGACTGGTTCTAGAGTGGAGACCGCGAATCGGCAAACGTAGAGTAGGCCCTGTGACTAGGTGGAGCGACGACATTCGCAAAGCGGTGGGCAGTGACTGGAAGCAAAGAGCCGAAAACCGGGCTCAGTGGCGTGTCTTGGGGGAGGCCTATGTCCAGCAGTGGACTGATACCGGCTGATAATGATGATGATGATGTTTTGTATCTCCAGAATTATGGAGAATATTTTCTCAAATTTGCTACTGAAACTTACTAGCGCGACGTTTGAAGTCGGTTCTTTTAGTTTTTAAACAATACAAAATTATTATTAATAGTGTTTATAATTTTGTTATATTTTTTAAAGATTTTTAAGTTTCTTTTTTGAAGTAAACAATATGGTGGCAGGATTTGAAGTTACAAAGTTTTAAACAAAATCATTATAATTATATTGTATAAAATCATTATATCATATATTATTACCTAAATTCTGTTTTTTCTTAATTTTTTTTTAATTAGTTATTTATTTAAGCATCTTAAAAATAATTACCTGATTTATAGTTTGTATTTAAATTTTCAGTCATAGTCAGTATTATTTTAATTATCCCTGTAATTGAAGACCAATATAATACAGTTTGTTTGGAACTTCTTCTCGGTCAAACGACTGGACCGATTTAGCTGAAATTTTGCACAGGGATAACCAATATTATGGATTAGGCTATAGGATACTTTGTAATATTGGCGAAGCCGCGGGGAATAGCTAGTTGTGTTTATAATGTAAAGGTACGGACACACCGCAGCGTCCTGCGTGCGTGATCTAGGCGGCGAGTAGGTAGCGCAGTAGTATTTGTGCCGACTGGTTCACACCAAACGAAAGATCTAAGATCATTATATAATTAAACGATTTTGTATTTCGGACACACTAAACGTAAACTTTGTACGTATTTCATCTATATGAACATTATTATTACAACTATTATGAAGCGTTATTTATGGCGCCCACTTCCGGTCGGAAATCGAAACTAACGCTCTCGTAGTTATAAATTTCAAAATCGATACGCCGTTTGTTATACTCAGAAGGAAAAAAAGTATAAAAATAAAAAAGTTTAATAGCGGCAATAGCCCAATGGATAAGGTGTCGGACTGGTGATCGAGAGGTCGTAAGTTCGATCCACACCCATTGCACTATTGACGTGGACCCACTCCAGACACAAACATATTTAGCTTAGTTGGAGGGTTAACAAGACTACTAGTAATGTGTAACACACATTGCTAGTAAGCTTTAAAAAAATAAAAACCAAAAAATAAAAAAATAAAAGAATTTATTCTGTTATTAACATTGCATTACAAAATGTTTCAATTTTTTACTTTTGATAGTTTTTCGGTCTGTATGTAAAATTCTATATTGATAGGTGTATTTTATTCTTATTGTTTTTGTAATGAATGTGTCATGTAACCTGTTTTAGTAAATAAATAATAATAAAAGAACACAAAAAATTATGTCATCCATTAATTTTGTTAGTAGCTTTAAAACGTAATTTAATACATTACATTATTGATTTATTTTAATCTGTATTACCTTGACATTAATATTTGATTGATTTATATTACATTAACATTTACATTGGATTATAAGCCATTTGAATTATTAAATTGCAAGTCATTAAAGAAGTCATTGATTTTATCAACCAACTTCCAAAAAGAAAGAGGTTCTCAATTAAAAAGGGTAAATAGGGACCCAACTCTGTTGATGGTGTTTTAAACGACATCTATCTAATTAGTTTCGGCAAAATGACATAGATGGCGCTAGTAAACGAGCCTCGTCTTTCTAGATCGCGACCAAACCAAATATTCTTGGTAATATCAATTAATCAAACATATGAGGTTGAAACTCTGTTAACCCTCCCTAAGTGTGCGCTAAGAGACGCAATGCTGACTCGCACTTGGCCAGTTTTTTTTTGTGGGATTGCATGATAGCATTTGTCCATTAATGTATTTTTTTTTAAAAGCGTGAACTTGCTTTTCTTTAGGACCTTGGATATTTTATGTTCTACAGATATTCTCCACTTCAGAGATGGTAATAAATGCGATTTCGCATACATTTCATAAGCATGCGAATTCATGAGTCTTAGCATGCTAATTGATATTGCTATGCTATTTGCTATTATAACGATAATTGATAAAAATTGATTAATAAGTAAAGAACGCGTTGTACTACGCACCTATGTCACACAAATTATTATTAAAAAAGCACACGCATTCATTCAATATACGACCCTTAATACATGCAAATTAAGGATAATAATGGCTTGAACTCATTTTTTGCATCACCTGCTAAATTGCTAATAATGTGAAATGAAACAGATAGTAGTATTCCCGTGGTTGCGATGGAGAGCGCACGTTGCCGATGAATTCGTTTCACACTTCTCAGAATTTCACAACAAAATTTTATTTGCTAATAAATGCTAACTAAGCATTCGCATGCTAACAATGAATGTGAATGCAAATTAACACATCACTACTCCACATAGGTGTCCCATTTTCTTAGTCACATCAACTTGTCTACAATCGAGACTAACCTAACAAGCGCTCTGGCTACATAAAATTGGTCTGTGCAAGCTTTTCTCTTGCTGTATACGGATTGTCGTACTATCATTTTAGACACGACGGAATGCTCTTAATGGCTGTCACAGAAGTGTCGTGGAGGAATTGTCAGCTGTAATAACAGTATGGCTTGGCTTTGGAGTTTTGGCGGGAACGTGACAATGTGTATATACTCCACAGAAATATCCGTAAATATCTTATTATTAATATTTCTGTGGTGTATGGTATTTTTTCAGAAAAAACTTGTGTTCTTCCGCGAGTTAATTTGTAATAAATGGGGATTATTAATCATTGTGCCGGTGAATGTGTGCGTGTATACGGAAACACCGCAATGTAAAAAAATTGCTATTTTGGTTCTCACCAAAATTCCACTGAAAATATACAGTAAAGTTCACATCTCTACTGAAGAAATGACTTGGACTAGACTTTGACTTTAATTTAAACTGAAATGTGATTTTGACTCAACTTTGTGACTTGAGTTTACGAAATGAAGAATCAAATAAGAATTATATTATTATACTTCAAGGACCCATCATCATCCTTTCTCTATCCACTGATGAATATAGGCATCATTCTTAATATGCAATTCTACACGGTCCTGAGCAATTCTCTGCAAAGTTCTGCTTGCAGTTTTCGTCACACCGTCCATAAATTCTTTAGGTCTTCCTTCTGGTCTTTTATGTCCTCTAGACCACCAATCTGTTAGCGTTTTTGTCCCCAACTGTGGTGCTTCAGTTTTACTGTCCTATTTAATTATTACTTCTTATTGCCCATACTGCAAGCATACAGCAAGGCTATCGTGTGTGTGCGATCTGTGCGACTATAAGCGACATCTAGCGAGGTCAGCAGTTTATAACGAGGTGGATTTGTACGAGATGTCATAGTGGCAATTGTTAGCTAGTGGTCAGGATGTCTTATAGTTAGTGGGCCTTGCGGCTTTGCCTGCATTTAATATTCTTATGAATAACACTTACATTTAAAATTTAAGACAACCCCCGACTGATTTGTTCATTGAGAGAGATGTGCATAATTTTTTCATTGAGACCATTTCAATGAGCCTAAACACGACATCTCAATAGAGGAGTTAAGAAGATTTCTGCTGATTCAAGGAGATTTCTCAGCGTTAGGTCAAGTTTACCATATTTTTGCAATATCATTGAAGTAACAGGATAATGTATCAATACATTTGATTTGACTAATGTAAACTACGCTAAACGGACAGCAGCAAAGTGACGGGTATGTAGTGCGCAAAAGCGCCATTTTGATTTTTTGACGTCCGCGGTCAAGGGCTACGAAAGTAGCTATCGTTATCTCACCAAAAAAGAGCTGATAATATTTAAACAGCTGAACGGATTGTTATGAAACAAATCAAAGAACACTCTCGATGAAGAGACCTATCAAACAAAAAAAACGAAATCTAAATCGGTTCATCCGCTTGGGCGCTACAATGCCACAGACAGACACATACATACACAGATACACACGTCAAACTTATACCTTCCCTTCTTTATGCGTCGGGGGTTAAAAATTTTTTATCATGTTAATCCAGGAAAACGACGCTTACGTAAGCGATGGTAAGCAATAAGATTATAGCTTCAATTTTTTAAACGACGAAAAAAAACGGAGGAGGTTGTCAAGTCAACGCGTATATTTTTTTATTAATGTGTGACCACGCATAACTTTTTACAGAGTAGTCTGATTTTGATAATTCTTTTTTGTTAGAAAGGGTTGACCCTCAAGGTGGTCTCATTTAAATTTAAACGAAATCGGTTGAGCGGTTTTTAATAAATCAACATAAATCATGGATAAAAGTAACATTATATTGATGATTTTATCATATCATCAATGTATGTAAACAAACTTAAATGGAAAAAAACTGGAAAAAACAAAAAGAGCCGAAAATCGGGCTTAGTTGCGTGTCTTGAGAGAGGCCTATGTCCAGCAGTGGATTGATACCGGACGATCATGATGATGATGATATTATTTCACAGGTGGTACCATTTAAATTTCATCGAGATATGTTCAATATCTCCCGAGATATGAAGATAAACACCTCAAACTTAGTATTGAAATTGACTAGCGTGACGTTGAAAGTCGGTTCTCTTAGTTTTATAAACGATTTTAATAAGATCGTGTAAAAAACTAAAATAACCGACTTCAAATGCCGCGCTATTAATTTTCAGAACCACGTTTGAGGTGTTTATCTCCATATCTCTGGAGATACCAGTCAGATCTTGATGAAGTTACTATGGTACCACACCTAAGATATTTTCTTTCCAACAAAAAAAAAAATCACCAAAATCAGCTCATAAACGACGAAGTTCCGCGAACAAACATAAAAATATATTTATCTATATATAATATATGGTCGAATTGAGTAACTTCCTTATTTGGAAGTCGGTTAAAAAGTCGTCTTTTATTTCAGATAGGCAAGCGTTTGACCACATTCTCACCGATGCGACACGCTTGACCAGAAAATACCTATTCTCTCACGAATTGATGACGGTTGTTCGGTTAATAATATCGTTTAAAAACTAAAAAAGAACCGACTTCAATGCCGCGCTATTCATTTTCAAAACCAATTTTGAAATGTTTATCTCAATATCTCTGGAGATACTTATCAGACCTCGATAAAATTTTCATGGTACCACACTTGGGATATCTCCTTTCGAACAAAAAAATAATAATCAAAATCGGTTCATAAACGACGAAGTTATCAGCGAACAAACATAAAAAAAAAAAATATATATATATATACGGTCGAATTGAGAAACCTCCTCCTTTTTTTGAAGTCGGTTAAAAATAAGAGTTAAAGAGAAAACACATCAAAGCTCTCTTTCAAACGGCCGGAAATAGCGGGTAGATGGAAATATCCGGTCGTTTTGTGTATCAAAAATAGCTTCCGGTCTACTGGGGATTATACCTTGAGGGTCATTGAACTATGACTGGTTAACTTAGCACCTCGCTGGCATATATTGCTTAAGACTGTATAAAAATGTTTTAAAAGATGAGTTAGTTTAATAATTTAATATCGATAAAAAAATGAAAAAAGCGCGGCCGCGATAGTCAAAATAGCCAGTAGTATCATGTCGTCAAGGTATACTCGTACATATGCTTATGTCGTCAAGGTATGTAATGTGTTTGAGATGTTTATCTCTATATCTCCGGAGATAATTGTCATACCTCGATAACATTTGAATGGGACCAATCGGGAGGCATAATCTCTCAAATAAATAAATATTTTTTGAAATCGGTCAAGATTTGACGGAGTTCTGAGGTAACAAACATAAAATCTCCTCCTTTTTGTGTGAAGTCGGTAAAAAATAATTTTATTTAATTATTTTATAAATTTTTGAAGTTATACTTCTTTTGGCGCGATAAAGAAAAATGATGAGAGTGAATTTTTACGATGCGCGCGCACACCGACACCTAAATTTAACATCGTGAAGTTAGTTCTAGGTGGTACGATTCGCGCGCACACCGACACCTAAATTCTACACCGTGAAGTTAGTTCTAGGTGGCATGACTATGTTCAAGTTGTATACGTCATATTTAACGTCATATTTTTACGTTAATAAAACCCATTTTTTTCAAATAAAATCTTTTTGATTAATTTTAATATTTATCGTTAATCACTACTGCATTTTAGTTATTTTTTTTCCATACGCCACAGAAGTATAACTTCTTACGCGTGTACATAAGTACACACACTCTTTTTTTTATAAGTTTACTAGTACTGGGTTAACACATAACTGCTTGTGTCTGGAGTGGGTTCACGTCAATAGTGCAATGGGTGGGGATCGAACTCACGACCTCTCGATCGTTTGGCTGACGAAAATATGCTTGAACTATTAAGCAGATTCCTAGTTTCATCATCTGATCCTCGTTTCCAAGCCCAGTCTATACGAATAATCAAAAGTAATCATAGGAACCCAAACTCAAGGGGTTAACCAGTTGACACTGTAGAGTTCCACTATCTATCTTCTGGCTTCATCATCAGATCAGTTCCAAAATACCAAATTATAGTCTATTGTAATTCGAACTACATATAGGTACATGCTAAATTTTATTTAGATACGACAATTATATGAAAGTTAAAATTTACTTCTAAGATTTAATTACATTGTTTGTTAGTTTGTTTTATATCTTATAGGCTAGTGTTAGAGCGCTACTCCGTCTGACTTGCTACCAAGCTTTTTGTAAAGATCCATTTAGTGTCATCACGTGTTATGGAATGTTCATAAGATAACATCATATAAGATCATTTAGAAGACGAAAACAATCGACTTCAAATACCACGTTCAATTTCAGTACCACGTTGGAATTAATTTTCATATCTCTAAAGATAATCATCATATCTCGATAAAAGATAATGGAGCCAAACCAGTTAATAAATAACGGAATTCTAATAGAAAAAACATTAAAAAAATCATCGATGTATATGTACTACGTAGATGACGCGTCGCAAACTAGCTCTACGTTCAAATAAACAGCAGTGCTGAATCTACATCTTGCTTAGCTTAACAGCGTAAGTACTCCTCACGCCCGATCGCACGTCGCTCGGCACGTAAGTCAGTTTATGATGGGCGCCTCTGGCTTACATGAACCTCAATGTAAAAAATATAAACAGTCGAATTGAGAACCTCCTTTTTAGAAATCGGTTGAAAAGGCTTATTATATTTATCTTATTATCTAGATAATGATAATCATAGACTCGATTAATCCTAGAAACTTCCTCCGTAAAGTGACATTTTCGCAAACAATAGATAAGTTTTAATTCTTCCCGCGGCGGGCGGCCCCTTTGATCTCGCCGCCTTTGTCGGCACCGTTTGAAGTGTCCCAAGTTTGCCTAGCTTAACTATCAAGTTAAAGTTTTAGTTAAGTGAAGTATTCTGAAAAAATAACTGTGGTTTTGTTTAATGCTAAGTTTACAAGATATACTAGATTAAGAAAATAAATCCATTTATAATTTAAGATCGTTTAAAAAACTAAAAGAACCGACTTCAAACGTCGCGCTAGTCAAAGTAGCCAGTAGACGTAGTAATTGTTATATAATCTGTGCCAGTTCTTAGCAAGTAAGTCGTCGAAATAAGCAAATGCATCGTAATACAAATGTTGATATATTAAAAACGGCTGTGCCGATTTTGTTGAAATTCAAATCGGACCACCTGGGAAGGGTACCCTTAGAATAAAAAAAAGGATATTTCATATCAGTCCAGGCATCTTCAAGTAATCGGTGAACATACATAAAAAATAAAATAAAAGATTCCGACGAATTAAGAACCTCTTCCTTTTTTGTGAAGACGGTTAAAAATATTTAAAATGTCTTAGTAATAGTATGTAATAGTAATTCTCATTAATCTGGCCAAGTGCAAGTTGGACTCGCTCTAGTAGGGTTCCGTAGCACAGAAGAGTAATTTTTAACTATCATTGTTCACCAGCAAAAAATTTACCTTGTTTTTCGTAGTGTTTGTATGAAAAACTTTGAACGGTTCTGAAAATGTGCTCTATCTAAAAAACTGCTGACTATATTTCGTTCAAACTAAATTTCGTTGAAAGTGTTTATTGAAATCTACAGCTTATACAAGATACAACAATCGATTAATTTTACCTCAATTCAGGTTGTGGAAAGTTAGTGGTTCTTTTTTGGGAAACTGTATACGATTGTATAATAAACTTCCTAAAGATATTGATCAACTGTCTATGAGCAGATTTAAAACCTTTGTAAAATCCAATTTGATGAAGAAATCATACTATACATTAAATGACTATATGAATGACAAAAATGCTTGGCCTGAATGCCCCAAGCTCCAAGATATAATATAAAATGTATGATAATATAATTATTTGTTGTAAATTTAAAAAAATATTTAATATGAAACAAAAAAAATTGAATTAAAATAAGTGACAAGCCCCATAGAGTTTTTTGGTGTTTCTTCTCTGATGGGAGTACTTCCGAAACACCAGGAGATTCAACAGGCAATCAGTTTTCATCTTTTGTTTGCATCTAGGGTAGCCTGTTAGGACGGTATTATGCAGCTGATAGACCGACAATCAGTTCCACTCGGAATATGATTTGTACTGCAATTAGTCTGCGTTTTATTTATTTATTATGTTTCATTATTCATTATATTTCATTCGTGTGTAAGTGCAAATTTTTAATTTGCCCATATACTGATTAAATGCTTTGACTTGACTTTTGACAGCATTTTTTTTTTCATATTTTGTATATTAATTTAGAAGCGTATCTCTTTCAAACTATTGACTCTGAAAAAAAATCGTTTTAGGAACATCAATGTCATTTTTAAAGACTTATCTACAGACACACTGCACGTATTGAAGAAAACATTTTTTTTAGTGTGAGCTCCATGTATGAGAAGCCCCTCCTTAATCTTTTTTTTTACTTTTGTATAAGAATCTAAAAGCAATTTACAGAAATACAATCTACCTACCAAGTTTCAACTGTGTAGTCTTAATACTTTCAGAATAACGTCTGTCACATACGGACAGACAGACAGACATGATGAATCTACAAGGGTTCTGTATTTGCAATTCGGCTACGGAACCCTAGAAGGGGCAAATCCTGGTATGGACAAATTCTCAATATAGCAATTTCTCTAAATGTAAGGAAATAAAAATAAATTATTAATAAAAAATAATTATTAATATAAAATAATATTAATAATAATAATATAATAAATATTTTATACATATTTTATTTTATATTTTTTATTTGTTACTCAATCACACAAAAATGAGATTACGGCTTTAGATAAAATTTAAAAAAAAATACTTAGACTGGCTTAACACATAAAATAATTACGAGTACATTTTAACGCAGCTGAAGCTGCGCGGCTTAGCTAGTGAGAAAATAAATAATAATTTAAAAATCAAGTACGTGTCGGGCCACGCGTAGTGTAGGGTTCCGTAGTAGTCCGTTAATCAATGCAAGTCTTTACCCGTTATAAACAAGCAACTAGGTACTTCGTCTTTGTCACTTTAAAGTATTTATTCTTAGGATTTTGAATTTGGTACAAAATTATCTAACACCCAAGTTCAACGACTATTACTGCTAAACTAATAAAGTTATCTCAACCGCTATAGTTTTTCTTTAAAGTTCATGAAATGCACTATTATTACGATTTTTTCCAGGTTTTTCAAGCCAGCAGTTTAGCTTTTAGAGGGGGGGGACGCCCTACTAGAACAAAAAATTGCACTTTAAAGTTTAATATTTCATAAATGGAGCATTCAATCGAAAAATAATATTGGCAACCCTTAAGTAATTTTAAAAGACCTATTCAGCGATACCCCACACGATGGGGTAGACGACGAAAAACAAAATCATCCCCACTTCTCATGTAGGGGAGCTACCGTAAAAAAAATATTTTTCAAAATTTTATTTCACCACTTTAACGGCGTAATTTTTATACATATCCCTACAAAATTACACTTTTATAGTATTAACGGTATCTTAGCAAAACCTCGGAAAGACAGACAGACAGAGACGGACATGACGAAACTATAAGAGTTCTTTGTCAGGACTACGGAACCCTAAAAATGAGATCTCTTAATTTTTTTATCTTTTTTTAAACACTGATTGGCTTGACTTCTTGAGGGAGTCGCCGATACAAACCCTAACACGGGTGTTCGTTCCCAGGTGGTAGAAACATATTATATCGATGTTCCGTTTCACTTGCTACCAAAAAGTAGATTACCACTATCAAGAAGAAAATCTGCCGCCATAACATTACGTTGTTCCGGCAGCACAGAGCCCTTGAGAGTCAGAGTATTCTAGGTCTAGCGTGTTCACCATCTTTGACCGCATCATCGCTTACCACCAGGCAAGATAGTAGTCTAACGCTAGCTTATAAGATGTAAAAAAAAAACAAAAGTCCAAAACATCTTCCTTTTCATAAGTCCGTTAAAAACTGAAAATACGGGGGCGTATTCGGGAGAACGGTCGGCTTTGACGCCAGAGGAACCGAGTTCAAACCCCGCCGTGCTCTAATGGATTTTTCTATCGAAAAATGTATGTGCGTTTTTCACAGTGGCCCTCCGGTGAAGGAAAAACATCGTTAAGAAACCAACAGCCCTCGCATGGTGGTAAGACACTATCTAGTGTCCGTCTGGCCAGCTGGGTGGTAGCTGGTCAAGTTAGAAAATCTGTCGCCAAACATCTAAAGTGTTCCGGAGCCATCATTGAGAGCCAGTTCCCATTCTAGGCCTAGCGAGCTTACCATCTTTACCACATCATCACTCACCAACAGGTGAGATATTGGTTAAACGCTAGCCTATAAGATATAAAAAAAAATACACAGTTATTTTCTTTCACTTTGATATCAGAAATCAAAATCGAAGAGCCAAAACAAACTTCTTAATCTAAAATTAAAAATCTCGCCAAAAACATTCTTAAATCGATCTCACAAATAATTTGTTTGTTTACATTGTTATCATGGCCTTATCTGGTGTTAAGCGTTCGGGGGTGCATCGTAAAACGAGAGGATGAAATGGGAAAAAGATAAGTCGAACTTAGAGACTTAATTTTAGCATCTGGGGTAATGAAAGATGGGTGTAGTGTAGAAAGGCTTTTATTTGTTGAATTCTTTTTAAGGATTTCGTCGCTTTAAATGTAAGTGAAATCCTTTCTTTTTTATTTATATTTGAAACCCTAATAGAAAATTACGGTATTGCAACTCTAATATGGTCGTTTAAAAAACTAAAAGAAATGACTTCAAATGCCGCGCCATTAATTTTCAGAACCATGTTTGAGGTGTTTATCTCCATATCTCTGGAGATACATATCAGACCTCGATGAAATTACAATGGTACGTACCACAATTAGAATATCTCCTTTTCAACTAATACATAATCATCAAAATCGGTTCATAAACGACGAAGTTATTCGCAAACAAACATAAAAATGAGACTAATTTCAAGTCAACGCACATAAATATTGTAAAATTAAAACATTCTTATATTTATGTTTTGTGACTTTTACTTTTGCTCTGTAGGTTCAGTGGCCTGTATGCCCATTTAAATCTAATACTATAAGAATATTTGTCCTGAAATACTGACTGACTGACTGACAGACAACGCACAGCCTAAACCGCTAGTCGTAGAGACTTGAAATTTGGAGGGTATATTTGACTTAGTACGTAAGGGTGTACTAAGAAAGATTTTCCAAAATTCACCCCTGAAAGGGATGAAACGGGGGTTCAAAGTTTGTAAGGAGAAACAAGATTAGGTAGTCTTTTATATTCGAAACTTAACATAAGTACTTAAGTAAGTAAATACGTGTTTCAGGCTCTTTCGAAATTCCACCCGTAAAGGGGTGAAGTGGGGTAACAAAGTCTGAAATCAATATTGTTTCGGATTGCGCTGAAATTTGGCATGCAGATAGTTTTTTTGACTTAGGTGTCCGCTAAGAAAAAATTTTTCATAATTCACTTTTCAAGGGGATGAAGCGGGGCTTCAAAGTTTGGATAGTCATTTTATTCGACATTTCACACAAGTACTTCTGTAATTAATAAGTAAATACGAGTTTCAGACTTTTACAAAATGCCACCCTAAGGCTGAGTTGCACCATCTTACTTTAACTATAACAAATGTCAAAAATCTGTCAAAATCCATATAAAAACACCGGTTAATAGTTAAAGTTACGGTTAAAGTCAGATGGTGCAACTCAGCCTTAGAGGATAAACTAGGATAACAAAGTCTAAAAATTATTATTTATTTCGGATTGCGCTGAAATTTCAAATGCTGATAGTCATTATGACGTAGGTATCCGCTCAGAAAAGTTTTACTAAAAATTCCTCCCGGGCACGGAAAGGGGATTCAAAGTATGTATGGCGAAACAAGATGAGATTAAGTACGTGTTGTAGGATTTTTCGAAATGGGGTAGGTAACAAAGACTGACATTTTGGGTTTTTCTGGTTTTATAAATATGAATCGCGGATTGCCTTATTCACGCAATAACATGAAAACGGGTGAACCGATTTTGTTTATTTTTATTTGATGTCTTTAATGATAGAATCGTTGTTACAAAAGAAAAGTTTTTAACGCGGGTGAAGCCGCGGGGCACTTCTAGTAGTTTATATAACGGTACAGTCTGCCACCAAAGCAACACCAGTGGTCATGTTATATATATATGTTATAACCGGTTAGCACCACCAAGACACATTCAAATTGATTCCAAGCATCATTATTTCTGATTACCTAACCTGTTGAACGGAACGCGTCCGGAAAACAAAATGGCGACCTGTCACTTTGACGGTTGACAAATGCGCGGGCTTTAACCCGTGCCCGGGCTAACAAGGACTCCGTATTGACGTTTTTGTAAAAGAGCGCAGAGGTCGAGATGTACTGGACGTATTTGTATTCAATTGGCAAGATAAAAAAAATACATTTTTCTTTATATTGACGGGTTAATTTCTTTACTTTTGACTCAAAAAACTGACTTAAAAAACGGACTCGTGCAACGAGGCTTCCGTACCAACTTCTCAAACTAGGTATAATATCGTTTAAAAACTAAAAAAGCAACCGACTTCAATGCCGCGCTATTCATTTTCAGTACCAATTTTGAGATGTTTATCTCAATATCTCTGGAGATACTTATCATACCTCGATAAAATTACCATGGTACCACACTTGGGATATCTTCTTTCGAACAAAAAAAGAATAATCGAAATCGGTTCATAAACGACGACGTTATCCGCGAACAAACATAAAAAAAAAAAAAATTATATATATATATATATACGGTCGAATTGAGAAACCTCCTCCTTTTTTGAAGTCGGTTAAAAAGTACAAGCATAACTTTACAGTTCAATCCATAGACCGATGCATAGACATTGTTCGTGAACCAATAGCAAAAAAATATTTTTTTTTAAAATATATTAAGGCTGACGTCTGACCACTATCTCACCTGTTGGTAAGTGATGGTGCGGTCGAGGATGGTAGCACGCTAGGCCTAGAATGGGAACTGGGTCTCAAAGAAAGCTGTCAGAACACATTAGGTAGATGTGTTTGTTTGTAAATTTGCTTTTTTTGTTATTAACTAGGTAAATATTTGGATTTTAGATTTATTTCTATATAAGTGCTGCAAGCTTCCTTGCTTCTATGCCACCTGCCACCTTGCTTCTTACCAAATTTCATAGTTGTAGGTAAACGGGAAGTACCCTATAGGTTTTGATTTCCCAGTGCAATCGCAAAAACTGCAAAAATATGCGACATAAACCGCCTTATCTTTTGATCGCGTTGACTTACAAGTTTAACTTTTTCACAGCCAAAAGATTCCATAGACTCAAGTATTTGATATAGGTTTCAACTTGATATCACTACGCGTTTCTGAGAAAAAAGATCTTGAAAGACGGACAGACGGACAGATGGACGGACAGACAGACAGACATACAGACAGTCTGACAACAAAGTGATCCGATAAGGGTTCCTTTTTTTAATATCTTATAGGCTAGCGTTTGACCACTATCTCACCTGTTGGTAAGTGATGATGCGGTCGAAGATGGTAAGCACGCTAGGCCTAGAATGGGAACTGGCTCTCAAGGGTAGCTGCCGGAACTCATTAGATGTTTGGTGACAGATTTTCTAACTTGAGGGTGATAGCTGGCCAGGCGGACACTAGATAGTGTCCTACCACCATGCGGGGGTTGTTGGTTTCTTAACGATGTTTTCCTTCACCGGAGGGCCACTGTGAGAAGCGCACATAAATTTTTCTATAGAAACATCCATTGGTGCACGGCGGGGTTTGAACTCGGTAACACGGCATCAAAGCCGACCGTTCTCCCGATTACGCCACCGTACCTCAAGGTACGGACGTACTGTCGGTACCCTTTTGAGGTACGGAACCCTGTTAAGGAAGTTCTCAATTGTTGAGAGTGTTTCGTACATTGTCGTATACAATCCAAAAATTTACCGTACCTGTCGGTACGGTAAATTTTTGGATTCGAACCTGAGCCTTCTGGGTCGTTACTACTTGTTTTTTTTTTTTTTAAACTTGAGTATATATTTATAGCTAAGCTATCTAAGATTATTTTAAACATATAGAAGAGATGTCAAAGTGATTTAAGCAATCCTTTTTAAGCAGATCAAAGCAGAGCTTAAGTCTAAATTCAACGTGCCTTCATTTGACGTAAAGCCTGTTTCGTTTGATGAAGGCAAGCGTGAATTATTAATTTAAATGTATAATTTGCTTTATGAACGCCTAAATCTAATGCCAGTGATGATATAATCTGCCTACAACATGCGGCCTTAGGGTTGGTTCACACCGAAAAGCGACGCGACGCTACGTTATTTGTGGTTTGATGATGAAAAAATACGTGACGTGAAAACTTTGTATCCCTTTTTAAGAATATTGCGCGAACGGATGTACGTGAAATATGACACAGTTAAAGTTTGTTCGAGAAAAAGTGCATAAAGCTATTTTTTTAAATATAAAATGCATTAGAAATACATTCAAAAATTAAATTTCTAAAATCTTTAAAGTTTCGACCATATGGCAACCACGAGTCTCAATGAAATGTGTATCTTATTGTATAATAAACAAAGTTCTATTATGTATCAAGTGGCTTCTAGCGACTCTGCGCGTCGCAGCCCGACGCCGCCGAATCACCTCAATGAAATGTATATATTTTGTGTAGTAAATAAAGTTCTATTTTGTATAAATGAATACCTTAAAAAGTAGGCGTCGCGTCCTATTGCGTCTTGGTGTGAGCTGACCCTTTTTGATCGTGACCGTTATGAACGAAATATGAGTGATGCAGCTATGTAAGCTGTATAGCTGTGTCTCTGTCATTTTGGTCGTTCTTATAAATTTGGTAATATAAATAATGAACGCATTAAAGTTGTGTAATGCTCGGAGTTGTTAATGGTATCCCAGCTATATAAGCTATGTAGGTATCTGTGTGTCTGTTTGTGGTATCGTAGCGCACACACGGATGAACCGATTTTGATTAAGTTTTTATTTTACTTGAGTGTCCTAAATATTCATGAAAATCCGTTAAGCCATTTATAGACTATGATCTTTTTCTAGTTAATGACCTATGAGATCAGCTTTAATAGGTTTGAATGATATATTCAAAATTCGGTAGCTTCTCACTTTTTAGGGTTCCGTAGCCAAATGGCAAAAAACGGAACCCTTATAGATTCGCCATGTCTGTCTGTCTGTCCGTGCGTATGTCACAGCCATTTTATTCCGAAACTATTAGGACTATAGAATTGAAACTTGGTAGGTAGATGTGTTCTGTAAACCGCTTTCCGATTTTTGTACAAAAATAAAAAATACAAAAGTTTAAGGGGGGACATCCCATACATAAAACTGGAATAAAAAAAAAAATTTCTTCAAACCTATACGTGTGGGGTGTTTATAGATAGGTCTTTAAAAATGACATTGAGGTTTCTAAAATCATTTTTTCTCAAAGTCATTCATTTAAAAGATAGGCGCGTCTAAAGTGGTAAAATGTGTCCCCCCCCCTCTAACTTCTAAAGTAAGGGAGTGAAAAATCTAGAAAAAATATATTCTGTAGATCTCAATAAAAACTTTCAACGAAAATTGGTTTGAACGAGATACAGTGAGCGGTTGTTGAGATATAGCGACCGCAAGTATAATTTTGTTTTTCATACAAACACTATGAAAAACAAAGTTATTTTTGTAGTTGCGAAAATCATAGTTATAGATATAGATACTCTACTGTTTTACGGAACCCTACAAGTGCGAGTCCGACTTGCAATTGGCCAGTTTATTTTTAATATCTTATAAGCTAACGTTTGACCTCTATCTCACCTGTTGGTAAGTGATGATGCGGTCGAATATGGTAAGCACGCTAGACCTAGAATAGGAACTGGCTCTTAAGGACAGCTGCCGGAACACATTAGATGTTTGGTGACAGATTTACCAACTTGAGGGTGGTAGTTGGCCAGGCTGTTCACTAGATAGTGTCCTACCACCCTGTGGGGGTTGTTGGTTTCTTAACGATATTTTTCTTCACTGGAGAGCCACTGTGACACACATAGTCATAGTCATAGTCATAGTCATTTATTTTCATAACACTTGTTACAGGTCCAAAGCTGCATTGTACAACAGTACAATGAGTTAACAAAATATATAAGTATAATCGAATATTATCAAATATAAATCACAAATTATTAATTATTTTCAAAAAAAAAAACATTATATGTATACAACCCCTTCTCAATAAGCACTTTTTTAAATGTATACTTGAAGGAGTTCATTGATGTGGCGGTCACGATATCGTCTGGCAGCCGGTTGTACACCGTAGGCGCCATCACATGCACTTGCTTCGACATCTTTGCTAGCCGGTGCGAAACCACGCGTAGCCGGTGCGGGTACCTCATACTGTGGTTGTGGTTCTCACCAAACTTGGGGTATTCCTCTAGGTGTTCTCTGGCATAGAGAGCAGCTTGGAGCACCACCATCGATGGGAGGGTGAGAATATTCCATGACTGGAATATCGGTTTCGCGGGGGTATCTTGGGGCACTCGCAACATCGCTCGTACAGCTCTTTTTTGCATCCTGAAGACCCGCTCCCAGTCGGCGGCGCGTCCCCAGAGCTCGATGCCGTACTGAATGAGCGAGTGCACTGATGCGAAATAGCAACACCGAACCATTTCGGTGGGTAGGACTGCGGATATCCGCCAGAGAGCAAAACAGGCACGTTCCAACTTTTCGCAGAGTTTGTCGATGTGGTTCTCCCAAGTCAGGCCACTATCGAGCTGAAAACCTAAGAAAGTAGTTTGGTCTACCTGATCTATTGCTATATCGCCCACTGTCACGCAAAGTGTTTTATGTCGTCGGCCGGCCAAATCAAATACCATAAAGTGGGTCTTTTTGATATTCAAAATTAGTCCATTTACATTAAACCATCGGTTTAGGTCGTGAGCTACGTCATTGAGCTTATGTTCTAGTTTGTCTCTTGTGGAGGCGGTTACGATCGCAGCGACATCGTCTGCATACATCAGTACATGAGTCTGCATACACAGTCATCATACCACACAAAGCGCACATACATTTTTCGATAGAAAAATCCATTGTTGGGTTTGAACTCGGTACCTCTGGCGTCAAAGCCGACCGTTCTCCCCATTATGGCCCCGTATTTTTTTTAACAATATTGTAAAAACAATTTCAACAATATTGTAGGACCATGGTTTAATTGACCTGATGCTGGGGCATCTGAAATCTGCAGAATACTTAACTAATCACTAACTTACAGCAGAGATGTTATGTTTAGGGTAATTGGAATGGTTTCAATGCACAGATTATACATAAATAAGTCGGAGGTAGTTTTATATATTGAATTTATTTACTAACCGACTTCAAAAAATGAGGAGGTTCTCAATTCGTCAGAGTCTATTTTTTATGTATGTTCACCGATTACTCGAATATGTCTGAACCGATTTGAAAAAATCTTTTTTAGTTTCAAAGGGTATCCTTTACAAGTTGTCCTATATACATTTTAACAAAGTCGGTCTAGCCATGCTACTAACTACTGCCACAGATTATATAATAGTGTTAAGGTCTACTGGCTACTTTGACTAGCGCGACGTTAAAAGTCCTTCTTTTAGTTTTTTAAACTATCTTAAATTATTATGAGATATTTTTTTCTATTTTCAAACGACTTCCAAAAAGAAGTAGGTTTTCAATTCCTCTGTGATTTTTATTTGTATGTTTGTTACGCGATTGACTCCGTCAATTGTGAACCGATTCTAATGATTCTCTTTATAATCGGTAAGGTACGTTTCCGAGGTGGACCTGTTGTAATTTCATTGAAATCTAATAAGCATCTCCAGAGATATGACGTAAAACGTCTCAAACTTGCTACTGAAATTGACTCGTGGGGCATAGAAGTCGTTTGTTTCGGTTTTTAAATCTTAATTATGATCCCAATGAGTGATCTCACAATATTTTACGCTACGGCAAGCTCAAAAAATCTACCGTGTAGGTAGTTTTAACACAACTCACATTAGTACACCAAAAACACCGTAATAAATAGTCAGCTATAATTTCAATTCCCCACACATTTTCCCGTCCCAAAATCTCGGAAACTCAGGAATTACCTCAGGGCGTATTGTTACCAAGATAGTGAAAATATATACCTATACGTATAACTATAATCTTATTGTTCTACGATACCCGTCACAGATTATAAACCTGTATCAAAGGTGAGGGTGTACCTTGGAGCTATGTCCCGTTATCCCACCGTCCCGGTTTTAAATACATTGTCCCGGATATAACACCCACACACCTAACCATAAATATGTAGTTTAATACCAAAAATAGTGAATTTACTATAACTAACTTATTATTTGCGGGTGGTGCAGAACATTTTCTATGAATCGAACTGAAAAGTTAAGTTTGTCCTTTACCCAGGCCTGTTGCACTCCGCGCCGTAGCTATGAAAATACAAGTACCTCTGCGCACCCGCTAGGGTACAAGTTCAGTCAGTAAAGTGTCACGCGCGCTCTCGATCGGCCACGCGCCTTGTACCTACCTCAATATTATATTCCTTGCTTACGATATTAACATATAATAACTGTAAAGAGTAACTATGTAAAAAGCAAAGAATGTCCCACAAAAATGGTAGGTAGGTATAAATCAGCTGAGTTTCATGTTTCAAGGGAATTCACGTTATGCTCTTTAGGGCATTTCTATCCACATTACATCTTGCAAAATATTAATTATAACCTACTTGAAATTGGTAGGTTACTTTATTATTTACTGTAGGTATGTTACGTAGATCCTATAGGTAGGTACCTACCTAAAAAGATAAATCTGACTGACTGATTGACTGACATATCAATGCACAGCTGAAACCAACAAAGTTATACCTACCTACCCACTTATTTGAATTGCCTTTTCTTTGACTAACGAAGTACGAACCTTACAATACGATTTTATCGAGACAAACGAGTTGTAGGTATAGTCCGAGAGTTGTATAGCTGTTGCAAGATTTGTACTCAGATAAATAAGTACGGTTACCAATGTTTACTTGGGGTTTTGTTTAATAATTTTTTAACAGTATACATATTAGTTCTAAGATAAATAAATAGAGTAAATCAATAACGCCGACAAAATGGTGAAATAAATATAGGAAAAAAAATTGTTAGGGTAGCTCCCCTACATGTGAAGTAGGGATTTTTTTAATAAAAAAAAAACAAAAATTAACTTTATAAATTTAAAAGTAACTCCTGTAGATTTCAAAAGAAATGTAACATAATATTTAGGAACCGATATTTCTAAAACGTAGTTTTTTAGTTATTTAACGCATGGTCGATACCACTCAATCTAAAATAGTCCCATATAAATAAAAAAAACATATCTCCACTTGAAAAACAATCGAGATGGGATCCTCTTAAATGTACGCGAATAAATATTCAATCTCTTTGATCTTGCCGACCTTTGTGTCGGCGCGTTTGATCTTCGCCGCTTCTTAAGAACATGAAATTTCTACGAAAATTAACAATTAGTTTTTCTTTCCCAGCAAGAATGTAATTATGATGCGCTGTGGGCTACTTTGTGTTTGTTTTAAGGAGATATTTAAACTAGTAAGTCCGAATTTAAAAGTTGCCATGAATGAATTTATTTTGTTAGTAATAGAAATACTACTGCTGACAGATAAATCTTTAACAATATTTTAATTTCATTTCATTTAAGGTACGACCACACTGCGGCATACTGCATGCGCGATCTAAGCGGCGATCAGATAGCGCAGTAGCATTTGTACCGATTGGTTCACACCAAACACTATCTACAGAAAACGATTGAAAATCAGATCGCGAACGCGCACGCGGACGCTGGACGCCACGGTGTGGTCGTACCTTTATTCCAAAACAATGATTTATCGTACTGGAAATAACACATTAGTAATTGGATTCTTATTAACATAAATAACTTTCGATTCGTTAAATAATTATTGTAAAAACATAGATAACATCTTATTTTAAAATACACAAAATAAAAATTATTCTAATCGCGAAAACACTTAAATTCACACTCAAAAAAGAGAAATATACTGGCCAAGAGCGAGCCGGGCACGCACACGTAGGGTTTCCATTGAACAAAATTCGCCATAAAAATAAGGTTTTTGTACGGGGACCTTTTTTAATTTTTAATTTAATTTAGTTTTTATTATTTTATATTATAGAAATCATTATAATAGACTCTATAAGCAAATTTCAAGTCTCTATCTATTACGGTTTATAAGATGCAACATAAAACGACTGAATAAACACGTTTCTAGTATGATATTCTCCTCCTTTTATTTACCATTTTACTAATTTACCCCCTTTTATTTTTTATTTTTCATGACAAAGTATGTATTACTGTGCCCACTTTAACACCACATACTAAAAACGAACACAAACTAAAATAAAGTTTTTAGTATTTGTTGTTACAGCGGCCATAGTCAATACATACTTCGTGAAAATTTCAAGTATCTACCTATACGGTTAAGGAGATACACAGCCGTGTAAAAGTGCGGACAGACAGCCAGATAGACGGACAGCGAAGTCTCAGTCATAGGATTCCTTTGGTAGAGAAATGTTACGCAGTTTCACCTCCCAATTAATATAAAATAAAAATGTCAATATGTACTATGAAAGTACAAGCAATATTACAAAAATAATATTCACAACAAAAATTAAATCAAAAGTTGTATGCGTAGGCATGCTCCAGCAAAGTTTTTGTATAAAAGAGACATACTGACTGAACGAGGGGCATTTTCATATTATTACGTTCGTTTGGATGCCATGTGATATCGCGAGCACGCGATGATAATTTTAAGGTGCGTGACACACTGATATGCTAACAGATAGATAGTCTGTTTTTAAGCTATTGCATAGCTTCTATCGCGGGCCTTGAGCGTGGAGACCGAATCCAGAAATTCCGTTACGAAAATAACCTAACACCCATAATTATACCTTCCCTTTTATTCTAATTGATTCATCACGTTCAAAACAGAGACAGAGCGAATATTGGCTATAGCCATAGTTACCATTATCCAGTAACATTTCACTACTATTGATGAAACCAAAGACGACCTTATCTCTACGCTAAGGCTTAAAAAATGAGGTTCGTTAGATCGAACTGTAATGGATAGTTGGTTTTTGCAATTGCGCTTTACCTTGCGCATGCGCGAATCCGAAAAGCGTTCATAAGCTTGACCTTTGACAGATTTTTATAGTTAAAACTTTGCACTTTACCGCTTTCAAAATAAGGTCGTAATAACTTTACGATAACTGGATAGAAGAAATGTAGAATTGGTTTTTGAATGCGCGCGCAGGTGGCGGTTGGCGCCAAGACGCGTGAGTTTGTTTTCAAACATTTTAATCACTTTTTACAGTTTTTACTACGTTCGATCCGTGGTTCGATTGCTTTGAACGATTTGTGCGTGTGGTGAATTCCATATTTTTTGTGTTAATTGCTGTGTTGAGTTTTAGCCCCTAAGTGATTTAATTTAGGATTGAGTGTGTTATTGATTATAAACTAATTAAAAATGCAATTTAGAAGAGAGATTTCAAAGATACAGCCCTCTGACAGACGGACGGGCGGACGGATGGAATGGACGGACAGAAGGTAAAATTTGTAAATAATTTCTTAGGGAAGGTAGAGTTAGAGAAGTCGTTAGCGCGCCTTGTATATAAAATCATACTATATATGGCGATTTTTAAATGCGCCACAATTTTTGCACTACAGGTAAAGATTGCGCTAGTCCTAAGTCCTAAGCCTAGAAAATCATGAAGGAAAATCGCCAATATCATACTAATCTTTTTAGTAGTAGTAGTTAGTAGTTCTACTGCAAAATAAAAAAATGCTATGCAATAGCTTTACCGCGGCAGTCCCCGAGTGCCACACGTCTTTTTTTTTAAAGCTTACTAGCAATGTGGGTTGCATATTACTAGTAGTTTTGTTAACCCTCCAACTAAGCTTGTATCTGGAGTGGGTTCACATTAATAGTGTAATAGGTAGGGATCGAACTTGCGACCTCTCGATCGCCAGGCCGACGACTTAGCCATTGGACTATTGCCGCTTATTCTAAGTCTTAATCTTCTGCAGGAAATTAGTTTTTTTGAGGGTTCCTTACCCAAATAGTACCAATGGAATCCTATTAATGAGACTTCGTTGTTCGTCTGTCCGTCTTTCACAGAGCTGTATCTTTTTAGTCGTACTTGAAATTTTCACTAAGTATGAACTACTATCGGTGCTACAACGACAAATACTAAAAACAAAATTAAATTCAATAATTATTGAAGTTCCCATGCAAAATGTGTCTTTTTCCGCAAATTTCGTTTAAAATAGGAATTTTACATTGCAATGCGTGATACGGAACCCTACGTGTGTGAGTCCGACTTGCAATTAGCCAGTTTATTTTATGTCTGATATGCTAGCGTTTGACCACTATCTCGTCTGGTGGTAAGCGACAATGTGGTCAAAGTTGAGGAACACGCTAGGCCTAGAATGCTCTGACTCTCAAGGGATGTTTGCTGCCGTAACAAGGAAATAAATAAAAAAAAGGGTGCGTAGAAAACAACGTATTAGAAGTGTAACATCCAAATTCATTCAATTTATTTCTCAACATCACTAATAATTTTTTTGTACAGCTCCATCTGTTGAACTTTAGCGAATACGTCTTCGTAGTTACGCCGTTCTACAATAGGGGGCGTTTATAAATATAAAATATAACATGACGCTTACGTCACTTCCGCTGCCTTCGGACCGTGACGCTACGTCACATCCGTCAAATTTTACTTTAGTGCGCCTAAAAAAGTTTAACTTCAAAATAACATATCATGATACTTAACCATATTAGACTTTTGACCTCCATACACGATAACATTTAGTCAGACCTTTCAAATTTCAAACTCTTCACTTCTTAGGTCTTTACCCCCACTATCGCATAGCATCGCACTCGCACTGGTCGACACGCTTTAACAATCGAGTAATAACGGCACGCGAAGCTGTCACGAAACTGAAAAAAAAACTGTTCGAGACTTGAACCGACGCGATTAACTGCTAACTTGCGGTTTACCACGTAGACGGAGTATATTAAAATATACCTGACATTAAAATAACAATAATTATATGAGAAGAACAAAACTATACAATTACTTACTAGTAGTATGAGAGAGCGTTACGACCAACAATTTTTTATCCTTCTCTGCATATGCGAATTTATTGATTGGCTCCAGCTCTAGCGGCGCCCATTGGCTTTCACCCGCTGTCATGTATGACCCGACCAAATTACATTGTTAATTTTATCTTATAGCTGGTATATAAATGATGTGTTCATTATAGTCAGGTAATAGTCACTATAGCTATTTAATCGCATACGCTAATGTCTTGTCTATTTAATATTCCGTCTACGGGCTTACCTCAAATATTTAGTTTTTCTTTTATCTGATAAAAGCGGTTTATTCGTTTAGAAACTACGGATACTATGCAATGACAGACACACAGATACACACGTCAAACTTATAACACTTGTCACACACCCGTCTTATTACGTAAGGGTTAAGGCCACTATATTACAGCACAGTAGGTATTTATAGCGATACCTCCGCCCCCGTGACGAATATTTCAATCGCGTAGCGGTGAACTGTCAGCCAGCTAACAAAAGTGACCCAGGTCCTACCTCGAAGACGCCTCGCGGGTTACTGAAGTCAGGCGCGCTGGCTATTTTGTTAACCGACTTCACAAAAAGGGAGGAGGTTCTCAATTCGTCGGAATCTTTTTTTTTATGTATGTTCACCGTTTAGTCGAAGATGCCTGAACCTATTTGGAAAAATCTTTTTTTGTTTCATAGGGTACCTTTCACAGGTGGTCCCATTTAAATTTTATGGAAATCAGCCGAGCTGTTTTTAATATATCAGCATTTGTATTACGACGCATTTACTTATCTCGACGACTTACTAGTTACTAAAGAAGAAGAGTCCCAAGAAGATTATACACAATGGAGGTTGCTATTGCATATACTTTTGAACGTTAAATAATATGACCTTGAATAATGTTTTTACATCTTTCTTCTCGTTGATTTTCGTTTTTGACAGATATTCTTACGGTAACTGTGAGCGAGATAGATACAAAGGCGGGGATAATTAATTTGTCTTCACAGCAATGTTCTACCGGGCAAAGTCTTGTTAGGTTGCAACGTTTTCAGCATACCTAATATTTTTTGACATGACGTGACGTATGGCAAAGATGGCGTCCATATGGCGGCGATTAATGTTAATAATCGCAAATAATACTTTTTAATATTCATTTTGGAATACAACTAGTCCGTGTTATAAAAGTATTTGGAATAATTGTAATAAAATAGACAATTAATTATTGTGTGTGTCAGATGCTTTTATTGCACAGGGCCATTTCGGACATTGTCCTTTTTGATACCTTGATGACATCATTATGAATACTGGATATTTTCATTAGCACGGCATTTGAAGTCAGTTTTTTAGGGTTCCGAACCCAAAGGGTACCAAATGAACACTTTCTGAGACTTTGCTGTCCGTTCGTCCGTCCGTCCGTCCGTCCGTCCGTCCGTCCGTCCGTGTGTCTATATGTGCGCACTTTACAGATCTGTATCTTCTTAACCGTAATAGGTACATACTTGAAATTTTCACAAAGTATATATCCGTCAGTGTATAACGGCCCAGGGACGAAATTTTATAGATGCATGTAATTTAATTAAAACTTGTTTTGCACTAAAAAGGGTAAAATACATTCTTTTACAAAAAAAATAAAACCAACTTCATTACCACAAACAGGCACTCAAAAGCGAAAAATAAATTACTTAATATAATTATTATAAGCGCTACCCACTTATATATTTGAAGTCGGTGCCAGCCATGTCTAATAGGTACTACCTACATATCATCATCATCATCATAATCAACCAGTTTCAGTCCACTGCTGGACGTAGGCCTCGCCCAAGTTACGCCGCATGTATTTACCGAATTACTACTACTACATACATAGTATCTATCTACTATGCAATAGACTAGGCTGGCACCGACTTCAAATAGATAAGTGGGTAGCGCTTATAATAATTATATTAAGTAATTTATTTTTCGCTTTTGAGTGCCTGTTTGTGGTTATGAAGTCGGTTTTTTATTTTTTTTGAAAAATTATTTAGTATGTAATACTGTTGTGTTAAAAAAAATTTAGGACTATTTTGAATAAAACCTATCCATCTTATTTGCTTTTAAACTTTTTTCCCTATATTTTGGAATATTTTTTATGAGTCTGAGTTAAATGTACTCTAAGTAATACCTAAAAATTGTTTTCGGATGTTTTTATGATCGATGAAGTCGTAAATATCGTGTTTTGACCATTAAATAATCAAAAATGTTTCTTGAATTGCAATATTTAATTGTTTGCTGTTGAATCAAAAACTTATTGATTAAGAATATTTAAGCTTTAAAAAGTAACAGAGATATACAGCCGTCTCATATCTGTGTGCATACACGTATGTCATGTGGTTCGTGACAACGTAGGTATGTATGTTTATACCATAGGAGGTCTAGTTTACTCGCTGGATCAGCTCTGCATGTTTAGCTTACTAAGGAGATGGGGAGCCAGGGACGGACTCAACGATAAGAGAGACAGAGATCCAGTAGAGGGGCATTGGTTACGTGAAGTGGTTACTTTGATAAAACACTTTTATTGATTACCTTAAATGAAAATAATCCTCCATATCTCCAGAGATACTGAACATATTTCGATGAAGTTTAAATGGTTTACCTGTGAAGTTATACCCTTTAAAAAAAAATATATTTTCCAAATCGGTTCACGCGTCTTCGAGTAATATGAGAACACACATAAAAATAACTTATGATCGTACAAAACGAAAAACCGACTTCACATGATAGTGAAAATAGTGAAAACATCCACTAGCCATAATGATATCATCGAGGTATATTTTTTTTATATTGTTTATTTTCATATCTCCGGGGATAATTATCTGATATCAAAAAAAAAAATAATGGGACGAAACGGGAGGCATATTCTTTCAAACAAAAAATTTTTTTTTTAAATCGGTAAAGATTTGATGGAGTTCTGAGGTAACAAATATAAAAAAAAGAAAAAAACATACAGTCAAATTGAGAACTTTCTCCTATTTCGTGAAGTCGGTTAAAAAAAGGTTCCGACGAATGAAAACCTCCTCATTTTGGTAGAGTCGGTTAATAACAGTTTACTTACCCACTTTAATGCCACGCGAGTCAATTTCAGTAGCAAGTTGGAGGTGGTTATCTCTATATCTCTGGAGTTACTTATCAGATCTCGATACAATGGAACCACCTTGACGATGTGACCCACCAACAAACAAATTAACTATTCAAAACGGTTCACATTTGGCGGAAAAACGCATTACAATCATACAAAAAAACATACAAACGAATTGAGAACATCCTTCTATTTGGAAGTCGGTTGATAAAAGAAATGAAAATTAATTGTCTGTGTAATGTCCTCAGTTTCTTTGTTTGGTGATCACTTCCAATCAGGTTTGCTTGTTTGGTAACTATATAGTTAAAAAAAAATCTTTGAATCATAAATACATAAATCATTTCTCGTCTATGATATCAACAGTTCCTGTTTGCCCCAGCCCCGGTCCTTATTACGCCCGCATCTGACTAAGCTGAGCAAATCTTCAAGAGGTGAATTTCAAAGGAGATAAAGCCGTATTTTATTTTATGTGCCTTCGATAGCTTTATGCAATTTATTCATTCTATCTTCTTACAATATAGGTCAGGGACTCTGCCTTGATTTGCCAAGAATAGAATGGATTTCTTAGTTGTATTCCTGCTAATTCACTTTTTTTTCGAATTTTGTTTATATATACAAGGTGTGGTTTTGCATTCTCGCCATATTTGCATAGTCGATTGTAACGGGTACCCTTAATCACTTAATAATATTATTTAAGTGCTTTCGTTAATTAATACCCGGATAATTGTTAAAACAATTTTTTGATATCCAGAATAATCACCAAAGTGATATTAGAATACACGTGTTTCGCCGATGGACGGCCGGCCTGTTTGATCTTTGCGCGCCGCTTTGCGAGTGTGCGTGTACTTCGGCCAAGAGCGAGTCGTTTTTAGGAAGGTTTTATTTTCAAGTAATCATTATTTTTCTAAATATTTTTTTTTACTGTTTCGTGTTCTATACATGGAGTATACGTACCCCTGCAAATATGGCGGGAATGCAAAACCACTACTTTTATATACAACGGTACTTATGTAAATAATTACACAATATCTAAACTATATATATATGTCAAATATTATGTTTCTTGAAGTGTTACACAATTTATATTCAATAACAAATAATTCATGGTATAATATCAATGTTTGTGTTTGTCTGGTATTTCACCAAACATAAAATGAGTATTGTTGTCTGTATTATTAAGAATTTCAAGGTTAATACAAGCTTTTTGTTATCAAATGTGACAAAAAGTACTAATGATAACAATTAACAATACATACTAGCACATATTCTACTATCCTACCATTTACCATGACGTAGTTCCAGTCCCTGCAGCCCGGCTACATCATCAGGTCAGCTCGATGGTACCATATTATTGTATTGTCACAGAAGATACACAACTATACCAAGTTTAAGTACAATAGAACGTCCGGAAGTGGTTCTAATTAGGATTCCAAGATTTGACCCAAACAAACATACATACATACAAACACGACAAGTAAAATAAAATAATGTAGGGCTACTTACGTACCAATTACATAGATAATTAATTTATGATCGTGCAAAACGAACAAACCGACTTTACATGCCGCGAAAATGAAAATAGCCATTAGCCATAATCATGTCATCGAGGTATCTAATTTGTTTATATTGTTTATCTCCATATTTCCGGAGATGATTATCAGATCTCGATAAATTTTGAATGACACCAAAAAATACAGTTGAATTGAGAAACTCCTCCTTTTTTGTGAAGTCAGTTAATAAGAGGACGCAAATACATTTACCACTTACCTAAAATGCCTTCACGGTTGGCGTAAAGGGTATATGGCTTCAATTCTAAGGGCCGAATTCACCAGTGAATATAAACGCGATCAGGTCGACTTGAACTTGGTTTACGTGTTTAACTGAGTTTAAACCGGCATTTTGCATTTCACCACCACAACTGAACATGGTTACAGTTAAAACGAGTTCTAATTCTGAACTACCGATTTTTGGCTTTTAGCGCTCTTGATCCCGTTTACACTGTT
Source organism: Cabera pusaria (assembly GCA_954871355.1). Lineage (NCBI taxonomy): Eukaryota > Metazoa > Arthropoda > Insecta > Lepidoptera > Geometridae > Cabera > Cabera pusaria. The sequence goes on along the minus strand of OX940912.1, from coordinate 2,854,858 downwards.
TACAGCCACTGTCACTCCTATTTTGCACGTTCGTTTCCGTGTCCGTGCATGACATAACAAGACGAGACGTCTTGTTATTTCGTTATTAAAATTATATATATTTTAATTCCTTCCTTAACATTTTAAGATTCGTAAATCACGATTCTGAACACATAAATAAATACCATGCACGGACACGGAAACGAACTTGGTAATATGAATTTGTCAGTCTGACAATGCCAAAACAATCTGATACGACAACTCTACGAGTATGACAACATTTACGTTCCATTGTGCGTAATAGCAAAAAATTGTTGTTTTGGTAAACACGATCAAATGAAGCGTGATAAGAGGTAGTGAAATCAAGTACGCGTAAACCAAGATCAACATCGAAGTGTGAACACGTTTTATTAGAACTTAGTTCAATAAATCTCGATTAGTAGCATAAATGGTGAAATCAACCCTAAGCGAGAGGTGATCGGTTCAAATCCTAGCACGAGTGTTGGTTCACTGGTGGTAGTAGCATATTATATGTATGTTCCACTCGTCCTGCTAGCAAAAAGTAGCTTACCACAATCAAGAAAGAAAGAAAGAAAGAAAAATCATTTATTCAGCAGTCCTCAAGTTACAATACAGATGAAAAATATATTTGACATTTTGAGCAAAAAACGAAACAAAAAGAAATACAATATGAGGTGCTGAAACAGACCAGTCTCAGCACAAATGTCCAGATTCTTGGATCGTAGACCCCAAAACCAAGACGCTGATTTTCAGAATGGCCTGAGAGCGGGAGTAGGACTAACACCGATTACAATAACTTAAATAAAATAGAGAAATCTCAAGAATCTCAAGAAGAAAATCTGCCGCTATAACGGTGTTTCGGCTGCACGCATCGATTGAGAGTCAAAGTATTCTGGGCCTGGCGTGTTCACAATTTTCTACAACATCATCGCTTACCACCAGGCGAGATAGTGGTCTAACGCTAGCTTATCAAATATATTATACAAAAGGTTGACTGGTAGATTGGCGCTGCTCAATTCTAGATGAATGTTCATCTGCATTATCTAACATTTCCAGAAACGTGCTTCAAAAAACACATGATTCTAAGTACATAGAGCTATTTAAATGAAGGCCCAGTGGTGTAGTGGGAGAATGGTCGGCTTTGACGCCAGAGGTATCGAGTTCAATCCCTGCAGGGCACGAATAGATTTTTTCATCGAAACATTTATGTGCGTTTATGACTGTGGTCCTCCGGTGAAGAAAAAACATCGTTAAGAGACCCCCAACTCCCGCATGGTGGTAGGACACTGTCTAGAGCCCGCCTGGCTAGCTACGACCCTCAAGTTAGAAAATCTGTCGCCAAACATCTAATGTGTTCCGGCAGCTAACCTTTAGAGCCAGTTCCTATTCTAGGCCTAGCATGCTTACCATCTTCAACCGCATCAGTATCTTACCAACAGGTGAGATACTGGTCAAACGCTAGCCGTTATGATATAAACAAAGCTATTATTTAAGCTATTTAAAAAGGAACGGCCTGAAGCTTAAATATCAAGTGCAAACCATTCTCATCGACCAGGCTTATAATGTCCTAGATAAATATGCAAAACCAACATAATATACATAATTCTGACAGCAGTATCAAGTTTCATTTCACGCAAAATTGAACAGAAATGTGTATCCCGTTTATTTAGGATCCACCTATACACATCCTAGAATGAACATATTGGCTTAAGTTCAATGACCTCGAAGTTCAATGACCTAAAACATCATCTAAGTCTCAACCAGTTCGAACCACCCCTTCAAAATTAATCCTAATAAATTGCAAGCATTGACGTTACTGCTACGTAATCTCGTAGTCTCGTAGCCGTAGCTCGGAGACGTAGCAGCGTAGCAATCGCCTACGGCGCTACGATACACGTAGATAAGTACAATTTCTTGATTGAGGCGTAGGTAGTATACAAATGTTAGATTAACCAGATGGGGTGGTATGTTTTCCGGGTGGTAAGGGCGAAGTAATCCAGTCAGATTAAGGCGTATAGGGCCATAGGGGGTTAGTTAATGTCCATGTTATATATGAAGGTATATTCAACAGACTTCAAAACAGGAGGAGATTCTAAATTCGATAGTATTTTTAATCTCTTTTTTTGACCTCAGAACTCTACAATTTGTCAACGGATTTGGAAAATTCTAATTTTTTTGTTTGAGAGAGCCTTTTGGACCCGTTGTAATTTCATCGAGATCTGATTAGTATATCCAGAGATACGGAGATAAGCACAATTTAGTGCTGAAAATGACTAACGCAGCATGTTATTGCATGTTGCATGAAATTTTGTATTTAGATAGTATTTTGGTATAACTTGAAACGTGTATGTGTGCGTAATTTAATACCATCCACACACTTAATAAATGCTTTGAACTTTGAAACAAAAAACTGAATCAAAATCGGTTAATCCGTTTGGGAACTAGGTTGCCACGGACATACACATACATCACGCATACACATACATCACACATACACAGATCTACACGTCAAACTTATAACACACACGTACATTAAGGGGACAAACAGGAAACTTTTTTTCTGTGGTTAGTAAAAAAAAGTATATAAAAATTATGGTTTACTTTAAGTACCTCCATGTTTTGCAAAGTCAGTCAAAAAGCATCCTAAATTTATTATCTGCTAATACCTCGAAACATAGAAAATCTGCTCATAAAATGTTTATGACAGAAAAAATGTGCTAGCTTCCCCAAAAATGTTTGCCCCAGGTGTTTATTTAACACTTTGCATAAAATTCCATGGTTATAAGAAGCCTTAAGTGCTTTGAAAGTTAGTAGGTAATGTTCTGGAGTCTGAAACTAAGGATGTTACCATTTTCGAGGAAATGGTGTGTAGCACCTGATTTTCGGGACTCAGTGTGTTTTATTTAATCTTTGGATGTGAAAATTGATGTTGTTAGTCTAATAATTCTGTTTGTAAGGTCTCGAACTTTTTAAGCGAAAAAAAGAAGTTTCTATACTCACTTGTTTTTTGTTAATTAATCAATAATATACATAATAGCACATGATACCTTTTCTTTACTCATGTGATAATAGTATATACATTAATATAGTTTTAAAACTACCTAACTATAATAAACAAATAAACCTAATCAAAATCAATAAAACTAAAATGTAGTCTTCCAAACCACTACCAGTAGGTAAAGTTCCCAAAATGCTGGCTTTATTCCCCCGTTGAATAGCAATGCTTAGTCTCTGAGCTAAATACAAGCCATATAATAATACAGGGATTTAAGGGAGCACAGGGATGTAAGGGAGAACAAATACCACCTCAGTGCTCCCCGCCAACCTGTGCATCCTGCTGACCAACCAACGAGGCTCTGGCGACCGGAAAATGGCGATATAACCATTTCATATTAAGACGGAGCTATAAATAATATAGGCCGGTTACGGGCAGCAGCGTCACCGGTGCGAGAAGCTAAGTCCTGCGATCGCCAACCCGCCTGCCCAGCGTGGCGATTAGGGCATATCCCTCCCAAAGAGCCGAAGATTGGGCTCTCAGTGGCGTATTTTGGGAGAAGCCTACGTCCAGCAGTGGACTGACACCGGCTGATGATGATGATGATAAATAATACATCAATAATAAAATAATACAGACATACATGTATATTTGTAACAAAACATACCACAGGTGGTGACCCCTATCTCGCCTGGTAGTAAGCGATTATGTGGTCAATGATGGTACACACGCTAGGTTTAGAATGGTCTGACTCTTAAAGGCTGTGTGCAGCCGGAACACTATAAGGTTTTGGCAATCAATTATTTCCTTGTAAATTTGTTAAACACAATCCAAAATTTCATCGTACCGACGGGACTCGAACCCGCACCCCCCGGATTACACGTCCAGGTGCTCTGCCAATTACTGAAGTTTAACTGAAGTGGTCCAAATATAAATCCTGGTCTAAATGTAAACCGAAGGGCACTTTAGAGCCACGGACCGTTTGAAGTTACCTGATAGCTTGTGAACTCAATAGTTTAAACAATGCCTTTGGTAAAATTATACTTTGACCAAACTCAGACATCCGAAGTGGCCACCTTGAGTGTATTACAAATTAAGGCTATCTACATACCAAATTTAAGCTCAATCGGTTGAGTAGTTTTAGCGTGAAGAAACATACTTAGACAGTCACTAAGTTTCAACTTTATTATTTATTAGTAAGATTGTGGAATGTGTGAGGTACGGTCAAACCGGTGCGATTTGCGTGCGCGATCTGCTTTTCAATGGTTTTCTGATAGCCGTAGATCGCGTTTGGTTTGAACCAGTCGGTAAAAATACTACTGCACTATATGATCGCTCCCGCGCACGCGCCCATAAATCGCTGCGGTTTGGCCGTATCTTAATTACATTGTACTAAATATCATGAATAAATAATAGTTTGTGGAACTGTTGCACAATACATAAAATAATAAGAGGTCTTAAAACACGCGTGTGTGTGTGTGTGTGTGTGTGTGTGTGTGTGTGTGTGTGTGTGTTTGCGTTTATCAAAAATCCCAAGATTATGTCAGCAGTCACAGCAACGAGATTATGTCACTACCTACTAGATGGCAACAAGTTATCACAAAATGTAATTAATCTTTGTCTTGAATTTGTATATAGGTATAAAACGGAGAAACTTTTCCCCGAACCATTATTATCCTTCATAAGAACAAAAAAAAACGCCATTAAAACACGTTTCTTGTTCCCCATACATTTTACCTTTACTATTAAACTTAATTACGTTCTTAGTATATTGTTGTTACAGCGGTTTCAGAAATGCACATTCTGCTAAAATTTTAATTGTCTACCTATTATGGTTTAGGAGATACTTCCCTCTGACAGACGGACGGACAGATGGACAACATAGTCACAGTAATAGGGTGCCTTTGGTACCCATAGGGTACGAAACTCTAAATAGCTAAAATAAAACCAAACTATACATCAACTACTTTTGAGAGACAGACTATTCTAGGCTTAGCTTAGCGTATTCACCATACGTTATCACCTACCACCAGACAAAATAAAGGGGTCAAACAATAGTGCAAGAAAGAAAGTGCCTAAAAAGCTACACGTCAGAAGTGAACATTCCTTCACATTGAGACATTGACAAGATACGCGTGCGCCACTTCCGTTGCATTCGAACCGTGACGCTACGTCACTTCCGGTTTTAACCCCAGTTAAATTTCTCAGCCCAAAGAAGGTTAACTTCAAAAAAACTTTTACCCGTCTTAACTTGCGTTTCTACGAAGTTTCTTTTACTGCATATTGTATTTCTGTTCACCAATCCAAGATCTCTTGAGACAATTATTCTATTTCAATATTTGCCTCCGAGTTTCACGTTTCAGACGATAAAACAATACAGATTTTGATTAACCTTACATAATTCAGAGGCTTTAATAACTTGGAATCCTTAGTTATTGTTTGTTTTAGTTATATAAAGGGTGTAACAGTTTTAGGTTATAACTGACTGTAGGGAAATATCAGCTTACTAGCTCTGCCCACGGTTTTACCCGCGTAGACATCGTTCCCGTGGGAATATCGGAATAAAAAGTACCCCATGTTTTATTTCAGGGTCTAGGCTATCTAAATACCAAATTTCAGCTCAATCGGTTTAGTAGTTTAAGCGTGAAATAGTAACAAACATCCATACATACATACATACATACATACATACATACATACAAACTTTCGCGTTTATAATATTAGTAAGGATATTGTTGGATCAGTTTTGAGCGCCCAGTGGTGTAGTGAAAGAATGATCGGCTTTGATGCCAGAGGTACCGAGCTCAGTCCCCGCCGTGCTCCAATGGATGTTTTTATCCAAAAATGTATGTGCGCTTTTCACAGTGGCCATCCGGTGTAGGAATTTAAACATCGTTAAGAAACCCCCGGGGGCATAGTGGTAGGACACTATCTAGTGCCCGCCTGGTCAGCTGCCACCAAGTTAGAAAATCTGTCGCAAAACATCTAATCTGTTTCGGCAGCTATCCTTGAGCGCCAGTTCCCACTAGCCTAGCGTGCACCATCCTCGACCGCATCATCACTTACCAACAGGTGAGGTAGTGGTCATACGCTAGCCTTTATGATATAAAAAAACTTTTGTAATCGACTTCCAAAAAGAAGCAGGAGGTTCCCAATTCAGCAGTAACTAATTTTTTATGTTTATTGGGGCATAACTTCGCGGAGTCTCGTGTGGTCCCATCATAAATTCACGGAGTTCTCATGAGTATCTCCAGAGATATGAAGATAAATTCTCAAACTTGCTGCTGAAAATGCATTTTATGTCGGATTTTTATAGTTTTTTAAACTATATTCATCAGTAAAAAGAAAAGAGTTTATGCAAAGAATTGTAATATGTCGTAATGTAGTTAAGTTGTAATTGTAACATTGTAATTGTTGTTGTTTGACATACATAAAAAAACTGGTTGTAAAGTCGATTTACGGACAATTATTTTACGTGATAACGTCATACGATCGTGCGTGCCTCTCATCGCTTGTTTTGCGCTTTCTCTCGCACGCTCGGCTCAGGGGGAACGTGACAATTTTTCGCGTGTGCAGCCGGCGTTCATCGATTTATATCGATATATATATATATAGTGATAATGTCTTTATCACATAAAAAATAATAAAGATAGTTTAAAAACTAAAACAACCGACTTCAATGCCGCGCGAGTTAGTTTCAGTAGCTTGAGTTTTCAGTAGTTTGAGACGTTTATAGTCATATCTCTGGAGATACTCATCAGATATCAATGAAACTACAATGGTACCACCTCGGAAATGAACCCTACCGATTATTAATAATCGAAATCGATAATAATCATTCAAATCGGTTCACAATTGACGGAGTAATCGCGTAACATACACACAAAAAAAAAACATACAGACGAATTGGGAAACTCCTTCTTTTTGGAAAGTCGGTTGAAAATACAGAAAAATTGAGAACCTTCTCCTTTATGGAAGTGGGTTGAAAAGGGCATGCATGTCAATTCCATCCCAAGTTATTTAGGGTCAGCGTTCGTGTAGATAACAATACATAATCATATAATTAGTATCCAACGTCAAAGGACGAGAGAGAACTTCATCATCATCATTATCAGCCCAAATCAGTCCACTGCTGGACATAAGCCTCTCCCAATGCACACCAATAAGCTCTGTCTTCAGCTCTTCTCCTCCAGTCACTGCCAGCTACCCTGCGTATATCGTCGCTCCATTTTGTCGCAGGGCGTGCCACACTACGCTTAAAACGTGCTCTCCACTCCAGAATGCGTCTATCTCAGCAGTTATCGGTTCTGCGACATATATGACCAGCCCACTGCCACTTCAGCTTGCTAATGTTCTCTGGCGAATTACTTCGTTGCGAATACGATCCCTTAGAGAAACACCAAACATAGCTCTTTCCATAGCTCGCTGAGCGACTTTAACTTGGTGGACCAGTCGTACCGTCCACGTCTCGGCACCATATGTCATAACAAGTAAGACGCACTGATTGAATACCTTAGTTTTAAGGCATTGAGGTTCCATCCCAAGTTGTTTGGGGTCAGCGTTCGTGTAGATAAGAATACATAATCATTTAATTACTCTCCAACGTCAAAGGACGAGAGAGGACTTAACGACGTTAATAATTCATGAAGATGGATTTACATTTGATGCAGTTTTAACCATTCCTGCGAAAATGTAGTGTTGATAATTTGCATGTAGTTGATTTTCAACAGATTTCTAAAAAGGAGGAGGTTCTCAATTCGTGTCCATGTCTTTTTTAACCGACTTCAAAAAAAGGAGGAGGTTTCTCAATTCGACCGTATATATATATTTTTTTTTTTCGAGGTATGTTAAGTATCTCCAGAGATATTGAGATAAACATCTCAAAATTGGTACTGAAAATGAATAGCGCGGCATAGTCGGTTGTTTTTTAGTTTTTAAACGATATTATTTATGTATGTATATTTATGTAAGTCAAATCCGAAAGATAAATCAGAACCACTCTTTGACGTCTTCATTTGCTTCACTCTGGACCAATTTGACAACAACAAAATTCATTCGTTCAAAATAGTTCAATTGTAATTTCGTTTAGATCTCCTGATTTTCTCCAGAGATATGGAGATTAGCACTTTAAACTTGGTACTGAACTGGCGCCCCATTTGAAGTATTTTTTTTAGTTTTATAGGGTTCCGTACCTAAAAGCGAATAATATCGTTTAAAAACTAAAAAGAACCGATTTCAATGCCGCGCTATTCATTTTCAGTACCAATTTTGAGATGTTTATCTCAATATCTCTAGAGATACTTATCAGACCTCGACAAAATTACCATGGTACTACACTTGAGATATCTCCTTTTGAACAAAAAAAGAATAATCAAAATCGGTTCATAAACGACGAAGTTATCAGCGCACAAACATTAAAAAAAAAAAAAAACGGTCGAATTGAGAAACCTCCTCCTTTTTTTGAAGTCGGTTAAAAAAGGAACCCTTATAATATCGCTTTTTTGTCCGTCTGTCTGTCTGTCAATCTTCAGCTCTCTGTTTCCAACCGCTGCCTGCCAACTTGCGTATATCATCGCTCCACCTAACCGGAGGGCGCCCTACACTACGTTTACCAAGCCGTGGTCTTTGTATGTATTTTACGCGATTATTCCGTCAATTGTGAATCGATTCGAAGGTTTCTTTTTTTAAATCGGTAGGGTACATTTCCGAGGTGGTACCCATTGTAATTTCATCGAGATCTGATAAGTATCTCCAGAGATATGATGATAAACGTCTCAAACTTGCTACTGAAACTGACTAGCGGGGCATTGAAGTCGGTTGTTTTAGTTATTAAACTATCCTAATTATATATTATGTTTCTTTGAAGTGTCACACACTTTATATTTTTGTAAATTGTGCCACCAAATTGTCCCACCAATGCATAATTGGGTTAACAAATGCAATCCACTAATTTTCGTCGTATCGATGGATCGAACCGTGGCTTAATTGGCAGAGCACCTGGACGTGTAATCCGGGGGGTGCGGGTTCAAGTCCCGTCGGTACGATGAAATTTTAGATTGTTTGTTGTTTGTTGTTTATCGTAATATTAGTATATATATCTAAGTATTATTAATACTTGAGTCATGACTTCTATCCTGCTTTCTCTTTGCAAACATCTTTAAAATATATCAAAAGAGATCAAAAGGCTATTATCACCCTTAAAACATAATTATTTTAAATTACAATTAATTATACGAGCAGTTACAGCTAAATATTATTCTATCTAGCAGTTAAAATTTATGAGTATATCCGTCTTTTTCACACTCACCTTTCTAGATACACTTCGACCGATGCTCCGTCTCTTTTTGCTCGCGCATGCGCTGTGAACTTTTCTTTGTTCAAGGTACATACATAAATAGCGGTATAAAGTCTAAGCAGTATGGGTATGTTTGACAAGGGTTATATTGAATATCCGGTGATCGCATTTTATCCTACTAATTTTATAAAGGCGAAAGTTTGTGTGTATGATTGTTACTTTTTCACGCTAAAACTAATCAATCGATTGAGCTGAAATTTGATGTGTAGATAGCCTAGACCCTGGAATAACATATAGGGTACTTTTTATCCCGATATTCTCACGGGAACGATGTCTACGCAGATAAAACTGTGGAGCACAGCCAGTTATAAAATAAAATTAAAAATAAAATCTTTTTGAACACAAGCTTTTGTAGAGAAATATCATTTGTAATGAAATGTACTTATTAATAATGACAATACATACTAGCCCAATTTTGATTGTGTGTAATTTCACACACAAAAACAAACATACTAACACCGCAAGTTAAATACAGACATGTATGACTCAATTAATAAATCATTACTATTATTTATTAACTAGAAGTACCCCGCGGCTTCGCCCGCGTTAAAGACTTCTTTTATTTACTTAAAACTTTTATTTCGCAAAAACCTTTCTATCATAAAAAACAATCAAAGAAGTAAAATCCTAATCGGTATATATAGACCATATTGATTTTCAGACTTTTTTCCAACCCCTTGCAAAAATCCTGCAACTCGTATTTACTTATTTATTTACGAAAGTACTTAAGTAAATCTATAAGTTTATATATATAATTAAAAATAATAAGTTCTATTTGGGGGTATTTTTATAAAATCCTTTCTATGCGGATTACCTATGTCATAACAACTATCTGCATTCTAAATTGCAGCGCAATCCGAACCAATATTGATTTTCACACATTGTTACCTCATTTCACCCTCTCAGTGGTTGAATTTCGAAACAGCCTTCAATACGTTATTACTTATGTATTTACTGAAGCTCTTGTGCGAAGTTTCAAACAGAAAAACTATCTAATCTTGTTTCTCCATACAAACTTTGAACCCCCGTTTCATCCCCTTAAGGGGTTTATTTTAGAAAATCACTTATCAAATGGAACTAACGTCGTAATAACTATCTGTATTCCAAATTTCAGCGCAATCCAAAACAATATTAATTTTCAGACTTTGTTACCCAATTTCAACCTCTTAGGGGTGGAATTTCAAAAAAACGTAAAACAAATTATTTTTTTTTTTTTACGCACTTGAGTGAAGTTTCGAATAGAAAAAACTATCTAATCTTGTTTCTCCATACAAACTTTGAACCCCCATTTCATCCCCTAAAAGGGTGAATTTTGGAAAATCCTTTCTTAGTACACCCTTACGTACTAAGACAAATATACCATCCAAATTTCAAGTCTCTACGACTAGTGGTTTAGGCTGTGCGTTGTCTGTCAGTCAGTCAGTCAGTCAGTCAGTCAGTATGTCAGGACAAAGATTCTTATAGTATTAGATAAAGACACTGACATACAAATAACAATTTATGGACAGTGTCTAACTGACTAAAGGTCCCTATGAACCAAGACCTTTTTAGGGTTTTGTAGTCAACAAGATAACCTTATAATTTCGCCATGACGGACGGAAATGTATTTATTAAAAACGGTAAATAAATCTTCGAATGTCTGTCTGTCTATCTACGGCTTAACTAAGAGAGGTTTTTTCTATCTCAGTGAAAGGTCTTTAAAAAAATTGCAGTAGTGTAAAAAAAAGTGTGGTTTGGTTTTATAAAACCACGATTTAAGTAAATCTTTTTGTTTATGTGTAGCTATAGTAGCCTAGCTACTATGACAGCAGTTGGCATGACACATTAGCATGTATACAAATAGGCCTGCGAAAGCGTCCGCCAATCACAGCTAGACCTAAATGTCATACATCATATCCACCAATCAGCACCGGCTGTAATACGACATGCATGTCGGGCGATGTAATTAAAGTTTCACTCTGAAAACCATTTTTCGATTAAGACATCAGGGCTGGTAGTCTAAATGAATAGCGATTAATTTCGAGCGATAATCGTCGTTAAGAAAAGAGATGCAGATATCTGTCTAGCTGCGTCTCTTTCTATTAGACTATGCGATGACATGACGCATCGCTATCAATGTTGAGACTTCTACCCGTGGACAGAGAAAAGAATAGACTGCGGCTAGCTCCGTCTCTTTTCTACATGATATAGGATATACTATGGAGTTATTCCATGTAACGGAAAAGGACAAAACTATAATATTTCTCTCTCTCAGTGCGTGCCGGTTTTTACAGGGTCAGTAACGTAGTTAGCCGTTCTTAGCTTAACGAACTTTGACCTTTATTGCTATGTATCACTGGGTTCTAAATACATATATGATAATGTTACAATCTTCTATCTCATGTGGCCACGCTACCCAAATCTCTATAGTCTTATCCCTCTACGCTTTTACTCTTGATTACACAATATTAAAGTTGAATAAACTGGCCAAGTGCAAGTCGGACTCGCACTAGTAGGGTTCCGTACCACACTACAGTATTTTGTAAGATCGAGCAAAAAATACCACTATCATTTTTCGCCAGCAAAAAATAATAATTAATAACAATTTTATTTCTTATAACGGCGTTTAACAAAGGAGTTAGGGATCGACATTTCAATATAACGCCTTCTATAGGACTTTTACCTAATTAAGCGTCCATAGATGGCGATGGCGATGATGAAATGCCGAAAAATTCACGTTTCTTGTATGGGAACCCTGTATTATTTTTAATTTTATTCTGTTTTTAGTATTTGTTGTTATAGCGGCAACAGAAATACATCATCTGTGAAAATTTCAACTGTCTAACTATCACGGTTCATGAGATACAGCCTGGTGACAGACGGACAGACAGACAGACAGACAGACAGACAGACGGACAGCGGAGTCTTAGTAATAGGGTCCCGTTTTACCCTTTGGGTACGGAACCCTAAAAAGCACCACTATCCATACTGTTGTTGGCTGTCGTACGTACGTGTTGTAGTATAGAGATCACACGAAACTGTGTTACACCAACGAGCGTGAACTTCGGCGCGCGGTTTTGCTCGCCCTAATCATTGTTAAGTAATTTGTTCCTCTATAGTGTTTAGAACAAAAACGGGGTGCGTAGTCATAAAAGCATATTAATTTTGTATTGTTTAACTATTTAGTATCCTATCCCTGCATCGTATATGTTATAGAAATTTTGTTAGTAGTATATATCTTCTTTTTAACCGACTTCAAAAAAAGGAGGAGGTTTCTCAATTCGACCGTATATATATATATATATATATATATATATATATATATTTTTATTTATTTATTTTTTTTTTTTTTTTATGTTTGTTCGGGGTAACTTCGTCATTTATGCACCGATTTTGATTATTCTTTTTTTGTTCGAAAGTATATATCCCAAGTGTGGTACCATGGTAATTTTATCGAGGTCTGATAAGTATCTCCAGAGATATTGAGATAAACATCTCAAAATTGGTACTGAAAATGAACATTGAAGTCGGTTCTTTTTTAGTTTTTAAACGATATTATTAATATATAAAATTCTCGTGTCACAGTTTTCGTTGCCATACTCCTCCGAAACGGCTTGACCGATTTTGATGAAATTTTTTGTGCTTATCCGGTATCTATGAGAATCGGCCAACATCTATTTTTCATCCCCCTATATGTTAGGGGTAGTCCACCCCTAAATTTTTTATTTTATTTTTTAGACAACATTTTTAATTGCTATTTTTTTATGATACAACATACAAAAATACATACAATCCTCAATTTTCACCCCTCTACAATCAACCCTTATTTTTTAATAGCCATTTTAGTAATTTAATCATTTTTCCTCTCCGGTCGAAAACTGATCAATCGTCATTTAATTAGTTATTTTGTTTATATGGCAAAACAACGTTTGCCGGGTCAGCTAGTTTTTTATATTTCTCCGCACTTATTCCTGCGGCATGGGCTGGAGACATTTTTAGAGCAGGTTGTATTGTAATAACAAAAGCTAGCTAATTAGCTTCAGTACGCATTGATGCATGCAAAGTAATAAGTATTGAGCATGCTTGATAGTGAGTTTCATGTTTTTAACCGACTTCACAAAAGAGGAGGAGGTTCTCAATTTGTCTGTATGTTTTTTTTTTGTATGTATGCTACGCGATTACTCCGTCAATTGTGAACGGATTCAAATGATTCTTTTTTTAATAGGTAGGATACGTTTCCGAGGTGGTTCCATTTTAATTTTATCGAGATCTGATAAGTATCTTCAGAGATATGGAGATAAATATCTCAAACATAGGAGAATGTACTGGTTTTAGAAGAAGAGTCCCAAGAAGATTATACACAATGGAGGTTGCTATTGCATATACTTTTGAAGACTAAAAAATATGACCTTGAATAATGTTTTTACATCTTTCTTCACGTTGATTTTGGTTTTTAACCCTCGACGCAAAACGAAGGTGTATTATAAGTTTGACGTGTGTATCTGTGTATCTGTGTGTCTGTCATCGTGGCATCGTAGCGCCCAAACGGATGAACCGATTTTGATTTAGTTTGTTTTGTTTGATAGATGTCTTCGTCGAGAGTGTTCTTAGCTTTATTTCATGAAAATCAGTTCAGCCGTTTAAATATAATCAGCTCTCTTTTGGTTAAAAAAAACTACGATAGCAACTTTCGTAAGCTCGTAGACCTTTGACCGCGGACGTCAAAAAATCAAAATGGCGCTGTCGCAGTATCTTGTTACTTCAATGATATTGCAAAAATATGGTAAGCTTGATCTAATTCTGAGACATCTCCTTGGAATGGTCTCAATGTACAAAGTTATACATATGCTTTGATTATATACTCGGATTACATATACAAATCAGTCGGGGGTGGTTTTAATTTTTTGAATTTAAGTATTATTGACTTCTGATATTCTTACGGTAACTGTGAGCGAGATAGAAACAAAGGTGGGGAGAATTAATTTGCCTTCACAGGAATGTTCTACCAGGCAAAGTCTTGTGAATGTGCAAAGTTTTTGAGCATATCTAATATTTTTTGACATGACATGACGTTTGACGAAGATGGCGGCCATATCAGTCCCGCCCGCGACACTGCATACATAAATAAGTCAGAATTATGAAACCAACCAACACTGCAAAAAAAAAAATATTATAAGCATAATACCACAGATTATATAATAGGTACTTCGTAAATAATACTTTTCGTTTTTAGGTTGGCTACACAGTGCTATCATAATTCGGGTATCAACAATGTAAGGAAGTGCCAACTCTTATAACGTAGTAGAGTGATTTAGACTGTGTGGGCCATATGGCGGCAATGAATGTTAATAATCGCAAATAATACTTTTTAATATTCATTTTGGAATACAACTAGTCCGTGTTATAAAAGTATTTGGAATTATTGTAATAAAATAGACAGTTAATTATCGTGTGTGTCAGATGCTTTTATTGCACAGGGCCATTTTGGACATTGTCCTTTGATACCTTGATGACATCATTATGACTAGTGAATATTTTCACTATCGCGGCATTTTAGGGTTCCGAACTCAAAGGGTACCAAATGAACACTTTCTGAGACTTTGTTGTCCGTCCGTCCGTGTGTCTATATGTGCGCACTTTACAGATGTACCTTCTTAACCGTAATAGGTACATACTTGAAATTTTCACAAAGTATATATCCGTCAGTGTATAACGGCCCAGACACGAAATTTTATAGATGCATGTAATTTAATTAAAACTTGTTTTGCACTAAAAAGGGTAAAATAAAATCTTTTAAAAAAAATAGAACCGACTTCATTGCCACAAACAGGCACTCAAAAGCGAAAAATAAATTACTTAATATAATTATTATAAGCGCTACCCAATTATCTATTTGAAGTCGGTGCCAGCCAAGTCTAATAGGTAGTAGATAGATACTACCTACATGTATCTACCTACTTACTACTACTACATACATAGTATCTATCTACTATCCAATAGACTAGGCTGGCACCGACTTCAAATAGATAAGTGGGTAGCGCTTATAATAATTATATTAAGTAATTTATTTTTCGCTTTTGAGTGCCTGTTTGTGGTAATGAAGTCGGTTTTATTTTTTTTGAAAAAGATTTTACTTGTTAGTTTTGTGAGTTATAATATGATTAAAATGATTAGGTAAATGTAGAAAATATACGTTTTTCCTGTTAGTAGTTGTCGATTCAACACAATGTAGTTATTTTATCGTTGAATAGAAATGATGTACTACTATTCAACCTACTGCCCAAAAAGAAGGTGGTTCACAATTCGTCTGTATGTTTTTTATTTTTTATGTTATACAAAATGAAACCAAAGTGAAAGGGTGCACAAATTTATTAGTTAGTTAGGATTTTCAACCGATTTCCAAAAAGACGGAGGTTCTCAATTCGTCTGTATGTTATTTTTATTTTTTGTATGTATGTTAGGCGATTACTCCGTCAATTGTGAACCGATTCGAATGATTATTTTTTTAATCGGTAGGGTAGGTTTTCGAGGTGGTCCCAATGTAATTTCATCGAGATATAATAAGTATCTCCAGAGATATGACGATAAACGTCTCAAACTTGCTACTGAAACTGACTCGCGGGGCATTGAAGTCGGTTGTTTTAGTTTTTAAACTATCTTAATTATTATAAGTCCCTTTATCTTGAGATATGACATATATGATTCCTACTTCTGCTAGTTCGAATAGGGCAGTTAGTACCACCCCACTTTATCATATATTCAGTCGTAAAATTTAATATTTTTTACCCCCGACATCATAATTTGAGATCGATTACTTAACGAAAAAAAACCGACTTCACATGCCGCGCTTGTCATTTTCAGTACTAAGTTTGAGGTTTCTATCTTCATATCTCTTGAGACACTTATCAGATCTCAATGAAATTACTACAATGGGACGAAACGGAATGCATATTCTCACAAACAATAAAATATTTTTTCAAATCGGTTAAGAATTGACGGATTTCTGAGGTAACAAATATAAAAAAAATACAGGCGAATTGAGAACCTCCTCCTTTTTAACCGACTTCACAAAAATGGAGGAGGTTCTCGATTCTACTGTCTATATATTTTTTTCTTATGTTTGTTACCTCAGAACTCCGTCAAATCTTAACCGATTCAAAAAAATCTTTTTTTGTTTGAGAGATTATGCCTCCCGTTTGGTCTCATTAAAATTTTATCGAGATTTGACTATTATCTCCGGAGATATGGAGATAAACAATATAAGCAAATGTATATAAACTTTATTACTACTACTTTACTTTACTTTTTAACCGACTTCACAAAAAAAGAGGAGGTTCTCAATTCGTCTGTATGTTTTTTTTTTGTATTTGTTACTTTGTTGTCATGATTACAACAAGCACTTACAGTACTTTAACTATAGCGGCATATGAAGTCGGTTTTTTGGTTTTGTACGAGCATATATTATTTGTGGAGTCGGTTATAAAGGGGGTAATTATAAAGTACCAACTATTATATTCACTACGGTTTGTTATTGACTGTCTCGACCTAGGTTTCGTGCATGTCCGATGTACTTCCTCGGGAGTTTACGCAGTAAAGTCGCGACTGCCACTGATCAGTTGTAGTGAGTATAATAATAGTCAGTACTTTACAATCATAATTCAAACTCACGATAACAATATATTTAAATTAATGTAAGAAAGTTTAGAAATAATCTGGCCAAGTGCAAGCTGGACTCGCACTCGTAGGGTTCCGTACCAAACTACAGTATTTTATAAGATCGAGCAAAAAATACCACTATCATTTTTCGCCAGCAAAAAATAATAATTAATAAATATTTCGTTTCTTATAACGCCATCTAACGTCTAACAAAGGTGTTAGGGATCGACATTTCAATATAACGCCATCTATGGGACGTTTACCTAACTAAGCGTTCATCGATGGCGAGAAATGCCGAAAAAAACACGTTTCTTGTATGGGGACCCTCTATTATCTTTAACCTTATTTTGTGTTTAGTATTTATTGTTATAGCGGCAACAGAAATATATCATCTGTTAAAATTTCACTGTCTAACTATCACGGTTCATGAGATACAGCTTGGTGACAGACGGACAGACAGACAGACAGACAGACAGACAGACAGACAAACAGCGGAGTCTCAGTAATAGGGTTCCGTTGGTACCCTTTGGGTACGGAACCCTAAAAAGAACAGACTTAAATGCTGCGCTAATAATTTTCAGTACCAAATTTCGGATGTTTATCTCCAAAATTTCCATATCGCAAACGCATAATCAAAGCAAATCCCAACGCGAAAAAGGCGTGATTGTATGTATGTGTGTATGAATCAATTTAATTCTGTTTTACCATGAATGATCGAACAATCTCTTCTAGTGGGTTAATGAGGTAAATTATTTAAATAATTAAAGACTGTTTCAAATATATTAAGTACTAAGTCCCATTCTAGGCCTAGCGTGCTTACCATCTTCGACCGCATCATCACTTACCAACAGGTGAGATAGTGGTCAAACGCTAGCCTATAAGACATAAAAAAAAAAAACTAGCTACCCGCCCCGGCTTCGTACGGGTAGAGCATATTTATGCCTACATTTTCTGCATCAGCTTGTTGCATCGAGTATGACTTAACCATCTTCAATAATCATCGTCATATTTTAACCAATTTACACAAATCCTTAATCATAATCATAATAATTTATTGCAGAAATGTAGTACAAAAGATGGTGGTAAATAAAACAAAACAATGCCCTTACATTCTACCAATTCACATTGGTGTGCAATTAAGTGCCTGCTTGGGCTACAATGTTAGACGAATTGGCCTGGCCATCATCATAATTAATAGAGACATGCATGCATTACAGTATAGTCGTAGATTTAATACACAATAATGTTAATGTCAGATATAAATATTTATAACACACAAACATTTATACATTATAAACCTTAACAAATTATACACCTTTACCTTCGTCATAATAAAGTAAGTGCATTGACTTAGAGCAAAGCAATAGGTTAACAACCTAAGACTAAAACCACTTGTATGAGTAATTCCTTTAGTTGTCAAGGTCGATGACCGCAAGATTACTTCAAGTCACCTAAGCTACTGTATCTGACTGCTACTGGAACTTACGAGATTAAATCTAAGTTATTATAATCTAATGTAGATTAATATCAAATTAAACGTTTTTAGAAAATGAAAAATGGGATGTACTTATAGAAACCTGGTACTTATTTATTGTTATTATTGTTTAGTTATTATTAAACACTAGTCACGGTAGGACACTAGATAGTGTCCTACCACCATGCGGAGGTTGTTGGTTTCTTACCGATGTTTTTCCTTCACCGGAGGGCCACTGTGAAAAGCGCACAGCACTATGGATAGATATAGTGTCCCACCACAGGTGTAGGCCACTATCTAGAGTCCACCTGGCCAGCTACCACCTTAAAGTTAGGAAATCTGTCGCCAAACATCTAATGTGTTCCGTCAGCTATCCTTAAGAGCCAGTTCCCATTCTAGGCCTAGCGTGCTTACCATCTTCGACCGCATCATCACTTACCAACAGGTGAGATAGTGGTCAAACGCTAGCCTACAAGATGTATAAAAAAACTTGACCGCTATCTCACCTGATGTTGCGGTGCGAATAGGTGAAGATGGTTTAAGGTGGAATCATTGGTTGTCAGGAATTAAAGCAGAAATACAGTACAGTACTGATACGAGGCGTTTCATAACTGGTTATTTAGGGTTACGTACTTAAAGGGTGCATCCGTCCATCTGTTCATCCGTCCATCCGACCATCCGTTCATCTTTCCGTCTGTACATCCATGCATCCTTACGTCCATTCATCCATCCGTCCATCCGACTATCCGTTCATCCATTCGTTCATCCATCCGTCCGTCCATCCGTCTGTACATCCTTCCATCCGTCCGTCTGTTGCAGAGTTGTATCTTTTAAACCGTAATAATCTTAGCTTCTTGTACTTAGAGTAGGTATTAATTTTATGACTTTAGTTATAATGAAATCTTGACATTCAAAAGTGTATGTATGTACCTACTTAAATAAGGAATGGAAAATTGAAATTGAATAGATAAACACTTGAAATGTTCACACATAACTCCTCTTTTACAATCATCGGAGAAACATACCAGAGCATGCGATATTACGTCTCAAAACTAACATTTCAAACCTGTATTCCCAACAGGTATTTCGACCGACCCATCACTGTTTTTACAGCAAAAGGGTTGCATCACCCTTAGGGCAATCTACCCTTATCCCGGCTTGGACTTTACGGAATTAGGTAATGTGTTTATGGCGGAGGAAATCTGCCTTCAGATGCTCTTATTTTACTTCTGAATGGATCTTTTAGTTTTTATTAAAGGTTATGACAAAGAGTTGATTTCTTTTGAAGTATGAAGCTGTTCGTTTTATGGACGAATGTCATAGGACAAGCAATATATATATGTAAATACAATAAATATAATATAAATAATAGCAATCCTAATACCTACTATCATTAAGACCAATATTGTAAATGCGAAATTTTATTCAGTTTCTTTAGTTGTTTGTAACTTCTTCAAGGTCAAACGTCTGAAAAGATTTAGCTGAAATTTTGCACAGCGTTAGCCAGTACGGCTATGGATTAGACTAAAGGATACTTTTTGCCACGGACGAAGCCGCGTGGCATAGCTGGTAGTATTATAAAGATGAAAATTTGTGTGTTTATTTGTTACTTCTTCACGCTAAAACTAATTAACCGATTGAGCTAAAATTTAGTATATATATAATATGATAGCCTAAACTCTGGAATAACTTATAAGTTACTTTTTATCCCATTTATTCCCACGGAAACGATGGCTACGCGGGTAAAACCGCGGGGCACGGCTAGTAAGGTATGATATAAACGTCTGATGGTAAGTGGTGAAATCAGAGAAAGATAGGTAAAGAAGTGACACGCGCTGTATTGTCATTCGAACAGAAAACTATTTACCCGACTACGGCAAAGCAAAACGGAAGGTTATTTGTTATAATTTTTTTTATATCAAACAGGCTAGCGTTTGACCACTATCTCACCTGTTAAGTGATGATGCGGTCGAGGATGGTAGCACGCTAGAATGGGAACTGGCTCTCAATTACTGCTGCCGGAACACATTAAATTTTTTGGCGCTAGATTTTCAAACTTGAGGGTTTTAGCTGGCCAGACGGACACTAGATAGTGTCCTACCACCATGCAAAAAAAAACTTTTTGACTGTTATGTATCTTTGTACGTTTGTGTGGGTCAAATCTTGCAAGCTGTATTAGAACCACTTCCTAATAATTCAAAAGCAAAATAATATATTTAAAAATTTAAATTAAACTGAACTAATTATAAATTAAGCGATGTCCGTGTGGCAAAGTGCCAAGAACGCTGGCTGCATTCCCGTTGAATCGCTAAACAGATATTTGATTGGACTCAAAGTTGGTATACTTGTGTATCTTGTTCTATGATAATATCGTTTAAAAACTAAAAAACAACCGACTTCAATGCCGCGCTATAAATTTTCAGTACCAATTTTGAGATGTTTATCTCAATATCTCTGGAGATACTTATCATACCTCGATAAAATTACCATGGTATCACACTTGGGATATCTCCTTTCGAACGAAAAAAGAATAATCGAAATCGGTTCATAAACGACGAAGTTATCCGCGAACAAACATAAAATATATATATATATATATATATATATATATATATATATATATATATATATACGGTCGAATTGAGAAACCTCCTCCTTTTTTTGAAGTCGGTTAAAACTACAATAATATGTGTCTTTATTATTAATATGCATGTCTTTGCAAAAAGCTTGGGTTTAGAAAATATTTCTTTTAAATATCTTAATAGACTACCGTTCGACCACTATCTCAGCAGAAGTAGAAGGCATTTATTTCGACAATATGAAACACTGTACACAACAACAATAGAAACAAGACACTAGGCTAATATATAAGCTAATTAACAAAAATAAGATAAAATAATTACTAAAACTAACAGAGAGTGTCAAAAATTATGTATAAACAAACAACATACGGTAAGCGGTGATGTAGTAGAACATGTCAAACACATGTTTATTTATTCTTTTACTTAACTTAATCTACAATTTGATGTCGTTTAAAAAACTAAAAGAACCGACCTCAAATGTCGCGCTAGTCAAAGTAGCCTAGTCAGTAGCATGTCATCGAGGTATATATAATAAATGCATCGTAATACAAATGTTGATATATTAAAAACTACTCGGCCGATTTCGTTAAAATTTATATGGGACCACCTGGGACGGGTACCCTTTGAAACAAAAAATATACCTAATCGGTTCAGGCATCTCCGAGTAATCGATAAACATACATAAAAAAACCTCCTCCTTTTTTGTTAAGTTGGTTAAAAATCACTAAACATTACCTAAACAAGCAATGCCCGTCTTGAAAAAGCGACCTAGGAACTAGGGAATGAGCCATCATTCCCTAGTTCCTAGTTCAACTAAACACTTCAACCGTTGAACTGGTAGATATATTTTTTCCACTAGTTCAACTGCGAATGATTATTAACCGACTTCACAAAAAAGGAGGAGGTTCTCAATTCATGTGTAAGTTTTTTTGGTGTATGTCACGCGATTACTCCGTCAGTGGGTGGGGTACGTTTCCGAGGTGGTCCCATTGTAATTTTTACGAAATCGGCCGAGCCGTTTTTAATATATCAACTCATTTGTGTTACGATGTATTTACTTATCTCGACGATTTTCTACTTACTACTGGCACAGATTATATAATAGTTACTCCGTCTACTGGCTACTTTGACTAGCGCGACGTTTGAAGTCGGTTCTTTTAGTTTTTTAAACTATTTAAAATTATCTTTAGCAGTTGAACAACCGGGCATGTCTATTCAAGTTTCATTCCCACTAGTACAACCAAAAAGTTCAACCGTTGAATACGCAATATGGAATTCAATAGACTATTTTCTTCCAATCGAATAGAATGGTTGGTCAAACCAGGTCCAGACCAGGCGATTTTTGTAGTTCATTTTCCTAGGAATGTACGGTACGAGTTACAACACATTTTTGTATTGGTAGGACTTCTGCTAGTCCACCTGGGGCAGTACCACTTTGCCAACTAATTTACAGCCGTGAAATAGGAATGGCTTTCGGTTGAAATGGCAAGGTGTCCAGTGAAATTACAGGGCATGTGAGACTCAACATCTTTATGTCTCAAGGTAACAGGCGCAGTGCAGTGACATGCAAAATTCTGGCAGTCCAGAATTTTGCATACCGCTGTATCTGTAATAAGTAAACGTCATCGTTTACCATCAGGCGAGCGTCAAGATTGTCCTGTTACATTATATCACAAAAAAAAAACTCATTCGATACTTTTCTATCGATTGAATCGCGCTTGATAAGCCAATCAAATAGCTTAATTCTAAACCTTAATACTAGCCTGAATGTTCTTCCGAGACTAATAATTGAGTAAAGAGACGAGTGCTTTTAACCGGTACCTACTCAGCATCGATTCCAAAGTATCGATACTAAAAGTACTAGGAATCGAAAAAAATAGCCTGTACCCTTAGTAAGAGTTTTCATACCAAACTCGATATCGTAAATCGAACAAATTTTGCATGAAAAACGGTACAGCGCCTCTAGGTGGTTTTCACTATCTATCTACTACCTATTAGACTTGGCTGGCACCGACTTCAAATAGAGAAGTGGGTAACGCTTATAATAATTTTAAGTAAATTATTTTTCGCTTTTGAGTGCCTTTTTGTGGTTATGAAGTCGGTTTTTTTTTTTTTTGAAAAATAACTTATTGTTATAAAGGACCAGGGTCTCATAACCCACTAAGAGGTATCTCGTTTACCAAGATATATAGGTTCACAAGCATTAATTACCCCCTTTTTATTATGGTTATTAATAACACAATTAAGAGGGGCTTACCCCTAACTGTAGGGTTGAAACACAACCCTTAATGTATGACTGTAGCCGTGAAAAAATTAGGTACCTGTATATTTAACCGACTTATAAAAAGGAGGTTTTTGTTTCTCAATTCGACCGTACATATCTTTATTCTCTTTTATATAATATATATAAATAAATGTACTGTACGTGTGTAATGTGTATGTCACTGAAATCCTCCAAAACGGCAGGACCGATTAAGATTAATTTTGGTGTGTGTGTTTGATTTAGTCCAGAGATGGTTTAGATTCACAATTGGACCCGATAGGTGGCGCGTGATTGGGCAGTACAACGTCTGCCGGATTTGCTAGTATATATATCTTTATATATTTTTTATGTTTGTTCGCGGATAACATCGTCGTTTATGAACCGATTTTGATGATTCTGTATTTGTTGGAAAGGAGATGAGAATGTGATGAGAATGTGATGATGAAAGAGACAATGGTACTATAGTAATTTCATCGAGATCTTATATTGTATCTCCAGAGATATTGGTACTGAAAATTAATAGCGTGGCATTTGAAGTTGGTTCTTTTAGTTTTTTAAACGATCTTATTTGCTTATAAATAACACTGATATAATACTCGTAAATGCGAAAGTCATCTTTAAGAGTCAGAGTATTCTAGGCCTAGCGTGTTCATCATCTATGACGAAATCATCGCTTACCACCAGACGAGATAATGGTCAAACGCTAGCCAATAAGATATTAAAATAAATTATATATTGCTTTGTTCGTTAACGCTTTTCAACCTACTTCCAAAAAGGAGGACGTTCTCAATTCATCTGTATGTGTTTTTTGAACGTTTGTTACGCGATTACTTCGCCAATTTTGTGAACTAATTTGTATGATTCTTTTTTTCTTGGGTAGGTACATTACCACGATCTGATTAGTGATGATCATACAAAAAAAACACAGCTGAATTGAGAACCCCCTCCTTTTTGGAAGGCGGTTCAAAAAAACTCCCCACACCTATGTTCCCATCAAAACCTTTCCAGTCGCCCCAATCGCACAGTAGTCTTAAAAAAACCTTTTTAAAAAACATAGCTTTTATTTCCGTTTTTCTTATATAGCCCATAAAATGGCGCTCATAAACAAGCGCTTTCAGGCTTAAGATCGAAAAATGCTTGAATGGCCGAACGATTGAATGTGCCGAATTTCATGAGTTAAATGGGAGATCGCGAAGAGGTTGAAACCCACTGCCATTTTTGGAATGAAAACTCCTTTGGCTAGTTGAGCACTTTTTGGGTGAACAAAAAGCGTGAACCTCGCGTCATCATCACCGCACGCTTCCCATGAGCTATATGTATACTGTGTATCGCGACGATACACTTCACAAGTTACTTAGTTCTCACTTCTATCGGCAGTCCCCAAAGACTGCCCCGCATGTTTTTATATATACTTTTTAAATAACTCTATGAACTTAGAATCTTCTGTTTTGCAGAGCATATTTTTGGAAAAGTTTGGTAATGCGGCGGAACGTTCATCCAGAATTGAGCAGCGCCAATCTACCAGCCAATCTTTTTATAATAAATCTCATAGGCTAGTGTTTGATCACTGACTCAACTGGTAGTAAGCGGATATGAGGAAAAAGATAGTCAACACGTTATGCCTAGAATACTCTGACTCTCAAGGGCTATGTGCTGCCGGAACATCGAAAGGTTATGGCGGCAGATTTTCTCCTTGATTGTGGTAAGCTACTTTTTGGTAGGAAGTCAGGCGGAACATTAATATAATGCTCCTACCACCTAAGTAAAAACATCCGAGAATACACATATAACAGAAAGACAGAAAGAAAGAAAATACATTCATTAAACTTAGCTACACTAAAACGAGAAAATGATGACTAAAATATGTAACTGATTACACAATTCATAGACAAATAAAAAAAACCTTGACTGCTCGGTTAGTATTAGAACCCGCAACCTCTGGGTTCTAAATCAAGTCTTCTATCCATTAAGCCAACTGGCTCACCAATAACCATATGTAAATATACATACATACAATCACGCCTTTTCCCGTTGGGATAGGCAGAGACTACTTCTTCCCACACGCTACTACCCTGACATACCTCTTTCGCTTCTTCCACTTTCATGAGCACCTTCATACATGCTCGCCGGTTATAGATACTTTTGACATGGCCTTTGTTTAAAACGTCTCCGATCTCGTCGTGATACGTTCGCCTAGGTCGGCCTCTACCGGCTGGTCCATTCACTTTATACAATTAAAATACTACACACACAAACTATTTATTACAACTTTGCCAAGTGAGTTTTCACCTTGATCGGTCTTTTGTACAGCATTAATTATTTAGGAAGGGACCGAAGGTAGATTTCGCTGGTCTCTGGACCTAAGTAAACAGAAGTCCGACAACCGCTGTTTTGATTATTAATTAAGATACAGACCGTGCTGTTTACTTTAGATATAATATTGGAATGTATTCGTATTGGGATGAGTAGGTATAAGTTCCGTTAAAATAAAAGTTTTTAAAGTGAAAACGTCAAGCTATGTGTCCTGATCGAAAATTCGTAGCGAAGCGCAGGGCGCTTGCGCGAGGTGTCATTCCAAATTTTTACTTCTGCCGGCACTCTCGGAGTGCAACCCATTGTTTGTTTTTTAAATGATAAAAGGTAACAGGACAAGCACAACGCTTGCCTGATGGTAAGCGATGACGTCTACCTCTTACAGATACAGCGGCATGCAAAATTCTAGATGGTCGGATATTTTAATGTCACTGCACTGCGCCTGTTACCTCGATACATAAAGATGTTAAGTCTCATACGCCCTGTAATTTAACTGGACATCTTGCCATTTCAACCGAAAAACATTCCTATATCACGGCTGAATTTATGTAACATATTATAAAACTTTTTAAACACAAACTTTTAGTGAAGACGTAATAAATACTAATGATAACAAAACATACTAGCCCAAATTTGATTGTCCGCGCTATTACTTTAAAGTACCAAGCTTGAGGAGCTTATATCCATATCTCTGGACATACTCGCCAGATCTCGATGCCATTTAAATGGGGTCACCTAGGAAGTACATTATTTCAAACAAAAATTATTTTCCAAATCGATCCAGACGTCTTTGAGTAAGCGGTGAACATACAAAAAAAATTCAGTGGAACAGAGATTTTTATTATTTTAAAGTATCTTTATTTTCAATGCAACAAAAACTAAGTAATACAGTTACATATTATGCACAACAAACTTATAAAAAATATTATTTTTCCAGACTAATGCCGCCTTTATAAATATTTAACATTGGACCAAGTGGAACATAGAACTTTCTCCTGTTTTTTAAAGACGGTTAATAAAAGGAAATCTACCTCTCCGACGGGTCAAGCCGGCAGTGTGGCTCGCAGAAATAAGTTCGACTCAAGTTGGGAACCCCTCGAGCGGAGAGCAAGCATTGATCTTTGCTCCGCTGCTACGTTTTGTATGCTTATCTAAACATAAGTTAATAACATAGTCCGTTGCCTCAAGGTACGAACATACCACAGCGTCTTGCGTGCGCTATCTAGGCGGCGATCAGATAGCACAGTAGTAACTGTACCGATTTGTGCACACTAAACGCGATCAGAAAACAATTGAAAAGTATTTAGATCGCGCTCGCAGCACATGAGTAAAGATTCTTTACTCATGTGCTCGCAGATTGCAGATCGCAGCGGTGTGGTCGTACCTTTACGTGAGCGATAGCAGTGCTAATGCTAAAGCAATAGCAGCAATAGCTCAATGTCTATGGCGTCGACCTGGCTATCGAGAGGTCTTGAGTTCGATCCCCACCCATTATTGGTATGATTGACGTGAGCCCACTCCATACACAAGCATATTGAGCTTAGCTGGAGGGGTTAACAAAACTACTAGTAAGTGTATGCGTTTTGTTAAGTTGTGTTTCACTATTTCACTTTTTTATATTTTTTTATATAAAAATTGTCTGAAGTACTGAAACACACAGTTACATGTATGGTTGGTTTTAACCCACTTGAATTTTTTTTAATAGTCTGACGTAAACGATGGGATGACAGCTGAATGTTTCATTACTTTTGTTTTTTTTTTAAATTCAAAGCGTTAAAATTCTGCATTTGCTATGTTTACTTGATGATTGGTTATGATTTATGATTTTGACGTGTATATGTGCGTATATTAATACTGCCCCCATACTGAATAAATGCTTTGATTCTTGATTTTTGCAATATACAAAATTATAATATAAGTCTGGATTACAAGAATAAATTTACTAACGTGTTATATCTCTTTGTTACAGATTGCAGTCCAATCGTTGCGAGGGGGAACAAAGAATCAGGTTCATAATTTTAATATCCGCAGATCTTTTGTCCGGGACCTGGACCTAGCTTTTATGTTCTACGATTTGTAGGGTTAAGCTTCCTTGAAACGTATTGAAAAAATGTAGGATTTCGATGACACAAGGTGAATAGGGTATTTTACTCTATATGAGAAAAAATATATAAGTATATTATTGAGATAGTTTAGGCAAAACGCAGTCGGAAAACGTTAGATTAAGTTCATAAAAAGGCAAACTATATTTTAAAATTAAATTCAAAGATTTCAGCCTTTTTAATCTGTTTGACCATAACACCATTAAGTAGTAGTCGCCATGTTATTACGTCATACGGCTATGTAAACTTAGAAGTGTCAACTGTCAACTATCATATCACTGCATATGTTTACACAGCCAACTGACGTCATGATCATAAAGCAATATGGCGTCCACGGCGTCCAGCGTTTTCGCCAAATTAGGGTCGGTTCAGACCGCGACGCGGCGCGCTCTTATTAAGACAGTGATACAAAAAAGCTTTATTTACTACACAAAAAGATACACATTTCATTGAGTTAGTTCGGCGACTTCAGGCTGCGCCGCGCGGCGTCGCGCTGCACCAGCGGTAAGCCGCGTGATAAACAATTCAAATTTATTAACTACATAATATCGTTTAAAAACTAAAAAACAACCGACTTCAATGCCGCGCTATTCATTTTCAGTACCAATTTTGAGATGTTTATCTCAATATCTCTGGAGATACTTATCATACCTCGATAAAATTACCATGGTACCACACTTGGGATATCTCCTTTCGAACAAAAAAAGAATAATCGAAATCGGTTCATAAACGACGAAGTTATCTGCGAACAAACATAAAAAAAAAATAAAAAAAATATATACGGTCGAATTGAGAAACCTCCTCCTTTTTTTGAAGTCGGTTAAAAATAAGATACACATTTCATTACGATAACTCGGCCGCGCCGCATGCCTCGCTGCATCGAGCTGCACCGCGCTGCGCCGTGAACTGACCCTTACGCGCAAAATTTGAAAATGCATCTTTATAGAAATATTCATACTATATACCTTACTATTAATATTTCTGTGATTCACACCATAGGTACATCATACCTGTACACTTGGTAATGTCAGATAGATAATGAGAGTTAGCTGTTTAGCGTAGTTTACATTTGTCAAATCAAATGTATTAAATTGAAATACAGTATCCTGTTACTTCAATGATATTCCAAGAATATGGTAAACTTGATTTAATGACAAGATATCTCCTTGCATCTGCAAAATACTCTCAACTCCACGTAATAATATACAAATCAGTTGGGGGGGTTTTAAATTTTGAATTTCAGTATTATTGTTAATTAGCTTATATATTAACTTAGTGTATTGTTTCTATTTTTGTTGTGTACAGTGTTTCATATTGTCGAAATAAATTTCTTCTACTTCTACTTCAGTTACATAATTATTTATGATCGTACAACACGAAAAAACCGACTTCACATGCCGCGATACTCAAAGTACTGGCTAGTTATAATCATGTCATCAGAGTATACAAATTTTCTTATATTATCCATATCTCCAGAGAGAATTGTCATAGCTCAATAAAATTTGAATGAGATTAAACAGGAGGCTTAATATCTCAAGCAAAAAAAGATTTTTCAAATCAGCAGCAGCAAATCGGTTAAAATTTGACGGAGTTCCGAGGTAACAAAAATAAAATTAAAAAAATTAAATTAAATTAAAATACAGTCGAATTAAGAACCTCCTTCTTTTTGTGAAGTCGGTTAAAAAGTAGCTTAGGGCTTTGTCAAATCCTTAAATGTTGCTGTTAATATAAAACTAGAAGTGCCCCGCGGCTTCGCCCGGGTTAAATACTCCTTTTATTTACTTAAAACTTTTCTTTTTTAAAAACGATTCTATCGTTAAAGACATCAAATAAGAATTAGCCAAATCGGTTGACCCATTTGCATGTTATCGCGTGACTAAGGCAAATCGGGATTCATATTTATAAAACCCGAAAAACCTAAATTTTCAGACTTTGTTACCTACCCCATTTCGAAAAATCTTACAACACGTACTTACTTATTTATTTACAGAAGTACTGTTATCTGTAAAGTTTCGAAAAAACAGACTACCAATCTCATCTTGTTTCGCCATATAAACTTTGAAACTCCGTTCCGTATCCGGGATAAATTTTTAGAAAATCCTTTCGGAACGGATACCTTCGTCATAATAACTATCAGCATTCTAAATTTCAGCGCAATCCGAAACAATATTGATTTTGCAGACTTTGTTAAAAAGTCTGAAACTCGTATTGACTTATTTATTAACCGACTTCAAAAAAAGGAGGAGGTTTCTCAATTCGACCGTATATATTTTTTTTTTTTTTTTTTTTTTTTTTTTTATGTTTGTTCGGGGATAACTTCGTCATTTATGCACCGATTTTGATTATTCTTTTTTTGTTCGAAAGGAGATATTCCAAGTGTGGTACCATGGTAATTTTATCGAGGTCTGATAAGTATCTCCAGAGATATTGAGATAAACATCTCAAAATTGGTACTGAAAATGAACATTGAAATCGGTTCTTTTTTAGTTTTTAAACGATATTATTTACAGAAGTATTTGTGTGAAATTTCGAATAAAATGACTATCCAAACTTTGAACCCCCGCTTCATCCCTTTGAAGAGTGAATTTTAAAAATCCTCTCTTAGCGGATACCTACGTCAAAATAACTATTTGCAAGCCAAATTTCGGCGAAATCAGGAATAATATTGATTTTCAGACTTTGTTACTCCATTTTACCCTTTTAGGGGTGGAATTTTGAAAAAGCCTGAACCATTTATTTACTTTTTTTTTACTGAAGCACTTGTGTGAAGTTTCATTTAATTTCATATATGTGGGTCTACCAAATAATAATCACTACCACACTAAATCTGTATAAATTAACAATTGAATGAAAATTCATCGCTATTCACATACACCCTTCGACAATCCCTAAAAGGGTCATACATACTATACTCAAAAGTTGTCCGTATAAAATAACACGACCCATTTGGAACCGATGTAAATGAGCCATTAAACGGGCCTGAGCCGAAGCCTGGCTTAACGGCATTATCTCAGTCACCAGCGAAGCCAATTCTATATAAACTTTGGTATTAATTATGGCATCGATATGTGTTCATTGGGAATAACACTTTTTACGGTGATTACGTAATCATAGGTGAGTAGCTGTGCCCCGCGGTTTTACCCGCGTAGACATCGTTCCCGTGGGAATATCGGGATAGAAAGTATCCTATGTGCTATTCCAGGGTCTAGGCTATCTACATACCAAATTTCAGCTCAATCAGTTCATTAGTTTTAGCGTAGAAGAGTAAGAAACATCTATACATCCGTACATACAAACTTTCGCGTTTATAATATACTAGATATGACCCGCGGCTTCGCCCGCGTTAAAAAGTATCATATAGCCTAATCCATAATACTGGCTATCCCTGTGTAAAATTTCACCTAAATCAGAACATAGGAATAATATACCTTATTATTCCTATTTCTGTCTGTGGTCCATACGTTTGACCGTGAAGAAGTCCCAAACAAACATACGAACTGACTTTCGCATTTATAATATTGGTGTTGATTGGTGTTGATGATTGGTGTTGATAAGTATGAATTATCAAGGATTTCATTATTACTATTACGTTATTTTTATATCTTTTTAAAATTAAAATTCTTTAGGGGCACTAGGGCAAAATTTGACGGAAGTGACGTAGAGTCACGGTCCGAATCAACGGAAGTGACGTAGAGTCACGGTCCCAATGCAACGGAAGTGACGTAGCGTCACGGTCCGAATGCAACGGAAGTGACGTAGAGTCACGGTCCGAATCAACGGAAGTGACGTAGAGTCACGGTCCGAATCAACGGAAGTGACGTAAATCACGGTCCGAATCAACGAATGTGACGTAGAGTCACGGTCCGAATCAACGGAAGTGACGTAAAGTCACGGTCTGAATCAACGGAAGTGACGTAGCGTCACGGTCCGAATCAACGGAAGTGACGTAGGCATCATGTTATATTTTATATCTATTAGCGTCCTCTATTGTAGAACGGCGTAACTACAAAGACGTATTTGCTATCATTCGTACATTCGTCCCGCTACGTTCAACAGATGGAGTTGTACCAAAAAAATAATTATTCATATTGAGAAATTATTTGAATGAACGTAATACTCTGAATTCTCACTCTGTGAAGGAAGTTTTACTCCTAAACACGTAGCTTTCTACGCAGTATTTTATTTTTGTAGTAGCACACCACAGAACTTGGTAAACTCATTATCTCTCGTTCTCCATCAAAAAATTGCCTGGATGAGATCGCTTTTAGTGGTAACACCTCCCATTTAACTGTATTTAAGAGTGTAATGTATTATAAGATATTTTAATAAAGCTACGGCCTCACCGCGGCGTCCTGCAATCTGCGGGCGCGATCTCGGTACTTTTCAATTGTTTTCTGATCGCGTTTGGTGTGAACCAGTCGGTGCAAATACTACTGCGCTATCTGATCGCCGCCTAGATCGCGCATGTAAGACGCCGCGGTGTGGTCGTACCTTAAGTGTACAAATAAAGTGTTTTGTATTGTATTGTTTTGTAGATAACCATTATAACACAGTTTTGTTCTGCCACTGTTGTAGTTTTCGCCGCGTAGGCTTTTTCTCTTGCTTTTCTTATAAAGTAATTTTTTTAGTTTTTATATTTTGTCATTCAAATAAGACTAGCAATCTGCCCTGGCTTCGTAGAGAGAGAGAGAGACTAGAGCATACATACTTAATTTTTTTGCATCAGCTTGTTGCGTCGAGTATGAATTATCATCATCAACAATCATCATCATATTACACAAATCCTTAAAGAATTATGCACTCTTAAACCTTCTTCATGAATCTTTCTGTCTATTGGTGAAAACCACCAGAAAATCCGTTCAGTAGCTTTTTTAGTTTATTGCGAACAGACAGACAAACGCAGCGGGGGACTTTGTTTTGTTATAATATGTAGTGATAATTAAATGATTAGAATAAAAACATAATAATATTATGGCAGCACACCATTATAACAAAAGGCTGCCCATCCGTCTGTCCATCCCAAGTGATTCTGTTTATATTGAAAATTTCATTATACCCCCAAACTATACTAATTAGGCCAGTAGTGAGGGGACTTTGTCGATAAATGGATATCGATGGATTAACTTGTCGATAAATTCTGTTGCCTTATATGATTACAATTATTTTAAAAATGGTTGATTCGTTTCAAATATAAGCTTATATTTGAAACTTAATTTATCTTTAATACAAAATTCGATGCTCTATTCATATATATGTATATATATATATAGATAGATAGAGTAAAAAAGACATAAGCTATTAAAGGATACTAAATTAATACAAAAGAAAATAAAAATAATTACTTTGATACCTATACATAATATATTAAATAATACATATATATAATATATATAGATATATAACATATTATTAGGAGTGTATATAACAAACGTATGTAATATTACTAACCAAGATAATACGACTTAACGCGTTCCTTAAATGTATATATAGTTTGTGATTGTTTTATCTCTAAAGGAAGCGCATTCCAGAGTCTGACAGCTTGAACTGCAAACGACTTATCATAGAAAGTGCTGCAATGAGTAGGAATAGAAAGCATTAGATTCTCTGATGACCTTAGCGAAAGGGAGTTAGTGGTGTGAAGAAATTCGAAAAGTGCTTTTAGATAGCTAGGAGAAGTGGGATTAAATAAAATATTATAAAGGAGTGACAGAATGTGTGTATTCCGGCGAAGACGAATAGGCAGCCACTTGAGCTTACGATGGAATTCTGCAACATGGTCATATTTGCGAAGGCCAAATATATGAACCTAATTGCAAAGTTTTGGAGTCGCTCACGCTTATTTAGCTGCTCCTCTGTGAGGTCTAGATAACATGCATCGGCGTAATCGAGAATAGGGAGAAGAAGAGACTGTGCTAGCGAAACTTTAGTAGCCGTTGGTAAAAAATTTCTTAACCTCCTCAAAGCCCCTACAGAAGCAAACATCTTGCGGCTAATGGCCGCAAGTTGTGGTCCCCATGACAGGTAGCGATCATACATATATTAAAAGCTGATGCGGTACAAGTCTGACTCCCAAGGTATGAAACGGTTTTAAAAAATACTTAACTTTAATTTTTCTTGAGCTTCAACCCCTCTTTGATGCTGAGCGCGGTATATGCTATGTCAGAACAAAAATCGCCAAAATTTGTCAAAATAATACATGTAAATAATGTATATATAAAAATATTATGCGCATTATATTCTAGAGAATGTTTTGCTTTTTCTGTTGGTAATTTTATTTAGGAATTAATATTAACAATTAATTAATTATTAATTTATTTCACTTTCTTTTATTAATTGAATGATCTTTGCTTAGATTTTCCTGTCATTACGCGTGTAAATTCTATAGGCAATAATTTCACATTTTTATTTTATATATAGGAGAAAAAATGCTCAAATTTCATGCATTAAAAAATCAATTCAGGCACATTGATGAAAATATTGTTTTTTGGCGAGTGTTTGATCACTATCTCACCTGGTGGTAAATAAAAATAAGACAAATTAAACGATGATGTAATCAGGATGGTAAACACGCTAGGTAACGAATAGTCTAACTCTCAAGGGCTGCGTGCTGCCGACCTTTGGATTACGGCGGCTCGGTGTCACAATCGACGAGAATTTAACATTCGCGATACACATTAAAGAACTATGTAACCGGGTTCGGAGACTTCCGGCCATGTTCTGAGCATTGAGAGATGGTGCTGAATGGGATGTAATGAAAATGTTGTATTACTCTTTGTGCCAATCACTCCTTACATACTATATTACAGCTTGGGGAAGAACAAATAAAACTCTAATAATACAACTTCAGAGGGTACAAAGAGGAATACTGAAATGCAGTAGAAGCAGACTCATGCGATACCCTACGGTTAAGTTGTACAAAGAGTGTCAGGTACTTACAGTAAGACATCTCTTTGTATAGCAAGCCGTTTTGTATCAACATCCACTTGTCGAATATGATCCCACAAATACAAAGCGTCACAATGTTTATACAATATCCACAGTAAACATGATTTTTGCTACAAAATATTAACATTTCTTAGGACCTTTTCTGTACCATAAAATTCACAAATTGATTAAGATTCACAGCTTAACGACGCATGAAATCAGACATTAAATGTTTAAACTTCTAATACACTTGGATTATATGGAAACTGAAAAATTAATAACAATAATAAAATAAAATTGGCTCACACATACACCCCCTCTCCCACACACACACACACACACACACACACACACACACACACACAAACGCGCGCACACACACACACACACACACACACAAACACACACAATACACATACACACACAATACACATACACACAAACACACACAACACACACACACACACACACACACACACACACACACACACAAATACCAAATGCATGCCCTTAATAGATTGTAATTTTGTACAAACCCAATACAACCGTGTTGCTCACTATTTATTATGTACAATTGACGGAAGAAGCCTGACACTTATACCACGGGTTTAGAGCCTAGTTTAAGTGTCAAGTGTCCAATTATATAAAAATATTAATTTGATGTAACTTTTGCCTCAATAAATTATTTAATTTAATTTAATATTCTACTTGATGTTGGTAACCTACTTTTTGATATCATGTCTCGCGAAACATCGAGATAATGCTCCTATCATCTGAAGAAACTGTTAAGGTTTATTACTTACTAGCTATGCCAAAAAGTACCCTACGTGTTAATCCGGGTTATATACTATCTGTATACAGAATTTCATCCCGAACCGATCAGCTGTTTTTGAATGAAAGAGAAACAAACATTAATCCATTCATACTCATAAACATTCGCGTTTATAATATAATATTAGCAGGACTTTTTTATTTAAAATCTACTCATCAACAAATCTACAATCATCTACAATTAAAACATCTATGGCTTGTTTATTAAAATACAAAATAAAATATTTAAAAATTAAAATTAAACTCAACTAACTAAAAATTAAGCGATGTCCGTGTGGTAAAGTGCCAAGAACGCTGGCTGCATTCCCGCGTTGAATCGCTAAAGAGATTCTTTGTCTTTGTTTCTTTGAGTTTCTTTCTTTGTTACAATTAAAAGAATAGAGTACCTCCCAGTTTTGTGAAATAAGAATCGGCATCAAAAATCATTTATTATATTTATTAGGTATATAATAATAATGTTAGGTTACATTGCAACTGTTGGTAATGTCAGTCTAGACGCATCGGGCATTCTATAAACAATTTATATAATTATTTGTCGTCAACACTGATTTATCTCTTAAAATTCTTTCAAATCGCGAAATACATTTTTAATTAGCCGCCATTTAAGTTTTCTCAAATGTATAATAATTTTTATAATAATATTCATAAAATATAGTAAAATAAATATACAAATATATATTATATAATATTAAATACTAGTGTCATCCTTGATGTTTTGGGGTCTTCCGAGGTTTTAGACTCATCATCATCATAATCAGTTAGACTACAATATCCAAATTAACGTGTATTATTTTTTATTTTTAAATTTAAGTATTATGTACAAAGTATATTAAAACATAAGCGATTGTCACGACGCGCGGAAAAATCCTGGCAACGGTGAGTCAAGGCCACGCGTCGCTTTTTGGTTTAGAAATCTTGATAAACGAATAAATATAATAATTTTTAATTCATATTTTATTTATTTGGAATAGCGAGCATGTGTCGGATGTGAGAGCCTCCGTGACATCACTTTAGGGTCCCAACGGAAGACCAGCGTTGGTCACGTCAGTCATGACCAACATTATGCTGAGATGGGTCCTATTTTGCACCAACACACCTGTTTTAAATTAGTACATAAGTAAATAATATATATGTTATTGTGTTTGATGCAAAATAAATATATTTTCTTTCTTTCTTTCTTTTTTTCAATAATAAATACACGTGAATATCTCATTATATCTTGCCTTCCCCCCCCTCCCTGTGATATTTCGTGAGTTTTTTCCAAAAAAAATCCCTCCCAAAATATTATGTTTCTTTGAAGTGTCACACACTTTATATTTTTGTAAATTGTTAAACACAATCCAAAATTTCATCGTACCGACGGGACTCGAATCCGCACCCCCCGGACTACACGTCCAGGTGCTCTGCCAATTAAGCCACGGTTCGATCCATCGATACGACGAAATTAGTGGATTGCATTTGTTAACCCAATTATGCATTGGATTATGCAATTATGCAATTCCCCCCCACTTTCGAGCCTAACGTGACAAATGGATGATCCTTTTCCGTTAATTGATTGTGTATTCGAATCGAACTGATGTATGAAGTCGGTAAACAACTTTATTTTAATCAGTATGAACTAGTGTTGAACTAGTTTACTAACATCGAATGGTATAGACTAGTTTTACCACGAACTGATGTATGGAAAGTTTTCTGGCTCCGCACCGGGTTCGATAAATGCGGGATTTACTTCCCATCTCTAATTTAAGTAAGAGATATTTATGTAGATTGGTAAGAGTAATAATTTGTACACGTACCTTTTTGTATTGTATTGTATTGTATCTTTTGTATTGTATAATATGTATTCGTGAATATAGAATGCACTTGTATGCCTTTTTTAACCGACTTCACAAACAATGAGGCAGTTCTCAATTCGTTGAAATCTTTTTTTTTCTTATATGTATGTTCACCGATTATACTCGAAGACGCCTGAACCGATTTAGAAAATTATTTTTATGTTTGAAAAGGTATACTTCCAAAGTGTTTTCATTTAAATTTCATCGCGATATGTTGAGTACTTCAGAGAGATGGAGATAAACACCACAAACTTGGTACTGCAAATGACGAGCGCGACGTTTGAAGTCGGTTGTTTAAGGGCCGATTTTTTAATTCTCAGTTACACAATCGGATAGAGTTTATACCTCTGATAGCATATTTTCCCATAGATATAAATAAAGCTATATATATATCTAATATATAAAATTCTCGTGTCACAGTTTTCGTTGCCATACTCCTCCGAAACGGCTTGACCGATTTTGATGAAATGTTTTGTACTTATCCGGTATCTATGAGAATCGGCCAACATCTATTTTTCATCCCCCTAAATGTTAGGGGTAGTCCACCCCTAATTTTTTTTATTTATTTTTTAGACAAAATTTTTAATTTCTATTTTTTTATGATACAACATACAAAAATACATACAATCCTCAATTTTCACCCTTCTACGATCAACCCTTATTTTTTAATAGCCATTTATTTATATGGCAAAACAACGTTTGCCGGGTCAGCTAGTATATCTTCTTAATATATATAAATCTCGTGTCACAATGTTTGTCCTCAATGGACTCCTAAACCACTTAACCGATTATAATAAAATTCGCACACCATGTGCAGTTCGATCGAACTTGAGAGATAGGATAGTTTAAATCTCAAATTATAGTCGCAATTTTAACTTATTGCTAATTATAAAAACAAAAAACAAAAACTTTAGCCACAGCAACGCGTGGCCGGGTCAGCTAGTTATTATATATATAGTTGAATATTATTTTATACAATAGATCATATTATTATACTATATTGACTTCAAATTGATTGTGATCGATGGGGATCTACAGCATAGCTAATTATAATAATATTTTCGAAGTAACTATGACCTAATCTGTGGTTTCACTGCAAATATTTTATTAATTTTGCGATGCGTGTATGTGAAATTCGTGATATCTTCTAGAGTTTTCATTTGAATTATATACTGTAAAGGACAATAATCTATTATAAGTGGCAAAGCTAATTAACGTAATTATTTGGATAAGGATTAATACTATATACTTGAAAATAGCCTTGGAAGTTTTGTAATATTTTTTAACAAAAATTTTAAGATTAAAATGGTTACTGTGAGTCAACCTTAAGAGATAGACATATGCTGTCCCGGATTTTTTTGTAGGTCTTATTAAGTTGTACAACTCTTGCATAGAAAATATTCTTCTATCTATATTCAATTAAGCAGCGTTCGTAAGAAACGTGTTTTTTCGAGCGTTTTTTTGCCGACTTAGGTTGCAAATTAGGTCTCCACGAATGTACCTTTGATTTAAACGGGATAATATATAGCCTATTTTCATTCCGAAAGTCCATTCTATGTATAAGTGAAAGAACTTTTTTAATCGGTTCAGTAGTTTTTGTATATATATATATATAAAGATAGAGGTTATCCAGGGAATAAATTCCTTACCTGAGGTTTTAATTTACCTGGCTCTTTGTGCCTCAGATAGCCGACTTATCTGACTAGACTTATCTGTGGTATAAATTAAGTATGTGAAAAGTTTGAACATCAAGTTTTGAAGTTAAGTATGTCATTTTTTTAATTTAATTGTAGCTCCACACGATTAGTGTATTTAACCAGTTTAGATGAATTTTAATACTTGCTACTGGCTAAATACCTACACTAATCGAGTGGAACCAAAGAAACTTAAAAAAAAGAGCTGCAGACTCGCGAGCCTGTCTTTACATAAGTAGCTCTAAAATTTAATAACACCCTCTCATATCAGTCCACTGCGTTGTCTTTGCTCCACGTGGTCAAACAATCAACGTATAAAAAGTTATCGATATAATTTTACCCCATCACTAAAACCCTAAAGCAAATCCCGTAATGAATATTTTGTCGTGCGCTTTACAAGGGTTTGTGAAACTAAATGTAATAAACGTTACGACTTTACTTCATTTTGATGGAGTTGGGGGCCTCAGGAATGTTTACTTGTAGGTCAACGTATCATTAACAGCCAGTAGTCGTCCACTGTTGGACATAAGCCTCTCCCATCACGCCACTGAGCTCGATTTTCAGCTCTTTTGTTTTCAACCGCTGCCAGCCAGCTTGCGCTTATCATCGCTCCATCTAGCTGGAAGGCTTACTCTACGTTTAACGAGCCGTGGTCTCCACTCTAGAACACGTCTACCACAACGGTTATCGGTTTTTTGACAGATGTGATCAGCCCACTGCTACTTCAGCTTGCTAATCCTTTGAGCCATATCGATAGTTTTGGTTGTCTGACGGATGACTTCATTTTGAATTCGATCCTTCAGAAAACCTCCGAGCATAGCCCTATCATTAGCTCGCTGAGTGACCTTGAACTGTCGGATCAG
The DNA here is from genome assembly GCA_954871355.1 of Cabera pusaria. Taxonomy (NCBI): domain Eukaryota; kingdom Metazoa; phylum Arthropoda; class Insecta; order Lepidoptera; family Geometridae; genus Cabera; species Cabera pusaria. The sequence continues at coordinate 2,814,992 of OX940912.1, read as the reverse complement.
TCGCACCATCAGTGTTCATTACATCCATCCAAAGTCATTACAGGTAGGACGCACTCATAAAAGACTTTGTCTTCAGGCTTTATGGTCGTTTGTAGGTCAACGTATGGAAGTAAGTACAGTATAGGTTTGTATGTAGCTAAAAACAAGTTTGACACACATCATCGATTACCACCAGGTGAGATAGTGGTCAAACGATAGCCTATCAGATATAAAAACAAGTGTGGAGTGGTTTTATGAAACCACAATGCTAGTGAAACTTTTTGTTTAAAAGTAGCTAGCTACTATGACAGCAATTGACATGACACATTAGCATGTATACAAATATAGCTGCGGAAGCGTCCGCCAATCACAGCTGGACCTAAATGTCATACATCATATCCACAAATCAAGCTAAAGCACCGGCGACATGACGTGATAGATAGACGAAAAAAAATTAAGTGGTGTAATTAAACTTTAGAAATCTATATTAACATGACTTTATCTATGAGATACTACCCCATTTGTAAAGTCCAAAAATAAAATCTATATAGGTCTCTAAGTCAATACAACCTAACCACGACTACGTTTACAAAAGCCCGCATTCAGAGTCCCCACTGTGCCGGAAGTTGGAAAAAAAGCCTTTTTCAAACTCAAACAGAATTTGTAACGAAAAGGGACGCTTCAGTTTCAGCGCCATCTATCGGTGAACGCACAAAGGTTTTTAATAGACTGAGGAGGAATTTAAATAATAGAATTTTAACAATAGTTATTTATGTTACTGGTGCGGTATTCGTTTTTACAAACGAGTAGACGAATGTAAGCCCGAAACGAAGTCGAGGGTTTACCATAGTCACGAGTTTGTTAAAACCATTATCCGCAAGTGTGTCATACAACGTTTTTCAGCTAATCTGCGAGGAAACACTACAATTGGTAATAAAATAAACATTAATGAAATAATCAATAAAGTGTTTGAGCAAATGTGCTGAAAATAATATTTATTAAATAATAGTAGGATGGTGCGGTGCAACTTAGCCTAAATGTTTAGTGTTGCCAATGTTAAAATCAGTTTCCCAAGACAAGGCAAGGATCCATAATGAGCGTTCTCTATTTTCACACTCGGTTACCTCGCAAGTTCCCTTCATTTTTCTAAGAAAAAATATTGTCAAGACTTATTCACTTATAAAAGACCTTCTCATCCAAATATCGACCTTTTCTCCCATGATATAAAGGTCGTTTTGGATTGCGTTTGAGCGTTTCGCGTCCATTCTTTCATATTTGCTGAGTTATTGTTTTTTATGGTTATGTAAAGTAAGCCGAGCTCGTATTTTTTGATATCGTGGGTAGTGGGTAGTATGATTTAGGTAGTTTGTTGAAAAATATAACATACGCTTTAATTTTATGTAAATACGTATGTGTGTCTGTTCGCGATAATCTCAAATACTACTAAACAGATGTTTATAAAATGTTCACTAATAGATAGAATAATTCATGAGGAAGGTTTACGTATATAATTTGTTACGGTTTTGTGCGAATTGGTTTAAATATGATGAAAATTGTTGGAAGAGTCGAAAAAATTAAGCCACCTGGGTGCTTTAATCGAAAACATTGCGCAATCCCTTTGAGATATAACCAAACAATGCATGGTAATATATTCCCCTTTTATAGATCTACTAGTGACCCGCCCCGGCTTTGCACGGGTAGAGCATATCTGCCTTCATTTTGCATCAGTTTGTTGCGCCAAGTATGAATTATCGTCTTCGACAATCATCGTCATATTTCAGCTACTTTACACAAAACCTTGACATATTATATACCTAAACCTTTCTCAAAAAATATTTTATCTATTGGTGAAAGCCGCATGAAAATTCGTTCAGTAGTTTTTGAGTTTATCATGAACAAACAAACGCGGCGGGCGACTTTCTTTTATACTGCGTCTATCTGTCTGTTCGCGATGAAATGAAAAACTACTGAATGGATTTTTATGAGGTTTTCACTAAAATATATGGCAATTCATGAAGAAGGTTCACGTATATAATAAGGTTCACGTAAATAGTTAAGGTTTTGTGCGAATTGGTTATGTATGGTAATTATTAATTATTTGTAAATAATTACACACAATCCAACATTTCAACATACGACGGGATTGGAACTCGGACCCCTCGGATAACACGTCGAGGTGCTCTGTCAATTAAGCCACGGTTCGATTCTATCGATACGACAAAATTAATGGATTGAATTTTTAACCCAATTGTCCATTGGTGGCGCCATCTATGATAAGTTATTTACTTATAATTAATTTTCCTGGAATTGTCGGAAAAAATCAAGCCACCTGGGAGCTTTCATCGAAAACGCTGCCTAATCCTTTTGAGATATTACAAAACAACGCATGGTGGGATTTTATTACCCTTTTAAAGGTCTACTAGCGACCCGCCCCGGCTTTGCACGCGTAGAGCATTATATTCCGGCATTTTTGCATAAGTTTGTTGTGTCAAGTGTGAATTATCGACTTGGCCGGTTTTATTTCATTTAATTAAACAACATTACAAAAAGGTGGAGGTTCTCAATTCGTCTGTATTTTTTCATTTTTTTTATGTTTGTTACCTCAGAACTCCGTCGAATTTTAACCGATTTGAAAAATTATTTTTTTGTCGGAGATATTATGCCTTCCGTTTGGTTCCATTTATCGAGATATGACTATTATCTCCGGAGATATGGATATAAACAATATAAGCGAATTTGTATACTTATTTTTTTTTATTATTTTCCTAACTCGAGTAACGCGCATTAAGAAGTATTACTTCAAAAACTTTTTTTTAAGTTAAAAAGTAAATGAATAAAACGCTCAGCACCAGTCAACGAAGTAATTTCACTGTAATTGTGGCAAAAAATGTCGACTTCATTAGATCCCTTTGTTTGATATAAATGAAACGCCGCATACAAAACGAGCGCGTACAATGTTAATATTTTGACTAGCGCTTGTATTTGTCCGACTTCTTAAAAAGGAGAACAAAACATAAGCAAATTTGGATTCGAAATTTGCCGTGACTTCATCTTGGATCTTTGCAAATCATGATGCTATGCTACAATATTCTTTTTAATCCATGTACTGCACGTTATCTTAAAGAACGTTTCAACTTCCTTCATAGCGCAAATACTCTTTCTCTTAGGTCATCAGAAAACTATATCCTCGGTTTTCCACCTTACAGTTCTGTGTTTTTTGACAAATCCTTTACAGTACAGGCTATTCGCCTGTGGAACTCTCTACCTGAGGACATTAGAGCATCTCAATCCATTAATATATTTAAGGATCATTTAAAACAATTTTATCTGTCATTGTAACTAGAGTCCCCTGTTGTATTTATTTATTTATTATTCAATGTTACCCACCTGAGCCTAGGCTTGGATTAAGGAATTTTACGCGTGATTCCTGGGCAGTTTTATTTACTATTTTTCAAGGTTATTATTTAGTATTATACTGTTCTAGCTGCATAAGATTAATTTACGCTTAAAATTTGAGTCACTAGGTATTTATATAAGATAGTTAAGTTTATTTATAGGTACAATCGCCTTAATTTGTGCGTATCCACCTTAGGAATAATTTCCTGTGCACTCTTATTGAATTGGCATCTTGCTTCTGTCTATGTTGACATTGTTGACCAATGACAAGAAGGGACAAAGCCAAAAATTATGTTTTGTTTTTGGTTTTGGCTCTTCTGATTGGTAAGATTTTTTTTTTTTGTTTTGGCTCTTCTGATTGGTTAGAAAATGTTTTGAAACTGGATACGCACAACTGTGCGCGATGGTATATATATATAAGTGATTAGTGTTTAGAGTTGTTAGATACATCGTCATTAGTCACATGTTCTATTCTCTCCATCCTAAAGTTGTCTGGAAGAGATCGCTATTAGTGATAAGACCGCCCATTGTAACACATTATTCTTAAGTTTTCTATGTAAGTTAGTTTTAAGAAGGTGTAACAATAAAGAGTTATCTATTTATCTATGCTCTGTTTTTGCAAATTTCAAAAGTAATCGATTTTGAAATTTCAATTCTAAAAAATATAACTCTAGTTGGAAAGGTTTCCGCGACAAAATAGCTCACGGATTTATCAATATTAAAAATTAAAAATAAAGCTTCTGAATGCGAATAGGTTTTCGATTGATTGAGAATAAATGGGACTAAACCTCTTTTCTGTCTTTTTGGAATAAACCTCTTTCGAACAAAAACAAATCGGTAAAAAAATGTTGACTTCATTAGATCCCTTTGTGCAATATTAAATGAGTTGTCGTCGCATACAAAGTGAGCGCGTTCTCGCAAGCTGCAATTATTTCAGTTGCCATTCCTTTTTAGGGTTCCGTAAAGGGTACCAACGGAACTGAGACTTTGTCCGTCCGTCCATCTGTCCGCCTTTCACAGTGCTGTATCTCTTTAAACATAAGAGGTAGATACTTGAAACTTTCACAAAATATGTATGGCCGCTATAACAACAAATACTGAAAACAGAATAGAGGTAAAAATAAATTGAGATCCCCATACACAAAACGTATTTTTGAACTTCCAAAAAGGAGGAGGTTCTCAATTCGTCTGTATGTTTTTTTTGTATGTATTTACGCGATTACTCCGTCAATTGTTAACTGATTCGAATGATTCTTTCTTTAATCGGTAGGGCACATTCTCGAGGTAGTCGCATTGTAATTTCACTGAGATATGATAAGTGTATTCAAAGATATGACGATAAACGTCTTAGACTTGCTGGCATGACAGCTGGTTTAATTATTTTAGTCGTTTTTTTGCTTGATATTATAAACCGTTATAGATAGAAACTTGCCCATTTGCTCATAGCGTGTATAGTTATTGTTGCTATACAAGCATAAGCTTGTATAGCAACAATAACTATACATATATATTTACATATATACATATATGATTTATATCATAAAAAATAATTTAATTTAAATAAATTTTTCCTAAGCGAGGTCCTTATGCAAGACACTTTTTTTCCGGCAAATTTTGTTCAATCGGAACCCTACGTGTGTGAGTCTGACTCGCATTTGGCCAGTTTATTTATTTATACTTGTGTTTACATTCTTGAGGGCTTTTGGCATTAATTATTACTTATTCTACTTGTAGGCAAGAAATAAATGAAATAATTTTATTTTCTAATTGACTTAGCGAAGCGAAAGTTTCTGTTTCAGCTTGGGAGAGGAAAGAGAGGCTAGGAAAATTGTCGATATGTTTCAACATAAAACCTCAATTTTTACTTTTAAAGATCCTTAATTTAAAGATTTTGGACTTTTATTACAACTTATATTCCTAATATGAGTTAATTCTGTAGAAAAGAGATCACCAGAGTGTATTTCAGAAGAAATAATTTGAATATTGAAATCTTTTTTATTTCGTTAATTATGTTTTTAGAGCTGAACCTCATGTCGTAGCCCCATGAAATTTGGCAAACAGCAGGTCTATAAAACAGACAAGTTTTTAAAATCAGTTGTAACGTTTTTTATTCTGTGCTTTTTGGAGAAAAGCCTGCCCAAAGTAAGAGTTCAAATATCGTCTACATAAAAAAATGTGATGACTTATTTTTTTTCTCGGAAAATAATAAGCCTAAATAAAAAATTGTAGTTTACCCTGAAAGAACAATGAATAGGATTCATTGTTCATAGTCCCATAAAGAAAATAGGGCTCTGGCCTTTATAGTTTGGGAGAAAATTTAAATAAATTGCAACATTTTGGCGACTAACTCGAAAACAAGTAAAACGCAATTTTCTTGAAAATTATAGATTTTCGCGGAACATACATGGGGGGTTCTCTGGGTAGCCCTTGGAGTCCTCCGTCGACAGTTTTCGTTTGGACCATATGAAACCCGACACATATAGAGGTTGAAAACGTAAAAAAACATCATATTTCAGCATGAAATGGATTGGAATGAAATTTGGCATATATTCTTCTTCTTCTATCTTTTTTTCTAATATATAATTAATAAGATATAAAATTCTCGTCTCACAGTATTTGTGACCAAACTCCTCCGAAACGATTTGACCGATTTTTATGATTTTTGTTGTATATTCGGTAGGTCATAGAATAGGCCGTAAACTATTTTTTATAGCTCTTAGTGATAAGGGTGGCCCAAACGCAGGCAAAACCGCAGGGTGCAGCTAGTATACTTATATTATTTAGCATATATTATACTTTTAGGCGCTGGTAAGATGCAAAGAACATATTTTTTTATTATAATAATTAAGATAGCTTAATAACTAAAACAACCGACTTCCATGCCGCGCGAGTCAGTTTCAGTAGCAAGTTGGAAACGTTTATCGTCTTATCTCAGGAGATACTTATGAGATCTCGATGAAATTACAATGGGACATCTCGAAAATTTACCCTACTAATTAAAAAAAAAATCATTTGAATCGTGATGGATTAATTGCGTAAAATACATACAAAAAAAAACATACAGACAAATTGAGACCCTCCTCCTTTTCGGAAGTCGGTTAAAAATAGTAGGGCTTCCTAAAAATATTTTTCTATTTCTAACAGATAAATACGCTCTGAACTGAGATCACACGTTCCTTAGTAACTCTTACGTATTCTGCGGTACTGGTCATCATAATGGAAAACCAACAACGTACCTAACTAGGCTATCTTTATTATTGTGGCGTTAAAATCACAAGCACAATTCAGTTTGTTTTCTGAGGTTAAATTGACTATTTTGTTGTGTGTTTACAATTTATTTTTGTGGATTTTTATTGTTTTTCCATGTCTCAATTAGGAGCTCCTCTTTTCAACCCTCGACGCAAAAAGAAGGGGTGTTAATAAGTTTAACATGTGTATCTTTATATGTACATACTAGAAGTGCCCCGCGGCTTCGCCCGCGTTAAAGACTTCTTTTATTTACTTAAAACTTTTATTTTGTAAAATCCTTTCTATCATAAAAGACATTAAAGAAGTAAAAGCCAAATCGGTTCAAACTGGAACCCCCGTTTCATCCCCTTAAGGAGTGAATTTTGAAAAATCCTTTCTTAGGGGATACCTACGTTATAATAACTATCTGCACGCCAAATTTCAGCGCAATCCGAAACAATATTTATTTTCAGACTTTGGTACCCCATTTCACCCTCTCGGGGGTGCAATTTCAAAAAAGCCTGAAACACATATTTACCTATTTTATTATGAAGCACATATGTGAAGTTTCGGATAGAAAAGACTATCTAACCCCCATTTCATCCCCTAAAGGGGTGAATTTTGAAAAATCCTTTCGTAAAGGTGTACCTTTACGTACTAAGAAAAATATACCCTTTAAATTTCAAGTCTCTACGACCAGCGGTTTAGGCTGTGCGTTGTCTGTCAGTCAGTCAGTATGTCAGAACAAAGATTCTTATAGTATTAGATATGTGTACATATATGTGTGTGTCTGTGGCGTCGTAGCGCCCAAACACATGAACTGATTTTGATTAAGTTTTTTTGATTTGATATGTATCTTAATCTAGAGTGTTCTTAGCTTTGATTTATGAAAATCCGTTCAGCCGTTTGAAGACTATGAACTTTTTAGGGTTCCGTACCCAAAGGGTAAAACGGGACCCTATTACTAAGACTCCGCTGTCCGTCTGTCTGTCTGTCTGTCTGTCTGTCTGTCTGTCTGTCTGTCTGTCTGTCTGTCTGTCTGTCTGTCCGTCTGTCACCAGGCTATAGCTCATTAACCGTGATAGTTAGACAGTTGAAATTTTCACAGATGGTGTATTTCTGTTGCCGCTAGAACAACAAATATTAAAAACAAAATAAAGTTAAAAATTAAAGGGGGTCCCCATACAAAAAACGTGTTTTTTACCCCATCTATCTAATTAGTTTCGGCAAAATGACATAGATGGCGCTAGTAAACGAGCCCCGTCTTTCTAGATTGCGACCAAACCAAATATTCTTGGTAATATCAATTAATCAAATATATGAGATTGAAACTCTGTTATGTTTCGTATTGTACGGAACCCTCGCTAAGTGTGCGATAAGAGACGCGATGCTGACTCGCACTTGAGTCTTGAACCTTCTGAAGGAGAAACAATTAACGTGATATGGCGGAGTATGGTGATTTATCAATATTGGACGATCCCGAAAAACCCCTAGGTAGGTGTAAATAAAACTACCTTTTAGCGAGTACAGAAATCACTGATTTCCTATCTACCTATCCTAAATACACAAGTTAGCTTAAGTAGTATCGCGTGCGAATCTCGTCACCGCGATCTAGAGATTAGAGGTCACAGCAAAGCGCCATCTATTGACAAAGTGGCGTACTTTTATGTTAAGAGTGTTAAGCCATTAACAAATATATATATGGAAATTGACACTACACAATACGTTTATGTAAAAAAAAAGTGAATTAGTGACAAATAAATACAACAATTATTACTGTTTTGCAAGATAGTAAGTCTTAACGCGTTCCTTAAACGTGGAAACAATTTGTGACTATTTGGTTTTCAATGGAAGTTCATTCCATAGCCTAACAGCTTATACAGCAAAATATTTGTCGTAAAAGGTGCACATTATACAAATATCACTCGGGAATGGCTTAAAATTTTGAATTTAAGTATTGTTAAGCCTATAAAGCGAGTTTATTTTCGTTATTTTTCTGGTCTTACTAATGCTTATATCACTTTCTCTGTCTATTTTTATCACCGTCTCTTTCATTCCTTTAGTATGTAGTTATAATGGTATATACGAATTTATGTACAACAATAACTTTTGGTATCGCTGCTACGATCTTTCGTAGAGGGCACAAATCGTAGCACTCGCTCTAGTAGCATTGTAAGATAAATATAGGCTATTTTTACAAGCTCTTATTTAACTTTTTTATTATATAGGCTACCGTTTGACCATCTCACCTGCTGTAATTGATGATGCGGTCGAAGATGGTAAGCACGCTAGGCCTAGAATGGGAACTGGCTCTCAAGGACAGCTGCCGGAACACATTAGATGTTTGGCGACAGATTTTCTTGCTTGAGGGTGGTAGCTGGCCAGGCGGACACTAGATAGTATCCTACCTATTGACTACTGACTTTTAGAAAAAGTAGTTTTAGGAACCTCAATATCATTTTTAAAGATCTACCTATAGAAACCCCGCACGTATATTTCGTACGTATTGGTTTCTTCTTCTTCTGTTGGTCTCTTCGTTCAGTAGTTTTTGCGTTTATCGCGAATAGACAGACAGACAAACGCCGCGGGGGTCTTATGAGTGGTAGATACATAACATAGAAAACAAAGCAATAGTCCAATCCCTGACCTCCTTTAAGATTCTAAAACACAGACCAACGCATCGATAGCTTTAGAATAAAGAGTTACTCACCCAGCGGGATGCTGAGTGCAGAGTGGTTTTCCTCGTATACAAGACTTATCGTAATCATAGTACCTACGCTTATTTTTATAAGATATACTAGCTGGCCCGGCGAACTTCATACCACCTAACAGACAATGAATGTCGTGTTACCTTCTAGATGAACTTAATTTAGGCTTTTATAACCGTAAGAAATAAATATAAAAAAGATATAATGTATTATGGCAATACAGATATAGAATAAAAATTGGTAAAAATGATTGTTTGGAAATATAAACTTTTTTAAGTTGCTTGTAACTGTAAGCATACATTTCTGAACGCACGCATATTTGACAATCAATAAATCTGTCAAACAATTATCATTACTGACAATATTTGACATTTTTAAAATCTACATGACATGAATTCACAAAAACTGAAGAATATTTACTTGACACTGGCTAAATACACTGATCGTGTGGAGCCATAATTATACAAAAAAAAAATACGCGATAATCCAAATATTGTAATGCTATCCACACATGGGAATTTTTTTTATACTTGACACTGGCTAAATACACTAATCGTGTGGAGCAATAATTATTAAAAAAAACGCCGGAATAAACAAACAATTGAACATAAAATGATTGGCAGTTTTTAAACCCAGGAACATTTTGGCAAAATATTTTTTCTTATATAATTTTTTTAGGTCATTTATTCATTGTTTTTAATACTTACTATCCTATTCCTGACAAAGACAATTCCAAAAATACAAAAATCATAAAAATTGTTCCAGCCGTTCTTGAGTTATAAGTGTAGCTAACACGACTTTCTTTTATATATATAGACTAGAAGTGTCCCGCGGCTTCGCCCGCGTCAAAACCATCTTTTATTTACTTAAAACTTTTCTTTTGTAAAAACGATTCTATCTTTAAACACATCACATAAGAATTAGCTAAATCGGTTCACCCGTTTTCATGCTATCGCGTGACTAAGGCAATTCTGGATTCATATTTATAAAACCCTAAAAACCTAAATTTACAGACTTTGTTACCTATACCCCATTTCGAAAAATCCTACAACACGTACTTTATCCCATCTTGTTTTGCCATACAAACTTTGAATCCCCGTTCCGTATCCGGGAGGAATTTTCAGAAAATTATATCTGAGCGGATACTAAGTCATAATAACTATCTGCATTCTGAATTTCAGCGCAATCCGAAACAATATTGATTTTTAGACTTTGTTACCCCAGTTTATCCTCTGAGGGTGGCATTTTGAAAAAGTCTGAAACTCGTATTTACTTATTTATTTACAGAAGTACTTCTGTGAAATGTCGAATAAAACGACTATCCAAACTTTGAACCCCCGTTTCATCCCCTTAAAGAGTGTATCTTGAAAAATTCTTTCTTAGCGGATACCTAAGTCAAAATACCTATCTGCATGCCAAATTTCAGCGCAATCCGAAACAATATTGATTTTAGACTTTGTTACCCCACTTCACCCTTTTAGGGGTGGAATTTCAAAAAAGCCTGAAACACGTATTTACTTACTTAAGTACTTGTGTTAAATTTGGAATGTAAAAGACTATCTAATATTGTTTTTCCATACAAACTTTGAACCCCCGTTTTATCCCCTTCAGGGGTGAATTATGGAAAATCCTTTCTCAGAGGGAATTAACGTCGTAATAACTATCTGCATACCCAATTTCAGTGGAATCTGAATCTAAATTGATTTTCACACTTTGTTACCCCATTTCACCTTCTTAAGGGAGGAATTTCAAAAAAGCATGAGACACATATTTACTTATTATTTTACTGGAGCACTTGTATGAAGTTTCGAATAGAAAATACTATCTAATCTTATTTTTCCATAGAAACTTTGAACCCCCGTTTCATTCCCTTCAGGGGTGAATTTTAGAAAATCCTTTCTCAGAGTGAACTATCGTCGTAATAACTATCTGCATGCCAAATTTCAGCGCAATCCGAAACAATATTGATTTTCACACTTTGTTACCCCATTTCAGCCTCTTAGGGGTGGAATCCTAAAACACGTGTTTACTTAGTTATGTTCTGAAGCACTTGTGTGAAGTTTCGAATAGAAAAGACTATCTAATAATGTTTCTCCATAGAAACGTTGTACCCCCGTTTCATCCCTTTAAGGGGTAAATTTTATAAATTCCTTTCTTAGCTGATATTTACGCCAAAATAACTATCTGCATGTCAAATTTCAGCGCAATCCGAAACATTTATGTCCTGAAGCACTTGTGTGAAGTTTCGAATAGAAAAGACTATCTAATAAATTTTCTTCATAGAAACTTTGTACCGCCTTTATTTCCCTTTAAGGGGTGAATTTTAGAAAATACTTTCTTAGCTGATACTTACGCCATAATAACCACCTGTATGCCAAATTTCAGCGCAATCCGAAACAATATTGATTTTCAGACCTAGTTACCCCATTTCGGCCTCTTAGGGGTGGAATTTCGAAAAAGCCTAAAGCACGTATTTACTTATTTATGTACTCAAGCACTTGTGTGAAGTTTCGAATAGAAAAGACTATCTAATGTTGTTTCTCAATAGAAACTTTGAACCCCCGTTTCATCCCCTTCAGGGGTGAAATTTGAAAAATCCTTTTTCAAAGGTAACTAACGTTGTAATAATTATCTGCATGCCAAGTTTTAGCGCAATCCGAAAAAATATTGATTTTCACACTTTGTTACCCCATTTCACCCTCTTAGGGGTGGAATTTCAAAAAACCTCAAACACGTATTTACTTATTTTTGTACTGAAGCACTTGTGTAAAGTTTCGGATAGAAAAGACTATCTAATCTTGTTTCTTCATACAAACTTTGAACCCCCATTTCATCCCCTTAAGGGGTGAATTTTGGAAAATCCTTTCTTAGTACACCCCTACGTACTAAGACAAATATACCCTTCAAATTTCTTTCTCTACGACCAGCGGTTTAGGCTGTGCGTTGTCTGTCAGTGAGTCAGTCAGTCAGTCAGTCAGTATGTCAGGACAAAGATTCTTATAGTATTAGATAGATAAGGTTACCTATCGACTCAGACGTTAAGTCTAAGTCTGAACTACTCACTAAATTACATACATACATACAATAACGCCCTTTCTCCCGCTGGGGTAGGCAGAGACTACTTCTTTCCACATGCTACGATCCGGACATCCCTTTTTCGCTTCTTCTACTTTCAATATCTTATAGGCTAGCGTTTGACCACCATCTCAATAGTGGTCAAACGCTAGCCTATAAGATATTTAAAAACAAGATTAATGATGAAGGTTTAGGTGTATAGTTAATTAATGTTTTGTGTAAATTGTTTGAATTATGAGTGTTGAAGACTTTAATTCATACTCGACGCAACAAACTGATGCAAGCATATATTATGCTCTACCCGTGCCAAGCCGGGGCGGGTCGCTAGTTATAAATAATGTAATATCGAATATTATGTTTCTTTGAAGTGTCACACACTTTATTTTTTTTTAAATTGTTAAACATAATCCAAAATTTCATCGTAACGACGGGACTCGAACCCGCACCCCCCGGATTACACGTCCAGGTGCTCTTGCGTTTGCGTTTTGGATTGTGTTTAACAATTTACAAAAATATAAAGTGTGTGACACTTCAAAGAAACATAATATTTGATTTACGCAGTGCAACATCTCTCGTCGGATTTGAAAACTGTAATGATTTCTTCCGAATGATTAACTCACGTAATAAGTAGTCATAGATGGCGCCACCAATGCATAATTGGGTTGACAAATGCAATCCACTAATTTCGTCGTATCGATGGATCGAACCGTGGCTTAATTGGCAGAGCACCTGGACGTGTAATCCGGGGGGTGCGGGTTCGATTCCCGTCGGTACGATGAAATTTTGGATTGTGTTTAACAACTTATCATCGCTTAAAAAACTAAAAGGAACGACTTCGAATGCCACGCTAGTCATTTTTTTTAGTACCGAGTTTAAGGTGTTTATTTCCATATCTCTAGAGGTAAACACCTCGAACTGAGTACAGCTAGGCTATTCTGTAAACTATTTCCACAGCGGAAGCGTAGTACGAAATTCAAATATCACCGCGGATTCCGCTTCCGAGATAGCTTACAGAATAACCCTACTGATGCCTACTAACTTCGATCAAAAATCTATAGATATAAGGTCGACGCAAAAACAATGTCCCGACGAATAAGAGCTCACACCGGGCGGTGAGCTCTTATTTTGTTCGTCGAACACAAATACTTTTGTGACGAATAGCCGTAAGTATAAGATGATGTTTTACAGAATTGCGACTTTATTTTAAGGTATTATGGTCGTGAAGATGTTGATCATAAAACGGTTTTATAACTTTTGTTGGACAGAATTTGGCTTTGATTTTGTAGGTAACCCGTTATCTATAGATTCTTGATCGAAGCCTACTAATGACTAATAGAAGGAATAAAGAAACTTCTGACTAGCGTGGTATTTGAAGTCGGTTTTTTTCATTTCGTAAAGGATCTTAAAATATTGTTATAGATATTTTAGCGTGCTATAGGAGAAGCCTATGTCCAGTAGTGGACGGAAATTCGCTGATCATTATTATAATTTCACATAATTCCTTGCACTTGCACTGTATTCAACACGTACTCATAAGATAGATACTGTTTTATATATCTCTGTGACGTTACCAATATTATTTATGTTTTCTTAATGTTTTAATTATGTAAGGTGGCCGGTCGGCCTCTGTAATACGGCAGACATCAGCTAGCGGGAATTCAATGAAAACACACAACATGACATGACGATTTACGTATATTGATTACTAATACATTTATGAAATAATTATGTTAAATGCAGAGTAGGCAAATGTACGTAAAACGCTGTTTTTTTTTTTAATAACAGATTACTCGCAATATGGGTTGCACATTACTAGTATTCTTGTTAACCCCTCCAACTAAGCCAAATATGCTTGTGTCTGGAGTGGGTTCACGTCAATAGTGCAATGGGTGGGATGGGGACAGAACTCACGACCTCTCGATCGCCAGTTCGACACCTTATCCATTGGGCTATTGCCGCCTTGATGCTTACAATATACCTAATATCTCTAAATCTACACAGTACAATTATTTAAGGTTTCGCGTCAAAAAAGGTAAAGAAAAAGGCCACAATATCAAAATAGTTTGATTATAAATATTATTATTCAAAACGAACAAATATAATATTTGAGTTATGAAATTCTCAATAGTGATATTCATATTTTGTTTTATAGTAACCGGCATTCCCTCGCGTTTATTTTTCGGAATATGCTCATGCTATTATATAATATAAATATAATATTGATTTGATAATAATGATTTAAACAAAATCATATATATTTATTATAATGCATTTATTTACAAATATAAAATACGAATGTTATGTATACAAAACCAAAGTTTCATAAAAACTATAAATAATAAAATATTAAACTAGACCAAAACTAAAAGTATCATAAAATAAATATCATAAAAATATATAAAAATATCACTTCTATCATTTGTATTTCGAAAAACTTTATTATATTTGATATAATTATTTTCCAGTCGACATCTTAGTTTAGATGTATTAAAAAAACAATATATATCACAAAAAACTACCAAATAAGTGAATAAAAAGAATGTGATTGTTACAAAACACCAAAACGTAGTGTGTTATACAAAATTAGATTTACGAAAAGTGATAATATAATATTTAAAAAATATAATAAATAATATAATATACTGTGAGTGTGTACCTACCTTTAAGGGGGGTGTTATAATGGCGTGCTAAAATTTCAAACTTTGAGGGTAGTTGCCAAAATGCTAACCATGTCAACTCTAATGATGCCTGCCGCTACAATGACAACTATGACAAATGCCGGCCCGATACCAGTTGCCGCAGCGACCAAGTTGGAGCCTAAGTTGCTGCAACTCCCGCATCCGGCCCTGATGCAGCAATTACCTCAGCAGCCACAACCTCAACCGCATCACCATCAGCATCAGCATAATAATAATAAACTTGGTGAGTTGTAGTTTTATTGCTTTTTTTGTAACCCCCGACGCGGGAGAGGAGTCATAAGTTTGTTGTATCTGTGTATGTGTGTGTCTGTCTGTGGCATCGTAGATGTGATCGTAGCGCCCAAATGGATAAAGCAATTCTTATTTAGTATTTTTATTAATATAGGTAGTTTAAAAACTAAAACAACGACTTCCATGCCCCGCGAGTCAATTTCAGTAGCAAGTTTGAGACGTTTATAAGTATCTTCAGAGATATGACGACAAGCGTCTCAAACTTGCTACTGAAACTGACTCGCTGGGCATGGAAGTCGTTTTTTTAGTGTTTAAACTATCTCAATTATTTGATAGGTGTCTTAAGTAGATAGTGTTCTTAGCTTTGATTCATGAAAATCCGTTTAGCCGTGTTCAGATTATGATCGTTTTTCAAGTTGATGGCGCCATGTGACCAACTTTCATAGTTCTAATCAATTCGAAATTTAGCATCCTCATACTTCAATAATATTTTAAAAACATGGTCGCATTGACTTATTGTTGGTGTATCTCCTAGAATATGCAGAATACTCTACTCCTCTCCAACTTACAACAGTACCCTTAGTTCGAGTTTTCATACCAAACTCGATATCGTATATCGAACAAATTTTGTCACTAAATTAAGACCAATCAGTATATAGTTTTCCTTCCAACGTCCCCCACTGACACGGCCACCAGTGCCCCACGTTAGGACCGAGTATTATTGTTTGTGCCAATTTTGGGACATTAAACATAATATTTTATTTTAAGTGTTTTGTCCCCAAAGTCCACCACTTGGACATTGGGACACAAAATAATAATTTGTCCTAACGTCCGCCACTGTGGGACGTTTACGTTAGACCAATCAGGGGGGCAGAATAAGTCGAAAACTATGTGAGATCTATCAAAAGCGTTTACGATGAAAACTCGTACATGTGCTCGTACTAAGGGTACAGAGATGTCGAGTTTGGACTCTTTGGAATGGTCTCAATGAATAGCTTACATAAATCAGTCGAGGGTGGTTTAAAATTCCAGTATTATTCTAATTAACGTATTGTCTCATCACAAAACTTTAGAGAGTACCTACCTAGAGTCTGTGAAAAGAGAGAACCGTCGAAGAAATTGAGGTCGCGTCGGTCGTCGATCGTTTTAATTTACTGTTTTTGTTGCATTGACAACACTGCTGTCATTACTAGTACGACTAAAAATGTTTGATACTTGGTAGGTACATACTTTCATCCAATATTGTGTGCTACTAGGTAGGTAATGTACCTTCCTTACTTACCTTTGAATGTTAGTTCATCATCAGCCACGACGGTTCTCTTTTTGTTACGACTCTATATCTATTCATTTATAGCTACGCCCAAATTCTAGTACGGAACCTCTTAAAATCAACAACCTGTAATACCCGTCATCCACGTAAGTAGCTATAATATTTTTATAGCTATCTTTATGGCGAGGTAACCGCAAGCGTAGCTATATTGTGTCGTTTTATGTGAGTAATTATTTACGATTATGTCACTTTTGGTTAGGTTATTGTGTTTTGTAATTGAGGCAAAATTTAGGGCTGTAGGTGCTGTATAAAATTGTTTTTATTTTTAATATAGCTGACTGAGTCCCGCGACTTTGCCCGCGTTTAAACGTATTCTATATGTTAATCCAGGTTATAAAGTATCTGTATGCCAAATTTTCCTAATCTAATAGTCCTAATCCGGTTGAGGGTTGTCCCTGAAAACGCGCGAATAGAAGTTTACGGTTTTTCAAATATTATGGAACTCGCTACACTCAGAGACACAATAAAAAAAACTCAGCTACTTATTAGATGTGTCAACAGTTTCACCGCGTGATATTAATTATTGCTATTCTAATTTTCAAGAAAAAATATCAATATAAACAAAAACACGGAAATCGACCTTTTCTATTTGCCATATTTGCGTGAAAGAGTAACAAACACCCATCCATCTACACTCACCGACTTAACTTAATATAAACGCCACTGGATGGCGCTGGAGACGGTTTCATAGTTCTCCTTGTAAATATTGTCTAAATGTATGAGATCCTGCATCGCGCAAACGATATTTAGCGCAATGTTAAAACCAGATAAATGCACTTACTTCACCATAAAATGTCTTAAAATGTAAACTCTTTACTAATTTCGCATTTATAAAGTGGGGGAGACCTTTGCCCAGCAGTGGGATCAAGATCAAAATAGGTTTATTTAAAAAAATATTATATTATTAATTAATAAGATAGGCTTTTTACCACTATATCGCCTGGAGGTAAGC
This sequence comes from Cabera pusaria, assembly GCA_954871355.1. Classification (NCBI taxonomy): domain Eukaryota; kingdom Metazoa; phylum Arthropoda; class Insecta; order Lepidoptera; family Geometridae; genus Cabera; species Cabera pusaria. The sequence continues at coordinate 2,797,394 of OX940912.1, read as the reverse complement.
GATGATGTGGTCGAAGATGGTGAACACGCTAGACTTAGAATAAGTCAAAAAAGTCAAAAGTCAAAAGTCAAAACATTTATTCAGTATATGGGCAAATATAAAAATTTGCACTTACACACGTCAAATTACATCAAATAGATTATATTATAGATATAATAGAAACATAACTTATTGCTTTGAATTTACAAAAAAAAAACAAAGGTATTGAGCCATTCAGCTTTCATCTAGACGTCGAAGTCTGACTCTCAAGGGATGTGTGCTGCCGAAACACCGTAAGGCAATGGCGGCAGATTTTCTCCTTGATCGTGGTAGGCTAATTTTTGGTAAAGGAAAAATTGATACATTACGCTTCTACGTGTGGCCTCCTACCTTCCACATAATTATCTGTTTATCTTGCGGATTAAATAGAATTAGAACAAAATATAATAATACTTTGAAACAGGCAAAAACTTGTGGTAACAACAACACATGTAGACCTAACACGATTCAAAATAGGTGCCTATTTCGCTGTATAATTATGTCAAAAATTACCCCACATTTAGCTAATATGATATTTTAATAAGACCACCATTAAATTCATAAAACTCTACCCTACAGTGTTACCATATAAACATACAAATTACCTCATACATTATAATAATAGCCCGTAAGGGTACCGCCACATTTGGCGAGTAGTTTTTTGCCTGTTTTGCTTAAGCGTCTTTAATTACAAAGATAGATAAACTTTTTAACAGAATCAAGAATCAAAGAATCAAAGCGTTTATTCAGTATGTAGGCAGTATAAATATACGCACATATACACGTCAAAATCATAAATCATAAAATAAATCATAACCAATTATCAAGTAAACATAGCAAAAGCAGAATTTAACGCTTTGAATTAGAAAAAAAAAGTAATGAACCATTCAGCTGTCATCCAATCGTTTACGTCAGAATATTTAAAAAAAATTAAAGTAGGTTAAAACCAACCATACATGTAAGTGTGTGTTTCAGTACTTCAGACAATTTTTATATAAAAAAAATAAAAAAGTGAAATAGTGAAACACAACATAGAGAAACGCATACCGATCACAGTACATATCATGATCCAAATGGAACTGATAGTCCGTCTGTCAGCTGCATAATATTGTTTAAATAAAAATAAAAATGGCAAGCCTAGAAAGAAAATCTGCGGACAAAAGGGGAAAACTGAATGGCTGTTGAATCTACCGGTGTTTCGGAAATACTCCCATCAGAGAAGAAACACCAAGAAACTCTATGGGGCTTGTCTTGTCATTTTATCTTTTTTTTTTTTAAATTAATTGTACATGTCAGCTTTAAAATTTTAACAATATATTATTAATTATAATACAATTTATATTAGTTCTTGGAACTTGGGGCATTCAGGCCATGCATTTTTGTCATCCATATAGTCACCTATTGTATAGTATGATTTTTTCATCAAATTGGATTTTACATAGATTTTAAATTTGCTCATAGGCAATTGATCAATATCTTTAGGTAGCTTATTGTAAAAGCGTACACAGTTCCCCATGAATGAACCACTAACTTTCTGCAGTCTGAAATTAGGTATAATTAATCTATTTTTATGTCTTGTATTAAAATTATGTACATCAGACCTTTTCTTATAATCATTTATATTCTTGCGTATGAACAAAATATTCTCATAAATGTATTGACATGCCACTGTTAGAATTTTAATTTCCTTAAATTTTTCACGAAGTGAATCTCGCGACCTCATACTATATATAGAGCGAATAGCTCGTTTCTGCAAAACAAATATTGATTGGATTTCAGCGGCTTTCCCCCACAATAAAATGCCATAAGACATTATACTGTGGAAGTAGCTGAAATAGACCAATCTTGCAGTGGCTTCGTCCGTTAAAAATCTAATTTTACGTACTGCGTATGCAGCGGAGCTTAACCTACCTGCTAGAACCGATATTTGAGAACCCCATTGAAGCTTTGAATTCAGGGTGATGCCCAAGAATGTTGTGGATTCAACAAGTTCTAATGGTTCATCATTTATTAATATACTTCTATTTAGGATACCCTTTTTTACATTTGGTAAAGAGAAATTAATACATTTAGTTTTTTTTGCGTTTAACAATAAGTTATTGGTTGTAAACCAATTCAGAACCTGTGTTATTGATTTGTTTACATCGTCAAAGTTAGGTGTAGTCCTATCTATTTTGAATATCAAGGAAGTATCATCTGCGAACAAAACAATATCACATAGGTTCTGTACGAATGACGGTAAATCATTGATATAAACTAGAAATAAAAAAGGTCCTAGGATCGATCCCTGCGGGACTCCCATTTTTATGAGGGATCCAGATGACCTGACGCCATTGACTTCAACCATCTGTGTTCTGTTACAGTGGTATGATGATACCAGATCAAAATAATTAAACCGCCGAAAAAAATGAAAAGCATAAAATAATTAAACTTTTTTATTTAACCTTAATAACGAAGTTCTTAAACTACTGTTAGTATACATAAGTATGTATTTTTGTAATTGTTTTGAATTTTAAACTAAACATAACTAAGTTCTTAAACTGATGTAAGTATGTATACCTAAGTGATTTTGAGTCGGCGCCAAACAAGCAAATTAATTAATTACGTAAAGCGTGATGGTCAGCGGAGGCATGGCGCGACACGCCAGTTCGCCGGAAAATGCAGAGTGTTGGCGAAGTTATTGTCAGCGAGACTGCAACCCGAACGGGCACCACATATAGTAATCTGTGACGGCCCGTGACGGGCACACGTCGTTGCAAGTGGTCGTTCCGACTATTTAGTCTGTAGGTCGTGTGAAAGCACATTTTTTGCAATGTTTATGTTCATCGCTGGAGATTTCACGTTGCATTGTTAATTTGATTTGATTATTTCTTTAAATTTATGAGGTTATTTAGTGATCTTTGCTTATTGATTATTTGGCGCTGAAAATTACTTAGGTATACATACTTACATTAGTTTAAGAACTTAGTTATTATGTTTAGTTAAAAACTCAAAACAATTACAAAAATATATACTTAATTAATGATTATTTATTAATATTAATTTATAATTTTTTGTAGCCATAATGTACTATGTTGAAAGCAGGCGTCATTGTTTACCCCTGGCCTAGACAAACGTTGCATAGAACAATTATGCTCTATAATAATAATAAAAATAATTTAAGTTTAACTCAATTTCAATACTAAGTTTGAGGTGTTTATCTTCATATCTCTCGAGATACTGAACATATCTCGATGAAATTTAAATGGCATTTAAATGGCCTGTAAAATATCATCATTATCATCATCACAATCAGCCGGAATCAGTCCACTGCTGGAAATATGCTTCTCTCAAGACATTTAACTGAGCCCGATTTTCGGCTCTTTGTTTTTTCCAGTGTTTGTTGACATACATTGATGATATGATAAAATCATCAAAATATTGATATATATATCCATTATTTTTGTTGATTTATTCAAAACGGCTAGACCGATTTCGATAAAATATAAATGGGACCCCTTTGGGGGTATGCCCTTTCCAATAAAAAAAGAATTATCGAAATCAGACTACTCTGTAAAAAGTTATGCGTGGTCATACATATAAAAAAATTTATATACGCGTCGACTTGATAACTTCCTCCGTTTTTTTTCGTCGGTTAAAACATATTATTTATTCTGTTTAAACTTTAAATAAATAATAGAAGGAGGTAACTTACTTAAATAAGAAGAATATTCTTATTAATGCACTATTTAATACAAATATTATCTTTCTCTATGTGTGACACACTTTATAAAATTTTTTGTACATTGTTACAAATAATCCAAAATTTCTTCGTACTGACGGGACTCGAACCCGAAACAGTGGCTTACAATAACATATACAACTTATATGTTTAAATGTAATGTGGAATGAGAAATGCAAAAAATCAACAACGAAATATTAATTTTCACGGGTGTTTGTTTTATTTATCAACTAAATGTGGCCCGTGATTTCACCCGCGTAGACATCGTTCCCGTGGGAATATCGGGATAAAAAGTACTATATGTGCTATTTCAGGGCCTAGGCTATCTACCTTCTTTACTTTCGCCTGTATAATATAAGTAGGACTAGATAGTTATGATAATAGCGCGACCGTTTTAAATTTTTTTAAAAACAGGTTGGTATAATAAACAGTGAACTAAAATTAATTGTCTAGCGCCTCGTCTAGCCACCGTGTTCCATTAATGAGAAGTAACAAGCCAAGCCAAGTGAGAATGAACCTTTAATCGTATTAATTAGATCCAATTTTGTCTGTACCGAGTTTAATGACGTCATGAATTACTCGGCGATATGAGAAGTATAATTAACATTATTACGAAAGAAATTACAAAATATCCTTATATATAGTATTCTATCTCATGTTGATTATATGTATGATACACTGTTTTATATTGGTATTTAGCAACCTAATTCAACGACTAAACTGTCGAGAAAATAAGTTTCTTAGGAACGCTGCTTCAACGGAAATAGATGTAAGAAAAGTGTTTATTAAGAAGTTGTACAACTTAAAATACGGTATTTTTTTTTATTAATATTGCTTATTTTTGCTACCTAGGTACTGAATTGTAAAACATAGCATCGAGATAAAGTAGCGCATTTGTAATATTGCAAAACGAGTTGTGTAACTGCCCTAAGCCACTGTTTCTTCGGCCCTTTGCCAAGTTTTACGTAACTTAATGTAAAAATGTTTATTTTAAAGTCTCTGTTACTATTCTAAATGCCCTTGACATATTTAAAAGTAGAACATAGTCAAGTTTACAGACTTAGCTGCCTTTTTACCCGACTGCGCGATCCATGGGAGGGTATTGCTAGATCATATCAATAATTATTCCAAATTTTAAAAAGAATAATTTATTGCTTTGCATTTTAAAAAACAAACCTAATGGATCATTTCTTTTCCTTACGAGCTTTCATTGAATCGTCAAACATCAAACTTTAAAAAAACCTCCGGTTAATGTAGGGTTGCCTATTGAAAAGATAATTGATAATCATCTTACAGTTTCCCTTAGACAATCTTTAATTTAGCTTGCCATGGTATGTATGTACGTTTTTGTGGGTCAAATGTTGGAATCTAAATGAGAACCACTTCCTGACGTTCTATTGGACTCTAATGTGGTATACTTGAGTATCTTCTATGACAATACGATAATATGGTACCATCGAGCTGACCTGATGATGTAGCCGGCCTGTAGAGACTGGAACTACGTAATGGTAAATGGTTAGTTACCCCACATACAAGACTAGCAAAGATAAGGAAAAGTTTTTATTGTTATGGTATAATATTTTATAATAAAATTCCAACTACGATAAAAAATAAGAATAACCAGGACTTCTGCAAGCTTATTAAAAAAAGCTTGATCCAAAAAAGTTATTATAAAATTGGTGAGGCCATAGAAGATAAAAATATTTTTAATGACCTAATATTATAACATTTTTTTTTTAAATTATTTTTACTATATAATATTTATTGATGACGTGTTAGTAACTACAACTTGTGTAACTTTTATTTTCTATTTTATTTTTACTATTCGATTGACATATGCATTGATTATTTTATTTTACAATTTTGACGATGCTATTGCAGATACTTTCTTTCGATCAAAGGTGTTTTTTTATAATGACATAAAAATGTTTGTGAAACTCTGGTAACGTGTCTAAGTGCATAATATTATGTCTATGGATAAATAAATGAATTGAATTGAATTGAATTGTAAATGGAAGGACAGTAGAATTTGGGCTAGTATGTATAAAGTACTTTTCATTAAACATTATAAAGTTTTTGCAAAAACTTGTGTCTTTAGGATTCCTACTTCATACTTCAAACAGAAAAATAAGAACCCTTATAGGATTAGGATCACTTTGTTGTCCGTCCGTGTTTCTGTCTGCCCGTCTGTCTGTCTGTTCGTCTCTCTGTCTGTCTGCCAAGACCTTTTTTCTCAGGAACACATAAAGATATCAAGTTGAAACTTATATAAAATAAAACTGGCCAAGTGCGAGTCAGCATCGCGTCTCTTATCGCACACTTAGAGAGGTTTCCGTACAATACGAAACATAACAGTGTTTCAACCTCAAATATTTGATTAATTGATATTACCAAGAATATTTGGTTTGGTCGCGATCTAGAAAGACGGGGCTCGTTTACTAGCGCCATCTATGTCATTTAGCCGAAACTAATTAGATAGATGGCGTTTAAAAACACGTTTTTTGTATGGGGACCCCCTTTAATTTTTAACTTTATTTTGTTTTTAGTATTTGTTGTTCTAGCGGCAACAGAAATACATCATCTGTGAAAATTTCAACTGACTAACTATCACGGTTAATGAGCTATAGCCTGGTGACAGACGGACAGACAGACAGACAGACAGACAGCGGAGTCTTAGTAATAGGGTCCCGTTTTACCCTTTGGGTACGGAACCCTAATATTTGGGTCTACGGTATCTTTCAGTTGTAAATTAATCAAACCTGTAAGTAACGCGATCAAAAGATATGACCGTTTATGTCGCATATTTTGCTATTTCACAGGGGAATCAAAACCTATAGGATACTTCCCGTTGACCTAGAATCATAAAATTTGGCAAGAAGCAAGGTCTTGCAGAACTTGTAAAGGAAAAAAAAAATTAAAAACGTATATGTAGTTTGAGTCTAAGTAAAAGGCTTGAAGTGCGAGTCCAACTCGCACTTGGCCGCATTTTTACATTATTTTTGTCATTTCGAATGACCATTTAGGTAATTTAGGTTCTGTAATGATTTAAAATTGGTTAGCAACCATTCTCATTTATCCGCAGTCGGGTGTATTGTTTTTAAATAATATTTTTGTACATATAAGTTTACCCCATTACCGAATATACGTTTTCCATGCCGTCGTAGGTAAAAATATTCCTGTGGGATATCGTCATAATGAATATATTCCTGTCTAGACTCATTATATTGTTGATGACGCAATAGTGTCATACTTAGTTAATTATGGCATAATCATTGAATTATCATTAGCGTAATAACGTATTAAATTCCTTCATTTAATTGTGGATAGTAAGTGCAGATTAAACGCTGTTTATCCAGAATAATACGAGTATTATATAATATCGTTTAAAAACTAAAAAAGAACCGACTTCAATACCGCGCTATTAATTTTCAGTACCAATTTTGAGATGTTTATCTCAATATCTCTGGAGATACTTATCAGACCTCGATAAAATTACCATGGTACCACACTTAGGATATCTCCTTTCGAACAAAAAAATAATAATCAAAATCGGTTCATAAACGACGAAGTTATCCGCGAACAAACATTAAAAAAAATATATATACGGTCGAATTGAGAAACCTCTTCCTTTTTTGAAGTCGGTTAAAAACCGTTTGTAACTCTGTCACTCTGTTAGTTACCTAATCACGCCTAAACGGACGATCCGATCTTACTGAAATGTAATAAGGAAATACTTTATAGCATAAGGATGAACATAGGTTACTTTTTAACCGTTAAAAAGTAGCCTATGTAACAAATAGGTGCGGTCCAATTCTCAATTCGAGATTTTAGTTTTTAATCTATCTTAAGTATTCTTCCAACGGTATTTCCATAAAAAACTAGAGTAAACAAACAATCGGTCTTATCGCCAGACATTTCGACCTAACTGATTCGTCCTGAATTCGTGATTAACTCAAAACTGTCAAAACACACGAAAACTCGACAGAAACAACACCGGTCTCACGTGAACAAGTAGAGTTAGAAAAATCGAAGTAGAACGATAGGGTTGGGAAGATATCGATGTTTTTCATATCGATATTCGATTATGTGTTTGAAGATCTGACTCTCAAAGGCTTTTTGCCGTCGGGACACCGTAAGGTTGTAGTAGAACATTTTCTCCTTGGACTCTCTCCTCTCCACTACTTTTTGGTAGCAATTCAGTGGAACATTTATATAATATGCTTCTACCACCCGTGGACAAACACCTGTCCTGGGATTTGAACCAGCGACCTCTCGTTTAGAAGTCCAGATCTATTCTATACACTAACGGAGCTGTCAAATACTGCACTAGTTATTTATAGTCTGTACTTTCAATACCAAGTTTGTTCTGTCTGTTTTGTGTATCTCTAGAGATACTCATCAGATGTGTACAAAATTTAAATGAAAACATTTCAGAAAAAAACCATAAATTTTTTTTTGCAAGTCCTACTAGTTACGAGTATATGATGGAGATATGCCCGAATCAATAAACATAAAAAATATCAGAACTGAGAATCTTCTCCTATTTGAAGTCGGTTAATAAATTAAAAAAGTAAGTTTGTCAGATAGTGACAAATACAGGGTAAATGTTTTTGTTATGTCTGACAGGCTTTACAAAATGCATTTATTAAGTAAAATCTATATAAAACTGTCACCAAATAAGGGTTTCGCATGTCGATATCGATATTCCGATTCGACGAGTAGGCCACGCTAACGATAAATTCCCCGCACTAGCGGAAAGAAACCCCAGGGACGGTTGGCATCATAAATTTCATTAATTATAACCCGCCCGACCCACATTATTTTGCGGACCGTACCTACCGGGGGTAGGGGAGGGGGGGTATTCTCGGGTGAAATAGTTTTTACTTAATTAAAAAATATTTCGGCTAAAGTTTTAAGAATGTTAAGTTCCACCGCGGTAGCTTGTTTAATGCGGGGGAAGAGAATTTTTATTTTTTGGAAGCTGGGGAAGATATGAGGATATATATATATGTCCTATATATATATATATATATATATATATATATATATATATATATTCACGTTGGGGGAATGACGTGGTTAGGCCAGATTTCCACCAAAGCGGAGAGGAGAGGGGATGTAGAAATAACGAAATCTGATTGGTTATTCAAAATACATCTCCTCTCGTCTCTCTTTTTCTCTCGTTGATAAATATCGGGCCTTACGCTTCATAACAGTGTCGAGTTGTTAAATCTTTCGAAAAAGACTCACAAAAAACGAATCGCATTTGCCCCAACTTCTCTAAAGCGGATGAAATGAAATTAACGGAAAGAAATGCTTAGAACACAAACATTTTAAAACTAAAACAACCGACTTCCATTCCGCGCGAGTCAGTTTCAGTTGCAAGTTTGAGACGTTTATCGTCATATCTCTGAAGATACTTATCAGATCTCGATGAAATTACAATGGAAATGTACCCTATCAATTAAATAAAACCGGCCAAGTCGAGTTGGACACGCCTTCCGAGGCTTCCGTACCAACGGTGGTAGGTACCAATTAAGCTAGACCTCTTAATTGTATGAGCGCTCATATAACTCAGAGGCCTATCTTGGCGTATACTAGGTATGTATGGGGACACCCTTTAATTTTCAACTTTTTTTATTTTTTGTAATTTTTTCTTTACTTGTGCTGTAAGACCTTGCTTTAAATCAAAATTGACAATTCTAGGTCAACCGGAAGTAAGTAGGTTTTAGGTCGAAAAGTAAAGTAAAGGAAAAATTCCGAAAAATAAAAAAGTTGAAAATTAAGGTAAATTTTGGTACTTACAAGTTTTCACGAAAATTGCCTATATCTTTATATCGTGTTGACTCAGAACCTTGATTTTTATACACCAAATAGGAACTATAGATCTCAGTATCTGGTATAAATTTCAACTTGCTAGGTGACATTCCCGAGAAAATCAGTGGAGACACATGGACAGACATACAGACGGACAAGACAGTGATCTTATAAGGGTTCCTTTTTATCTTTTGAGGTACGGAACCCTAAAAAGATTAACATACTAAAATAACCTCCTCCTTTTTGGAAATCGGTTGAAATTGCAATCCAGCAGTTTCGTCGCTTCGATGGGAGTCGTCCATAGCTAATTGCTAACACCCATGCTAGTATTGGAACGGGCGACCTCTCGCTCTAAAGCAATGGATTCGTTCAAACTATTTCGTTTTCCAACTACTGAACTGTACAAGATTGCCAAAGTCTTATCTGTGCGACAATTATATACAATTATATTACATATAATCATGTATCAACACACATTGACTCCATTTGACATTGCTCGCTCACATAGAAAACACAGAATAATAAAAACATTCAAATACGAGTAGAACGACATAACACACAATTTATTCACACACAACAATCTAAATCTAATCTAGCACCATTTATTTACAACAAAATAAATAAATTGTTAAATCTCCACGCTCTCAATAAACGTCAATGGGAAATGTACCCTATCAATAAAAAAAAGAGTAACATACAAACAGAACCTCCTCCTTTTTGGAAATCGGTTGAAATTGCAATCCAGCAGTTTCGTCGCTTCGATGGGAGTCGTCCATGGCTAAGTTGCTAACACCCATGCTAGTTTTGTAACGGGCTACCTCTCGCTCTAAAGTAAAGCCATCTAGCCCTTTCGTCTACGTTGCTGTCAATGTATATATAGGGTCACGTATTTAAAAATTTAATAAATAATCTTATTTACAAAATGATATGTATATTTAAAAACGTTTAATACATGCCTAAAGGCCAGTTTCACTGGTTCCTGATAGCCCTATCAGTAACTAATCTGGCAGAGTTTTGACAGCTTTCAGTCATCTGCTAGATAACTATCTGACACATTATTAGGAACCGGTGAAATTGGCCTTAAATTTGTCTTTTCCGATAACTACCACCTACCTTCTGTAATGATTTCATCCGAAGTGATTTACTTCTCTAGAGTAATCACAGATGGCGCCACCAATTAGTAAAACTAAAATGGAATCCATCAGTTTTCTCGTATCGATAGGATCGTATCGTAATTGAGTTGGGACAGCGCCGAGTATGTTTTCCGAAGGCGCAGGTTCGAGTCCCGTCGGAGCGATAACATTTTTGGGTTGTATATAACAATGTACCAAGGGTTGTAACTGGAGTTCTTCAAGTCGTGATTGAATAGGTATCTTCTAGGCAAGCGTGCTACATCTTAAACCACATCATCACTTAAAATCAGGTTTTGTCAACCGACTTCCAAAAAGAAGAAGGTTCTTAATTCGTCTGTATGTTTTGTTTTTTTATTCATTTTTTTGTGTGTATGTTACGCGATTACTCCTTCAATAGTGAACCGATTCGAATCATTCTTTTTTTAATCGGTAGGGTACGTTTTCTAGGTGGTCCCATTGTAGTCTCATCGAGATCTGATAAGTGTCTCCAGTAGCGGTGGGTCGGTACGCCATTTTGCAATACCGAAACCAGTTGTAGGTATTCACACCAATACCGGTTTCCGAAACATGGTATTCTGAATAACTGGTTATTGCGGCATTGCGGTCGGTATTTGAAATTTGACAAAATCTGTTTTTAAAATAACGCGATCGTGTGTAGGTGCGTAGGTGTACAAGTACCGATTGGTTTTTGGCTTGGCGAGGTATTTCCCTATTCCGTGGTTTTTTGTAAAACAATATGTTTCCTGTTGTAATTTTTTTTTATGGGTATTATTGGATGGTTATGGATTATTGGATCGCGAATAACTGGTTTCGCCCGATAACCAGTTTTTTATGACATCCAATACCATGTTTTCGGTATTGTACCAATACCTAGGTATTGAAACTATTTACGGTTTGCAACGACCTTCTCTAGTCTCCAGATATATGACGATAAACGTCTCAAACTTGCTACAGAAATAGACTCGCGGGGCATGGAAGTCGGTTGTTTTTAGTTTTTAAACTTATCCAAATTAATTTAATGTTTGATAAGCAAGCAATTGACTACTGTTTCACCTAATGTTAAGTGACGGTGCGATCGACGATGTAGCATGCTTTAAGATACCTGTTCACTCGCGAATTGAAGACCCCCGGATCGTACCTGACTCTGGCAAGGAATTCCATTTCTTCGCTGTGATAATGATAAATGAGATAGTGATAAGATATGGTAAGATAGTGGTCCATGGCTCCACATAATCAGTGTATTTAGCCAGTTTTTGAATGAAACCATAGACAACCAAAGCTGAACAGCTCTTACAGTGTGAACAGCAATCGCGGGATGTAATATATAGCTCAAGATGTAATTTACATTATATCCACTAGTGAAAAGCCGGCTTAATGAGCATTAAAAATAATAATGGTATTGCTACGCACCTCCCAGCAAAGACGTATTTTTACCCGGTTTTTGTAGGTACCCTCAAGTAATAAAAACATGAAAAGTATTTCCCTAAAATAGCTACGAGAATGGTAAGGCTCGGACAGGAATAATATTAAACTTTTTTAATGTACAAAGTACAAAACTCGGCACTCAGTAAAATATTGCCTACCCTCTTTGCGTCAAGGGTTGAAATATCTCCGAGTTTCCGCATTTTTATCCCGTACGGTGACCCTTATTACCTTTGGGAGAGATACCTACGTCAGATGGGATCTAGACATGGATGGTTACTTGAGAGATGTGGTCAAATACTTAGCTGATACTCGTTAATATAACTCGTGAAGTGTGAGTTTGACTCTCCAGGGTATCGTTTAGAATTAATGGAGAAAATTAAAAAACCTGAGACCTGAGAGAATAATCCAATAATCCACATAGTGTCTGGTCTAATGATTATGTTATTATGTTACGCAAAAAGAAGGTGTTTTAAGTTAGACGTTTGTATGTGTGTATGTTTGAGTCTGTGGCATTGTACAGCCCAAACGGAGTAAACGAATTGGTTTAGTGTTTTTCTGTTTGATAGGTGTCTTCATCGAGAGTGTTCTTAGCTTTGTTGACTGAAAATCAGTTCGGACGTTTTAAGACTTTGAGCTTTTTTAACCGACTTCAAAAAAAGGAGGAGGTTTCTCAATTTGACCGTATATATACGAGTATATATTTTTTATGTTTGTTCGCGGATAACTTTGTCATTTATGAACTGATTTTGATTATTTTTTTGTTCGAATGGTGATATCCCAAGTGTGTACCATAGTAATTTTATCGAGGTCTGATAAGTATCTCCAGAGATATTGAGATAAACATCTCAAAATTGGTACTAAAAATGAATAGCGCGGCATTGAAGTCGGTTCTTTTTTAGTTTTTAAACGACATTATTCTAAATGATGATGATATGAAATCAACTTTCTTTTATTCCATTCGAAATTCAGTATCCTCATACTTCAATGATATTGTATATTGTTTTATATAAGCTAGCGTTTGACCACTATCTCACTCGTTGGTAAGTGATGATGCGGTTGAAGATAGTAGCACGCTAGGCCTAGAATGAGAACTGGCTCTCAAAGATAGCTGCCGGAACACATTCTAACTTGATGGGTGGTAGCTGGCCAGGCGGACACTAGATAGTGTCCCACCACCATGCGGGGGTTGGGGGTTTTTTAACGATGTTTTTCTTTCAGCGAAAGGCTAACATGACAAGCGCACATACACTTATCGATAGAAGAACTCATTGGTGCACGGCGGAGATTGAACTCGGTACCTCTGGCATCAAATCCGACCATTCTCCCCGAGTCCTTAAAACACTGGTCAAATATGTATAGATACATACATAAAATCACGCCTTTTTAGGGTTCCGTAGCCGAATGGCAAAAAACGGAACCCTTATAAATTCGTCATGTCTGTCTGTCTGTCTGTCTGTCTCTCTGTCTCTCTGTCTGTCTGTCCGTCCGTATGTCACAGCCATTTTATTCCGAAACTGTTAGGACTACAGAATTGAAACTTGGTAGGTAGATGTATTCTGTAAACCGCTTTCCGATTTTTATATAAATATAAAAAATATAAAAGTTTAAGGGGGGACAACCCATACTTCTTCAAACCTATACGTGTGGGGTGTCTATGATATATATATAGGTCTTCAAAAATGACATTGAGGTTCCTAAAATATTTTTTTCTCAAAGTCAATCATTTGAAAGATAGGCGCGTCTAAAGTAGTAAAATGTGTCTCCCCCCCCCCCCCCCCCCCTCTAACTTTTAAAGTATGGGAGTGAAAAATCTAAAAAAAATATATGCTGTGGATCTCAATAAAAACTAACAACGAAAATTGGTTTGAAAGAGATATAGTCAGCAGTTTTAGAGATATGGCGACCGCAAAGATAACTTTGTTTTTCATAGTGTTTGTATGAAAAACAAAGTTAAATTAATTGTAGTTGCGAAAAATCATAGTTATGGAATACTTAACTGTGTTACGGAACCCTACGAGTGCGAGTCCGACTTGCACTTGGCCAGTTTATTCCTGTTGGGGCAGGCAGATACTACTTCTTTTCACATTGTATGTTTAAACACAAAGCCTAGCTATACAACGAGGTAACGTCGCTAGCTTTTTGAGAACATTACTGGCAGGTAACGACCTAGGTTCTGTCTTTTATTTATTGTATAGATATTATTATTGTAGTTTATATAATATTGATATTGTCATTAGGTAATTATTTTAACCAACTTCAAAAAAAGGACGAGGTTTCTCAATTCGACCAAATACTTTTTTTTTTTTAAGTTTGTTCGCGGATAACTTCGTCGTTTATGAACCGATTTTGATTATTATTTTTTTGTTCGAAAGGAGATATTCCAAGTGTGGTACCATGGTAATTTTATCGAGGTTTGATAAGTATCTCCAGAGATATCGAGATAAACATCTCAAAATTGGTACTGAAAATGAATAGCGCGGCATTGAAGTAGGTTCGTTTTTAGTTTTTAAACGATATTATTAAACGATATTATTAAGTTGTAAACACAAATATTCAATAAATTCACTTATAATGGTCGCATAAAATTTAGCAAACACAATAGACCCTTTACAAAGTGGTACCCTAATATTGAACACATGCTACCTCCAGACATGGCCTGTGATTTGCAAGTTCCTGATACCGTCCTGAATTAATCACATACATACAGTTTACTTAGCGAACTTAATCTAAACATGTATACCAACAGCTATGAAATGCCCTTAGGGCAAACTAGGAAAACAACAGTATGGGCGTTACAAATAAATTTTTATTTTCTGAACATCTAATTACTTTCTAAGAGTTTGGAAAATAAACACTCTCTTCATAACGGACACGCCGCGTCCCGCGAGCGCGATCTAGGCGGCGATCAGATAGCGTAGTAGTATTTGTACCGACTGGTTCACACCAAACGCGATCAGAAAACAATTGAAAAGTACTGATATCGCGCCCGCAGATCGCAGGACACGGTTTGGCCGTACCTTAAGATAGGCCCTGATAGTATAAGGACCCGGTGGCGTAATCGGGGGAACGGTTGGTTTGTATGCCAGAGGTACCGAGTTCAAACCGCCGTGCAACAATTGATTTTTCTATAAAAAAAATTATGTGCGCTTTTTATAGTGGCCCTCCGGTGAAGGAAAAACATCGTTAAGAAACCAACAACCCCCACATGGTGGTAGGACACTATCTAGTGTCCGCCTAGCCAGCTACCACCTTCAAGTTAGAAAATCTTTCGCCAAAACATCTAATGTGTTCCAGCAGCTATCCTTGAGAGCCAGTTCCCATTCTAGGTCTAGCGTGCTTACCATCTTCGACCGCATCATCACTTACCAATAGGTGAGATAGTGGTCAAACGCTAGCTTATAAGGTATAAAAAAAGTATACAAATTAAATAAACTGGCCAAGTGCGAATCGGATTCGCGCACGTAGGGTTCCGTACCGTGGTACAATCTATCTATATGTATATATCAATACAAAGTCGGGTTACTTACACCATTTATAACTCAAGAAAGGCTGGGCTGATTTTCGTGGTCTTTGGTTTGTTGGATTTGTATCCACCTCGAATAGCAGAATAGGTGAAAAAATACGAGTTTTTTTTCTTAGATTGACATTTAAGCTATGAATGAAGTAATTCGGTGTATTTCTCATTTTATGTGAACGTAGCCGCTTTTTACCGTTTCATTTTATTTATTTTATTCGACACAATAGACTTACTTTCGAAGTACAATTACAATATGCGTCGACCAAGTTTCGGCGTAAGATGGCGGCTATATGTATTTAGGCCGAAACCCTCTTAACATAGTATAAAACGATCGAACTTCACCCACACCGGCACCAGTGTAGAACTTCAAAAGTAGTAGTGGCATACACTATCGAAGTTCCTCCTGATTTGCTGCCAAAAAGCAGCTTACCAACATCAAGGAGAAAATCTGGCGCCATAATCGAATGGTGTTCCGGCAGCAGACATCCCTTGAGATTCTGAGTATTCTAGGCCTAGCGTGTTACTACACTATTTTCGACCACATCATCGCTTACCACCAGACGAGATAACGGTTAAAACGCTAATCATAAGATATTTAAAAAAAAACTATTGACCATACTGTAAATATAGTAAGCTATTATAGTTCTATTGTTGCGTCGACCTTTGGCTCGAGTGAACCGAGGTTCGCCGGGTCGAACACAATTTAACACAAGCTAGCGCTGTGAGATAATGGATCTTAGAATATACTTACCTGAACTTATATAACGTGTCTCTATTCTCTGGAAAAACATGACAAATAAGTGTTCATTGAGGTATTTCTAACCGATGTACAAAATCTCATACCAAACCGCATAGATTATCGGAAAAATTACTGATTTACGATTTAATACTTCGGAACAGCCTGTATGTAAATACATATTATTATGGTAATAAAAGACTTTCTTTGGTATGGGCAACTTATATCTTACTAGCAGCCCGCCCCGGCTTCGCACGGGTAGAACATATATGCCTACAACATTTGCATCAGTTTGTTGCATCGAATATAAAATATGAACATATTTAACAATAATCGTCATATTTCATCCAATTTACACAAAACCTTAACGAATTATGCACCTAAACCTCCCTCATAAACACTCTGGCTATTGGTGAAAACAGCATGATAATCCGTTCAGTAGCTATTGAGATTATTGCGAACAGACAGACAGACGCAGTGATGGAATTTGTTTTATAATACTTACGTAGTAGTATTGGACGGCCCTTTAGCGTAAAGGATAGTTACCCTGATTCTGACCCGACGGTCGTTGGTTCTAATCCTAGCTATATACCTACCAATGAAAGTTTTATGTGCATTCATGAATCATGAGTTTTTGTACAGTGGTAGTGGGATCATTAAATCTACCAAAAAGTAGCTTACTACCAAGGAGCCTGGGCCCGGTAGCGTAATCGGGAGAACGGTCGGCTTTGATGCCGTGGTACCGAGTTCAAATCTTACCGTGCACCAATGGATTTTTCCATCGAAAAATTTATGTGCGCTTCTCACAGTGGCCCTCCGGTGAATGAAAACATCGTTAAGAAACCAACAACCCCCGCATGGTGGTAGGAAACTATCTAGTGTCCGCCTGGCCAGCTACCACCCTCAAGTTAGAAAATCTGTCGCCAAAAACATCTAATGTGTTCCGGCAGCTATCCTTGAGAGTCCGTTCCCCAGTCTAGGCCTAGCGTGCTTACCATCTTCGACCGCATCATCACTTACCAACAGGTGAGATAGTGGTCTAACGCTAGCCTATTAGATATAAAAAAAAAGGTGAACATCTGCCGCCGTAACCTTACGCGTTCCCCGACGCAAAATGTAGGGGTAATATACGTTTAACGTGTGTATCTGTGTGTCTGTCTGTAGCATCTTAGCACCTAACCGGATGAACCGATTTTGTTTTTATTATTGATAGTTTTTTTTTGTTTGATAGATGATTCATCGAGAGTTTTCTTAGCTTTGATTCATGAAAATTCGTTCAATCGTTATAAAACTATGAGCTTTTTTCCAGTTAATTGCGCTATGAAATCAACTTTCATAGGTCTGATCAATTCGAAAATCTTCTTCTTCAACGATATTGTAAGAACATGGAAGCATTGACCTGATGCTGGGACATCTAGACTCTACAGAATACTCAAATCGTCACCAACTTACAGCTCAGATTTTAATTGTCGTGTTTAGAGTCATTGGAATGCTTTTAATGAAAAGATTATACATAGATCAGTCGGGGTGGTTTAAAATATTTTATTATTATTTATATACATGAATATTATTTTTACAATAGATCATATTATTATACTATATTGACTTCAAATTGATTGTGTTCGGTAGGGATCTACAGCATAGATACAGCATAGATCTAAGCCAATATATATAAATAATAATATTTTCGCAGTAACAATGACCTAATCTGTGGTTTCACTGCAAATATTTTATTAATTTTGCGATACGTGTATGTGAAATTCGTGATATCTTCTAGAGTTTTCATTTGAATTATATACTGTAAAGGACAATTTTAATCTATAATATGTGGCCAAGCTAATTAACGTAATTATTTGGATAAGGATTAATACTATATACTTGAAAATAGCCTTGGAAGTTATGTAATATGTTTTAACAAAAATTTAAGATTAAAATGGTTACTGTGAGTCAACCTTAAGAGATAGACATATGATGTCGCGAACTTTTTTGTAGGTCTTATTAAGTTGTACAACTCTTCTATAGAAAATATTCTTCTATCTATTATCAATTGAGCAGCGTTCGTAAGAAACGTGTTTTTTCGACCGTTTTTTTTGCCGACTTAGGTTGCAAATTAGGTCTCCACGAATGTACCTTTGATTTAAACGGGATAATATATAGCCTATTTTCATTCCGAAAGTCCATTCTATGTATCAGTGAAAGAATTTTTTAAATCGGTTCAGTAGTTTTTGAGCCAAATCATTACAAACATACAAAAATACAAAAATACAAATGTTCTCTCTTTATAATATTAGTATAGATATAGATATATGAAAATCAATTATTGCTTATATATAAAAATCAATTGCGAGACTAACGAACGTTAGTCTCGCTAAAACTTGAGAACGGCTGGGCCGATTAAGCAGATTTTGGTTTTGAAATGATTGTCGTAGTCCAGGGAAGGTTTAATCGGTGAGAAAATTTAAAAATGTTAGGAAGATAGTAAAAACAACAATTGTATTTTTCCCATATAAACTGTTCTACCTACTTTCCGGTCAAACATTTGACGTTCGTCCTTTTGGTATGGTAGGGTAGACTCTGTTCCACTCTCTAATTGAAATTTGAAGCACGTATTAAATTAAGGGTTTTTTAATTGACAACATAATATATCCACTTTACTTGAATTAACGCATAGGTATTTAAATTTTAATATTTTGAATTTTGATGATTGTCCCAGGTTCATTGTTGGTTCATTCAGACATTTTTGTCATTGTATTGACATATTTTGATGGTTGTCATTATGGCGCTTCCATACATGCGTATTCGCTATTTGAGAACAAAAACCGATAAAAACAGAGTAAAATAATAGAATTTACAAGCCTTAATAGATAAAGACTTGAAATTTACTCATCGTGTGTATTGTAATTTACAATGGCTGCTATAAGATCAAATAATAAAAACTAAATTAAATAAAAATTAAAGGGGGTCCCTCATACAAGAAACTTATTTTTCCGGCAATTTTTTTTTTATATTATAGGATACTGTTTGACCAATATCTCACCTATTGGTATGTGAAGATGCGGTCAAAGATGGTAAGCACGCTAGGCCTAGAATGGGAACTGGCTCCCAATTATAATTTTTTGCAGCTATAGCTGCCGGAACACATTAGATTAGGTGGTAGCTGGCCAGGCGGACACTAGATAATGTCCTACACGACGCGGGGTTGGGATTTTTTTAACGATGTTTTTCCTTCACAGGAGGGCCACTGAGAAAAGCGCACAAAAAGTTTTCGATAGAAAAATCCACTGGTGCACCGCGGGGTTTGAACTCGGTACCTCTGGCATAAAAGCTGACCGTTCTCCCGATTACTTCACCGGGCCCTCAAAATATTAAAAACATTGTTCAATCGGAACCCTGCGTATGCGGGTCGTCTGACTTCCACTTGGACAGTTTATTTATATTCGCGGTACGAAGTTCGCCGGGCCAGCTAGTATATTATAAATATAGTATAGAATATACATAGCACTAGCAGGTTGTTAGACAAGGACACACTCCCACCCGGGTGCCTTTCGTTTGGGCCGTTTTGTTCTACAAGGCAATTACAACCTTATAGTTACAGCGGATTAAATTGAATTTATCAAAACATCTGCAGTGCTCCATCCTTTTATATTACGTCTTTGAATGTCACTTTAATCTTATTGTCATTATGCGTAGATTGCAAACGACTGATACAGTATGTTACTATAATTGTAGATTTGCTTTAATTAAATTTGTTATTTTTAACCAAGTTTAAAAAAAGGAGGAGGTTTTTAACCAACTTCAAAAAAGGAGGAGGATATTTTTTTTTTTAATGTTTGTTCGCGGATAACTTCGTCGTTTATGAATCGATTTTGATTATTCTTTTTTTGTTGGAAAGGAGATATCCCAAGTGTGGTACCATGGTAATTTTATCGGGGTCTGATAAGTATCTCCAGAGATATTGAGATAAACACCTCAGATTTGGTACTGAAAATGAATAGCGCGGCATTGAAGTCGGTTCTTTTTACAAGCTTTTATTTAACTTGCAATGTATGTATGTATGTAACTATGTATGTTCGGGTGGAATCTTGGAAGCTAAATTAGACCCACTTCCTGATGCCCGATTGGATTTAAATTTGGTGTGCTTCGGTGTCTTTGGTGACAATACAATGATATGGTACCATGGAGCTGGTCTGATGATGGAGACGGAAGGTGGCCACGGCATCTCTGTGATAAAACAACATAACCCCACCGAATTTGGACTCGATTGATTTGTCTTGAAGAGAACTTTACGCCTAGATGATATCCAGGGTCTGATGATGAAGCTGGAAGGTGGCCACGGCATCTCTGTAATAAATCAACATAACCCTACCGAATTTGGGCTCGATTGATTCGTCTTGAAGAGAACTTTTCACCTAGATGATATCCAGGGTCTTATGATGAAGCTGGAAGGTGGCCACGGCATCTCTGTGATAAATCAACGTAACCCTACCGAGTTTGGGCTCGATTGATTCGTCTTGAAGATAACTTTTCACCTAGATGATATCCAGGGTCTGATGATGAAGCTGGAAGGTGGCCACGGCATCTCTGTGATAAATCAACGTAACTCTACCGAGTTTGGGCTCGATTGACTCCGTTTTGAAGAGAACTTTACACCTAGATGATATTTAGTGACTGGTGATGAAGCTGGAAGGTGGCCACGGCATTTCTGTGATAAAATAACGTAACCCTAGTGAATTTGGGCTCTAATGATTCGTCTTGAGGAGCACTTTACACTTAAATGATAGCCAGGATCTGATGATGAAGCTGTAAGGGGGCCATGGCATTTCTGTTATAAAGCAACATAGCCCCACCGAGTCGATTGATTTTCCG
This sequence comes from Cabera pusaria, assembly GCA_954871355.1. Lineage (NCBI taxonomy): Eukaryota > Metazoa > Arthropoda > Insecta > Lepidoptera > Geometridae > Cabera > Cabera pusaria. The sequence goes on along the minus strand of OX940912.1, from coordinate 2,776,161 downwards.
CGAAGAGCACTATACCCATAATCACATCAAATATCCTTGGAATATTTTAAAACATCATGCCTTCTCTTAAATACTTAGGTAGTAGGTAGGTAGTTGTTTCTATACCTACCTACTAAAAAGTTAAAAATAAATTATAAGTAAAAAATATTTTTATAAACAAGCTTTTATCTGGGATAATGAACTAAAAATGTTAATAATAAATTCTAGTAAGTATTTGGCGTGTAGGTACTTACCTATATTTTTAAAAGCTTGAGGCACTGAAGTATAGTAATTACCTAGCCTGAAAAACGGGTAGTGCTTCAAGCTTTTAAGAATATAGGTAAGTACCTACACGCCAAATACTTACTAGAATTTATTTTTAACATTTTAGTGCAGTGTCCCAGATAAAAGCTTGTTTTTAAAAATATTTTTTACTTATCATTTATTTAGTTTTTAAACGATATTATTTTTCATCTGATCAAATAATATTAGAGCATTCCTGAGAAGTAACTCTACTCTGGATTTCGGTGTTTGTCCAGAAGCCAAAGACACGTATACTACTAACTGTGCCCCGTGGTCTCGCCCGCGTTAAAAACTATCATACAGCCTTATTTGTTATACTGGCTTTGCTGCAAAATTTCAGCTAAGCGATCCAATTGTTTGACCGTGAAGAAGTTCTAAACGACTATACAAACAATATAAGTTTTTAAGTTTTCATGGTCACTGACATTATTATTAATATTAATTTCGGGATATTTACCATGTTTTTCTTTTGTTTTGAGTTTCCGATATTTCGGTGCTGTTACAAGCGCCATGTTCACGGACGAACTGAAGATTGCGGGTGAAGTTATCACGAGCAAACAAAGCGATCCACCCGCTTTTTTACTCGTTTCGGTCGTTCGGTGCCCCTACCATTTGTTATCGATGAAACTCGTTCACGACACACAAAACTCACAGTATCTTCACGCTTCTTGTTGTGGACTACATATTTACATACCACTGGACGCCAGACATTCGACAGTTTGAACCCATCCTCACGATTGAAATTGAAAAAAATAAACATTTAACTAAAGGTGTAACAACAGGCGGTCTTATCGCTTAAAGCGATCTCTTCCAGACAACCTTAGGGTGGAGAAAGAAAAACTTAACATACATGGCGGTATATCAGTGTTAAAAATGAATATAATAATAAATAAATCAGAATAGGTAATAAGTACATAATAACAAAAGTACGTACATATTTTATCTAGTATGTTTATGATATTTGGATGCATATTGGGAAGTATATATTATTTATAGTGTTTTATTTTATTTTTGACTAGCAGCCCGCCCCGGCTTCGCACGGGTAGAACATATTATGCCTACAAAATTTGCATCAGTTTGTTGCATCGAATATAAAATAATATTTAACAATCATCGTCATATTTCATCCAATTTACACAAAACCTTAACGAATTATGCACCTAAACCTTCCTCATAAACACTCTGGCTATTGGTGAATACCGCATGATAATCCGTTCAGTAGCTATTGAGATTATTGCGAACAGACAGACAGACGCAGTGATGAATTTTGTTTTATAATACTTACGTAGTGATATTGGACGGCCCTTTGGCGTAAAGGATAGTTACCCTGAATCTGACCCGACGGTCGTTGGTTCTAATCCTAGCTATATACCTACCAATGAAAGTTTTATGTGCATTCATGAATCATGAGTTTTCGTACAGTGGTAGTGGGATCATTAAATCTACCAAAAAGTAGCTTACCACCAAGGAGAACATCTGCCGCCGTAACCTTACGGCGTTCCCCGACGCAAAATGTAGGGGTAATATCCGTTTACCGTGTGTATCTGTGTGACTGTTTTGTTTTGTTTTTATTATTGATAGTTTTTTTTTGTTTGATAGATGTCTTCATCGAGAGTTTTCTTAGCTTTGATTCATGAAAATTCGTTCAATCGTTATAAAACTATGAGCTTTTTTCCAGTTAATTGCGCTATGAAATCAACTTTCATAGGTCTGATCAATTCGAAAATCTTCTTCTTCAACGATATTGTAAGAATATGGAAGCATTGACCTGATGCTGGGACATCTAGACTCTACAGAATACTCAAATCCTCACCAACTTACAGCTCAGATTTTAATTGTCGTGTTTAGAGTCATTGGAATGCTTTTAATGAAAAGATTATTAATAGATCAGTCGGGGTGGTTTAAAATATTATATTATTATATATATACATAAATATTATTTTTACAATAGATCATATTATTATACTATATTGACTTCAAATTGATTGTGATCGGTGGGGATCTACAGAAAAGCTAAGCTTATAATAATATTTTCGTAGTAACTATGACCTAATCTGTGGTTTCACTGCAAATATTTTATTAATTTTGCGATGCGTGTTTCTGAAATTCGTGATATCTTCTAGAGTTTTCATTTGAATTATATACTGTAAAGGACAATTTTAATCTATAATATGTGGCCAAGCTAATTAACGTAATTATTTGGATAAGGATTAATACAATATACTTGAAAATAGCCTTGGAAGTTACGTAATATTTTTTAACAAAAAAATGTAGATTAAAATGGTTACTGTGAGACAACCTTAAGAGATAGACATATGCTGTCGCGGACTTTTTTGTAGGTCTTATTAAGTTGTACAACTCTTGCATAGACAATATTCTTCTATCTATTTTCAATTGAGCAGCGTTCGTAAGAAACGTGTTTTTTCGCCCGTTTTTCTGCCGACTTAGGTTGCAAATTAGGTCTCCACGAATGTACCTTTGATTGAAACGGGATAATATATAGCCTATTTTCATTCCGAAAGTCCATTGTATGTATTAGTGAAAGAATTTTTTAAATCGGTTCAGTAGTTTTTGAGCCTAATCATTACAAACACACAAAAATACAAAAATACAAAAATACAAATGTTCTCTCTTTATAATATTAGTATAGATGATGAGTTGTACGCTACCGCCATTTATTGATTATATGCTACTTTCCATGCCAAGGTTGTCTGGAAGAGATTTCTTTATGCGATAAGACCGCCGATTGTGTTACCTCGTTATTGTATCTGTTTCTATTAATTTGTTGTACGATTTGAATGTTTGTGTTAATATGGAAATCAATAAAGAGTTGTTGTATTGTATTGTATTGTAAAATAAGTGGGACTAAAGGTGCGGCCACACCGCGGCGTCCAGCGATCTGCGGGCGCGATCTCAATACTATTCAATAGTTTTCTGATCGCGTTTAGTGTTAACCAGTCGGTACAAACACAACTGCGCTATCTGATCGCCGCCTAGATCGCGCACGCAGGACGCTGCGGCGTGTCCGTACCTTAAGATTAAAACACATAATACAACTACAATAATAATTACACAAGTTTTCACTTAACATTATACTTTTTAACGATTCAAAGCCACATAACGCAGCTAGTTACCACAACATATTCACATTGAAACCACCCAACCTTTAAACATTGAACAAACCTCGTCCTCCCGTCGAGGGAATCGAACCGAGAACGTTTAACAGGCAGCCGCTGACCCACTTATGGTACACTGGGTAACACAACCACCGTCCTGTTGTCACGACCGTTGGTTACGTTGACACTTACCACTCGTAGCCACATAATTATCTAACCCCATAAGGTGATAAGATTTCAATATATAATCTAAAACCGTTTAAAAAACTAAAAAAAAACGACTTCAAACGTCACGCTAGTCAAAGTAGCCAGCAGTAAGTAGCATGTCATCGAGAGGTTTATAAATGCATCGTAATACAAATGTTGATATATTAACAAAAGCGCTCGACCGATTTCGTTAAAATTTAAATTGGACCACCTGGGACGGGTACCCTTTGAAACAAAAAATTAAATTTTCCAAATCGGTTCAGGCATCTTTGAGTAATCAAAAAAAAGATTCTGACTAAATTGAGAACCTCCTCCTTTTTTGTGAAGTCGGGTAAAAAGTATATGCACAAATATGAGTAAATGGAGCTAAAACTTGCACTGAAATCAAGCCTATTGGTTTATATAAGTCTTTTCGTATGGGTATTTATATTTACCTACATAATTTGATTTTTGAATAACAGTCAAAATCTAGTTCAAATAAAAAAATATTGTTTGAATAATATGAACTCTACTACTTACCAGAGAGTACCAGAACTCAAAAGCGTACTATCTCAAAATATATATAAAAGTGGAACACAGAACCTCTTCCTTTTTTTACATCTTATAGACTATGTCACCTGTTGGTAAGTGATGATGCGGTCGAGGATAGTAGCACGCTAGGCCTAGAATCATCAATCAATCTAGGCCCTGAAGGATAGCTGCCGGAACACATTAGATGCTTGGCGACAGATTTTCTAACTTGAGGGTGGTAGCTACCCAGGCGGACACTAGATAGTGTCCTATCACTACGCGGGGGTTGAGGTTTCTTAACGATGTTTTTCCTTCGCCGTAGGGCCACTGTGAAAAGCGCATATACATTTTTCGATAGAAAAATCTAATGTGCACGGTGGGGATTGAACTCGGTACTTCTGGCATCAACGCCTACCGTTCTCCCACTGCACCACAGGGCCCTCATTTTCATCCTTTTTTTAAAGTAGTAAAAAAGTAAAAGTAAAGAATACAGGTAGAACCGTGGGGCAAAGCGAGTTTAGTATTATACTCGAATCAATTATATTTTTCCGAAATAGCCATGATCATCATGACAGATAGTCTGGCATCAAAGAGATCTTCAAATCCTAGTTTAAATTTGAAACACAACATTGAAAATTCTACCGTGCTTGTGTATGAATGAGTGAGTGTGTCTGTGTGTGTCTAAAGCCAAACGTCCATCTAGTGTATGGTATAAGTTATAATATTTTACCGTATCCCACTTCCTACTAATAATATTAAAAAGGCAAAAGTTTGTGTGTGTTTGTTACTTCTTCACGCTAAAACTACTCAACCCATTGAGCTGAAATTTGATAAGTAAATAGCCTAGACCTTGAAATAACACATAAGTTTAGTGCCATAAAATAAAGAGCGACAGCTTCGTCTTTTTTTCCGCGATAAACTATTGCGACATTTCTTTGTTTGCAATGTGGCCATGCACATTCGCGTAGGCCGAAGACGAAGTTTTATCTCTAGAATTCTATCGCAATGTGTGTGGCCCTATCAAAAGGTTAGAATATAATTGTAACATTAAAAGACCAAGTTAAAACATATTTATTTTACCTATATTTTTGGAGCATTAACAATACCCGCTCCCGCTGCCTCTCATGCCTTATACAGGCTGTAACCGAAGCAAAAGGATCGGTTAACGAAGCGCGGAACGGTTGATGCTATAATTTACATAAACACACAGGGTGTTCTCGTTTCGTCATTAGAATTATTAATGTCAACTTTGGCACAAGAATCAAAGTTCAAGGCATTTATGCTATTTGTAGGCAATCTGATTATACGCACATAGGTGTCTAAAATGTTAAAGATTTAATTAATTTATCTAAAAGATTTATTTAAAAATTATCTAAAAGATTTTGTTTTTAGCTATGTGGGTTGCACATTACTGGTAGTCTTGTTAACCCCTCCAACTAAACTAAATATGCTTGTGTCTGGAGTGGGTTCACGTCAATAATGCAATGGGATGGGGATCGAACTCACGACCCCTCGATCGCTAGGCCGACACCTAAGGCATTGGGCTATTGCTGCTTTTTTAAGTTTCTACTATACAAAAAAAAAAAAACTGGCCGAGTGCGAGTCGGACTCGCACACTTAGGGTTCAGATGGAACAAAATTTATCGGAAAAATTATTAAGTACTTAGTCTTAACATCGATATATATAAATACCGTGTCAATAGTAAATATGCTAATTTACTACAACGCCATCTAAAGAATATATAATGAACTTCTAACACCAATTAAGTGAACGTTAACACAAAGGTGTTAGGGTAGATAATAATGAGGTAAAAGTAAACAATCGTTCATAGATGGCGGCGCTATGGTAAAAAAAACACGTTTTTTGTATGGGGACACCCTTTAATTTTTATTTTTGTTCTGTTTTTAGTATTGTTTGCTAAAGCGGCAACAGTAATACATTATCTGTGAAAATTACAATTGTCTCACTATCACGGTTCATGAGATACAGCCTGGTGACAGACGGATAGACAGACAGACAGACAGACGGACAGCGGAGTCTCAGTAATAGGGTTCCGTTGGTACCCTTTGGGTTCGGAACCCTAAAAATCAAATCGGGTAATAAATGTCGGAGTTCTGAGGAGACTTGGAAGTGACAAAAAAATACAAACGAATTGAAACCCTCCTCCTTTGGTTAAAAATCTGAAATTAAATAATCACACACTATGTGCGAATGATAGCTCTCCTAGCTTCTCCCGGATGAAGACTCTAAAGTTGAGTTGAAAATGATCGGGGCATAACCATAAAAAAATATACTGCATCATCATCATAATCAGCCGATATTAGTCTACTGCTGGACATAGGCCTATCCTAAGACACACCACTGACCCCGATCTTCAGCTCTTCGTTTCCAGTCACTGCCCACTGCTTTGCGTATGTTCTCGCTCCACCTGGGCATAGGACGTCCTACGCTACGTTTGCGGATTCGCGGTCTCCACACTAGAACCAGTCTACCCCAACGATTATCGTTCCTTCGGCAGACTTTTTTTTATTAAAATTATTTACTTTTATATGTTATCCATTTGATGAAATATTATCATATCCTGGTGTTAGGCAGTGAAAAAAATATGTTTATGGAGCGGTTCTGCCGTAGCTGTAGCAGTCGTAGGAGTCGTAGAGCGTCGTAGCATGTCGTAGCAATCCGTAGAATATCCACGAATGCCGTGAACTTTGTAGTCTGTCGTAGCATTTCGGAGCATGTAGTAGAACGTCGTAACATGTCATAGACCGCCGTAGCATGCCGTAGAACGTCGTAGCATTACGTAGCATCGTAGTATGGCTACTAAACACAATGATAACTATGAGCAAGGCGACCTCAATATATAATACTATTTTATTTGATAATTCTACTTCCTGATTAAAATATTTTTTCACAGACTAAACATAATTAATTTTGTTTCTTAAATTACATAAGTGAAATTCAATACAATATCAATTTTGAGAATCCCATTGACGTAAAGGACAGATGGCTTAACTTCTAAGAGAGAGGTTGCCGGTTCAAACCCTAGCACTGATGTTCGTCCACAGGTAGGAGCATATTATACAGATGTTCCGCCTGACTTGCCTCCAAAAACTATCTTACCACCATCAAGGAGAAAATCTGCCGCCATAACCTTACGGTGTTCCGGCAGCACACAGCCCTAGAGAGTCAGAGTATGCTAGGACTAGCGTGTTCACCATCTTCGACCACATAATCGCTTACCACCAGGCGAGATAGTAATCAAACGCTAGCCTATAAGATATAAAAAAGAACCAAAAACACAACGCTGCAAAATTGATACAAACAGAGATTTCAACAAAATATGAAACCTATAACAATACCTAATAACGTTTCTAATAAAACACTCTTATTAGAAAATCACGGCTAAATCACGGGATATTAGCAACCCCGTCACGAATAACAAATAATTTGTTTACATATTATTATACGTCAGATAAACAGCGCAACAAAAAACGTATAGCATAACTAAGCCCAAATACTGAGCTTAAGCATAAAAAATTCAACCATCCTGTATCCATGTCCAACGTGAGGGTGCAAATACTGATACACCTCATTCCATATCCCGCCTTATTTACACTACAAATACAGCTGAAAATCCTTTGTACCTAACCACAATTTCACCGTGTTCAATTTTCGAGCTTAACACCAAGGCATATAGAAGCGAAAATTCCAAACTGACACGCTTTAATTTGAACAGGAAATGTTTATAGCAATTTCGACTCTATTTCCTCCGTCGTAAATATTACTTTTTATTGAGTTGATCTCGCAGCATACCTTTTCTGTGTATTGGTTAACAAAATGTAAAATAAGAGATAAATGTGTTGTGTAGGGCAATGAACCGCTCACCGACATTGCCAAAAGAGATGTCTTTTTATTTAATCGATAAACGTCAGCGACAAACGATTGACGTGACGACGTGACGGCATTTGATGTTTAGAGATTGAGTGATACGTAAAAAAACTGCGTATTTAACTGAGATTTACAACTGTGGTACAACTACTGTGGTAACTCTCGGATTTATTTATTTAGATACACTTTTCAGTAGTTTTTAGTATTGATCAGAGTAGTAAGGCTTTTTATTTTATAAATAGTACGCCAGCGTTTGACCACTATCTCACCTGGTGGTAAGTTATGATGTGGTCGCAGATGTTTAACACGCTAGGCTAGAATGGCTAGACTCTCAAGGGATGTGTGCTGCCGGAACTCCGTAAGGTTATGGTGGCTAGATGGAAGCTAGATAAAGGGTATTTATTTGTCAAAAACATGGTATGCACACATTATAAAAACGCATGCAAGATGGTAAAAATGTTCATGGCGACATTCATGTTTTAGCCATTAAGGCGTACAAATTGTGATACAATTAATTGATTTTTTAAAATATATTATAATAAATAATTATCTTATTATAAAATATTATTTCATACATTATTATTTCATAATTATAACTTGAATATAGTTGACAATAAATGTCAAAAACGTATGTGACACACCAAAAACAATGAAGACGATCTAAACAACAGTAAAATTAAATTATACGTTTACAAATTACATTTCAATAAAATATTAAGGCTCAGTTGCACCATCTTACTTTAACCGTAACTATAACTATTAACCGGTGTTTTTATATGGATTTGGCCTTAATAATCTTTCATAGTTGCTACTTTTTAACCGACTTCACAAAAAAGGAGGAGGTTCTCAATTCGTCTGTATGTTTTTTTCTTTTTTTGTGTGTGTATGTTACGCGATTACTCCTTCAATTGTGAACGGATTCAAATGATTCTTTTTTAAATAGGGGTACGTTTCCGAGGTGGTCCCATTTTAATTTTAACGAGATCTGCTTACTATTTCCAGAGATATGGAAATGAATTTCTCAAACAAGGAGCTGGCACCGACTTCAAATAGATAAGTGGGTAACGCTTATAATTATTATATTAAGTAATTTATTTTTCGCTTTTGAGTGCCTGTTTGTGGTTATAAAGTCGGTTTTATTTTTATTGAAAAATAATTTATTGATAGAAAAGACTACCTGCGATCACATCATCACTTTTCATCAGGTGAGATTGTGCTCAATTGCTTGTCTATCTGCAATAAAAACTAAAAGACGCAAGTAACAACCATTAAGGAGAAAAATTGCCGTCATATACGAGCCGCCGTGTATGAGTGTAAGACCGACTCGCACTTGACCAGTTATATTATATATAAATCACTGATAACTAGACCACTTTCAAGGTCTCAATAAAAACTGTGTCGAGACCTGAGTAAATAATTTGAGGGCCCAGTGGTATAGTGGGAAAACGGTCGGCTTTGACGCCAGAGGTACCGAGTTCAATCCCTGCCGTGTATCAATTGATTTTTCTATAGGAAAATTTATGTGCGCTTTTCACAGTGGCCCTCCGGTAAAGGCAAAACATCTTTAAGAAACCTTTAACCCTCGTATGGTGGTAGGACACTATCTAGTGTCCGCCTGGCCAACTACCACCCTCAAGTTTGAAAATCTGTCGCCAATCTAATGTGTTCCGGCAGCTATCCTTAAGAGCCAGTTCCCATTCTAGGTCTAGCGTGCTACCATCCTCGACCGCATCATCACTTACCAACAGGTGAGATTGTGGTCAAATGCTAGCCTATAAGATATCAAATAATAATAATAATAACTATTAATATTATTATTATTTATTATTGTTATTATCATTTGTCATCAAAATCAATAAACTATGTACAAGGCACTTCAAGGCAAGTACAGAATTGTTGTAAAAGTAATAAAAAATGATCACAAGATCCCAGAAACGATTAGCGGATACAAGCAGCGCGCACCTACCACCTCCGCCCGTCGCGTCATCTCCGAGCACATCGTCGGGGGACGACTTTGTCACTCAAAGGAAGGTATACCGAGGTTGGGAAGGAACCAATCAACGTGTGAATGAGGAGCAGTGTCCGGATGCTACTACCATGAATAACTTCTGGCGTAGTATCTGGTCGGTGCCCGTCGAACACACGGAGGGCGATTGGATGAGCGTCGTTGAGCGCGCGTGTGAGCCTATCGAATCCATGGGGGCTATTAGTATTAGCCCCGAAGACGTTAGTTGTGCGATCCGTACGGCCCAGAACTGGAAAAGTCCAGGACCGGACGGATTACACAACTTTTGGATAAAGTGGATTCGATGCTCACACGACTGCTTAGCGGCGCAATTCCAACAAGCCCTCGAGGTTGGTTCCTTGCCAATATTCATGACAACCGGTGTCACCTTCCTGCTCCACAAGTCCGGTAGTACCACGGAACCGAAGATCTATAGACCCATTACATGCTTGCCAACGCTGTACAAGCTTCTTACATCTATTCTGAGGTTTAAAATTAATTCGCACTTTGTTACGCACAATATTTTGGCCCCCTCTCAGAATGGATGTAAGGTTGTGTCCCGTGGTAGTAAGGAGCTCCTCCTCATCGACACGACCATTTGCCGACAAGTCCGGCGAAACAGAGAAGCTCTCTCCACCGCCTGGATTGACTACAAGAAGGCCTATGATTCAGTGCCTCATACCTGGCTGGAGAGGATCTTGGAGTTGTATAAAATTGATACAACGCTGAGATCTTTTCTAGGTTCTTGTATGAGGCAGTGTACCACAGTCCTTCGTCAACCGGGTGGTGGAGACAGCCTCTCTGGTGCGCAGTACTTCATAAGGATTGAGCGAGGCATCTTCCAGGGTGACAGTCTGAGTCCGTTGTGGTTCTGTCTAGCCCTAAATCCTCTAAGCACATTATAAGAGGATTCAGGGCTAGGCTATCGGCTTAAGAGAGAGGGTGAAGTCATTTCACACTTGCTGTACATGAATGACCTCAAACTTTTTGCACCGAATCGCCATGATTTGATGGAATTACTGAAAGTCACTGAGACTTTCAGCAACGCCATCAACATGGAGTTCGGTGTAGATAAGTGCGCGGTCATGCACGTGCAGCGGAGGAAAGTTGTGAATTCAATGAATTTACAACTTTCTGATACGATGAGTTTCAGATCTCTCTCCGAAGCCGACACCTATAAATATCTTGGTATGTCAGAGTCATTAGGTATCGAGAGTGGGGGGATAAAACAGTCGGTGAAGGAGCGTTTCTTTGGTCGCCTGACAAAGGTACTTAACAGTCTTTTGTCAGGAGGCAACAAGGTGCGTGCCTTCAATGGCTGGGTTATGCCCCTACTTATATACACCTTTGGCATACTAAGGTGGACTCAGACCGAGTTAGACGCCCTGGACAGAAAGGACAGCAACTGACGTCACATCGCATGCCCCTCGCTCGTCTGTTATGAGACTGTATATTCCACGGAAATGGGATGGTCGAGGCTTTTTAAATGCCATGACTCTCCATAACCGTGAAGTATGCCGTCTCCGGGAATATTTCTTTAACAACGAGTGTGGGATGCATCGTGATGTGGTAGTAGTTGACAGGACCTTAACGCCTCTCTCCTTAGGCAAAGAGAACTGGCGCAAACCTCAGGTGCTGAGCACCGAAGACCGCAAGGACGTATGGAAGAGCAAGGAGCTGCACGGCAGGTTCTATCGGGCCTTAACAGGGCCCGATGTGAATTTGCTCGTATCTGTGAACTGGCTACGATTCGGGGACCTCTTTGGGGAAACCGAAGGTTTTGTTTGTGCAATTGCTGACGAAGTTATCAAGACGAACAACTAACGGAAATATATCATGAAGGACGGTACGGTCGACATTTGTCGGGCATGCCGCCGTCCCGGAGAGTCACTCAGGCATATTATTTCCGGTTGTTCTCATCTTGCTAACGGCGAGTACTTGCACAGACATAACCTCGTAGCCAGGATCATCCACCAGCAGCTTGCTCTTCAATACGGCCTTGTCGAGTCCGAGGTACCGTACTATAAGTACGCACCTGCGCCAGTTCTCGAAAATGGTCGTGCTTTGCTCTATCTATTATCACGGACAGCACTATTGTCGCCAATAAACCTGATATCGTGATAGTCGACCGGTCCCAACGGCAAGCAGTGTTAGTCGACATCACCATCCCGCGTGATGAGAACCTCGTGAAGGCTGAAAAGGACAAGCTTAGCAAGTACCTTGACTTGTCTTACGAGGTTACCGCCATGTGGGATGTTGACTCGACTATCATTGTCCCGATAGTTGTCTCGGCAAACGGCCTAATAGCGAAGAGTCTCGACCAACATCTGAAGAGACTCTCACTAAATGGCTGGATCAAGGGCCAGATACAGAAGGCGGTACTTCTTGACACGGCACGCATCGTCCGGAGGTTTCTCTCTCTGCAGCCCTAACCACCGGTAGCTTGGGCCCTGCCCCGCTGCTGGCGGCACTCTAGGTTTAGATTTTTGTTATAATATTGTTTATTTTATAATAATTTTTTATTGTTGTTTTGATATCTATATTGTAAAAAAACCTAGACCTAAGATAAGAAAATAAATATGTGCATAATAATAATATAGCGAGTCACCACCCGCCTTCATATTTTAAAATGAGGCATAATTGGCGGGTGCCGTACCTCATCCTATAGACCAGAAAACAGACATCAAGCAGCACACATTCATAGCCATAGTAAATTAATGTACCATCTTTTTATAGTTTTTCATCTCTCCATCCACAAATATTTTTATTTAAATTAATATTGTAAAGGGCCTCTTGACGTTGGCTTCGGCTCCGTCAATGCCTTCCAAAGGACCGGACGATTTGCAGCCCGTGATATATTATTGAATAAAGAGTATAATAATAATAATAAAACGCTTATTTGCCTCTTTAAGAAACCCCAGAAAACGCTAGCGAGTATCTTAACCACTCAACAAAAAAAGCAATATACGAGTACCAAACTCAATAAAGTGATATATCACAAGCTCACGCGCTCGGCTTTGTTCACGATCTTTATTGAACAAGGGCATATAAATAAGCGGTAAGCCGTAAAATACGCTCCGAATGCGACGATAAAAACAAAATAAAAATAAAACTTCCATATTTGAATGAACCAATCAGTTGATTGTTTTAGATATTCGAGGATTGTGGTTGGTGGAATCCAGACTAATATTACAAAAACGTTTGTAACTCTGTCACTCTGTCTGTCTGTTACCTAATCAAGTCTAAACGGACGATCCGATCTTACTGAAATTTAACAAGGAGATACTTTATAGCATAATGATGAACGATGAAACTACTTTCTAACTGACTTCACAAAAAAGGAGGAGGTTCTCAATTCGACAGTATTTTTGTTTCTTTTTTATGTTTGTTACCCAGAACTCCGTCAAATCTTAACCGATTTGAAAATGTACTTTTATTTTTTGAGAGATTATGCCTCCCGTTTTTTTCATACAAATTTTATCGAGATATGACCATTATCTCCGGAGATATGAAGATAAACATATATATAAGCAAATTTGTATACTTTAATGACATGAATATAACTAGCCAGTAGCCAGTATTTTGACTATCGGGCCATGTGAAGTCGGTCTTTTCGTTTTGTACAAACATAAATTTAATTATGAAAAAGAAATCATGATCTTTACACATTACTTAAATAACTCAAATCACACAATTAATGTTGATTGACGGTAGTTTCCAGTGATTAAATTCTTGATGTACGTGAACAAAGTCGCGGGCGGGTATATAGTGTTTTTATAAAAGTTGGCTCAGGGGTGACTGTAACTGGACAGATTTTAAAATTATCTCAAATCCAAGCGTCGCTTCCACGGTACAAATAATAATTAAGATAGTTTAAAAACTAAAACAACCGACTTCCATGCCCCGCGAGACAGTTTCAGTAGCAAGTTTGAGACGTTTATCGTCATACCTCTGGAGATACTTATCAGATCTCCACCTCGAAAATGTACCCTACGACAAATTACAATTGACGGAGTAATCGCGTAACATACATAAAAAAAAAAAAGAAGAAAAAAACAGATGAATTGAGAACCTCCTTCTTTTTGGAAGTCGGTTGATAAAAGAAATCGAATTATATTGTTTGTTTTTAACTTACTTTCAAAGAGGAGAAAGATTTAACTCTGCTGTATTCTGCAGATTCCATGAGATGACTCGTACTTTAATGAATAAGTCAAAAAGTTACCCTAAAAATAATTAATACACAACCTTATTGTTACAATATTAAAGCCTAAATTCCCTTCCACATCTCCACATCTGGGCACATTCCATACAATCTCGTGAGTCTCTGACCAAATCCCCATAATCTTGTCTATTGATTTAGCGTCTTGCCTCCACTTACAATGCATTGAGACTTGCTGGAGTGGGGATTGGATAATGGAATATACAAATGTATACTTGTCTTTACTTTATTTTACTTTATAGTAAGGTGAGTTAATAATAATACCATTTAAAAAACTAAAAAGAACCGACTTCAATGCCGCGCTATTAATTTTTAGTACCAATTTTGAGGTGTTTATCTCCATAAATCTAGAAATGGTACCACACTTGAAATATCTCCTTTCCAACAAAAAAAGAATAATCAAAATCAGTTTATAAACAAGGAAGTTATCCGCGAACAAACATAAAAAAAAAACATAAATACGGTCGAATTGAGAAACCTCCTCCTTTTTTTTAAGTCGGTCAAAAATGTACTTTAAACTAATTTCATATTTATATATATATATATATACAGTGTGGAAATTAAACTCAGGCCCTGGAGGGAAACTACTTTAAATCCTTAAGCAAGCTCATTTTACTTAAAGGAGACATTCCTTTATTTTTGAAAAGAAACAAATCTGCATTAAAAGATTTTTTAAAACTCGCTTGCTTCGCCCGGGACTCGAACCAACTAAAATTTAAAAAAATAAACACTCTTTATTTTATTATACTAATCGGTAGTATTAATATTCCCTAATATTCCCTCCAGGGCCTGAGTTTAATTTCCACACTGTATATATATAAGCTAAGTATAAAAACAAATGTACTTTGTTAAACACTGTGTGACATGTGTTAGTAATACCTAATCCTAAATTGTAAAGCACTCAGAAACCTAAGACACAGGCTCACCGCCTAGTTTGGGCTTTACAGATCTTCTTGTCAGAATTTAGGCATCTTATCCTTAATTATTATCAAGTATGCAAAATATGTATGAAATCTTTTTGGAAATAAACATTATCATTATTTATTATGTTTCTTTGAAGTGTTACACACATTATATTTTTGTAAATTGTGAAACACAATCCAATTTTACCGACGGGACTCGAACCCGCAACCTCCTGGATAACATGTCCAGGTGCTTTGCCAATTAAGCCACAGTTTCACAGTGAAATTTTGGATTGTGTTTAACAATTTACAAAATTATAAAATGTGTAACACTTCAAAGAAACATAATATTTGATTGACGTAGTGCAAAAATCTCTCGTCGGATTTAAAAACTGTAATGATTTCTTTCGAATGATTAACTTTCGTAATAAGTAGTCATAGATGGTGCCACCAATGCATAATCGGGTTAAAAAATGCAATCCACTAATTTCGTCGTAACGATATATCGAGCTGTTGCTTAATTGGCAGAGCACCTGAACATGTTATCCAGGAGGTTGCGGGTTCAAGTCCCGTCGGTACGATGAAATTTTGGATTGTGTTTAACAATTTACAAAAATTATCATTGTTATTATATATTATATATTACTTTGTTTCACACAATCAAATTTCACCGTACCGTGGATTCGTACCCGCAAGATTCCCAGGAGGTGCAGGTTTGAATCCCGGCGGTAAGATTAAAAGATATATGATGAAACGAACTTCTGGAAGTGAAGTTCGATCAATCTAATACTATAAGAATCTTTGTCCTGACATACTGACTGACTGACTGACTGCATCACTCACTGACTGACTGACTGACAGACAACGCACAGCCTAAACCGCTGGTCGTAGAGACTTGAAATTTGGAGGGTATATTTATCTTAGTACGTAAAGGTGTATTAAGAAAGGATTTTCCAAAATTCACCCTTTAAGAGGATGAAACGGGGTTCAAAGTTGGTATGGAGAAAGGAGATTAGATAGTCTTTTCTATTCGAAACTTCACACAAGTGCTTCAGTAAAAAAATAAGTAAATACGTGTTTCAGGCTTTTTTGAAATGCCACCCCTAAGAGGGTGAAATGGGGTATCAAAGTCTGAAAATCAATATTGTTTCAGATAGGGCTGAAATTTGGCATGCAGATAGTTATTACAACGTTATTTCCCTCTGAGAAATGGTTTAAAAAATTCACCCCTTAAGGAGATGAAACGGGGGTTTGTATGGAGATACAAAATTAGATATTTTTTTTTAATTCAAAACTTCGCCCAAGCACTTCAGTAAATAAATATAATTATACGTATTTCAGGCTTTTTCGAAATGCCACCCTTAAAAGGGTAAAGTGGGGTAACAAAGTCTGAAATCAATATTGTTTCGGATTGCGCTGAAATTTGGCATGCAGATAGTTATTATGACGTTAATAGTATCTGTTAAGAAAGGATTTTCTAAAATTTACCCCTGAAGGGGATGAAACGGGGGTTCAAAGTTTGTATGGAGACATAAGATAAGATAGTCTTTTCTATTCGAAACTTTGCACAAGTACTTATGTAAATAAATAGTTAAATACATATTTCAAGCTTTTTCGAAACGCCACCCCTAAAAGGGTGAAGTGGGGTAACAAAGTCTGAAAATCGATATTGTTTCGGATTGTACTGAAATTTAGAATGCAGATAGTTGTTATGACGTAGATATCCGCTTAGAAATGATTTTCTAAAATTTTCCCCCGGAAACTTATTAAAACCCCGGATTACTTATTAAATTTAATTAAATATATATAAACTTATTATATAACTTATATACTTCTGTAAATAAATAAGTAAATACGTGTTGCAGAATTTTTGCAAGGAGTTGGTAAAAAGGATGAAAATCAATATGGTTTTTCGGGTTCTATAAATATGAATCCCTATTACCCTTAGTCACGAAATAACTGGAAAACGGGTGAACCACTGAGCCTGATCTTCAGTTAAATAATATCGTTTAAAAACTAAAAAACAACCGACTTCAATGCCGCGCTATTATAATATCTCAATATCTCTGGAGATACTTATCATACCTCGATAAAATTACCATGGTATTACACTTGGGACATCTCCTTTCGAACAAAAAAAGAATAATCGAAATCGATTCATAAACGACGAAGTTATCCGCGAACAAACATAAAAAAAAAAAAAAAAAGAAAAAAAAAAATATATATATATATATACGGTCGAATTGAGAAACCTCCTCCATTTTTTGAAGTCGGTTAAAAATTGTGTGTAACGATATACAATAATATAAAGTATCTAACACTTAAAAAAACATCATTTATCATACGTACTGCCAAGGAATGGAATTCCTTGCCGGTGTCTGTGTTACCCAGTAACTATAACCCGGGGGTCTTCAAATCGTGAGTGAACAGGTATCTTCTAGGTAAGCGTGCCACATCGTCGATTACTTAACATCAGGTGAGATAGTCGTCAAACGCTTACCTATCTAGTATAAAAAAAACATAATATATTATATTTTACTGCTTTTAAGGCGGTTAACTCGAAAAATGGCCAAGTGCGAGTTAAAGTCGCGCACCGAGGCTTCCGTACAAATTCATCCAACAAGGTTAAAGGACAAACTTAACAGTACAGTGCAATCCGTAGAAAATGTATTGCGCCAACCGCAAATAATAAGATAGATGATTACGTTATTGCATACCAATCAACACATTATAATCTATGAAAAGGAAAAACTAATTAGGTGTGACAATGGGTGGTCTTATCGCTCAGAGCGATCTCCACCAGACAACCTTTGGATGGACAGGAGCTAGTTTTGAAAATAAGCGGTCGTTGGCATACAATACCTTTGACAAAATAAGATAAGTCATAATATTATTTTACATAAACCTACATACAAATATAGTCAAAATACTAGATAATTATATCCATACAAGTACAAATACACTTACATATAACATTATAGATATATATAAATATATAAACATACATATACATACACAAATACACTAAGTAAATATAATAATACAATACATACATATACATATTATATATAGAGTAAAGCTAGTCAATTTGCGAATAAGCTTGTAATAGTACATTCACGTTTTGTTTTAAGCTACATATTTACGGTTTTCAGATGTATTCCTATATAAGTGGTTCAAGACTTTGCTTCTTGCCAAATTTCATGATTCTAGGTCAACGTAAAGTACCCTGTAGGTTTTGATTCCTTTGTGGAATCGCAAAATATGCGAAAACATGCAACATAAACGGTCATATCTTTTAATCACGTTGTCTTACAGGTTTTTTAAAAATAACAAATAAAAAAATTAAAATTAATTAGCTTTTAATGCTTTTTTTTAAACCAAATAATACCGTAAACCCGAGTATTTAGTATAAGTTTCAACTGGATTTCTACGCGTTCCGGTAATAAAGGGTCTTGACAGAAGCACAGACGGACAGATGGACAGACAGACGGACAGATAGACAGACAGACGGACAAGCGGGTGGACAACAAAGTGATCCTATAAACGTTCCTTTTTACTTTTAACGTACGGAACCCAAAAAACGTAAATATTTTATTATAAAAACTCACGTTCATTTTAAACTTATAGATTTAAGACGGGAATTTAACGTGACTTACGCGATGTCGATATAGCGTATGTCGATCGCTATATCGACATCGCGTAAGTCACGTTAAATTCCCGTCTTAAATCTATAAACGTAAATATGTACATTAAATCAGACGGTAAGCTACGTTTAAAAAAAAACGTATATATGTTAACAAAAATTTCCAGAACAAGTTTCTTTCGAACTAATTTTACATTGAATTACTTTCCCTCCAAAATAATAACCACAGACAATACACGTTTAATTCACACAAACAGGCTGAAAGAATTGTGCGTAAAAAAAGAAAACAAAGAGAATAAATAGTTTCCACTGTCTGTTTCCTTATTCGAATTAGCCAATGAGAGCGTTACGTTGACAAAATGGCGTTCTATTCAGAAAATTGTCCCCGACTAGTGATGGGACATCTATAAGTTTGTAATGTTTTTTTTTTTTATATGAGGTATCTAAATTAGGACAAGTAAGGCGCTCGACTGCCGTAAAATAAAGTAACGTCTAATGGTGGTTGTGGTTTATTTAGGTGGTTAAAAGTACCTCATATTTTTTCATCCATCTATCACAGGTCGCCGACATGCATGTTGCATTACAGCCGGTGCTGATTGGTGGATATGATGTATGACATTCAGGTGTAGCTGTGATTGGCGGATGCTTCCGCAGCCATATTTGTATACATGCTAATGTGTCATGTCAACTGCTGTCATAGTAGCACAGTTTTACAATCATACAGTATGGAATCGAATGTACTTGCGCAGAGCAACGGTGGGGTACTCGCGGGGAGGCGGGCGGCGCGGACCGCGTCCCACAATCTCGCTTAGTTTGTGGGATGGCACGAGGGACGCCGTGAACGTGTTAATGCACGAGCGAGTTTTAGTTACAAGTTTTATTGGTGGACACTTGTTCTGTGTATGTATGTTCCGGCAGCAAAATACAACAAGGACTTACGATTTCATTTTATTAAATGAACACGATGTAATATAAAATATTTATCTATACTAATATTATAAAGAG
Source organism: Cabera pusaria (assembly GCA_954871355.1). Classification (NCBI taxonomy): domain Eukaryota; kingdom Metazoa; phylum Arthropoda; class Insecta; order Lepidoptera; family Geometridae; genus Cabera; species Cabera pusaria. The sequence continues at coordinate 2,756,383 of OX940912.1, read as the reverse complement.
AGAACATTTGTATTTTTGTATTTTTGTATGTTTGTAATAATTTGGCTCAAAAACTACTGAACCGATTTAAAAAATTCTTTCACTAATATATAGAATAGACTTTCGAAATGAAAATAAACTATATATTATCCCGTTTAAATCAAAGGTACATCCGTGGAGACCTAATTTGCAACCTAAGTCGACAAAAAAACGGTCGAAAAAACACGTTTCTTTCGAACGCTGCTCAATTGAAAATAGATACAAGAATATTTTCTATGCAAGAGTTGTACAACTTAATAAGACCTACAAAAAAGTTCGCGACAGCATATGTCTATCTCTTAAGGTTGACTCACAGTAACCATTTTAATCTTTAATTTTTTGTTAAAAAATATTACATAACTTCGAAGGCTATTTTCAAGTATATAGTATTAATCCTTATCCAAATAATTACGTTAATTAGCTTGGCCACATATTATAGATTAAAATTGTCCTTTACAGTATATAATTCAAATGAAAACTCAAGAAGATATCACAGATTTCACATACACGCATCGCAAAATTAATAAAATATTTGCAATGAAACCACAGATTAGGTCATAGTTACGAAGAAAATATTATTATAGGCTTAGCTATTCTGTAGATCCCCACCGATCACAATCAATTTGAAGTCAATATAGTATAATAATATGATCTATTTTGTAAAATAATATTGATCTATATGTATAATAATATAATATTTAAACCCCGACCCGACTGATCTATATATTAATCTTTTCATTAAAAGCATTCCAATGACTCTAAACACGACATTTAAAATATAAGCTATAAGTTGGTGAGGATTTGAGTATTCTGTAGAGTCAATGCTTTCATGTTCTTACAATATCGTTGAAGAAGAAGATTTTAGAATTGATCAGATCTATGAAAGTTTATTTCATAGCGCAATTAACTAGAAAAAAGCTCATAGTTTTATAACGATTGAACGAATTTTCATGAATCAAAGCTAAGAACACTCGATGAAGACATCTATCAAACAAAAAAAAACTATCAATAATAAAATCAAAATTGGTTCATCCGGCTGGGTGCTAAGATGCTACAGACAGACACACAGATACACACGTTAAACGTATAATACCCCTTCTTTTTGCGTCGGGGAACGCCGTATTGTTACGGTGGCAGATGTTCTCCTTGGTGGTAAGCTACTTTTCAACCGACTTACAAAAAGAAGGAGGTTCTCAATTCATCTGTAGGTATGTTTTTTTTTCTTTTTTTTTTTGTGGATGTTACGCGATTACTCCGTCAATTGTGAACCGATTCGAATGATTATTTTTGTAAACTGAAATTGACTCGCGGGGCATTGAAGTCGGTTGTTTTAGTTTTTAAACTATCTTAATTATTGGTAGATTTAATGATTCCACTCTGTACGAAAACCCATGATTCATGAATGCACATAAAACTTTCATTGGTGGGTATATAGCTAGGATTAGAACCAACGACCGTCGGGTCAGAATCAGGGTAACTATCCTTCACGCCAAAGGGCCGTCCAATATCACTACGTAAGTATCATAAAACAAATTCCATCACTGCGTCTGTCTGTCTGTCTGTTCGCAATAATCTCAATAGCTACTGAACGGATTATCATGCGGTTTTCTCCAATAGCTAGAGTGTTTATGAGGAAGGTTTAGGTGCATAATTCGTTAAGGTTTTGTGTAAATTAGTTGAAATATGACGATGATTGTTAAATATGTTAATATTTTATATTCGATGCAACAAACTGATGCAAATTTTGTAAGCATTATGTTCTACCCGTGCGAAGCCGGGGCGGGCTGCTAGTATTTTATAAATTAATAATTTCCCATTCCTAAATATTTAGTAAAATTGATTTGACGTTAAAGAATGACATCAAGAAGCTTTTTGAAAAAAATTACCATCGGCATCATTTATATTTGGTATGAAGACAACGATCTTCTATATAAACCAAGGTTTGTAAGTACATACGCATCACGTCGCTATGATCTTGTATGAACCAGAGTCACAGTTTTACATTTTTATTTTACAATCATATTACAAATAAATAACAATTTTTGTCTCATAATATTATCAGCTCGTAGATTTTTTTTGACAACCCTCGCACATTTGCGGCTGATAGCGTAAGTACTACCTACTCGGGCGGCGGTGTCGTCAAACATCAAAGGCGATTCTTAACTGTATGATTGTAAAACTGTGATAGTATCTAGCTACGATAGCTAAACTTAAAAAAAATGTTTCACTTGCGTCTTGGTTTTATAAAACACACCACACGTGTTTTATTAGTTAGGTAATTCAGTCGAGAACAGATTTATTTTTAATTTTGGCGGGAATGTGAATAAGTTTGTGTTTCTTATTGTATTTTTTTCCTAAAACTTGCGTTCTTCCACGAGTTAATGTGTAGTAAATGTGGATTATAAACCGTTAAATGCCACTATAACAACAAATAATAAAAATAAAACAACTTTTAAAATTTAAAGGGGTTCCCATACAAAAACATGTTACTTCTGCGTGTTTCTGTTCGATCTTTTGAACAGTAATAGATACACAATCGAATATTTCACAGAGTATGTATTATTTATTCTAGCCACTATAATAGCAAATACTAATTTAATACTAAAAATAAAATAAAGTAACGAAAAAAATAAGTTCAAAAACTAAAACCCGACTACTAAAAAGTACTAAAAAGTATGAAAGTATGAAATAGTATGAAAGTATGAAAGTATCCAATCCAATGGTTAAGGCCTCGGCCTGACGATCGAGAGGTCGTAAGTTCGATCCCCACCCATTGTCCTTGACGTGAACCCACTCCAGACATAAGCATATTTAGCTTAGTTGGAGAGATTAACAAGACTACTAGTAATGTGCAACCCCCATTGCTAGCAAGCTTTAAAAACTTATGATTTTAAAATCATCGACATCAAGGACATCCTTAAACTTCCGTGGTTCCATAGAATAAGGAAAAAGCTCATGTTTCAGTAGCAATGGGCCGTACTAAGGGAAGTTAAAACCTCGAGTTCTCCCCTAATAGAAATCTTCTAGAGTTATTGCCCACTCGTAAAGAAGAAAAAATAAACCAAGGAAATAATTCTACTGCAGTAAATACGTTAACATTTCTAGAGGAAACGACGTACCTAAAAAAGCGTAAGTTTATTTAAAATACCTTTTTTATATCTAATAGCATTTGACAACTATCTCACCTGTTGGTAAGTAATGTAGCGGTCGAGGATGGTAGCACGCTAGGCTTAGAATGGGAACTGGCTCTCAAGGATAGCTGCCGGAACACAGATGTTTGGCGACAGATTTTCTAATTTTAGTAGCTGGTAGCTGGTCAGGCGAAAGCTAGATAGTGTCCTACCACCATGCGGGGTTTGTTGGTTTCTTAACGATGTTTTTCCTTCACTAAAGGGCCACTGTGAAAAGCACACATAATTTATTCGATAGAAAAATCCATTGGTGCACGGCGGGATTGAACTTCGTACCTCAGGCCGATCAAAGCCGACTATTCTTCCACTTACACCAAATGTTTGTATTAGCTGTGCTCCGCAGTTTTACCCGCGTAGACATCGTTCCTGTGGGACTATCGGGATAAAAAGTACCCTATGTGTTATGCCTGGGGCTATATTTTTACATCTCAAATTTCAGCTCAAGCGGTTGAGTAGCTTTGCGTGAAGAAGCAACAAACATACTTACACACTTACAAACTTTGCGCCTTCATAACATCAGTAAGAAGTGAAATAATCCTAACAGATGAGCGCGTGACCTCTGTCTTACCTAATTTTAGGTCACGGCACAGAATACTTAAGAGTACTACGTACAGAAAGCTCACTCTTTCATGGCAAATATGCGAGATTAAACCTAATTACAATGTCGGTAACGTTCAAATACGCTACACGCTACAGGCCCTGGAGGGCTCCGCGGCCGGTAGGTCAATAACGCGGCAAGTACATGGAGTGAGAATCAAAGAATCAAAGCATTTATTCAGTATGTAGGCAGTATTCATATACGCACATCAAAATCATAAATCATAAAATAAATCATAACCAATTATCAAGTAAACATAGCAAAAGCAGAATTTTAACGCTTTGAATTAGAAACAAAAAACACAAGTAATGAACCATTCAGCTGTCATCCAATCGTTTACGTCAGAATATTAAAAAAAAGATTAAAGTAGGTTAAAACCAACCATACATGTAGCTGTATGTTTCAGTACTTCAGACAATTTTTATATAAAAAAAATAAAACAAGTGAAAAAGTGAAGTGAAATAGAAAAAAAAAGTGAAATAGTGAGACTGGCCTGGTCACGGTATGATGTAACATGGAATCAATAGACTAGAAATGTAAGACTGTTGTAACAGTATTCCATTTCTAGACTAGACGGCGCTGGAAAATTGAGTTTAGTCCAATCACGGAAGGAGCATATATTATATCGATGTTCCGTCTGATTTGCTAGAGGGCCCGGGCCTACAAGTGGGAGAACAGTTGGCTTTGATGCCAGAGGTACCGAGTTCAATCCCCACCGTGCACCAATGGATTTTTCATCAAAAGATTTACGTGCGCTTTTCACAGTGGCCCTCCGGTAAAGGAAAAACATCGTTAATGTATCTCATGAAGCGTGATAGTTAGATAGTTGACATTTTCACAGATGATGTATTTCTGTTGCCGCTATAACAACAAATACTAAAAACAGAATTAAGTTAAAAATAATAGGGGGTCCCCATACAAGAAACGTATTTTTTTCGGCATTTCAATATAACGCTATCTATGAAAGCTTAGGTGAACGTCCATAGGCCAAATAAAATGTTATTTAATTATTATTTTTTGCTGGCGAAAAATGATAATGGTATTTTTTGCTCGATAATACTGTAAGTAAAAAATACTGAAAATACTGTAGTGTGGTACGGAACCCTACGAGTGCGAGTCCGACTTGCACTTGGCCAGTTTTTTTTACGTTCCCAACACTGATTGACTCGGTCATATGGTTTATAGTCATAGTCACAATATTACACTTATATTTATTATGTTTTATCTATAATCAATAGATTTTGTTGAGAGCTAACGATTGAATCTTGAACGAACGTCCTAACTTCTCTGAGTCAAAATATACTAAATAGAAATCGCGATCTGCAGCAAAATGACCTCAAAATGGCGGCGCTTCCGCCTCAAAATGACCTCAAAATGGCGGCGCTTCCCCTCCACCCCGCGCGATGTATTACAGTCCTTACAAAGCGCAATAAATTCTTTGATTCTTTAGCTATCCAGTGGTGCAATTGAATTTTAGATAGTAACGATAGATTTGAAGCTGCAACACCAAACTGTATCCCCTGATTTTGTTATCATTAGTTTTGTGGAATTGCCTCCCTATGTAAGCAATTTTAAAGTCGCATTCACGTCAAAAATACCAACCTTCACGGACGTGAGCTGTCAAATGTATCATCCTATAATAGACAAGGTACTTAAGTATTCGGAGTTTTGGCGAGAACGTGAAAAAGTGTGTGTGATCTCATTGTATTTTTTCTTAAAACTTGTGTTCTTCCGCGAGTTAATGTGTAATAAATGTGGATTATTAACCATTAAGTGCCGGTGAATGTGTGGAGTGTAGGGAAACAGCACAATGTTGAAAAGCATGCTATTTACGTTCTCACCAAAATTCCACTGAGAATCTTCAGTAAACACCACATCTTTACTGAAGGTATGACTTAGACTAGACTTTTACTTGAAAACTGACCTGAAATGGGACTTTGACCCATCTCTACGACTTAAACTTGACACTGGCTAAATACACTAATCGTGTAGATCCATAATAAAACTTAAAAATAATACTAAAATATCTAGTTCTAATTCTTCTTCTTCTTATGGCTTTTACACGCTGCTTGACGTTTTTGAATAGATATATAATCAGTATCACTGCTTTCAATCTGTTACAACCCAAATGGAAAAATAGGGTAAGCTTAATCTGAACGTTTTTAAGATAAGGCGTCCCAAAAAGTAAACTTCCTCGCTTTAAGTTTTGGATAAGAATTTTTATGCTCAAACTTGGCGTGAGCTAATTTTTTTTATCACAGTTTTGTTCAGTTCTGAGCCTAGTTTAGTTACCCACCGCTTTTATGCAGATGTTCTTTAGGCATGAAATCTGTAGGTAAGAGCTTCTGTTATTACGTAGAATTTAAACACACAAATTATTTATTTATTTTATTACGGAAGTTGCTTAATGAAACAGAAAAATACTATTGATAAGTTTAATATAAAATGCGAAATCAATTATTTTCTTTTAAAGTTTACTAGCAAAGTAGGTTGCACGTTAGTTAGTTTTGTTACCCCCTCCGAATAAGCTTAATATGCTTGTTTCTGGGATAGGTTCATGTGTAGGTTCAAAAAGTGCTATGGGTGGGGTTCGAACTCACGATCTCTTGATTGACAGGCTGACTTCATGGCCATTGAGTTATTGCCTGAATTAAATATAACAGTTTTATTTTCTTTTATATAAAGCTTACTAGCAATGTGGGTTTCACATTACTAGTATTCTTGTTAACCCCTCCAACTAAACTTTACATAAGTATCCGTATATTTATTATAAAATGATACCCTCCAAATTCCAAGTACCTGTGGTTTAGGCTGTGCGTTGTCTCTAAGTCAGTCACTGTATGTCAGGACCAAAATTTTAGTTTGAAAGTTTTCGCGAAAATTATTCATTTTAATGTGAACGTACCGGCTTTTGTTCGCGTGTATTTACTTCGGATGTGCTCCGACCAGGTTTCAACCTAATACGTAGGTCATCGTCTGGGAGCGGCTAGGATGGCGGCAACGCACGTCGTATCGCCCGCGCTTCCCGGCGCAACTGACAGTTGCGCCGGAGTAAATAAATACACGCGATCCGATCCGCGCACATCCGAAGTAAATACACGCGAACAAAAGCCGGTACGTTCACATTAAAAGGACCAAAATTCTTATAGTATTCGATTTATGTTTCATACTATAAAGTAAGCTATATATAATATATAAGTACTATAAAGGTAAGCGTTCGACTACTATCTCACCTAATGTTAAGTGATGATGCAGTCGACGATGTAGCACGCAATGCCCGCGTTTAATCCTAGTTATACATCTTCCTCTCACTCCATCTATTTGCTAAAACCGAATAAAAATAGTTTAAAAGATCTAATATAAGATAATAAGCGTACAGACGATTACAAGTATTTTTTGGCGGGAACGTGAAAATGTGTGTGTGCTCTCATTGTTATAGATTCGTCATATCTGTCTGTCTGTCTGTCTGTCCGTCCGTATGTCACAGTCATTTTATTCCGAAACTGTTAAGACTACAGAATTTAAACTTAGTAGGTAGATGTATTCTGTGAACCGCTTTACGATTTTTATACAAAAATAAAGAATATAAAAGTTTAAGGGGGGGCATCCCATACATGGAACGGAAACAAAACATTTTTTTTTCCTTTAAACCTATACGTGTGGGTGTCTATGGATAGGTCTTTAAAAATGACATTGAGGTTTCTAAAATCATTTTTTCTCAAAGTCAATCATTTGAAAGATAGTCACGTCTAAAGTGGTAAATGTGTCCCCCCCCCTCTAACTTTTATATATGCTGTAGATCTCAATAAAAACTAACAATGAAAATTGGTTTGAAAGAAATACAGTCAGCAGTTTTAGAGATATGGCGACTGCAAAGATAACTTTGTTTTTCATACAAACACAATGAAAAACAAAGTTAATTTTGTAGTTGCGAAACATCATAGTTATGGAATACTTAACTGTGTTACGGAACCCTGCGAGTGCGAGTCCGACTTGCACATGGCCAGTTTATTTCCAAGAACTTGTGTTCTTCCGCGTGTTAATGTGTAATAAATGTGGATTATTAACCATTAAGTGCCGGTGAATGTGTGCGAGTGTAGGGAGACAGCACAATGTTGAAAAACATGCTATTTGCGTTCTCATCAAAATACCATTAAAAATGTTTAATAAAGTCCACATCTTTACTGAAGATATGACTTAGACTAGACTTTGACTACAACTTGACCAGAAATGGCTACTGGCTACATACACTAATTGTGTGGAGCTATAATGAAACTGAAACAAAAAAGCGTACAGCAGCGGGAGCGACTTTGTTTTATACTTCGAAAGATATTCAACAAATTTTTCACTAAAAAAAACTTTGATTTCCTTTATATAGTTTTTCTTGAGGGTACTATTCAATCTGAATATCTTAACTTATTTTTGCGTGACATCTTATTTCAGAGAAAATAAAGTTTCCTCTTTGTCCTGAGAGCCTGTTTTTATTTGCAAGAAACAAATTTCCGAATCGATTGTAGTGAAATAGTTTATTATTTGTTTTGATTGTGCTCAACCCATGATCGATATGACATCATCGGGAGATTAGGTGGCGTAGACTTTTGATTAAACATAAGTAGACCGCGAAATCACAAAATCAGACCTGCGATATTTCAAGATATAATATTTTTGCACCGACTTCCAAAAAGGAGGTTCTCAATTCGTCTGTATGTTATTTTTTATTGTATGTATGTTACGCAATTACTCCGTCAATTGTGAACTGATTTGAATGATTATTTTTTTAATCGGTAGGGTACATTTTCGAGGTAGTCTTATTGTAATTTCATCGAGATCTGATAAGTATCTCCAGAGATATGACGATAAACGTTTAAAACTTGCTAATGAAACTGACACGCGGGGCATTCAATGTCGGTTTATTTAGTTTTTAAACTATCTATATATAACTTGAAATATCAAAGAGCTGGTTATTATCATTTTTGCTATTTTTAATATACTTACTATATACATATACACACTTATATACACTTCTAGTATATATACTAGAAGTGCCCCGCGGCTTCGTCCGCGTTAAAAACTTCTTTCATATACTTAAAACTTTTCTTTAGTAAAAACCTTTCTATCATAAAAACACATCCAAAAAGAGTTAGCAAAATTGGTCCAACCGTTTTCAAGTAATGGTCTTACCAAGGGAAATGGGGATTTATTTTTATAAAACCCAAAAAAACTATGTTGGTTTTCAGACTTCGTTACACCGTTTCACTCTCTTAGAGGTGGAATTTCGAAAAACCAAATTTCGAATTTACTTACTTTAAAAGTATTTAAAAGTACTTGTGTGAAGTTTCAGTACAGTCTGATCGTAACGATTTCTCGTAGTGTATATGGCCACTATTAAGGAAAATTCTTTTTTAGCGGATATCTACGTCGTAATAACGTCATATCTGCATGCTAATTTTAGCACAATCCGTTCAGTGGATTGAGTCATGTGTTGATAAATCAGGCAATCAATAACATTTGTATTGTATTTACAGAATATAACAGTCTCGACTATTTAAAAAACAAATTATTTTGATGAAATTCATCCGCAATTTAAAATACAACAGAATTTCTATTTTCTAGATTACGTAAAACGACTTTCCGTTTCGAACATTAACAGAAATGGGAGCGCAAAAATAATAGAGAAATTCCCAGAAATGGCGCAGTTTCAAAAATATTAATTTTGCTAAAGAACATTAAGCCTAAGATCTTGTCTAAAATTGTTGTAATTTCCGCCATGTTTTTTTATGTTGGACAAAATAGATTTTTAGGGAACTAATGAACACCAGAGGACCAGAGTAAGTCACGACAAATCTAACGAGCCCAAACACGACGGGTATAACATGTGTAGTTTAGGAGTTCCTTAGGCCATCGTCCGTCTCCATCATCAGACCAGCTCGATGGTACCATAACATTACATTGTCATCCGATCTACATAATGTATCATCAGACATTCAGACACCGGGAAGTGGGTCAAATGTAAAAGCTTGTAAAAAAGAAAACAAAAGTAATGAGACAATCAGCTTTTATCCATCCTGTACAATGTTTACTCGTATTTACGAGTATACTCTGTTCTAACATGGGTTATATATTACATAAGATTCAATTGAAGGAATTTGGTTTTTCACCCGACTTAAAAAAGGAGGTTCTCAAATCGTCTGTGTGTTTTTAACCGACTTCAAAAAAGGAGGAGGTTTCTGAATTCGACCGTATTATATAATATATTTTATGTTTGTTCGCAGATAACTTCGTCGTTTATGAACCGATTTTGATTATTATTTTTTTGTTGGAAAGGAGATATCTAAAGTGTGGTACCATCGTAATTTTATCGAAGTCTGATAAGTATCTCCAGAGATATGGAGATAAACGCCTCAAAATTGGTACTGAAAACAAATTAATGGCGCGGCATTGAAGTCGGTTATTTTTAGTTTTTTTAACGATCTTATTTATTTTGTATGTACGTTACGCGATTACTCCGTCAATTGTAAATCGATTCGAATGATTCTTTTTTCAATCGATAGGGTACACTTCCGAGGTGATTCCATTGTAGTTTAATCAAGATCTGATAAGTATCTCCAGAGATATGATGATAAACGTCTCAAACATGCTACTGAAACTGACTCGCGGGGCATGGAAGTCGTTGTTATAGCTTTTTTTGAACTATCCTTATTATCTTATATCTCTTTTTGCCCTATCCTGTATCTAACCATAATAATATTATGAAATAGAAGCCAATCAAGCGAAAGCTGTATAAATTGCTTGACATTCTATTTTTCCAATAAAATGTAGGTTATTTATTTAATTATATTATTTCTAATCTTTCGTAGCGAAACTTTTCTTTGTTCTGTTCATGTTTTTATAAAATAAATTAGAATTGTTTTGGAGTTCACTCGTTAATAACCGATTTTTAGGGTTCCGTCACATGAGTAAAGAAGGAACATTGACATTTCATAACATAACATGACTTTTATTGAAATTTCATGAAATTTCGAGACATATCATGACATTTCGTTTCATATCATGACATTTTGTTACACTTCATAACATTTCGTGGCATTTCGTGACATTTGGAGACGTTTCATGACATCAAAATAACATTTTATGAAATTCCGTAACATTTAATTACATTTAATTACTTTACATGACATTCCGTGACATTTTGTAACATTTCATGACATAAAATAACATTTCATGAAATTTCATGACATTTTGTGATATATCATGATATTGAATAATATTTCATGATATTTCGTGACATCTATGACATTTCGTGACATTTCATGACATTGAATAATATTTCATGACATTTTGTGACATTTCGTAACATTTCATGACATATATGATATTTTATGACATTGAATGACATTTCATGACATATGGCACATAATGACATTAAATGACATTTCGTGACATCTCAAGATCATGATCGACATACATCGTTGTCGACAATGATGAAGCTTGAAAAATTAAAAAGCAGGTCATGTTTACTTGAAGGAGGATTTTATTACGTAGAAGATTTTTCTTGTTTTTGTACCAACCCTACAAGAATAGGTAAATATTTTTTCCGTTCCTAAGAAGGTTTGTCTCTGTTCCTTCTTTACTCATGTGGTTCCGTACTTCAAAAGGAAAAATTTAAGGAAATTAAAATTCTAACAGTGGCATGTCAATACATTTATGAAAATATTTTGTTCATACGCAAGAATATAAATGATTATAAGAAAAGGTCTGATGTACATAATTTTAATACAAGACATAAAAATAGATTAATTATACCTAATTTCAGACTGCAGAAAGTTAGTGGTTCATTCATGGGGAACTGTGTACGCTTTTACAATAAGCTACCTAAAGATATTGATCAATTGCCTATGAGCAAATTTAAAATCTATGTAAAATCCAATTTGATGAAAAAATCATACTATACAATAGGTGACTATATGGATGACAAAAATGCATGGCCTGAATGCCCCAAGTTCCAAGAACAAATATAAATTGTATTATAATTATTAATATATTGTTAACATTTTAAAGCTGACATGTACAATTAATTTTTAAAAAAAAGATAAAATGACAAGACAAGCCCCATAGAGTTTCTTGGTGTTTCTTCTCTGATGGGAGTATTTCCGAAACACCGGTAGATTCAACAGCCATTCAGTTTTCCCCTTTTGTCCGCAGATTTTCTTTCTAGGCTTTTCATTTTTATTTTTATTTAAACAATATTATGCAGCCTGCTGACAGACGGACTATCAGTTCCATTTGGATCATGATATGTACTGTGATCGGTATGCGTTTCTCTATGTTGTGTTTCACTATTTCACTTTTTTATTTTTTTTATATAAAAATTGTCTGAAGTACTGAAACACACAGTTACATGTATGGTTGGTTTTAACCTACTTTAATTTTTTTTTAATATTCTGACGTAAACGATTGGATGACAGCTGAATGGTTCATTACTTTTTTTTTCTAATTCAAAGCGTTAAATTCTGCTTTTGCTATGTTTACTTGATAATTGGTTATGATTTATTTTATGATTTATGATTTTGACGTGTATATGTGCGTATATTTATACTGCCTACATACTGAATAAATGCTTTGATTCTTTGATTCTTGAAAAAAGGTTCCCTTATGGGAACACTTTGTTGTTCGTCTGTCTGTCGTTCTGTCTGTCTGTCTATCTGTCACACCCTTTTTCTAAGGAACGCGTAGAGGTCAAGTTAAAACTTAACTTAAATACTTAGGGTCTACGGTATCTTTCAGCTGTGATTGAATTAAACCTGTAAGTCAACGCTATCAAACGCTATGACCGTTTATGTCGCACATTTTTGCAAATTTTGCGATTTCACAGAGGATTTATTCTATATCATATAGGCTAGCGTTTAAACATTAGCTCAACTGTAGGGTGAAATTGAATTGTATCTCACTTAAAACTTATAGGTTACTTTCCGCTAACCTAGAATCATGAAATTTGGCAAGAAGCAAGGTCTTGCAGCGCTTATAAAGGAAAATGAGTAATAATGTTATAGGAGGAAGAAAGGAGTTATAAAAAAATCTGAAACCTGTAAAAAAAAGAAATTGACTATTACAAATTTGTCATTTGCGGTTGGTGCAATGACCGTATCTAGGGATGGAACGGCAAAGTTAAGTTTGTCCTTTAACCTAGTTTGATTAATTTGTACGGATTCATAGTTTTGATGATTAATGTAGTGTTGCTAGCCGTAGTATTACACGCACCCACAACACAAATTTCAGTCTTCTCCAACCATCAAGCGTGATCATTAAAAAAAATCTCAAAAAAACCAAACTGTCATTTCGATTAAATGATCTTTCTATATATTTTTGTCTTGGGGTATTTTGCTTCGTATTTCTGATTAAAATTCATCAAAGCCATTTGTTTCCAAAGCTCCACACACGAAATAGACATTTTGTTATTTTAGTAACTAATGTTTTTTCAACATTCGTTCGGAATCTTTTGTCAGAAATAGATAGTCGTATTTTCTTTGCGACAGAAAGGGATACGTAGGCAATACGTCTTTTGTACAGGTTGGATGAGATGGTTGCAGATGTGTTTTTAACCCCTTTGAAGATATTTTTACTGTTTGGAAAAGAATATTTCCAATCTATTGAAATATACATTATTTATTATCTAAAATCAAATACATTGAGATGGATATTATACTAAATATTATATTTGACATACTTTTTGACCGAATTCATAAAAAAGGAGGAGGTTCTCAATTCGTTGGAATCTTTATTTTTTATATGTATGTTCACCGATTACTCGAAGATGCCTGAACTGGTTTGGAAATTTCTTTTTTTTTTTAAAGGTGGTCCCTTTTTAATTTTAACGAAATCGGTCAAGCTGTTTTTAATATATCAACATTTGTATTACGATGCATTAAAATTAAACTCAACTAACTAAAAATTAAGGAATGTCCGTGTGGTAAAGTGCCAAGAGCGCTGGCTGCATTCCCGCGTTGAATCGCTAAAGAGATTCTTTGTGCTAGGAATGAGCCAGGCCTTTTGTCACCGATGGCATCGACAAGACGTGGTGCAATTTTCTTGAGAAAAGTTTTGGTGCTCGGACCCCATGGACAAAAGTGTCAACACCAAGCGGCATACAGTCCGGCAAGTATAACTTGGCGTGCCTGTGCGCCACTGTGCTTTTACTTTGTACTTTGATAACAGTTTATCTTAAACCACTTTTAATTACTTTTGGCATTATTGAGCTATTTTAATGTAGCAGATTTATCAACAATCATCATTATCAGCCAATTTCCGTCCACTGCTGGACATAGGCCTCTCCCATGGCATGCCACTGAGCTCGATCTTCAGCTATTCGTTTCCAACCGCTGCCAGCCAGCTTGCGTATATCATCGCTCCATCTAGTTGGAGGGCGTCCCACACTACGTTTGCCGAGCCGTGGTCTCCACTCTAGAACTCGTTTACCCCAACGGTTATCGGTTCTGCGACAGATGTGACCGGCCCACTGCCATTTCAGCTTGCTAATCCTCTGAGCTATATCGATTACTTTGGTTCTCTGACGGATGACTTCGTTTCGAATTCGATCCTTCAGAGAAACTCCGAGCATAGCCCTCTCCATAGCTCGCTGAGCGACTTTGAATTGGTGAACTAGTCGCACTGTCAGTGTCCACGTCTCGGCTCCGTAGGTAATAACAGGAAGGACGCACTCGTTAAAGACTTTCGTCTTCAGGCTTTGTGGTATGGGCGATGTAAAGACTCGACGAAGTTTTCCGAATGCTGCCCATCCAAGCTGTATCCTTCTGCGAGCTTCCTTCTCGAAATTGTTTCTGCCCAATTGCAAGATTTGCCCAAGGTAGACATATTCGTCAACAACTTCGAGAGGGACTCCATTTAAGGCAATCGGTTCCGGAATAACATGTTCGTTGAACATGATCTTGGTCTTATCCAAGTTCATCCGGAGACCGATGCGCGCAGAAGAATCAGCGAGGGTGGTCAGCATGTATTGCAGGTCCTGCACGGTTTCAGCCATGATGACGATGTCGTCCGCAAATCTCAAGTGTGAGAGGTAATTGCCATTGACATTTATGCCCCGTCCTTTCCAGTTCAGCGTTTTGAACATATCCTCTAGAGCGTTTGTGAATAATTTGGGGGAAATAACGTCTCCTTGTCTAACTCCTCGATGTAAGTGGATATGTTCAGTCTGCTGATTTTGTACTTGGACGGTCATAGTTGCGGTGTCATATAGACCTCTCAACACTTGGACGTATCGCCAATCGACTTGGCACCGTTGCAGAGACTCCAGAACAGACCAGGTTTCAATGGAGTCAAAGGCTTTCTCATAGTCCACAAACGCTAAGCACAGGGGCTGGTTATACTCTTCAGTCTTCTGTATAACCTGCCGCACTGTGTGGATGTGGTCTATGGTGCCGTATCCTCCTCGAAACCCAGCCTGCTCGGGGGGTTGAAATTCGTCGAGCCTACGCGCGAGACGATTTGTGATGACTCTAGAAAACAACTTATAGACATGGCTTAAGAGCGAGATAGGTCGATAGTTCTTCAAAAGGGTTTTGTCTCCCTTTTTGAAGAACATAACAACCACACTCTTACTCCATGTCTTCGGAGTTCTCCCCGAAAAGAGGACGGAATTGAAAATACGCTGAAGCTGTAGTAGCGTAGGAGTTCCACCGGCTTTTAAGAGCTCCGTTGTAATTCCATCCTCTCCGGGGGCTTTTACGTTTTTAAGCTGCCTGAGAGCCATCACAATTTCATCTAGGCTGATTTCTGGCAAATCTTCGGTGTAGTGGCGGGTCAGAGTGGCTCTAGGATCCTCGATGCCGGGTTGGGGAAGGGACGCTTGTGAGGTGTATAATTGGCTGTAGAAGTCTTTTACTTCCCTAAGAATCTCCGGCTTAGAAGCGACGACACTCCCGCTAGAAGTGGTCAACTTCGTCAGATGGCTTCGGCCCAGCTGTTGGACAAAGACTTTTGACCCCCGGTTTTGCTCGATCGCTTCTTTAATTGAGCGTGTGTTGGAGCTCCGGAGGTCACGTCGTACCAATTTAAAAATCTTTTTATTTAGGGTCCGTTGATCTGACGAAGTGACTGCAGGGTTATCACGTCGCTTTTGTATTAGCTGCAGAGATTCCTCTGAAAGCTTGGACTTCTTGCCAGCACCTCGCGTCTCACAGAATTTTGTCCCTTCCTCCCTGAGGATGTCCACCACATGGTCGAGATCCTGGTCAACGTCAATTGTGGTTTCCAGTGCAGCAAATCGGTTTTCCAGTTTCAGCTGGAACGTTTCAGACCCGACCACGGATTGTAGCATATTGGGTCGGAGCGTGGACTTCATTAGACGAACACGTTCAAGTTTGCAGTCAATATCTAGAGAGCCTCGGACTAGTCGGTGATCACTGCCGGTTTTAAACCTAGTGATCACTGAGACATCCCTAAATATGCGCTTTTTGTCCGTCATAATGAAGTCGATCTCATTTTTGGTCATAGCTTCGGGGCTTTGCCACGTCCACTTCCGCTGGGGATTTTTCTGGAAGAAAGAGTTCATCAGAAAAAGCCCCTCTTTTTCTAGGAAGTTGACGAGCATTTGCCCCCTATGATTTCTGCTTCCCAATCCGTGTGGTCCTACTACCGATTCGCCGCTTGTTTGTACTCCCACTTTTGCGTTGAGATCCCCCATGACAACGTTGAAGTGGGCCTTTTGGGTTCTGTGCAAGGCTTTGGAAATGTCCTCGTACATTTCCTCCACTTCATCGTCCGAGTGTGCCGAAGTCGGTGCGTATACTTGGATAACCTTGAGGTTATACCTCTCGGTGAGTTTAATCACAAGATACGCTACCCTTGTCGACACACTGGAGATTTCTAAAACGTTATCAGAGAGGATCCTATGGACCAAGAACCCGACGCCAACTTGGGATGGTTGTTCTCCCTCTCTGAAATACATAAGATGGCCTGATTCTAGGGTAACGGTGTCCTCCCCCTCTCTTCGGACTTCACATAATCCCAGAATATGCCATCTTATGTTTTTCAGCTCTTCCTCCAGAAGTGCCAAGTGTGTATCGAGCCGTAGCGTGCGTCCGTTAAATGTAGCCAGGGTCAGTCGGTTTTGGCGGCCTTCCGTCGCCCGGGGATTCTTAGCACCCCCTGCCCCGCCGTTACCGTAACCGCCGCCTTGGTCAGGAATAGCGAGGCGACCGGGAACTGGGGGCCGTTGTGTGGTTGTGTCTGCCATGAAGGGTTTGCCCAAATAATCACCACGCGCTGGGCAGTCGGGTTGGGTGATCGCAGGACGTAGCTTCTCGCACCGGTGACGCTGCTGCCCGTCACCGGCCTGTGGTATTTAGCTACGTCTTTCTGAATGGATATCCCGCCATTTGTCGGTCGCCAGAGCCTCGTTCGCTGATCGGCAGGATGCACCACGTGCAGGTGAGGTTGGCTGAGAGCAATCAGGTGGAATTATGCTCCCTTACATCCCATCAACAATAATGTCGCGGTAATCTCTCAAACGTCAAACTCACAGTTTCAATTAAAAGAATTAGTTCCAAAAACCACCACCGCCAAGTTATACTTGTGGCACTGTAAATATGTAGCTACTACATAAAGATGCATATCTACGCCGCTTGGTGTCTTCGGCATGCATTTATATACCTCGCCTCGATGACATACTACTAACTGCTGGCTACTTTGACTAGCGCGACGTTTGAAGTCGGTTCTTTTTAACCGACTTCAAAAAAAGGCAAAGGTTTCTCAATTCGACCGTATATTTTTTTTTTTTTTTTTTTTTTTTTTTATGTTTGTTCGCGGATAACTTCGTCGTTTATGAACCGATTTCGATTATTCTTTTTTTGTTCGAAAGGAGATATCCCAAGTGTGGTACCATGGTAATTTTATCGAGGTATGATAAGCATCTCCAGAGATATTGAGATAAACATCTCAAAATTGGTACTGAAAATGAATAGCGCGGCATTGAAGTCGGTTGTTTTTTAGTTTTTAAACGATATTATAGTTTTTTTAAACGATCTTAAATTATCGACTCTTCTATTGTTAAATTTTTATTAAAAACCATAACAGGTATACGTTATAATAATATCGTTTAAAAACTAAAAAACAACCGACTTCAATGCCGCGCTATTCAATTTCAGTACCAATTTTGAGATGTTTATCTCAATATCTCTGGAGATACTTATCATACCTCGATGAAATTACCATGGTACTACACTTGGGATATCTCCTTTCGAACAAAAAAAGAATAATCGAAATCGGTTCATAAACGACGAAGTTATCCGCGAACATAAAAAAAAAAAAAAACGGTCGAATTGAGAAACCTCCTCCTTTTTTTGAAGTCGGTTAATAAAAGTGGGTGAAAATCTAATCGCAAGAATCTACTGATTGCTTCCGAAGCTAAAACTATAAAAAGAAATAGGTTCTTAAACGGATGTATTGGAATTAGATCGTTCAGTTTAAGAGTAGAATGGCCAAAGTGTATTATATACCCTGTATATACAGGGTATATACAGGGTATATAATACACCTGTATATACCCTGAATATACAGGGTATATAATACACCTGTATATACCCTGTATATACCCTGTACTTAAAATGCTTCTATTCGTATAATATTTCTCAGGAATTTTAAATTAAAATATCTTTATATTAAAATTTGACTGGAGAATTACTATCTGTACTTATGGTACGGACACACCGCGGCGTCCTGCGATCTGCGGGCGTGATCTCAGTACATTTCAATTGTTTTCTGATCGCGTTTGGTGTGAACCAGTCTGTACAAATACTACTGCGCTATCTGATCGCCGCCTAGATCGCGCACGCAGGACGCCGCGGTGTGTCCGTACCTTTAATTATGTGATTAGCGCAATCCAATATATATGTCGCATCCAACTAGCTTAATTAGCCGTTCAATCAACAGCCTAGCCTCATTACTTTCAACTAGCGGGCTGAATGATATTCAGCCGTAGCGTTTGTTACAACATTTGATAAACTGGCTTAAGCTTAAGCTAGTTGGTTGCGACATATATATGTATGTATATATACGTAGAAGATTTGCTCGTTTCAATATATAATAAACTAACCGCGCTCTGCGGCTTTGCCCGCGTTTAATCCTGGTTACAAACCTTGCTCTTGAATCACTCTATCTATTGCTGAATACTGCATTAAAATCTGTTGCTCAATGGTACCATATTATTGCATTGCCATCAAAGATAAGTATACCAATAATAACCGGCCAAGTGCGTGTCGGGCCACGCGCAGTGTAGGGTTCCGTAGTAGCCTGTTATTCAATGCAAGTCTTTACCCGTTATAAACAAGCAACTAGGTACTCCGTCTTTGTCACTTTAAAGGATTTATTCTAAGGATTTTGTATTTGGTACAAAATTATCCAACACCCAAAATCAACGACTATTACTGCTAAACTAATAAAGTTATCTTAACCGCTATAGTTTTCCTTTAAAAGTTAATGAAATGCGCTATTATCACGAATTTTTTCAGATTTTTAAGCCAGCAGTATAGCTTTTAGAGGGGGAGGACGTCCTACTGGGACAAAATTTGCACTTTAAAGTTTAATATTTCGTAAATGGAGCATTCAATCGAAAAATGGTATTAGAAACCCTTAAGTCATTTTAAAAGACCTATTCAATGATTTCCAACACGATGGGGTAGACGATGAAAAAAAAATTATCCCCACTTCTCATATATCACTTCTCATACACTTAACACCTCGGACAGACAGACAGACAGACAGACGGACATGACGAAACTATAAGGGTTCCTTGTCAGGACTACGGAACCCTAAAAAGTACAATAGAACGTCAGGAAGTGGTTCTAAATTAGCTTCCAAGATTTGTCCCAAACAAACATACATAACAAACAAACATACCAACACGATAAGTTAAATAAAAACTTGTAAGAAGCGAGTTAAAAATATCAGCAAAAATATTGTACATTACGGTAACTTTCTTCCTAACCCCGTCATCACGACATATTTTAAACCCAACTAAGCTGGGCGGCAACGAACATTTTTTTACAGAAATAGGTCAGCAGACATCTCTAATAGGCTCATTAGAGTTGCGCCCCATGTTCTAGGGTTCCGCAGTCATAAAAATAAATCCAAATTAAAATGAAAATAATTGTTTTTCTGCTTTTAATGTGAAGGTGGGTCTTAGAGTAAGTAGAGTTTTGTACGGTATTATGTTATTTAGAATGGCGAGGTACTTTGTTTTATAATATGTTTTGAGGGCCAGTGTAGTGGGAGAATGTTCAGCTTTGACGCCAGAGGTACCGAGTTCAATCCCCGCCGTGTACCAATGGATTTTTCTATCTAAAAATGTATATGCGCTTTTTACAGTGGCCTCCGGTGAAGGAAAAACATCGTTAAGAAACCCCTAACCCCCGCATGGTGGTAGGATACTATATAGTATCCGCCTGGCCAGCTACCACCCTCAAGTTAGAAAATCTGTCGCCAAACATCTAATGTGCTCTGGCAGTTATACTTGAGAGCCAGTTCCCATTCTCTAGGTCTAGCGTGTTTACCATCTTCGACCGCATCATCACGTACTAACAGGTGAGATAGTGGTGAAACGCTAGCCTATGTAATATAAAATAATATCGTTTAAAAACTAAAAAACAACCGACTTCAATGCCGCGCTATTCATTTTCAGTACCAATTTTGAGATGTTTATCTCAATATCTCTGGAGATACTTATCATACCTCGATAAAATTACCATGGTACCGCGCTCGGGATATCTCCTTTCGAACAAAAAAAGAATAATCGAAATCGGTTCATAAACGACGAAGTTATCCGCGAACAAACATAAAAAAAAAAAAAAAAAAAAAAAAAAATATATACGGTCGAATTGAGAAACCTCCTCCTTTTTTTGAAGTCGGTTAAAAAACATGTAGTAATAATCAAATACCGCATATTAAAGCGTTTGAGCACTATCTTGCCTGGTATAAGCGATGTTGCGGTCGAAGATAGTGAACACGCTAGGCCTAGAATACTCTGACTCTCAAGGGCTGCCGGAAAATCGTAAGGTTATGGCGGCAGATTTTCGCCTTGATCTTCGCAAGCTTTGGTAGCAAGGCAGGCGGAAAACGGAACATCGATATAATATGTTCCTACCACATGTAAAACTACAAAAAGATTACTGTTTATACAAAAAACTACTCACATCAAGTTTCAATAGTATTATAGTGTACATCCCAGTTGTGGTATATACGGAATTCTTTGGTGGATAACTACCAAAGAATTTCGTATATTACCGAGTTCACACCTGGGGCCTTATTCAGTATGACCATTTTAAAGTCTTACCGTACCGTGTTACGTTATCTCCGCGTTATGGTATTCTCTATGCCAATTAAAAGGTGGTAGGGTAAGGTTATGAGCGTGTTTTGAGTTGTCAAAATATCGTGACGTATGAGGACGTGTAACGCGCGCGTTTTGTATCATTTACCTATCGTGTGGCATACAGAATACAATTTTTCAATAACGTAACGTGGCGCGTTAAGGAACGCGTTATCTCATTGGTCATACTGAATAAGGCCCCTGGTGATTTTTGTAGTTCAATTTCCTAGTGATGTACTTTTCTTTAGATTCTAAGTACTTTTAGTATCGATACTTTGGAATCGATACTGAGCAGGTACCGGTCAAAAGTACTAGTACTCGTTATTTTTTTTAATATCTTATAGGCTAGCGTTTCACCACTATCTCACCTGTTGGTAAGTAATGATTCGGTCGAAGATGGTAAGCCCGCTAAGGCCTAGAATGGCAACTAGCTCTCAAGGATAGCGGCCGGAACACATTAGATGTTTTGGCGGCAGATTTTCTAACTTGAGGTTGGTAGCTGACCAGGCGGATACAAGATAGTGTCCTACCACCATGCGGGGGTTGTTGGTTTCTTAACGATGTTATTCCTTCACCGGAGGGCCACTGTGAAAAGCGCACATAAATTTTGTGATAGAAAAATCCATTGGTCCACGGCGGGGATTGAACTCGGTTCCTCTGGCATCATAGCCGACCGTTCTCCCGATTACGCCACCGGACCCTCAAAATTAGTCTCGGAAGAACATTTAGGCTGGCATTGTAGAGCGATAATAAGGTTGAGAATTGAACTATTTGATCGGCTAATCAAACGCAATTTAATAGGGAATATGCATGAAGCTCAGATTTATTGGAATTATTTTTTTTTCGATTCTTTGTTGTCCTGGAGTTATATGTAAAACCTTTTTTTTATTTAATTCCATTTTATTTGCTTAAAATAATACATTAAAAATGCAATTTAAGCGAGGGAAATTTAAGTTTGTAAAACAGATCACCATTGGTCGAATCGAAAGTTGACGTCATTATGCACTACTCCACGTGATAGAAACATTGAGCGCTGGAACATAAAAATAAATGTATGGTGTGGTCTTATTGTATTTATTTCCAAATATTGTGTTTGCCGCGTATTATTGTGCAAAAATGTATATTACTAACCATTTAATATAGATAAAAATGAGTACGAGATTAGAGAAACTGTATAATTTAATAAAAACATGCCATTGGCTAAATACAATAATCGCGCGGAGTCTTAGTTAAAGAAAAAAAAGCTAGTTTGCTTCAAGCGGCGTGTGTCTGACGTAAGTGCGTGACGTCACAATGCACTACCAAAGAGCCCGGGAAATGATGGCGTTTAAACTGCTCAAATTTATTTGTATATTTAAGTTTCAGTAGCAAGTTTGAGACGTTTATCGTCATATCTCTGAAGATACTTATCAGATCTCAATGAAATTACAATGGAACCACCTCGGGCATGTACCTTACCGATCAAAAAAAGAATAATTAAAATCGGTTCATAATTGACGGAGTAATCGCGTAACATACATACAAAAAAAACATACAGACGAATTGAGAACCTCCTCCTTTTTGGCAGTTGGTTGAAAATCGCCTGGGGCCTTATTCAGTATGACCAATGAGATAACGCGTTCCTTAGCGCGTCACGTTACGTTATTGAAAAATTGTATTCTGTATGCCACACGATAGGTAAATTATACAAAACGCGCGCGTTACACGTCCTCATATGTCACGATATTTTGACAGCTCAAAACGTGCTCATAACCTTACCCTACCGCGTTTTAATTGGCATAGAGAATACCATAACGCGGAGATATCGTAACACGGCACGGTAAGACTTTAAAATGGTCATACTGAATAAGGCCCCTGGTCTGAACCTCGTATAAACGACAACTGCCGGCCATTAAGCCGAATGCTACAGAAAAACAGAGTCAGAATAGCATACTAGCCACATTCCTCCCTCTCTAGGTGACTAATGACGAGAAGGAATGCCCCCTGCTAGATAATGTTGTCATTACTTAGATAGAGTGATAGATGTCACAGTTTTACAGTAGGTCACAGTTTTTACAGTCGGTCACAGTTTTTACAGTAGGTCGATTTTATATTAAAGTTTGTTTTTAATCGACTTCAAAAAGAAGAAAGTTCTCAGTTCTTAGGAATATTTTATTTTTACTAGTTGCGCCCTGTGGATTTGCCTGCATTTTTTCCTGGTTATAAGCCTTCCTATTGAATCACTTTATCTATTGATGAAAACCCCATTAATATATTTTTGTAAATTGTTAAACACAATCCAGAATTTCATCGTACCGACGGGACTTGAACCCGCAACCCCCTGGATAACAAGTCCAGGTGCTCTGCCAATTAAGCCACGGTTCGATCCATCGATACGACGAAATTAAATGATTGCATTTTTTAACCCAGTTGTGCATTGGTGGCGCCATCTATGACTACTTATTTCGAAAGTTAATCATTCGGAAAAGTCATTACAGTTTTCAAATTTATCATTCTATTCAATTGTGTTTAACAATTTACAAAAATATAAAGTGTGTAACACTTCAAAGAAAAATAATAACCTATTAGTATATGTTGCGTAGTTTAGAAGATCTAAGCTTACAGACGGAGGAAAGGACTTTCTTTTAACCGACTACACAAAAAAGGAAGGGGAAGGTTTTCAGTTCGTTTTTTTTTATGTATGTTCACCGATTACTCGAAGATGCCTGAACCGATTTGAAACAATCTTTTTTTTTTTTGTTTCAAAGGGTACCCTTCACAGGTGGTCCCATTTAAATTTTAACGAATTTGGCTGAGCCGTTTTTAATATATCAACATTTGTATTACGATGCATTTACTTATCTCGACGACTTACTACTAACTACTGGCACATATTATGTAATAGTTACTACGTCTACTGGCTACTTTGACTAGCGCGACGTTTAAAGTCGGTTCTCTTAGTTTTTTATACGATCTTAAATTATATACTATGTAATGTAAAGATATATGTTACCCGATTCTGATATGGAGATAAACATCTCAGACTTGGTACTGAAAATGACTAGCATGGCATTTGATGTCGTTTTTTTTTTAAGTTTATTTTTTAATTTTAAACGATCTTAACTTATTTACTGGGCTTTCTTCAGTAAAGGCACACTTTGTCGTCCGTCCGTCTGTCTAGACTAATATATATTTAAAAAATATATTTAAACTAGCGGATCCAGCAGACGTTGTCCTGTCCAATGGCAGCGCCACCTATCGGGTCCAATAGTAAATCTAAACCATCTATGGACTAACAAACAAACACACCAAAATTTATCTAAATCAGTCCAGCCGTTTCGGAGGAGTTCAGTGACATACACACGTACAGTAGAATGATATATATATATATATATAAAGATAAAAACAGTCCTATTCCCCGATCGTTCGTCCTTTTTCCTTGACAAATAAAATGTTCTGTTACGAAATCAAAAGGAGACGCATTTAAAAAAATTTCTTCCGTAAAACCATTAAAAACCCCATTTAAGTTTCTTAAAATACAAAGTTTAGCGGACTCCCCAGTGGGTTGGACTTCGAAACAACCTGGACAAAAATGTAAGCTTTTTAAATAAAGGACTTCAAAAAGTGGAGAACGACTAACTGATAAATTCACGCGTGAAGCACACAACTCATGCCGATTTGGTAGTACGTAAAATCTTACGCTCACGGCATAATATGATGATAGACTGACATAGAAAGATGTATTGTTATGGATAATGCTTCATTTGCACAACACGATGCAATGGACAATTTTATCGATTAACACATTTTTGCAAAGAACCGAACTATGTAAGACTGCTCCGCGGTTCCAAAAGAAAAATAATTTTTATTTATGCTTTTTGAATTAAGTAGTTAGAAAGTTTATAATTATTAATTATTATTTATGCGCTGTGAAGTTTTCACTTCAAAAATGTATCTTCATTAAAAATCACCTAGAAAATACTTTCATTTCATATTTTTTTTTTTTAGCGAGAGATCACCGGTTCAAATCCTAGCTAAAACTAGCTCAATACCATTAAGCAGAAAATCTGCCGCCATAACCTTACCTACGGTGTTCTGGCAACACACAGCCCTTGACAGTCAATGTTCTAAGCCAAGCATATTCGACTACATCATTGTTTACCACCAGGCGAGATAGTAGTCAAACACTAGCCTATTAATATAAGACAAAATATAAAAATATCCGATGTTACAAATTTACACCGCCCGCGTCGGCATGTCTACTCTCCGTCCGTTGCGTTTTTTGTCCTTTATTTTTTTTAGTCTATGGCTTTAACAAATTGACAATCGTATTGTGAAATTTCCCAAACGTGTCGGATCCACATTTGTTTTTTTATTGTTTCTGCGTCTATGTTTTTATGATTTGCATTTTATTTTGAACCGACTGAAAAAAAGATGGAGGATCGAATTCGGAATGTTTTATTTTATATGTATGTTCCCCGATTACTCGAAAATGCCTGGACCGATTTGGAAAATTATTTTTGTTTGTAGGGGTATACTTTCCAAGTGGTCCCATTTACATTTCATTCATCATCATCATCATCATTATCAGCCGGTATCAGTCCACTGCTGGACGTAGGCCTCCCCCAAGACACGCCACTGAGCCCGGTCTTCGGCTCTTTGTTTCCAGTCACTGATTACATTTCATTAAGATTTGTTAAATATCTCCGGAGATATGAAGATAAATAACTCAATACTGGTAGGTACTGAAAAAGACTAGCGCGGCATTTGAAGTCAGTAACTTGATATTGTTACGCGTTCCTGAGAAAAAGTAGTCTTGACAGACGGACATACAGACGGATAACAAAGTGATCCTATAACGGTTCTCCTTTTTTCCTTTTGAGGTACGGAACCCTAAAAATAGAGTTCCGTGAAAACAAAATTGAATTATGTATAAATTTCACCTGTGCGAAGCCGGGGCGGGCTGCTAGTACATCATACATACACACGTACACGCCGATACACACGACAAACTTATAACACCTCCCTTTTAGTGTCGGGGGTTAAAAAGGTCCGATTCTACTGTGCCAAAGGGCAGTACTAAATACGACAGTAAAGTGTCTCTTGATCCCGGATCAGCAAAATCCTTAAAAATGTTTAGAATTAAGATATTTTAAGCTTAATGTCTAGAAAATAATTTTGTAAAAGTAAAGTTTTTTAACCGACTTCACAAATAGGAGGAGGTTCTCAATTCGTTGGAATTTTTTTTTAGGGTTCCGTACCCTAAGGGTAAAACGGGACCCTATTACTAAGACTCTGCTGTCCGTCTGTCTGTCTGTCTGTCTGTCTGTCTGTCTGTCTATCTGTCTGTCTGTATGTCCGTCTGTCACCAGGCTGTATCTCATGAACCGTGATAGTTAGACAGTTGACATTTTCACAGATGATGTATTTCTGTTGCCGCTATAACAACAAATACTAATAATATCGTTTAAAAACTAAAAAACAACCGACTTCAATGCCGCGCTAGTCATTTTCAGTACCAATTTTGAGATGTTTATCTCAATATCTCTGGAGATACTTATCATACCTCGATAAAATTACCATGGTACCACACTTGGGATATCTCCTTTCGAACAAAAAAAGAATAATCGAAATCAGTTCATAAACGACGAAGTTATCCGCGAAGAAACAGAAAAAAAATATATATATATATATATATATATATATATGGTCGAATTGAGAAACCTCCTCCTTTTTTTGAAGTCGGTTAAAAATGTCTATTTTTCTACAACATGATAGGTACATTAAAAAGAAATTCGTGTACTTGCTTGCTAATTTCTTCTAAACTAAATCGAGTGGGATGTCTTAATAATTTAATTGTTATTTTTAATAAATTACAAAAGTCAAAGCATTTATTCAGTATATGAGCAAATTAAAAATTTGCACTTTCACACGTCAAAGAACATTAAATAGATCATATTCAATAATAATTGTTATAGATATAACAGAAACATAACTTATTGCTTTGAATTTACAAAAAAAAGGTATTGAGCCATTCAGCTTTCATCTAGACGTCGAACGTCACACTTAAAACAAATTTAGTAATAAGTTGCCAACCGTACTATTACATGAACCCGTAACCCATGTTTGTATGTATGTAATGCATGTTTCAGTACTTCGAACATTTTTTATCCACAAAATTGTGAATACATTTAATTTTACTACATATATATATATATATATATTTCTATTTCATGTATCAAGTAGATTAAACAGCCAATTTTATATCAAATGAAGACGCAGTGGCGTAGTAGGAGAATGGTTTTTGACGTCAGAGGTAGTGGGTTCAAATCCCCGACGTGCACCAATGGATTTTTATGAATGGATTTTTGGAAAAATCGTATACACGCAATTCATAGTGGCCTTCCAGTGAAAGATAAACATTGATGAGGAACCTCCAGCATGGAGGTGGAACAAGGTTCAGTATTTGCCTGGCCGCCTCAAGTAAAAAAATCTGCCGCCTAACATCTAATATGTTCCGGCAGCTGACCTTGAGAGCCAGTTCCCATTCCAGTCGCATCATTATTTACCAACAAGTGAGATAGTGGTCAAACGCTAGGCTAAAATAGAAAAATATATATGTATAAAAAAATATATGTATATAATATCGTTTAAAAACTAAAAAACAACCGACTTCAATGCCGCGCTATACATTTTCAGTACCAATTTTGAGATGTTTATCTCAATATCTCTGGAGATACTTATCATACCTCGATAAAATTACCATGGTACCACACTTGAGATATCTCCTTTCAAACAAAAAAAGAATAATCGAAATCGGTTCATAAACGACGAAGTTATCCGCGAACAAACATAAAAAAATAAAAAAAAATATATATACGGTCGAATTGAGAAACCTCCTCCTTTTTTTGAAGTCGGTTAAAAACAGAATAAAGTAAAAAATAATAGAAGAAACGTGTTTTTTTCGGCATTTCACGCCATCTATGAACGCTTAGTTAGGTAAACGTCCCATAGATGGCGTTATATTGAAATGTCGATCCTGAACACATTTTTGTAAAATTGTTAAACACAATCCAAAATTTCATCGTACCGACGGGACTCGAACCCGCACCCCCCCGGATTACACGTCCAGGTGCTCTGCCAATTAAGCCACGGTTCGATACATCGATACGACGAAACTAGTGGATTGCATTTTGTTCACCCAATTATGCATTGGTGGCGCCATCTATGACTACTTATTACGTAATTTAATCATTCGGAAGAAATCATTACAGGTTTCAAATCCGACGAGAGATGTTGCACTGCGTAAATCAAATATAATGTTTCTTTGAAGTGTCTCACACTTTATATTTTTGTAAAATTGTTAAACACAATCCAAAATTTCATCGTACCGACGGGACTCGAACCCGCACCCCCCGGATTACACGTCCAGGTGCTCTGCCAATTGAGCCCATAAAGTAATAAAGTGTGAGACACTTCAAAGAAACATAATATTTGATTTACGCAGTGCAATCGGATTTGAAACCTGTAATTATTTCTTCCGAATGATTAACTTACGTAATAAGTAGTCATAGATGGCGCCACCAATGCATGATTGGGTGAACAAAATGCAATCCACTAGTTTCGTCGTATCGATGTATCGAACCGTGGCTTAATTGGCAGAGCACCTGGACGTGTAATCCGGGGGGTGCGGGTTCGAGTCCCGTCGGTACGATGAAATTTTGGATTGTGTTTAACAATTTTACAAAAATATAAAGTGTGAGATACTTCAAAGAAACATAATATTTGATTTACGCAGTGCAACATCTCTCGTCGGATTTGAAAACTGTAATGATTTCTTCCGAATGATTAAATTACGTAATAAGTAGTCATAGATGGCGCCACCAATGCATAATTGGGTTAACAAAATGCAATCCACTAGTTTCGTCGTATCGATGTATCGAACCGTGGCTTAATTGGCAGAGCACCTGGACGTGTAATCCGGGGGGTGCGGGTTCGAGTCCCGTCGGTACGATGAAATTTTGGATTGTGTTTAACAATTTTACAAAAATATAAAGTGTGAGATACTTCAAAGAAACATAATATTTGATTTATGCAGTGCAACATCTCTCGTCGGATTTGAAAACTGTAATGATTTCTTCCGAATGATTAAATTACGTAATAAGTAGTCATAGATGGCGCCACCAATGCATAATTGGGTTAACAAAATGCAATCCACTAGTTTCGTCGTATCGATGTATCGAACCGTGGCTTAATTGGCAGAGCACCTGGACGTGTAATCCGGGGGGTGCGGGTTCGAGTCCCGTCGGTACGATGAAATTTTGGATTGTGTTTAACAATTATACAAAAATGTGTTCAGGATCGACATTTCAAAGAAACATAATATCTGAACACATTTGTTAGACGTTAGATGGCGTTATAAGAAATAAAATGTTTATTAATTATTATTTTTTGCTGGCGAAAAATGATAGTGGTATTTTTGCTCGATCTTATAAAATACTGTAGTGTGGTACGGAACCCTACTAGTGCGAGTCCGACTTGCACTCGGTCAGTTTATTTATGTATGTTCACCGATTGCTCAAAGACTCCTGAACCGATTTAAACATTATTTTTTTTATTTAAAAGAATATATTTCACAGATAGTCCCATTTCAATTTCACCGCGATATTTTCAATATCTCCATAAATGTGGAGATAAACACTTCGAACCGGCGGCAATAGCCCAATGGATAAGGTGTCGGACTAGCGATCGAGAGGTCGTGATTCGATCCCCACCCCACTCATTGCACTATTGACGTGAACCCACTCAAGACACACGCATATTTAGCTTAAAAAAAAAGAACCTAGTCCTGAAAATGTCTTTTCGGTTCTTTTAGTTTTTTTAATTTATTTTAAATTATTATTAACCCATGACACAAAAAGTGAGAGGAGTGTTATAAGTTTGACGTTTGTGTCTGTATGTCTGTATGTGGCTTGTAGGTCCCAATCAGCCGCAATTTCAATACACCTTTGTACATATTACTTCAATAGATTTTAAATACCCCGTTATATACAGTAAGTTCTCTTAGTAAAAGTTTTCATCGTAAATACTTTTGACAGTTCTCACATAGTTTTCGACTTATTCCGGCTCTCTGATTGGTCTAAAGTTAGTGAAGTTTAGTAACCACTAGAGGCGCTGTACTGTTTTTCATACAAAATTTGTTCGATATACGATATCGAGTTTGGTATGAAAACTCGTACTAAGGTACATACAGTCCTAAATTTCACCGTAACGACGAGACTCGGGAGTTTTGACGGGAACGTGGAAAAGTATGAGTGATCTCATTGTATTTTTTCCTAAAACTTGTGTTCTTCCGCGAGTTAATGTGTCTGTATCCCCTGATTTTCTTATCATTCGTTTTTTGGAATTGCCTCCCTATGTAAGCAATTTTAAAGTCGCATTCACGTCAAAAATACCAACCTTCACGGACGTGAGCTGTCAAATGTATCATCCTATAATAGACAAGGTATTTAAGTATTCGGAGTTTTGGCTAGAACGTGAAAAAGTGTGTGTGATATCATTGTATTTTTTCCTAAAACTTGTGTTCTTCCGCGAGTTAATGTGTAATAAATGTGGATTATTAACCATTGAGTGCCGGTAAATGTGTGCAAGTGGAGGGAAACAGCACAATGTTGAAAAACATGCTATTTGCGTTCTCACCAAAATTCCATTGAAAATCTTCAGTAAACACAACATCTTTACTGACGGTATGACTGAGACTAGACTTTTACTTGAAAACTGACCTGAGATTTGACTTTGACCCATCTCTACACCTCGACTAAAATTTATAAAATCTTGAAGAATTTCAATACTTGACACTAGCTAAATACACTAATCGTGTGAAGCCATAATAAAACTAAAATAAAACTGGCCAAGTGTGAGTCAGACTTTGTCCCGCACACGGAGGGTTCCAAACGCCATCTATCGAGTTTCTAAAGAACTTCTAACACCAACTAAGTAAACGTTAACAAAAAGGTAGAATAGTATTATATAGTAGTAATAGTAATAGTAGTAATAGTAATTGTAATAATTAATATTATTAAATATCTGGCTGACCGAGCTTTGCTCGGTATTTTTTGCCACTTAAACAGACAAATATGACTCTTCCCGACATCTATTGACGACTATTTTTTTAATTGAGAGCAACTAACTGCTTTACTGATACAGTACTTCTACTCGCCAATAGATGTCGGGAAGAGTCA
Organism: Cabera pusaria; assembly: GCA_954871355.1. Classification (NCBI taxonomy): domain Eukaryota; kingdom Metazoa; phylum Arthropoda; class Insecta; order Lepidoptera; family Geometridae; genus Cabera; species Cabera pusaria. Next base: position 2,724,979 of record OX940912.1, on the reverse strand, counting down.
TATTTTAAGTTGATTATCAATAAAGTTGATTATTGAAAACACGAATAAAACAACATTTTCTGAAAATGACTCCTAGCTAGATCGATTTATCGCCCCCGAAATCCCCTGTAGGTATACTAAATTTTATTTAATCGTTGGAGCCGCTTCCGAGATTCAGATTAAGGTAAAGACGATAGCGCCATCTTAGCAACTAGATAGGTGGCGCTGCGCTATCGTAAAAAACTTTTTTTAAACTTTTCTTTAATTTTTAACTTTGTTCTGTTCTTAGTATTTGTTGTTATAGCGGCAACAGAAATACATCATCTGTGAAAATTTCAACCGTCTAACTATCACGGTTCATGAGATACAGCCTGGTGACAGACGGACAGACAGACAGACAGACAGACAGACAGACGGACAGCGGAGTCTCAGTAATAGGGTTCCGTTGGTACCCTTTGGGTTCGGAACCCTAAAAATTACGAATATTTTTTTTAAATTTCGCGTGACGTTACGTCTCACTATACTTTTTAGCGGTTCGTGACGTCACGAGTCCCACTCCCGAACTTTGACGCTCTTTATCAGTGTCAATTTCTATTGATTTGTGAAATACGAATACGAATTGAAAAATACGAGTACAATATTTTTAACCGACTTCAAAAAAAGGAGGTTTCTCCATTCAACCGTATATTGTATATTTTATTTTTATGTGCGTTCGCGGATAACTTCGTCGTTTATAAACCAATTTTGATGATTCTTTTTTTTTGAGAGATATCTCAGAATAGTACCATAGTAATTTCATCAAGATACTGAAGAAACTGACTCGCACGGCATTTAATGCCGGATGTTTTAGTTTTAACCAGATATTTAATAATATTAATAACTACAATTACTATTACTACTATTACTATTACTACTATATAATACTATTCTACCTTTGTGTTAACGTTTACTTAGTTGGTGTTAGAAGTTCGTTAGAAATTCGATAGATGGTGTTCGGAACCCTCCGTGTGCGGGACAAGGTCTGACTCGCACTTGGCCAGTTTTATTTGTTTAAGTGACAAAATAAAAAATACGTATTCGATATTTTTTGATAATGTAAATGACGGACTAATTGCATTTTGCATTGCTAAATTTGCATGGTGGTAGTACACTATCTAGTGTCCGCCAGTCCAGCTCCCTCAAGTTAGAAAATCTGTCGCCAAACATCTAATGTGTTTCGGCAGCCTATTACTGAGACTCCGCTGTCCGTCTGTCTGCCTGTCTGTCTGTCTGTCTGTCTGTCTGTCCGTCTGTCACCAGGCTGTATCTCATGAACTGTAATAGTTAGACGGTTGAAATTTTCACAGATGCTGTATTTCTGTTGCCGCTATAACAACAAATACTAAAAAAGGAATACAGTTAAAATTAAAGGGGATCTCCATACATGAAACGTGTGTACATGAAAAATGCCAAAAGCATTTTACTATAACGCCATCTATGAATGTTTGACTGTATTTATTATATTAATTACCTTTGTGTTACTTTCACTTACACTTACTTTTACTTAGTTGGCGTTAGTGTTCGTAAGATGGCGTTGTACTGAATAAGGACGCGGCTCCTGTTTTAATAATTGTTTGGATTTGACACGGTAATATAATATAATAATATCTGGATGACTGAGCTTTGTAAGCAATTTTTTTTTTGGTAATTCGTGTTATATGTAATTTTTTTGGCTCCCAATAAGTCTTCTTACAAAAGAACAAACTTGGAAAAATTAATCATCTCGTCTGGACTCGAACCGGGGTCTTTCTGATCGCCATCCGAACGATCTCCCACTGAGCTATCGTAACTAGCAATGGCGAAATTTACCTTCATATTCTAACTATATTGTAGGAGTTTTTCTTTACCTGAAAAGAGGGATAAAACAACATTTTCTGAAAACGAACACCTAGCTAGATCGATTTATCAATTTATTACAAGAAACTTTCTTTCAGCATTTTTTGCTCGATTTTATAAAATATTGTAGTGTGGTACGGAATGGGAACCCTACGAGTGCAAGTCCGACTTGCATACAACTGACAAATTTGAATTATTATTGTTGTTCTATCCTTACAATCATGAAATAGAGGGTAGTGAATGATTTGCCACTGCCCGATATGTTTTGCCACCTACCCTCGATTTTGGCGAAAAAACGGTGGAAGAACCGGTACAACGGCCGGTCAGTTAGCATCAAGCAGCTTCCTGGTGCACTTGATTATTGAGCCTCCAAGGACTTTTCTTACATTTTATTTGCTCCGTGAGCTTTGTACACACCTCTTGTACACATCTATTTGCCGTGCAATAAAAATTTATTTGTGCATGTGTCGTTTTGTGAACTTTTACACCAGCACTCTGCAGCACCGATCTACCAGAGCCAATCTTGTATTTGGTTGGTGAAGGCATTGAAGGTACGAGTCATCACATAGTATGTACAATTTGTAATTTATTTGGTGATCAATAAAGAGTTTTTGTATTGTATTGTATTGTACGAGAAAGATTAATTTGCTTTCTCTTTTCTGTGTTGGGGTTGTTCATAGCTTCTTATCGCAACATCATATCTTCTTTTATTAACCGACTTCACAAAAAAGGAGGAGGTCCTCAATTCGTCGGAACTTTTTTTTTATGTATGTTCACCGATTACTCGAAGATGCCTCAACCGATTTGGAAAATTCTTTTTATGTTTCAAAGAGTACCCTTCACAGGTGGTCCCATTTAAATTTTAACAAAATCGGCCGAGTCGTTTTTTAATATACATTTGTATTACGACGCATTTACTTATCTCGACGACTTACTACTAACTACTGGCACAGATTATGTAATAGTTACTACGTCTACTGGCTACTTTGACTAGCGCGACGTTTGAAGTTGGTTCTTTTAGCTTTTTAAACGATCTTAGATTATTAACCGACTTCACGAAAAAGGAAGAGGTTCTCAATTCGTCGGTTTTTTTTTTCTTATATACAGACCACAACGCTCCTTGTGAAGCGTTTGGTGAAATGCCGAACAATTGTTTTAACCAGACATCCCTATTTTGGACTGTAAACAACAAAGTATTTAAATTCTAAACCAATGAAGTAATATGAACAAATGTGTGTTAAAACTGCCTAGTAACCGCGTAGTTTTATTCCATAAGATTACTTATCGCGTCTAAAAACGCACGCGTACCCTTTTTAATTAATTAGACACCATTATACTTAACCATATGTAATACTAGCTGGGGACAGCGGCTTTGTCCGCGTTATAAAATAATATAATAGTGGTGTTGTGGGAGAATGGTCAACTTTGATACCAGAGGTACAGAGTTTAATCCCGTGCACCTCTCTCCGTCTCTCACCGTCTGGCCAGCTACCACCCTCAAGTTAGAAAATCTGGCGCCAACACATCTCTAATGTGTTTCGGCAGTAATCCTTGAGAGCCAGTTCCCATTCTAGATCTAGCGTGCTACCATCCTCAACCGCATCACCACTTACCGTCAGCTGAGATGGTGGTCAATAGCTAGCCTATATAATTTTTTTTTTTAAATTGGCTATCCATGTGCAATATTTTAAGCCAAATTGTTCCAGGTATTTTTCCGGGAAGTAGTCCCAAATCTGGCACCTACTGACAGTAGAATTCTCTGAAAATCATCATTTTAGTCTACAGCAGCCCGTTTCTGTCCACTGCTGGACATAGGTCAGGTCTTTGTTTTCCACCGCTGCAAGCCAGCTTGCGTACATCATCACTCCACCTAGCTGTAGAGCGCCCTACACTACGTTTACCGAGCCATGATCTCCACTCTAGAACACGTCTACCCCAACGGTTATCAGTTCTACGACAGATGTGACCAGCCCACTGTCACTTCAGCTTGCTAATCCTTTGAACGATGTCGATAACTTTGGTGCTCTGACGAATGACTTCGTTTCGAATTCAATCCTTCAGAGAGACTCCTAGCATAGCCCTCTCCATAGCTTGCTGAGCGGCTTAGAATTGGTGAACTAGTCGCACAGTTACTACGTCTCGACTCCGTATGTCATTAAAAGGGTAGTACGCACACGATAAAGACGTCGACGAGATTTTGTCTTTAGACACTGCGGTATTGGCGACTAAGACCGCGACGCGACGCGGCGTGCTCTTATTAAGAGAGTGATACAAAAAATAACTTTATTGACTCCATAAAAAGATGTATGATGCGCGGTGCAGCGGGAAGCCGTGTGACAAAAAATTGAACTTTATTAACTACACAATAAAATACACATTGCACTGAGATAATTTGGTGGCGTAGCACATTTTGCTGCACCGCGCGGCGTCGGTCTGCGCCGCGCGAAAACAAAAGCATCATCACGTCGCGTCGCGTCGCGTTGCGGTGTGAACTGACTCTAAATAACCATATATTGTTTAAAACCGAGTATGACCTCTAATTCATTAGTTTCAAACTGAGTCTCAGATATGGTAGCAGTATTGAAGGCGGTTCTTTTTAACCGACTTAAAAAAAGGAGGTTTCTCAATTCGACCGTATATATATATTTATTTTTATGTTTGTTCGCGGATAACTTCGTCGTTTATGAACCGATTTTGATTATACTTTTTTTGTTCGAAAGGAAATATCTCAAGTGTGGTACTATGGTAATTTTATTGAGGTATGATAAGTATCTTCAGAGATATTGAGATAAACATCTCAAAATTAGTACTGAAAATGAATAGCGCGGCATTGAAGTCGGTTCTTTTTTAGTTTTTAAACGATATTATTCAAAGTTTTGAACAATATTATTGTAATAATAACAAAGACAAAGAAAGAACTATACCTATGTTTGGTTAACAAACAGTATAATGGCTACTCTAAATACTAAATCAAATGTCGTGTGGTAAAATAATACATTAACGAACTTGCGTGATTACTGGATTTTTTTATACTCGCAGCTAGCAGGAGTTTGTAATGAGGTTATAGTATTGGACGCACCTGAGCGAGTGACGTGACTGTGAAGCGGAAGGTGATGGAATAAAGCGGAGTTTTTAATAGCGCCATAAGAGAGACCGTCGTATCGCTGCATCTCTTTCTTGCCGGTATACTACGACCACAATAAGAATGTTTTAGACCCTGTGAGTAGGTTGTCATGATTATACTATTATACTCACTACTATTTGATGTCGACTGTCTTGACCTAGGCTTCGTGCAGGTTCGCCGTACTTCCTCGGCAGTTTGTCGAGCAAGATTGCGACAACCACTGACTAAACTCCCAAGAAAGTGTTCTTTGGTCATCCACGAAACCTAGGTGAAACAGTTGACATCAAATAGAAGTGAGTATAATAGTCGGTACTCTTATAATAATGATTCAAACTCACTTTAACTATAAATCTAAAAAAAAAGGTTGTTAGGCGCCTTGAAAATAAAAACTTCACATATTTTTCCCTCGGTAGTCTGAAGGGAACGGCCTGATACATACCACTTAAGTACATTTTGGCTGACTGATACGTGATAATTCATTGACCCTAGTCTAGGGTTACAGGATAGGACATAAGCATGTCCATTTTTATCTAGGGTCCCTCGATAAAACGAGGTGGAGATAACTACATCCAGCAGTGGACGGGAATATGCATGTGACATAAATTTACTTGAAATAATTTATTTTAGAATCATTATTGTTCTGGTATTGTGTGTTAAAAAATTTTTATAAATAAAATACTCTCAAATTGTTCAAAATATTATATGAAAAATGCAAAACAAGCGTGGGAAATTTTAATTTGCAAAACACATCACAACTTGTCAATTAGAAAGTGACGTCACAACATATACTGCTGTCACCAAAGACTAAATCTTTGTCATAGAAATAGTATGCACTGTTGTACGAATACGTACTATTTCTATTACAAAGATTTAATCTGTGGGGACAGTGTGGTATGTTGTGACGTCAAAAAGGCGCGCGAAAATTGAGCAGCGTTTTAAACACCTCAAATTTTTCTTAGTACTTAAACTATTTTTTGTAGCTAAATTTTAACACTTTCAGTATTATTTCATTTTTTTACTATGTTAAATGGATGTAATCAGTGAACTAAAATTTTTTTTAAAAATCATGTATATTCCCTATTGCTAATAATAATGATGATATTTTAGATTTATAGTTATCGTGAGTTTGAATCATGATTATAAAACACTGACTATTATACTCACTACTGTTTGCTGTCGACTGTCTCGACCTAGGTTTCATGCATGTCCGATGCACATCCTCGGGAGTTCACGCAGCGAGATCGTGACGAGCACTGCGTCGAGAACCTAGGTCGAGACAGTCGACAACAAACAGTAGTGAGTATAATAGTCGGTGTTTTATAATCATGATGATGATGATAAAAACGAAGTGGAGTGACAGGTCTCACTGCGCATCTATTGTGGTCTATGTTGCCCGATTTAATTGTTTATAACTTTACATTTTTGAGACATAAGCACTGATTTGGCTTAAAATATTATTTATATATAGTAATCATTATTCCTACTAACATCGGTAATTAAATATTTTTTAGTTCTAACTTCTAAAGGTTGGGACGGAAATTATTGTTAAGAAAAAATCCATTGCATAACCAACTACTTGAAACAAAATTTGAATATTCAATTTCACATCGCCGCATAAATAATTGTTTACTTCGCAGTCGAAATAGTTTAGGTGTGCCCAAATTGTTACCAGCTAACGTTTTTAAAATGTATGATGATTAAAAATAAGGTGAAACTTCCGTGTCAACTCGATACCTACATTTTATTTTAGTGAACAATTATTATTTGAACTAAGAATTGATATAATGCGGGGTAAAACTGGCAATTTTTTAGAAGAAATGTTTCGAGCATTTGTTAAATTTTACAACAGTTCCTGATATTTATCCCACTGCATAAGAACGATGGTAATTTTTTACGATAAATAGCCTATTGTTGCTGCTCGTCTGGTCTCATAGTAATTTTATCAAGATCAGATAAGTATCTCCAGAGATATGGAGATAAACACCTCAAACTTATTACTGAAAATGACTAGCGGATCATTTGAAGTCAGTTTGTTGTATTCAGTAAAGATTTTAAGTAACACAAAATTAAATATTTTAAGTAACACAAAATTAAATATTTTAAGTAACACAAAATTAAATATTTAATTAACACAAAATTATATATTTAAATTAATCTAAATACAGTATTTAGTATTCACGAATAATGATAAGCGATGCCTTGGGCTTTGCAAATGTTGTTTTGACAGATGTTGTAAAAATTATACACACAAAGAAGAAATAAACGGTGCAAAAACTAATTTACTTATTTTTATGCTTTATTTTTTTTTTGTTTTACACAAAGCTTCGCATATTATAACTACATAACAATACTAGCTTTCTACTCGCAGCTTTGCGCATATATTTACAGGCGTAATGAAAGTGGATATAGAAGGAATATTGGTGCACATAGTTTTTAAATTAGTATATAATACTAAGTTAATCTATTGTAACATGTAGTTGTACTTGTTTTTGTGATGAGGATATAAATATATTTTCTTATTATTTATATATTATAGGTCTTGGTTGAAAAGTATAGCTTCTATGAGGGTACCTACTTTTGAGGACCGAGTGGTATCGTGGGAAAATGGTCGGAGGAAACCCATAACCCCATGGCATGGCTGTAGGACACTATCTAGTGTCCGCCTGGCCAGCTACCACCCTCAAGTTGGAAAATCTGTCGCCAAAACATTTAATGTGTTCCGACAGCTATCCTTGAGAGCCAGTTCCCATTATAGGCCTAGCATGCTACCATCCTCGATCGCATCATCACTTACCAACAGGTGAAAAATGGTAAAACGCTAGCTTATCTGATATTTAAAAATAAACTTAGGGCCAATTTCACCGGTTCCTGATAGCGCTCATATGAAGAAATCTGTCAGATTTTTGACAGCTTTTATATGGTGTCATGTGTTAGACAACTATCTAACGCACTTTCAGTAACCGGTGAAACTGGCCCTTAATATTCTTATTTATATTTAACTAGCAGCGCCCGGTGGCTTTGCCTGCGTTAAATCCTAATTATAAACATTCCTTTTGAATCACTCAATCCATTGCTGAAAACACCATTGAAATCCGTTAAGCAGTTTAAAAGAGCTAAGCGTACAGACGCGGGAAGTGGTTTTGTTTTATACTATGTAATAAAGATATTCCGATGTGGTTCAACAATACCGCAAAGCAGTGAGTTAGTACTGTGAAATACTGTGAATATACAGGGCGGTGGTTCTCTGTAATATATGCAAGCAGGTCGTCCGTGATGGAACATAATGCATTTACATACTGTCAGCTCATTATACAGCCGTGATCATCGTCGGGGGAAAGAGAATGGTATAAATAATGTAGATAGGCACACGAAAGTGGCAGCAGGCTGGTCACATCTGACGTAGAACGGATAACCATTGGGGTAGACGTGTTCTAGAGTGGAGACCACGGCTCGATAGACGTAGTGTAGGACGCCCTCCAGCTAGGTGGAGCGATGATATACGCAAGCTGGCTGGCAGCGGTTGGAAACAAGGAGCTGAATATCGAGCTCAGTGACGTGCCATAGGTGAGTCCTATGTCCAGCAGTGAACGAATACTGGCTGTTAATAATGATGATGAATGTAGACGGGCGTGTGCGAGTTGGACTCGCGCACCGAGGCTTCCGTACAAATTATTAAATTAGGTTAAAGTACAAACTTAACTTTTCAGTTCGATCCCTAGACCGATGCCTAGATACTGTTCAGGCACCAACCGTAAATAATAATTTTGTAATTCAAATTAGCTTTTTTTGTTACTAAACTAAATATTTACGTTTTTAATTTATTCTTATTTAAGTGCTTCGAGACTTTCCTTCTTGCCAAACGTGTCAAACGCTAGCCTATATGATACAAAAATAATATATGATTGTTTAAAACGAAAAACCGACTTCACATGCCGCGATAGTCAAAGTATTGGCTTTAGTTATAATCATGTCATCAAAGTATACAAATTTGCTTATATTGTTTATCTCCATATCTCTGGAGATAATTGTCAAATCTCGACAACATTAAAATGGGACCAAGCGGGAGGCATAATCTCTCAAACAAAAAAAATATTTATGAAATCGGTTAAGTTTTGACGGAGTACTGACGTAACAAACAAAAAAAAAATAAGTTAAATACAGTTAAATTGAGAACCTCCTCCTTTTTGTGAAGTCGGTTAAAAAGGTCCTATTACCTGTTTCCTAACATTGTATTTAGACTACAGAAATGCAACAAAACGGTTAATTTATCACATTTTTTAATAACTGATAGTTGAGTAGGTATAGATATTCTTAGATATTGATTAAGTTGAGAAGTCTTGAGGCTCTAGGGTGAGCCAATATATCACTCTCCGATGAAGCCTTCAGATGTTGCGAAAATATTGACGTATGTAATAAACAACATTTTATACCATGTTGAATTGATCTGAAGTTATTTTGCGATGAATTTAGATATAGATAGATAGATAGATTAATATTTAATATTATTTATGAATAGTTTATTCCAACGACCAAATTTACCTAATTATTATTAATTATTACACATTAGAAAGCGCTTTTCACAGTGGCACTCCGGTGAAGGATAAATATCGTTAAGAAACCCCCAACCCCCGCATGGTGATAAGACACTATCTAGTGTCCGTCTGGCCAGCTAACTGGAGGGTTCCAGTTAGAAAATCTGTCACTAAACGTCTAATGTTTTCCGGCAGCTATCCTTGAGAGCCAATTGCCATTCTAAGCCTAGCGTGCTACCATCTTCGACTGCATCATCGCTTACCAACAGGTGAGATAGTGGTCAAATGATAGCCTAGAAGATAAATAAAAAAGTTATCTGTTGTCCAACACCTCGTCATCCATCGTAGAACAAATCTTCACTTAACATCACGTGAGATAGCGGTGAGTTTGGCCATTAAAAATAAAACCGGCCAAGTCGATTTGGACACGCCCACCGAGGCTTCCGTGCCAATTTCTCAAACTAAGTTAATGGACAAACTTAACTTTGCAGTTCGATCCATAGAAAATGTATTGCACTAACCGCAAATAATGAGTTTGTTATGGTAAATTTACTTTTTTTTGTTATAAAAATAGATATTTACAGTTTTCAGATTTATTCCTATATAAGTGCTATTCGGCGTCCTATATAAGTTCAAGGCTTTTGTGATGGACCCGACTTGGCGTATAGGTATTATATTATACCTATAAATTGATATTAATTGCATGAACTAACTTTATAGAGAATTAATTGTAAATGACCTGAACAGTTCTTTGCTAAGAATTGTACTGAAATAATATAAAACTTTTTAACAAAAAAATTTAACCGCCGAAAAAACTGAAAAGCAAAAAATAACTAAACTTTTTTATTTAACCTCAATAACAAAGTTCTGAAACTCAGTATACCCCAGTATATATTTTTGTAATTGTTTTAAGTTTTAAACTAAACATAATAACTAAGTTCTTAAACTAATGTAAGTATGTATACCTAAGTAATTTTGAGTCGGCGCCAAACAAGCAAATTAATTAATTACGTAAAGCGTAATGCGCGGCGGAGGCATGGCGCGACACGCCAGTTCGCCGGAAAATGCCGAGTGTTGACGATGTTAATGTCAGCGAGACTGCAACCCGAACGGGCACCATATATAGTAATCTGTAACGGCCCGTGTTGGGCACACGTCGTTGCGAGTGGTCGTGCATCTCTATTTAGTCTGTGGGTCGTGTGGAAGCGCATTTTTTGGAATGTTCATGTTCATCGCTAAAGATTTCACGTTGCATTGTTAAGTTGATTGGATTATTTCTTTAAATTTTAGGAGGTTATTCAGTGATCTTTGCTTATTGATTATTTGGCGCCGACTCAAAATTACTTAGGTATACATACTTACATTTGTTTAAGAACTTAGTTATTATGTTTAGTTAAAAACTCAAAACAATTACAAAAATATATACTGAGGTAGGTATACAAACAGTAGTTTCTGAACTTCGTTATTAAGGTTGAATAAAAAAGTGTCGTTATTTTTTGCTTTTCAGTTTTTTCGGCGGTTTAATTTTTTTGGTAAAAAGTTTTATTTTATAATGTTTTGTGGCCATAATCTACTATGTTAAAAGTAGGCGTCATTGCTTACCCCTGGCCTAGACAAAAGTAATATAGAATATTTACGTTCTATGATAATAATACAAATAATTAATTTAAGATCACATAAAATACTAAAAAAACCGACTTGCAACGTCACGCTAGTCAATTTCAATACTAAGTTTGATGTGTTTATTTTCATATCTCTGGAGATACTGAATATATCTCGATGAAATTTAAATGGTACCACCTGTAAAATATCATCATTATCATAATCAGCCGGTATCAGTCCACTGCTGGACATATGCTCTCTCAAGACACGCAACTAAGCCTGATTTTCGGCTCTTTGTTTTTTCCAGTGTTTGTTGACTTATACGATACGATAAAATCATCAAAATAATGATACTTTTTTCCATTATTTTTGTTGATTTATTCAAAACGGCTCGACAGATTTCGTTAAAATTTAAATGGGACCCCCTTGGAGATATTTTCCCTTTCTAATAAAAAAAGAATTATCGAAATCAAACTACTCTGTAAAAAGTTATGCGTGGTCATACATAAAAAAATATATATACGCGTCGACTTGATAACCGCCTCCGTTTTTTTTTCGTCGGTTAAAAATAAATGACTTGTAATGGATATGTAGTGATTCTAATAATTTTAATAACGGGCAGTACTAAGTAGGTGAATTTTTGCGCTTAAGGTTCGGGTCCATCACACCTTGCTTCTTGTCGAATTTCATAAATCTAGGTCAACCGGAAGTACCTTATAGGTTTTGATTCACTTGTGAAATCGCAAAATATACCATATAAACGATCAAATCTTTTGATTGCGTTGACTTACAGGTTTGATTTTTCACAGCCGAAAGATACCGTAGACCCAAGTATTTAGTATAAGTTTCAACTTGATACCTCCACGTATACTGGAGATAAAAGGTCTTGACAAGAAGGACAGACGGACAGACAGACGGACAGACAGACGGACAGACAGACGGACAGACAGACGGACAGACAGACGGACAGACAGACGGACAACAAAGTAATCCTAAAAGGGTTCCTTTTGTCCTTTTAAGGTGCGGAACACCTTAAAAATTGTACATCTCATCATGCGTAGCGCTCGTACCTTGATACTCGTAACTCTTACTCGTAGTTCGTAGCACGTACTACGAAGTTCGTTCCTACTTATTCGTAGATTGTTCGTAGCTCGTAGCATGAACTACATAGCTTGTAGCACTGCTCGTAGCTTATTAATGGCAATAAAAATATGTTAGTTTTAACATAAAATACAGGAGCATATCGACGTTCCGCCCTTCCACCTGACTTGCTGCCAAAAAGTACCTAACCATTATCAAGGAGATAAACTACCGCCATAACCTTACGGTGTTACGGAGACACACAGCCCTTGAAAATTGCAGTATTATAAGCGCTGGGCTTATATGTGTTCACTATCTTCGCTTACCACCAGGCGAGATAGTGGTCAAACACTAGCTTATATAAAATATAATTAACAAACCTTCCAAAAACCTTTACCTCTTTAAAAAAAAATCTTTCAATCGCTTAGAAACCTTCATGCAAACATTTCGTTTTGTTACAACAAATCCATTTGTAAAAGTTGCAAGTCATATCTCTGTTTGTCATAGATGTAGGACGACAAGCCATCCAATTAATTAGTGGATATTCACTTTTATAAATCAACCGGATACGCTTTGCCGACTTAAAAGGCTTCGATTAACTGACGTATATTTTCAACTAACTTCCAAAAAGGAGGAGGTTCTCAATTCGACTGTTTTTTTTTTTTTTTGTTTGATACCTCAGAACTCCGTCAAATCTTATAATAAACCGAATTTAATGTTTTTTTTTTTGAGATATTATGCCTCCCGTTTGATCTAATTCAAATTTTATCGAGATCTGATTTCCGGAGATATGAGGATAAACAAATTTGATACCTGGATGACATTGATGATGGCTAGTGGATATTTGGATATTTTCACTATCGCGACATGTACAGTCGGTTTTTTCATTTTGTACGATATTCATTTTTGTTTTAGAACCTGAGTGAAGCCGTGGGGCGTAGCCAGTTATTATTATATATTTATTAAATCTTGAAAGCCGTCATTGGCGTATATGATGAATTTAATTTGAAGCTGAAAGCTCACTTCACAGCTTTGTTAGGGTTGTTACACACGGCAATAACTTTAACACTACCTTTAAAAATCCTTTTTAACCGACTTTCAAAAAGGAGGAGGTTCTCAATTTGTGTGAATGTGTTTTTTGTATGTTTGTTACGCGATTAATCCGTCAGTTGTGAACCGATTCAAATGATTATTTTTGTAATCGATAGGGTACATTTTCCAGTTAGTCCCATTGTAATTTCATCGAGATCTGATAAGTATCTCCAGAGGTATGACGATAAACGTCTCAAACTTGATACTGAAACTGACTCGCGGGCCATGGAAGTCGGTTATTTTAGTTTTTCAACTCTTTTTTATCATAATTGTTTTATATCGTATAGGCTACCGTTAGAACACTATCTCGCCTGATGGTAAGCGATGACGTGGTCGAAGATGTTAAACATGCTAGGCCTAGAATACATGCTACAATACTCTGACTCTCAAAGGCTGTACGCTGCCGGAACACCGTAAGGTTATGGCGTCAGATTTTTTCCTTCATGGTGGTAAGCTACTTTTTGGTAGCAAGTCAGATGTGGCATCGATATAATATGCTCCTACCACTACACATTTCACTTATGTCATCAACATGTGCTAAGCCTTTTGCTTCAAACTTTATAATTATTATATATGTTCCGCCTGAATTGTTACCAGAAGGTAGCCTAATTGTTACCTTGCTTGAATTGGTACCATGCGAGATAATGGGTAAATGGTAGCCTATCAGATATAAAAAATAATCGATTCAAAGAATAACATGTCCTTGCCTGTCACAAATATTAATAAAACTTGCCAAGAGCGAGTTAGACTTTTGTCTAGCACACGGAGGGTTCCGAACCGCACTATAATAATATATAAGTATAATATAATATTATATTACCGTGTCAATACCAAACATGCTTATTAACAACAACGCCATCTAACGAATATCTAACTTCTAGCACCAACTAAGTGAACGTTAACCCAAAGGTAGGTAATTAGTATTAATTATTAATAAGTTAAACATTCGTTCATAGATGGCGCTATAGTAAAAACACGTTTTTTGTATCTTAAATTTTTAACTTTGTTCTGTTTTTAGTATTTGTTGTTATAGCGGCAACAGAAATACATCATCTGAAAATATCAACTGTCTTAACTATCACGGTTCATGAGATACAGCCTGGTGACAGACGGACAGACAGACAGACAGACAGACAGACAGACAGACGGACAGCGGAGTCTCAATAATAGGGTTCCGTTGGTTTGGGTTCGGAACCCTAAAAACGAACACTGCAAATTAAATTTATAGGTAACAAAATTCCAATAACTAATGTTTTTAAATAACAAAATTCCAATAAAGTAGAAACTCGTGTGTGCCAACCCTCACCGCACCGGTAACTGAATCCGTAATGCAATCAATGTCTGCGATCCGTGCAAATTGAACACGGTACCTACATAGGTTATCTACTGTCTCACTCACACACACCTCTATCCTCAAGGGAGGGAGTGAAAGGTCGATAATAATATGGGGAAAACTATCCATAGAATACAGGTAAACAATAGAACGAAACATTTACCTTGTTCATAGTGTTCGGCAAAATGGGAAATAGGTGGGAACCGTTTGATGTATACTGAGCGGTTTGACCTTGGCCCCTTGGTTTTTAGGGTTCCGTAGCCGAATGACAAAAAAGATAGGGTATAACTTCACAGGTAAGTTCCATTTAAATTTCATCAAGATATGTCCAATATCCAGAGCAGTATCTAAACACCTTAAATTTTGTACTGAAAATTGCTAGCGACGCAATTGAAATCGGTTCTTTTAGTTATTTAAACGATCTTAAAGTATTCTTTAACCTGTTTAGGGTTAAAGAATAAGCCGTAGCCGAAGGGCAAAACAGGGAATCCTTATAGATTCGTCAATTCTGTCTGTCTGTCAGTCCGTATATCACAACCTGTTTATTCCGAAACTATTAAGACTATTATAATATTACCGTGACTACACAGTTGAAACTTGGTAGGTAGGTAGGTGTATTCTGTAAACCGCTTGTCGATTTTTATACAAAAATAAAAAAATAATGATTAAGGGGCCCCAATACAAAAAACTAAAACAAAAAAAAAAAACAAACCTTTACTTGCAGGGTGTTTATTATAGTTCTTTCAAAATGACGTTGAGGTTTCTAAAACCATTAGTCAATCATTTGAAAGATAGACACTTCTAAAAACTATTCTTGTAAAATATGTGCAATTTATGAATTTTCTTATATTATACCGAAATGAATAACTTAACTTTCAACTCTGATCAATATAAATTAGAAAACTATTGAGGTTTTTGTTCCCGACTCGGTTTCTTTGTGGCCCACTGTAATATAAATCTAGTCACACACAAACCTAGTTTAACGTGAACAGGTGTATATCTAGGTTTAATTTAGCTAGCCTAGCCTGGGTTACCTGGCACCGACTGAACGTTTAGTTTTAACTTAATTGAATACAGATTTACAGATTTTTATCGTGAACCTTTTTAACTGAATACACAAAAAAGGAGGAAGTTCTCAATTCGTGGGAATATTTTCTAAGATTCAGACAAATTGAGACCTTTTTCTTTTTTGTGAAGTAGGTTAATTTAGAATATTGGCGATTGGCGTGTTTGTGCAAAAAGAGGAAGCTTACATAGTCTGTACATTGAAGTACATTGGAGTGATCCTAAGGGTCAGTTTATATCGCGACGCGACGCGACGTGACGATGCTTGTGGTGTCGCGTTGTGGTCTTGGAAGCCGCGCGAAGCAGCAAAACGCGCGACGCCATTAAATTATTTAATGCAATGTGTATCTTATTATGTAGTAAATAAAGTTCTAACTCGTATGTCTTCACGTGGCTTTACGCGCGGCCGCGCTGCACCGCACGGCGCCGCCAGAAGCGAGCGGTGAAGCCCGAATTATCTATGCCGCCGAATTATCTCAATGAAATGTATATTTAATAGCCGGTTTCTGAGTACATTTATTCAGAGTTTATCTATTCAATAACGGTAAAATTGAGAAGATAAACTCTCAATAAATATACTTCAGAAACCGACCATTAGTGTAATAAACAAAGATCATTTTTGTATCACTCTCTTAAAAAGTGCGCGCCGCGTCTCATCGCGTCGCGTTGCGTCGCGGTCTGAACTGTCCCTTGACTTAAAAGATTTCTTTTGTTACAGAACACTATCACATCTTTGTGGGCGACCTGAGTCCTGAAATTGAAACCCAGAGTTTACGGGATGCCTTCGCACCCTTCGGCGAGATCTCGTAAGTATTTATTTCAATTACATTTTATATTATCTGTATTGTTCCATTAAATTCAGCGGCAACAGCCCAATAGATAAGGTGTCGGACTGGCGATTTAGAGGTCGTGAGTTCGATCACCACCCATTGCACTATTGACGTGAACCCACTCAGACACAAGCATATTTAGCTTAGTTGGAGGTTAACAAGAATACTAGTGATGTGAAACAAATTGCTAGTATAAACTTAAAAAAAAATGATCTGTGTTGTTTTCTGCCAGATCTCCGTAAATATTTTTTTTTATTTGTTATGTTTTCATAGACTGATAAATAAAATTAAGTGTCTGTTTGTAATTACAAATTAACAGCTTTTCACTAAATGCATATGAAAGTATTATACAGTACTTACATAAAAAAATCAATTGTTTGTCTGTTTGTTCCGGCTAATTTGAAACGGCTGACCGATTTTAACCGGACTTTCACTGGTAGATAGCTGACATTATAAGGAGTAACTAAGGCTAATTTTATTTTAGAGAAAAATAAAGTTCCGCGAAAACAAAATTGCAACTAACAGATAAATAAAATTGGAGTGATAAACGCGGGTAAAACTGCGGGGCGTAGCTATTAGTGAATGTAGGTGGTCGAAGATGGTGAACACGCTAGTCCTAGAATACTTTGACTGTCAAGGGCTGTGTGCTGCTGGAAATACGTAAGGTTATGGCGGCAGATATTCTTCTTCCAGAAGTTGTTGAGCTACTTTTTGGTAGCCAGTCAGGCGGAACATATTATTTCAATTTTCAATTTCAATTTTTCAATTTATAGAGGTAGGTACAAAATAAGACATTAACAGTGGGACCCAAACACGGCTAAGCCTGTATCTTGGGAGCCCGGTGGGTGACGAATTTGAGTATCCCATGTTGGAATTCTGTATGTGATGAACCATAACATATATATACGATGATTTAAGAAATCGTAATTAGGACTGGTTCTAGTTTGGAGACCACGAATCGGCAAACGTAGCGTAGGACGTCCTGTGACCAGCAGGGCTAGCATGGCCTTAACCCCGGGGAAAGACAAAATTATTTCCCTGTTTTTCGCCACTGACAGGAGATCAACACAACAATTTAAACGCTTGGTAAAGTTTAACCCCGAGTTTTTGATTTTGTTTCGTATTAAAAAGTTAAATAAAAGAATTGATTAAAAGTCAGCGGGCGTTTATAATTGTCGAAAAACTTTACTTATAATTTGCCTTCTCCACCAAACAAAACACGGATAGGTGGAAAGACGAAATAGTCCCCTTGCCATGCGACGATATACGCAAAGCGATGGGCAGTGACTGGAAAAGAAGAGCCGAAGATCGGGATCAGTGGCGCACCCTGGGAGAGGCCTATGTCCAGCAGTGGACTGACACCGGCTGATGATGATGATGAATCACTGTGAATCATGTTTTAACTTACATTAAAACCTATGGTATTTTTCTTGATTCATATTACAAATGCAGATATTAAGAGGGTAAACAAAGGTTTTTTTAAATAGGTAACACGACAAACACGACGCTCGCCTGATGGTAAGCGATGACGTCTACCTATTACAGATACAGCAGCATGCAACATTCTGGCCAACCAGAATTTTGCATGTCACTGCACTGCGCCTAGTTACCTTGAGACAAAGATGTTGAGTCTCACATGCACTGTAATTTATCTGGACACATTGCCATTTCAACCGAAAAACATTCCTATTTCACGGCTGAACATTATTTGGCAAAGTGGCGGTACTGCCCCAGACGGACTAGCAGAAGTCCTACCACTACAAATAAAAAAAATACAAAATTGACAAAGGTTTCCTCTTAATTAAAAGCACGTCGTGCACATCAATCCAAAACTAATGTATGTATTCAATCAGTATTCAGTTTATAAACTAGCGTTCAGATAATAAAAAGAGCAATACAAGAAAACAACGCGCCTAGCCGGGCTCCGAAAGATTGTGCTCGTAAAGTAAGTGTCGGGATTCTATCTTGGCCCGTGGCCAAAAAGGTGCGGTCCGTTTGATGGCGATTTGTAGAGCGCACACATTTGGCCAAATAATAAAATAAGTGCGAGTCGGACTATTACACTAATGGTATCGTTCCAACTTACAATATGTTAAAAATAGAGCAAATCATGTCGGATCTTTATTCTTTACATAGTATTAAGCAAAGTCTGTCCTAAAGCTCCTAAGTCCTAAAGGCAATAGCCCAATGGATAGGGTGTCGGCAATCTAGAGGTCGTGAGTTCGAATCCCACCCCACCCATTGCACTATTGACGTGAACCCACTCCAGACACAAGCATATTTAGCTTAGTTGGAGGGGTTAACAAGAATACTAGTAATGTGCAACCCACATTGCGAGTAATCATTTAAAAAAAAAAAAAAAAAAAGCTCCTTCTGTCTGTACGTTTAGATCTTTTAAGGTTACGGACACACCGCGGCGCCCTGCGATCTGCGGGCGCGATCTCAGTACATTTCAATTGTTTTCTGATCGCGTTTGGTGTGATCCAGTCTATACAAATACTACTGCGCTATCTGATCGCCGCCTAGATCGCGCACGCAGTACGCCGCGGTGTGTCTGTACCTTTAAACTACGCAACAGATTAATTAATTCGGTTTTCATCAATAGATAGAGGAAGGTTTATAACCGGCCGCAGCTAGTTTTATGTGATTTAATTAATATAAAACGTTATATTTTCGTCTACTTCTTAGAAACTTTTATTTAGTTTCACTTGTCGCGGCGACGTCTATAATTAAATCTAGCAAGTTAAATTTGACCCACGTCCCGGTGTTTGATTGAGCCGAAATTAGGCATACTTTATATAAATCGGATGACAATGTTATGGTATCATCGAGCAGGTCTGATGATAGAGCCGGAAAGTAGTACTATTAATTATAATGTGCCGGAAGGTGGAAATGGGAACTCCTAAACTACACAGATTTTGTATTTTGATATTTCATCATCATCATCATCATCATCATCATCATTATCAGCCGGTATCAGTCCACTGCTGGACATAGGCCTCCCCCAAGTCACGCCACTGAGCCCGGTCTTCGGCTCTTTGTTTTCAGTCACTGCTCACCGCTTTGCGAATGTCGTCGCTCCACCTCCTTTGATATTTAGCGACAGATTATCTAACTTGAGGCTGGTAGCTGGCCAGGTAGTAATATAAATTAATAATATTTTATACTAACTTATATTAATTTTATTGTTTTTAAAACAGCTTCCGCTGACGCTTGCGCTTATAGACTCACGATCTCCGCTAACAAAGGCACCACACCTTTATCTTGTGGGCTACTTAGGAACTCTAACATTAGCCAAAAGCTGTCTCTACATTAAAATAATTGAAGATAAGCTTTTTCTTTTTCATCAACGTGTCTCCGGATTTGTTTCTGTAGGCACAGATTTTCTAGATTGAAGTTTGATAAAAGTATGAATGTGGCAAATTTTGTTAACTTATTTACTGTTTTATCCATGGTCGAGATCAAATTAGGTTTTCTTTTCAACCGACTTCAAAAAAGAAGAAGGTCAATTCGTCTGTATGTTTTTTTATGTATGTTACGCGATTGCTCCGTCAATTGTGAACCGATTCGAATGATGTTTTTTTATATCGGTAGGGTACATTTTCGATATGGTCCCATTGTAATTTCATTATTAAGGCGGCAATAGCCCAATGGATAGGGTGTCGGACTGGCAATCGAGAGGTCGTGAGTTCGAATCCCACCCCACCCATTGCACTATTGACGTGAACCCACTCCAGACACAAGCATATTTAGCTTAGTTGGAGGGGTTAACAAGAATACTAGTAATGTGCAACCCACATTGCGAGTAATCTTTTTAAAAAATAAATAAAAAAAAAAAAAAATAAAAAAAAATAAAAAAAAAATTTCATTGAGTTCTGATAAGTATCTCCAGAGATATAATAATAAACATCTCAAACTCGATACTGAAATTGACTCGCGTGGCATGGAAGTCGGTTGTTTTAGTTTTTAAACTATCTTAGTTATCAACACCAATATTATAAATGCGAAAGTCAGTTTGTTTATTTGTTTGTTTGTTTGTTTGTTTGGGACTTCTTCACGGTCAAACGGCTTGACCGATTTGGCTGAAATTTTGTACAAAGATAGTACATAGGGCAGAATAGGATATAGGATACTTCTTTTTTGGCTATCGAGTCAGGGGGTCCAGATATTTATAATTGAATTTTGTAAATATAAGACATCTTCCCGAATAAAGGGCTTGACCGATTTGTCTGACATGTTGTGTAAAGACAGTTCATAGGGCAGAATGGGATAAAGAATACTTTTTTTCTGGCTATCGAGTGGGGGGGTCCAAATATGTTTAATTGAATTTTGTAAATATATGACGTCTTCTCGAATAAACGGCTTGACCGATTTGCCTGAAATTTTGTGTGAATACATGTCGTAGGGCAGAATAGGATATAGGATACTTTTTTTCTGGCTATCGAGTCAGGGGGTCCAGATATTTTTAATTGAATTTTGTAAATATAAGACCTCTTCTCGAATAAATGGCTTGACTGATTTGCCTGACATGTTGTATAAAGACAGTTCATAGGGCAGAATAGGATATAGAATACCCTTTTTCTGGCTATCGAGTCAGGGAGTCGAAACATTTTAATTGAATTTTGTAAATATAAGACCACTTCTCGAATAAACGGCTTGACCGATTTGCCTGACATGTTGGGTAAAGACAGTTCATAGGGCATAATAGGATATAGAATACTTTTTTTCTGGCTGTCAAGTCAGGGGGTCCAGATATTTTTAATTGAATTTTGTAAATATAAGACCTCTTTTCGAATAAATGGCTTGACTGATTTGCCTGACATGTTGTATAAAGACAGTTCATAGGGCAGAATAGGATATAGAATACCCTTTTTCTGGCTATCGAGTCAGGGAGTCGAAACATTTTTAATTGAATTTTGTAAATATAAGACCACTTTTCGAATAAACGGCTTGACCGATTTGCCTGACATGTTGTGTAAAGACAGTTCATAGGGCATAATAGGATATATAATACTTTTTTTCTGGCTATCGAGTCAGGGAGTCCAAATATTTTTAATTGAATTTTGTAAATATAAGACCTATTCTCGAATAAACGGCTTGACCAATTTGCCTGGCATGTTGTATAAAGACAGTTCATAGGGCAGAATAGGATATAGGATACTTTTTTTGGCTATCGAGTCTGGGTGCCCAGATTTTTTTTATTGAATTTTGGGTATGTGTGGCCACTTATCAGCTAAACGGCTTGACCGATACGGCTGAAATTTTCTACATATACAGCTCATATAGCATAGAAGCACATAGGATACTTTTTTTCTGGCTGTCGAGTCCAGGTGTCCAGATTTTTTTTTATTGAACTTTGTAAATGTGTGGCCTCCTCTCAGTCAAACGGGTCAACCATTTCAGCTGAAATTTTGTGCACAGACGGTCAATAAGACATAGGATACTTTTTTTTTGGCCGGCAATTTCAGGTGTCCATAATTTTATTATGGAATAATGTGTAGCCTCTTAGCGGCAATCGTTTTGACCGATTCAGCTCAAATTTTGTACAAATAACGTTAATAGGGCATAGAACGACAAAGGATTTTTTTTTAACAGTTGAGTTTGGGTAAATAATTATTTTTTATTGAGTTTTTTTAACCGTGTGACCTCTTCTCGCTTAAACAAGTTGACCGATTGAGCTGAAATTGTACAGAGACAGTAAATAAGACATAGACCAAGAGTACAGTCTATTATCCGAGCACATTGGTTACTTTTTTTACAATCGAGTCCGGGTGTCAGTTTTTTATTGTTGAATTTTGTATATGTTTGGCCTCTTTTCGGCCAAAAGGCTTGACCGATTCACATGACATTTTGTACAAAGACATTTAATAGGGCATAAAAGGAAGAATACTTTTTTTTCGGCAGTTAAGTGAGGGTGCATATATTTTTTGTTAACTTTACATAGAGTTAACATAATCATATAAGTTTGACCTTAGGTTCGTCTATAATGACTTAATTAGTGACTTGATTAGGCCATAAAACTGTCAGGATCATTAAAAGTCATTAAAATTTACGCGCTGGCTTTGCTTGCCCAACGCGTTTATCTGCTTTGTGGGAAGTATTTCTAAAACTTTCGTGTTTTAACAGCCTTGGGGTAATTGGTGTTGACTTAGTAGGTCATAATAACTCTCAGGGTCATAAAAATCTTGTAAAAAATTTTCGCGCTCGCTTCGCTTGCGTAGTTATAGCACTCTCTGCGCTCGCGCAAGCATTTGTTTTATCTACTTTGTAGGAAATATTTCGTCAACTTTTGAATTTTAATAGCCACATGCATCAAAACGAGTCATAAATTAAAACAGAACAACCTTCAATAATCATAATGATTATTAACCTTAAATTAAGTGGATATCAAATTTAACCCTAACGTCATCGGTGTTGACTTAGTAGGTCATAAAAACTGTCAGGGTCATAAAAAGTCATAAACATTTTTAGCGCTCGCTAATCTCGCGCAATTATTTATTTTATCTACTTTGAACGTAATATTTCAGAAACGTTTGTATTTTAATAGCCACATGCATCAAAATGAGTCATATATTAAAACAGTACAACCTTCAATAATCATAATGATTATCAACCTTAAAATAAGTGGATATCACGTTTAACCCTAATGTAATCGGTGTTGACTTAGTAGGTCATAAAAACTGTCAGGGTCATAAAAAGTCGTAAAACATTTTCGCGCTCGCTACGCTCGCGCAAGCATTTAATTTATCAACTTTGTAGGTAATATTTCAGCAACTTTCGCATATTAATAACCACATGCATCAAAACGAGTCATAAATTAAAAAAGTACAACCTTCAATAATCATAATGATTATTAACCTTAAAATAAGTGGATGTCACGTTTCACTTAAGTGTCATCAGTGTTGACTTAGTAGGTTATAAAAACTGTCAGGATCATAGAAAGTCGTAAAAGTTTTTTGCGCTCGCTCCGCTCGCGCGACTATTTGTTTTATCTGCCTTGAAGGTAATATTTCAGCAAATTTTGTATTTTAATAGACACATGCATCAAAACGAGTCATAAATTGAAACAGTACAACCTTTAATAACCATAATGATTATTACCTTAAAATAAGTGATTATCGACTTTAACCTGAGTGTCATCAGTGTTGACTTAGTAGTTCATAAAAACTGTCGGGGTCATAATTTATAAAAAGTCGTAAAAAATTTTAGCGCTCGCGAATCTCGCGCAATTATTTATTTTATCTACTTTGTACGTAATATTTCAGAAACTTTTGTATTTTAATAGCCACATGCATCAAAATGAGTCATATATTAAAACAGTACAACCTTCAATAATCATAATGATTATTAACCTTAAAATAAGTGGATATCACGTTTAACCCTAATGTCATCGGTGTTGACTTAGTAGGTCATAAAAACTGTCAGGGTCATAAAAAGTCGTAAAAAATTTTCGCGCTCGCGCAAGCATTTATTTTATCTACTTAGTAGGAAATATTTCGTCAACTTTTGAATTTTAATAGCCACATGCATCAAAACGAATCATACATTGAAACAGAACAACCTTCAATAAACATAATGATTATAAACCTTAAATTAAGTGGATATCAAATTGAACCCTTATGTCATCGGTGTTGACTTAGTAGGTCATAAAAACTGTCAGGGTCATAAAAAGTCGTAAAAAATTTTCGCGCTCGCTACGCACGCGCAAGCATTTAATTTATCAACTTTGTAGGTAATATTTCAGCAACTTTCGCATATTAATAACCACATGCATCAAAACGAGTCGTAAATTAAAAAAGTACAACCTTCAATAATCATAATGATTATTAACCTTAAAAAAAGTGGATATCACGTTTCACTTAAGTGTCATCAGTGTTGACTTAGTAGGTCATAAAAACTGTAAGGGTCATAAAAAGTCGTAAAAAATTTTTCGCGCTCGCTACGCTTGCGCAGGCATTTGTTTTATCTACTTTGAAAGTAATATATAAGCAACTTTTGTATATTAATAACCACATGCATCAAAACGAGTCATACATTTAAACAGTGCAACCATCAATAATCATAATGATTATTAACCTTAAAATAAGTGGATATCACGTTTTACCGTGTCATCGGTGTTGACTTAGTAGGTCATAAAAACTGTCAGGGTCATAAAAAGTCGAAAAATTTGTTCGCAGTAATAACGCTATATAGCTTATAATAGCGTGTTTCAACAGCCTCATACATTAGGCTGACTCAAATACTTAAACAGCAAAACTTGGTAAACCTTGGTTAGGTTTACCAAGTAATAATTAATAACTTTAACAATAGACGATATCGAGTTCGACCTAAGAGTCATCTATAGTGAGTTGATTATTACGTCGTAAATTTGTCAGGGTCATAAAAAGTCATAAAAATTGTTCGCTCGCGCAATGATAGCTCTCGCTGCGCTCGCGCAGCTATTCACCTTATTTTCTTTGTAAGAAATGTTTCAGGAACTTTTGTGTTGAGTCAAACATTTAAACAGCACAACTTCGTATACCTAACCAAAATTATTAATGAATTTAACAATAGAGGATATTGAGTTCGACTTTAGGGTCATCTATGGTGACTTGGCCTAAGAGATCATCGATCTTGACCTCAAAGGTCATAAAGACTCAAATAACGCGGGCGAAGCCGCGGGTAACAGCTAGTTATTATATAAGGTAACAGGATAAATACTAAAAACACAACAAAATAATAATTAAGGTAGTTTAAAAACTAAAACTACCGACTTCCATGCTCCGCGAGTCAATTTCAGTTGCAAGTTTGAGACCTTATGGATTTAAAAACGGGAATTTAACGTGACTTACGCGATGTCGATATAGCGATCGACATATGTTTCGGCCTCATCCGGAGGCCTTCTTCAGGATCTTGAGTGCGGGGCGCACGCCGACGCGTTCATCCTCGCACTGCGGGCCGCTGCTCGTGCATCGTCAAGATCCTGAAGAAGGCCTCCGGATGAGGCCGAAATATATGTCGATCGCTATATCGACATCGCGTAAGTCACGTTAAATTCCCGTTTTTTAATCTGTAAGTTTAAAATGAACGTGAGTTTTTATAATAAAAAAGTTTGAGACCGTCATATCTCTAGAGATACTAATCAGATCTCAATGGAAATTACAATGGGACAACCTCGAAAACGTATCCTACCGATTTAAGAAAATCATTCCGATCAGATCACAATCGACAGAGTAATCGCGTAGCATACATATAAAGAAACATACAGACCAATTGAGAACCTATTTCTTTATGCAATTCGGTTGATTAATTATTAAAAGGGGTCCCCATACAAGAAACGTGGTTTTGTTCAATCGGAACCCTACATGTGCGAGTTCGACTCGCAATTGGCTAGTTTAATACAATAGAGTCTGGATGAAAATATTAGAACGTAAACTTAAAATCACTCACACTGCATAAACTCGATCCTTTAGGAAATTTTTTGAGCGATTTTATCTTAAAGTCAGCTAAAAATACTCCATCTACACAAACCTACTAAAGCCAGTCAGCATTTCATTTTCGAAGCGGCTAAAACGCTTCGATTGTAAATACATTTTTCTCCTACCCGCAAATCACCGTTCGAGTTGACCCAAATACCCTCTAATTGGTTAGAACGGTCACTAATTGATGTCGGATGGATGCTGAGCTAGCAAATGGAAGTGCATAGACTGTAATTAATGGATGTCAGATGAATTATGGTAGTGCACCGTAGACAGAGTATATTAAAATAGACCTGGCATTAAAATAACATTTTTTTTATGGTAATATATAAATAATATGATAAGGATAAAACTCAGACTACCATAACAGAGGCAGACGGAGCCGTGCCTAACACCCGAGTGAACGCAAGTTCAGTAATACTAGATGCTTGAGTATTAAGTTTCCGCGCTCAGTCCGGCATAGTCAATACGGCATGATTACTACGTAAGCAACGCTGCGAAGTAATACCGCACGGACGCGTCCGCTTGGTAGCAAACTGAGCGCGGAAGCGTATTACTCAAGCATTTAGTATAACTGAACTTGCGTTCACTCGGGTGTTAGGCACGGCTCCGTCTGCCTTATTTATGGTAGTTTGAGGGATAAAACTATACAGTCACTAATATAAAAGAGCTAGATCGACAACAATTTTTTATCCTTTTCTGCATATGCGATTTTATTGTTTGGAGCCAGCTCTGGCTTTCAGCTCTAGTGGCGCCCATTGGCTTTCACCCGCTGTCATGTATGACCCGATCAAATTACG
Organism: Cabera pusaria; assembly: GCA_954871355.1. Lineage (NCBI taxonomy): Eukaryota > Metazoa > Arthropoda > Insecta > Lepidoptera > Geometridae > Cabera > Cabera pusaria. The sequence continues at coordinate 2,698,209 of OX940912.1, read as the reverse complement.
TTGTTCATTTTATCTTATAGCTGGCATATGTATCACGTGTTCATCATTTTAGTCGGGTTATATCTCTAAAGCTATATCATTCGCATTAGGCATGGAAGTTATAACTACTTTTATTTGACTATCACTTCGTGAAGTTATTTTTTATTATCACTGTTATATAACGCGTGAAAAATCACGATCGTTATATTTTGTTAGTAACGATTATTGTCACAGTGGTGCATTATTTTTCCACCTGTTACATGACGCACTCGCAGTGATATTGAATTTATTTGATATTGTGCTATTGAATTGATTGACGCGATACTAATTAGCTAAGCAAGAACCAAAGGTATGTTTTAATAAACAAACAGTGAACACGTGAGACACGGCGCGGCGCGCAGCGACAAGTAAAGATTACAAGTTAGTGAAGTCGAAGTGATATCCTTCCTGTCCCACGACTTCACGAGCCACGATGTGATTTCACTGGCATTATAAATTTCAAGTTCCTATTTAATCGAAACCTTACCGTATTTAAAATAAGACTCATTTTCATTTGAAGTTTTTGTAACGCAGCGTTATTTACCGAAGCAAGTGACACATAACTTTAGATAAATTTGAGGCTAAAAAAATAGGAAATATACAATTCTAAAAAAAATTCAAATCGGTTATTAAATGGCGGAATTCTGAGGTAACAAACATAAAAATGTCGAATTGAGAACCTTCTTCTTTACGCCAACTAAATACTTACCTTTTCAACCGATTTCCAAAAAGAAGGAGGTTCTCAATTCGTCTGTATGTTTTTTTATATACGTTGATTACTCCGTCAATTGTGAACCGATTTAAATGATTCTTTTTTAAATCGTTAGGCTACATTTTCGAGGTAGTCCCATTGTAATTTCATTGAGATCTGACAAGTATTTCCAGAGATTTGACGATAAACGTCTCAAACTTGCTACTGAAATTGACTCGCGGAGCATGGAAGTCGGTTGTTTTAGTTTTTAAAATATCTTAATTTTTGCTTTTGTGCAGTCGGTCAAAATAGCTTTGTCTCAACTAATATTATAAAGAGAAAAGATTAGACTTTTTCTTTGTTTGTTAGTTGCGATTATTTCTTAAAAATCTTTCAGTAATGGAAAGCTACATTATCATCGAGTAACATAAGCTAGATACTTTCCCCGTATTTTGAAAGAAAGACAGAAAAAAAAATCTGCATATTCATATTCATAACTAGAAGTGCCCCGCGGCTTCGCCCGCGTTAAAACTTCTTTAATTTACTTAAAACTTTTCTTTTGTAAAAACGATTCTATCATTAAAGACATCAAATAAGAATTAGCCAAATCGGTTTACCCGTTTTCATGTTATCGCGTGACTAAGGCAATTCGTGATTCATATTTATAAAACTCAAAAAACCTATATTTTCAGACTTTGTTACCTACCCCATTTCGAAAAATCCTACAACACGTACTTTATCTCATCTTGTTTAGCCATACAAACTTTGAATCCCCGTTCCGTATCCGGGAGGAATTTTTAGAAAATTCTTTCTGAGCGGATATCTACGTCATAATAACTATCAGCATTCTAAATTTCAGCGCAATCGGAAACAATATTGATTTTTAGACTTTGTTACCCCAGTGTATTCTCTTAGGGTGGCATTTTGAGAAAGTCTGAAACTTGTATTTACTTATTTATTTACTTGTGTGAAATGTCGAATAAAATGACTATCCAAACTTTGAACCCCAGCTTCATCCCCTTGAAGGGTGAATTTTGAAAATTCTTTCTTAGCGGATACCTAAGTCAAAATAACTATCTGCATGCCAAATTTCAGCGCAATCCGAAACAATATTGATTTTTACACTTTTTACAATTTGATTTTACAATTTCACCCTTTTAGGGGTGGAATTTCAAAAAAACCTGAAACACGTATTTACTTATTTTTTTACTGGAGCACTTGTATGAAGTTCCGGATAGAAAAGTCTATCTAATCTTGTTTCTCAATACGAACTTTTAACCCCCATTGCATCCCCTTAAGGGGTAAATTTTGGAAAATCCTTTCTTAGTACACCTTACGTACTAAGAAAAATATACCCTCCAAATTTCAAGTCTCTACAACCAGCGGTTTAGGCTGTGCGTTGTCTGTCAATCAGTCAGTCAGTCAATCAGTCAGTCAGTCAGTCAGTCAGTCAGTCAGTCAGTCAGTCAGTCAGTCAGTCAGTCAGTCAGTCAGTCAGTCAGTCAGTCAGTCAGACAGTCAGTCAGTCAGTCAGTCAGTCAGTCAGTCAGTCAGTCAGTCAGTCAGTCAGTCAGTCAGTATGTCAGGACAAAGATTCTCATAGTATTAGATAAGCAAGCTTAAAATTAAATAAGATCGTTTAAAAAACTAAAAGAAACGACTTCAAATGCCGCGCATATTCATTTTCAGTACCAAGTTTGAGGTGTTTATCTCCATATCTCTGGAGATACTTACCTGATCTCGATGAAATACAATACATATATATGATATACAATAATAACACCCTTGGGCTATCTCCTTTCTAACAAAAAAAGAATCATAAAAATCGGTTCAAAAACGACGATGTTACCCCGCAAACACACATTAAAAAAATTAAAATATGTACCGTCGAATTGAGAAACGTCCTCCTGTTTTCTTTTTTAAGTCGTTAAGAAATCGGAGAAAAAAAAAGGATAAGGTGAAACCGTCGGGCGCTGCTAGTCCGATATGATATATTTTAATATCTTATGCCTCCTTCTTTAAACCACAGTCCAGAGACGTAATAGGTACTAACAGCGATACCGTATCAGAGACCATTATATATTTTTAATGGCAATATAAAAATTTATGGACCCCAATCAGCCGAAGATAACTTAGAAATGGGACCTCATAAAATAAAATACTCGAAGAACAGTAAGGAACAACGTGGCTTCTTTTATAAAGACGTAAATAAAATCATTAGTGGTTGGCGACACATAAGAGACACTCTTTAATCTCGAAGAATCTCTTTAATTATTAATTTAATTTAGTTTTTATTATTTGATCTTATAGCAGCCATTGCAATACACACCATGAGTAAATTTCAAGTCTTTATCTGTTAAGGTTTGGAAGATCGAGCATAAAAAGCCTCAAAAACACGATTCTTGTATAGGAACCCCTATATTATTTAATTTTTATTTTGTCGTTATCAGTTTTAATACAAAAATAGCGAATACGCATGTATGGAAGCGCCATAATGACAACCATCAAAATATGTCAATACAATGACAAAAATATCTGAATGAACCAACAATGAACCTGGGACAACCATCAAAATTCAACATATTATAATTTAAATACCTACGCGATAATTCGAGTGATGTATATATTATGTTGTCCATTCAAAACCTTAAATTAATACGTGCTTCAAATTTCAATTCGTGAGTGGAACAGAGTCTACCCTACCGTACCGAAGGGACGAACGTCAAATGTTTGACAGGAAAGTAGGTAGAACAGTTTGTATGGGAAAAATGAAATTCTTGTTTTTACTATCTTCCTCGCAATTTTTCCAAATTTTCTCACTGTTTAAACCTTCCCTGGAGTACGACAAACATATCAAAACCAAAATCGGCTAAATCCGCCCGGCCCAGCCGTTCTCGAGTTTTAGCGAGACTAACGAACAGCAATTGATTTTTATATATAAGAAGAAGAAGATGTAGGTAGTATTGGTATACTCACATATACACTACAAAATCATAAAACAAATCATAATTAATTATCAAGTAAACATAACAAAAGCATAACTTAAAAACATCATTTAACAGTTCAAGAACATATTTTACAAAAAAATATTTTTGGAAACCTAATATTATTAATAATTAATATTAAATTAATGTAATAATTGTTGTTCACAGTGACTGCCGGGTTGTTCGAGACCCTCAGACGCTCAAATCCAAAGGATATGGATTCGTCTCCTTCCTGAAAAAATCTGTAAGTATTAAAAGAATACCAGGATTTTAATTAAAAAATAAAACAAACTTAGTCGTGTTGGACTCGCCCAACGAGGCTTTATTTTATATATATCTTATAGGCTAGAATTTGACCACTATCTCACATGTTGGTAAGTGACGATGCGGTCGAAGATGGTAAGCCTAGAATAGGAACTGGCTCTTAAGGATAGCTGCCGGAACACATTAGATGTTTTGGCGACAGATTTTCTAACTTGAGGGTGGTAGCTGGCTAGGCGGACACTAGATAGGGTCTTGCTACTGGGGTTGTTGGATTCTTAACGATGTTTTTGTCCTTCAGCGGAGGGCCACTGTAAAAGCGCACATAAATTTTTCGATGGAGAAATCCATTGGTGCACGGATCGAAACCCCGCCGGTTTCGAACTCGGTACCTCTGGCATCAACACCGATTACGCCACTGCCCAGTGGCGTAATCAACTCAACTTCTTACTCAACCTCAACTTCTTTACCAACTACTAAGAGGCTTCCGCACCAACTACTCAATCTAAGTTGAAGGACAAACTTAACTTTACAGTTCCGAGCCCTACGCCGATTCTTAGACACTGTTCATGTACCAACCGCAAATAATAAGTTAATTTGTTTTTTTTTTCGTACATTAAACTACATATTTACGGTTATCAAATTTTTCCTTGCCATATTTTGCCTTGCAACCTTGCTTCTTGCCATATTTTATGATTCTAGGTCAACGGGAAGTACCCTATAGGTTTTGATTCCCTTGTCAAATCGAAAAATATGCGAAAATATGCGACATAAGCGGTCATATCTTTTGATCGCCTTGACTTTTTTACTTTTTTTGACAAGCTTGATTTTTTTACAGCCAAAAAACCGTAATTCCGAGTATTTGATACAAGTTTCAACTTGATATCTCTACGCGTGCCTGAGAAAAAAAAGGGTCTAGACAGACGGACAGACTCAGGTATTCCATTCCTTGACAGTTTATATAATGAATGAAGAAGCAAATCGCTTTGTTCGGGTAGATGGTATATTAACAATTTATTTACATTTATTTAACAATTTTAAAGTTAATAAACAATTTAATAATAAACTCGCACGATGCCTACATAGTGATGGACAGTCTATTGAATAATACAGTCCAAATGATAAGGCACAATCATTTGCACCATACAATATTTTGTGTGAAAATGTCCACTTGGGAACCAATCAATAGACATTTAATATTGATCGATTATAATATGGTAACCTCCCACCCTTCAAGCCACCTGCTATATTATCACTAGACAACTTGGCAGTAGCGTCTTAGGTACTATCCTATTAATTTCATAATTGCGAAGTATGCGCGCAAGTGTTATTAATATGTATATATTATTGTTAAATTTTGTTTTATATCATAAAGGCTTTCGTTCGACCACTATCTCACCTGTTGGTAAGCGATGATGCGGTCAAAGATGGTAAGCACGCTAGGCCTAGAATGGGAACTGCAGGCTCTCAAGGATATCTGCCGGAACACATTAGATGTTTTGGCGACAGATTTTCTAACTTGAGGGTGGTTGGTAGTTGGCCAGGCGGACACTAGATAGTGTCCTACCGCCATGCGGGGGTTGTGGGTTTCTTAACGATGTTTTTCCTTCACTGGAGGGCTGCTGCAATATGCGTACATACATTTTTCGATAGAAAAATCCATTGGTGCACGGTGGAGATTGATCTCGGTAGCTCTGGCGTCAAAGACAACCATTCCACGACACCATAGGGCCCTCTATACTTAATAAACTGATTATTGTGATATATGTTTTAGGAAGCAGAGTCAGCCATCACATCCATGAATGGTCAGTGGCTGGGCTCCCGCTCCATCCGCACCAACTGGGCCACCAGGAAACCACCAGCGCCGAAGAACGAATGTGAGTTACTTGCCATCATCAGTTCACGAAGTAGTTAAGTAAAATAAAGAAAACCGGTAAAAATAAATAAATTATGCAATATAAAAATGACAGCATAATTCATAATATATTATTAAGAAAATGGATATACTTTTCTTTTATAAATGTTAATAAATTGGTCCGCTGGCTAGATCCTATTGCGATACCATATCAGGTTCATATTCTGTTGCCTTTTATATATCTAACACCTGTATAATGAGAAGTACATAAAAAAACAATAAATTGTTGTGTATTCAGTATTGAGTATCATCTTCATAATTATCATCATAGACGTTATATACGATATGACCGTCTGCCACCGAAACCTAAACGTGGCCGTAGATAGGCATAATAGTATGACCGTCGGCCACCGAAACCTTAACGTGGAGGTAAATAGGCATTATAGTATGACCGTCTGCCACCGAAACCTTAACGTGGAGGTAAATAGGCATTATAGTATGACCGTCGGCCACCGAAACCTTAACGTGGGGGTGGATTTTTTTTTTTTTTTTTTATTTTTATATAATATAGATCGTAAAACAGGCAAGCGGCCCACCTGATGGTAAGTGGTCACCGCCGCCTATTGACATCTGCAAAACCAGAGGTATTGCCGGTGTGTTGCCTACCCTTATTAGTGAGCACTCTCATTACTCTTCGTTTGAAGCAACCAAGGTTGAAGGTTTCAGGGAAAATTTCAGGTGGGAGATCATTCCACATCTTACAGGTACGTAGGAAGAACAGTCGTGTGAAACGAGTAGTATGTGATGCCCACGTATCTATAATGTGCGGATGTGCTTTTTGACGGTGTCGGGAGTTCCGATGGTAGAAACGGGACGGAGGAATGATATTAAAAAGCTCTTCAGAACATTCCCCGTGATAGTACCTATAGAAAAGGCTAAGAGAGCCAACGTCGCGACGAAGACTCAAAGGTTCCAATTTATCAGTTAGCTTGGGGTCGTCGACAAGTCTAATAGCTCTTCTCTGAAGGGAGTCAAGTGGTTGCAGTTGATATTTCGGTGCACCACTCCATAGATGAGAACAGTACTCAATGTGTGGCCGAACTTGCGCCTTATATAACAACAGACGTTGGCTCGGGGTGAAGTACTGTTTGGCTCTATTTAGTACACCGAGTTTTTTAGCAGTAAGTTTTGCTTTGCATTCCAAGTGACTCCCAAACTGGACCTCGTTAGATATGTCGACACCCAATATGCTAATCGACTTCGACAAGGTAAGGGGAATGTTCTGAAAAAGCGGGGCAACAGGAAATTGTGACTTTTTGGCCGAGAAAACGATAGCCTGTGTTTTAGTAGGGTTAAATTGTACTATGTTTCGTAAACCCCAGGCCGAAACATTTTCTAGGGAACGCTCCACCTTAGACACTAGCTCTGATCTCCTAGCATCGATGTCCGCCTTGGAGGCATTTGCTTGACCTGTGTAATGAGCATCACCCGTGCTGTCATCCGCATAGCAATGAATATTACTGATTTGCAATAGGTCATTGATATGCAAGATGAACAGCGTTGGGGATAGCACAGATCCCTGTGGAACTCCGGCGTTAATCGGCATGGTCTCAGAACAAGCACCATCAACGACGGCTTTTATGCTTCGACCATACAGAAAATTGCCAATCCACATACAAAGCCTCTCAGGAAGTCCGTAAGAAGGTAGCTTAGCAAGCAGGGCCTTATGCCATACCCGATCAAACGCTTTAGCGATATCCAAGCTGACAGCGAGAGTTTCACCTCTGCTTTCAACGGTCTCTCCCCAGCGATGTGTGAGGAAGGCTAGAAGATCACCAGCTGATCGTCCATGACGGAATCCGTACTGATGGTCACTAATCAGCTGGTGTTCCTCTAAGTATCCTAAGAGCTGTGAGTTTATGACCCGTTCCATAACCTTGGAAAGAAGTGAGGTTATCGCAATAGGTCTGTAGTTTGATGGGTCAGTTCGGTCTCCCTTCTTGGGGACTGGATGGACGTGGGCTACCTTCCAGCATGACGGTACGATGCTTTTTTCATATGATAATGAGAAAAGACGCGTGAGTATAGGTGTCAATTCAGGGGCACAAACTTTAAGCACGATTGCTGGGATGCCATCAGGCCCACTCGATTTTCGCACATCAAGAGATAACAGCTCCTTCCGTACTGCACGCTGCGATATGCGTAATTCACGCATAATATTTTTACAGTACGGAAGTAAAGAAGGAACTGCATCTCCATCGTCGAGAGTCGAGTTAGAGGCGAATAGAGAACCCAGCAAATCTGCCTTCTCCTTCGCACTGTGGGCCAGAGTGTCATCGGATTTACGTAAGGATGGGAACATGGATTGGCAAAAATTTCCCTCGGCAGCTTTAGCAAGCGACCAAAAAGCACGACTGCCAGACGGGTAGCTAATTAATTGATCGCCAATCCGACTTATATGGGAACCTCTTGCCTTTGCTGCAGCTTTCTTTGCGCACCTGGAGGCATGATTGAATTTCTTTTTGTAGTCAGCAATATTAGGATCCTTAAGCCTGAGAGCCTCTGTCCAGTTTTTGTAGGCTGCTAGCTTTAGATTAGCCGCTACGGCGCAGGTCTTATCGAACCAGGGCCGACTCCGACCACCAATGCGTATATTCGAATACGGAATGAAGCATTCCATACCCTGCAACACGACATCAGCCACGAGATCGGCACAAGCTGATGGTTCACCCGACAAGAAACAAACCTGTCCCCAAGGATACGAGGCATAAAATTCGCGCAGACCATCCCAGTCAGCTGAACGAAAATGCCAAACCTTACGTTTGCCCGAAGGAGACAAGCGCTCGGGGCGCTGAACTTTCACTCTGGATTTTACCAAACAATGGTCAGACGAACCAATAGGCGCATCAACCTGCACATGATAGTTGGATGGGTTGAAAGTCATCATAAGGTCCAGTAATGAAGGTACATGGTCGACAATATCTGGCACTCTTGTTGGTTCAGTGACTAACTGAGAAAGACCATATGTAACAGCAAATTCGTGAACAGTCCGGCCAGCGTGGTCTGTTGTACGAGATCCCAACCATTCGGCATTATGGCCGTTAAAGTCACCTAAGAGTATCATTTCCGCAGCGGGGTATTGCTCCAATGCCATATCAAATCCATTAGAGATGTGTTCGAAAAGACGAGTTGTCTCTGCGTCACCAGAATGGGATCGATACAGGCAAGCGTATATTCGAGTTTCTCCACCGTAGTCAACTCGCACCCAAAGCATAGATAAGTCTGAGACCTCAAAACCGTTAAGACGGCGACAACAAATATCCTCTCGGACAAAAAGGCATACTCCAGCTCGACGCACAAAACTATGCTCGAGTTTGTAGCCGGGGTAGTGGAGGTATGAAGTATCCGCCGGAGAAGATATTTGCGTCTCCGTCAGAAACAGGAGAGCGGGTTTGGCTGTCTCGAGATGGTGGTGCACGGCATTAATGTTAGAATGTATACCTCGGATATTGCAGAAATCAACGTCAAGAGTGGATTGCAAAGCCGCTGGTTTTGCTTTATTTCTTTTAATTTTTATTTCCATTATTGATATGAGAGTTGGGGTTGATGTGCACTTCCAATGAAAAAGCTTCAAGGCAATATATATAAAAAATTATGTTCAAGATAGACCGAGTTGAAAAAGTAGTGAGTCATCGGCGTGGGGTACGGAAGGGCCCCCGGTCCCCCCTGGAAGTAGCTGCCGGGATCCACTCCGGTCTCCTTCTCCGGCACGACAGCTACTCTACAGGATTATGCACGGGTTGGCGAGACAGCCTCCCAGGGCGGAGATTAGAGTAATCCCTGGGTTTGGGTCTCCTACTGACCCGCGGGCGGCCAGCGGACAGCCGTTTCACCGGGTCTCCCTGGACCCCACGACGATGTACCACATCAAACACCCCAGTGCATCCTTTATACACATTAAGGGACTTGAAGTGTTTATTGGTGTAGCACAGCATCAGGGAAAGGGGAGCTGGATCCCTTGGACTAGCACCGGAACACGCTATTAAATTAATAACATTTAAGCGGTATAGTTTACCAAGGTGGTGGTAATTTGTTAACAAAAACCCAGGCAAGTCCCTACAGAGACCCTACCACCTAAGATTTAAGTGGAGTTATAATCTAAAAAAGATTAACGAAGGATACGGCGGGTACGCCTCCACGCTTATCCAACTGTTGTTGATACCCTGGTTTCCCACTGCTGGTTTTCACAGCACCCACGGGATGAGATGGGGTGACCCTATTATATAGGCCGGGACCACACGGCAAAAATATATGATAGGCATTATAGTATGACCGTCTGCCACCGAAACCTTAATGTGGGGGTAAATAGGCATTATAGTATGAACGTCTGCCACTGAAACCTTAATGTGGGGGTAAATAGGCATTATAGTATGACCGTCTGCCACCGAAACCTAAACGTGGCCGTAGATAGGCATAATAGTATGACCGTCGGCCACCGAAACCTTAACGTGGAGGTAAATAGGCATTATACTGTGACCGTCGGCCACCGAAACCTTAACGTGGGGGTGGATAGGCATTATAGTATGACCGTCTGCCACCAAAACCTTAATGTGGGGGTAAATAGGCATTATAGTATGACCGTCTGCCACCGAAACCTTAACGTGGGGGTGGATAGGCATTATAGTATGACCGTCTGCCACCGAAACCTTAATGTGGGGGTAAATAGGCATTATAGTATGACCGTCTGCCACTGAAACCTTAATGTGGGGGTAAATAGGCATTATAGTATGACCGTCTGCCACTGAAACCTTAATGTGGGGGTAAATAGGCATTATAGTATGACCGTCTGCCACTGAAACCTTAATGTGGGGGTAAATAGGCATTATAGTATGACCGTCTGCCACTGAAACCTTAATGTGGGGGTAAATAGGCATTATAGTATGACCGTCTGCCACTGAAACCTTAACGTGGGGGTGGATAGGCATTATAGTATGACCGTCTGCCACTGAAACCTTAATGTGGGGGTAAATAGGCATTATAGTATGACCGTCTGCCACTGAAACCTTAATGTGGGGGTAAATAGGCATTATAGTATGACCGTCTGCCACTGAAACCTTAATGTGGGGGTAAATAGGCATTATAGTATGACCGTCTGCCACCGAAACCTTAATGTGGGGGTAAATAGGCATAATAGTATGACCGTCTGCCACTGAGACCTTAATGTGGGGGTAAATAGGCATTATAGTATGACCGTCTGCCACTGAGACCTTAATGTGGGGGTAAATAGGCATTATAGTATGACCGTCTGCCACTGAAACCTTAATGTGGGGGTAAATAGGCATTATAGTATGACCGTCTGCCACTGAGACCTTAATGTGGGGGTAAATAGGCATTATAGTATGACCGTCTGCCACTGAAACCTTAATGTGGGGGTAAATAGGCATTATAGTATGACCGTCTGCCACTGAAACCTTAATGTGGGGGTAAATAGGCATTATAGTATGACCGTCTGCCACTGAAACCTTAACGTGGCGGTGGATAGGCATTATAGTATGACCGTCTGCCACCGAAACCTTAACGTGGGGGTGGATAGGCATTATAGTATGACCGTCTGCCACTGAAACCTTAATGTGGGGGTAAATAGGCATTATAGTATGACCGTCTGCCACTGAAACCTTAATATGGGGGTAAATAGGCATTATAGTATGACCGTCTGCCACCGAAACCTTAACGTGGGGGTGGATAGGCATTATAGTATGACCGTCTGCCACCGAAACCTTAACGTGGGGGTAAATAGGCATTATAGTATGACCGTCTGCCACCGAAACCTTAACGTGGGGGTAGATAGGCATTATAGTATGACCGTCTGCCACCGAAACCTTAACGTGGGGGTAAATAGGCATTATAGTATGACCGTCTGCCACTGAAACCTTAACGTGGGGGTGGAACGGCATTATAGTATGACCGTCTGCCACCGAAACCTTAACGTGGTGGTGGATAGTCATTATAGTATGACCGTCTGCCACCGAAACCTTAACGTGGGGGTGGATAGGCATTATAGTATGACCGTCTGCCACTGAAACCTTAACGTGGGGGTGGAACGGCATTATAGTATGACCGTCTGCCACCGAAACCTTAACGTGGGGGTGGATAGGCATTATAGTATGACCGTCTGCCACCGAAACCTTAACGTGGGGGTAGATAGGCATTATAGTATGACCGTCTGCCACCGAAACCTTAACGTGGGGGTGGATAGGCATTATAGTATGACCGTCTGCCACTGAAACCTTAACTTGGGGTGGAACGGCATTATAGTATGACCGTCTGCCACCGAAACCTTAACGTGGCGGTGGATAGGCATTATAGTATGACCGTCTGCCACCGAAACCTTAACGTGGGGGTGGATAGGCATTATAGTATGACCGTCTGCCACCGAAACCTTAACGTGGCGGTGGATAGGCATTATAGTATGACCGTCTGCCACCGAAACCTTAACGTGGGGGTGGAACGGCATTATAGTATGACCGTCTGCCACCGAAACCTTAACGTGGCGGTGGATAGGCATTATAGTATGACCGTCTGCCACCGAAACCTTAACGTGGGGGTGGATAGGCATTATAGTATGACCGTCTGCCACCGAAACCTTAACGTGGGGGTGGATAGGCATTATAGTATGACCGTCTGCCACCGAAACCTTAACGTGGGGGTAAATAGGCATTATAGTATGACCGTCGGCCACCGAAACCTTAACGTGGGGGTGGAACGGCATTATAGTATGACCGTCTGCCACCGAAACCTTAACGTGGCGGTGGATAGGCATTATAGTATGACCGTCTGCCACCGAAACCTTAACGTGGGGGTGGATAGGCATTATAGTATGACCGTCTGCCACCGAAACCTTAACGTGGGGGTGGATAGGCATTATAGTATGACCGTCTGCCACCGAAACCTTAACGTGGGGGTAAATAGGCATTATAGTATGACCGTCGGCCACCGAAACCTTAACGTGGGGGTGGAACGGCATTATAGTATGACCGTCTGCCACCGAAACCTTAACGTGGCGGTGGATAGGCATTATAGTATGACCGTCTGCCACCGAAACCTTAACGTGGGGGTGGATAGGCATTATAGTATGAACGTCTGCCACCGAAACCTTAACGTGGGGGTGGATAGGCATTATAGTATGACCGTCTGCCACCGAAACCTTAACGTGGGGGTAAATAGGCATTATAGTATGACCGTCTGCCACCGAAACCTTAACGTGGGGGTAAATAGGCATTATAGTATGACCGTCTGCCACCGAAACCTTAACGTGGGGGTAAATAGGCATTATAGTATGACCGTCGACCACCGAAACCTTAACGTGGGGGTGGAACGGCATTATAGTATGACCGTCTGCCACCGAAACCTTAACGTGGGGGTGGATAGGCATTATAGTATGACCGTCTGCCACCGAAACCTTAACGTGGGGGTGGATAGGCATTATAGTATGACCGTCTGCCACCGAAACCTTAACGTGGGGGTAAATAGGCATTATAGTATGACCGTCTGCCACCGAAACCTTAACGTGGGGGTAAATAGGCATTATAGTATGACCGTCTGCCACCGAAACCTTAACGTGGGGGTGGATAGGCATTATAGTATGACCGTCTGCCACCGAAACCTTAACGTGGGGGTGGATAGGCATTATAGTATGACCGTCTGCCACCGAAACCTTAACGTGGCGGTGGATAGGCATTATAGTATGACCGTCTGCCACCGAAACCTTAACGTGGGGGTGGATAGGCATTATAGTATGACCGTCTGCCACCGAAACCTTAACGTGGGGGTAAATAGGCATTATAGTATGACCGTCTGCCACCGAAACCTTAACGTGGGGGTAAATAGGCATTATAGTATGACCGTCTGCCACCGAAACCTTAACGTGGGGGTAAATAGGCATTATAGTATGACCGTCGACCACCGAAACCTTAACGTGGGGGTGGAACGGCATTATAGTATGACCGTCTGCCACCGAAACCTTAACGTGGCGGTGGATAGACATTATAGTATGACCGTCTGCCACCGAAACCTTAACGTGGGGGTGGATAGGCATTATAGTATGACCGTCTGCCACTGAAACCTTAACGTGGGGGTGGATAGGCATTATAGTATGACCGTCTGCCACTGAAACCTTAACGTGGGGGTGGATAGGCATTATAGTATGACCGTCTGCCACCGAAACCTTAACGTGGGGGTGGATAGGCATTACAGTATGACCGTCTGCCACCGAAACCAAAACGTGAGGGAGTGAATCGGCATAATATAATATACATATACTTATAAATATACGAAAGTAAATAATTGAGTTAAAAAATGCAATCCACTAATTTCGTCGTATCGATAAATCGAACCGTGGCTTAATTGGCAGAGCACCTGGACATGTTATCCGGGGGGTGCGGGTTCGAATCCCGTCGGTACGATGACATTTTGCATTGTGTTTAACAATATACTAAAAGTAGCTTACAACATCAGTAAACGATTCCAAAAGCTAAAAACAATTAGTATTCTTAAAAATAAACCTTTTTAACGTCCAACGCAAAAAAGCGGTTTTATAAGTTTTGACATGTGTATCTGTGTATGTGTGTTGTATTTTATCTGTAGCATCGTAGCGCCTAAACGAATGAATCGATTTTCATTGTGTTTTAATCGAAAGTGTTTTTAGTTTTGATTCATGAAAATCCGTTCAGCCTTTATTTTATTTTATTTTTTTTTTTGAAAAAAATTACTCGCAATGTGGTTTGCACATTACTAGTATTCTTGTTAACCCCTCCAACTAAGCTAAATATGCTTGTGTCTGGAGTGGGTTCACGTCAATAGTGCAATGGGTGGGGTGGGGATCGAACTCACGACCTCTCGATCGCCAGTCCGACACCCTATCCATTGGGCTATTGCCGCCTTGTTTATAAGACTGAGCTTTTTAGGGTTCCGTACCCAAAGGGTGAAACGGGAAATTTTCACAGATGATGTATTTCTGTTGCCGCTATAACAACAAATACTAAAAACAGAATAAAGTTAAAAATAATAGAGGGTCCCCATACAAAAAACGTGCTTTTTTTCTATGAACGCTTAGTTAGATGAACGTTCCATAGATGGCGTTATATTGAAATGTCGATCCCTAACACCTGTGTTAGACGTTAGATGGCGTTATAAGAAATAAAATGTTTATTAATTATTATTTTTTGCTGGCGAAAAATGATAGTGGTATTGTTTGCTCGATCTTATAAAATACTGTAGTGTGGTACGGAACCCTACTAGTGCGAGTCCGACTTGCACTTGGCCAGTTTATTTCTAGTTGATAATCAACTTTCATATGTCTGATCAATATGAAATTCGGTATCCTCTTGCTTCAATGATATTAGCATAATAGCAATGACCTGATGCGGGAGCATCTCCTGAAATTTGCAGAATACTCAACTCCTGATCAACTTACATCAGAGGTGTTTTAAGTGCATTGCAATGGTCTCAATAAACAGATTATCAATAGATCAGTCGGGGATGGTTTTAAAATTTGAATTTAAGAATTATTTCAATTATCATGAAGCTGTAAGGCTCTGGTATGCGCTTCCAGCTGAAGTAAGACGTTGCCAGACCATTACTACATTCAAACAACGTGTCAAAGCTCACTATCTCTCGTAAGATTAAATTGCTACCTACTGTAATTTTTGTTTTCTCTCCTTGTTATATTTATTTATACAGTATATGTATTGTTTATTGATAAATATATTATTTATGTATTATACCTATATTATATGTTTCTGCAGTGTAGGGTTTATGTATTTACTTATTTATTTTAGTTTAGGTACACCATACACCATAT
This sequence comes from Cabera pusaria, assembly GCA_954871355.1. Classification (NCBI taxonomy): domain Eukaryota; kingdom Metazoa; phylum Arthropoda; class Insecta; order Lepidoptera; family Geometridae; genus Cabera; species Cabera pusaria. Next base: position 2,682,541 of record OX940912.1, on the reverse strand, counting down.
TTACCTCGCCATGTTCATTAAACATATCCTCATTACCCAAAGGTTGTCTGGAAGAGATCGCTCTCAGCGATAAGACCGACTTTTGTAACACTTATTTGTGAATGTTTACTTAATTTTTTTAATGTTTTCTGAATGGTGTTCAATAAAGAGTTATTCTATTGTATTCTTTATCTCAACTTCATAACTTCTACAAAATGTGTTAGTAATCAATCAAAATATTAAAATAGCAACACTTTATATTGTACTCTATAGTAACTCTATGGTATCGCTGTTGTTCCTGTAATAAACTTTCTGTTTTATTGATCTCTTCTTCGAGCATTTACCAAAGGAGATGTTAACGCAAGGCGTACCCCTCTGCTGTCCATATAGCCATTTTTGGCCATATGAGCGTGCGTAACTACGCTGTATTTTTAATACTGTGTGCGTGTTACAAGCTAGTGTGTGGGATCGTTAAAGTGAGTGATTTGTGTGTGTGCAATGCGTGTTTACCTCGTCCCCCGTAAGTATCGGCAGAAAAAAATGTTTGCGGATTACAACGTTAACATCTCCATTGGTAAATGCTCGAAGGATCTCTTTCACAAGAAAACGTCGTTTCATTTTAAAGTTGCACCAAAATATCTATTCATGAAAATCAAAATTGGGATTTTCGTTATGACGAGTAGACATATTATGATTCTTTGAAGTGTTTCACACTTTATATTTTTGTAAATTGTTAAACACAATCCAAAATTTCATCGTACCGACGGGACTTGAACCCGCAACCTCCGGAATAACATGTTCCGGTGCTTTGCCAATTAAGCCACGGTGCGAAGTATCGTTACGACGAAATTAGTGGATTGCATTTTGTTAACCCAATTATGCATTGGTGGCGCCATCTATGACTACTTATTACGTAAGTTAATCATTCGGAAGAATACATTACAGTTTTCAAATCCGACGAGAGATGTTGCACTGCGTAAATCAAATATTATGATTCTTTGAAGTGTTTCACACTTTATATTTTTGTAAATTGTTAAACACAATCCAAAATTTCATCGTACCGACGGGACTTTATCCAATTATTAATTGGCAAAGCACCGGAACATGTTATTCCGGAGGTTGCGGGTTCAAGTCCCGTCGGTACGATGAAATTTTGGATTGTGTTTAACAATTTACGAGTAGACATCTTGATAATTTCAAATCGTTTATAAAACGAAAACAACTGACTTCAAATGCCACGCTTGTCAGTGTTTATCTCCATATCTCTAGAGATACTTATCAGATGTCAATGAAATTACAAGACTACCTAGAAAATGCACCCACCCTACCAATTAAAAATAGAATCATCCAAATCGGTTCACAATTGACGGAGTAATCGCGTTACATACATACAAAAAATAACATATAGACGAATTGGAGAACCTCCTCCTTTTTGGAAGTTGGTTGAAAGGATCTTCAAAATACGCAGTAATACGCACGACGCAATCAAATTTCCTCGAATGCGGAAGGCAATGGTCTGAAATCGCTCAAAATCACCTAATTCGCCCTATCAAATAAGCTTGGCGGGTATAATAGCCCATCTTGGAAAACGTTACGCGCCTATAGGACTTGAGATTGAATTAGATACTCTTTTTTTTACATAGCACTGTACCACTATCTCACCTGATGTTAAGTGATGGTGCGGTCGGTGATGGAGCGCGCTTACCTAAAAGATACCTATTCACTCGCGATTTGAAGACCCCCATTTTGTATTTAGCCGGAAACTCTGTTTGAAGTTTTGACTAACCTCATAAAGCAGTTTTTTTATATCTGACTATCTGATACCCGCGACTTTGTTCACGTACACCAAGAATTTAGTAGCCTATGTTCATACTCATGCTATAAAGTATATCCTTGTTAAATTTCAGTAAGATCGGATCGTCCGTTTAGGCGTGATTAGGTAACAAACAGACAGAGTGACAGAGTTACAAACGTTTTTATAATATTAGTCTGGAATGTCTGGATGTCTTTTTAGCTTTTTATTAGCTTCACCTGTATGTTTGTAACCGACTTCATTGGGCGCGATTTTGACCCACTTTAAACGGCCAGATTTCGTTCAAACTTTGTAGATTTATCGAGAACCGATGACAATACACTAATTTGATAAAAAATTATTCCATTTTTCAACTAAAAAGTAGAATATAAATAATAATTTAAAAAAACTAAAAAACACGCTTTTTATAGAAAACCGAACTAAATAATAGAAAATACATTTTAATAAATTTAAATTAAGAAGAGTGTTAAAAATGTCAATAAATATAAATTAATAATAGTGTGAATAAAAAAAAATATTTTATTTAAAAAAAGCGTGACATGACAAATATATGAGGTTGAAACTCTGTTATGTTTCGTATTGCACGGAACCCTCCCTAAGTGTGCGATAATAGACGCGATGCTGACTCGCACTTGGCCAGTTTTATTAGTTTTGTAAACTATCTTACATTATTACCTAAATGATAAATTAATTTCGTTTTGAATTTTCACAAATTAACACAGTCGCTCCCGCGGTCTGTTCGCTTAGTTCTTTTAAACTACGCAACAGATTTTAATGCAGTTTTCATCAATAGATAGAGCGATTCAAGAGGCAAAGCCGCGAGGCACAAATGGTAATAAAACAAATGCGTTGTAACTATCTTTTCATAGATTGTGTATTTAAATAATGTATGATCGTACAAAACGAAAAACCCGACTTCACATGCCGCGATTGTCAAAATAGCCACTAGCCATAATCATGTCATCAAGGTATACCAATTTGTTTATATTGTTTATCTCCATATCTCCGGAGATGATTATCAGATCTCGATAAAATTTAAATGGGACCAAACGGGAGGTATAAACCTTCAAACAAAAAAATATTTTTTTAAATCGGTTAAGATTTGACGGAGTTCCGAGGTAAAAAAAACGTAAAAAAAACAGTAGAATTGAGAATCTCCTCCTTTTTTGTGAAGTCGGTGAAACATGCATTAATTTTTGCAGTTGTATAATTTTATTTTGGTAATACACATTTTTTTTTTAATTTTTAACATAAATGAAACAGCGGCGCGCTTCTAGTTTTATTATGATGAGCATATTTGAAACTAGAAGTGCCGCGCGGCTTCGCCCGCTTTAAAACTTCTTTCATCAATTTGAAACTTTTTTCGTAAAAACCTTTCTATCATAAAAACTCTTCTCCATACAAACTTTGTGTCCCCGTTTCATCCCCGTAAGTAGTGAATTTTGGAAAATCCTTTCTTAGCAGATACCTGCGCGTTAAGTGATTTCAGCTGTGTGTTGATAGATCTGTCAGTCAGTAACGTTTGCCTTTTATATATATTTGAAAAGAATAATATTTTTAAAGGTAATATACAAAAAAGTATATTATTCTCGTGTATAGTTCGAAGACCTCACAGCGGGTGGTTTATGAAATGAAGTTTGGGATGAAATAGTGTTTTATTATAAAAGTTATTTCATTTTGTCGTCGGTAAAGTTTGGTTCATTCCTGCTCATGTAGTCTCTAAATTGATAGTGATGGCTTTGCGACCGGTTTTCAACTGATTTCCAAAAAGGAGGAGGTTCTCGATTCGTATGTATGTTTTTTTTTTTTGTATGTATTTTACGCGATTACTCCGTCAATTGTAAACAGATTCGAATGATTCTTTTTTTAATCGGTAGGGTACGTTTTTGAGGTGGTTCCATTATAATTTCATCGAGGTCTGCCAAGTATCTCCAGAGATATGACGATAAACATCTCAAACTGGCTACTGAAACTAAATATAAGGAACGAGATGCTGCAGTATTCTAACTTTCTCGAGATAGGAGTATTCTAGGCCTAGGAAGTTCACCATTTTCGACCACATTATTCGCTTACCACCAGGCAAGTTTGTGGTCAAACGCTAGCCTTAAGATATAAAAAAAAAACTCGAGGGGTTTACTAGCCACTGAAGAGCTCCACTATTCACCTCCTGGCTCCATCATCAGAACAGCTCCAAGATACCAAATTATAATATTGTTATGAAAACTACATACACATACATACATACCTACAAAGTTTCATTTCAATACGACAATTAGAAGAAAGTTAATATAAATAATTTTAGATGTTATCTAAGATTTGATTATATTATTTGTTAGTTAGTTACTAAAAATAGCGTGTTATAATATAAACCAAAACTCCCACATATTACTTACTTCCTCCTTTAATAAGGTTGGTTTATAAACTAAAACAACCGACTATAATGCCGCGCGAGTCAGTTTCAGTAGCAAATTTGAGACTCGTTATATCTCTGGAGATACTTATCAGATCTCGATGAAATTACAACGGAACCACCGTGGAAAGGTACCCTGCCAATTAAAAAAATAATCATTCGAATTGGTTCATTTGACGGAGTAATAGCGTAATATAAATACAAAAAAAAAACATACAGACGAATTGAGAACCTCCTTCTTATTCGAAGTCGGTTGTAAAATATACTTCAGCTCACATTCACGCTGGCGACAGTAATAGAACTCACACCACCGGAAATGCCACCATAACCACATGAGTAAAGAAGGAACAGAGACAAAGCTTTATACTACTGCGCTGTGATGATGACGTAGACGCACGTGAGTGCGTGAGCACCAGCGGCCTGTGTGCCGCCTGTCACGAACGGAGTGAAACCGGTTTATAGTGGCTCGGCTGGTGCTTTCGCTGACTCGCGGGCTGTCGCTCGCGACGCGTTACGTTATATTATATTATTTTACATCTCTCATATTCGGTAAGAAGGTCCTTATTACCCCCAAATGGGGCTTGTAGGTAACCAATTAGCGCTCTAGGGTAATAATGTAGCTAGAAAAGCCCTAGGGCGGTAAGTAATTAAAAAAAAACTCTTCACTCTTTCAAAAAGTTCGCGTACATCTAACCATCATACTGGCAAGAGACATCATGCATTCAGCCCAATGACAAGAGAGGTCGCTTCGCTATTCAGCCTTGTCTTCGTATGAGTATAATAGTCATCAATTTTAAATATCGAACGGCGAAGCTCAATTTCGTTCTTGAAAAAAATAAACAAAAAAAAGATGAAAAAAGGCGGGAATAGAAAACTTTTACTTTAAATATTGTTTGTTTTTGGGATTTTGTATAATTACGTGCTAATTATTAGGAAAAAAACATGAGTTCTGCAAGTGATGAAGAAATAAGCTGCATTCCCGATTCAATGAAAATGGAAGCTGAAGCAGCAATTAACAATCATTTCACTATACATTTTAACTAACAAAATGTTTTATACTTGTAATGCCGGTTTTTTTCTACTTACCTCACAATCGAGATGTAAAGCAGAGTAGTTAGCTCGGGTGTAAGCATCAATTGCACCCTCGAACTATAGGCGCCCTCGCTGCGCTCGTGCGCCTAAATATTATATAGGCTGCAATTGATGCCTTACAGCCCTTGGCTACTAATCTACTATTTCATCCCATCTATTCGAAAAGTGATGGTTTGTTCCTCGATAAGTGCCCGCAAAGTAGGTCATTTCTGCCCTAGGGCGGGAAAGTATTTTTTTTTAATTTTTGGCTTATGAATGTTCTTCTATAGTGCCCGGTCTAAGGAGGCTCAATGAAATTCCTTGACATTTCATGGCATGTTTTTTAAGCTGGATAGGCAAGCATTTGACCATTGTCTCACCTGATGTTAAGTGACGATGCGATCGAAGTGGCACGCTTACCTTGTAGATACCCTTTCAATCTCGATTTTTTATTTTCTTTTATTTCATAACATTACATGACATTTCGTGACATTTGATGACATTTCGGACATTTCATGACATATTATGAAATTTAATGACATTTTGTTACATTTCATGACATTTTGTGACATTTTATGAAATTTCGTGACATTTCGTTACTTATTATAACATTTAATGACATTCATGACATATATGACGTTGATGACATTTCATGACATTTTGTGACATTTCATGACATTTGATGACATTTTGTTACATTTGATGACATTTCAAGATATTTCATGACATTTAATGCCATCATGAAGGTTTGCCTCTGTTCCTTCTTTACTCATGTGCCATAACCGCGTAAGGCGACGCCACTTAGCCGGAAATTATAATTTAGCTTCAGAGACGACACCGCAACATAAGAAAATATTATATTTTTTAAATAACTTCACAAATAATTGAGATAAGAGTTTAAAACTAAAACAACCGACTTCCATGCCCGCGATTCAATTTCAGACGTTTATCGTCATATCTCTGGAGATACTTTTCAGATCTCAATGAAATTACAATGGGATAGGACCACCTCAAAAACGTACCCTACCGATTACAAAAAGAATCATTTGAATCAGTTCACAACTGACGTAGTAATTGCGTAACATACACCGAAAAAAAGAAGAAAAAACATACAGACGAATTGAGAACCTCCTTCTTTTGGGAAGTCGGTTGAAAAGGAGAATTGTGCTCCCAATTTGGCTGTAATTTTTTTTATGTTTTCGAGGCCAACCTCAAAACCTCAGAATTCCGAAATTTGCTAACCAATTTGATAAATTCTATTTTCGTTTGAGAGAGTCTACTTTTCATTCGGTTCTTCGGTTCATTGTAATTCTATCTATATCTGATTAGTATCTCTAGAGATATGAGATGAACACCTCAAAAAAGGAAAGACTCTTAAAAGGAGGTTCTCAATTCGTCGGAACCATTTTTTTTATTTTCAATGTATGTTGAGCGATTACTCGATGATGCCTGAACCGATTTGGAAAATTCTTTTTTGTTTAAAAGGGTACCCTTCTCAGGTGGTCCCATTTAAATTTTAACGAAATCGGCCGAGCCGTTTTTAATATATCAACATTTGTATTAGGATGCATTTACTTATTTCGACGACTTACTACTCACTACTGGCACAGATTATTTAATAGTTACATCATTTTTTTTTATATCTTATAGGCTATCGTTTAACCACTATCTCACCTGTTGGTAAGTGGTGATGCGGTCGAAGATGGTAAGCACGCTAGGCCTAGAATGGGAACTGGCTCTCAAGGATAGCTGCCGGAAGACATTAGATGTTTGGCGACAGATTTTCTAACTTGAGGGTGGTAGCTGGCCAGGCGGAAATCCATTGGTGCACGGCAGGGTTTGAACTCGGTACCACGGCATCAAAGCTGACCGTTCTCCCGGTTACACCACCGGGCCCTTAAAGTCTACGGGCTATTTTGACTAACGCGACGTTTGAAGTCGGTTCTTTTAGTTTTTTAAACGATCTTAAATTATCCTCAATAATTTGGCGCCAATGTATGAACGTGTTAAAATTGAGCATTATCCAATGTTTAGCACTAGCTGTACTACCCCTCGTTGACATCATTTTCGAGAGACTATCGGGATAAAAAGTACTTTATATGTTATTCCAAGGTATGGGCTTTATCTGCGGATAAAATTTCAGCTCAATGGGTTGAGTAGTTTTAGCGTGAAGAAGTAACAAACAGATAGATAGAGATAGATAGATAGAGATAGATAGATAGAGATACATAGATAGAGATAGATAGATAGAGATAGATAGATAGAAACTCTTTATTGAACACCTTAAAAATAAACTTGAAAAATAAACATGTTACAACAACAATAGGCGTAACAACAGGCGGTCTTATCGCTTAAAGCGATCTCTTCCAGACAACCTTAGGGTGGAGAAAGAATAACTTAAAAATACATGGCGGTACATCGGTGTGAAAAACGAATAAAATAATAAATAAATAAATCAGAATAGGTAATAAGTACATTATAACAAAAGTACGTACATTTTATTTGTTACAATACACATACATAACAATATGTTATAATGACCTTATGTAAACGCTTGACAGAGAAACGTTATTCCAAAGTTGACGAATTTTTAAAGGATACTAATTTTGGATGAATTTTATTATAATCCACTTATTATGGCTATTTCAGATATTTAAGACAATTGTTTTTAGCGTTGATTTGACACAGATACTTTATCGAACTATTTCATTCCATTTTTTCATATATTGTAAAATTTAAAGAATACACGGATACAGTATATTATATATATACATGCTGCCTAAGGCCCATAGCACACGGCGTATTTTAAGCGAGCAGACGACGCGCGTTTCAGAAACGCGCGTCTTCGGCGCCGTAGACGCTGATTGTTGCGTTTGCATTGATGATACAAGCGCGCGCATGAAGCGCGTATACGCGCCTTTGAAGCGATACAAACGCGCGTACAAAGGAGCGGAGTAGGGGCAGGGGGGGGAACTACAGGCAAGGGGGCGACTACAGCGCGTATGTATCGCTGTATCTGCACGTATACGCGCAGTAGAGGCGCGTTTCACGATCGCCCCGTGTGCTTAAGTTACAAGGTTGCGATCGAATCCCGTTTGAATCGCGTATACGCGCGTAATCTGCGCGTCGTCTGCGCGTTTAAAATACGCCGTGTGCTATGGGCCTAAGAGGCATGCTACAGTGTTCTTAATTTTAATATTCCACCAGTTGTGTTTTTACCTGTAGTGCAACAATAAATAATTTGAAGTTTGAAGTTTGAAGTTTGAATACCATGCACACAATAACAGTGTACAATACAATATATAAAATATTATGTTTCTTTGAAGTGTTACTTTATATTTTCTCAAAAATCGTCGAGTCCCGTCGGTACCATGACCGACTTACACACTCACAAACATTCGCCTTTATAATATTAGTAGGATAGTAGGAAGTAGCAATTTAGGATAGTTACTACAAAGACTAAACATTTGAAAAAATTATGAACAGATATCTCAATCACCTGATGCTAAGTGAAGATGCGATCGACGATGTAGCACGCTTACGTTGTACATAGATAATTGTTCACTCGCTATTTGAAGACCCCCGTTATACTATTCATTATTCTGTGTCCCCATGTTGCAGCTATCGGGAAACAGACACCGGCAATGTTTAGAGCCAGTTTCACCAATGCCTGATAGGAACTGTAGGAACTGTTATAGTCAGATTACTATCTGAATTTTTATCAAAAACTAATCTGACAAATTTGACAGCTTTTGTATGAAGTCATCTGAAAGATAACTGTCACTTTATCATGAACCGGTGAAAGTGGGCCTTAATGTTGTAATATTTTTATAATACCTGTGCCTCAGTGTCAATCTCAACAACAAATAACAAAATGTAAAACATATTAATTAAGTCATTTATTTATCTAACATCAAAAACATCAAAATTAATCATTAGAGATTGTTTACAATCCGAAAAAAACAGACTTCATATGCCGCGCTAGCCATTTTCAGTAGAAAGTATGAGGTGTTTATCTCCATCTCAAACTATCATAAAAAAGCAGACAGATTCGTGCCGAACACCCGAGTGAACGCAAGTTCAGTAATACTAAATGCATGAGTAATACGCTTCCGCGCTCAGTTTGCTACCAAGCGGCAGCAGGGTCGGACGCTTCCGTGCAGTATTACTTCGCAGTGTTGCTTACGTAGTAATCATGCCATATTGACGATGCCGGACTGAGCGTGGAAACTTATTACTGAAGAATTTAGTATTACTGAACTTGCGGTCACTTGGGTGTTCGGCACGAATTTGTCTGCCTTTTTTATGATAGTCTGAGATCTCCATATCTCAATTTTTTTATTTGAGAGATATAGAGATATTTATTAGATCTCGATGAATAACAAATAATAACGTGACCAAACGCGAAAATAAAAAAAACGGCCAAATCGGTTAATATATGACGAATTTTAAAGGTAACAAACACTATAAGAATAATAATAAAATAATAATAAAAGACGAATTGAGAACCTTCTCCATTTTTGAAGTCGCTTGAAAACAATACTAAACATTATGAAATTAGAATAATACAGAAAATATTTTTATTTTATTTTATTTTTACATCAGATACGCTACCGTTTAAGCACTATCTCACCTGTTGGTAAGTGAGGATGCGATCGAGGTTGGTAGCACGCTAGGCCTAGCACTGGGAACTGGCTAAATTATACAAACATACAAGTCATCAACACAATGCCATACTATATAAAAGTGACTTTTAATTCACATGTACAGTATCCCTCGCACTAGCATACAAAAGCCTAACATTATCAGAATAACCAACTCCTTTTCTAGACCCTGAGACGATGACAAATGGATCACCAGCTTTTAAGATCCTTTTTGCTTTACAATAGTCTAAAGCCGCGTGAATTCTTGCATCTACTTCAGCTGACCAAACGGGCTTAGCCAATTCAAAATAATGCATTGCCCTAACACCTTTCCAAAAGCGTAACTGCCTCGCTGTATAACAAGTTCTGGTAACTGCTATTATGGGACACTTTGGCCTAGCTTGAGATAAAAGTTTAGCAGTTCTGCCGGAATTAGTTAGGCTAAGAATTGCCATTGCTCGCGATCTTGTTGCAAGTTCTACAGCGCTGATGCACAGAGCTTTAGTCGGATCTTCAATTGGCGATGCCATCAGCTCTGTATTACCGTAGATTCTTGGCTGCCAAACAATTCGTTCCGCATGTCGAATTATAATATTAGCTGCTCCTAAGCAATGCTCAGCTATGCGTATCCCATCGAAATTGGGAGAGTATTTCTTCAAGGGAGAATCGAATTGAAGTTCTAAAGCGATCACGTCAGCTCCGTCCAAAATCAAATTGCCAATATCACTGACGCATAAAGTTGGCATCTGTTCATTCAAAACAGCTTTGCATATGCAAGGTTTTCCAGCATCATTGCATTTGGCTAAGAGCATCTTCTGCGCTACGAAAATCTTTTCGATAGGAAGATCAGTGCTGAGTATACAGCGATCTAAGTATATCCCATCTGACTCCCTGATTATACCGTCTATGTTCTCAATAGCTTGTTCAGACTCAATGCAAGCGAATACAAGAAGGTGTTTCCCTTTGTCTCCTAAGATGTCCCTGACTTGAGTGATATCTCGAAAGCCTTGAGTGTCAGGAACTAGAACTCCATCTATATCAGCACCTACTGCCCAAGTTATTTGCTGTTCCATATGTTCAAACACTTCATCAGAAGATAGAGTACTACAAACAGATGTTTGATCTCCTGTAGCATTGACATCAACATCTTTAGGCACCTGAGAGATTCTGACAGTCATTTTGGAGCTTATAGTTCCACCAGCATCAATCACACATCGGATTGAATCATCTCCTACTTCTAAAACGCTGAGTTTTACTTTACCAGGTGTTAAGCTGTCTATATATATAGCATCTCCTGTTTGCAAATCAGTTAAATGATCATATCCAATATACAAACAATCTATGGTGCCAGATTCCTGCCAGCTAGCATCAGTTGTGAGTCTAATATTTTCGTATTGGATTAGTTCTATGGTTGATTTGGGTCCTGCTTTTAAATCACCCGTAACGATATCTGGTCCTCGCACATCTACTATTAAGGCTAATGGATATACGTATTCTAATTCAGCGCTGTAGTTGTAGACAGCTTGTCGAATAGCTTGGATAAGTTGAGCGCAGGCTTCTGGTTCTAAATCCCGCATGTTTAGTCTAGCCACTGTCATTCCAGCTGCTATGAGTCTTTGTATAGCTCCTGGGTCTCTGTTATGGATTCCTATTTCGCACATAACACTTGTTTGCAACTCCTCGCAAGGGAGACCGTTTACTTTCAAGTTGCAGAAGTGTTTGTGGAGTGTTGGTTGTGTGTTGTCGACCCGGCTTTTGAGATCTGGTGCTGCTTCTAATGGTATATGCCATGGTAGCGCCATTTTGTGTAAAATATTAATAAACTCAGATCAACTAACGTATGTTGCAAAGTGCAATAAATTATTTCGCAAAAATTGTTGTAAATATATTTTCTTTGTTTTCGGATTGTAAATATAATTTGTTTTTTAGTTAGTTTTTGGCTTTATATGTAGTGGTGAAAATGTGTCAAATTTTGATTACATATGACGTAATGTTGTCAGTTCAGTTACAGTCAACGATTTTAGACAGATATTTAGTAAAAAGTATGTTTTACCCACGACGGAACGGAGACTGCATATGCGTTTGGGGTGAGAGGATGTTTGTTTGTTTGTTTGTTTGTTTGTTTGTTTGTGTGTGCAAATCCATTTTGCCATTTTTCTCCAATACTACTAGTCCGATTTTGATGCAGTGTTCCGTTATGGGTTTGGGTGTAATTGGTGCATGTTTTTAGATAAGTGTTACGGTGTTAACTCACCAGGGGGCGCTGCAGTAATCATTTGTTGGTGCAAATCGATGTTGCCATTTTTCTTCAAAACAACTAGTCCGATTTTGATGCAGTTTTCAGGTATGGGTTTGGGTGTACTTGGTGCATGTTTTTAGATAAGTGTTACGGTATCAACTCACCAGGGGGCGCTGCAGTAAACATTTGTTTGTGCAAATCTATGTTGCCATTTTTCTTCGATTTAGTCTTTAAACGGTTCGTAATTAATCAGTGGTGGTTCTTAGATAGATGTTATGACATTAATTTTCTAAAGGACATTGTCGTGGCTGTTTAATCAAAGTTTTAATTTTGTTACTTGAGGTACAGTGTTTTCTTGTTATGAAACATGCAATTAACTCTTGTGGTACACCCACAGACCTTAGATTTCACTTCGTTTTAGTGAAATCCTAGAACTGTGGGTACACCACTGGTGGTGATAAACGATGATGTGGTCGAGAATGGTGAATACGCTAGGCCTACAATCAGCCTAGAATGATCCACTACCCTCAGGGACTGTGCTGCTGAAACATAGTAGGTTATGGTGGCAAATTTTCTCCTTGATAGTAGCAAGCTAATTTTTGGTAGCAAGTCAGGCGAAACATTGAAATAATGCTCCTACCAACTTTATACTAATACTCATTAGTGCACATAGAAAAATTGGTGCACGGATAGGATTTAAACCAGCTTTGTAGTGGTAGGACTTCTGCTAGTCCGCCTGGGGCGGTACCACCACTTTGCCTATTAATTTTCAGCCGTGAAATAGGAATGTTTTTCGGTTGAAATGGCAAGGTGTCCAGTGAAATCACAGGGCATGTGAGACTCAACATCTTTATGTCTCAAGGTAACAGGCGCAGTGCAGTGACATGCAACATTCTGGACTGACAGAATTTAACATGCCACTGTATCTGTAATAGGTAGACGTTATTGCTTACCATCAGGCGAGCGTCGTGCTTGTCTTGTTACCTCTTACCATAAAAAAAAGCTATCTCCGGGTAAGAAGTCAAGATAATATCTATGTGACAAGGGATGTTAGATCTTAAAGGGTTTTAAGTTTCATGATGTCACATTTCAAAATCGTAGGCTGCAACTAAACCCAAGGCTGAGTTGCACCATCTTACTTTAACCGTAACTATAACTATTAACCGGTGATTTTATATGGAGTTTGACAGATTTTTGACGTTTGTTATAGTTAAAGTAAGATGGTGCAACTCAGCCTTAGTGTTAAAATGCCAGAACTATTCACGAAAAACTTATAAATATACCTTCGGGGGTCATCCATTTTTAACATTATTCTGTTTTCAGTATTTGTTGTTATAGGGCAAATATTTATACATACTTTGTGAAAATGTCAAGTAAATGAAAATATATATAAAATGTCATACAGCCTTGATCAAAGCGGACAGCTGGACGGACGGACAGTGAAGTCTCAGTAATAAGGTTCCGGTGGTACCATTTGGGTTTGGAACCCTAAAAATGATTTAAATGGAATTAAAGATTTTGTTAAATTTACAATGGGACCACCTCAGAAACGTAACCTATCCATTGAAAAAAATCATTCAAATCCGTTCACAATTGACGGAGTAATATACACAAAAAAAATAAAAAAAAAAACACAAAAAACTTACAGACGATTAAAACCTCCTTTTTTGTGAAGTCGGTTAAAAACGGCTTTACACTCTCAGGGATATCGAAATTACTCCGACACGTTTCGGACATTTTGTCACACTTGGTCTCAATGCGTAGAGAGAGTACTGCTACGAGTATCTATCTACAGGTTGGCAAAATAGAGTAGAAATAAATAGGGGCGCCACTATTGCTATATACTAGTAACCCCGATAGCAGAGAGAGTGGCGGTAAACTTTACAATTACTTCTTTAGTGGAACTACGGATAGTCTTATTCATGTTAAAACATCTTTAAGTCGCGTAGGTTACGGGAAATATTAAAATACTACTATTAAGTTGCACAAAAAAACTTTGTTCATAAATGTTCAGTCACTGACCACAGTTAACATAGAACATTTTATCACAGACTAGATTATTTCCAGGCCAGAAAGACGTTTTTGCCAACCTGTACGCACAAATGTGATCAACTGTGAAAAGGGCGCGGAGGGGTAAAAAAATCACGCAATTATTGTATGATGAACCCTTACTAGTTAATACTAGTAAGGCTAATGCCGATACGCATACTGCCCCACGCTACGCTGCGGGGTGCGTGACGGCGGAGCCATGTGTGCGGGTGCGCGAGTGCAGAACAGATTTTTTGTATTGATTTCTTGGAACCACGCGCGGGGGTGCGTGTTTCTCCGCATGTAGACGCGTGATCTGCAATACTGCGCGTAAATGTGTTTTTAGAATTTTATGCTACGCGTGTTTTCTATACAAACACAGATGGGTACTTAAAACAACGCAAGACCACGCACTCCCGCGCATCGCTGCGTGATGTGATGTGGTGCAGTGTGAGAATCGCCTTAGACTATAATTAAGATAGTTTAAAAACTAAAACAACCGACTTCAATGCCTCGCGAGTCAATTTCAGTAGCAAGTTTGAGACGTTTATCGTCATATCTCTGGAGATACTTATCAGATCTCGATGAAATTACAATGGGACTACCTCGAAAACGTACCCGATTACAAAATCATTCAAATCGCTTCGGAATTGACGGAGTAATCGCGTAACATACACAAAAAAAGATGTATGGCACTCGGGGACTGCCGCGGTAATGCTATTGCATAGCATTTTTTTATTTATGCAGTTTTTTTTTTTCTGTGATATTAATTCAAGTTACACTTTTTGAGCGTGGTGACCGATAAGAAAACATTTTTTTTTTCTTGTATTAAATAAATGAGAAGTGAGCTACTTATAATATCGCTCATTTTAATATCAAAAATGTTGGTTATCAGTATAGCAGTATTATATATAAATTAACAAAACAAATAATAATACTGCATTTGTGATAATAATAATAAAACTTATGTATATAGAGTACTCACTCATTTTCTTTCACTTTCATTAATAAATGCACTTTGTTTATTAATATTTACAGACAGAGACAGAGTACAGATATTCACTGTTGTACATAGATGATAAATACCTATAAACCTTTCTGTGTCACGGCTACATGTATGAAGGCAGTGAGTGTTTAACAAGGAGGAATTATGTAAAGTTCCGAGGACTTATTCACCCTTGACATAATTTGAAAATAGAATTCGGAATTTATATTTGAAAAAGGAACGAGAAGACAAAATCAAAATTAGCCGGTCCGAGGGGCATATAAGCAGTTAGGGTAGCTCCCTAGGATGATGGATTGTAGCTCCCCTACATGTGAAGTCGGGATGAAATCCGATAGATGACGTTGTACACCGTTAACACACGCAAGTGTTTCATTTTACATTTTCCGTATATCAAGTTTTAGTAGTTAGGCATTACATACAGTAATATAATTAAAAATCAGATAGATGGCGTTGTACACCGTTAACACACGCAAGTGTTTTATTTTATCAAGTTTTACCATTAAATTGAATGATGTATGAAACCAAAGACGACGACTCTACAAGCTAAGGCTTAATGAATGAGGTTCGTTGGAGTGTTAGGTTTTATTTTCGTTACGGAATTTTTGGATTCGGTCTCCACTCCACGCACAAGGCCCGCGATAGAAGCTATCAAGCTATGCAATAGCTTAAAAAAAGATACAGACGAATTGAGAACCTCCTCCTTTTTTGTGAAGTCGGTTAAAAATCACAGGCAAAAGTATGAAAACTTTGCCATTACGAATTATGGACCGCAAAGTATAAATGAGTAAGGCAAATGTTCTCTTCATCTATCACTGTTCAAACAAGAAAAGTTTTATCTCGAAAAGCGAAGTTATTGTTCAGATGTATTTATACGATACGATACGATATTTAAACGAGCCTTGGGTGGAAAGTGCTTTTTATTTTGCTACGACTTTATTTTTATGGGGTAAAATAAAATGAATGCCACTATTTATTTGTACATCATACATGGCTTTTTTTTTTTTGATTTATCATAGTTATTTCACATTTTCAACCAACTTTCAAAAAGGAGGAGGAACAAAAAAAAGAGTTTTCCAAATCAGTTCAGGCAGCTTCGAGTAATCAGTGTACATGAATAAAATAAAAAAGGGATTCCGACGAATCGAGAACCTCCTCCTTCTTTGTGAAGTCGGTTTATTAGTTTAAAACTCACAAAACTTCTGAAAGGCAGTTAAAACTACCCTCCATTCGTCCACGAAAAAATCTAACTCAGGTACTCAGACGAAATACTGAGCTCAGGTGTTGATTCGACAAGAGCGTTGAATGCAGAGAGGGACCGATGTTTTAACCTATTCTTGTAAATTGCTAAACACAATCCAAAATGTTCATCGTACCGACGGGACTCAAAACCGCACCCCCCGGATTACACATCCAGGTGCTCTGCCAATTACAAGAAATAATTACATTTGAAAAAATGTAATTATTTCTTCCGAATGATAAACTTTCGAAATAAGTAGTCATAGATGGCGTCACCAATGCATAATTGGGTCAAAAAATGCATTCCACTAATTTCGTCGTATCGATGGATCGAACCGTGGCTTAATTGGCAGAGCACTTGGACGTGTAATCCGGGGGATACGGGTACGAGTCCCGTCGGTACGATGAAATTTTGGATTGTGTTTAACAATTTACAAAAATATAAAGTGTGTAACACTTCAAGAAACATAATATTTAATTTAACCTATTTTTCCTCATTCCAGTAAACTCCAAACCGCTAACATTCGACGAGGTGTACAACCAAAGTTCGTGTACAAACTGCACGGTCTACTGCGGCGGTCTCACCACCGGTCTCACGGAGGAGCTCATGCAGAAGACCTTCCAGCCATTCGGCACCATCCAAGAGATACGTGTCTTCAAGGACAAGGGATACGCTTTCGTCAGGTACGACCACCGTTTACAATTAACAGAGTTACAGAATTTTTGCGATTCAACGCGGGAATGTAGTCAGCGCTTCTTGGCACTTTACCACACGGACATCCCTTCATTTTTGTTTAGTTTAATTTTTAAATATTGTTTTTAAAGTTAAATAAAAATAGGTGTTCTTTTCCAACTAACTTCCAAAAAGGAGGAGGTTCTCAATTCGTCTGTATGTTGTTTTTACGGTTGTGTACCCAAAGGGTAAAACGGGACCCTATTACTAAGACTCCGCTGTCCGTCTGTCAGCCTGTCTGTCTGTCTGCCTGTCTGTCTGTCTGACTGTCTGTCTGTCTGTCTGTCTGTCTGTCCGTCTGTCACCAGGCTGTATCTCATGAACCCTGTTAGTTAGACAGTTGAAATTTTAACAGATGATGTATTTCATGTTAATTTGTACCGAAACGTTGCCACGCATTTTTCCAGTCTACATCAACATGTATTTAATAATAAATTCAACATTTTACTGCATAACATGTAGAAACTATAAACTCATGTTATACATATAACTCAGGCGAGACTAAATTCCACGACACAGGGTATCCTAGTGTGGAATTTCAGGGTCTTTAATAATTACTAATATTGTGTTCATATTGTTATGTTCCTTATGTATATAGTATACGTTTTGAAAACAAATAAATTCATTCATTCATTCATTCATTCATTCATTTCTGTTGCCGCTATAACAACAAATACTAAAAACAGAATAAAGTTAAAAATAATAGAGGGTCCCCATACAAGAAACGTGTTTTTTTCGGCATTTCAATGCAACGCCATCTATGAACGCTTAGTTAGGTAAACGTCGCATAGATGGCGTTATATTGAAATGTCGATCCCTAATACCTTTGTTAGACGTTAGATGGCGTTATAAGAAATAAAATGTTTATTAATTATTAGGTTTTGCTGGCGAAAAATGATAGTGGTATTATTTGCTCGATCTTATAAAATACTGTAGTGTGGTACAGAACCCTACGAGTGCAGGTCCGACTTGCACTTGGCGAGTTTATTTATTTTATTTGTATGTATGCCTGTTACGCAATTACTCCTTTAATTGTAAACCGATTCTAATGATATATATTTTTTAAGGTATATTTTCGGCCCCATTGTAATGTTATCGGGATCTTATAAGTATCTCTACAGATATGACGATAAACGTTTAAAACTTGCTACTGAAACTGACTCGTGCGGTATGGAAGTCGGTTGTTTTAGTTTATAAACTATCTTAATTATTTCAATCAGTCACACTGCAACGCGACGCGACCAATGAAAGCTTCGGACGCGACGCGACGTGACATGACGATGCTTTTGGTTTCGCGCGGCGCAGCGCGGCGCAGCAGAATGCGCGATTCTACCAAATGATCTCAATGCAATGTGTATCTTATTGTGTAGTTAATAATGTTCAATTGATTATCACGTGGCTTCCCGCTACTCCGCGCGGCGCAGCCTGAAGCCGCCAAACTAACTCAATGAAATGTGTATCTTCTGTGTGGAAAAATAAAGTTATTTTTTTAATAACTCTCTTAATAAGTGCGCGCCGCATCGCGTCGCGTCGGGTAGCGGTCTAAGCTGACCCTTAATTATTAAAAACCTACTTCCTCTTCTTGCAGATTCTCGACAAAAGAGAGCGCCACTCATGCTATAGTGGCCGTCCACAACACGGACGTGAATGGCCAGCCTGTTAAATGTTCCTGGGGGAAGGAGTCAGGAGATCCGAACAACGCCCAGGCACAAGGACAGGTAAAACTACTTAAGGTACGGACACACCGCAGCGTCCTGCGTGCGCGATCTAGGCGGCGATCAGATCAGCGGTAGTAAATGTACCGATTGGTTCACACCAAACGGGATCAGAAAACAATTGAAAAGTACTGAGATCGCGCCCGCAGATCGCAGGACGCCGCGGTGTGGCCGTACCTTTATTCTATTTCAACGAGGATTCTAAGTCAACGGGAAGTAGGTAGGTAGGTTTAGATAGGTAGGTAGTAGTTTTTGTAGGTTTTGATTTACTTGTGAAATCGCAAAATATGCGACATATACGGTCATACGGTCTCGTATCTTTTGATTGTGTCGACTTACAAATTCCATTTTTTTACAGCTGAAAGATATCGTAGACCCAATATTTGATATAATAAGTTACAACTTTATCTATATCTCTACGCGATTCTGAGAAAAGGGATCTTGACAGGGTTCCCTATTGTTTCGCATAACATTTTTTATCATAATATACTTTAGCATAATGTTGTTTCTCCTAAGTATATTTAAGCATACATTAATTTGGCATACAGTAATTACGCATATTTTACTTGACATAATTACTGTTAGCATAAAATTTGTGGCATAATATTCTAAAGAATAATATTATAAACGCATAACTATGATTCGGCATAATTTTTTTTTTTCATATTATAATAGCATAATTGTTAAATAGTAATTTTAAAATGCTTATCTCTTCACGACTAATCTAGCTAGTAGACCGATTTTATTTAAATATTGCTCTCGTATACGACTACCTCATAAAATGGAATAGGACAATAATACTTTATAACGCAGACGAAGTTCCGAGGCTCCGCTTGTAGATTTACGAAAAAATATCATAAAATTAATAAAAAAGTTTGTTGGATGTGTTAAGCACGTCAAGATGCGCGTAATAAGTGTACATATTGCGCGTAATAAGTCTAACTTAACCAAATTACGAACAAAATAATGAGCTGATATCTAATCAAATGCAGAACCAAAACCGTGATATGAGATAGATGCACTTCAAAAAAGGTAAGTTATGTTAATTTAATGTTTACGCTAGGTCAAATAACTTTCAGTTCTAAAATAAAAATAATCGCGGCGTAGGGGTGGCCCAGGGGCCCTTGGGGAACTTGAACCTACTGTCACAGTCAAGTACCAACATTTTGTTGGTATTAATATCATCATCATCATCAGCCTGTATCAGTCCACTGCTGGACATAGGCCTCTCCTAAGATGCGCCACTGAGCCCGATCTTCGGCTCTTCTCTTCCAGTCACTGCCCACCGCTTTGCGTATGTCGTCGATCCACCTGGTCACAGGACGTCCTACGCTACGTTTGCCGATTCGCGGTCTCCACTCTAGGACAAGTCTGCCCCAACGGTTATCAGTCCTGCGGCAGATATGACCAGCCCACTGCCACTTCAGCTTGCTAATCCGTTGAGCTATGTCGATAACTTTAGTTCTCTGGCGAATTACTTCGTTCCGGATTCGATCCCGCAGAGAAATACCGAGCATAGCTCTCTCCATAGCTCGCTGAGCGACTTTAAACTGGTGGACCAGTCGGACTGTGAGTGTCCACGTCTCGGCTCCGTATGTCATCACAGGTAGGACGCACTGGTTAAAGACTTTTGTCTTTAGACACTGTGGTATAGGCGACGAGAAGACTCGACGGAGTTTTCCGAATGCTGCCCAGCCCAGCTGAATTCTTCTCTGGATTTCCTTCTCGAAGTTATGTTTTCCTAGTTGGAGCGTTTGCCCTAGGTAAACATACTTAGTGACAACTTCGAGTGGGATTCCATCTACGGCAATCGGTTCCGGAACAACGTGCTCGTTGTACATGACTTTGGTTTTGTCCAAATTCATCCGGAGACCGATGCTACGAGAAGAATCAGCTAGGCCATTCAACATCCTTTGTAGGTCCTGCAGCGTCTCTGCCATAATGACGATGTCATCTGCGAATCGTAAGTGAGAGATGTACCTGCCGTTGATGTTAATGCCACGATCTTTCCAGTCCAGCGTCTTAAACATATCCTCCAAGGCGTTAGTGAACAGTTTCGGGGATATGACGTCCCCCTGTCTCACTCCTCGACGCAGGTGGACATGTTTAGTTCGCTGGTTCTGTACTTGTACAGTCATCGTTGCGGCATTATATAGACATCTCATCACTTCGATATATCGCCAGTCGACTTGGCAACGCTGCAAGGACTCGAGAACAGACCAGGTTTCGATTGAGTCAAAGGCCTTCTCATAGTCCACAAATGCTAAGCACAGGGGCCGATTATACTCTTCGGTCTTCTGTACAATCTGCCGCACCGTGTGGATGTGGTCTATGGTGCCGTAACCGCTTCGAAACCCGGCCTGTTCCGGAGGTTGAAACTCGTCGAGTCTTCGCGCAAGACGGTTCGTGATGACCCTTGAAAACAGCTTGTAGACATGGCTCAGAAGCGAAATCGGGCGATAGTTTTTCAATAGGGTTTTGTCTCCTTTTTTGAAAAACAAAACCATGCTTCTGTTCCATGCCTGTGGAGTTCTCCCAGTAAAAAGAACGGAATTAAATAGCTGCTGCAGCTGTTGAACTGCTGGAGCTCCTCCGGCTTTTAAAAGCTCCGTTGTGATTCCGTCTTCTCCTGGGGCTTTTCCATTTTTGAGTTGTTTAAGTAGGTATTAATATAATACTATATAACTTTATAATACTTTATTTAATAAATTTAATTTGGCTGCGGACTTAAAGTTCAAATATTAATAAATATTTATTTGAAAATTTGAAGCCACGAACTTTTTTTTTTGAGCCAAACATCTCTCTACTAAACATGATAGTTGAAACGTAGTCTTACCTTAATTTTGACCTTGGAAGTGTTAAATATTTTTTTATGTTCTTTTATAATACTAGAGTCGTTTCTTTAGAAATTAATAAATATGAAATTAAGTAAACTTTGTTTATTTTCATTGGAATCATTCAGCATAAAATATGTGTATAAATTAATTTATGACTTCATTTATTATGTCTAAAACTATTAGGCCAATAAAAATATGCCCTATAACTTTATGCGAATCAAAATAGGACAAAACAATGTAGCCTAAATAAAAGTTATGCTTGTTTACACAATATGCCAAAATAAATTATGCGATAGTTCTATTATGCCATTTAAAATTATGCGTAACCTGTTATGCCTAAGTAAATTTGGAATAAAAAATTATGCGATAAAAAGGGATCCCTCTTGACAGACGGACAGACAGACGGACAACAAAGTGATCCTATAAGGGTTCTTTTTACCCACGACGGAACGGAGACTGTATATGCGTTTGGGGTGAGAGGATGTTTGTTTGTTTGTGTGTGCAAATCCATGTTGCCATTTTTCTCCAAAACTACTAGTCCGATTTTGATGCAGTTTTCAGTTATGGGTTCGGGTGTAATTGGTGTATGTTTTTAGATAGGTGTTACGGTGAACTCACCAGGGGGCGCTGCAGTAATCATTTGTTTGTGCAAATCCATGTTGCCATTTTTCTCCAAAACTAGTTCGATTTTGTTTTTAAACGGTTCGTAATTAATCAGTGATGGTTCTTAGAAAGATGTTATGACGTTAATTTTTAAAGGACATTGTCGTGGGTGTTTATTTAAACATTTAATTTTGTTTCTTGTTTTCCTTTTGAGGTACGGACCCGTTAAAAATTAATTTAAAAAAAAAGGGTCTTCGTACAAGAAACGTTAATTTTTGACATTTTTTGCACGAGCTTATTAAAATATTATACGGGACCCTTCAGACCGATTATTAATATTTTCTTCGACAACATATTTTGCATTATTATAATAATTTAATGACAAAAACATCAGTAAATTTGATACATTAGATATTCTCTTTAATCAACTGTCCGTACATTTACATGACAGACGAACGGACGGTTCAATCTACAATAGTTTAATTATTCATACGCCAAGACTCACCCTAAATGGACTAGCAAATTAAGTTTGATTTCTTGTTTATTCACTGAATAATAAAACATTATGCTGTTTTAATAAATGTCATTTTTTATGTTTCTTTGAAGTGTTTCACACTTTATATTTTTGTAAATTGTTAAACACAATCCAAAATTTCATCGTACCGACGGGACTTGAACCCGCAACCTCCGGAATAACATGTTCCGGTGCTTTACCAATTAAGCCACGGTGCGAAGTATCGTTACGACGAACAAATGCAATCCACTAATTTCGTCGTAATGATACTTCGCACCGTGGCTTAATTAGCAAAGCACTGGAATGTTATTCCGGAGGTTGCGGGTTCAAGTCCCGTTGGTACGATGAAATTTTGGATTGTGTTTAACAATTTACAAATGTCATTTTATTTTTACAATATATTATGATAATCTCTCTAAGGCTTAGCACGCACTGCGGTTTTTAAAAAGCGGTTCTGCTACCGCAAAAAATGTAACGTACGGCATTCTTTATAAGCGCACGCACTTGCGATTTATTTCAGTGACTGATTTTAAAAACGCAACTTGCTACATTTTGATTTGCGGTTTGCAACCGCGCGTTTTTATGTATCCCATACTTCATGTAAGGCAGCGCCCCCACTGCGGTTCGTAAAAAGCGGTTTTTTCGTCAGTTCGGCGGAGCAGTGAAGTGTGTGTTGTGCTGTAGATGTGGGCCAACCATTCGCAATAAATTATCAAAACTACTAATTGACATCCTGTAGTAGTAAAAAAAATTGTCTTTGTTGTTTCGTACATCACTGTACATACAAAAATATCCCTTCAAATATATTTGATCTGTTAGAGGATGCACCCAGTACTTATGTTGGCGAAAACGTTTTCTATTTTTTTTATTTCTTAAAACTAAGGCACAACACATACTGCTCTGAGGAAATCCATTGTCATACTGAACGTGAAAACCGCGGAAACGCAACCGCAGTGCGAGTTCCTCCGCGGTTCGGCGTTTTCGGCCAGACTGCAACCGCAAAAAAAAAACCGCAGTGCGTGCTAAGCCTTATATTAATTTATAATTAAGTCGGTTAAGAGGGAACGCGGGTTGCATTTTTCATACACTCGTATTCTCCTTTTTCCTATCTGGAAATGCTTTTAGAGCAATTTTTTTCTATAATAATTAAGATAGTATAAAATCTAAAACAACCAACTTCCATGCCCCGCGTCAATTTCAAGTCAATTTCAGTAGCAATTTTGAGACGTTTATCGTCATGTCTCTAGAAATGCTTATCTAAAGAATATATAATGCTGAACTGGAAAAATTACCTATTTTACTGCCCTGATCTACACAGCTTAAAACTAAACAAAATGATAAAAGCACGGATGCACTCATCTGCAAAAATGTTGTGCAAAAAATCATATTATCGGATCAATTTTCGAGGAGAAGACAGGGGAATACGATACCTTATTTTAGTCAACATTTTGTTGGTAAAATGGGTCTGAGTTGCTGTTGGTGAAAGGTAACAGGACAAGCACGACGCTCGCCTGATGGTAAGCGATGACGTCTACCGATATGACAGATACAGCAGCATGCAAAATTCTCAACTGCCAGAATTTTGCATGTCAGTGCACTGCGTCTGTTACCTTGAGACATAAAGATGTTGAGTCTCACATGCCCTGTGATTTCACTGGACACCTTGCCATTTCAACCGAAAAACATTCCTATTTCACGGCTGAAAATTAATTGGCAAAGTGGTGGTACCGCCCCAGGCGGACTAGCAGAAGTCCTACCACTACAAATCCTACCGCACTTTTCTTGGTTTTTCGGGCACTACGCGACGGCAATAGTTTCTTTAAAATACCTATATTTTCTAATTCATCGCACACCGCTTTTCTAGTTACATTTGTAGAAGTCTATTTATGTATGAAGTCTATTTATGTATGACAGTTTGTATGACAGTTTGTTACAAGCTTTCAACCGACTTCCAAAATGAAAGAGGTTCTCAAATCGTCTGTATGTTCTTTTTTTGTGTGTATGTTGCGCGATTACTCCGTCAATTGTAAACTGATTCGAATAACTCTTTTTGTAATCGGTAGGGTACGTTTCCGAGGCGTCCCATTGTAATTTCATAGTGATCTGATAAGCATATCTAGAGATATGACGATAAACGTCTCAAAATTGCTACTGAAATTGACTCGCGGGGCATGGAAGTCGGTTGTTTTATTTTTTAAACTATCATAATTACTCGTATATAGTATGCATATTTGTGTGGGACAAATTTCGGAAGCTGTAGCTTCCGAAATATAGCAATAGAACGTCAGGAAGTGGTTCTCATTTATGAGAACCACTTCCTAACGTTCTATTGGACTCTAATTTGGTATACTTGTGTATCTTCTGTGACAATGCAATAACATCGTACCAGCGACGTAGATAGATAGATAGATATACTCTTTATTGAACACCAAGAAACTTAGTACTAAAACATTTTTGTTAAAAACAGTGTCAATGGGCGGTCTTATCGCTCAAAGCGATCTCTTCCAGACAACCATGCATGGAGAGGTTTAAAATAGAACATATTGGATGGCGGTGGTCATAAAACTATTTTGTAAAAATATATAAACATACCTAGAATAAATACCTATACTATATATATATATATATATATAATATGCATGTACTTATGTATATACATACATAAGTACATGCATATTATCAGTGATATAACATAAACAACTAGAGTTAACTAGACGTACCACGTTGGTCGAGGTAAACGCCAGTTTTTGGTCACGGGTGATGTCAGGTAACTTACGAAATAAACAATCCCACTAATATTATAAAAGCGAAAGTTTGTGAGTGTGTGTTTATACGTTTGTTACTTCTTCACGCTCAAACAGCTGGACCAATGTTGATGAAATTTGGTATGGAAATGGTTGAAGATCGACATTGGCCTTAGAGATCATCAATCATGACCCTAAAGTTAGGTCATAAATACTAAATACGTCAAATAACGCGAGCGAAGCCGCGGGTAACAGCTAGTATTATAATATTTTGTGGTAGTGTTTAGGCTAGCACACGCGCGCTCTCGAACGGACGCGCGCCTATACTTACTATTCAATTTGTTTTCTCACAACACTCAACGTTACAGTTACTCGGTTCCTAGTTACTATTAGTTTATTCTGTGACGCAAATTCAAGGTCGCACCCCAGGCGTGTAGCGTATTTTGATCGTTACCCATTTTGTAACTAGGTTTGATCTCAAATGTTTGCTATCAGAGAGTGCATCTTCTGTACTTGTACTATATTTATTGTTGGTGTATGTATTTCAGCTGAGCGGAGCAGCCTACAGCCCGTTCGGTGCTGCGTACACTGCCAGCACCGTCCCCGCCAGCTCGTACTGGTACGGAGCTTACCCTCAACAGCTTGGGGCGGGTCTTCAAGCTGTCCAGGGGTACTCTTACGCTGGACAATTTGCGCACTACCACCATCAGTACATGGGGTAAGTTACTATGACCAGTTTAATGAGAACCGTGAACCAGTATATGGTGAATCTTTAAAGAAATTTTATTTTTATTTTTTAATTCGAAAAAGGGTAGCGGTTGACCTGATGTTTAGTGACGATGCGGTCGATGATGTAGCGCGCTTACCCAAAATACAATACATATTCACTCGGAGCCCTAAGTTCTGTACGCGCTTTGTACGCGTAAATGGTATATCTACCATTAAGTATGGTAACAGGAGAAGCACGATGCTCGCCTGATGGTAAGCGATGACGTCTACCTATTACAGATACAGCGGCATGCAACATTCAGGACAGCCAGAATGTTGCATGTCACTGCACTGCGCCTGTTATCTCGAGACAAAGATGTTAAGTCTCACATGATCTGCAATTTCACTGGACATTTTGCCATTTCAACCGAATAACATTCCTATTTCACGACTGAATTAATTAGCAAAGTGGTGGTACCGCCCCAGGCGGACTAGCAGAAGTCCTACCACTACACAAAACTGTCGGTAATTAGTTGAAGCTCTACCATTATTCGTTTATAGTGTAAGTTTTCTGGATCCATTTTAGTTTCTATTTTAAAATTAAAAAAAGAAAGGAAGAAATTGTTTTATTAGTAGGACACTATCTAGTGTCCACCTGGCCAGCTACCACCCTCAAGTTAGAAAATCTGTCGCGAAACATCTAATGTGTTCCGGCAGCTATCCTTGAGAGCCAGTTCCCATTTAGGCCTAGCGTGCTACCATCCTCGACCGCATCATCACTTACCTACGGGTGAGATGAGATAGTGGTCAAACGCTAGCCTATATGATATAAACATGAACGCTATTTCAGTATTATTAAAGAGTAAACTACACAGAATGTACCTACATTTCTACCTAATTCGCGGAACGACAGAAATTTTAAAAGACCTAACCTAACGAAACAACGTAAACGAACACTTACGATCCAACACGCTGTTCCATCTCGGCAACCGTTGGGCAATCGGATAAATACACTCTGTCCTTCACATAACCTCACAAAAAGAAGTCCAAGGGTGTGAGGTCCGGAGAACGAGCAGGCCATAGCACCGGTCCCCCGCGGTCGATCCATCCTCGCGGAAAGCGATCGTACGTTGCGAGCAAAATGTGCCGGAGCAAAATTGTCATTTTTTGAAGCCAGTACTTGAGTATAATGACACCCTTGTATTGAGTAGCAATGAAAAACTATTAAAGCAGACAATTATTAGGTAAAATAGGTATGTAGGCCTTTCTGTTTAATAATCTGGTTCCCTAACATGACAGCTTACTAGGGTTGACAACATTTTTGGCTTTGATAATTAAATATATTTTTTACGGAGTATTTTGTAACGCGTTGTATAGCGGTTGTTTGGAAGAGATCGCTATATAGCGATAAGACCGCCGTTTGTTCTATATATTTTAACATACATAACATATTTTATTTGCAAACTTAGCTCATCAGAAACAGAGTGTATAAATAGCGTATGGTAAAACATACGCATCATATGAGTTCTGAGTCCCACACTAGAGTTTCAGTCTCTTCCAGTTTTGGATTAGATTTATTATTTTTAACAAAGTTTTACATAATTATCAAGTAAACATAGCAAAAGCAGAATTTAACGCTTGTAAGTTAAAAAAAACAAAGTAGTGAACCATTCAGCTGTCATCCAATCGTTGACGTCAGACTATTAAAATAAACTGGCCAAGTGCAAGTCGGACTCGCACTCGTAGGGTTCCGTACCACACTACAGTATTTTATAAGATCGAGCAAAATATAGCGGCGTGAAATGCCGAAAAAAACACGTTTTTTGTATGGGGACCCTCTATTATCTTTAACTTTATTCTGTTTTTAGTATTTGTTGTTATGGTGGCAACAGAAATACATCATCTGTGAAAATGTCAACTGTCTAACTATCATGGTTCATGAGATACAGCCTGGTGACAGACGGACAGACAGACAGACAGACAGACAGACGGACAGCGGAGTCTAAGTAATAGGGTCCCGTTTTACCCTTTGGGTACGGAACCCTAAAAATATTAAAGTAGGGTTGCCAACCATACACGTAACTATGTGTTTTAAGGGAAATATGTGTTTAAAGGGAAATAGTGAAACTCAACTTAAAGAAACGCATACCGATCACAGAACATATCACGATCCGAGTGGAAATTTTAAATAAAAATGGCAAGCCAAGAAAATCCGTCTTAATCTATAAAATATATAAAAATCTATGAAGTGTGACGCCAGCAGTGCTGCTGAGTGAAAATGAATTATGGAGCGTCGGGCGGAATTTATACCAACTTCAGCTCGTTGAGTTTACGTTTATGTTTCTTCGCTTTTAATGTTTCTATGAGCCTGAAGCTTAATTATAAATCATAAAATGAATTTAGAAATAATAATAAAGTGGTTTTGGTAATAAATAATGCAGTTAGTAAATTAAATATTTCAACAATCTTAAATGAATTCAAATAGCGTTTACCTAACGAACACAACTTCGAGAAGGAAATCCAGAGAAGAATTCAGCTAGGCTGGGCAGCATTTGGGAAACTCCGTCGAATCTTCTCATAGTCTATACCACAGTACCTAAAGTCAAAGCAAAATCACAAAAAAAATACAAAAAGCATAAAAACAGTGCGTCCTACCTGTCATAACACACGGAGCCGAGACGTGGACACTCACGGTTCGATTGGTCCACCAATTTAAAGTCGCTCAGTGAGCTATGGAAAGAGCTATGCTCGGTGTTTCTCTGCGGGATCGAATCCGGAACAAAGTAATTCGCCAGAGAACTAAAGAGGTCGACATAGCTCAGTGGATTAGCAAACTGAAGTGGCAGTGGACTGGTCATATCTGCCGTAGGACCGATAACCGTTGGCGCAGACTGGTTCTAGGGCGGAGACCGCGAATCGGAAAACGTAGCGTAAAACGCCCTGTGACTAGGTGGAGAGACGACATTCGCAAAGCGGTGGGCAGTGACTGGAAATTGCGTGTGTGGACTGATACCGGCTGAGAATGAAATGAACTCAATCAACTTGAAGTCCTCAAATAGACATTTAAGTTATTAAGTTAGCGTTTACTAATGAATTATTATTTATTGAGAGTAAAATAGAGCGTTCGCGCTGACACGGCCATTCTGGTGGTGGTGCGCGCTCTGCACCAGCCTGAATGTAACTTGTCCTCCATCTGAAATAAAATGTTTTTATTTGTGATTGGTATCTGTAGGCAACTTATGTTTCCTTTACTTAACACCACCCTTACGGCTGTACCATATGGCTTACGTAAATATTATTTATCTTTTAGATTTGTTAGAGTTTTATGGATAAGTTAAGGTTCTCGTAGAGTTCTCGAAGGGTGCTCGTAGATTCCTCGGAGAGTTCTCGTAGAGTCCTCTGAGGGTTCTCGTAGAGTCCTCTGGGGGTTCTCGTAGAGTCCTCTGACGGTTCTCTTAGAGTCTCGTAGATGTTAATTGTTATAAGGAGGTAATATCAAATTACTCACATATAATTTTGATGAAACGTTTGTACAAGACGCCGAATTGGAAAGAATGGGGCATAAATACAAACGGCGAGCACCTTTTATACCTGAGGTCCACGGATGACATCGCCATCACGGCCGACACCGTGCAAGACCTGCAACACATGCCAACCTCCCTCGCGCCCATTGGTCTCCGGATGAACATGGATAACACCGAGATCATTTTCAACGAACATGTAATCCCGAAACCGATTGATCTAAACGGAGTTCTTCTTGAAGTTGTTTACGAATACGTTTACCTTGGTCCAATCTTGCAATTGGGTAGAAAAACCTCAAGAAGAAAGCTCGCAGAAGGATACAGCTATTATTACTTACGGAACCGATACGTGGACACCGACAGTGCGACTGGTTCACCAATTCAGAGTCGCTCAGTGAGTCATGAAGAGGGCCACGCCCGAAGCCTCCCCGAAGGATCGAACCCGAAACGAAGTCATCCATCAGCCGAAGCGGCAGCGGGCCGGCCGCATCCGTCGGAGAACCGACAACCACTGGGGCAGACGTGTTTCAGAACGGAGACCACGGCTCGACTAACGCAGCGCAAGGCGCCCTCCAGCCAGATGGAGCGACCATACGCACAGGCTGGCCGGCAGCGGCTGGAAACAAATCTGACAGCTCTGAGATGGTTGACTTACTATCCGTACAGCATGGACGCTTGTTGGACGTTGTAATGTATGAACTCTGATGAGGACCCTTCTTTCGTACCAATGCAATAGAAATAAATAACAGAAATCCGCAACAGTAGTTGTTTTGTAACCCCCGACGCAAAAAGAAGGGGTACTACAAGTCCGACGCGTGCATCCATGCATCTGTGAACCCGCCCACATGTGCGACACTGCAGGTCCGCGTTGAAGTATCTCATTATGTGTCCCTGATTGGGATAGGAAGCCCAATGAGGTACTGGCACTGGATCAGTTTGTTGTGTTTCCAAGTATATCAGGTGCTGAACGAGCTGATGAGGCAGTGGTTTGGATTGTTTTTGGTTCCAATCCCACTTCTGATGACGAGAGAGGTTCCTTCTATTGTTTTTAAAGAGTGTGACGTCACCCTTTTCGCTCGTCATCATGGTGACGATCACCCATAGTGGAAGAATTCAAATAAAAATCTTCTTCTGTTCAATAATCAAGTAACTTTATGTGGTTACAACATACATATTATAATAATATATATGTCATAATATAATGTCGGGAGCTCCGTACCGCTCGACGGTCCGAGCTCGAATGAATTATAGATCGTCCGTCGGGCGGCCGTATTTATACCAACTTCAGCTCGTTGAGTTTACATTAAAAATGTTTTACGCTTATAATGTTTCTATGAGCCTGAAGCTTAATTATAAATCACAAAATGAATTTAGAAATAATAATAAAGTGATTTTGGTAATAAATAATGAAGTTAATAAATTAAATATTTCAACAATCTTAAATGAACTCAATCAACTTGAAATCCTAAATAGACATTCAAGCTATTAATTTAGCGGTACCTAATGAATTATTATTAATTGCAAGTAAAATATAGCGTTCGCGCCGACATATCTTATAGGCTAGCGTTTGACCACTATCTCACCCGTTTTTAGGTGATGATGCGGTCGAAGATGGTAAGCACGCTAGGCCTAGAATGGGAACTGGCTCTCAAGGATAGCTGCCGGAACAAATTTAGATGAAGAAAATCTGTCGCCAAACGCGACAGATTTCCTAACTTGAGGGTGGTAGCTGGCCAGTGGCCAGGCGGATAATAGATAGTGTCCTACCACCATGCGGGGGTCGCTGGTTTCTTAACGATGTTTTTCCTTCACCGGAGAGCGACTGTGAAAAGCGCAATTTTTCGATTGAAAAATCTATTGGTGCACACAGGGTTTCAACGCGGTGCCTCTGGCATCCAAGCCGACCGTTCTCCCGATTACGCCACAGAGCCCTCATTTTTTGTAATAAAATTTAAAATAACAAAAGCAAAAGATAAAGAAAACAATCCCTTGCATATAAAGATACAGCAGCATAAGTTTATTTTATTTACAGAATAATATATATTTATAATTTAATATATATTTATAATACGAATTATAAAATATATTTTGTTTTATTCTTTGTATGATGTTTCTTCTGTGTTTTATAAAGTGTTATCATACATTAATTATCATTAAATTATTGAATTCTAATCCAGGGTATACCAATGTATTTATTCATTCTAGGCCTAGCGTGCTACCATCATCAAACACGTCGTCACTGATCAACAGGTGAGATGGTCCTTTATTACCTTGATTATTATTATCATGTATATATTTATTTTTCTTAAATTTAGGTTTTTTATAATATTCTATATAAAAATAATAAAGAAAACAACTATAAAAACATAAAATAATATAAAAAACCTAAATCTAGGATGTCGCCGGCAGCGGGGCTGGGCCCAAGCTACCGGTGGTTAGGGCTGCAGAGAGAGGAACCTCCTGACGATGCGTGCCGTGTCAAGAAGTACCGCCTTCTGTATCATTATTATCATCTATTATCATTATTATCATCTATTATCATTATTATCATTATTATCATTATTATCATTATTATCATTATTATCATCTATTATCATTATTATCAACTATTATCATTATTATCATCTATTATCATTATTATCATCTATTATCATTATTATCATCTATTATCATTATTCACGATATTTATTTTCTTTCTTAGTTTTAGGTTTTTTTACAATAAAGATATCCAAACAAAAATAGAAAAAAATCATTACAAATAAACAATATTATAAAAAAACCTAAACCTAGAGTGCCGCCAGCAGCGGGGCAGGGCCCAAGCTACCGGTGGTTAGGGCTGCAGAGAGAGGAACCTCCTGACGATGCGTGCCGTGTCAAGAAGTACCGCCTTCTGTATCTGGCCCTTGATCCAGCCGTCTAGCGAGAGTCTCTTGAGATGTTGGTCGAGACTCTTCGCTATTAGGCCGTTCGCAGAAACGACTATTGGGACAATGCTAGTCGAATCAACATCCCACATGGCGGTAACCTCGAAAGACAAGTCAAGGTACTTGCTGATCTTGTCCTTTTCAGCCTTCACGAGGTTCTCGTCATGTGGGATGGTGATGTCAACTAACACTGCCCGCCGCTGGGACCGATCGACTATCACGATATCAGGTTTATTGGCGACAATAGTCCTGTCCGTGATAACCGATCGGTCCCAATAGAGCAAAGCATGACCATTTTCAAGAACTGGCGCAGGTGCGTACTTATAGTACGGCACCTCAGACTCGACAAGGCCGTATTGAAGAGCAAGTTGCTGGTGGATGATCCTGGCTACGAGGTTATGTCTGTGCAAGTACTCGGAGTTAGCAAGATGAGAACAACCGGAAATGATATGTCTGAGTGACTCTCCGGGACGGCGGCATGCCCGACATATGTCGACCGTACCGTCCTTCATAATATATTTCCGGTAATATATGTTCGTCTTGATAACTTCGTCCGCAATTGCACAAGCAAAACCTTCGGTTTCCCCAAAGAGGTCCCCGAATCGTAGCCAGTTCACCGACGCGAGCAGGTCCACATCGGGTCCCGTTAAGACTCGATAGAACCGGCCATGCAGCTCCTTGCTCTTCCATACGTCCTTGCGGTCCTCGGTGCTCAGCACCTGAGGCTTGCGCCAGTTCTCTTTGCCTAAGGATAGAGGGGTGAAAGTCTTGTCAACTGACACCACATTGCAATGCATCCCACACTCGTTGTTTAGGAAATATTCCCGGAGACTGCATACCTCACGGTTGTGGAGTGTCTTGGCATTTAAAAAGCCTCGACCACCCCATTTCCGTGGGATATACAGTCTCATAACAGACGAGCGTGGGTGAAGCATGCGATGTGATGTCAATTGCTTTCGAACTTTTCTATCCAAGGCGTCTAGTTCAGTCTGAGTCCACCTTAGTATGCCAAAGGTGTATATAAGTAGAGGCATAACCCAGCCGTTAAAGGCGCGCACCTTGTTGCCTCCTGACAAAAGACTGTTAAGTACCTTTGTCAGGCGACCAAAGAAACGCTCCTTCACCGACTGTTTTATCCCCCCACTCTCGATACCTAATGACTCTGACATACCAAGGTATTTGTAGGTGTCGGCTTCGGAGAGAGATCTGAAAGTCATTGTATCAGAGAGTTGTAAATTCATGGAATTCACAACTTTCCCCCGCTGCACGTGCATGACCGCACACTTATCTACACCGAACTCCATGTTGATGGCGTTGCTGAAAGTCTCAGTGACTTTCAGTAATTCCATCAAAACATGGCGCTTCGGTGCAAAAAGTTTGAGGTCATCCATGTACAGCAAGTGAGAAATGACTTCACCCTCTCTCCTAAGCCGATAGCCTAGCCCTGAATCCTCTAATAATATTATCATTATTCAACTCACATCACGGGCTGCAAATCGCCCGGTCCTTTGGAAGGCATTGACGGAGCCGAAGCCAACGTCAAGAGGCCCTTTACAATATTACATTAAATAAAAATATGATTTGTGGATGGAGACATGAAAAACTATAAAAAGATGGTACTATAATTTATTATGGCTATGAATGTGTGCTGCTTGATGACTGTTTTCTGGTCTATGGGATGAGGTACGGCACCCGCCAATTATGCCTCATTTCAAAATATTAAGGCGGGTGGTGACTAGCTATACACTGAATGGACCCCCCATAAAGGCGGACCGTTATGTCGGCGCCGAGGGGCAACATTGGCGTGGATAGAAGTGTAAGTCTAAGGGTGTTGAGAGGTGTGCTGCACTTTCACTAAACGCTACTAGCGGCTTTATGCCTTTAACACTTCCACCCTGGAGCTTTGGTCTTAGCTCTTGCGATTCCCACCACCGGCCGGCCGGTCAAGGCAAGCCGGGGGTCAGAGGGTCTCATTTAGCCCTCACGGGATAGGGGTCCGCGGTGTCGCCACTCACCGTCGGCTCGCCACAAAGCCGCCCCTGCGGGTTATTATCATTATTATTATTAGTATTATCATTACCTAAAACTTTAATTGATTTTATTCTTTGTTACTTTTAATTACCCCCGACGCAAAAAGAAGGGGTGCTATAAGTTTTTTTGTATTGTGTATCTGTGTGTGTCTATCCGTGGCATCGTAGCGCCCAAACGGATGAACCTATTTCGTTTTTTTTTTATAGGTGTCTTTCTGTCGTCTTACATTTATTGAGAGTTTATCTATTCAATCACGGTACAATTGAGTAGATTAACTCTCAATAAACCGACCTCAGAAACCGACCATAAATCCGTTCAGCTGTTTTAATAATGAAGATAGTTTAAAAACTAAGGCTTCCATGCCCCGCGAGTCAGTTTCAGTAGCAAATTTGAGACGTTTATCGTCATATCTCTGGAGATACTTATCAAATCTCGATGAAATTACAATAAAATCACCTCTGTAATGTACCCTACCGATTAAAAAAAGAATCATTTGAATCGGTTCACAATTGACGGAGTAATCGCGTAATATACATATAAAAAAAACAGATGAATTGAGAACCTCCTTCTTTTTGGAAGTCGGAGTTTGGAGTTTTTTTTTTAAATTAATATTTCTGGGATCCTCCGCTTATAAATATTATAAATATTATTACTATTTGATTTGCATCTTTAGAGGTCTGATTAATTCGAAATTCGCTATCCTATTAATACGCTTTTATTAGCTTCAGACGTATGTATGTTTGTATGTTAGTATGTAACGGAATCTTTGAACATGATTTTAACCCTCTTCAAAACGTCGGATTAACTCGAAATTTGGCATACTTATTAAGGACCGATGACAATTCAATATTTTAAACATTTTGACCCGTTATCCTTACTAGGACTTTTAAAAAAATTCGACTAAAAAATGAAAAATAAATAATAGTTTAAAAAAACTAAAAAAATACGCTTTTATAGAAAATCCTACTAAAAATAGAAAATAAATTTGAATTAAAAATAGTGTAAGATAAAATGATTTTATTGTAAAAAGCGTGGGGTGCTTTTCAGGATATTATCAAAATAACCCTTCTAGTCATATCTGTTCATAAAATATTTAGAACTATTGATACCATGCACCCCACGCTTTTTTTACAATAAAATCATTTTTTCTTACACTATTTTTAATTCAAATTTATTAAAATTTATTTTCTATTTTTTAGTTGGATTTTCTATAAAAGCGTATTTTTTTAGTTTTTTTAACCTATTATTTATTTTTTTAATGACATTGTAAGAGCATGGTAGCATTGACCTGATGCTCTGACAACTATCAGTTGTTCAACAAGTTGTTCAACATGCCTAATTTAATATTTATTTTCAACCGACTTCCAAAAAGAAGGAGGTTCTCAATTCGTCTGTATGAGTTTTTTGTGTGTATGTTTCGCGATTACTCCGTCAATTGTGAACCGATTCCCATAACTCGTATCAATGTAAGCTATCCTCAATTACCTAAAAACACTTAATTATCAGGAAACTGAAAACTTATTTACCCGGCTAATTTAATTCGCATACACGATACTTATTTATTTAACTCACTTAACGTACTGATTAGACTCCTCTGCACACAAAACATACTGCCCACTCACCCTAGCAGCCTGACATATACGTTACCTACTCAACACAACTAAACTCATTTCACAAAAAATCATCACACACACACTCAATCATTAATTACACTATGCACTAACCTACTCACCAATCCTAACACCGAACTCATCGCATTTAATAAAGCATAGACTTAGTAAATAATATATTGAACATTTTCTAATCAATCATTCCTCCACATGTTTTACCCACCAATTACTACGTTGATTTTGTATTTAAGTAATAATAAGCGGGAGGGGTCCTGGTGACCTGCATTACAGGTTTTTCTACAAAACCTACAGTGCCACAAGTATAACTTGGCGGTGGTAGTTTTTGGAACTAATTATTTTAATTGAAAGTGAGTTTGACGTTTGAGAGATTACCGCGACATTATTGTTGATAAATCTGCTACGTTAAAATAGTTCAATAATGCCAAAAGTAATTAAAAGTGGTTTAAGAGAAACTGTTATCAAAGTACAAAGTATAAGCACAGTGGCGCACAGGCACGCCAAGTTATACTTGCCGGACTGTACAGCAGGCACCAGTCTCTCACAAAATATTATAATGTTACATTCAAACATAGCCCAAACTTACGTGTCTATATTTTTACATGTACAATAACAGTCCAAACTGTACCAATTTCTTGTTGTGAGAGAGAAATAAATGATTACTGATATTGATGTTGATTCGAATGGTTCTTTTTTAAATCGGTAGGTTACATTTCCGAGGTTATATTGTAATTTCATTGAGATTGGATAAGTATCTCCTGAGATATGACAATAAATGTCTCAAATTTGCTACTGAAATTGACTCATAGGCTGTGTTTTATATGTTTTTTTTTGGCAAGAAAGATTTTGTATTTTGTAAAGATATTTTTGAATTTGTATATCGTATTAATTGATATTGTTAATGCAAATAGTACATTTGTTGCTTTTGTTGTAGTCATTTATTATCTCGTTATGTTCTTTCATATACTATTACTATTATTGTAAACTCTATTTCATGTGAAATTAACACATTTCATTTCTATTGTAGCATGGGCGGTGCCCAGCTAGCCCAACTGCCGTGGGCCCTCGGCGGGGGAGTGGGTGGTGTGGGCGGTGTTGGGGGAGTGGCCGCCATGTCACAACCGCCGCAGGTGCTGCACTACCCAGTGCAACAGTTCCATGTGCAGCCGGTAAGTTGGGATTGTCTCCTTTCGGGAAGGAGCGTAAGTTGAGCGTGCAAATGCTTCGAGAGTTGTGATTAACTTTTTTTCTGATGTGAGGTCACATGACAAACGAGACGCTCGCCTGGTGGTAGCAATAATATCTCCCTATTATAGAAAACAAGACTAAAATAATTAACTAAACAATTGAAAACTTTATTCCATATAACATTGTCTCGAAAATATTACCAACACAACAAAAAAATAATTAGCCAAACCTTTCACCAGTTCTCAAGTTATGGCGTGACTAAGGGGTTTATTATATAAAATTGGGATTTTATTTTTTAATAAATGAAAAAAAAATCAAATGAAAAAGTTTTTAATAGCAGCAAAGAACATATACAATAGTGGTAACATGTTGGTAAAAGAACATAGAATGACTTAAAATTGATGTATTGATGTATCTTGCTGGTAGACTGTAATTTTACATGGCTTAAATTATTAAGCCAATTTCAAGTTCAATTCACTCTAGGCAAGCCTGTCTCTTGAAGTCCCAATACGATTTGTAATGCACAGTACAGATTTTGATCTATTTGGCTGCACATTTCTATAATAGTAATATTATTTTACTAACGAAGAATAATCCTATTATTATTATTATCCTACTCCTGACAAAATAAATCAAAATCATATAAAAGATGATGATGATGTTTCCAGATCGGTGAGGACGAATGGCTAGCGCCCAGTTTGCTGGTGTGAGGCAGACAAGCACCGCCCGAGCCATGCCGCTGCCACAAGGACTGGATGTAACCTGCGATACTGTACACTTATCACTTTTAAACGATTTTCACTTTCAGTTTCACTTACGTTCGATTTTTCACTTTCGGTCGATTTTTTACTTTCGGTCGATTTTTTAGTTTCGGTCAGTTTTTCACTTTGATTCAATTTTTGTTGATTATTCTTGATTGTTCAGATTCGTATGATTCTTAATTTGTCAGGATAATATTGTAATTCGATTGTTTACTTTAATTTTTTTTAACGATTCTAAAGTTTCTGTGATTTTGAAATTATGAAAATATGTGTTGAGTTTATGATTATGACTGCAGGTTTTTTTGAGATTCGGAAGCATTCTATTCTAAGTTTTATTCGATATTGTGTGTGATTGTTAGTTTTGGAAATTAATTATACATAAAATTAATTGCGAAATTGAAAAATATGTGAAGATTTAGATTTTTATTGTTTAAGTACGTTTCTTTTGATATAACTCTCGTTTGACAAGATTGTTTAAGTATATCTTAAAAAATCTAAGTTTTGTATTTATGATATGAATCTCAGTTTTACATAATTGTCACTTTCAAGTGATTTTTATTTACGAAATCCTCAAATCGACATAGATTTATTTTTATATTACATTATGTACACATTTTATAATTTTATATTTGTCGTTAAAATATAATTGTCTGTGTTGTGTTGTGCAACTTAAAAGCGCAATAAAAATAGTAAAATATTAATTTTGTTAAAAAAAAAACATTAAAAAAAAGGTTTTAATTTTTAACAATAATATATTAACAGTACTTTTTCTTTTATTGTAGTTGAATAATAATTTTGTTAAAATGTTTTACATTTCAAAATACTTCAGTACTCGTATTTTGCTAGGTTTTTTTCAGTCAATAATTATTTTTTACATTATTTTGTATATGTAATTTAAGTTGTTACGTAAAAACGCTGCCACGATTATTTAATTTAAATATTTCAATCTGTCATTATTTAAGTTTCACTTATGAACTGTTCAATTGATCTAAATTAACGGCGTTTTTATGTAATTTTATAAATTTAGTTTTGAATAAATTCTAGTCATGTTTTTAAATGAAAGTCAGGCTAAATAATACTCAATTGAATGGTGACGAAAGCCAAAGATCCAAAATGTGATATTTTGTTTAGACACTACAGTTTATTATTTATTAAAATAAAAAAAATAAACCATGAATGTTATTGTTTAGCGGCGAGGCAGGCGTTGTGGGCGGTTAGTTCATAAATATGGCTTAAAGCCTCAAATATAAATATTATAATACCCTCAACGGGAAAAATATTTACTCTGACGCAAAAAAAATGTGAGTCAAAACGAAATTTAGTTTCTATTGCTGCTTATGACGCGCATCTGAGTGCGGATTAATTAAAAAAATAATAATTTTAGAAATTATATTAGTTATATATGAACATTAGAGTTATCGATAATTAAGATTACTAGTAAGATGATATCATTTAACACGCGGGCCAAAACATGGTTGCGACGATACCTTTTT
Organism: Cabera pusaria; assembly: GCA_954871355.1. Lineage (NCBI taxonomy): Eukaryota > Metazoa > Arthropoda > Insecta > Lepidoptera > Geometridae > Cabera > Cabera pusaria. The sequence continues at coordinate 2,642,716 of OX940912.1, read as the reverse complement.
TCGGAAAACATTTTTTGAAAAAATGTGGAAACGTCAAATGGTACCAAAACATCTGAATAGCACAAGACTAGGCTAAGAATTAGTGGAAAAAATGTAGATTTTTGGAAACATGTTTAGTAGGATCGTAGCATAGGCGAGTCACATCACAGAGTGAGATGTTTTATAAAGCAATTTTATATCTGCTGCGAAGGTAGGAACGTAAGACGACGAAAAAAAAAAACAGAAAAAATACGACGAAAATCTATACAAAGAGTTTCTAGTCAGTTTTTCGTGGTTTCTCTTCATTTCCCCGTGAGATACAATGCCAAATCTGAATCATAACGAAAAAATCATAAATCTACTGTTAAAAAAGAAGGTTGTGTCTAAATAATAAACGGATACAGAACTTGAGTAAAAAAAAAATACCGAAACGTAGTAAAAATTAGATTTATTTATTAAAATAGGGAATTAAGTGAAAAGAAAAATATTTATTGCATTAGAATGTAAGTAATGTTTAACCGTTTACTGTAGTCAAATGGCGGGAGTGAATGTTTTGGTTTTCTCTCAACAAAAAATGCGTGATTTTTTGTTTGGAATTTCGGCTATTTTTTTTCTTTATATTTGTTTTGAGAGTCCTTCGGAGATGTAAGTTAGTGTACTTAAAGAAGGTATGATAAAAATTGTAGCACTATGACGTCATCTTTTTTGAAAACTTTTTAAAAAACGCTCGTGTCTATCCACGGCGTTATTATTCGATGTAATATTTTGTAAATCATGTATTTTGTACATTATATTTAATGTATAATGTCGTTTTGAATCTGTTATGTTTTATTTAATATAACAATATAAATATTTGATAATTGTTGTTGAATTTATTGATCCGTATAATTACATTATGTAAGTGTATAATTGATTGATTAATACATATTTAGGTATATTTAAAGTTTATTTGATATTTTGTAAATTATATAACCAAAAAAAGTCAAAAATATCAGTGGCAAAAAATATCAGTTTTAATTTATTGTAAAAATAGAGAAAACAATTAAATAAAACATAAAAGATTCAAAATGTCCATACTTATAGTTTGACTGTTTGTAGTTAATTTAATTATTTCTATTTAGCATTTTTAATTTGAGGCATGTAGTGAAAACTTGAGAGACATATCGCTAGGTATTATAATAACATATTTATATTATATTATACATAAATAATAAAAAAAAACTACTATTAGTTGATTGTCCGGTTAGGAATGAATCGTTATGTCAATTTGGTCATTCTGTCAAATTCAATATATTATTTTCGGAGTGGTAGCAAAAAACATAAATTATCTATTGATATGTTAAAAGGTTAAAACTTCTAAAAGACTAATTAGTGAATTTTCATTTTGGACTTTTCCGTTTTTTGCTAACACTCGGAAAGTTGAGGTGCGACCTCAAGTTTGTATATCACAAAATTGTACGGCAAACGATTAGCTAGAACAATTTAGAACAAATAATGAAACTAGATGTTAGTGAAAAAAAAAACATAATTTACGCCTATAATCGCTTACGTAGTGGATAAAGCATACATATATATCCGAGTAGGTTAAGCATATATATCTACTAGGCTAGAACTGCCGACCGTCTGCTATACATGTGTACAATTGTGTGTGTGGCTATACAATCTTGAAAGGACGGTCGTTGCCTTTCGATCGTTGCTATACTTCCTTCATATACATATAGTATATGGCTATACATAAGTACTCGTGTAAGCTTCGTTGTTTCCATAGAATAAATGCTAGTTTATAAGCGTATAAGCTACCATTATAAAATGGAGCATACTCTTTAGCTAGGAAATTTCAAGATATATTAACTATATTATATACAAAAAAAAATATTGAGCAGAAATCGTTTAGATAGGCTATTAAAATTATGTGTGTCTTCTATTTTGTTTTATATATATTTTTGTTTTTCCACTTACACATAAGATTATATAATATATATAATATTGTTAAGTCCCAAATATAACACCAATATTATAAAGTCCTCGACATAATATTAATTAGAATTGGCTATGTATAAAACTTGACTTGACTCTTTTTCTTGAAACATTTAAACTTTTTTATATTTAAGTTAAATATGTCACACAGCGTTTAAAGTGGTACCTTTGTATAAAGGGGTTAATCTAATAGATAAATCTTACTAACTGATTTCACAAAAAAGGAGGTTTTCAATGCGTTGGTTTTTTTTAATGTATGTTCACCGAGTACTCCAAGACGCTTAACCTATTTGAAATTTTATTTTTTTGTTTTAAAAGGGTACTTCCCATTTTTAATCAACTTCACAAAAAAGGAGGAGGTTCTTTTTCCACTGTATTTTTTTGTGTTTGTTACTTCGGCAGAACACCGTCAAATCTTAACCGATGTAAAAAATATTTTTTTGTTTATGCCTCTCGTTCAAATTTTATCGAGATCTGATAATAATCTCCGGAGATATAAGATAAACCATAAAAACAAATTTGTATAGGTACCTTGATGACATGATTATGGCAACTGGCTATTTTAACAATCACGGCATGTGAAGTCGGCTTATTCGTTTTGTACGATCATAAATTATCATTGCAAAGTTATATGATCAGTCTCTCCAGAGATATGTAGATAAACACCTTAAACTTGGTACTGAACTTTACTTCTTTTGATTGATTTCTTGTCGTAGTAAAAAATATGTCTTGTACGCCCCTTATATACAAAGGTTTTAAACTACTTTTAGCGTACAAAGTGCCAAATATTTATTTATTTCAATATACTTATTTTCTATGTATTTCTAATCTATACCGTCTACTTCGGTTTACTTCGAGCATTTACCAATGGAGATGTTAACGTTGTAATCCGCAAACATTTTTTCTATCGATACTTACGGGGGACGAGGTAAACACGCATTGCACACACAAATCACTCACTTTAACGATCCCGCACAAACTAGCTTGAAACACGCACACAGTATTAAAAATACAGCGTAGTTACGCACGCTCATATGGCCAATAATGGCTATATGGCCAGCAGAGGGGTACGCCTTGCATTGACATCTCCATTGGTAAATGCTCGAAGCCGGTTTATGATAACACCAAAATTTCAGACTAAGTAGGTGTCCTTTTAAGGGACAGTCTTGTGTAAATGTGACTTAAAAAGAATGTGTTTTATTCGAAGCAAACTATGAAGCAATAGCTTTTTCTTTTTTATATTATACTAGCAGCGCCTCGTGGTTTCACCCGCGTAGTTCCCGTACCCGTGAGAAAACGAAGATAAAATATAGCTTATGTTACTCGCTGATAATGTAGCTTTCCATTTGTGAAAAAATGTTTGTAATCGATGTAGTAGTTTTTGAGTTAAATTGTAACAAACAAATACAACAATTAAATCTTCCTCCTCTTTATAATGTTAGTTTAGATAGGCTTGCGTTTGACCACTATCTCGCCTGATGGTAAGTGACGAAGTGGTCGTAGACGGTGAACACGCTAGGCCTAGAATACTCTGACTCTCAAGGGCTATGCTGCCGGAACACTGTAAGGTTATGGCGGCAGATTTTCTCCGTGATGGTGGTAAGCTATTCTTTGGTAGCAAGTCGAAACATCGATTATTACCATCTATAAATTAATCTTGTAGGTTTTTATTAATTTATAAATTTCTATTAACTGACATTTTCAAACGACTTCCAAAAAGGAGGAGGTTCTCAATTCGTCTATATGTTTTGTTTTAAATGTTTCTTAAGCGATGACTTCGCCAATTGTGAACCGATCCGATATTTTTTTTTATTGATAGGGTACATCTTCAAGGTGTACTCATTGAAATTTTATCGGGATCTGATTGGTATCTCCAGAGATATGACGATAAACGTCTTAAACTTGCCACTGAAACTTACTTGCGTGGCATGGAAGTCGGTGTTTCACTTTTTAAACTAAGTACCTATCTTAATCATTTTGTTTTTTACACGATCTCAAATTATTTTCAAATTAAAACATTGATAAGTTAACCTAGATAAATCCCTGTAATACATTAAAACAGAATGTGTAACATTCTAATTGATAAAAGCAAAATGGTCATAAATCGAATAAAGCACATTTATTGTCGTACAACATACATTAGTAATGAATCATAGATAATATTCGGTGTGTTTTGTTACCAGTATATAAACGTTGTAATCTCACTTACATAGCATATTGTAGTGATATAATATCGTTTAAAAACTAAAAAAGAACCGACTTCAATGCCGCGCTTTTCATTTTCAGTACCAATTTTGAGATGTTTATCTCAATATCTCTGGAGATACTTATCAGACCTCGATAAAATTACCATGGTACCACACTTGGGATATCTCCTTTCGAACAAAAAAAGAATAATCAAAATCGGTTCATAAACGACGAAGTTATCCGCGAACAAACATAAAAAAAAAATAAAAAAAAAGATATATACGGTCGAACTGAGAAACCTCCTCCTTTTTTTGAAGTCGGTTAAAAATACAAACACACACAGCAATACACATCCGGACTAATATTTTAAAACCGTTTGTAACTCTCTCACTCTGTTTGTTACCTAATCACGCCTAAACGGACTATCCGGCCTTACTGAAGCTTAACAAGGAGACACTTTATAGTATGAGAATGAACATAAGCTACATTTTGTGTAAATAAAATCATGATTGTTTTATCAATATGGAATCGTGATTCATTGACCAATCGGATTGAAGATCTTCTGGTAATCACGTAAGGCTTCGTTCACACGGCATTGTCCTGCACGTTTTTTTGTAATCGTTTTTTTTAACGTTTAGTCAACCGGGTGTTCATATGGTAAATTTTCATTCGTGTAAAAACGAATAGCCGCAGTTTTCACACAGTTGTCACAGTGAGTATTTATTCGATAAAAAACGTATGACATCGTGTCGTGTGAAGGAGACAAAGTTATACCATATGCCACTGCGAACCGAATACGTCAAAGTTCATTCGATTTGCTTGACAAGTCCGTTGAGTATGCGTTTAAACGTATAAGCGGTACACGTTTTTTTGCAGTACAATCGACGTGTGAATGGATATATGTACGTTGTATGGTCACTATTTATACGTTAAGACGTATACTGCAAAAAAACGTGCAGGACAATGCCGTGTGAACGAAGCCTAAGTCGACACGCTTTGCGTAATAGGAGTCATACTAGAAAGATGTATTTTGATACTATATGATACCCGCGAATTCGTTCACCAAACATGTTGTAGCCTATGTTCATCCTCATGCTATATAAAGTATCTCCTTGTTAAATTTCAGTAAGATCGGATCGTCCGTTACTAGGTAACTAACGGACAGAGTGACAGTGTTACAAACGTTTTTATAATATTAGTAAGTATGGATATGTTTTGGAAATACACTTATTAACTCTGTACCTCGGTCAATGACGTCATATCGGCGCTTTGGTAGCTTATCGTACAGACGCAATAGGGTAAGCGCAGGGAGAGAAAGAAAAAAGCGATAAATTCGTCTTATTCCAACATTCGAACGAAGAAAAAAAATTTAACTGTTTAATTAACTTAATTATCAAATAGAACGAGATGTGGTTCACAAATTGTATAATGTCAAATGTAGAATGCAAATTTGTCCGGGCTCTCTAAATACAGGCACAGCCGAGTTTGCGGCCCAATGTAAACTACTTTATGTATATGTCTAAATATAGATACTAATTAAATTTTATTTCATTAAATTTCATTTTATTAAATTTTATTTAATTAAATTTTATTTAATTAAATTTCATTTTATTAAATTTCATTATTTAAATTTTATTTAATTAAATTTCAATTCATTAAATTAAATAAATTCCTACGAAGTACAGAGTTAATAATATTATGATCTTTCGAAAGTTCTAGACAAAATATTGTTATATAAGTGAGGTGGCAGCTGAGTAGAATTTTTCATTTGATCGTTATAGAACGAGCTAGAGTTTTTATGTGTTGTAGTAATATAGACCCATGAAGAGACGTCGCATGCTTGTGGTATAATATTGTTTTTGTACACAAAAACTCTTCAAATATATGACAAAATATTTTTTGAAACGTGTAAAAATGGATGGTTTTCTATCCATGACTTCTCTGTGAATATATTTTGGTTCTATCATTTTTTTCGCTCGAGTCAGCATGAACTTTGAATTGTGTGAGTACAACGTTATTAAATTGTGTAAATCTTAATTTACAATAGTATATAAATACTTATAAGTGATCATCACGATCTCACCGCGTGAACTCACTCCCGAGGAATAGCGAAGCACTCGCTCGTAACCTTGTTCGAGAAAATTCGACTAAAAGTACGTGAAACAGCCGGTATATAACACTAATAAATTTACAATAAGCACACAGTTCCGATCTAGCGAGTAACTTTGTCTAAAATACATACAAATTACAATGGTATTATAAGTTATATAACAGTAAACAAACGCATACAGCCACTAAAAGTTTACTTACTAAATAAAAGTATGTCAGAATATCTGAAGCCAATGTAGTACAAAGTTCTATCAATGGTGTTCCAATAACATGTACTTATAATGTAGACACAAAATATAATATGATACCTACTGAATAATTCCCTAATATAATAGAAATATATAGATTGCCGATAGTATCTAGGATTTGTAGGAAATATTGCTGACAATGGATGGCCCTATTCAAAAGGGTATTTAAGGTCGATTCACACATATCAGTGAACCCACAGTTCCGGCACAGTACCGTTACAGTTCCGTATCCGTGCTACAGTGGTGCGTCAGTGCTTCAATTCACACATATCAGGCACAGTACAGTTCTCTGCGGGTCTTCGTGCACGACGTTCCCTTCAGACTAGCGTTGACGTCTATTGTTTTGATGGCACTCTTCAATAACACAGAATTAGCTATGATAGCCATTGCTTTAGACGAAGAAGAAGAAGAGAATCGAGGAAAAAAAAGAATTCCATTTTGTTTTCGATGCAGCGGCGTCAGTGATCCGTGATAAAATATCGTCGTCGTCGATCACGACCGTGATGGCTGATGCCGGCACTGACACTGACGGTACTGAGACGACACTGACACTGACAAGTGTGAATACATCCATAGAGAATGTTTGAAAGAATAATTATCACTGATGCGGTACTGTGCCGGAACTGTGGGTTCACTGATATGTGTGAATCGACCTTATGCTGTTCTTGCATTTAAGCGGAAGCAAGAATGATACATGCAGTACTATTAATACAAAAATATATGAATAAAAAATGTCATCAACATCAAGATGTTTTTCGTATTGTCAGCCTTAAAAAGACATGCTACAATTTTGATCTTTAATAAAGCTGTAAAAAGCTGTAAACAACCGGTGGAAACATTAATTCATACATAACAAAAAACAAAACGAATGGAGCATGTCACCATCCCCAATTTACTTACAGTGTAATAATTTAAAGTTCCAAAAAGCTGAAAGTTTTAAATCGGCTAATGTTGCGTATTCTTAAAAAAGAATTGTTGGCTAATGTTGCGTAATCATAAAGAAGAAACGTTGGCTAATGTTGCGTATTCTTAAAGAGGAATTGCTGGCTAATATTGCATAGTCTTAAAGAAGAATTGTGTTGATCAAAATGCTGACTTGAGAGAAATAGTAGATTTGTTCGGTGTTGATCTATATAATAACTCTACGGATGTGGCTAGACATGTTCAGTCTTCATTAGCAATATCTCGTATATTTATAAATGTATTTGAATTAAAAATCGATGACAAAATGTATGAAGTAATATTATTAGTAATTTAAAAAAATCAGCTGCAATTTTCAAAGAGAACGTTACGTTGGCTATTAAAAAGAGAAATTCTCAGCATGATGCATTAAGAGGGAACGCGGGGTTTTACATACAAATGTATTCCCCCGTTTTGTGCTTGGAAAATTCTTCTTGAGGGGCGTAGCTACAACAGACCTTAATTTTTTGTAGAATCAAATTTTTCTCTATAAGGATTTTCCAGGGACGAAACGGGGGAATACATTTGTATGGAAAAGTGCACCCCGAATTCTCTCTTAAGATCATAAAAAGTACGTAGTCAAAACAAACCAAAATTATGAAAAAAGCAAGGCAGTATATTCAAACATTCAAGCAATAGAGATATAGATTTACAAGCACAAATAACTTTGTTGACCAGAAATATGACGCTGCATTGAGCTATATTTTGGGCTGTCGTGATTTTTATTTTATGTAAAAAAAATAACAACTGCAAACAAGCATTATGCTATATCCAAAGTAGAGATGTTCTTTCCTCATAAGTATAAAATATATTAACTTAGTACAAAAGGATCATATTTCTTCATACATTCTAATGATATAATCAATTTGATTTATTATTTATCAAATGATTTGAATCAATTTGATACATTATCATAGTAAAATCGTGTTTTTGTGCAAACATGTATAGTGTTTTACATTATCCTAAATAAAACCTTTTTGAAATGTCCTCAATTTTTAATTCAAATACAAAAAAATACAGCAATAATGACGCAATAGGTGTGTGTAGATATTTTCGTTTTATGTACTGCTAGAACATTTTAAAAAAGATAAAAGTTTAAGCTTCTGTCTTTGATGATATTAAAACAATTAAATGTGCTAAAAATGTTGGAAAATTTTTAAAGGAAATCGAGGCCATTGTGGTTCAATCCGCTTGCATCTTAGTACAAAATGTACTGCAACGTAATATTATTTTAATAATGCAATGAGATGCAGTTTGTTCTAGCCTGCTCCGGCCTTTAGCGAACATTTTAAAATAATTGTACAAATAGAGCTAAAACTTTTATCTTAACTTTATTTTAGTGAAATGTGTGTCGTGGTCATGTTCACAGGATTGCACTTTTAATTTGTCTTTCGACCGTCCATGGGTGTTGTCTTAGAAGATAAGATCATGTTTAATTTCTATTAATTTGCTCAAATTTCTCAAAATTTCTGAACGCACACAGACGTTTATTCTTCGGTAGGGATCTGAGCTTTTGATTTCGAACGAATCGTATGTGATCTCTCGAAAATTTCGAACTTAATGACCAGAACGTGTTAGTGATTTTGAAACTTCCCCAAGTTTTGTATTTTAAAATCTACCCTTACGCGACTTTATATATTTAATATAATGTGATGTATTTAAGGTATATAATGCTATATGCTATACACCTTTCCATAGAAGAATTCTCTCGCTCAGTCCTCTTATCTCAGATTTTCGATGGAAGCTTTGCGAGGGTGTTCATTTATTATTTTTTATACCTACCCCCATTTAGTTTATCTGCATAATTAGTTAACGTTAGATGTAAAGAAAAAATAGAGAATTAAGTATGTAAAGTTAAGTCTTTCGCTTGTCTGTTGTGTTAAGACTTTGTCGAGTTATTATTTCGGTATTAAGTTGATGTTTTTAAAACGTTGTTTCAGACTTTGAAGGACTGGTTTTTTGGAATACGCTAATTTTGAAGCACTTCTTAATCTTACACATACATTGGGTATGAACGTCTAATACACCCGAGCATACAATCATTATTATTTCTGTTTATTTAAATGGGGAGGATTACCGAAAGCTTGTCCGGCAGAGGGCGCTGTAAGTTTGTTCTCTGTCAAAATACCTTGATATAAGCTATATTTTCATTGCGTTTTTATTTTTTATGCATTGTTAGGGTTTTAGTCGATATTTTTAAGTTTTTTGAGATACCTGTTCTAAGAGAAGTTGCCTCATAATCGGTTTCTTTGATGGGTTTACCAAATAACCTCAAAAATTGCTTGATTTAAAATTTTATCTTCTCAGTGATTTTTCTCTCTAATATAATAAATATCACTTTGGACTTTGTGTACATCTATTTCTTCACATCCAAAAGCTACACAGTGACCCATATTTTACGTAATATGTGATAATATCTACTTTAAAAATATACAATTTCTATGTAGATTGACAGTTCTTCTGGTACAAACATTAAGCGCCCTCTAGTTGGAACTAATTGTGTAACATGTATGGACGCCGTTTGTTAGTTTACCATGTTATCTGATTGTAAAATGGGGAAGAAGGAATCATAGAAATGCAGCAGAATAGATATTTTCAATATTAACTCTGTTCTCTTTGAGAAAGGTATGATTTAATCAGAGAAATCAACTCGTCCTTGAGGCCAAAGTAATTGAGAAATTCTGTAGTCGACGCAGTCGACGGCTTTAGCCTTCGTCGACCACACAATTACCTCAGTAAACTGAGGTCACAAAACTCTCCAATGGCATCCTTTGACTCTCCTCATTCACCAGCTATGTGCCTATTCTGCATATTTTGCACTAGCATCAACAGTCGACCGATTGAACCCATTTTGCTGTTCGTGCAGAATATTATTTGCTTAAAAAAATGCGAGAAGACATAACATTTTTTTTATATCATATAGAATAGGCTAGCGTTTGACCACTTACTCACCTGTTGGAAAGTGACGATGACTCACTATATATGGCATATTTGTAGAATTCTCTACATTTACATCATGCGTCCTGTCACCGCAAACGTCAAATAGAGGGAGACGCAGCTAGACAGTTATAGCAGCATCTCTTTCCTTCACACACTTACCGAAACGTATCCAATGCATGTTGATTCCAATTAACGTTTTCAACAAACCATCTTAAAAAGTGTATAATAAATAAAATGTGTATTTCAAAAGCCCATCTCTCTAAAGTCTTACTGTTATTTGTTCAAACTGTTTCACCGTTATTGAAAAAAAAAATGAAATTAACCAGTAAGCATGTACTCTGTACCTACCTATAGTTAAATATAAATAAATAACACACATATGACATATAGTATGTAAGGATGATATGAAGCGAAATAAAAATAAATTAAATAAAAAACGTGCTGTTTTATTTTTCCGAACACCCTTTATTCCAATTGCATGTAACATTTCACAGGTTTTATAATAATAATATAATAATAATTTTTTTATGATATTTTCATATACAGTGTGTCCCGAAACTCTACGATAATCTGGTATCGGGCGAGAGGCCATGTCATACCAGTTCTGGAAAAAATTAGAAAAAAATTCCATGTCAATTAGTTAAGTGATAATAGATTTTTTTTTCCAACGTGATTTTTACAATTTTGCAGTGATTTTTTAATTATGTTATCTAAAATAACAGTGTTATTAATCGCAAACATAAATCAACGTAATAAACATAGTTAATTTAATAAAATAAGTTAGGTTTCATTGAGGCATGCATGGTTTACTAAAATGTTGTCTCTTAACTTTGACACTTAATTTTGGAAAAAAGTACTAACCTTGGCAAGTTATTTCAAAGGTTGGCCCATTTAGTCAAGAATGTTTGTTCTTTTTTTATTTGGATTTTTTTCTCTTATTTTCCAGAACATGGCCTCTCGCCCGGTACCAGATTATCGTTGAGTTTTGGGACACCTGTAAATATATTTTTTATTTTATAAAAGCGCTATGTGGGTTGCACATTACTAGTAGTATTTTTATTAGCTTTTTATTAGCTTCACCTGTATGTTTGTAACCGACTTCTTTGGGCGCGATTTTGACCCACTTTAAAAGGCCAGATTTCGTTCAAACTTTGTAGATTTATCGAGGACCGATGACAATACACTAATTTGATAAAAAATTATTTCATTTTTCAACTAAGACGTAGAAAATAAATAATAGTTTAAAAAAACTAAAAAACACGCTTTTTATAGAAAATCGAACTAAAAACACGCTTTTTTTAAAATAAAATATATATTTTTTTATTCACACTATTATTAATTTATATTTATTGAAATTTTTAACACTATTCTTAATTTAAATTTATTAAAATTTATTTTCTATTTTTAGTTCGGTTTTCTATAAAAAGCGTGTTTTTTAGTTTTTTTTTAACTATTATTTATTTTAAATACTACTAGTAATATGCAGTTAACCTCTCCAACTAAGATAAATATGCTTGTGTCTGGAGTGAGTTCACGGAAATAGTGCAATGGCCTACCCCATTGCATCGAACTCACAACCTCTCGACCGCCAGGCTGACGCCTTAGCCATTGGGCTATTGTCCTAGTAGGAGTACCGGTGTTGTCGTGACTACTACTAAATTTCACACCTCTAATGTAATGATTAATTTCATTTAAAAATAATACATAAAATCTAAATGTAAAACCACCCCAGACGATCTAATCACAATCTGTTCATTGAGACCATTCCAATGAGCCCAAACTCGACATCTCTGCTGTAAGTTGGTGAGGAGTTGAGTACTCTGCAGATTCCAGGAGATGTCCCAGCATCAGGTCAACGCTACCAAGTTCCCACAATATCGTTGAAGTAAGAGTATACCGAATTTTGAATTGGACAAGGCCCATTCTAGGCCTAGCGTGCTTACCATCTTCGACCGCATCATCACTTACCAACAGGTGAGATAGTGTTCAAACGCTAGCCTATAAAATATTGAAAAAAAAATAAGAACTTCAAAAATTATTACATTTTATATCGGATCATAACTGATTTTCATGAAGCAAAGCTAGTAAGAACCTCGGTAAGAACACTCTCGACACCTATCAAACAAAACAAAAACTAAATCAGAACCAGTTCATCCGTTTGTGTTAGTGTTGCTCAGCCCCTCGATTTACGTAAACTATTAGCCATTTGTGAACAATATGCCATGTTACATGGTCTTACTGCTAAAACCGAAATGCTAGTATTTCGTGCGGGAAAGGGTCCGGAGAAGATGCCTGATGTATTTTTGCTAGGATCACCAGTAAGGATTGTAAGGGAGTTTAAGTATTTAGGTCACATAATGACTGAAAATATGTCCGATGACAAGGATATCGAACGAGAAAGAAGGAGCCTGTCCATTCGGTGCAACATGCTGGCGCGCAAGTTTGCAAAATGTAGTAATGATGTAAAAGTAACCTTATTCAGGGCTTACAGTATATGTCTATATAGTAGTGTCAGCTTTGGATAAGGTATACTAAAAAATCATGCAGTACCATCAGGGTTCAGTACAATGATGCTTTCAGAATCCTGATGCGGAAACCTAGATTTTGTAGCGCGTCACGTATGTTCGCTGATGCACGGGTTCCTGATTTCTTTGCGATCCTAAGATCTCAAATCGCATCTTTTTGGAATGCGATAAGACGATCAGAAAATAGTATCCTTCGATGCTTGTCAGAACATTTCTATAGTCCAATATACAAATTCTGGACAGGTACACCAGAGTGAAAACAAAAAATGACAAGTAATATCTAGCTTCTATTATAGCTATTTTTAAAGTAAGTAAATACAAGAATGTTGTATTGTATACATTATTTTTTTTTAACAATTTACAATTATGTTTTCTTTTTTTATTTGCGTTTTTTTTATACTATATTATTTAATTTTATGGGTATATTACCTGAAATAAAGACTTATTATTATTATTCACATTATTTATTCATTTTTCTTAAGTTTAGGTTTTTTACAATATATCATATAAAAATAATAAAGAAAAACTATTATAAAAACATAAGACATTATAAAAAACCTAAACCTAGGGTGCCGCCGGCAACGGAGCACGGCCCAAGCTACCGGTGGTTAGGGCTGCAGAGACAGGAACCTCCGGAAGAGGCGTGCCGTGTCAAGAAGTACCGCCTTCTGTATCTGGCCCTTGATCCAGCCATTTAGTGAGAATCTCTTCAGATGTTGGTCGAGACTCTTCGCTATTAGGCCGTTTGCCGAGACAACTATCGGGACAATGATAGTCGAATCAACATCTCACATGGCGGTAACCTCGTAAGACAAGTCAAGGTACTTGCTAAGCTTGTCCTTTTCGGCCTTTACGAGGTTCTTGTCATGCGGGATGGTGATGTCGACTAACACTGCCCGCCGCTGGAACCGGTCGACTATCACGATATCAGGCTTATTGGCGACAATAGTCCTGTTCGTGATAATAGATCGGTCCCAATAGAGCAAAGCACGACCATTCTCAAGAACTGACGCAGGTGCGTACTTATAGTACGGTACCTCGGAATCCACAAGGCCATATTGAAGAGCAAGTTGCTGGTGGATGATCCTGGCTACGAGATTATGTCTGTGCAAGTACTCGCCGTTAGCAAGATGAGAACAACCGGAAATAATATGTCTGAGTGACTCTCCGGGACGGCGGTATGCCCGACATAATTATGTCGACCGTACCGTCCTTTCCGGTAGTTGTTCGTCTTGATAACTTCGTCCGCAATTGCAAAAACAAAACCCTCGGTTTCCCCAAAGAGGTCCCCGAATCGTAACCAGTTCACCGACGCGAGCAGATCCACGTCGGGCCCTGTTAAGGCACGATAGAACCGGCCATGCAGCTCCTTGCTCTTCCATACGTCCTTGTGGTTCTCGGTGGTCAGCATCTGAGGCTTGTGCCAGTTCTCTTTGCCTAAGAAGGGAGGCGTGAAAGTCTTATCAACTTTCACCACATCGCGATGCATCCCACACTCGTTGCTTAGGAAATATTCTCGGAGCACACCTCACGGTTGTGGAGTGTCTTGGCATTTAAAAAGCCTCGACCACCCCATTTCCGTGGGATATACAGTCTCATAACAGACGAGCGTGGGTGAAGCATGCGATGTGATGTCAATTGCTGTCGAACTTTTCTCAGGGCGTCTAGATCGGTCTGAGTCCACCTTAGTATGCCAAAGGTGTATATAATTAGGGACATAACCCAGCCGTTGAAGGCGCGCACCTTGTTGCCTCCTGACAAAAGACTATTAAGTACCTTTGTCAGGCGACCGAAGAAGCGCTCCTTCACGACTGTTTTATCCCCCCACTCTCGATACCTAATGCCTCTGACATACCAAGGTATTTATAGGTGTCAGCTTCTGAGAGAGATCTGAAAGTCATTGTCTCTGAAAGTTGTAAATTCGTTGCATTTACAACTTTTCCCCGCTGTACATGCATGACCGCGCACTTGTCCACACCAAAGTCCATGCTAATGGCGCTGCTGAAAGTCTCAGTGACTTTCAGTAGCTCCATCAAATTATTATGCTTCAGTGCAAAAAGTTTGAGATCATCCAAAGCAAGTGCGAAATGACTTCACCCCCTCTCCTAAGCCAGCCCTGAATCCTCTAGCAATGTGCTAAGAGGGTTCAGGGCTAGGCAAAACCACAACGGGTTCAGACTATCACCCTGGAAGATGCCTCGCTCAATCCTTAGGAAGTCCTGCGGACCAGAGAGGCTGTCTCCACCTCCCGGTTGACGAAGGACTGTGGTCCACTGCCTCATACAAGAACCTAGAAAAGATCTAAGAGTTATATGAATTTTATACAACTCTAAGATCAAATATTATGTTTCTTTGAAGTGTCACACACTTTATATTTTTGTAAATTGTTAAACACGATCCAAAATTTTAATCGTACCGACGGGACTCGAACCCGCACCCCCCGGATTACACGTCCACGCACGCGTCCGAGCACCTGGAGTGTGTGACACTCCAAAGAAACATAATATTTGATTTACGCAGAGCAACATCTCTCGTCGGATTTGAAAACTGTAATGATTTCTTCCGAATGATTAACTTACGTAATAAGTAGTCATAGATGGCGCCACCAATGCATAATTGGGTTAACAAATGCAATCCACTAATTTCGTCGTATCGATGGATCGAACCGTGGCTTAATTGGCAGAGCACCTGGACGTGTAATCCGGGGGGTGCGCGTTCGAGTCCCGTCGGTACGATGAAATTTTGGATTGTGTTTAACAATTAACTGTAAGATCCTCTTTAGCCAGATATGAGGCACTGAATCATAGGCATTCTTGTAGTCAATCCAGGCGGTGGAGAAAGCTCCTTTGTTCCGCCGGACTTGTTGGCAAATGGCCGTGCCGATGAGGAGGAGCTCCTTAGTACCACGGGACCCAACCTTACATCCATTCTGAGAGGGGGCCAAAATATTGTGCGCAACAATGTGCGAATTAATTTTAAATCTCAGAATAGATGTAAGTAGCTTGTAAAGCGTCGGCAAGCACGTGATGGGTTCTATAGTTCTTCGGTTCCGTGGTACTACCGGACTTGTGGAGCAGGAAGGTGACACCGGTTGTCATAAATGTTGGCAAGGAACCAACCTCGAAGGCAATTTGCAATTGCGTCGCTAAGCAGTCGTGAGAGCACCGAATCCACTTTATCCAGAAGTTGTGTAATCCGTCCGGTCCAGGACATTTCCAGTTCTTTATTATTATTATTATTAAGGACTAGCGTGGTGACACCCTCGACCGCATCATCACTTACCAACAGGTGAGATAATGGTGAAAACGCTAGCCTATATGACATAAAACATTTTTTTATGTAAGAAAGAAAATTATCATTTTGGTATTAAAGAAAAAACTATTTTTCATTAATAAAATATATTTTTATTACTTAAAACATTACATTAAAAATTCAAAATAAGCGAGGGAACATTTTATTTGCAAAATGCATCACCAGTTATCAATTAAAAGTGACGTCACAACACACACTCCTGTCACCACAGATTAATTATTTGTCATAGAAACAGTATGCACTGTTGTACGAAAGTACAACATTTCTCCGGCAAAGATTTAATCTATGTTGACAGCAGTATATTTACTGACGTCACCAAGGCGCGTAAAAAGATGGCGGCGTTTGAAACAGCTTATATGATTGTTTTATTCCATGCTTAACTATTTTTAAACCATAATTTGAATATGTTCAACAAAAATCTTTTCACAAAATATACATATAAAAAATACAATACACAGGGGTACAGGAATTATTCCCTATTTTCTTTTTATGATATACTAGCTTCACCCCGCAGCTTTGCCCGCGTTTAATCCTGGTAATAAACCTTCCTGTTGAATCACTATCTATTGATGAAAACTGCATTAAAATACGTTGTGCAGATTAAAAGATCTAAGCGTACAGACGGGAGGGACTCTGTTTTATGATAGTATGTTTGCCTGTTTGCTACTTCTTTAAGGTGGCGCCGCTCCACGCGCAAGGACGCGCCACGCGACACACCACGCCACCCAACGGAAACTGGGCGGCGCGGCGCGTGCCTTCTAGCTTCCTACTAAACCTCAGTTTGATTCAGTCTGTCGCCGCGCCGCGCCATTGAAGTTACCGACTTTTAGCGGATAGGTCGCGCCGCGCCGCGCCTGCCCGCGCCGTGCCGCGCCTAGCTCTTCACACTGCGCGGGGATGGGATAGATATATATATGGACTGGCGATCGAGAGGTCGTGATTTCGATCCCCACCGCACCCATTGCACTACTGACGTGAACCCACTCCAGACACAAGCATATTTAGCTTAGTTGGAGGGGTTAACAAGAATACTAGTAATGTGCAACCCACATTGGGAGTAATCTTTTTAATAAAAAAAAATATTTAAAAAAAACAATTAAAAAATTGGAGGGGCGGGCCATGTTATCGTAGAAGATCTCTAGCAAACAGGCAAACAGCCCACCTGCCCCCTGATTCTTTTTTCAATCAGATACATTCAAATTCGAAAGAGTAGAAAGAGTAGGTGGCGTAATCGGGAGAACGGTCGGCTTTGATGCTGTGGTACCGAGTTCAAACCGCCGTGCACCAATGAATTTTTCTATAGAAAAATTTATGTGCGCTTCTCACAGTGGCCCTCCGGTGAAGGAAAACATCGTTAAGAAACCAACAACCCCCGCATGGTGGTAGGACACTATCTAGTGTCCGCCTGGCCAGCTACCACCCTCAAGTTAGAAAATCTGTCACCAAACATCTGATGTGTTCCGGCAGCTATCCTTGAGAGCCAGTTCCCATTCTAGGCCCAGCGTGCTTACCATCTTCGATCACATCATCACTTACCAACAGGTGCGATAGTGGTCAAACGCTAGCCTATAAGATATAAAAAAAAAGAGTAATTTTGTATTTCGAATATTATTCCATGAGCTATTAAATCTCGGAATCCCTTCCGATTAGAACCACTGGTTTTTTCTATTTAAAATATCAAAAGTTATGAATTAGAACAAATTCAACAAGATGTGTCGAGAGAGGCAGCTTCCGAATCCGAATTTGCTTTCAAATGATTGAGAATCAGGGAGCTGATGTGAATGATGAACCTTTTTAGGGTTCCGTACCCAAAGGGTAAAACGGGACCCTATTACTAAAACTCCGCTGTCAGTTTATCTGTCTGTCTGTCTGTCCGTCTGTCACCAGGCTGTAGCTCATGAACCGTGATAGTTAGACAGTTGAAATTTTCACAGTTCATGTATTTCTGTTGCCGCTATAACAACAAATACTAAAAACTGAATAAAGTTAAAAATAATAGGGGGAATATATAAGAAACGTGTTTTTTTTCGGCATGTCAATATAAACGCCATCTATGAAAGCTTAGGTAAACGTCCATAGATGGCGTTATATTGAAATGCTGATCCTAACACCTTTGTGTTAACTTTCACTTAGATATTAGACGATAGATGGCGTTATAAGAAATGAAATGTTTATCAATTATTATTTTTTGTTGGCGAAAAATAATAGTGGTATTTTTTGCTCGATCTTATAAATATACTGTAGTGTGGTACGGAAACCTACGAGTGCGAGTCCGACTTTCGTTAGATCTTTTCTTTGATGCGGTCGTTGATGGAGTGTGCTTACCCAAAAGATACCTGTATAATAATATTATCGTGCTTTTATGAAGCAATTTTTTTTAAGCGTAGTTTCCATCTCTTGGGTTGACTTTTAATTTATCAAGATCGAGTCAAGTCAGTTATCAAAATTGAGTATATCTAGAGATATGGAGATAAACACCTCAACTTGCAACTGAAAATGACTCGCGCGGCCTGTGAAGTGGTTTATTCGTTTGTTAAATCTATTTTAGGGCCAATTTCACCTGTTCCTGATAACCCTTTTAGGAACTTATCTGACAGTTTATTTACAGCTTTTATATGGCGTCATCTGTCAGATAACTATCTGTCACTTTATCAGGGACTTGTGAAACTGGCTCTCAGTGTTGTAAGTACATTTTTCAACTATTCATTGCATCTAAAAACTTTGTATTTTACTCCAATAACGTAAGGCTCGTCTATGATATTACAGACTTTTATGAAATCCTCTTTGGTACGAAATTTGTAAAAGCATTTATCTGGCTTCCATAGTGACGTGAACTTTGAATCCGAAAAGAAAGGATCAGGCGTTTGAATGTCGATGTTTTCGCCGGCAATGGGTAGAACTAATCTGAAAAAAAAAATGGTTAAATTATAGCTTTTAATATACATAACCTATATAAAAAAATATTATGCAGTTGACAGGCGGACAATCAGTTCCATTCGGATCATGATATGTACTGTGATCGGTATGAGTTTATTTAAGTTGTGTTTCACTATTTAACTTTTTTTTTAACCGACTTCAAAAAAAGGAGGAGGTTTCTCAATTCGACCGTATATATATATATATATATATATATATATATATATATATTTTATTTTTAATGTTTGTTCGTGGATAACTTCGTCGTTTATGAACCGATTTTGATTATTCTTTTTTTGTTCGAAAGGAGATATCCCAAGTGTGGTACCATGGTAATTTTATCGAGATCTGATAAGTATCTCCAGAGATATTGAGACAAACATCTCAAAATTGTTACTGAAAATGAATAGCGCGGCATTGAAGTCGGTTCATTTTAGTTTTTAAACGATATTATTATCTAAAAAAAATATTATGCAGTTGACAGACGGACAATCAGTTCCATTCGGATCATGATATGTACTGTGATCGGTATGAGTTTATTTAAGTTGTGTTTCACTATTTAACTTTTTTTTATATATAAAAATTGTCTGAATTGCCTAATCATATACACAGTTACGTGTATGATTTGGCAACCCTACTCTAATAATTTTTTAATAGTCTCAAAGAATCAAAGCATTTATTCAGTAGGTACTACTACTAGCTGTACCCGCGACTTCGTCCGCGTGGAATAGTGACTCTTCAGATATATCTTTTGGTTTAATTCGGATAATAACTTCTTTTACATCTCTCATATTCGGTAAGTAGGTCCTTATTACCCCCAAATGGGGCTTGTAGGTAACCAATTAGCGCTCTAGGGTAATAATGTAGCTAGAAAAGCCCTAGGGCGGTAAGTAATAAAAAAAAACTCTTCACTCTTTCAAAAAGTTCGCGTACATCTAACCATCATACTGGCAATAGACATCATGCATTCAGCCCAATGACAAAAGAGGTCGCTTCGCTATTCAGCCTTGTCTTCGTATGAGTATAATAGTCATCAATTTTAAATATCGAACGGCGAAGCTCAATTTCGTTCTTGAAAAAATAAATAAAAAAAGATGAAAAAAGGCGGGAATAGAAAACTTTTACTTTAAATATTGTTTGTTTTTGGGATTTTTTTATAATTACGTGCTAATTAGGAAAAAAACATGAGTTCTGCAAGTGATGAAGAAATAAGCTGCACTCCCGATTCAATGAAAATGGAAGCTGAAGCAGCAATTAACAATCATTTCACTATACATTTTAACTAATAAAATGTTTTATTCTTGTAATGCCGGTTTTTTTTACTTACCTCACAATCGAGATGTAAAGCAGAGTAGTTAGCTCGGGTGTAAGCATCAATTGCACCCTCGAACTATACTACTATATACTAAATATCTCGGGCTGCAATTGATGCCTTACAGCCCTTGGCTACTAATCTACTATTATTAGTAGTAATATTATTAGTACTAGTGTAGTTTTTCCAAAATCATCCCCCACGCGTTTGCCTGACTTACTTACTGAATGATTGTCTGATACAGCGACGTGCAGCCTGATCCACTGGCCTTAGAGACCTAATATTTAGAGGGTATATGTTCTTTGTATAGTGCAACTATCCACGAAAGGGTTTATCGAAATGCTACCTCTAAGATGGAAAAATGAGAAATTTGATTTTCTATGAAACTTTAAATCTCTGATTTGATTGTCTCGAAAATTAGCACACATAGTTAGATAAACACTTTAGCTGCAGTTACCAATAATTACAGAAAATACTCCAGGAAAATACTTATTCTATGTAATGCAAAGGGCGGTCTTATCGCTTAAAGCGATTTCTTCCAGACAACCAAGAAATAAAAGACGATAATAACCAAGATACCAAGAAAGAAGACAAACAACACATACTGTTTTATAAAAATTATGAGACACGTCTACCTACCACAGTGTTTTTTCAATATTATCCCACACGCGTTTGTCTGACTAATATATCAACGCACTGCCTAAACCGCTGATCCCAGACTAATGAAAATTGGAAAATGTGTTTTAGTGAAGTGTAGGAATCTACCATAAAAGGGTTTTTCAAAATTCCACTCCTAAGAGGGTGAAATGGAGGGTTGAACTTTTTACGAATCATTTTATATCTGAGTCAATTGTTTCGAAAACAGATAACTCTTGAATTAAATTATCAGTAACAGTTTTTCCGAAATCATCGCCACGCGTTTATCTGACTGATCAATATCAAAGTATTGGTCCTAAACCGCTGGTCTTAGAGACATTATATTTGGAAGGTGTGTTCTTTGTAAAGTGCAGGTATCTGGTAGGTTGACTTTTCTGTAAAACTTTTTATTCTCTGAGTCGATTAGCAACAGCATAGTAGTTCAAGCAACAGTAAGATAACTTCAACTATTGTTTGAGCGACACATTTGTTTCTGTACAAAATAAATTTAAAACAATGTAACCAACTATTCTTTGTGTGCTCCGACTTTATCGAACCACCCTTTAGAGTTGAAAAGTGTGCAGTATCCCTTTAAAGTCTGCTTTGCCAAGATCATATATAAATCTCAAAGCCAAACTCTTAATTTAACAGGGTTAGACTTAGGGAGGACTGCTTTTTAACCGACTTCAAAAAAGGAGGAAGTGATATGTTTGAAGTGTATGTATTTTTTTTTATGTATGTTCACCGATTACGCCAAACATTTGTGAACCGATTCTCAAAATTATTTTTTTACACGGTCGGTTATACGTGGTCTGCTCTAAAGTAAGCTCACGGAGCAGCATTTGTTTGAGATATTCTCTGTTTGTATGTTCAATTGATAGGTAGTAAGAGCGCATGTAACATATATATTGTTTTTGAAGAAAAATATGTAATTCGTTTCCTGTGGGCCACGCAAGCGAAGCCGCGGGCAGAAGCCATTATTATGTCGTTTGAGGTCCCAGTGGTGTAAGTGGGAGAACAGCCGGCTTTGATGCCAGAGTGCCGAGTTCAATCTCTTGCGTGCACCAATGGATTTTTTTGGAAAATAATTATTATGTGCGCTTTTCACAGTGGCCCTCCGGTGAAGAAAAATCATCGTTAAGAAACCAACAACCCCCGCATGGTGGTAAGACACTATCTAGTGTCCGCCTGACCAGCTACCACCCTCAAGTTAGAAAATCTGTCGCCAAACATCTAATGTGTTCCGGCAGCTATCCTTGAGAGCCAGTTCCCATTCTAGGCCTAGCGCGCATACCATCTTCGACCGCATCATCACTTACCAACAGGTGAGATAGTGGTCAAACGCTAGTCTATAAGATATAAAAACAAAACTAGGTAAATCAACACCAATATAATAAATGCGAAAGTCAGTTTGTTTATTTGTTTGGGACTTCTTCACGTTTGGACCGATTTAACTGAAATTTTATACAGGGATAACCAGTACTATGGATTAAGCTATAGGATACTTTTTAACGCGAGCGAATTCGCGTGGCACAGCTAGTCTATATATAAATAATAATATAATAAATAACCTGATCGCGTCGGTGAACTGGCTACGATTCGGAGACCTCTTTGGGGAAACCGAAGGTTTTGTTTGTGCAATTGCAGACGAAGTTATCAAGACGAACAACTACCGGAAATATATCATGAAGGACGGTACGGTCGACATTTGTCGGGCATGCCGCCGTCCCGGAGAGTCACTCAGGCTTATTATTTCCGGTTGTTCTCATCTTGCTAACGGCGAGTACTTGCACAGACATAACCTCGTAGCCAGGATCATCCATCAGCAACTTGCTCTTCAATATGGCCTTGTCGAGTCTGAGGTGCCGTACTATAAGTACGCACCTGCGCCAGTTCTTGAGAATGGTCGTGCTTTGCTCTATTGGGACCGATCGGTTATCACGGACAGGACTATTGTCGCCAATAAACCTGATATCGTGATAGTCGACCGGTCCCAGCGGCGGGCAGTGTTAGTCGACATCACCATCCCGCATGACGAGAACCTCGTAAAGGCCGAGAAGGACAAGCTTAGCAAGTACCTTGACTTGGCCCACGAGGTTACCGCCATGTGGGATGTTGACTCGACTATCATTGTACCGATAGTCGTCTCTGCGAACGGCCTAATAGCGAAGAGTCTCGACCAACATCTCAAGAGGCTCTCGCTAGACGGCTGGATCAAGGGCCAGATACAGAAGGCAGTGCTTCTTGACACGGCACGCATCGTCAGGAGGTTTCTCTCTCTGCAGCCCTAACCACCGGTAGCTTGGGCCCTGCCCCGCTACCGGTGGCACCCTAGGTTTAGGTTTTTTTATAGTATTGTTTATTTTATAATGATTTTTGTATTGTTGTTTTGATATCTACGAGTATATTGTAAAAAAAACCTAGACTTAAGAAAAAAGAATAAATACGAGAATAATAAATAAAATAAATAAAATAATAATAATAATATAATAAATATAGATGGAGTTATTGAAAGTCACTGAGACTTTCAGCAACGCCATCAACATGGAGTTCGGTGTAGATAAGTGCGCGGTCATGCACGTGCAGCGGGGGAAAGTTGTGAATTCAATGAATTTACAACTTTCTGATACAATGACTGTCAGATCTCTCTCCGAAGCCGACACCTATAAATACTTTGGTATGTCAGAGTCATTGGGTATCGAGAGTGGGGGGATAAAACAGTCGGTGAAGGAACGTTTCTTCGGTCGCTGCATGGCCGGTTCTATCGAGTCTTAACGGGACCCGATGTGGACCTGCTCGCGTCGGTGAACTGGCTACGATTCGGGGACCTCTTTGGGGAAACCGAAGGTTTTGTTTGTGCAATTGCGGACGAAGTTATCAAGACGAACAACTACCGGAAATATATTATGAAGGACGGTACGGTCGACATATGTCGGGCATGCCGCCGTCCCGGAGAGTCACTCAGACATATCATTTCCGGTTGTTCTCATCTTGCTAACTCCGAGTACTTGCACAGACATAACCTCGTAGCCAGGATCATCCACCAGCAACTTGCTCTTCAATACGGACTTGTCGAGTCTGAGGTGCCGTACTATAAGTACGCACCTGCGCCAGTTCTTGAAAATGGTCATGCTTTGCTCTATTGGGACCGATCGGTTATCACGGACAGGACTATTGTCGCCAATAAGCCTGATATCGTGATAGTCGACCGGTCCCAGCGGCGGGCAGTGTTAGTTGACATCACCATCCCGCATGACGAGAACCTCGTGAAGGCTGAAAAGGACAAGATCAGCAAGTACCTTGACTTGTCTTTCGAGGTTACCGCCATGTGGGATGTTGATTCGACTAGCATTGTCCCAATAGTCGTTTCTGCGAACGGCCTAATAGCGAAGAGTCTCGACCAACATCTCAAGAGGCTCTCGCTAGACGGCTGGATCAAGGGCCAGATACAGAAGGCGGTACTTCTTGACACGGCACGCATCGTCAGGAGGTTCCTCTCTCTGCAGCCCTAACCACCGGTAGCTTGGGCCCTGCCCCGCTGCTGGCGGCACTCTAGGTTTAGGTTTTTTTATAATATTGTTTATTTGTAATGATTTTTTTCTATTTTTGTTTGGATATCTTTATTGTAAAAAAACCTAAAACTAAGAAAGAAAATAAATAACGTGAATAATAAATAAAAGTTACAAAACCGTCACAAGTTACCTGGTGGCATGTAGAAACATTCTATGTGGTGTAATATCCGTGGCGTTGCTGTAGGTGTAGTCACCGAGTATTGTGTGACCTATCGCTTGACAATGTACACGCAACTGATGTCTACGACCTGTGTAGATAATTAAAATTAATAATAAAAGATTAATTTGACAATACATGTTTTATACATGTATTGTCAAATTTAAAATATATATACAGGGTGAATTTTTCAAGTGGGCCTGGATAGCCAAACTATGAGGAATAGCGAAAAATTCTCAAAGAAGTCTCGGGCCCGATTTTGATGAAAACTAAAACTGCCCCTTTCAACCCTCTTTTTGGATTAAAAATATGCCTATGTCCCTTCTCAGGCTCTAGACTATCTGTGTACCAAATTTATTTAAATCGGTTCAGTAGTTTAGGCGTGAAAGCGAAACAAACAGACGGACAGATAGACAGAGTTTCTTTCGCATTTATAATATTAGAATAAAACCCAGAGATGGCGCTAGCGTAGATTTTAAAAGCTCTCCTTTAAATATTGTCTAAATGTATGAGATCCTGCATCGCGCAAACGATATTTTCCGTGATATTGAAAGTGATGCACTTGCTTCGTGATTAAACATCTCAAAAGTTGAACTCGTTTAAAAACGTTTCTTCTTTATAATATTAGTCCGGATTTATTTATTTTATAGATTATAGACATACTATATGGGCATTACAGTTTTTTTTTCCAAGCACCCTCCTGTAGTAGGTTATTTATTATACTTAATTACAATTATAATTGAGGGCCCGGTGGTGTAGTGCGAGAAAATTCGGCTTTGATGCCAAAGGTGCCGAGTTCAATCCGCGCCGTGCACCAATGGATTTTTCTATCGAAAAATGTGTTCGCTTGTTGAATGTAATCGATGCGCGCTTTTCACAGTGGCCCTACGGTGAAGGAAAAACATCGTTAAGAAACCCCCAACCCCCGCATGGTGGTAGGTTCTAGGTGGGTGGTAGGTATCTAGTGTCCGTCTGGCCAGCTACCACCCTCAAGTTAGAAAATCTGTTGCCAAAACATATAATGTGTTCCGGCAGCTATCCTTGAGAGCCAGTTCCCATTCTAGGCCTAGCGTGCTAACCATCTTTGACCGCATCATCACTTACCAACAGGACAGGTGAGATAATGGTCAAACGCTAGCCTACACATTTATATAGAACATAATACCTATTTTTGCCTAAATCGTAATAATGTTAAGCAGAAATAGCCCAATGGCTAAGGCGTCGGCCTGGCGATCGAGAGGTCGTGAGTTCAATCCCCATCCAATGCACTATTGACGTGAACCCACTCCAGACACAAGCATAATTTAGCTCAATGTTCAACCCACATTGCTTAAGTAAGCTTTAAAAAAATGTGAATAGCGCCATCTTTGGTAGAACCACAGGATTTAATAGAGGGCGCTGCCATCAATATACAACAGATGCCGCGTAGTGATGTGAAATATCCCAATTAGAATCGAATGACCCTATGCATGTAAATTACTATTAGAAACTATCCTTATTCGTCTTCCAAAATGATTGGCAACGTAAATTATTGCTTATTTGACTTGTATTTTTTAAATATCAATAAATTATTACGAATTAATACATTATCATGGCAGGATTTGGCAAAGCAATTTGTTCGGTAATTGTTTCGAACCACGGCCGAAGTCACTCACTTAGCACAGCGTGTTTACTAGCTTATCACTTTTTACAACATTATATATACATTTACAAGATTAAGGGCCAGTTTCACTGGTTCATGATAAAGTGACAGATAGTTATCTGACAGATGACGCCATATAAAAACTGTCAAAAACTTGTCAGAGTAGTTCCTGATAGGGCTATCAGGAACTAGTGAAACTGGCCCTAAGAACTTAATACCTACGGACGAAGGTGTCAGTTAGAAATTGTTAACGACTCTACACTTACCAGTGACAGGTTTAAGTAGTACAACAGTGACCGGTTCGTCATGATACCGTCCCGTGTATAGCGACGTGATGCGCGTGTGAGCGTCGCGTGACGTCACGCCACATGCAATCTTAGAGTCACTGATCGCGCACATGCGGTGGCTCGAGTGTGCGGTTAAAGGGTCCATACCTGTAGAAAAGTGATATTTTAAAGGCGAACAAATTGATGGCACACTACGACTGTGTATATCTACGGCGTTATTTTGTGAATACCTTCACGTTGAAAAAACTGGGCTGTTACCTTTTTTTTTCAGTTCAATTCAATTCATTTATGTATCTTTTGACAATACAATTGCGCTTAGATATGTCAAAACTTACAAAACAATTATATTTAAAAATGACAAAAATGTCCAAAAATACAAATTGAGATAATAATATGAATAAAACCGTAAAAATTGAATGAAAATGTCAAACATAAATAAAAATAAAATAATATTAATTTTATTTTTATTTATGTTTGATTGATTTGAATTTAATCTACATCTGGTGTAGTTTCAATATTAAAAATATGATTATCAGCAAAAGCTTCGTCAATCTTATAATAACTCTTAATGATTAAATGTCGTTTAATACAATTTTTAAAGTCACTATCACATTTATTTTTTACATGGTCAGGTATTTTATTATATAATTGTACAGATATGGTCAGAAAGCTTTTTGCTATCTTCGACATCCTGGTTCGAGGAATAACAATTTTTTTTTTTGTCTAGTGTTGTAGTTGTGTACATCTTCATGTAATGTCATACATCCAATATTTTCTCGGGCATACATAATATTTTGGTACATGAATTCGCCTACTGCAATTTCTTTAAATTTATTCCTGCAGGAGTCTCTCTGCTTTAACCCCAAAATATAACGCAAAGCACGTTTTTGTAATATATAAATTCTCTTGGCATCTGCCGATATTACCCAAAATATTATGCCATAGGTCAAAATAGTGATACGTAGTAGTGCCCCTTTGGTGACCAGTGAACCTACTCGCATCGTGAATAAATCGGCCATCGACTTCAGAAATGACTCTGCTGCTAAAAGCTCACAGTGGGTGAACGCCACTAAAAGACATCCCCGTAACACTGCTGCTGCTATAGTTCGGGGAGCGGCCGAACCAGGGTCCACTAAGCTGGAAGCCGCTGAACGTCGTCGACAATTGCACCTATTTTATGTGAAGGTTGGGACCACTGAAGACCAGGTCCGTGAGCACCTAAATTCAATTTGTGCAGACCATACTTATGTCGTAGAAGCTCTCAACGCGAGAGGTAACTATGCTTCATTTAAGCTGAATGTTCCTTCTAGGCTGGCGGACGACATAATGTGTCCCATGCACTGGCCTAAGGATGTTTGCGTGAAGCCTTGGAGGCAGTCCTTTCGTCGAAAGAACAATGAAGAGCAAAATTCCTAAACCGGTCAAAGACGTCAAGATATTCTACCAGAACGTCAGAGGGCTGAAAAGTAAAACTGCAAAGTTCTACAATAATGTATGTGCAACGTTCTGCGATGTGATCGCTCTCACTGAGACATTTTTAAATAGTTCAGTATCTGATGGGGAATTATTTCCGCCAGGATATGTGGTGATACGGAAAGATCGTGCAGGTGACGTTGGATGGGGAGGCGTGTTACTTGCTGTACGGGATGTGTATTCGATCTCTAAATTAACTGATGTTGACGGCCTCACAGATGATAAAGAAATTTTATTTGCTAAAATTTTGTGGAGAAACTTAAAATTTTTGATTTGCGTTGTGTATATTCCACCTAATTATAGTGACAAGCAATATTTAGATGTTTTAGCTTGTATAGAAAATGCAGTATGTAAATGGTCTTTGCTCATGGATGTTGTAGTAATTGGAGATTTTAATTTAAATTCATGTAGTGTTAATGTTAAAAGACAGTTTGACTATTTTCTACAATTCTGTAAACTAAGTCAACATAACAATGTTTTGAACTCTTATGGCAGCATGTTGGACCTCGTATTGGCGAATTTAAACGGAAGTAGTGTGGCAGTATCGGGTAATGTAGAACCACTGGTACCAGCAGACGGTTATCATCCACCGTGTGAAATAACACTTTCTATGCTGCGCGGAACAGAATATCATCCTATTACTACTAGTTCACCAAGTCGATCTTATGCCCCTGACTGGGATTTTCGCAAAGCAGACTATTGTTCACTGTACACCAGTATATCTGCGATAGATTGGGCCGTGGTACTTGCTGCGAAGAATGTAGACGCGGCTGTTGATATGTTATATGATACGCTATATAATGTTGTGAGTAAATATGTCCCGCTTAGGAAAATACCTACCCTCTTACGTCGACAATATCCTCCTTGGTATACACGAGAAATTATTTCTAAATTAGAAACAAAATACTTTCATTTTTGTAAATATAAAAAATTTGGTTTAAAATTCAACCATGAAGTATTTAAATATTACAGAACGCACGTTAAGGAGCTAATTAGTTCTGCTTATCGTAATTACATAACGATGGTTGGAAGTAATATAAATCGAAATCCGTCTAAATTCTGGGAGTATGTAAGTGAGCGGCGGAAAGACAGATGTCATACAAAAGATTACACACGTGATGGACAAACCGTGGCAGGACAGGAGGCTGCTGATGCGTTTGCTGAGTATTTCAGCTCCGTATTCCTAAGCAGCGTTCCAGCTTTGAATACTGAGGAAGCAGCAAAAGCTGCCGGCGGCGGTGATTCGAGTCTTGTCACCATAGATCAAATCACTGCTACAGATCTACGCCGCGCCGCCCGTCGATTAAAATCATGTTCAGCGGCTGGCCCTGACGCTTTGCCTCCGTTTATAATCAAAGACTGTCTGTCGTGTCTGGAAGTACCTCTACTTCATGTGTTTAACCTTTCTCTGAATATGTGCACCTATCCCACCAGGTGGAAAACGTCCAGAGTGACGCCTGTACCCAAGATGCATTCCTCGAGAGAAGTCAACAATTTTAGACCGATTGCTGTGTTGTCTACCCTCAGTAAACTATTTGAATCGGTTCTAAATTCGTCTCTAACTCGTCAAATTGCTCCCACTATCGACAATTCGCAGCATGGATTTCGAGCATCCCGCTCAACAACAACAAACCATACTACGTTTGTAGATTATGTAGCGACTCAAATGGATGCCGGCGGTCAAATTGATGCTGTGTTTCTCGATTTCAGGCGAGCGTTTGATGTAGTGGATAATGATTTACTGTTGATAAAACTTTCATCATTGGGTGTATGCCCTAAGCTGATGAGGTTCTTCGCTAACTATCTGAAAGATCGTAGACAATATGTGCAGGTAGGTATCTATAGATCTGATGAGTATTTTACTAGATCTGGTGTCAGCCAAGGCTCTACTCTTAGGCCTACACTTTTCTTAGCTATGGTCAATGATCTTCCGAAGGTACTTAGCACAGCACAATGTCTGATGTTTGCAGATGACTTGAAAGTCTTCCAGTCTGTTGTCCATGAATCTGATAGTATTAATCTGCAGCATAATATAGACGCCTTATGTAATTGGAGTCAGTCAAATAGGATTTCGTTTAATACCACCAAATGTAAGGTAATGTCGTTCACGAGAGCTAAAATGCCTATAATGCAAACTTATTTTATTGATGGTTTAGCTTTGGAGAGGAGTAAAACAATTCGTGATCTAGGAGTTATTTTCGATACGAGGCTTAATTTTCATGAACACATTATTTCAATTTGTAAGATCGCGAACAGGAGCTTGGGGTTTATAATGAGAATGGCATCCCAATTCCATGATATCAGTGTGGCTGTTAAGCTTTACAATGCCTTCGTTCGTAGCAATCTTGAATTTGGTGCTACAATCTGGGACCCACGCGAAATTAAATATACTTTGATTATTGAGAGGCTGCAGCGTAAATTTGCCAGATATGTATATAAACGACAGTATGGATATTATCCGTACCTTTTCCCATCTCTGTTTGTATCAGGCATGATTGGAGTTGATACCTTGAGGCTACGGCGCAAGTTGTTGCTGGTTGTACACTACGTACTCATACTACGTGGTAAAATTGACAACCCAAATGTGTTAGCGTGTATAAATATGTTTGTTCCGGACCACTACATACGCACGGGCCGCCGTCGGCACAGGCTATTCGTATGTCCAGATTCGCACACCCTCCATGCTAGACATGCGCCCACGCTGCGGGCGATGTCTGTCGTCAATGTATTCGTGCATCAGTTCCAACATGTTGACATATTTAACGATAAGTTGAGTGTTATTATTAATAACTTAAGAATATTTTTAAGTTTAAATAATTAGTTACTTGTAACAACTTGAATAGTTAGCATTTTGGCAATGCTGTAAGTTAACTATTTTCTGAAATAAATAAATAAATAAATAAATAAAATAAATTGAATGAAAATACGCAAAATATGTATCTCTAGCTGCCTGTACACCGCCTAGTTCTTTAATTTTTTTAATTGCATATGTTGCAGAACTAAGTTTCTTTGCTATTTCTTTAATATGCTGCCCATGTAAGTTTCGTATCTATCCAAATACCTAGAAATGTTATGTGCTCAGTAGATGACAGAGATAATTCTTCAAGTTTCTCCATTACACAATTCGGGAGGCCTTTTTGAGACCTTGAACCCAAACCAAATTTCAAAGTTTGAGTTTTTTCTACATTTAGCAAAAGATTATTTGCAGAGAACCAATCTGATAAATTTGGAATAATTGCACTCAATTTATGACATACACCATTGTCATATTTGTCTTTAATTACTAAACTAGTATCATCTGCAAATAACACTACATCAATATTATCACTGATTACAATAGATATGTCATTAATTGTCAGTGCAGTGCGGTGCGCGATTGGAAACGGTCGTGTCACACTGCACAGTTGAGAATTTATTATTCGCGAGTCGCACGGCGACAGCCGTTGCCCGCGCTGCGCTATGGGTTCTCAGCAACTTATAGCTAATGAACTTTTGGCGTTCATACAATACGCCATAGACTCGTTTGATGAACCAACCATCATTCATATATGCAAGTCGAGTTTTAAGGAGGAGGAAGTCTGCAAGAGCAAGACCCTACTCTTCCAGAGTGTCGGCAAGCTGGACGCGATGCCATCCCGCCGGAGAGACGGAGGCGAGAAGAGCGTGCAGGACATCATCACCCTGCTGAAGGAGACTGACCCGGACGACGTGCCCACGTTCGTGGCGAAGCAGCTGGACCGCATCCCTCCTGTTTCGTACGAGCGCATCGACTGCACCAGGCTCCTGAAGGATATCGCATTCCTGAAGACGAGTCTAGCCCAAGTGGTGGATATGTTATCGACGTCGGAAACCACCATTTGTGAACTACGTGCTGAAGTAGTGTTGTTACGCAATGCTATGTCAGTAAGTAGGTCATCGCCGACCGATAATGTAAACACACGTCGCGGTGCACAAAATGCATCCATCGGCAGTTTGGAGTCAGCATTATTGAATGTGTCACCACCTGCTGCCGTGCCGTCCGATGCCCCACGTCCCGCCACCCGCACCCCCGCACCAACGCGGAGACCGTCCGCCGTAGGTATGTCAACCCCTCATCGAACCTACGCTACCGCTGCAGCTAATGATGGGAAACAGAATGCTGCCTCTTCCGTTTCTTCTATAAGGAAGGATCAGGCAGATCGAGATGATGGCGGCTTCAAAACGGTGGAGAAGAAGAAAAAGAAGCCGTCAAACCGAAACAAGTGCGGAACCGCACCGACTGGCCCGAACCATCTACTGCGTCCAGAAACACCGACGACGCTGTTGTACGTGTCTCGCGTGCACTACTCCATCACGGCAGAGGAGGTGGCGGAGTACGTGCTGCTGAAGACCAAGCTGACGCTGAGGGTCGTGAAACTGGAGTCGCGTCACAACGTGAGCTTCAACTCCTTTGTACTGCGGGTTCCGGTCAAGTCTCTCGACACATTCATGGCCAAAGAATTCTGGCCAAGAGGTGTCAGGTTTCGCCGCTTTAGAGGTCGACTACCTGACACCAAAGATATACGTCACACGTCGTAGTAGTATTAACGTGTCTTATTGGATATCGCTGATTTGTATTATATATATGTTAGTCTGTAAGGTATATGTTTAAATATGGGCCAATGTAACAACACCAACATTATTTTGCCTGAAATAAATGAATTATAATTATAATATATATGAGGAATAAGAGAGGTCCTAAAATCGAGCCTCGTGGCACACCCGTAGAAATGGTTTGTTCATTGGATCGATATCCATTTACTTCCGTAACTTGTTTCCTATTAGTCAGATACGATTTGAGAATGTTTAATTCACTATTGCTAATGCCATAGTGTTCTAATTTGTTTATTAATATGTCATGCGATACACAGTCAAAAGCTTTGGAAAGATCACAAAAGACCGCATATGTCTTTTGCGATGTCTCCAAGCCCGAAAAAATATCTTCATTAACCTCATTATTGCATGTTTGGTCGATTTACCCTTTTGGAAACCAAATTGGCGACAGTTAAAAAGATCATTCTCAGACATATATGACACAATTTGATCCGCAATATATTTTTCGTAAACTTTACTAAAACTAGGTAAGATTGACACAGGACGATAATTATTACATAAATTTGTGTCTCCTTTTTTATGCAATGGAACCACCTTTGCAACTTTCATTTCGTCAGGAAAATGGCCGTTTTCTATACATTGATTAATTATTTTTGTTCAGGGACCCGCAATTTCTAATTCTATTTTTTTTAAAAGATAATGTAATGTACCATAAGTCATTGGATTTTTTAGGTTTCATACTCCTAATTATTTTTATGATATGACTTATACTTATACAAATTTATCTTTTAAATTATTTGGCTCAAAATAGGTTTTGAGATATTCCATCGACTTTTCTACGGAAAATTCAATATTTTTAGTCAAATCATTAGCAATATTCACAAAAAAATCATTAAAATAATTACAAATGTCATTTTTATTCCTAATTACATTACTGTCATCAATTTTAATTTCATCACAAGCATCCTTAGAATTATTCCCTTTTCCAGTTTCTTCCTTTATTATTTTCCAAACACATTTAATCTTATTAGTCGAGTTAGTAATTTCCTGTGCAAGGTGATTTTTTTTTTGCGGCTAGACATACATTTTTAAATATTTTACTATATTTACTGTACCTTAATTTTATCTTTTGAGTTGTTTGACTCATTACTTATTGCATAAAGGTTAAATAAAGTTTTCCGAGATATTAATATACCCTTTGTTGCCCACTGAGAAAAATGTGTGGATTGATTAACTCCTATATTCGCAACCGGTAAATGTTTATTCACGTTGCACAGAAAAAAGTCAAAATATCTTTCAAAGCTATCATAACATTCAGGATCTTGCATGATAGAAACCAGGTCATTTTTCAATTTAGAGAGCCCTGTATCAGTAACAGATAATATAATATAATCAGACTAAGAGAAATGATGGAAGTTGATTGTGTGCACGCTCTCATTGAAACTCCATCCAAAAACATCATAATTAGATGTTATTGAAATGGGCCAAGAGATGTTTTTAACACCGTAAAATTGAGAGAACAAATCATAAAGAATGAAAATACAGACATTGATGGTAACAACATATTGGCTTAAGATCACAGTAAAATACATCAAAAGCGATTGTGATCATATTTATTTTAAATATAATAAAAGTGAGACAGACTTTAAAAATTCAAAGTAATAGTGCGACGATATATAATAGATATATATATATATATATATATATATATATAATAGACTCCTTGCCGGTGTCTGTGTTTCCCGATAGCTACAACCCGGGGGTCTTCAAGTCGCGAGTGAACAGGTATTTACTAGGTAAGCGTGCTACATCTTCGACCGCATTGTCACTTAACATCAGGTGAGATAGTGGTCAAACGCTTGCCTATACAGCATAAAAAAAAACGATAGGTGACGAGTGACGATAGGAAGAGCTACAAACTATGATTCCATGAAATTAATAAGAGCGAATGAAAGCCCTATGAAAATATCGTCGGAAAAATTACAAGATTTAAAAAGTTTTTGTGAACAAGGTATAATTCCATCACAATACCACTGTTTTTATTAAGGATTATTAAACAATGGCAGTAGCCAAGACGGGAATTATTCGGAATCAGAATCATCTGATTAAAATTTTACCTTCCTTTTATGTAATTTTTACATAGGTATATTCTACGACGTTACTTATGGTATATTTTACTTTTACCTTCTCTTATTTAAGAAATAAATAAGACTTTGTAGAGTGAAACCTGACGTATCTTATTAAAAAAAATATTTTTTGACTCAGAAAGTAGTAACAAAAAACGTATCTAGAACCTAACCCCAAACAATTGAATTTTAAACATATAAATACATTCTTAAATAATAATCTGTTAATTGCTATATGGCCCTAAATAAGATATTTAAAGTATTCAAAGCTTTAAACGTAGTAACTGTGAAAGGTAATAATTATATTCTCATTTATGTGATGCGCCAAGCAGTTTTTATCGGTTTTCTCAAAATCTTAAAAATCGAGATAAGTTTTTGTGTCACTAAGGGGACGCATTGAGGCCACTATTTTGAATTTTTTTAATGAATTAAGTTTGTTCGCGGATAACTTCGTCGTTTTAATGAATCGATTTACCGATTATTTGATGTTTTTTTGCTGGCAAGGAGTTATCCCAAGGATGGTACCACTGTAATTTCATCGAGATCTCATAAGTATCTCCAGAGATATGGAGATAAACACCTCAAACATGGTTCTGAAAATGAATAGCGCGGCATTTGAAGTCGGTTCTTTTAGTTTTTTAAACGTTGTTATTTTATATCATATAGGCTAGCGTTTGTCTACTATCTCACTATAAAATATATAAAAATATTAGGTTGGGGAAAAAGTCTTTTCGCTTTATAGTAAGTATGAACTTGTAATAAAATATCTTTGGTTATATAGGATTTGTATCTGGCTGGTTTTGGTATCATTGATAATTGATATATTGCTGTTTTTCGTACAGCCCCATAACTGTATACCATAGGTCCATACTGGCATTAGGACTTGCTTGTATAATAATAATTTGTATCATTAAAAGTTTAAATTTTAAAGAAGATAATTCCATATTCAAATTAGGAAAATGTGTGAATTTCATTTGTTTTTCGTACTGTGAAGATGAGTGAATCTAATGAAGAAATTCAATACATTTTATAATTTTACGACAAAAAAGGTAAAAATGCAACGCAAGCCGCAAAAAAAATTTGAATTTGAATGAAAAAAATGTTCATGGACCTAGTGCAATGTGTCTATGAGAGTAGCACAAATTTGGTTTAAGCGTTTTCAATCCGGAAATGTTGATTTCAAAAATGCACCTCGCTCTGGTCGCCTTATTACGGATGAAATGGATGCCATTTTTGAAAAAGTGGAGCAAGATCGGCATATCAGTAGTTACGACGTAGCTGAAGAACTGGGAATTGATTACAAAACAGTTTTGGCGCTTTTGAAAAATGAAATGTGAATATGAAATACTGGGTACACAAAAATGCTCGATATTTACCCAAATATCGAGCATTTTTTGTGTACCCACCTCACGACCTCACTGAAAGAAACAAAAAGTTAACTCGCAACAAGTTTTTTTTTTTTTTTTGTATTATAGAGCATATTACTTGTTAGTAATACGTCCCTATTGTAACTACAATCTAGCCTTTTCGGCTAATAAGCAATTTTACTTTAGCCTAAACTGTATACATAAACTACACTAAGGCTGAGTTGCACCATCTTACTTTAACCGTAACTATAACTATTAACCGGTGTTTTATATGGATTCTGACAGATTTTTGACGTTTGTTATTGTTTAAGTAAGATGGTGCAACTCAGTTTTGTCCGCTTAAGTCTTCTTACTATGTTTGTATGGTCAAGGAGCTGGATTGCCTCGACATTCACATGATGGTGAAGTCTTTTTTCGTGAGCTTCTGCATACTTTTGGACAATTTTGACGACGGTCTCAATTTTCAGGTCCCGATGTAGATCGTCATTTCTAATGTACCAAGGGACCATTGCAATTTCTCTCAATACCGTATGCTGGAACCGCTGTATAATTGATATATTGCTGTTTTTCGTACAGCCCCATAACTGTATACCATAGGTCCATACTGGCATTAGGACTTGCTTGTATAATAATAATTTGTTTTGTATTGACAACTTAGACTGTTTGCCAAGTAGCTAATACATTATTTTGTACCGTAGCTCTAATTCTTCCCTTTTCTTCTTGACGTGTGCTTTCCAGCGCAGCTTGACGTCAAGGGTCATGCCAAGGTATTTGGCCGTATTATGGTAGGGCATTTGGTTCCCGTTGATAATGACTGGGCAATAATTATGTTTTTTGTTACTAAAATCTATATGTATTGATTTAGATTCGTTCAGTTTAATTTTCCAGTGTCTTGTCCAATCGTAGATTTTATCAACAGCTTTCTGGACTTTTTCTGATGCTTCTGCATGGGTACTTCCTACAGCCATTAGCGCAGTATCATCAGAAAACGTCGCTATGGTGTTATTTTCTAGCTCTGGAATATCGCAAGTGTAGAGAAGGTACAGGACCGGACCAAGAACACTTCCTTGCGGTACTCCAGCTTTTATTTCCTTGACGTCAGAGTATGAATCTTCATACCTTATTCTGAATACTCTATTAGAGATGTAGGATTCAAGAATATCTGCAAAGAATCTTGGTAGACTCTTTCGTAGCTTATATATAAGGCCCTCGTGCCAAACTTTATCGAAAGCTTGAGCCATATCTAAGAATATAGTTGAGCAGACCTTTTTGTCTTCCAGTGTCTTTTAATAATATCTGTGATTCTGTGTACTTGGTCAATTGTGGAATGTTTTTCTCGGAAACCAAATTGGTATTCTGGAATAAGTTTAGCTTCTTCTGATATCGGCTTCAATCTTTTTAAGAGTAACTTTTCAAAAAGCTTCGACATTACGGGGAGCAGAGATATTGGTCTGTATGACGTAGTTTCATTGGGTGGTTTTCCTGGTTTTACTATCATTATAACTTCAGCTACTTTCCATAAATTAGGCACATATTTCAATCTAAGGGAAGCATTGATTAAGGTGGTTAATTTAACTACCGCTTTTTTTGGAAGGTTGTGTAGTATTTGTCCTGATATAAGGTCATAACCAGGAGCTTTACGAGGACTTATAGTATATTTTATTTGTCTAATAATTTCTTTAGGTGTCGCTAGTTTAAAGCTAGTTTCTTCTTCTTGGAGACTTTCATCATCCTGTAAAAGTGAGCTATGTTCACCTTCATTTGGTTGAAAAATAGTTTCAAGGTGGGTAGCAAATCTTGCTGCTTTTTGCTCGTTACTAACTGCCCATCTGCTATTTATATCCTTTAGAGGTGGAACATGTGCAACTGGCCGGCTTAGATTCTTTGTAGCTTTCCATAGCGAATAATCCGTGGTACGCTCACTAGTTACATTTTGTAAATAGTTATTTGTGTAGTCATCATTGTGTTCCTGAATCATCATTGTTGTTCTTTTCGTGAGATTATTAAGTTTTCTCTTATCTTCTGGACATCTTGAGTGGTGCCAGATTTTCCTTTGCTTCCGTTTTTCCGTTATAAGGTTCAATATAGATGTTGGATATGTGTTACCTTTAGATTTGTTACTAATGACTGGTGTATTTTTCCACGCTGTTTGTTGTATGTCATGAATAAATTGTTCTAGTTCAGCATCAAGTTCTGTGGTCTTAAGGGGCACCTTAAGATTTATTCGACGGTCTAAAATGATTTTAAAGCTTTCCCAATCAGTGTATTTGTTGATTATAGTTGGTGCTGTTTCTTTGGTGACAACGCTCTCACTAATTTCTAAGTATATAGGAGAGTGATCTGAGTTCATATCGTAGCTTTGATACGTTCTGGTGTAAGCTGATGAGAAGTTCTTTATAATAAAGACATCTATAAGATCTGGAATTTTATTAGGGTCTGTTGGCCAGTATGTAGGTAAGCCAGATGATTCTACTTGACATTTTGTATCCTTTACAGCGCATAGCAGTTCTTTGCCTTTATAGTAGTGGTAAGTAAAACCCCAATAAGTATTTTTAGCGTTAAAATCTCCTCCTAGTACAAACCTGTTTCCCAGGCTCTTCAGGAATCTACTATAGACATCTCTTTTTATATTATGCCGAGGGGGGCAGTATATTGATGATATTGTTATTATATACGTTCTAGTTTTAAGACATATCGCTACCGATTGTATTTCTATCAATTCGTATTTGCTCTTTTCATAGTGATTGAAGTTTTCTTTAACAATAACAGCACTACCCCCTCTTGCAGTGTTATCTGGGTGCAGGGCGTGGTATATTTTGTAGCCTTTAAATGTAATGTGAGATTGCTTTGTGAAGTGTGTTTCAGATATTAAACACACGTCAATATTTTCTATGTCTAGGATTACTTGAAGTTCTCTCTGGTGTTTCTGAAACCCATTTGAATTCCATGTCATGATTTTAAGTGGTTTATTCATTTTCTTATTTTCGAAGTAGCTGTTTTGGTGCTACACTCTATTTTCTTCAATCTTTCGTCAAATGATAAGATAAGCTTTAATATGTCATCTAATTTTTTGTCCGGATTATTATTTGTGTGGGACTCCCGAGGATATGAATATGAATATGGTGTTTGATTGGGCTCCTGCTGCAACTTGAGCGTTGGAAATGTTTGCACTAAGTTTCGTGTTTTTAACCGAAAGAAGTTTGTTATTGCTAAGTTCACGAGGCTTTTCAGTGCGTACCTCAATATGGCGTGCTGTCGAACTATTTTTAATTTTTTTGTTCCGAAGGATTTGTATCTCTTTGGCTACAATACATCGTCTGTAGTTGGCTGGATGTGGAAATCCACAGTGAACACATTTTGGTTTTTCGTCCTTTGGTTTTTTGCAATTCAGCGTGAGATGTTTCCCTGTGCATTTTACACATCTAGGTTCTTTGAAGCAGTATCTCTGCGTATGTCCATGCTTGACATCTCTTGCATTGGGGTACAAGTTGAGTGGTCTTAATTGATTGGATTTCAACTTTACATCCCATTATTGTCTTTAGATTGAAAATATTTTTAATGTCTTCTTCTTCTTTGGAGAAAGTAAGCATAAACATGTTGAGTGGTTGTTTACTCTTTCAACTCAATTTATTGACTGCTTCTATAATTTTCAATCCTTTATTTTGAAAGAAAGAAGAAAGAAAGAAAATACATTTATTCAACACTACAAAAAACAGAAATATATATATATATATATAGAGACAAGTAAAGAAAAAAGGTTCACATTAAACATATTTTACAGTGTTGAAAAGGTCGTAACTCAGCATGGTGCGGAGTGCTTTCACACTCAGCGCTGGTTTTCAGCCACGACCTGGGAGGTGACGGAATACAGATCAAAAAACAGAGTTTAAAGAAAGTCATAGATTAATGAGTTTAATTAAAATAAACTGTTATTGAATATAGTCATATAATATTTATTTTATATAATTTATATATATATATATATATGTGTATATATATAAGTATAAGATATAGGTATATTTAATATTATTAACATAATAGTCATTGTTGAAAAAAATGTGGAATAAGAAACTAATAGGCAAGAACATAAATAACTTGAACATATTATTACACAAGTGATAGTAATAACTAATTTTATTTTACTGTGGAACAAAGTTTTCTACGAAATCAAATAAAAGAATAATCTATATTAATATCTTCGGTATCTCTTTGTAGACCAATTAAGTATCGTTTAATTTGTTGGATTTTGAAGGTCTTCAACAATTTTCTCTGGTTTGCACGTGGAGTGTAGTTTTTTCGCCATAACTCTAATAGGCCTCTTTTGTTTATTTTCGTATGAGTGCCAAACACGGTCACTGAGGCTAAGCGCTTTTGTTAAAGCCCTATACGATTCTTCGTTGTAAGTATTAATTTTAACGGAGTCTCCATTTAGCATTTTAATAGTAAATGCTTCGGGTGGCTGCTGTTTAGAGAGAAACTCGTATAGGCTTTGGTAATCTACAACCCCGTCTACTATTATTGGTGGGGGCTGGGGAATTTTTTTCATTTTAACTTGAACTTCATGATCTTTTTGTGATTCTTCATCCTGAGTGTCTTGGGAGGGTGACATATTCAATTTTCTTTTTTTCCTAGACTTATTTCTATGTCTGATTCATTCAGTTTCTTGGGCAAGCTCTTCCTCGTCTGTGTTATATTCAACACAGGATTCAGGAGCCTCCTTAATTAGGGGTGCATGTGCACTTGATTCCGCAAGGCATTTTAACTGTTTTTGCAGTATCTCTATTTGACTGGTTAGATCATCGACGAGGCTTTTTATTTTTTGGCGCTCTTGTCTTTCTGCACTGTAACGTTCGTATAGTATACGTTCGAGTTTTGTGGTTAACTCGATTGTTTCTTTTTCCGGAGAAAGAAATGCCATTATTAAAACGGTAAGTGTATACTCACCTTAACAATAAAAGTCAATGTTGACCGCGCACTATAACTAGGTCATAATCGCGAAGTGGCCGCGTCTTGACGCAGCGTTGTTATGATGCGTAAGCACTTTACTGTAGGTACGCGGAGTACGCGCGATCGTGAATTACAACTGTTCTCGACAAAAATCGAACGATCACTCGCAACAAGGTGATGCTGTGTGTGTGTTGGGATTGGAAGGGCATTATTCATTATGAGCTGTTACCACCAGGCAGGACCATCGATTCTGAACTCTACTGTGAACAACTGATGAGATTAAAGCAAGAAGTTGAGAGAAAGCGGCCGGAATTAATCAACAGAAGGGGTGTGGTTTTTCATCATGATAACGCTAGACCTCACACACCTTTAGTCACCCAGCAAAAATCAGGAGAGTTTGGCTGGGAGGTGATAATGCATCCGCCGTATAGCCCTGACCTTGCACCTTTAGATTTCCACCTGTTTCGGTCTCTTCAGAATTCTTTAGGCAGTGTCAGGTTAACATCACGAGAGGACTGCCAAAACTACTTGTCGCGGTTTTTTGATCAGCTAGGCTATTCTGTAAGCTATCTCGACAGCGGCATCCGCGATGAGATTTAAATTTCGTATTACGAAATTCAACCGTATTACGAACGTGATACGATTGAATTTCGTAGTACGAAATTCGAATCTCACCGCGGATTCCGCTGTCGAGATAGCTAGCAGAATAGCCTAGCAGAAGCCCCAAAATTTCTATAGCAATGGGATCATGTCCCTACCTACAAGATGGAAAAAAGTTATCGAA
The DNA here is from genome assembly GCA_954871355.1 of Cabera pusaria. Lineage (NCBI taxonomy): Eukaryota > Metazoa > Arthropoda > Insecta > Lepidoptera > Geometridae > Cabera > Cabera pusaria. The sequence continues at coordinate 2,600,688 of OX940912.1, read as the reverse complement.
CAAAATGGTACCTACATACTTTAGTTAAATGTAAATAAACTATATTAAAAAATGTTATTAATTTTCTTTTTTTTCTTTCTAAAATGCGAAGAAACTTTTACTCCAACCTATTTTGTTCTACATAGTCATCACATCAAATTTACCACACGTTGTATTTTGTTAGTAGTCTGTAAATTAAATAATATGTTTCTTGAAGTGTTACACACTTTATATTTTTGTAAATTGTGTTATGTGTACATAATCCAAAATTTCATCGTACCGACGGGACTCGAGCACCCGCACCCAGTGAAAGCATTTTATTTGCGTTCTCTGCTCGCACCCCCGGATAACATGTCCAGGTGCTCTGCCAATTAAGCCACAGTCCAATACAATCGATACGACGAAATTAATTTTTAACGAAATTAGATTTTGCGTTTAATGCAAAATCTAATTTCGTTAAAAATTAATTATTAATTAAAAAAAATTTAACCCAATTATGATGCATTTTTAACCCAATTATGCATTGGTGGATTCGAGTCCCATCGGTACGATGAAATTTTGGATTGTGTGTAACAATGTACAAAAATATAAAGTGTGTAACACTTCAAGAAACATAATATTTGATTCACGCAGTGCAACATCTCTCGTCGGATTTGAAAACTGTAATGATTTCTTCCGAATGATTTCGAAATAAGTTATTATAGATGGCGCCACCAATGCATAATACCAATGCTGTCTGTCCGAGGTTTTGCTAAGAGACCGTTATCACTAGAAAGCTGTAAGTTTGTAGGGGTTTGGATATTAATTACACCGATTAAGTGGTAAAATAAAATTTTGAAAAAATTTTTTTTTTGGGTATGTGAAATTTTTACATGTTGTTGACGATGATTTTTTTTTCGTCGTCTTCCCCATCGTATAGGTTATCGTTGAATAGGTCTTTTAAATTACTTAAGGGTTGCTAATACTAATTTTCGATTTAAGGGTGCGTACAGACTATGTAACATAACATGTTATAACATTCTTATTTAACATGTTTCAGATATTTTATTATAAAACTCACGTTCATTTTAAACTTATAGATTTGAGACGGGAATTTAACGTGACTTACGCGCTGTCGATATAGCGATCGACATATGTTTCGGCCTCATCCGGAGGCCTTCTTCAGGATCTTGAGTGCGGGGCGCTCGCCGACGCGTTCAGCCTCGCACTCGATCGCTATATCGACATCGCGTAAGTCACGTTAAATTCCCGTCTCAAATCTATATGTTTCAGATAATATGTGGACACGGAATGTTATAGAACATGCTATTATAAAATGTTATTATATCATGTTTTATAACATTCCGGGTCCACATAGTCAGAAACATGTTAAATAACTATGTCTGTACGCATCGTAACGAAATGTTAAACTTTAAAGTACAATTTTCAAATCTAAAAATTCATGATGATAGTGCATTTCATGAACTTTAAAAGAACATTATAGTTAGCGGTTAAGATAACTTTATCAGTTTAGCAGTAATAGTCGTTGAACTTGGGTGTTGGAAAATTTAAAAAATAATTACGTTAAATATTATACTACTATAGAACCCTACACAGCGCGTGGCCTTCACGCACTTTGCCGGTTTTATTATATTTAGTGTTATTTTTATAATTTTAAGTTTTCCATAATGTGAAACCTTGTTTAAATATGTATTACTTACCAACTGCGTACTCGATATCAGCAATTTCAAAATTGACATGGCCTCTTACAATCGCCAAGTAGTACTTTCCCGTGATTCGCTTCTCAAATAATTTGCCAGCGCGAGCCGCGGCGATTTTATTCTTTGCTGTGGACATAATTTAAGATCGTTTAAAAACTTAAAGAACCAACTTGAAACTTTAGTCATTTTCAGTACCAAGCTCAAGGTATTATTATATTTTATCTCCATATCTCTGGAGATAATGAACATATCTGACAGCATATTTTATCATTGGGAGTCCACCTGCCCTTAAAATGTTTGGTAGTTAAAACTTAGTGGTGCACACACAAGTAGGTACTTTGAAGTATTTAATAGGCTAGAATTTATTGGATACGATTTTTTTATTTTGTCAATTAAACCAAAAATTACGACGATATAGAGCGTTGAAATACCGTGTGACGTCACGAACGAATAAAAAGTGTACTACCTTTTAGCGGATTCTCATTATTCTATGTCAATTTCTATTGACTGGTAAAATAAATTAAAAATCATGTCCAATATTTTTTATAATCTAACTGACGGAAAATTTTTCTTGTTTTACCCAGGTATCATCCCTATTGTGGCATACCTATGCATAACACACCGCTTGTAGAGTAATCCAACCGTTGTATAAAATGAATAGGATTAGCTGAGGTGGACAAGTGCGAGTCGGGCGAGGCAATGTGGTACGTTACCGTATTCTGAAAACATACAAATGTTAAATTACCTACACGATTTATCTTAGTTTTTATTTTCCGAAGTTCAATTTGAAGAAATAATTTCTATCTATGACCGGAGAGAATCACTGTAACTCAAAATATATTTCGTGGAAACTCGATACTGTAGCCATCAGTTACTGTTAGGTATTGTTACGAATTCGCGATTATTCGCAAGACTGCCAAACGCGATCAACTCTGAATGAGTTAATCGCGTTTGGCTTGTTATATATTATACTAGCAACTCGCCCCAGCTTAACATACAAAAATAAACTCAGACCAAACAGACTTCTTATTTGGTCTGAGTGCTTAATGCGAGTTCTATAGATTGGATTCTCATTTTCATCACATCATCACAAAGTTTTTACTGCACGACAACACTGACTAAGTTCATACAATCACATGTTTACGAAACCGGCCTCCCTCAATGCGATGCAGTATGCACATTTCTACTTAGACTGCGGGGCGATGTTCGGCGGTCCGACCCTATGTTTTGACTTCTTATTTAGTCTGAGCATATAAAATACAAACAAATGTTCTCTCTTTATATTTAGTAAGTATAGAAAAAGTACTGTATTAATTTATGTTAATATCAGAAGAAACATAGGTACCATTTGTGAATTCACTATAGTGAATTCACAAATGGTACCTATGTTTCTAATATCTATGTCAATATATTGACATAGATATTAGTTACTGCAAAGCTTTTGTCTAGTTTGTTTTGACTGATATAACTGAGTTGCAGGATCTTACTTTAACTATAACAAACGTCAAAAGTCAGTCAAACTCCATACAAAAACGCCGGTTATAGTTGCGGTTTAAGAAAGATGGTGCAACTCAGCCATAATAGGTATTCAAAGTCAAGGACAAATTCCAATCCAATCGACATTTATTAAAATCGATTTGAATTTTCCTACGCACTTCACTAAAGTCACAGAATAAAATATAATAGTAGACTACAGAATTATAAGAAAGAGACAGCCAATAACCAAAGTGGAAACGAATTGTTTACAATAAATAGTGTTAATACTTCACTAGTTCACTTGCCTTCTCATTTTCGTCATCAGAATTTATATACATATCAAACGGCTTATTTACTATTAAATAATCATCACTTTCATACAATTTATCGACACCCATTTTCCACTTTGTTGACATTATTACTGCTGCGTTCATAAGTGAGAATAAAATTATTATTATGTATCTTGTAGATCCTAAAACATTTAATTTTTGGTTATTTTAAAAATCTAAATCTTGTGTAATATTATTGTTTACATATTCAATAACAAACTATTTTTGAGTGAAGGATATGACACTTTAGTGTGATATTTATATCTATTTATAGCATGCTGTCTGTCTCTATCAGGTGTGTCTTAAGCTCCGTACAAACAACTGCTGTCTGCGGTCAGCCCGCGGTCAGTTGTGATGTATGGAAAAGAAAAGTTCATGCGTGTGGACTATTGTTTTCCATATATCGCAATAGATGAACTCGAACTGATCGAGGGCTGACCGCCACCGCTAGTGTGTTTGACACTTTATTTGCATTTGACTTTAATTGACATTTGACATTTGACACTTTACAGCATTTTTGACGGAGGGAGGAGCACAACAAAACAACAATGAACAATGGACATTATGGACGCGGTTGTGTTTAGTTTGCCTTGATTAATGATTACGAAATCAAAAATACAGAGAAATAAATAAGTGTTGTGTAATACATTTCATTTGAAATGTGAAAATGTCTACCCAAACTCATTTCAAAAATATGTACATTCGATCTATTAATATAAATATGGAAGACATTTGCACAGGATGCTTGTGTGCGGGCCGAAAATTGCACTCCATTGCCGAAACTGGACTTTTTCAAGTTTATTCGCAAATATTAAATGAAATACCTGTAAGTAAAGCTTTCTTCTACATTTTACATCCAGGCTGGATAATTTTTATAGTTTAAATTTGGTTTCGTTGTTGTTTTTATTCACATTATTGTCAACTAAGCAATGTTTTCAAAGCTATTCGTGAGGCATATTTAATTTCACACCCTTCAAAACTATGTAATAGCTTCTTTTTCTAATTTAGTGATAAATAAATTAAAAAGTATTTTATCAATGATTTTTCGGAACATATTATTACATTAAATAAAACATACATATAACATTTAATATATGTTTACCAATTACTCAAAGACGCCTGAACCAATTGGGAAAAAGCTTTATTGTTCGAAAGGGTATACTTCCCACATGGTCTCATTGAAATTTCATTGAGATATGTTCAGAGCCTATACCACAGTGCCAAAAGACAATAAAGTCCTTAATCAGTGCACCATACCTGTCATGGGATATGAAGCTGAGACGTGAACACAAACCATTCAACTAGTCTACCAATTTAAAGTCGCTCCGGGAGCTATGGAAAGAGCTATGCTTGGTGTTGCAGGATCGAATCCGGAACAAAGTTATTCATCAGAGAACTAAAGTGGTTAACAATGTCAACATAGCTCAGCAGATTAGCAAACTGGTGGCAATGGGCTGGTCATATCTGCGGTAGGACCGATTCTGTTACGGCAGACTTGTTCTAGTGCAGTGGTTCAGTAGAGCAGTTCCCAACCAGTGGTCCACAGACCACCGATGGTCTGCAAGGACTTAAATTTGGTCTGCCAAAGATTTTAAACTGACAAAACAATCATCATCATCATGTTGGCCTGTTCGTGATCCATTCCTGGATATAGGCCTCTTCCCCTCTTCTCCATTCCTGGGGATCTTGAGCCCGACTCATCCAGTCCCGTCCTGCGTGTCTTCTGATATCGTCCACCCAACGCTGTGGACGAAACATATAATTATGTTTTATAAAATGAGCAAAAATATCACCCCTTTTTAAAAACTTGTACAGAAGATGCCAGCATTCTCAGCCTGTTCTGTCCCACTGCAGTACAAAGGTCTCTTCTAAAAATAACTAAACTATATTGATACAGTTTACATTTTAACATTGTGGTCCTTGGTACTAATAATAAACATAAACTGGTCCCTGCTCACTAGAAGGTTGGGAACCACTGTTCTAGAGTGAAGACAGCGAATCGGCAAACGTAGCGTAGGAGATCCTGTGAATAGGTGGAGATTTGCAAAGCGGTAGGTATTGACTGGAAACCAAGTCTAAGATCGAGCTCATTGGCATGTCTTGGCAGAGGCGTACGTCTAGCAGAAGACTGATATCAGCTGATAATAATGATGATGAAATATGTTCAGTATCTCCAGAGATATGAGTTAAAAATCCTCAAACTTGATTCTGAAAATCACTAGAGCGATATTTATAGTCAGATCTATTAGTTTTTTAAACGATCTTAAATTGTTCCAGGTTGAGAATATGTCACAAATAAACATTCAGATATGTTGGGAGTGCTGCGCACTGCTGCAAAAATTCCAGCAGTTCAAAGCTCAGGTGAAACGGAATTATACAGAGTTGCTTTGGGTAAGTCTATAAACATCACCAATGGATTTTTCTATCGAAAAATGTATGTGCGCTTCTCACAGTGGCCCTCCGGTGAAGGAAAACATCGTTAAGAAACCAACAACCCCCCATGGTGGTAGGACATTATCTAGTGTCCGCCTGGCCAGCTACCACCCACAAGTTAGAAAATCTGTCAGCGAACATCTAATGTGTTCCGGCAGCTATCCTTGAGAGCCAGTTCCCATTCTAGGCCTAGCGTGCTTACCATCTTTGACCGCATCATCACTTACCAACAGGTGAGATAGTGGTCAAACGCTAGCCTATAGCGTATAAAAAAAAAAAACAGCATTTTAAACGTATAACAACAAACATCAATATTATACGCGTAAAACAATTAACATATAAGCGTAAAACTATGATCATCAATATTCTAAGTAAGCGAAACTGTGAACCTTAATAATATACGCGGATTTTTAAAATTTTCATTTATTTAATATTGTTTTTAAACAATATCACACCTGATGTAAAGTGATGATATGGTTGAGGATGGTAGTATGCTAGGCCTAGACTGGTATCGGTTTGCTGGCAAACTGGATATAATATTTGAGGGCCCAGTGGCGCAGTAGAAAATGGTTGGCTTTGACGCCAGCGGTGGTGGGTTCAAATCCCCACTGAAAACCAATGGAGTTTTCTCTAGAGAAATGATGTGCGCATTCCATAGTGTAAAGGAGGCCCTCCTGTAAAGGAAAACATCATTAAAAAACCCCTGGCATGGTGGTAGGACACTATCTATCCCATTCTAGGCCTAGCGTGCTACCATCCTCGACTGCATCATCACTTACCAACAGGCAAGATAGTTGTCAAACGCTAGCCTGTAAAATATATTTTTTTTAAAATAACCCTATGGATAACCAAATTATTTTTGTCTTTCTGTATCCATGATCCATATAATAATAATTAAGAAATTACCAAAAATATATTATACGAGCCCCAAATGTTTTTGACATTTGTAGGAGATGCTGCAGAGTTGCTCTGAGACTATACAACATATAACTGGAGCATGTAAAGCAATAGTACAAACAGATTACAAACATCGCCATGACCAAGTAGCTGCAATCGTACACCAGTTTCTAGCCTATAAATACAACCTCATACCTGAAAAGATCCCGTATTACAAATACAAACCAGAATCTGTCATTGAAAACAACCGACACAGACTCTACTGGGACAGAACTATAATTACCGACAAGACCATACATTTCAATAGACCTGATATAACTTTGCTAGATAAAACTAACAAAACTGCTTTCATAATAGACAAAGCAATATGTAACACTCATAATTTACAGACAACTCAAACCGAGAAAATAGCCAAGTACACGGACTTAGCCATCGAATTAAAAACACAGTGGCAAATTCATACAGTTAAAACCATACCCATCATACTATCCACGACCGGAGTTATACCTAAAAATTTGCTAAGTAATCTTGAGATGCTTGATCTAAACCCAAACACTTACAAACTTGTGGTAAAATGAACTGATAAGGAAGCATGAGGCCCGAGTTCGAATCTCCATGCATTGCGTGATTTTGTTATAATTTTGAGGGCCCGGTGGCGTAATCGCGAGAACGTTTGGTTCTCCAAAAAGCCGTTATATTAAATACCTGCCGGATAGTTAGAAAATTCCTATCACTCTCATAGCACTTGGCTTTGGCCCGTGCAAACTTACCTCCCAAGGTGGAGAGAATATGTAAAGCATAAAAAAATATAATAATAAAGCCTTTATTTACCGAAAATATTACATAAAGTTAAAACATTTTTACTGATAATTTAGAAAGAAAAAAAAAATATATATATAAAACTGGATATCTACACTTATTTCACAGAATGTCTCTTTTTTCGGTATGCCTTACGGCAAAGGCCTCCTCCAACTCTTTCCACTGTTTCCTTTCTGCCGCCACTTTTATCCAATGGGGTCCTAATGTCGTTTTTATTTCGTCCTCCCATCTTCTTGCTTTGCGACCTTGGCTCCTAGTGCCATCTCTTGGGTACCAAACTGTCACCTGTTTGCTCCATTTTTCCTTTTTGCAGCGGAGCATATGTCCAGTCCAACCTCCATTTAAGTTGATCAATGCGTGACAGGATGTCTGTCAATTTTGTTTTGCGCCTGATGTCTATACTTCTAACTTTGTCCATTAGTTTCAAACCTAGCATACTCCTTTCCATACCTCTCTGACATCTTGCTAGTTTGTCCCTATGGCGTTGCGTCAAAGCCCAGGTTTCACAGCCATATGTGATGCACGGTAGGATACAGGTATCAAAAGTCTTCTTCTTGATCTTTATGCTCAAGTCCTTGCTTTTCATGATTTCTTTCAAGGCCCAATATTTTTCCATCCAGTCGCAATTCTTTTATCGACTTCTTTGGACATTTGGTTGTTTGGCGATATTATCTGGCCTAGATACACATATTCATCTACATATTCATGTATCTGTCCATTGATGGTTATGTCTATATGTTTTGAATTTGTCATCATTTTAGTCTTGCTGACGTTCATTTCTAGACCTACTTCTTTGCTTCTGTCTGCTAGAGTTTTTATCATGGATTCCAGAAGTAATGGGTCCTCTTCCAATAGAACTAAGTCATCTGCAAATCTAAGATGACTCAAACGTGATCCATTTATGTTAAGCCCCAGATGCTCCCAGTCAAATCTTCTAAACATTTGTTCCAACACTGCTGTAAACAGCTTTGGTGAGAGAGGGTCGCCTTGCCTGACGCCCTTTTCGATTGGGAAAGCATCTCCAATGGATTCTAGCCTGATGCTAGCTTTACTGTCACTATAAATATTTTTGATGATGTTTATGTAAGCGTTTTGAATCCCTTGCTCTTTTAGGCTTTCCCATACAACTTCGTGTTTGAGGCTATCGAAAGCCTTGGAGTAATCTATAAAGGCCAGGTAGATGGTTTTGTTGTATTCATTGTATTTTTATATAAGCTGTTTGACTGTATGTATATGGTCAATTGTACTAAAATCTTTCCTGAACCCCGCCTGTTCCACAGGTTGATTTTCGTCAAGTCTGGTTGATATTCTGTCCAGAATTACCTTAGCGAAAACTTTATACACATTTGAAATTAGAGATATGGGTCTGTAATTCCCTATATCATCCTTTGGACCTTTCTTGTAAAGAAGTATTATGTGTGATTCTGCCCATTTGCTTGGGATCATGATCCATGTACAGAAAGACAACAATGATCTGCTCATGAGTGACATGTCAATCATGACCATGATTTTTTGAGGGTTCCGTACCTCAAAAGGTAAAAAAAGGAACCCTTATAAGATCACGTTCTTGTCTGTCTGTCCGTCTGTTTGTCTGTCCGTGTGTCACCACCAATTTTCTCAGAAATGGGTGGACCTATCAAGTTGAAATTTATACCAGATCCTGAGGTCTATAGTCCCTATTGGGTGTACCAAGGTCACAATAAAAAGATATGGGCAAATTTAGATTTTCGAAAAAACTTCTAACTACCAAAATTTACCTTATTTTTCAACTTTTTTTATTTTTCGGAATTTTTCTTTTACTTGTGCTGTAAGTAAGACCTTGCTTTTAACCAAATTGACAATTCTAGGTCAACCGGAAGTACCCTATAGGTTTTTGGTCGAAAACCTATAGGGTACTTCCCGTTGACCTAGGATCATGAAATTTGACAAGAAGCAAGGTCTAAAGCACAAATAAAGGAAAAATTCCAAAAAATAATAAAAGTTTAAGATTAAAAAGGGTGTCCCCATACATACATAGTTTCGCCAATTAAGATGGCCTCTGAGTTATATTAGCGCTCATACAATTTAGAGGTCTAGCTTAATTGGTACTAACCAACGTTGGTACGGAAGCCTCGTTGGGCGAGTCCAACTCGACTTAGCTGTTTTTTTTTTTTTTACATAAGCAAGAGCTTGACCACTATCTTACCTGATGTTAAGTGAAGATGTGATCGACGATGTAGCACGCTTACCTAGAAAATACCTGTTCACTCGCGATTTGAAGACCCCTGGATTGTACTTGACAGGAAAAACAGACTCTGGCAGGGAAATACCTTCGCTGTGCGTATGATAAATGTGGATGCAAAGCACTTTGTGCCACAGAATGGAATATCAACCATGTATCGATGGCGTATATCTGTGCGTCTGGTAGTACGATGGTAAAAGGGGGACGTTGGAATTAATTTGTGCAGTTGGAAGGCATACTCTCAGAAATGTATCTGATAAAAGACCGATAAACTGGTAATTTTGCGGCGGTGCTCTCACAACCATGATTTCTTGTTCCAGAATGTACCAACACCAATAGCGTCACATCTGACATCATCAAAAGTTCAGAACCTATCTTACCCCGAGCACAACATACCAGAAGTCAAGAGTGAGTTTCAACCGTTCACCGTCAAGATAGAGGAAGCTGATGGTGATGGGGGATGGAAGACGTTGGATCGAGATGTAATGGAGGATGAGCATCAGGAGCCAGAGACGTTTGTTAATGATTTCGCTGTAGAATTGGAGGAGAAGGTAATATTGTTAAAGTTAAACTTTTATTACATTGCCTCACATTTTTCGTCCATCTATTGCATGTCTTTATTTATTTTTTATTTATTAGGAATAACAAACAACTACATTATAAATATAATATTGACAAAAATTAAAATTATGTTTGTATTCTTAATAACGTAGTCCACAGCGTTATTCACGTATTGAATATAGACATATACTTATAGAAAAGCAACTAGAGGGATGGAAAATCTTTTCTGAATTTTTTCTGCAAAAAATTTAAAACAAAGTAGAAGTGACAAAGCTGAAAGAAGTTCAACTATTTTGAAACAGTACAGAGTCTTCCTTAACTAATAAACTTATCAATAATTTTCTGAGTTCATACAATGAACATTTAAATATATCAATGTCTTTGTTAAATGACCTATTAAAGGACTCGACCATACGACGAACAGGTGAACGAAGGCCCGAGTTAGTGCGGCAGGTGTTTAAAGCAAAAAGAGAGCGAGCTCGAGCTTCTCGCGTGTTTGCTGTTCTAGGAACAACGTAGCACAGTTTTCGAACTAAATCTATGCAATCGATTTTATTTTTGACTATATTGAATAAGGTGATAGCTTCAAGATACTTGCGTCTGGACTCAAGGGATAAAAGTTTATATTTATTAAGTAAGTCAGGATAAGAGGTGAATCTATGGAAACATTTATAGTGCATAGTGCGTAGGTACTTACGTTGGACTCTCTCGACTGCAGTGATGTACTTCTTGTAATATGGATTCCAAATGGATACGGCATATTCTAACTGTGGACGTACAAGTGCTGTATATAGGTGCAAGTATGTGGTGTATCTTTTAAAATTAGTTGATGACCTCATGACAAAACCATACATCTTGAAAGCTTTACTGATGATCATTTCAACGTGCTCATTTAAGCAGAGTTGGCTGTCTAGTTGAATTCCCAAATCTCTTATGGAAGTTACCCTATTAAGAGGGGTGTCGCAGATGTTATATGTGAATGATGTAGCATTTTTGTTTTTTGTGAAACTTATGGTGTTACATTTGTGAATGCTAAGTTGTAATTTATTATACGTACAGTAGGCTGTGAATCTGTTTAAGTCCTGTTGAAAAGATATACAGTCCGCAATAGACGCAATAGGTTTATAAGCTTTGAGATCGTCAGCATATAGTAGTATCTTAGAATTTTGAAAACACTGATCTATGTCATTTATAAAAATAATGAAGAGGAGAGGACCAAGTATAGAGCCCTGAGGGACTCCAGAAGTTACCATTACACTATGGGATTGGTATCCATTTATGACCACTTTCTGAGTGCGATTAGTAATGTAAGAAATGAACCAACGGAGAAGATCGCCACAAATGCCGTTATACGCAATCTTGTTCAGTAGAATTTCGTGGTCAACTTTGTCAAAAGCTTTTTTGAAATCAGTATAGATAGCATCTACTTGAATACGCTTATCCATGTTATCAAAAAGGTCACTTGTGAAAACGTTGAGATTAGATGTCGTAGATCTTTTTTTAACAAATCCGTGTTGCTCGTGAATGATTATGTTATGCAAGGCTGGATATATCTCGTGATGTACCAACCTTTCACAAAGCCGACAAGATAGAGATAGGACGGTAATTCTCGATATCATGCTTATCACCACTCTTATGAACTGGGGTGATATAAGCGCGTTTCCAAACTTCCGGAAAGACACCTTCAGTCATACATTTATTGTATATAGTGGTTAAAGGCACGCTGATGACATCAGCGGTGTTTTTAAGAAAACTGGATGGTATACCATCGGGACCAGGACCTTTTGCTGGGTCCAATAATTTAAGTTGCTTTAATACTGTGTATTTATCAAAAGAAAGAGTACTTATTAAGATGTCTTTGGGGTGGTTGTTAATGTTATTATTTCGGGGTGGCGTCCAACAACTGAGAGCAGGCGAAGCGGGTTCGAATACTGATTCAAAAAAGCAAGAAAACATTTTGCATATTGTTTCCGGATGAGTTGACTATTTACCGAGATATGTCATACGTGCAGGAATGCCAGATTTCGATTTAAGGTTGGATATATATGTCCAAAAATGTTTAACATTCGTAGTAATATTATCTTCGACGGATGTCATATATCGCTTATAACATTTATCGCAGTTATCTTTGAATGATGCTCTAAGTTCAGAAAATCTTACGTAGTCTAATTTGTTATTATACATTTTCCATTTTACCAATGCCTTCTGCTTTCGTTTGAAAATACTAATTAAAGAATGCGTGAACCAGATGGGAAAATTGGGTGTTTTGGAATTAATTAATGGGACGTTATCCCGAATAATGCCATTAATGTTGTTATAAAATATGTCAACTGCGGTTTCAGCATTAAGATCACATAATATTTGACTCCAATCTGTGGCGGCTATTGCTTTGTTTATCTCAATATTTTAGCCTCAGCCTTTCTAAAATTGGGCTTAGTTATAGGGTTTTTATTTAAACGTTTTTCACCGTTTGGCGTCAAACAGAGTAGACGTGTGTCAAATTTTACTAAAAATTACCTAACCAGTGCTATTCAAATATCACACTTCCCACAAAATAATAAGTAAAGTTTTTACGTGCTCTTGTGATGTAACTTGTGTCGTTCTCGAACTGTGTTGTGCAATAGTACCGCGTACCGCTGCGCCGGTTCAACAGGACTCACCCCCGCGGGACGCGTGCAGTTGCTATTTTTTGACTCGCTCGCACTCGTGCACTCAAGTTCTCAACGCATCGACTGCTTTGAATGTACAGTCCTGCATACAAGTTCAGAACACTACGGAACATAAAAACCCGTGTTTTGTGCTAATTATAAACACAGTTGTTGTCATGAATGTACAACGATCGCCGACTCAAACAAACCGAGTATTGGTTCCCGCGGCCAACATGGCCGGTGGATCTCACCCCGATCTATCAAAACTGAGTGCGATGGCCCACGACACGGATGCGCAAATAACTTTCCGTAAAAGAAAACATCACCCAGACTGCGGATGTGAAGAAATCCAAGGAGTTCGGACGGAATTATCTCGTATCAGTTTGCTGTTGGAGAAGTACGTCGAATCAAATGAGCAAATAATGAACAAGATGCAAGAAAATATTGCAGAGGTGAAAACTGAAATTATTGATTTGAAGTCTTCTAACGAACGAACTATTAACTTATTACAAAATAATACAACTCAAATAAACCAAATTAAATTATCGACATCTACAATTATGTCCGAACAAACTGACTTAAAAACAACCGTGCTCCGACTAGAGAAGCAAATCTCATTGGGCGAACATACTATTAGTCGTCTCCAATCAGAACTTGATGCCCTCAAACTAGCTCCATCGTCCTCCAATTGCAGCATCAAAAATCAATTAAGCATTAATGAGCAAATTATAAAAGAAGTGCAAGAACGAAATAGTCGTGAGAAAAACATTATTTTGGTTGGTTTGCCCGAACTGAACTGCTCTAGTGTAGAAGAAAGAACCTCAAAGGATGAAGCAGAAGTACTAAGGTTAACCTCTTTTGTTAATTCAGACATCCCAAAGCCAACTAAAGTTTTTAGAATTGGCAAATATTCAGGAGATAAAACCCGTCGAATCAAAGCTTGCTATGACGACCCCGCAGTTGTAAAGACGCTTCTTCGTAATAAAGAAAAAATGCCAGCAAATATCAAGATTTTTTCGGATCAAACCCCAGCACAACAAAAATACTTAAAAGCCATACAGGACGAAATGGCTCGCCGCCAACAAATAGGGGAAACTGATCTCACCATAAAATACATCAATGGAACGCCAACACTGACAAGCTCTCTTCCAAAAAACCCCAAGACACAAGCATCAATAATACAGTTTCAGTGAATAACAACTCATTCCAATTAATTAATACATACTGCGACCTAAACACAAACAAATCAAGACTCACATTTTTCTACCTTAATGCACGAAGTATACGAAAAAAAGGTAAATTTGACGAACTAAAATGCATTCTACGATCCATAGCTACAACAGTGCATATAGTTTTAATAACGGAAACGTGGATTACGTCCGAAACGCAAGCCTTACAACTAAGATTAGATAATTATACGCACTATTACAACTATAGAACTGATTCAAAAGGTGGCGGAGTTTCAGCATACGTTCATAACGATTTAAAACATAACTTAAGTCAGTCGAGCTACAAAGATGGAAATAACTATTTATGGATCAAACTAGACAGATATGCACTAGAAATAGGAATTATATACAATCCCGGCGATACCAATTTTAAGAACTTCCTGGAAGAATACGGCTCACAGTTGCAACAAAGAAAAAGGGCTATTGTTTTTGGCGATTTCAACATTGATCTACTGAAAAAGGACAAATATACGAAACTATACAAAAACTTACTAAAGGAAGCCGGACATGTCATACTAAATAAAGTAAGTAAGAAATATTGCACGAGAGAATGTACTACAAGAAAATCTATCCTAGACCACATCAGCACAAATTTGACGAACGATTGTTATCATATGGCTGTAATTAATTCATCCCTATCTGATCACAAACAAATATACCTTGAACTAAAGAAAAAGAAACCACCGTCGAAGGTGAAAACACAATATGAAGCGATAAATTACGAAAAACTACACCAAACCATAGAAACTATTAACTTTGATGAATTAAATAATGATTACCAAGCACTAGAAAATACATTAAAGATTTGTTTAGAAAAAAGTAAAGTAGCTAAAACTAAAATACTTAACCCTCCCAAAAACGATTGGATAAATAAAAACATTATAACAGAAATTAACAATAGGAATATACAATGGACAGAACACAAACAAAATCCAAACGATGATATCTTACGAGAAAAATTCATGACTAAAAGAGATGACGTAGCTAAATTAATTCAATGCACAAAAAACACTTACTATTATAAAGAATTTACTAATTGCAATCAAAAACCGAAAAGAATGTGGAACTTAATAAACACCTTAGCTAATAACAAAATCAAACATAGTTGTACCCTTCCAAAACTAACATATAACAACAAAATAATCACAGATCCTAACGAAATTTGCCAAACTTTTAATAACTACTTTGCCACTATAGGCCTCCAATTAGCTAGTGACATACCTAAATCTTTTCATGACAACCCCACCTATGCGCTGCCCACTAATCTACCCCAGGAAACTCAAACTTTGTCAGTCCTCAGCTCGTGCTCAGTTGAGGAAATTCTGAAAATTATTGATCACTTAGATTCAAATAGTAGCACCGGAATTGACGGAATAAGTACAAAAACCATCAAGTGTATAAAATATCTGATAGCACGCCCCCTAAGTGAATGTTTCAACAAACTTTTACTTAGTGGCGAATTTCCTAATTCTCTTAAAGTGGCCAAGGTCACCCCCATCTATAAATCAGGTTCGACAATGGACCCAGGCAACTATAGGCCTATTTCAGTATTGCCTGTATTATCTAAAATTCTAGAAAAAATATTATACAATCGACTAGAAGCACATCTTGACTCAATTAATTTTATCTCTGAGCAACAGTACGGATTTAGACCAAAAAGTAATACCTTATCAGCAACTATCGATCTTGTCACCAAGATAAAACTAAATATCGATAATAAAAATGTAGTCCTAGGCATTTTTATTGATCTAAAAAAAGCTTTCGATACCGTCAGTCACACATTATTAGTACAAAAATTAGAGTCCATAAATATTACTGCAAGTGCCTTAAAAATGTTTAAATCATATTTGGATAATCGATTACAAATAGTTAAAATGGACAATAACAAATATCAAAGCGATACTGCATGTATAACATACGGCGTCCCACAAGGATCGATTTTAGGTCCCTTACTCTTCTTAGTATACATAAACAACATACAAGAGATTGGTCTACGTGGGCACCTACCACTTTATGCCGATGACACATGCTTATTTTATTTTGGGCCATCTATTAACGATATAGTTGCAGAAGCACAACAAGACTTAAACAAATTATATTCGTGGTTCAAATACAACCTTTTAACTATAAATATTTCTAAAACATGCTACATGTTATTTAAAGCTAAAAACAAAAGTATTCCCCCATTTCCACCCCTCATTATCGATAATATTCCTATTCAACAAAAATCTTGTGAAAAATACCTCGGACTGAGGATTGATAGCGCACTATCATGGAACTCTCATATAGAACACATAAAAACGAAATTGTCAGCACTCCTAGGATCTCTCCATGGCATAGTTAGATGTATACCGCAAAACTTACGCTACACCATCTACAATACTTTGGTTAAACCACATTTGTTTTACCTTATTGAGGTCTGGGGAAGTGCCCCGAAAACCAAGTTAGCTGATATACAAATAGCACAAAATAAAATTATAAAAAAGATATTCAACTACCCATTTCTAACATCTACTAAAAAAATTTACTCAGAAACAAATATTCTGACAATTCGGCAACTATATATCTACAGCGTATGTATGTTCATTCGTAAATCACTTAATAGAAATATTCACACTAATATTAAATTCACAAAGCTAAAAGAAATTACTAAACGAAACGTCCGAAATCGCAGAGCTAGTCTCTTAGTATTACCTAAATGTAGAACTAACTATGGTAAAAAAATGATAACATTTGAAGGATCTCAACTATATAACAAAATACCCTCACACATAAAAAATGTAAACTCACTTAACTTATTCAAACTACAGCTAGCTAAATATATTAAAAGTAAATTTTAAATACAGAATACGTTAAGTGAGTAGTAGCTCAGACAGTGGTGCCGATTTCTGATGGGCAGCTTCTAAACTAAACTAAAATTTCACGGCTTATATAATAATGCGGCCTCTTTCCCTTCGTTAGAGTTAGAACTATTATCGGTTAGTTATCGTACATTGGAGTTAGCACCATTGTCGTACAAAACTTATTGTTTTAAAAAACTAACTGTAATTTGTTTGTTAAGACTACGGTGATATAGTCATTTCTATTTATAATTGTGTTCTCATGTAAGTGACTTTGTCTTAATGAGAATAAAGATCTATAAACATAAACATTGCTCGGGTAAACTAATTAGACAATACGCAACAAAGGGGGAATGGTACTGATCTGGACTAACAAGGGAATTAGGTGGTGACTGGACATAGCAAGGTGAATTGCATATGAGTATGTCAAGTATTTTCCCATTCATGTTCAGTAATGTATTATATTGTGCACAGTTTAGCACAGACATGCAGCTGCTAACTAACAATCCTTTTGACGAAGAATCGCAACATGTTAATCCATCGGAGTTGTTTGAATTAACAGGGTTATTACTGGTCCAGGTAATGTCTGGCATATTATAATCTCCTAGTATGCATAGGTTATCTATGCTGGCGTCGTTTAAAACGTCTTGAAGGAAATCAAAGTGATGTTCGTAATCGTCCATAGTCGCCCAAGGAGGGATATACGCGGCACTAATAACGTGCTTTTTATGTTTATATTGACTTGGCAGCTCCACCAGTACGTGCTCAACAGATGCAGGCAGGGGAGTGTTGTTGTGTGATTTACTCGGAATGTCAAATTGGATAGGTTGCAAACTACGTAATATCGCGATTAGTATACCTCCGCCATCCCGTTTTCCAACAGCCAACCGGTCGCGGTCGCGTCTAAATACGGAGTAGCGATGATCTATGAATTCAGTATTACATATATCCGGTATCAGCCAAGTTTCTGTCTTCCATAATGTCGTAGGTAGAAGCTAGTATATTCATATATAATGTGTGTAGTTTAGATCTTAAACCTCTACAGTTTTGATAATAAATTGATAATTTGTCTTTCTTATCCATAAAATTTGTGTACTATAATATATACGTATAAATAAAGACGAGCGAACAAATACTCTTTTTCAAGGTAATTGTTTTTGATATATATAGAAAGGTGTATTGTGAAAATTAATATTCTTATAACGGCGGGAGATTGTCTTACGTAGTTTGGTAATTGAGTTTTCAATGAGTTAATAAAGCAGTATATAACTATCACACATAGAAGAGTCCGGTTGTACGAAAGTGCACTGTAGCAAATATTCAATAAGTCTAAAATGTTCCCTGTATAGTAAATTAAAAAGAAACTTTTATTAGCAAATAGAAAAAGTAACTGAAAATACTGAACGTGCATGGTCGAGTGCTGAAGACAAATTGAATAATAATTAACAAATACGTTTATTCTGACAATTAAACACAATAATTTAAAAAAGGAGGCACGACTCAAGATAAATTTAATAATTACATTGGGGATATCAGTGAGCTCAATGTTATCGATTGCAGCTGGTGGGTTTGATCTTGTCCAGGTCCGATTCTGAGCGTATAACAAAGGCTGCTGAGTCATCGCGCTCGCGTACGAGGATTGCCGAGTTTCTAATCCACACGTATTTATAATTGTTTTCCTTAGCCACCTCTCGGCATCTACGAAATAAATGCTTGTTTTTTAGTGTCAAGTGTTCATTCATGTAAATTCGGCTTGGAGTCCCCGAGATATTAAGTTGGTCTGAATTCAGTGTTTTCGCTTTACGATAGGCCCCTATAACATTGTCACGTGTTATACGTGATGTAAACTTCATAAAGTTTACATCACGTTATCACCGAAAAACATTATCATAATAATGTTTTTCGGTCTGTTGTTGTTGTGCTGCGCGTGAGGCACGCGGTGAACTGAGACGACGTCCTGAGGTAGTATAGGGACTTTTAGCGCAGTTCCAATGCCATTGACAAGGGCAGACAAGTACTCGTTTCGCTTCTCAGGTACATTACAGAGTTCGATGTTACAAGCCCAGGCTTGCTGCTCAAGATGGTCGATTTTGGCTTCCAGGCTGGCGATAGCCGGGCTGGCCTCGAGTCGGCTGGCCACGTCCTCTACACGTTGTTTCAGGTCTTGATGTTCACTGCAGCAAAATTGAACAGAATCTTTGAGGTGCGATACGTCATGATTCAATGTTGACAAGTTCGTCTTGAGGCCGGATTGCTCGGCTTTCAGTGATTTTATTTCGTCTCTTATCTCAGATAAAGTGCCCTTGATGTCGTCTCTGATACAAAGTATGTCATTATTGGTTTCCTTACGCCATTCATGCAGCTTCCCGTACAATAATTGAGTGAAAGTGTCGAGGTCGATCTCACCTAGAGTCTGAGATTTTTCTATACTGCAGCTTGGCTCGGGAGAATCTTAGTGTTAAAAGATATGTCCATTGAAAGGTCACACGTAGGTAGATATAAGCATATAGAGGAAGGGTGATCATACATAAAATGTTTAAAATATAATTTAAGTACATATTTCTTTTCAGCCCTCAAAAAAGTCAAAAAAGAAGCCTAAGACAAAAAAACCAAGCAAAAATAAGATCAAGGTAAAGAAAAAGAAACCTAAACCTTTGCCAGAAGTTAAAAGTGACACCGACACACCTCAAGATGACTTCATAGACGCAGATGATGGAGAAGATATTGAGAAAGAGAGTGAGATGGAGAAGAAAGAAGACGAAATAGCTGTTAAGAAAGATGAAAAGAAACCTGAAGTAAGTAGTAGTAGTAGCAGGCCGCCCTCACTCGCCCATAGCTACTGCGATTTATACCTAAACTTTCGTCACCTGCGCCGGTACTATCCGCCAGTCGGTTGTCACTGCTCACGCGCGCGCAACGCATATTATTATTATAATGATGCGATAACTGCGCATTCGTATCTTAGAAACGATTTAAGTTTTTCATAGTCATTTTGCGGGTTTGACAAAAACAAGCACAATATGTTTCATTTTTTATGCTACCGATACTAAAATGAGAAGACGGCGTAAAATTCACTTTTCCGACATAAAATTCGACTCTTAGTTAGGAACTTTGATGTTATTTTGTGAGGTAAATAAAAATAATTCGTAAACTTTTTTTTTAGTTTATTGAGTCAACCCTTTACTGTATCGGTGCGCGCCGGTACATCGCGCGCTGAACGAAGTAATAACAACGCTAGGTCGAAAGCCTTAAACACATTTTTCCTTGTATTGTCTGAAATAAACGTTGGTATTGTGTTTTTGTAGGGGAGTGAAGTATCTGTTACGTAGTAACTATTATATAATCTGTGGTAGTAGTATAAGTAGAAGTTTTTTGACCCACTTTTCAACCGATTTCCAAAAACAAGGAGGTTCTCAATTCGTCTGTATACAAGGTGTAACACAAAGATGTAGTAATATTTTAAGGTGTGTATGTATAGCATGTCACGAATCCTATACCTAAATATCGAACTCCAAATCGAAAGAAATATTTTACCATACAAAGTTTTAAAATATTATTAATCGTAATATTTTTGACAACCCTAACTGACTTTTCCCACAGGGCTCCGCCAATATTCTTCTATCCCTTTCCCTCACCACGCCATTTTCCAATGCACCCGCGCCCAATTTTCTATTGGCCCGTGGCAGGCGTATTGTATTTTTTATTGCCGGCGGCTTCCTTTGCCGTCGGTCACTATGATTCAAAGAATATGCTATGTCCATGTGACATTCGTTTTATGCTTTGAAGCTTATTTAATACTGCCTATTTTATTTACCCTCTACGGAGCCGAGGAGAGGTATGCGTTTAGGGTAAGATGCTGTTTGTGTGTGCAAACGAATATTTCTAATTGTCTCCAAACCGGCTTGATCGAAAAGCTGCTGTTTCCTGTAAAGGGTTTGTGTTCCGTTGGCGATGGTTCTAAGATGTTACGGTGCTAGCCCGTCAGGGGACGCTGCAATAACGTTTTCCGCTAAAACGTTACATGCATGAGATTTAAAAATAAATTATCGTGTAGGTAAAATAAGTATTCCTTCTGAACAGACAGCACTTATTATTCTATGTTTGCTTTAGGTCAATGACACTATCAGCTGATTAAGGATTGAATCTGGCTAAGTTTACGTAAAAGTTTAACATGTGATAACTCGTGATCCCAGCTACTGAGAAGAGGGAGACTTTGCAGGTAGATTATACATCAGGCTAGGTATGCACAGTTTAAATATTACTACACCCTTATGTTACACCTTGTATATATATTTATTATTATTCTTTTTTTTTTGTGTATGTTACGCGATTACTCCGTCATTTGTAAACCGAATCGAATGATTCTTTTTGTAATCGATAGAGTACGTTTCCGAAGTAGTCCCATTGTAATTTCATAGAGATCTGATAAGTATCTCCAGAGATATGAAGATAAACGTATCAAACTTGCTACTGAAATTGACTTGCGCGGCATTGAAGTCGGTTGTTTTAGTTTTTAAACTATCTTAATTATATTATAGATTTTTTGTTTAGTTTCGACTAATTTTGATTTAGCCGACTTTTAAGAAATAAGAGATTTTCAATTAAGCGGGAATAGCCCAACGGCTAAGTCGTCGGCCTGGTGATCGAGAGGTCGTAAGTTCGATCCCCACTCATTGCACTATTGACGTGAACCCACTCCAGACACAAGCATATTCAGCTTAGTTGCAGGGGTTAACAAGAATACTAGTAATGTGCAAAACACATTGTGTTAATAAGCTTTTTAAAATAATATTATAATGTATTTATTATAATTCCAGGTACAAAACGGCATAAAGTCAGTAAAGGTCAGTAACGCACTGACTGGTCAGTTACTGCCGGACAGACCCGTCTGCGTGGAATGTGGCAAGGTGTTCAGTTCTAAGAAAACCTATAGATACCATCTCAAGTAAGTATTCATTTTTACAAGCTTTTATTTAGTACTAGCTGAGCCCAGTATGTAGCCACTAATAAGACACATACGTATCCCAACGACACCGCATCGTACCACGTCACGCTAATCCCCCCTTCCCCCTCCCCTGACCCCTTCCTACTTCCCCTCAATTCCACCTTCCCTCCCCCTCCCCTCACTCCCACCTCCGCTCCCCCACATCCCCTCCACCTGCCAATCCCCTACCCCTCCCCTCACCTCCCCCACCTATGTCCTTTCTCAGGCTCTAGAGTCTAGACTATCTGTGTACCAAATTTAATTTAAATCGGTTCAGTGGTTTTGGCGTGAAAGTGAGACAGACAGACAGACAGAGTTCCTTTCGCATTTATAATATTAGTAAAGATCACCTGTCTCGATGTTTGTCATCAAATCCTGCTAATATATTTGATCAACTTCCCGGTTACCGATTCAGCTGAAATTGCATATATATGTAATTTAAGGCGGCAATAGCCCAATGGATAGGGTGTCGGACTGGCGATCGAGAGGTCGTGAGTTCGATCCCCACCCCACCCATTGCACTATTGACGTGAACCCACTCCAGACACAAGCATATTTAGCTTAGTTGGAGGGGTTAACAAGAATACTAGTAATGTGCAACCCACATTGCGAGTAATCTTTTATATAAAAAAAAAAAAAAAAAAAAATTGCATATATGTGTAAATCGCGTGACAATGCAATATAATGATGACATGGTGATGATCTGATGATGAAGCTGGAAGGCCAAAGGAACTCCTAAACTACACATGTTATACCCGTTGTGTTGGGGCTCGTTGGATTTGTCTTGACTTACTCTGGTCCTAGGTTATGTAAACGCTTGTGTTTAAAAATGTTTTTATAAAATATTACTTGTTTCAAACAACTTCCATCATCGATCGCATCACCACTTAACATCTGGTGAGATAGAGGTCAAGTGATACCCAGATCGGTGTCAAAAAACTTCCATAAAGGAGGAGGTTCTCAATAAGACTGTACGTTTTTATTTTTCCATTTTTTGTTGTATGTATGTTACGTGTTTACTCCGTCAATTGTGAACCGATTCGAATGATTCTTTTTAGGGTTCCGTACCCAAAGGGTAAAACAGGACCCTATTACTAAGATTCCGCTGTCCGTCTGTCTGTCTGTCTGTCTGTCTGTCTGTCCGTCTGTCACCAGGCTGTATCTCATGAACCGTGATAGTTAGACAGTTGAAATTTTCACAGATTATGTATTTCTGTTGCCGCTATAACAACAAATACTAAAAACAGAATAAAGTCAAAAATAATAGAGGGTCCCCATACAAGAAACGTGTTTTTTTCGGCATTTCACGCCATCCATGAACGCTTAGTTTGGTAAACGTCCCATAGATGGCGTTATATTGAAATGTCGATCCCTAACACCTTTGGTAGACGTTAGATGGCGTTATAAGAAATAAAATGTTTATTAATTATTATTTTTTGCTGGCAAAAAATGATAGTGGTATTTTTTGCTCGATCTTATAAAATACTGTAGTATGGTACGGAACCCTACTAGTGCGAGTCCGACTTGCACTTGGCCAGTTTATTTTAATCGGTAGGGTACATTTCCAAGATAGTCCTATTGTAATTTCATCGATATCTAATTAGTATCTCCAGAGATATGACGATAAACGTCTCACTTTGCTACTGGAACTGACTCGCGCGGCATGGAAGTCGGTTGCTGAAAACTTTAAATAGATCATATCAATAAATAATTAAGATAAGTTTAAAAACTAAAACAACCGACTTCCATGCCCCGCGAGTCAGTTTATGTAGCAAGTTTGAGACGTTTATCGTCATATCTCTGGAGATACTTATCAGATCTCGATGAAATTGCAATGAGACCACCTCGGAAACGTACTCCACCGATTTAAAAAATAATCATTCAAATCCGTTCACAATAGAGAATATGCATGATTTCTTTATATGTTTATTTCACTGAATACATCCATTTAACACAGTAAAAAAGTTAAATAATACTGAAAGTGTTCAAATTAAGCTACAAAATATAGTTTTAGCATTGAAATAATATGAGCTATCTAAAACGCTGCCAAATTTTCGCGCGCGTTTGTGACATCACAGTGCACGACACGGTCTCCACAGATTATTATAATATTTTTAATAGAAATACTACGTATTCGTACTACAGTGCATACTATTTCTATGAAAAAGATTTAATCTGTGGAGACCGTGTGGTGCACTGTGACGTCACTTTCTAATTGACAAGTTGTGATGTGTTTAGCAAATTTAAATTTCCCACGCTTGTTTTGCATTATTCATATAATATTTTAACACATGTGAGAGTATTATATCTATAAAAAAATGTTTAACAAACAACACTAGAACAATAATGATTCGAAAATAAATTATTTCAAGTAAATGTATACCACATGCATATTCCCTATTGACGGAGTAATCGCGTATCATACACCCAAAAAAAAATATAGTCGAATTGAGAACCTCATTCTTTTGTGAAGTCGGTTGAAAACAAAAGTAATGAGCCATTCAGCTTTCATCTAAACGTCGAACGTCACACATAAAAAAATGTTTAATTCCCCCGATTAATGTAGGGTTGTAATTTTTATCCAAAATTTGTGAAATAATAAAACACAATAAATTAATTAAAACACAAACTAATTGCAGTACAAATCATATTCCGAATGGAACTGATTGTCCGTCTATCAGCTGCATAATACCGTCTTAACAGGCAACCCTAGATCTGCAAACAAAATTCAATTCATTTATTCATCTCTAGGCATGTTGTATGCACTTAGATAAGTCATTTTAAATTATTTATTATTATATGGTCCGACTATAAATACAAATTAGTAATTCACATTATATCAAAACAATACTCAATACTCAATCATTTATTGCTTCATATGTACATTGCATTATACAGGTGTCAGGTATAAAAGGCAACATATGACCCTGATAGGGTATCGCAAAACTGGACTTAGCCAGCGGACCGATTTCTTAATATTTATAAAAGAAATTTACATACTTCCATTTTAATAATAATATATTATGAGTGATACTGTTATTTATTTGTTGTTTAATTTATTTATTTTTACCGCCTATTTGTTTTTTGTTTAATCTTTATTTTACTTTGCTATTTGGTTAACTGTTAATTTGTCTTTTAAGAACTCGTCTAGGTTGTAGTATGCCTTTTCGATTAGTAATTGTTTTAGATGAGTAACAAAAATATTATCATTTTCTTCACTTTTAAGACATTCCGGTAGCTTATTATATATCTTCACGGCCATTACGTAAGTGCCTGAACTATGTATTTTCATTTTTGACCCGGGATGAATCAGGTTATATTTGTATCGAGTTTTGTCTCCTCTAGGACCGTCTATTTTTCTTTTGAATAAATGTGTGTAGTTACGAACGAATTTGCATATTTCCAGTATATATATAGATGTGACTGTTAATATTTTATTTTCTTTAAAGTGAGGCTTGCAACTTTCGGGAATTTGTATGTTAACGAGTATTCGTATGCATTTTTTTTGATATATAAAGAGTTCCTGCGCGTCAACACTATTTCCCCATAATATTATGCCGTACGTCAGCCAAGAATACATATATGCGTAATATGCTGTTAGGGCTGTTTTTAAGTCTGTTGCTTGCTTTAGTTCACGTAATGCATATGTAAAGCTACATAATCTTGTTTTTTTTTTTTTTTATGTGATATTTCCAAGTGATACTTGTGTCAATATCAATGCCTAGCAGTGTAAATGAGTCGACTATTTCGATATGTTTATTTTTATAACTAAAAGATATGTCAATAGGATTTCTTTGATGTGGTCTATATTGCATAATTTTTGTTTTTGAAAAATTCACGTCTAGATTATGTTCATTCATCCAATTTGTTACTTTATTAAAAATGTCAGTTAGATTTTCATATAAGTTAAGATTATTTTTGCACGATGTCAAGATGGAAATATCATCCGCGAATAAAACACAGGGTTCGTCAATTGTTTTCGGGAGGTCATTTATGTAAATAAGGAAAAGAATACATCCTAGGACGCTTCCTTGTGGAATGGAATGATTAATCGCAATAGGTGCCGATCGTATTGCGTTTATTATTCCCTTTTTGTGGTCAAAATGTTCCAATTCTACATATTGTTGTCTATTTACCAGGTATGAGCCACTTATGTGCTAGTCCGGGCACTCCAATCCCGTATAATTTGTCCAGTAGTATATTAAATTGCACTTTGTCATAAGCTTTTGACATGTCAAGTAAAATTCCGATTGCGTATTTTCGTTCATTTATAGTGTCTAGTATATTATTTATGTATTTGTATACAGCCAGTGTCGTGGAACGATTTTTTCTAAAGCCGTGCTGAGAATCATCAAAAATGTTGAATTTTTCACAAAAAGATTCAAGGCGCTTCTGCATTACTTTCTCAAAAATTTTGGAGGAAGTAGGCAGAAGCGCAATGGGCCGGTAATTGTTTATGTCATTTTTTAAACCTTTTTTGTGTATTGGTCTAATTACTGCTATCTTAAGAGATTCAGGGAATGTGCCTTCATTCAATGATTCGTTAATTAGTAAGTAGTAAGGCAGTGTTAGCTCTGTCGCACATTTTTTCATTAATATTGGGGGTATTTCATCGATCCCGTAACTAAATTTACTTTTTAAGTGAGTAAGTATTGTATATATCTCGCGTGGATCGGCGGGACGTAAAAACATGTATTTTCCGTGCGATGAATGACGGGCCTACCGGTCGGAGACGCACCGTTTACTCTGCCTACCGCCGCAAAGAAATTGTTGAATGCGTTTGCAATTTGTGAAGGCTCTGATATATTAGAGTGGATATGTAGTTCTATGTTCTTTTTAGTTTTTTTGATATTTTTATTTGTACGTTCTTTTATAATTTTCCACATTGTTTTGGTTTTGTTTTCTGAATTTTTCATTTCTTTGACAAATTGGTTTCTTTTAGCTGTACTGACTATTTTTTTAAGTAATTTGCAGTATTTTTTATAGTGTTTGATTAGCACCTCTTTTTTATGATAAGTAACAAACGTGTTTAATGTGCGTTTGTTTTTACTGGAAGTTTTTATGCCGCGTGTTATCCATTTACGGTGTTTTTGGGGTCTTATTTTGATTTGTTTTTTTTGGTATAGATATATTTAGTATGTCAAGAATTAGATTACTGAATAGATTGTAATTTTCATTTACTGTTTTGTCAAATGTTAACAAATTTTGCCAATCAATATCTTTTAAATTATTTTTAAAATTTTCAATATTTTTTGCGTTAAAAATTCTTTTATGTATCTGACATCATGACTGACATCATGACATCATGACAAGACAATATGTATCTGCAAAAGCATCGTCAGTATTGATAAAATATGTCAATCCGGGGGGTGCGGTTTCGAGTCCCGTCGGTACGATGAAATTTTCGATTGTGTTTAACAATTTACAAAAATATAAAGTGTGTGACACTTCAAAGAAACATAATATTTGATTTACGCAGTTCAACATCTCTCGTCGGATTTGAAAACTGTAATGATTTCTTCCGAATGATTAACTTACGTAATAAGTAGTCATAGATGGCGCCACCAATGCATAATTGGGTTAACAAATGCAATCCACTAATTTCATCGTATCGATGGATCGAACCGTGGCTTAATTGGCAGAGCACCTGGACGTGTAATCCGGGGGGTGCGGGTTCGAGTCCCGTCGGTACGATGAAATTATGGACTGTGTTTAACAATTTACAAAAATACAAAGTGTTTGACACTTCAAAGAAACATAATATATGTCAAATAGCAGCCCGCCCCGGCTTCGCACGGGTAGAACATATATGCCTACAAAATTTGCATCAGTTTGTTGCATCGAATATAAAATATGAACATATTTAACAACCATCGTCATATTTCATCCAATTTACACAAAACCTTAACGAATTATGCACCTAAACCTTCCTCATAAACACTCTGGCTATTGGTGAAAACCGCATGATAATCCGTTCAGTAGCTATTGAGATTATTGCGAACAGACAGACAGACGCAGTGATGAACTTTGTTTTATAATACTTACGTATTGATATTGGACGGCCCTTTGGCGTAAAGGATAGTTACCCTGATTCTGACCCGACAGTCGTTGGTTCTAATCCTAGCTATATACCTACCAATGAAAGTTTTATGTGCATTCATGAATCATGAGTTTTCGTACAGTGGTAGTGGAATCATTAAATCTACCAAAAAGTAGCTTACCACCAAGGAGTACATCTGCCGCCGTAACCTTACGGCGTTCCCCGACGCAAAATGTAGGGGTAATATACGTTTAACGTGTGTATCTGTGTGTCTGTCTGTAGCATCTTAGCACCTAACCGGATGAACCGATTTTGTTTTTATTATTGATAGTTTTTTTTTGTTTGATAGATGTCTTCATCGAGAGTTTTCTTAGCTTTGATTCATGAAAATTCGTTCAATCGTTATAAAATTATGAGCTTTTTTCTAGTTAATTGCGCTATGAAATCAACTTTCATAGATCTGATCAATTCGAAAATCTTCTTCTTCAACGATATTGTAAGAACGTGGAAGCCTCCTGGACTCTGCAGAATACTCAAATCCTCACCAACTTACAGCTCAGATTTTAAATGTCGTGTTTAGTCATTGGAAAAAGCTATTATACATAGATCAGTCGGGGTGGTTTAAAATATTATATTATATTCTTATATATATAGATGAATATTATTTTATACAATAGATCATATTATTATACTATATTGACTTCAAATTGATTGTGATCGGTGGGGATCTACAGCATAGCTAAGCTTATAATAATATTTTCGTAGTAACTATGACCTAATCTGTGGTTTCACTGCAAATATTTTATTAATTTTGCGATGCGTGTTTGTGACATTCGTGATATCTTCTAGAGTTTTCATTTGAATTATATACTGTAAAGGACAATTTTAATCTATAATATCTGGCCAAGCTAATTAACGTAATTATTTGGATAAGGATTAATACTATATACTTGAAAATAGCCTTGGAAGTTATGTAATATTTTTTAACAAAAATGTTAAGATTGAAATGGTTACTGTGAGTCAACTTTAAGAGATAGACATATGCTGTCGCGGACTTTTTTGTAGGTTTTATTAAGTTGTACAACTCTTGCATAGAAAATATTCTTCTATCTATTTTCAATTAAGCAGCGTTCGTCAGAAACGTGTTTTTTCGACCGTTTATTTGCCGACTTAGGTTGCAAATTAGGTCTCCACGAATGTACCTTTGATTTAAACGAGATAATATATACCCTATTTTCATTCCGAAAGTCCATTCTATGTATTAGTGAAAGATTTTTTTAAATCGGTTCGGTAGTTTTTGAGCTTACTCATTACAAACATACAAAAATACAAATGTTCTCTCTTTATAATATTAGTATAGATAAAGGAAATTTCAATATAAATAGTTCAATACAATTTGTATCAGTTCTAGCATCGTCAAAGTATCAAGTAATAATTTTGCATTTAATAAGATTAAACATAAAAAGATGAAAACTGAATCGAATAACTGTAAATAGTGATCTTGTTTCAGCGTGTTACATAAAGGTAACAACCACTACCCGTGCCCGCGATGCGGTAAGATATACCAGTGGAAGTCCAACTTAGGAAGGCACATGCGGACTCATAAGGTAAACATAATATACATTTTTTTATCACAATCTGCGACCACATCATCGCTTTCCACCAGGCGAGATAGTGGTCAAACGCTAGCTTATAATATAAGATACTAGTAGCGCCTTGCGGTTTCACCCGCGTAGTTCCCGTTCCCGTGAGAATACGGGGATAAAATATACCTTATGTTACTCGCTGATAATGTAGCTTTCCATTGGTGAAAGATTTTGTGAAATCGGTCCAGTAGTTTTTGAGTTAAAGCGATACAAGCAAAAAATCATTTTTTTCCTCTTTCTTATATTAGTGTAGATAAAAACATCTAGATGGCGCTAAAGTAAGTTGAATAGCTTACCTTGTAAATATTGCCTAAATGTATGAGATCCTGCATCGCGCAAACGATATTTTCCGCGATGTTGGAACCTGATGCACTTGGGTCGTGATTATTCATCATCATGTGAATGTCGAGGCTATCCAGCTCGGACATAGGACATAGTGAGAAGACTAAAAAGTGTAAAACCTTTCGAGTTACTTCAGTGATATTTTACTAAGTGAGCATAAGTGTAGTGATAACAGGGTTCGAAAATATCCGATATTCACTATAAATATCAAAATATCGGATATTTATGATATATATCAAGTTTGATATATATCAATTTTGTATGAAAGCCATATTATTATGTTATTGTATTATTTATAAATAGTATTTTCATGTGTGTTAAATAATAAAATTATAAAAAAAAACTACAATGATTTTAATGTTTTATTTATTTAGTTACTTAAAATCAGACAAATTAAACCAAAAAATAAAATCTTCTTTTAGATAAGGCAAAATTAACTAAAAAACATAAAATAGGAAGTAGAAATAGTAAATACAGTAACAAAAGCTAAAACTTACTTGATAATATAATTTTTTTAAACCATTTTTGTATTGAAGTATATTATAACAAAAAACATTTGATATATATCGTCAAACCCAGCTTTATATATATCGGATATATATCCTCGAACAGTGATAGTGAACGCTATTTAAAAGAACACAATAACAAAGTGTCTGCCCGTTAATAGAGACATTAGGAAAAGTGTTAAGGTGGTTACTCGTCGTCAGCTTACCACAACAGAGCCAATAGATGGCGCTGATACTCTTATTTAATGAATTTAATTTTTTAATGACTGAAATAGTATTTGGTAAATAAAAAATATTGATTTTGCGAGTAAAGCGTATACATTTTAATTTATTCAGCTAAATTTGAAGTATATATACACTCTCTATATACTTTTATTTGTAAACAAGCGTGGCGTCAGGACTGATCACGCACACACGCGAAAGTATTTTCGTATCACAGATTATTTAATAGTGACGTTACCAAAAGCATTTGCTAATTTTGTCACTTTGTATGTATGTAAATGTGTAATGTAGCCGATTGGTGAGAACTACTGGATTAAGCGCATCAGGGACCGGGTTCGAACCCTTCCTTACCAACAAACTTTTTTCGTTTTCCATTCTAAATATTACCTTTTTATTTATTGTTATTAGTTTACTGTCTACATTACTCTCGCTAATAACAAAATACCAAATATCATATAGATTTGTACCATTTTTTGATGTGAACTGTACCTACTCATACTAACGCTTTTGGGTGGTTTTTCAACGAGGTTCAACGTACATTTCGTTGCTGCAAGCTGGAGTCTGTTCTGTAGATCCCAAAGCACAGAGTACTAAGGACCCAAAGTGAAGCATTTGGCGTACTAGTTGTGCTTTGCGGTTTTACCCACAATCTAATAGAAACTGCTATTTGCGATAAAATGTAGCCTATGTGACTACGAGAGCGAGTAGAAGGCATTTGCTGATTATAAATTACAAACAAAATAAAAACAGTAAGTCATATGTAAGGTATATTAATTACCCGACTACGGTGAAGCAAAAAGGAGGGTTATGTTTTTGACCGGTATGTGGGTATGTATGTATGTATGTTCGTATGTATGTTCATCTGTTCCCTCATAACTTCTAAACTACTTATTATAATTTTAAAAATGAGGTGTCGTTGGACACGTCTTATTTGTCTGCTGGTTATAGGCTATATGACGTCACAACAAATTGAATGCGGCGCCCCCTAGAGGGGACGAACTCCAGAACTAAAAAAAATCTCACCCCACCCTATCGTGTGTGGTATCGATGAATAGGGATTTTAAGATGAAGATAGGGTTTAGTACATCATATTTTTGTAGGGCGAGTGTGTGTGTGTGTATATGTTTGTTGATCACTATGTATGTATGTTAGTATGTTAACATATATACAGGTATACATCTATCCAAAAACCCCAAAATGCTTTAAATAAAAAATAAGTTCAAAAACTAAAACCTGACTACTGAAAAATCACTCTCTAAAAAGTATGAAACAAGAAAATATTCTCATCTGAGATCGCTAAGTACAAACTAATCAATATGTATCGTGTATTATACAAACAACTGACTTGTAATAAATATTTTATTGTATTTCATAAATATTCTTAGTGGTGCTCAGAGGATAGCCGTGGTCGTATGTCACCTACCGTAACAAAACAATACACTCTGCAAAGTAACATACGACCACGGGTATCCACTGAACACCACTAAGAATATTTATGAAATACAATAAAATATTTATTACAATTTGTTTTCAATCACTGCCAGCCAGCTTGCATATGTCTTCGCTCCATATAGCTGGAGGGCGCCTTACACTATTACGAAAAATATACTTTTAGTACGTTTATCGAGCCGTGGTCTCCACTCTAAAACACGTCTATCTCAACTGTTATCGATTCTACGACAGTTGTGAACAGCCTACTACCACTTCAGCTAGCTAATTCTTTGAGATATGTCGATAACTTTGGTTCTCTGACGGATGACTTCATTTCGAATTTGATTCTTCAGACAGACTCCAAGCATAGCCCTCTTCATAGCTCGCTGAGCTATTTTGAATTGGTGAACCAGTCGCACTATCAGTGTCCACGTCTCGGCTCCGTAAGTAATAACAGGCAGGACGCACACGTTAAAGACTTTCGTATTGAGGCTATTTCGTATTCGTATAAGAGCCATGAAAAGACCAGTCGGTGAATACTACGGTGTTGAACCTAGTGATCCTGATCACTGTGACATCTTTAAATATACGCTTCTTGTCCGTTATAATAAAATCAATCTCAGTTTTACGGTTCCGTAGCCGAATGGTAAAAAACGGAAGCCTTTTCCTTTGAGTATTCAGCCAGAATACTCAAAGATGTTCACCGATTACTCAAAGATACCTAAATCGATTTGAAAAATTCTATTTCTTTTTTGTTTCAAAGGCCCTTCCCAGGTAGTCCCAACTAAGAGAAACGATATCAAATGCCGCGATATTAATGTTCAGTACCATGTTTGAGGTGTTTGTCTCCATATCTTTAGAGATACCAATGAAATTACTATGGTACCACCCTTTAATATCTCCTTTCCAACAAAAAAAGAATTATCAAAATCGGTTCATTAACGACGAAGATATCTACACACATAAAAAAATACTATACGGTCGAATTGAGAAACGTTTTTTTGAAGTCGGTTAAAATATATCGAAATTTCAAAACTTGGAGTACCTATCAATTTCAATATTACAAAATATGCCAATATGGTCCAAAATTTCCAAAAAACACTAAGCGATAAGATCCATTAAAAAAAACTTAAAAAAAGAGAACCGACTTCAAATGCCACGCTATTAATTTTCAATACCAAGTTTGACGTGCTTATCTCCATATCTCTGAAGATTTATCATACATACATCATTTCTCCTTTCCAACAAAAAAATAATCATCAAAATCGGTTCAGAAAAGACGAATTTATCTGCGAACAAACATAAAAAAATATATATGGTCGAATTGAGAAACATCCTTTTTTGAAGTCGGTTAGAAACAAAATAAAACGAAATTTGAGTTTGTTAGAGCCTAACCTAACCGATAAACCGACGACATATTTGAAGGCCACAAACTATAATAATAAGTACTGTAATGCTAATGAAAACTTGAAAAAGTCCTGAAAAAGCGGTGACTCGCATTTCAGCGGTCTGGCATCGTCGCCTTTTCAGCGAGCGCACGGTTTGGCAACGTCTGACGATCGTGGCAATACACACTAATGAGTTTAGCGTATGACACTGTAAAAACTTCACTCACATATTGACAAAAATGAATTAAAATCTCGATCCTTGTTTTCATATTGAGGTTTAAGTATATTAGGTTAAAATTAAATACATTATTATATTCAACGATCCGCGGGGGGGGCACTGGTGACCTGTACTACAGGTTTTTCAAACCTATTTCAGGCACCAGTCTCTCACAAAGATAGGTTGCATATTCAAATGATTAATTTTTATTCTGAAAATACTATGTAAGAACCTAATATTGTGAGAGAAAATAAACATTTTTTTATTATTTATTATTATTATTATTTATATTATTTAATCAAATTATGTAGTAAGATTGGATTTCGCGTATGTAAAGAGTTGTATAAAGACCAATAGTTGTGATTTAATTGCAATTTTTTGATCCATTTACTCGTATTTGTCAATATACTTTTGTATGGAAATCGAACCACCTTAATGGACACATTCTTAGTAATATTTTAATAGTAAATTAAGTTAAAGTCAAATTACGTATTAGCCTAATTATAAGGCTAGATTGTAATAGCTACGCTACGTAGATGAATCACTACAAAAAAAACGGCCAAGTCGAGTTGGACTCGCCCACCGAGGCTTCCGTTGGACGAACGTTGGACGGCACCAAGTAAGCAAGAACTCTAAATTGTATAAGCGCTCATATAACTCATCATATTTTATGGATTTTTTCCTTTATTTGCGCTGTAAGACCTTGCTTTTTGCCAAATATTATGATTCTAGGTCAACGGGAAGTACCCTATAGGTTTTCGACCCAAAACCTATAGGGTACTTCCGGTTGACTTAGAATTGTCAATTTTGGTAAAAAGCAAGGTCTTACAGCACAAGTAAAGGAAAAATTCCAAAAATTAAAAAAGGTTAAAAATTAAGGTAAATTTTGGTACCGACAAGTTTTCGCGACAATCTAAATTTGCCCATATCTTTTTATCATGTTGACTCAGGACCTTGACTTTTTAACCGACTTCAAAAAAAGGAGGAGGTTTCTCAATTCGACCGTTTTTTTTTTTTTTTTTTTTTTTTTTTTTTTTTTTTTTTTTTTTTATGTTTGTTCGCGGATAACTTTGTCGTTTATGAACCGATTTCGATTATTCTTTTATTGTTCGAAAGGAGATATCCCAAGTGTGGTACCATGGTAATTTTATCGAGGTATGATAAGTATCTCCAGAGATATTGAGATAAACATCTCAAAATTGGTACTGAAAATGAATAGCGCGGCATTGAAGTCGGTTGTTTTTTAGTTTTTAAACGATATTATTTTATACACCCAATAGGGACTATAGACTTCAGTATCTTATATAATAAAATTAATCCCAATTGCCCTTAGTCACGGCATTACGCGTGAACGGCTGGACCGATTTCGCTAATTCCTTTTTCGTTGTGTTTTTTTTCGTCAGGAGATGGTTCTTATGAAAAAAAAATTAAATAAATAAAAGTTGTTTTTAACGCAGGCGAAGACGTGGGCACAGCTAGTCTGGTATACATTTCAACTTGCTAGGTCCACCCGTTCCTGAGAAAATCGGTGGTGACACACGGACAGACAGACAGACGTACAAGAAAGTGATCTTATAAGGGTTCCGTTTGTTTTTAATTGTAGATAAGCAAGCGTTTGACCACTATCTCACCTGATGTTAAGTGAAGATGTGATCGACGATGTAGCACGCTTGCCTAGAAGATACCTGTTCACTCGCGATTTGAAGACCCCCGGATTGTACTTCACAGGAAACACAAACTCTGGCAGAGAATTCCATTCCTTTGCTGTGCGTAAAAAAAAATATCGTTCTTACCTTTTGAGGTACGGAACCTTAAAAATAAAAATGCGCCACTGAGCCCGATCTTCGGCTCCAAAAGAATTTCCAGTCACTGCTTCGTTCGTCATCAAACACCTTAAAATTTTAACTCATTTTAAAATATTTTCTCTCTTATAGATATTATTATAATTCTGTAGCTATTGTGTGTGTAACGTAGTTCTCATTATGATGTCACAATAAATAGTTAATCTGTCTGTATATATAATGTTATATTAATTTTGCAGGCAGTCGACACCGGAGAGTTATATTGTGAACTTTGTGACAAGTCGTTTGCTTCTGTCGCTACGTAC
This sequence comes from Cabera pusaria, assembly GCA_954871355.1. NCBI lineage: Eukaryota > Metazoa > Arthropoda > Insecta > Lepidoptera > Geometridae > Cabera > Cabera pusaria. The sequence continues at coordinate 2,564,673 of OX940912.1, read as the reverse complement.
CGACAACATCTCAGAATATCTAGACGGCATGTCTCGGAGAATGAATTCAAGTGCGTATGTCTTATCCATGTTATATTTACGTTGTCTTATCCATATTAAAATTTACTTTGTCTTATCCATATTAAAATTTACTTTGTCTTATCCATATTAATGTTTACTTTGTCTTATCCATATCAATGTTTACTTTGTCTTATCCATATCAATGTTTACTTTGTCTTATCAATATTAACGTTTACTTTGTCTCATCCATATTAATGTTCACTTTGTCTTATCTATGTTAATGTATACTTTGTCTTCTTATCCATATTAATATTTACTATGTCTTATCCATAATCATGTTAACTATATTCAAAATAGTCAGTTTCATATAAATATATAAATTGTTAAACTCAATTCAAAATTTCATCGTACCGACGGGACTTGAACCCGCAACCTCCTGAAAAACATGTCCAGATGCTTTGCCAATTAAGCCACAGTTCGATATATTGATACGACGAAATTAGTGGATTGCATTTTTTTCGTCCCGTCGCGTCGGTACGATGACATTTCGGATTGTGTTTAACAATTCACACTTAATTGTTTTATTTGTTTCAGTTTTACTTGCAACGAGTGCGGAAAGAAATTTGTAAACAAAACTCGGTTAAGAGACCACATCGACTGGGAACATCTGAAGAAGATCAAGTTCAGATGTCAGCTGTGTAACAAGGTTAGTTACAAGCTCTTCACCACTTTTTCACCTGGTGGTAAGTGATGATGCGGTCGAAGATGGTGAACACGCTAGACCTAGAATACTCTGACTCTCAAGGGTTGTGTGCTGCCGGAACATTTTAAGGTTATGGCGGCAGATATTTTTCTTGATAGTTGTAAGCTACTTTGTGGTAAAAAAACAGGCGGAACATCGATATAATATGCTCCTAGCTTCTACAATCTCGCTAAATGGGTGGGTTGGATTCCACGATCTTTATAGTCGAAGTCAACCAATACCTTAAAAACACCACAGAGCCCACAAAACATTCATAACCATCACCAGTCTACCTCTGTCCACTGCTGGACAATAAGCTTTACTTTACCTATAGCACTCCACAACAACACATAATACACAATACAGATATTTGTGAATATATAATAATAGTCAGGCCTGTCGCACTCCGCGCTGTAGCTATGAAACTACAAGTACTTCCGCGCACCCTCTCGGGTGCATGTTCAGTCAGTTAAGTGTCACGCGCGCTCTCGATCGGCCGCGCGCCTTACTTGTACCTACCTCATTATTATATTCCTTGCTTACGATATTAACATACAAAAATATTATTCAGAATGTCTAAACGAAGGGCTACAAAGCATTGCGTAGCATACGTTTATACATACTTATTATTACTTATACGTTTTTACATACTCATTTTCGATTGAACGTAGAACATTATTTTCTACCGACTTTCCAAACAGAAGGAGGTTCTTAATTCGTCTTTGTGTGTATGTTACGCGATTACTCCGTCAATTGTGAACCGATTTGAATGATTTTTTTTTAATCGGTAGAGTTCGTTGCCGAGTTGGTACCATTGTAATTTCGTCGAGATCTGATGAGTATCTCCAGAGATATGACGATAAACGTCTCAAACTTGCAACCGAAACTGACTCGCGCGGCATGGAAGTCGGTTGTTTTAGTTTTAACTTATAATAATCTTAATTAAACTATCACATAAACTATCTTAATTAAAGTATAACTGTAGTACTTTTATCCTACCTCGACATTAAACATGAATGTAGCACTTTAAATATACTCATTACATTGTTCTACCTTAAAGTATTCTGCTACCAATTAAAGGCTTCAATAAGTTATCTTATAACATTCAACCCTATAGGAGAGGCCGCGAGTTGACCGAGTTATTCAGACTCTCGCTGTGCGGACTTACGGTGCATTTCACTGTGCGCAACACGCGGTTCATAGTTACTATTAGTTGATACTGTGACGCAAATTCAAGGTCGCACTCGAGGCATGAAGCGCATTTTGAACGTTACCGACGTTGTAACTAGGTTTAATCTCGCCTTTTTGCTCTCAGGGAGTGCAATTTCTGTACTTGTACTATTCATTATTCTGTGTAATAGTTTAAAAACTAAAACAACAGAATTCCATGCTCCGCGAGTCAGTTTCAGTAGCAAGTTTGAGACGCTTATCGTCATATCTCTGGAGATACTTATCAGATCTCGGTGAAATTACAACGGGACCACCTCGGAAATGTACCCTACCGATTAAAAAAGAATCATTACAAGCGGTTCACAATTCACGGAGTAATCGCGTAACATACATACAAAAAAATAATAATATCGTTTAAAAACTAAAAAAAACCGACTTCAATGCCGCGCTGTTCATTTTCAGTACTAATTTTGAGGTGTTTATCTCAATATCTCTGGAGATACTTATCAGACCTCGATAAAATTACCATAGTACCACACTTGGAATATCTCCTTTCCAACAAAAAAAGAATAATCAAAATCGGTTCATAAACGACGAGGTTATCCGCGAACAAACATTTAAAAAAAAATGCGGTCGAATTGAGAACCTCCTCCTTTTTGGAAGTCGGTTGAAAATGAATCTATTTCTAAAAAAATTCTATTACTGAAAAAAAATCGATTTCTTGGTCACGCTATACCTCACTTGAGAACGGGTGGATCGATTTGGCTAATTCTTTCTTTTTGTATTTGCAATTGTAACGATAAGGTTTTTATGAAAGAAAAATGATGTTTAATGCAGGCGTAGCCGCAGTGCACACCTAGTTTCTAATAAATAATTTAAATCAATAATGAAGTCATCCGTCAGAAAACCACAGTTATCGACAAAGCTTAAAAGATTAGCAAGCTGAAGTAGCAGTGGGCTGGTCACATCTGTCGTAGAACCGATAACCGTTGGGGTAGACGTGTTCTAGAGTGGAGACCACGGCTCGGTAAACGTAGTGTAGGACGCCCTCCAGCTAGGTGGAGCGATGATATACGCAAGCTGGCTGCCAGCGGTTGGAAACAAAGAGCTGAAGATCGAGCTCAGTGGCGTGCCATAGGTGAGGCCTATGTCCAGCAGTGGGCAGAAATGGTTGATGGATTGTGTACCATCGCACTTCTCGCTATAGACAACACGCTCATCCACACATTATCGAGACTTGTACTTCACACATCTCGATTCAACCGGTCATTTCTCCCGTACACTTGTACATTGTGGAACGAGCTGCCGTCCGCTGTTTTCCCGCAGAGCTACAACATGGAGTCCTTCAAAAGTAGCGTTAAAAGAATGTTGACAGGTCGGCAACGCATGAGTGACACCCCCAGTGTTGCAAGTGTTCATAGGCGACGGTGACCACTTCCCATCAGGTGGGCAGCTTGCTTGTTTGCTACCTATCTATATCATTAAAAAAAACCGGTCATGAGGGCCCGGTGGCGTAATCGGGAGAACGGTCGGCTTTGATGCCGTGGTACCGAGTTCAAACCGCCGTGCACCAATGAATTTCTCTATCGAAAAATGTATGTGCGCTTCTCACAGTGGCCCTCCGGTGAAGGAAAACATCGTTAAAAAATCAACAACCTCCGCATGGTGGTAGGACACTATCTAGTGTCCGCCTGGCCAGCTACCACCCTCAAGTTAGAAAATCTGTCACCAAACATCTAATGTGTTCCGGTAGCTATCCTTGAGAGCCAGTTCCCATTCTAGGCCTAGCGTGCTTACCATCTTCGACCGCATCATCACTTACCAACAGGTGAGATAGTGGTTAAACGCTAGCCAATAAAGTATAATAAAAAAAAAATGTTAAGTTGGACTCACCGAGGCTTCCGTACCAACATTCGTAGGTACCAATTAACCTAGACCTCATAACTGTATGAGCGCTCATATAACTCAGGGGCCTGTCTTAATTGGCGTAAACTATGTACCTATGTATGAGGACACCCTTTAATGTTCATCTTTTTTAATGGAAAACGGAAAGTACTTTATAGGTTTTCGACCCAAAACCTATAGGGTACTTAGACGTTGACTTAGAATTATCAATTTTGTTTAAAAGCAAGGTGTTACAGCACAAGTAAAAAAAAATGCCGGAAAATAAAAAAAATTGATAATTAAGGTAAATACTTACAAGTTTTCGGGAAAATCTAAATTTGCCCATATCTTTTTATCGTGTTGACTCAGGACCTTGATTTTTATACACCTAATTGGGACTATAGACCTCAGTATCTGGTATAAATTTAAACTTGCTAGGTCCACCCGTTCCTGAGAAAATCGGTGGTGACACACGGACAGATAGACAGACAAGAAAGTTATCTAATAAGGGTTCCTTTTTTACCTTTTGAGGTATGGAACCCTAAAAAATGAAATATAATACACAAATTGAAAATTGAGTACCCCCGATGATTTATGTATAATCTGTTAATTGACACCATTCCAATGAGCCTAAACTCCACATCTCTGCTGTAAGTTGGTGAGGAGTTGAGTATTCTGCAGATTCCAGGAGATGTCCCAGCATTAGGTCAATGCTACCATGCTCTTACAATATCATTGAATTAAGAGGATACCGAATTTCAAATTGATCAGACCTACGAAAACTTATTTCATAGCGACATCAACTTGAAAAAAGCTCAGTCTTAAAACGGCTGTACGGATTTTCATGAACGAAAGCTAAGAACACTCTCGATGAAGACGTATCAAACAAAAAAAAAAAAATAATTCAAAATCGTTTCAGCCGTTTGGGCCTTCGAGCATTTACCAATGGAGATGTCAATGCAAGGCGTACCCCTCTGCTGGCCATATAGCCATTTTTGGCCATATGAGCGTGCGTAACTACGCTGTATTTTTAATACTGTGTGCGTGTTTCAAGCTAGTGTGCGGGATCGTTAAAGTGAATGATTTATGTGTGTGCAATGCGTGTTTACCTCGTCCCCCGTAATTATCGGCAGAAAAAATGTTTGCGGATTACAACGTTAACATCTCCATTGGTAAATGCTCTATGGTTTGGGCGCTACGATGCCACAGACAAACACAGATACATACGACAAACTAATAACAACCCTTCTTTTTGCGTCGGGGTTTAAAAATGATGATGTTAAATATCGTTTCAGCCTTTCAAATGCCATACATCTTTGTACGTGCACCTTCAGAACGTTCACACAAACAAGGAGAAGAAAGATAACTTATGTCATGTCTGCGGGAAGTCCTATCAGGTCAGTCTACTCCTTTTTTAGCTGAGACCTGCATGACAGGCTATTGCGTTCATTTTTAACCGACCTCACAAAAAAGTGGCGGTTCTCAAGTCGTCGGTATCTTTTTTAGGGTTCCGTACCCAAAGGGTAAAACGAGACCCTATTACTAAGACTCCGCTGTCCGTCTGTCTGTCCGTCTGTCACCAGGCTATAGCTCATTAACCGTGATAGACAGCTGAAATTTTCACAGATGGTGTATTTCTGTTGCCGCTAGAACAAATACTAAAAACAAAATAAAGTTAAAAATTAAAAGGGGTCCCCATACAAAAAACGTGTTTTTAACGCCATCTATCTAATTAGTTTCGGCAAAATTACATAGATGGCGCTAGTAAATGAGCCCCGTCTTTCTAGATCGCGACCTAACCAAATATTCTTGGTAATACCAATTAATCAAATATATGAGGTTGAAACTCTGTTATGTTTCGTATTGTACGGAACCCTCCCTAAGTGTGCGATAAGAGACGCGATGCTGACTCGCACTTGGCCAGTTTTTTTATGTATGTTCACCGATTACTTTAAGATGCCTGAACCGATTGAGACAATTGTTTTTTTTGTTTCAAAAGCTACTCTGCCCAGGTCCTATTTAAATTTTAACAAAATCGGTCGAGCTGTTTTTAATATATCAACATTTTTGCAACCACCCGCAACCTCCGGAATAACATGTTCCGGTGCTTTGCCAATTAAGCCACGGTGCGAAGTATCGTTACGACGAAACTAGTGGATTGCATTTGTTAAATCAATTATGCATTGGTGGCGCCATCTATGACTACTTATTACGTACTTTTATACCCTTACTTCTGTATGGGATGTAAGCTGAATAGTGCATCCCTCAGCACTTTAATATTCTAAGTAATCGTTTTAGTTTAGAGCCTCATTCATTCCATTCCCGGCAGTCGAAGCCAATACTTGTTTCTTATAATCAAATGTCTATTTTCTATTTCCATTTTAAATTCTAAATAATAGTTAAATTCGTGTTTAAATAAATAAGTTCTTTTTTAAAAAGTGGTTTTCTAGTCCTCGTATAACAATGGTGGCAGCGTAAAAGGGATAACATAAATCCCTGGAATACAAAACCAGTACCGTTTACCATCATCTACCATCGGAAATTACCATCGTCTATCATCATTGATGCCAGCAGTCCTGGCGTCCATTTACACTGAAATCGCTACTATCTCTTACTGAGAAAGAAGATTCATACTCACCGTGCACTGGAAGTCCTGGAAAGGACTCCCCCAACGTCCTTCACACTATGCCGTAGAACCTCAGGGTTGAGGTTCACTTACCTTCGGTTCGCTGCATCCTAGGAGGTGAAAATATGTTTGGACTGCTGATCCTGTGAGTCATTTTATTACCTAACTTTTTCGTGACTTTTCAACGCTACTGCATAAAAATCGATCGTGTGAGTCAATCAAACTACTTTTTAGAAGAAATCATTTCCATCATAATTCAGAACTATTCTCATAAATCATAAGCTGTGTCGAACTTTAATTCGAAGTGTGTTACTAAGCGCTGAACGAGCCTCGCCTACATACATCGTTGCAATTCCAGGAACTGATAACAACATCTCGCACCTGAGTCTTTGTACTACTTTTAAATAAGTTTATTTTACTGTGTTATAGTTAAGTAACCTTGATGTTCTGTATTTAATTTAGGCCACGGACACATTACTATTGGATTTTTACGTAGTATATTATTCTATTTCTATGACAACTAAAAAAGACGTAAAAGACGAGTCGCTGCAAGTCAAAATGTCAGAGATCGATTTAAATGTTTTAATTAAATTTATAGGAACTTTCGACGGATCCCGCGAAAAATTAAGCCCATTTCTTAATAACTGCCGAAATGCTATAAATCTTGCATCGTCCCCTCAAACGGACAGTCTCCTAAAATATATTCTCAGCCGCCTCGAAGTCAAAGCTGAAACGGCTTGTGCCGTAAAAGAATTTACAAAATGGTCACAGTTAGAAGAATTTTTGAAATCTTAATTTGGCGATATAAAACACTATGCTTACCTCCTGTCAGACCTACAAGAGTGCAAACAGGGCCGTAACGAGACAGTCGGTAATTACTCGTTAAGGGTTGAATCCTGTTTAGCAAAACTTTTAACTGAAATAAACATTTCAATTCCTACTAAAAAGAAGGATGAATTAGCTGGTCGTGTGGCAGCAATGCAAGACCTAGCTCTAAACGTATTTATGATCGGACTGCATCCTAGCTTGTCAACTGTTGTCAGATGTAGAGATCCCAATACTCTTAACGAGGCTATTAACCTCGCGACGGCCGAGGAAAAAATTGTCGGCATCACTAGAAAATATTCATCATCAGGCCCATCGACAAGTTCATTCTATCCAAATAACCCTGACCAACGCAGGCCAAATAATAACACAGCATCGTATTCAAGGCCGCAGCCTCAGGGTCAATCTCAGTTCAGACCTAATTCTAATGCCCCTGTCTGCAGGTATTGTAAAAACATAGGGCATACTATTGACAATTGCCGAAAACGTGAGTTTAACAACAACAGGAGATTAAATAATAATCAGGGCTCGCAAAACCCGAATCCAGGGCAATCCTCGTACAACTTCCAACGTCGGCAACCCATACACACTGCGACCTCGCCCGATGCTGAAGCCCTCGGGTCCGATAATCGCGATTTAAACGACCAAGCCTTCCCGTCCAGTATCGTGCGGGAAAACTAAAAAGGCAAATCGATACAAATATAACACTGTCTCCTACTAAATAACTGATTTTTACTAACTCGTCACTGAAACCTACTAAATTGTAACTGATTTCTACTAACTCCTCGCTGGCTCTTACTCAATCACCAGTGACTTCTACTAAATCACCTCCGAATTTCACTGTATCGCGTGACAATAACTGCCAGTTTCGTAATCATGGTGCCCATATCGCTATCTCTGATCTCAATCATATCTCGGGCACCCTAAAAAAGATGCTCCATCTTTTAACACAAGTCGACTCAATCATCGCCGTCTCCATCACTCTTGCCGACTTTTAATAAAACAACTGAACCACATCTGTATTCTACCGTCCTGAAATCCAAAGTCAAAACAACATCTCAATTATTAGAAAACGTGCAAGTAAAAAAAACTTCAAATCCCAGTTGTATCTCCGGCACCTCACAAAAAGAAAGTAATAATGTAGGAAAACCACAGAATCTTACCGTTCCACCTCAGATTTTAACTACTAATTACGTTGAATCTACTGTGAAATCGTGTCCATCATGTTCTGCACCTGAAACAGAAATAAACGTATTAAAAACATATAATATTATGACTAACCCAGTAAAAAAAATACTTACCTTGTTGAAGTTCAAACCTCAGTCTCCTCTAAACCTTTGAAGCTTTTGGTTGATAGTGGTGCATCCATTAGCCTCTTGAAAGTTGATGCTGTAGAAAAAATGCCTGGAATAATAAAACACATAATCAGTTTCAGTGGAGTAACAAATAATGCAATGAAATCGCTGGGGCATATACAAATGAATTTCAGTTCATTAAGTAATCATTTTCATATTGTACCCAATCTAGATTTTCCATATGACGGTATAATTGGTAATGACTTTCTCTCCAAACATAATTGCAAAATTGACTATTTTGAAGGAAAACTTACTGTCGGCAAAACCAAACTGAATCTCAAATTTACTGAGCCAGCTTTCACCGTTCCTCCTCGGACCGAAACAATAATTGAATGTACTGTACTAAACCCGGAAGCTAAAGAGGGTGTAATTTTCGATCAAAGCCCAAAGACTCCCTCCTTGTAGCAAACTGCATTGTAAAAGTAAAACCAAATGGACGCATCAATCTTTCAATTGTGAATATCTCCGAATGCCCAATTCAAATAGATTCTAATTTCAAATTCAAAATATCCCCACTTGAAAAAATCGACCATAATCAAATCTTTCATGTCTCATTCTGATACTGACATCGATACTCATACTCGAACCGTTGAAGTATTAAATCTCCTGCGAGTTTCTCATATGAATGATGAAGAAACAAATGCTATATATGATCTTTGCGCCACATTTTCTGATATTTTCCATCTTCCTAATGACAAACTGACGTGTACCAATACTCTACAACACGAGATCACTACTTCCTCTTCAGTCCCTATAAATACTAAATCTTACCGTTTCCCCGAAATTCACAAACAAGAAGTACAATCCCAAATCAATAAGATGCTTGATGATGGCATCATTAAACCTTCTACATCTCCATGGTCATCTCCAATCTGGATCGTACCAAAAAAAACCGACGCATCCGGCAAACGCAAATGGCGTGTTGTAATAGATTATCGCAAATTAAACGACATTACAATAGGCGACTCATATCCCATTCCTAACATTTCCGAAATATTAGACCAACTAGGGAAATCTAAATACACACATCAACACTGTCTAGGGATATTTCGTAAAAATGTCATAAACTCATAAAATACTGGACGGTTTAAAAATATTTGAATGTAAGCTTATTTTGTAGGTTTTAATGAACAATTACAAATTTGAATTTGAAAAATAAATTAAAAACAAAAGATTTGCCCGCCATAATTGTAGCGAAGTTCGAATGTTTTCAATTAACTAACCTAGTTTTTGGTATTTTTTTTGTTTCAAATTAAAGTTTTAATAAAAAATCATCGTTTAATTTCGAATTTATGTAACTGTATGCATCATGCAGCGGCGCCATTTAACGAGAGACGAGATGTTAAGGGCAGTAGGCATGCTTCAAGCTGGGGCTACTCAACGGAGTATAGCCGAGGAGATTGGTACAAGACAAAACGTGATATCAAGGTTGTGGTTACGTTATCGTACCACTAGTGAAGTGGCTGAAAGGCCCCTAGGCGGGAAGCGCATAACCACCCAAAGACATGACCGATTTTTGCAAGTGGCCGCGAGAAGACAACCTAATGCTACGGCCATGCAGTTGGTTCATAGGCTCCAATCAGAGCACCAGTTGCTTGTCAGTGACCAAACTGTGAGGAGAAGACTGCATAAGGCAAACCTTCATGCTCGCAGGCCGCTTTGTACTCTAGCACTACGCAGAGGAAATCGCGGACGAAGATTAGAGTGGGCTCGAGAACATTTGCTCTGGGAAGATATCCAATGGTCTGTAGTGCTGTTTACCGATGAGTTTCGATTCGGTTTTTATCCTGATTCACGAAGAGTACGTGTATAGCAAGTTCCTGGATGTGAGAAGCGTCTGCAACAACTTCAGGAAGTCCATCCATACCACGGCGGAACAATTTTGGTTTGGGTGGGTATTTGTGTTGGTGGAAGAATAGACCTCGTTTGGATCAGACACACCATGACTGCAGAAAAATACCGAAATCAGGAGCTAGCACTAATAATCTATCCTCATCGAATGCAAATGGGCCAAGCTTTCACGCTCATGCACGACAACGCTCGTCCACACACTGCGCGAGTGGTCACCAACTGGCTACAGGAGCACAACGTGTCGGTCTTAGACTGGCCCGCGCAATCACCAGACCTAAACCCCATAGAGCACGCGTGGGACATGCTCCAAAGAAGGGCTTTGAGGAATTTTCTTCTAAACAGTGCGACTGAAAATCAACTTTTTTTGCATCTTAGCAGGACTTGGGACAATATCCCGCAGCAGACTTTGATAACTTGATTCGAAGCGTGAAAAACCGGTGCAGGACCGTGGTTAACGTCATGGGCGGTTTTACTGACTACTAATTTTTCGGGTAACTGCAAAAAACCTAAAAATTTCGCTTTACTTTTACTTTTTTCTTAAAAAGAAATTCATCTATAGGTTTACCATTATTTCACTTTTTGTCTTTATTTCATAAAAAAAATATTTACGCAAAACAAATAACTTTGTTTTACTCTAAAGCACAGTCTGATAAATGGGCTCTATAAAAATATATATATGTTGTATGTTAGTTGTAACACATTCGGAAAAAATTGAGAAAATCAGAATATCCCTAGACAGTGTTGATGTGTGTACTTTAGTACCCTTGACCTTGCTTCTGGGTTTCACCAAATCAAAATATCTGAAGAAGACGCTCCTAAATCTGCCTTTTCTGTTCCACAAGGACATTTTGAATTTACTCGCATGCCTTTTGGCCTCAAGAATGCACCCGCTACATTCCAGAGATTGATGAATACTGCTCTCTCCGGCCTTCAAGGGATTCAATGCTTCGTTTATCTTGATGATATAGTCATTTATTCGCATGATCTCGACACTCACACCAAAAAACTATCCAACGTCTTCGAAAGACTTCGAACATTCAACCTCAAATTACAGCCAGATAAGTGCGAGTTTCTTCGTAAAGAAGTCTCGTATCTTGGTCACATAATTACTGACGAAGGTGTCAAACCAAACCCGGAAAAGACTAAAGCAGTAGAAGAGTTTCCCGTTCCAAAATGTCCGAAAGACATAAAATCCTTTTTAGGATTAGTATCCTATTATCGGCGCTTCATTCCAAATTTGTCCAAAATTGCCAAGCCACTTACTCATCTTTTAAAAAAGGACGTCCCCTTTATCTGGAATAATGAACAACAACTAGCATTCGAAAGTCTTAAAAATGCGCTTATTTCTACCCCAATTTTGGCATACCCAGAATTTACAAAACCATTCCTTTTGACATGTGACGCATCAAATTATGCTATATCCGCGATTTTATCTCAAGGCCCTATTGGTAATGACCGCCCTATTGCATTTGCCTCACGAACATTAAACAAAGCTGAATGTAATTACAGCGTAACAGAAAAAGAATGTTTAGCCATTATATTTGGTACAAAAATGTTCAGACCCTATCTATATGGTCACAAATTTACTATTGTAACCGATCACCGACCTCTAAAGTGGCTATTCAATTGCAAAGAACCAGGATCAAAACTAGTGAGATGGAGACTAAAATTAGAAGAATACGACTATGACGTGATTTATAAGAAAGGGAAAGTTAATAGCAACGCCGATACATTATCGCGTTATCCAGTACATCCAATTATGCAAGATGACATAGACCCACAACCCTCAACATCTGGTTTACCTGAGAATCAACTTACTGGTGACTCCGAAATTCCTCAAAGCGTACTCGATGACTTGATTGACCTAGGTGATTTGGGAATTAGCCCGCTTGACGATCATAATATTGACTTTTCGCCACTAAATCCTCCGTCTCCTGAAATAACTCTTTCTCCATCAGCACCTGTTCCTCCCGCGAATCCCTCTGTTCCGCCAAGTTCCCTCGATGATGCAAACAGACAAATTAATGACACACCTTCCAATGCCTATAAAATATATTCAGAATTTCTAAAATCTTTTACCAACAAAAATGAAACATACAACACCTACATAAAAGAACATAACGAAAACCTTCTAAAAAGCAATAATAAAACAATACTTGTACCTGTATCTATTGACTTTGACGACTCAAATCCTTATCTCCAAGACATAATATCTAACGCTGACGACACAATCCACGATGGTGAACGCGAACTCCATTCTTTTAAAAATATAACAGTTAAAGGGAAACTTTACTACCTCCTCTTTACAAAAGTATACTATTTCGACACTTGTCCTGATATTTTCAAATCACTGAAATCAGCTAGAGACGACATTCTATTAACCGGTAACATAAACGAAATAGCAATATCTGACTTCAAAAATACATTTGAACAAAATTCTTTTGTCAAAATTTACAGTATGCTCATGTATCTGTTTAACCAGACTAATATAATTATCAACATTCACCATAACACCATCATATATCCTTTTCCTTCCGAAATAACAAAAATTTTAAAAGAAAACCACGACATCCCCATTGCTGGACACTTAGGCTCCAATAGAATGTATGACAGAATAAGAGAACACTGCTATTGGAAAAATATGCGTTCTGAAATAGAAGATTATATAAAGAATTGTAAATTATGTCAATCTAATAAAGCCCTTCGTAAAATAAATAGAGCTCCTATGCAAATAACTACCACTTCCACTCGTCCTTTTGACAGAATTAGTCTTGATATCGTCGGTCCCTTGCCCGAAGCTGGAATTCACAAACTAAAATACATTCTTACTCTTGAAGATGATCTAACTAAATATTCAACCGCCTATCCCCTCTCTAATGCAACAGCAGAAGAATCTTGCGAATGTCTAGTCCATTTCATAACCCTCTTCGGCATTCCTAAATCAATACTCACCGATCAAGGGACCAATTTCACTGCCGACTTATTTAAATAAACATGTGAATTTTTGAAAATCAAGCAAATCTGGTCTTCTCCTTATCATCCACAAACACAAGGAGCGCTTGAAAGAAGCCATTCGACTTTAAAGGAATACCTTAAGTCTTATGTAAACGAGAATCATTCTGACTGGCACAAATTTGTGTACACCGCTATGCTCACTTATAACAGCACTGTCCACTCCACAACGCGCTTTACTCCGTATGAACTTGTATTCGGACATAAACCTTTTATCCCAGATTCAATTTTTGAACTCCGTGCCGACATAACATACCCCGAATATATCAAAATGCTTCACCATCGCCTCAAAATGTCTCGTGAAAAATCTTTACAAAACATACAAGCTTCTAAAGAAAGATCAAAAAACTATTACGACAAACACAGCCGCTCAGTTCAATATAAAGCTGGGGAATATGCATACATAAAAAATCATGTGAGACTCCGAAAAGCTCTGTCTCCTCTATGGAAAGGTCCATACAAAATCGTAAGAGTGAACAACAATAATACTCTAACTCTCCTTATAAACCGGCGCCATATCACCCATCACTTTGATGAAGTAAAACCTGCAAGTCAAGTTGAATAGTGAAATTTTACACACAATAATTACAAAATTATAATATTATTAATAAATACCTTATGACTAAAATATTTACATACTTTATTATACACAATCCTATTATATCTAAATAAGACAATCTAGTATAATTATTATGATTTACAGAATCATCACTTACCACGGTAATACCGTCCTGGCAACAGATGACAACCAATTAGTGGAATTCATCACCAAGAGTCCTGGCATACTCTTCGACCCTGTCGGCACTCTAAAAACTATTAATGACCAATTTCATATCGTTATTCCAATGGACGTAGCCCCGTACAAAAGCCACATTGAAGATATTCAAAATGTATTTAATACTATTCGGTTTCAATGTCGAGAAAACGTAGTTATAGATAAAATCAAGTGTCAAAACATGTTACAACCCTTAAATTCGTTATTTAACAATATTTTGCGAGACTTTGATTCTATTTCTCATATCATATCTAATAGCATATCTAAACGTGCTTCATGGTTTGCTGGTATTGGCACCGTATTTAAACATATTTTCGGCACCATGGATGAAGATGATGCCAACAACTATAATGAAGCTATCCAAAACTTATACGACAACGACAAAGTTTTATCTGACGCTGTTAAGAAAAGCGTAATTGTATCTCAAATGGCTATATCTAATATAAATTAATCTTTACATGAAATCAATATTAACCAAGCTAAGTTAAACCATGCTCTTGATAAACTTTCTACAGTTGTGAATAACACATCCCAAATAATACAAGATGAAAATGCCCAAATCGTTCTCAATTCAATTTCTAACATTTTACAATCAAATCTATTGACTCTCTCATTTAAAATCGAAGATATAACAGAATAAATAAAAGATTTAACTAATAATAATAGAAGATTTAACTCTATATTATTCGTGAAAGCAAATATACTACACCCCTCTGTGTTGACGCCTAAACAATTGTATAAAGATATTGCAAGTAATCCTAAGGTAGTTCCTAAGTATAGAGATTTTCCAATAAGTCTAGAGATAAGCAATATTCATGTTCTACTAAATGTCGCTGATCTAGTGTGCTATCACTTAGATAATAAGTTAATTTTCGTAATTAATATACCTTTAGTAAGTGCCTTAGAATATAATCTATATAAAAGTATACCCCTGCCAACTCCACAAGCTATTGATACATTTGTTATGATACAACCTTCCGAACAATATATCGCTCTAAGTAAAGATAAATCGTCATTTAGCTATTATAAAAATTTAAATGTCTGCAAAAATATTATTGTTACTAAAACTTACCTTTGTGAAATAACTAATGTTTATACTGTACCTGGAAATCCATCTTGTGAAATTGAAGTCATCACTAAAGCTGTTACTAAGTTGCCCGACTCCTGTCAATACCAAATTCTACATGGTAACGTGGATATTTGGCATAAATTAAACAACGAAAAATGGATATTTGTACAATCTAAACCTGATAAACTCTCTATAGAATGCAAAAACAATGATGTCACTGAACTTGTCATAACTGGTGCAGGTGTACTCAGTATTCCATTAGATTGTGTAGCATATCATAAGAACTATAGGTTTATAAGAAAAATTTCACCTAGCATTAGTATTCCAAAATTAACACCACGTTTCAATATCCTAAATGACAGTTGCTGTAATAAAAATATTGTAAATAAATTAAATCTGCCAATTGCTAAGCTGCAGAATAAAAATTTGGATAATTTAAAAACCTTAAATGTGAACTCAAATCAACCTGAAAGACTTAGATTCTATAAAAACTCCAAACAATTGGAGTAATAATCATATTGGCTTTCCTATTCTGAGCATTGCAACTTTTATTCTATATCTTTGCATAATTTTATATTTTTGTAAAAGGAACAAGTATTGCGGAAAATTATGCAGAAATTCTAAGAAAATAGTAATCAACAAAGATGATCACTCAGATCACGAAATAGAACTTGATTAACCTCGATTACGCATAGGTTAAATTTATTATGAAAACTTACTTTTCTGTAAGTTTCCTCTTATCGTGGGGGTTGTTATACCCTTACTTCTGTATGGGATGTAAGCTGAATAGTGCATCCCTCAGCAATTTAATATTCTAAGTAATCGTTTTAGTTTAGAGCCTCATTCATTCCATTCCCGGCAGTCGAAGCCAATACTTGTTTCTTATAATCAAATGTCTATTTTCTATTTCCATTTTAAATTCTAAATAATAGTTAAATTAGTGTTTAAATAAATAAGTTCTTTTTTAAAAAGTGGTTTTCTAGTCCTCGTATAACAGTACGCACCGTGGCTTAATTGGCAAAGCACCTGAACATGTTATTCAGAAGGTTGCGGGTTCAAGTCCCGTCGGTGCGATGAAATTTTGGATTGTGTTTAACAATTTGCAGAAATATAAAGTGTAACACTTCAAAGAAACATAATATCAACATTTGTATTACGATGCATTTCTATACTTCGATGACATGATACTAGCGCGACGTTTGAAGTCGGTTCTTTTAGTTTTTTAAACGATCTTAAATTATAAAGGCCATCTCCTAATTCACCTGGAACTAACTTTTTTTTTAGAATACGTCTCATTATATCAAAAGTGTTGTTTTCAGAACGCAGCCAAACTAAAATACCACATAATGTGTTATTTTCAGAACGCAGACAAACTAAAGTATTACATAATGTGTTGTTTTCCGAACGCAGCCAAACGAAAGTACCACATAATGTGTTGTTTTCAGAACGCAGCCAAACTAAAGTATCACATAATATGTTGTTTTCCGAACGCAGCCAAACTAAAGTACCACATAATGTGTTGTTTTCAGAACGCAGCCAAACTAAAGTACCACATAATGTGTTATTTTCAGAACGCAGCCAAACTAAAGTACCACATAATAGCGACGCACACCGGCGAGACCCCGTACCGCTGTGCGCAGTGTGCGGCCGCCTTTGGATGGTACTCCAGTCTGTATAGACATGTGCGAGAGGTGCATTATAAGGTAACATATATATATATACACATTTTAAGGTATTCTAGATAGATAGATAAACATAAGTTATCATAGGTAGATAGATAAACATCATAAGGTATTCTAGATAGATAGATAAATATTATAATGTATCCTATAAAGATAGATAAACATCGTAAGGTATCCTAGATAGATAGATAAACATTATAAGGTATCTTAGATAGATAAACATAACAAAAATATCATAGATAGATAGATAAACATTATTAGGTATCATATCATACTATATAAAACGCCGCGCATCGCATCTGTTGGCACGAGCGGGGTCTATAATCAGTGTGCGTACGAGATGGACACTATGTTTTTTTTTACACCGAACTGGGTAGCACTTGACCACTATCTCACCTGATGTTAAGTGATGATACAATCGATGATGGACGCGCTTACCCAGAAGATACCTATTCACCCGCGATTTGAAGATTCCCTTGTTGTACTTAATCGGAAACACAGACTCAGGCAGGGTATTCCATTCCTTGGCGGTTCGTATGATGAACGAAGAAGCAAATCGCTTCGTTCGGGTAGAATAAGTTATAAATGTATGTAGTATTTCTAGCACTGTCCATACATTTATTCGGATATTTGGGTAAAAACATCCTTCTTAATACTATGTGAATAATTATTGAAAAATAAACTGAATGTTCCTGCCTGCAACTGCGTTAAAAAAGTTTTTGATAGTTAACATTTAGAGTTTTATAGAATACTAGCTGACCCGGCAAACGTTGTTTTGCCATATAAATAAATGGCTATTAAAAAATAAGGGTTGATCGTAGAAGGGTGAAAATTGAGGATTGTATGTATTTTTGTATGTTGTATCATAAAAAAATAGAAATTAAAAATTTTGTCTAAAAAATAAAATAAAAAATTTAGGGGTGGACTACCCCTAACATTTAGGGGGATGAAAAATAGATGTTGGCCGATTCTCATAGATACCGGATAAGCACAAAAAATTTCATCAAAATCGGTCACGAGCCGTTTCGGAGGAGTATGGCAACGAAAACTGTGACACGAGAATTTTATATATTAGATAGTATATTACGATACGTGTGACTTAAGTAGTCTATCCTTGCCCGGAGTGAAGTTAGCACCCGAACGCAGCGAGGGTGCTACCCCGTGCAATAATATACAACTTAAGTCACGAGTATCGTATATTATTGTATAGCTGTCAGTGTGACATAAACCCGCATTACGCTTGCTACGCTTTTCCGTCAAACAGAAGATTATTGCACGGCGTGAAGTCGGCACCCGAGCGCAGCGAGAGTGCTAAACGTCGTGCAACAATCGACTATTTAAGTCACGGAAAAGCGTGCGTAAAGTGCGGGTTTAAGTCACACTGCTATAAAACACTTTTTGCATTTAATATTGTACATTTTGTCGCAGGTAAAATCTCAGCCTAAGAAGACCAAAAAGCCCAAGAAAATTGAAGAACCTCCTAATTACATGAGTTACCATCAATAGTCGAATTTATAACTTGACACTGGCTGAATACACCAATAGACACGATGACAAATGTTGATAATTTAGGATCGTTTACTAAAAAAAAACAAAAAACCGATTTCAAAGGCTTAAGGTAGCTGAAGAAAGCCTCAAAAAACCCGAAAGTCATGTATTTTAGTACATATTTTTGTATAGTTTTTCAAAAAGCGCAGAATCAATTTTCGTAAAATTTATACAGGAACACCTTTGATGTATTACTTAGCAAACAAAGAAAGAATTGTCAAAATCAATTCATAATTGGCGGAGTAATCGCGTTACAAACAAACAGAAAATCATACAGTCGAATTGAGAACCTCCTCTTTTTTGGAAGTCTCTTAAAAAGTGCTTTATAATGTTCGAAAATATATATCAATACAACGAATATCATAATTATGCTGAAAATAAAGATTTTTACATTTAAAATTCATGCCAAGACACCTTATGTCATGGCGTTGCCGATGACGTCACGTTTGAGTAAACTAAATGTAAACACGATATAAATAATAAATTAATAACTTAAAAATAATAAATACAATGGAAATGCAGCATATCGTGGCGTATTGCATTATTTTGTCTGTTCAACCGACTTCCAAAAAGAAAGAGGTTCTCAATTCGTCTGAATGTTTTTGTGTGTGTATGTTACGCGATTACTCCGTCAATCGTTAACCGATTTGAATGATTCTTTTTTTTAATCGGTACGGTACGTTTCCGAGGTGGTCCCATTGGAATTTCATCGAGATCTGATTAGTATCTCCTGAGATATGACAATAAACGTCTCAAGCTTGCTACTGAAACTGACTCGCGGGGCATGGAAGTCTGTTGTTTTGGTTTTTAAAATATCTTAATTATTACATATTTTATCCTCCTCATCAATTAATAATACCTAAGTAAACATTGTAAAGGGCCTCTTGATGTTGGCTTCGGCTCCATCAATGCCCTCCAAAAGACCGGGCGTGTACGACCCGTGAGTTAAATTGAATTTTATCAATATTATCATAATCTTGGTCATAATAATAAAATAAATAGCTGAGTTATATAATCCATTATTTAGTTTTTCTGAAACAGATGAAAAACTTTAATGATTTTGGCTTACTGTCTTCATGGCTATTGTGTGAAGCCATAGATAATAAAACTAAATAATAATGCCATTTCTTGCAATGTGAGTATAATAATATTAATAATTAATAGAAGAAAGGTAAGGAGGACCATCTTATAAGGCGGTCAGACTGTAAATGTCCGGTTACAAGTAGTTCAATAATAGTTCAACATTGAACCAAGATGGCGCTAGTGTTGACTGAAAGTAATAAGGTCAGTTCACACCGAGGCACGAGCTGACCCTAAGGCGTAATTCACACTGAAATGGCAGCGGCCGACAGAGCAGTTTTATTGACAAGGCATTATAAACTTTATGTGCAACATCAATTAAATATAAGTAGTCTAATACAATAATAAACCTAGTAAATTACTTATAATCATGTTATGATTGAAAAAGGCAATCCAGTAGTTTCGTTTTATCGATAGGGTCGTACTGTAGTTGAATTGGTTCAGCACCTGGGCCTGTTCCGCAGGAGGCGCGAGTTCGAGTCTCATCGGTACGATAAAATTTGAACTGTATGTAACAATTAAAAAAAATAATCAAGTGTAGAAAATACTTAAAGATATTTCTTTTATTATATAGATATTATATTTAATATCTGTCGGATTTGTCAGGAACTTACTCGTGCCGACGTGATATGAACGAGAGTTACGGCTCAGTCTTATTTAATACCCACAAAATAAAATAAATAGCGCTCAGTTTTCACTTTAAAAAAAAACAGCAATATCATCTGGCTACAGTAGCGCCATCTTTGAAAGAACACTTTGTCATGGATGGAGATTGTACTCCTTGCCTCTACCCTCAATAATAATTAATACATTTTATGATTATTTTTAGGTGAGACCTATGTCGACAGAGCTAGAATAATGACGATTAAGAATTTTACCAGTATTTTAGAACTATAGATAGTAAGTATCATAAAGTTGTGATCTGACTGAATTAAGTTTTAATTGAAATAAATAACTTAATAAATCTAGATATTTAAGATGAAATAAAAGAATATAAGATTTTTAAATGTCGTTTTATTTCTTAAATTATAATATAACACTACTTATAACAATGCTTACTATAAATTAACAAATAACTAAACAAAATTTTCGTGGTATACAAGCGTCCGTTTATGCGTGATTAGGTAACAAACAGACAGCGTGACAGAGTTAGTTAGTTCTGCATAACATGGTTAAGGCGTCATCGCTTACCATCAGCCGAGCGACTGCTTATCCTGTTACCTAATTTAAAAAAAAATGTTCTGGCACGCGAAAGTTATACAAAAATAAACCGGTCAAGTGCGAGTCGGACTCGCACACATAGGTTTCCGTACCACAGTAAAATTGATAAAAATTTACCTACAAAATACGTTTCTTGTATGGGGACCTTGGATGGGTCTTGGATGTTTTTAGTATTTGGCGTTATAGCGGCCATAGTAATACATACTTTGTGAAGTGTGATTTCAAATAACAGTTACAGCCCTCTAACAAGCGGTCAGACGGACGGACGGACAGCGAAGTCTCAGTAATAGGATTCCGTTGGTACCCTTTGGGTACGGAACCCCAAATAATAAACTGACCAAAGTGCAAGTCGGACTCGCACCACACTACAGTATTTTATAAGATCAAGCAAAAAATGCCACTATCATTTTTCGCCAGCAAAAATAATATTAATAAACATTTTATTTCTTATAACGCCATCTAACGTCTAACAAAGGTGTTAGGGATCCACATTTCAATATAACGCCATCTATGGACGTTTACCTAAGCGTTCATAGATGGCGTTATATTGAAATGCCGAAAAAAACAAGTTTCTTGTATGGGGACCCCCTATTATTTTTAACTTTATTCCGTTTTTAGTATTTGTTGTACATCATCTGTGAAAATTTCAACGGTCTAACTATCACGGTTCATGAGATACAGCCTGGAGACAGACGGACAGCGGAGTCTCAGTAATAGGGTTCCGTTGGTACCCTTAAGAAACGGAACCCTAAAAAATCAACTACGCTTCCCCATTATCATACATCTGTCTAACAACTTTCAAAAGTTCACTCAAATTAAGTCCAGTCTTAGCCGACACTCCAATCACGTTGACGTCCAACTTCTTCATAATTTCATAACCCCTCTTCCCCTCAGGTAAGTCGATCTTGTTGACAACTACACACTTCTGTCTGTCTGTCAGTCTGTCGTTGTATTGAGACAGTTCGTAGGACAACGTGTCGTATTGGTCGGACGGACTATCTGTACCGTCTAGGAGGTATACTAGGCCCCTGCAACGCTCCGCGTGTTGCAGGAATTGTATACCTGGAAATAATGAAACAATAATATCGTTACATAATATATAATATCGTTAAAGTCTGTGCAAAAAGAGAACC
Organism: Cabera pusaria; assembly: GCA_954871355.1. Classification (NCBI taxonomy): domain Eukaryota; kingdom Metazoa; phylum Arthropoda; class Insecta; order Lepidoptera; family Geometridae; genus Cabera; species Cabera pusaria. The sequence goes on along the minus strand of OX940912.1, from coordinate 2,542,700 downwards.
GTCGTGGGTCGTGGCTTTACGATGAACTAATATTCAAAGGTAAGGAAGTAAGGTCTATGTTGTCTTGATGCGTCGGTAAGCACGGGGTCAGGCCTCCCTCATATTTGCCCATAGCTACAGCGCTTTATACCTAAACTTTCGACCACCGCCGGCGGTACTATCGCCAGTCGGTTGTCACTGCTCACGCGCGCGCATCGTATATTATTATTCAAATGACGGGATAACTGCGCATTCGTATTCTATATAAAAACGATTTATGTTTTCCATATGTAGTTCATTTTGCGGGTTTGACAAAACAAGCATATTTTTCATTTTTACGGTTCCGTAGTCCTGACAAGGAACCCTTATAGTTTCGTCATGTCCGTCTGTCTGTCTGTCCGAGGTTTTGCTAAGAGACCGTTAATACTAGAAAGCTGTAATTTTGTAGGGGTATGTATATAAATTACGCCGACAAAGTGGTGAAATAAAAGTGCGTGTCGGGCACGCGCAGTGTAGGGTTCCGTAGTAGCCTGTTATTCAATGCAAGTCTTTACCCGTTATAAATAAGCAACTAGGTACTCCGTCTTTGTTACTTTATAGTATTTATTCTAAGGATTTTGTATTTGGTACAGAATTATCCAACACTCAAGTTCAACGACTATTACTGCTAAACTAATAAAGTTATCTTAACCGCTATAGTTTTCCTTTAAAGTTCATGAAATGCGCTATTATCACGAATTTTTTCAGATTTTTCAAGCCAGCAGTTTAGTTTTTAGAGGGGGTGGGGGACGCCCTACTGGAACAAAAAATTGCATTTTAAAGTTTAATATTTCGTAAATGGAGCATTCAATCGAGAAATGGTATTAGCAACCCTTAAATCATTTTAAAAGACCTATTCAAAGATACCCACCCCACACGAAGGGGTAGACGCTGAATAAAAATTTCATCTCCACTTCTCATATATAGGGGACCTACCCTAAAAAAATATTTTTATTATTTTATTTCAGCACTTTGTCGGCGTAATTTATAAACATACTCCCACAAAATTACAGCTTTTTAGTATTAACGGTCTCTTAGCAAAACCTCGGACAGACAGACAGACGGACATGACGAAACTATAAGGGTTCCTTGTCAGGACTACGGAACCCTAAAAAGCGTTGGTATTTTTTATTGAAGGGAAATGAAATATCTGTAACGTAGTATCTATTATATAATATGTGACGGGGTGGTCGTCTTAAATGAAACGAGGTAGGTATTGTCTTATTCGCTCAGTGTATTCAAGAGACGATAAAAAAGGTCGTTACAGACGACTGATGAGTACCTACTTATTGACTAACACTAATAATAACTTTCTTAATATTAGGACTCAGTGAGTCAATCGCGTGTAGTGCCCGTGAGGGTTGGTAAGTTGCAGGCGCGGGCGTCCGGAACGAGACCGATATGCAGACCAGAGTACTGAATCACTCTACTACGTTATAAGAGTTGGCACTTCCCTACATTGTTGATACCCGAATTATGAAAGCACTGTGTAGCCAACCTAACAACGGAACGTATTGCTTATAAATTTAATAGAAACTTTTTTTGCAGTGTAGGTTGGTACAAAGTACGTTCATAATTATGAGTTATTTAATTATGTATGCAATGTCGCGGGACTGATGCAGACCAATGTGTGAGGACCCCGCGCCCCGCTCTCTAGTGGTGGACGTTATTTAACGTAAGCGGTTCTAGAAACTGCATACGAGGCTAATAACTGTACACGTAAGCAGTTTTGTGATGAGATCTTGTGAGAAACGTTCTTTTTCTCAAAAATGTATGTAGAAACTTAAATGCAAAATGGTTATTAGTTTACGTGTAAGCAGTTTTGTGCGGCGATGTGCTGTGACTAACTGTGTACATATAGCATAATTCACGAAATAGTGAATAAAATCAAAATAATGAATTAACGAAATAATGCGAAGACTTCTTATCTTTGTAACGTGATATTTAACAGCATCAATTTTAGTACGCGTGCAAAACTGTTTTCCGAAGTAGCTCTATATGTGTGCTGTGTAGAAATAACCAGTTACTGAAATAAGCGTTTTACATAATTGGAAATCAATTTTTACCATAAACTTCAATATTCAAATGATGACTAGAGCAAGGTTATGCCAACATTCAGCACACCTTTGTTAACGCACAAAAGTTTAGATGCTGATACTTGATGTACTTAAATATTGCGCGAGCAAATATTCTTCAATCACAATAACAATACAATTTCATTTGATAGTGGTCACACACATTGACCTTGATCTCCGCACCGGTTGAGTCGACTCGGAGTGCCTGAGAGCTCCCACTTCAGTGTTTCGCTATTCCGTCGCAGGGTGGCCTCGAAAATACCACCACCGGGAAGTGTTTCCACAACAATCACATATTCAGACCACGTTGCCTCGTTTTCATTAGGCTCACCAACTTGTACCTCCGTCATCTTGAGTATTTTCGAAAGAGACAATCTCTGGCATTGGGGATAACTTTGCAACAGATGGTTCAACATGATCAGAAAGGTCTCAGCTGCCTCGAGAGCTACAGGATCGTCACTGGACATCGGGACGTCAGTCAAACAAGTGCACCAGTGATCGTCAATATCCGCAATTTGACACGTTCTGTTTACCGGTATAGGTAGAAAAATACTGATGCTTCTCTCCGATGAGAAAGTTTTAACTTCCCGAGTCACAACTGCATCATTTTGTATATTTCGAAGATCGACCAAATCCAACAGCGTGGCGTGAACGTCGAAAGGGGTCGTTAACCGTTTACTATTCAATTTTAAATTGTTGTAAGCATTTGTGTAATTTTTTTGAAATGACGGTGGAGTCAGGATGTAAAGAAACGGCAGTCGTTCTTCTAGTCGTCCTTGCTTCGTGGATCTTATTTCACCCCATCGTATGCCATGATCGCTCACAAAAAATACGATTGTGTTACTTAGGAAATTCGATACTTCCAATTTGTTGAATAGATTGAAATGAGCGTTATCCATGGCCATGGGGTAATTCAAGTAGTCATGGGTCATTGTGACCTCCCAGAAGAAGCCGAACATCCTTTTGTATCTTAAAGTTTGAGTCAAATCCGCAACATAATCCAATAGAACTTTATAAAAATATTTTTCACCCATGCATAGATTCGAAGTGCCATCTTTATTATGTCCGACATTTCTCTCCGCTTCGTGAATGAATGTGTGGAGGTAGTAGTCTGTGGGGGTTTTACTGAAACCTAATTTACAGTAATTAAAAGTTCCGAGAGAGGCGCTGTCTTCCCCTAGCGCAGTATAATATCCTGCTTGTTTGTACCATTCCCATATAAAGGGGCAGTTGTCGAAAGTCGTACCGCTATGCGGGAAGCAAGTTTTCTTCAATTCGATCTCTTTAATACCTAACAGCATGGGAATTAAGTTGGGAAATGTATTATCGCCGACCTTGTTGTAACCCTTCAATTCAACAGCACCCTTGCTCTTCAAATAGCTTGCAGTTTTTGGCATCGTTCTATGAAAGTTCAGCCTGGTGACCGCGTCTACTCCTAGGATCAAAATGTTGTATCCTGGTTTATGTTGCCAAATTTCACCTTTACCTTCGTGTTTCGTGAAATTTTTAATCGGTGCAAAAAGAAAATATTTCTCATAAACTTTCTCCGTTTCGATGAAGCACGACACTCTGACGAATTCGTCTTTGACAGAGACGAAATCCTTAAATTGAACACATTCCGCATATTCCACTCTGTCATCAATATACCAAGATCCGATATCTTCTATAAAAGCGGGTCTATAAAAGGGCTGGTAGCAACATGAAAAACTTGTCTTATTAAAATTGTAAAATTGCAGTCTTCTACGTCTGATCCATATCTTCTTTTTAGTGTTGCCCAGTATCCCTATCGTCGAATTGGTGCAAGGATTCAATGAATATGGATATTCCACAAATTCCTTGATGCTGGTGTCCAATGGTCTCAGGGCTGGCATGGTGCATCCTTCAGTATCGATGGTAAATGGGTCGCTGAATTCATTGCTCGACAGCGTGTCATTTTTGATGAAATGTATGTTGATACCTCGATCGTTGTTCAGGATGAACGAGGCTACTGCTAATAATGTCGTAAGTAGGAACAGGTATTTTAACCTAAACATCAGCTAGATTTTGAAACTTTGGGCCGCTCCAGCGAAACGACTCATGCTGAGAGCGACGTTATCAACTATGACATTATGATTTTCGTTACGCTACTATAAGAATTCGATTGTTATTCTTTCAGCAGGAATATCAAATTAATATGTAAATGTTTGTAAATGATACAGAGCATTATTTACAAACAAAACATTCTTATTATTTGATCGCGACTTATTATGAAGGTGTTATAAGTTTGATAAGTGTATATGTCGCCAAGTCGAGCAAACAAAATGGCACGGCCGTACCATCTTTTTCTCGAAGCCATTCAGGCTATTTTCCGGTAATAATGTAATTTTGTACTGGCTAAAGCTAGACTAGCTGTAAGGGAGCATAAATACCACCTCAGTGCTCCCAGCCAAGCCAACCTCACGCACGTGGTGCATCCTGCTGACCAACAACAAACTGCTACTTGCTGGGCCCTGGGCCGAGGGGAGGCGTGGGCATTTTAATTTTAAGTAGTTGAGAGGCGTGATACTTATAAGTTTAGGAACCCCTGGTTTAAAGTTTTAGAGAGTTCTGGTTTAAAGAGTTCTCTTACCTAATCCATAATTCTTATGGGAGCCAGGAATGAGCCCCGGCAGGTCCGCTACCGCAACTTGTTCGTAGTCATCATAAGGCACCATGCCTGCAAATTATATCATCATTCATCACCATCCATCATTAACAGCCAGTATCGTCAACTGTTGGACATAGGCCTCTCCTATGGCAATTCACTAACTAAGTATTAAATAAGATCGTTTAAAGAACTAAAATAACCGACTTTTTAGCAACTTAAAAAAGGAGGTTTTTCAATTCAACCTATTACATGTAAATCTAATATATAAAATTCTCGTGTCACAGTTTTCGTTGCCATACTCCTCCGAAATGGCTTGACCGATTTTGATGTAATTTTTTGTGCTTATCCGGTATCTATGAGAATCGGCCAACATCTATTTTTCATCCCCCTAAATGTTAGGGGTAGTCCACCCCTAAATTTTTTATTTTATTTTTTAGACAACATTTTTAATTTCTATTTTTTTATGATACAACATACAAAAATACATACAATCCTCAATTTTCACCCTTCTACGATCAACCCTTATTTTTTAATAGCCATTTTAGTAATTTAATCATTTTTCCTCCATACATACTTACAATAAGTAAGCTATTTTTTGTCTACACTAGAAATTACTACGAAATTATTTATATGGCAAAACAACGTTTGCCGGGTCAGCTAGTAATGTATATAATTTTTGTGTTTGTTCGCGGATAACTTCGTCGTTTATGAACCGATTTTGATGATTTTTTTTTTGTCAGAAAGGTGATTTTCCAAGGGTGGTACCACAGTAATAGTATATACCAGAGATATGGAGATAAACACCTCAAACATGGTACTGAAAATTAATAGCGCGGCATTTGAAGTCGGTTCTTTTAGTATTTTAATCGATCTTATCAGTACCAAATTTAAAGTGTTTACCTCCATATATCTGGAGATACATATCAGATCTCGATGAAATTACTATGGTACACCACCCTGGGGATATTTCCTTTCCAACAAAAAAAAAATCATCAAAATCGGTTTATAAACGAAGAAGATATCCGCGATCCGCGCACATAAAATATATTATATATATATATATAAATATATATAGAAGAATTGAGAGCCTCCTTGTTGGAATTCTGTTGAAAACTGTTGGTATACGAACCTATGTGAGGTTTAAGTGTAGTAAAGGGGTAGGGCGCCACAGTGGGACGCGCGCGGGTCATAGCTCGGAGCAGGGTGCTCTTCCCAGCGTTGGGAAAACCGAGCAGACCAATGTGGGCCATTGACCTCACCTCCAGAGAGTATATGTTGGTTTCACCGACCGCTCCCAACTCTGCCACGTCTGGGGCCTAGAGATAGAGAAAGTTAAATTTTAATAACTACTATTTTCAACCGACTTTCAAAAGGAAAGAGGTTCTCAATTCGTCTGTATGTTTTTTTTTCTTTTTTTTTGTGTGTATGATACGCGATTACTCCGTCAATTGTGAACCGATTCGAATGATTATTTTTGTAATCGGTAGGGTACGTTTCCGAGGTGGTTCCATTGTAATTTCATCGAGATCTGATAAGTATCTCCAGAGATATGACGATAAACGTCTCAAACTTGCTACTGAAATTGACTCGCGGGGCATTGAAGTCGGTTGTTTAGTTTTTAAACTATCTTAATTATTATATGCGATAAGTTCGTTTAAAAGACTAAAAGAACCGATTTCAAACGTCACGCAATTAATTTTCAATACAAAGTTTGAGACGTTTATCTCCATATCTCTGGAGATACTTATCAGACCTCAATTAAATTATCATGTTACCACAGTTGGGATATCTCCTTTTCAACAATAAAAGAATAATCAAAATCTGTTCATAAAAGACGAAGTTATCCGCGAACAAACAATATATATATATATATATATACTGTCGAATTGAGAAACCTTCTCCTCTTTTAAAGTCGGTTAAAAATCGTCATTTTATTTTCACAATAAGTAGATGTTCATCCTCATACTATAAAGTATCTCCTTGTTAAATTTCAGTAAGATCAGATCGTCCGTTTATATGTATAATACTGTGAATTTAGATGTAAAACAGAAGCAGTTTGGAAAATAGTGAGCTCCGATTGCTTACCACCAGGCGATAGAGAGATGCCTATCCAAACTAGTGTCAGAGCAAAAAGAGACCCTCGTCAGGCCTCCCTCACTCGCCCATAGCTACTGCGATTTATACCTAAACTTTCGTCACCTGCGCCGGTACTATCTGCCAGTCGGTTGTCACTGCTCACGCGCGCGCTACGTATATTATTATTCAAATGACGGGATAACTGCGCATTCGTATTATATCTTAGAAACGATTTAAGTTTTTCATAGTCATTTTGCGGGTTTGACAAAGTTTTTTGTCAAAAGCACAATATGTTTCATTTTTTATACATTTTTTGCTACCGATACTAAAATGACAAGACGGCGTAAAATTCACTTTTCCGACAAGAAATTCGACTCTTAGTTAGAAACTTTGATGTAATTTTGTGAGGTAAATAAAAATAATTCGTCAACTTTTTTTTTAGTTTATTGAGTCAACCCTTTACTGTATCGGGGCGCGCCGGTACATCGCGCGCTGAACGAAGTAATAACAACGCTAGGTCGAGCGCCTTAGACACATTTCTGCTTGTATTGTCTGAAATAAACGTGGTATTGTGTTTTTGTAGGGGAGTGAAGTATCTGTTACGTAGTAACTATTGTATAATCTGTGCCCTTGTGGCGTTACGATGAACTAATAATCAAAGGTAAGGAAGGTAGGCACACGATAATAATAAGAGTAGGTACCTATCAAGTATCAAACATGTGTAGTAATGTGGCATTGACAGCAGTGTTGTCAATGCCATAATTAATAAAGATAGTTTTAATGGGTAGCGTCGAATAAAACGGTCTTTTCACTCATTAAACGTATGATATCAACACAGGTAGGTAAAACATATAGTTCGGCTAGCTTATATACACAATTGCACACGGGAAACAAATACAAATATGAAAGGGGAGAAAATATCACGCGCACGCGCGGTTGCTCTGGGTCGAGTGATCCGAAGGGAGAGGGGCGCGCGGAGAGGGGTACGCGTGCATCGCGCAGTAAACGCTCCTAGCGCTAACACTGCGCCCTCTGTCAGTCGATCGGCGGAGGCGGATAAGCTCTGGTTCAATCCACGACCGCTAGGTTGCGCTCAAACACACTAAACCTATTGCCACGTTACATAGTTTAAAAACTAAAACAACCGACTTCAATGCCCCGCGAGTCAATTTTAGTAGCAAGTTTGAGACGTTTATCGTCATATTTCTGGAAATACTTATCAGATCTCGATGAAGTTACAATTGTCCCATTGTAATTCCTCGGAACTGTACATTACCAATTAAAAAAAGAATCATTCGATGTTAACAATTAGCGGAGTTATCAATACATAACGTAACATACATTAACAAATAAAAAAACATACAAATTAATTGAGAACCTCCTCCTTTTTTTGGAAGTCAGTTGAAAAGACAGTAAATTAAAACGACCAACGAACGACGCGACCTCAATTTCTACGACGGTTCTCTATTTGCACACACTTACACCATCGACATTTTGCTAGGATCTCGATGACTTACACCTAATAGTAACGTCATACCTGTTCAGTGTCAGTAAGAAAGAACTTATTCCCCCTCCCGCCCGCCCCTCCCCGCGCCGCTACAAACATGACCCCCTCTGTACTGAGATCACCCACCACGGCGCCTGATTGGTCCTTTATTATTGTACCTGAAATATTTATATTATAACATATTAATAAATTCATTTATTTCAGGCAATCACAATGTCTGTTACATTAGCCCATATCTAAACATATACCTAATGATGAAAATCAGTGCGTTCTATCCGTTATAACATACGCAGCCGAAATGTCAACACTCACGGTTGGGCTGGTCCACAAATTTAAAATCACTCAGCGAGCTATGGTAAGGGCTATGCTCGGAGTTTCCTTGAAGGATCCAATTCGAAATGAGGTGATCCGATAAAGAACTAAAGTCAACGATATAGCTCAGCAGATTAGCAAACTTAGTGGCAGTGTGGATATATCAGCGGAAGAACTAACAACCATTGGGGTAAATGAGTTCTTGAGTGGACACCGCGGATCAGCAAACGTTGTGTAGGACGCCCACAGACCAGGAGGAGCAATAATCTTTGTAAGGAGGCTGGAAAGAGCTGGATGAGAGTAGCCAAAGACCATATTCAGTGGCATGCTATTGGAGAAGCCTTTGTCTAGCAGTGGACTAGTGTAGGCTGATGATGATGATTGAGTTTGCATCATAATATAGCGTTCATACCAAGAATAATTTCAAAATGTATCTGTTAAAACTATAAATTACTTTGATACGCAAGAGTATAACTTACCCAAAGGCACAGGCACTATAATGTGTCCAGCATTCTTCCCGTTGCACTCCTTGTTGTAGCCTCGCTCTCCGTGCTTTGCTTGTATCACAGCCTTACAGTGGTTCAAGCTCTTCACTGAGTGAGTTGCCTGTGGATTATTTCTTTATATAGCACCACCCTGGGGTTAAAGTAGGTGTGCGGTCTAAGCCAGATATATCTAGATTCTGTACCCTTACTTTAGAGTTTTCATCGTGAGAGCTTTTGACAGATCTCACATAGTTTTCGACTTATTCTGGCTCCTGATTGGTAATCCTTCCACTAGCGGTGCTGTACTGTTTTTCATACAAAATTTGTTCAATAAACAATATCAAGTTTGGTATGAAAACTCGTAGTACGGGTACAGAATAAGAAAGTGGGTAAAAAATGCCAATGTATCTAAAACAGTAGATTTTTTTAATATTGAAAAGTCTACCATTTGACCACTAACACACCTGTTGGTAAGTGATGATGCGGTCGAGGATGGCAGCACCTTAGGCCTAAAATGGGAACTGGCTCTCAAGGATAACAGCCGGAACGCATTAGATATTTGGCGACAGATTTTTGAATTTATTCTAATTCTAATTGGTGGGGGCGTTAAGACCTGCACTGCCTTCCCGTTTGGATTGATTTGTCCATTTCTCCCTGCCAACGACTACCCAAGCCACCCAAGCTCCATAATGAAGCGTAGCGCGGCTTTGGGTCGCTGGCATAACGCTTCCAGAGGTGAGGTTGTCATTAAAGCTGGCGTAATTGACGATCATGATAAGAGCTGTGGGTGTGTTTGTGTGCTCGAAGGCTTAGCTGAGAACTTGTTCGCGAACTCATTCAAGCTTCAAAGTTGGTTGAAACTAACTAGCTCTCTAAAGAGTTTATACATAATGTAAGAGTTAAGAAAATAAGACAGTAAACAAGAACATAACCTCAAATTCCTTTACCTGAAAAACAACATGACCACCGTTACCGCCATCACCACCGTCGGGTCCCGCATGATCCTTGCACCACACACTAAGGAACGATATACATCCATCACCGCCATTGCCTGCTACAGTCCTAACTCTCTGAGAATCTACATAATATTGCACAGTACTTCTAGTAGATTTTGCCTTCAAACTACGCAAGGCTTTAGGCGTATATTCACTGTAATTTCTTGTTAGTTGCACAGGTATTGATATTTTTAATCGTTGGAATAGCAGTGTGAGACGCATTTTTGTTTATTTATCAAGTTTTAAAGAAATTACAGGTTATTTTTCTTTTTGTTTTGATTTGATTTTGCAAAATTACCTTACCACAGATTGCTGAGATTGCCAAATTCCACAAAATGATTCTAGCTCGAATGACAATGACATGACAATAGTCGATGTGACAATCAGCTGTTTCTTTTTTTTTAGTTTCCACGTATAGTGTACCCCAACATATAGTAATCTGTGGTGTACTCAGCCAGTGTCAAGGTAAAGGTATTAGAAATGTTAGTTTTTGTAGATTCAAGTTAAAGTCACGTTACAGTATAAAGTCATAGTCCAGTCCAAGTCATACCCTTAATAAAGATGTTTATTATAATACTAGCTGATACCCGCGACGTCGTTTACGTACACCAAGAATGTAGTAGCCTACTAGCTGTACCCCGCGGTTTTACCCGCGTAGACATCGTTCCCGTGGGAATATCGGGATAAAAAATATCCTATATGTTATTCCAGGAACTAGGCTATCTAATATACATATACCAAATTCAGCTCTATCAGTTCAGTAGTTTTTGCGTGAAAGAGTAACGGTAAAAATCTTGAATCAAGTCGCCTTCGTAGGAAGATAGGAGTAGTCGGGGGAGGTAGAGGGAGTTGAGGGGAGTTCTCCCCTCTTCTTTCCCCCTGCCGGAGAGGCGTAGCTTTTTTTTTTTTAAATTGAAATTTAAATATTTTCATTATTAATTTGTAAAATAAATCATTGTAAAAAAATAAATAGCGGCTTAGTTTCTTTTCACGCATTTTGACTATTCCGAAATTGTTAAGCAATCAAAGAAAATTACGTTTCGTTCTACGCATTCGTATGTTCTGAAGCACAGAATAAATAATCTGTAGTAGGATTTTACGTAATTAAAAAAAATATATATTTAATCTCATCTCCGGCAGCAAGTTTTGCTTCAGGGCGCTTAGTACGAACCTCCTTAATCCCCCACATTCACAGTTTACTCAAATTCAGGGGGCTCGATATACGAGTAAGATCCAACCCAGAGTAACAAACATACATTATGATACATTTGTACATTCTTACAAACTCGCGTTTGTAATATTAGTAGGATAGAGATGGCGCTAGCGTAGATTTTAATAGCTCTCCTATTTACAATTGCCTAAATGTATGAGATCCCGCAAACGATATTTTTCGCGATATTGGAACATCTCAAAAGTTGAACTCGTTACAAATCGTTTTCTCTTTATAATATTTAGTATGGATTCGGAACCCTAAATAAAATAAATGAAATAAAATTCTGGCAACTTTATACAAAATAAATAAGTTTTATTCATAATAATACATAATTTTATACTATTAATTATTTTTCTTAACACTATAGTAAATAAATAAATACGGAAAAAAACAAGGCATTATTCATGATTTTATTTTACTGATTATTGTTCAATATTGATAGTGTTGGGGGTAGGTGGTTGTGCCGCCATATTGTCTTGACACGCTTCCGGTACCGGCCAGTTTGCGGGTACTTCCGGTAATGTCTGCTTACCACGACGGACGAAAGGTTTCTGCAAAAGAAAACAAGTTTATTTATTTATAATAATATTTAAGAGTGTGTAAAAACTAAAACAACCGACTTCAGTGACAGCGAGTCAGTTTCAGCAGCAAGTTTGAGACGTTTATCGTCATATCTCTGGATATACTCACAGATCTCGATGAAATTGCAATGGGAACACCTCTGAAATGTACTCTACCGATTAAAATAATAATAATTCGAATCGGTTCACAATTGACGGAGTAATCGCGTAACATACATATAAAAAAAAAGAAAAATAAACATACAGACGAATTGAGAACCTCCTCCTTTTTGGAAGTCAGTTGAAAAATAAACCTTATTTTATATAACTTACTCATTTTCACCATCTATAATCTGTCTTTACATAGTATAAAACGAAGTCAGTTCTGCCGTATGTACGATTAGATCTTTTAAACTATGCAACAGATTTTGATGCAGTTTTCAGCAATAGATAGAGTGATTCAACAGGAAAGTTTATAACCAGGATTAATCGCGGACGAAGTCGCGGGGCGCAGAATAAATTCTTTGGCTTTGTTAGTCTCTTCGAGCATTTACCAAAGGAGATGTTAACGTTGTAATCCGCAAACATTTTGTTCTGCCGATACTTACGGGGCCGAGGTAAACACGCATTGCACACACACAAATCACTCACTTTAACGATCCCGCACACTAGCTTGAAACACGCACACAGTATTAAAAATACAGCGTATTTACGCACGCCCATATGGCCAATAATAGCTATATGGCCAAAAATGGCTATATGGCCAGCAGAGGGGTACGCCTTGCGTTAACATCTCCTTTGGTAAATGCTCGAAGGTTAGTCTCGCTAAAACTTGAGAATGGCCGGACCCATTTGGCTAATTTAGGTTTTTAATTATATTTGTGGAAATCCAGGGAAAGTTAAAAATTAAGTTGAAAGTTAAAATGATGAGAAAATATGGAAAATTTGCGAGGATAGGTGTAGGTTATAAGGAGTTCACCAAGTAATCTAGTTATATCATATGTTTAAATCTCAGTATCATTTTCTGTCTATAATATAATTTCTTTAAGCTGAACAGGCTAGCGTTTGACCACTATATCACCTGTTGGTAAGTGATGATGCGAACGAGGATGGTTGGAAAAGATTGCAACCAGGTCCTGGAGTTGTGATTTATTTTTCTTGTTTGTACACGACAATGAACAGCTTCTATTTCTAGTTACAAGAATGTAATGGCGGTCGCTTGCCTGCTTTATCGACATAATTCTGTGTCTGTGCTGCTTTAACGACACACAGTAGGTACCCAAGAATATTACACATGTAGACGGTGCACTACCGGCCAGAAAGAGACGGACCTTGAACGGAGTTTATCCCTTTCTTTTGTATGGACCACATTTATGCATACTCTATACATACAGTATAGTACATACAGCACTAGTAGGATGTTAGACAAGGGCTGTTTTGACATACAATTACAAACTTATGTTTAGAGCCTACATATTAAATTGGGAACAGACTCTCGATTACAGCTACACACTAAAATCTCTATTACCTTATGTACAAGCTTGTTGTGATTGTATAACGCCGCGTCGTGACTGAAAGTAGCGGGACACTTAGTGCAGACATAGGGCCTCTCACCCGTGTGAGAACGTATGTGACCTTCTAGAATTTTCTTCGTCTGAAACATTTTTAAAATTAAACTTTTATTACATCGCCCTTAAATTTTTCGTTGGAGTTTTGGCGGGAACATGGAAAATTGTGTGTGTGGTCTCATTGAATTTTTTCCTAAAACTTGTGTTCTTCCGCGAGTTAATGTGTAATAAATGTGGATTATTAACCATTAAGTGCCGGTGAATGTTTGCGTAGGTGTGTAGGGAAACAGCACAATGTTGAAAAAATGCTATTTGCGTTCTCACCAAAATTTCACTGAAAATCATCATTAAAGTCCACATTTTTACTGAGGGTATGACTTGGAATAGACTTTGACTTCAACTTGACTTGAAATGTGACTTTGACCCATCTTTTTGACTTGAATTCTCAAAAACTTAATGAATTTTAATACTTGAAACTGGCTTAATACACTAATCTTTCGCATTACAGCCGGTGCGCTGATTGGTGGATATGATGCATGACATTTAGGTCTAGTTGTGATTGGCGGACGCTTCCGCAGCCATATTTGTATACATGCTAATGTGTCATGTCAACTGCTGTCATAGTAGCTAGCTACCATAGATACACATAAACAAACAGTTTCACTTGCATTGTGGTTTCATAAAAACACACTTTTTTTTGTGAACGTGTGACCCGCGCGAGTGTGTGTTTGTGTGTATGTGTGTGTGTGTGTGAACGTGTAGCCCGCGCGAGTGTTTGCGTGTGTGTGCCCGCGCGAGTATGTGTGTGATAAGGTGGTGTATGTAAACTTACGGTATAAGCCTTCCCGCACGTGTGACAGACATGGTTCCTCTCCAGTCTCTTGTTACGATGCACCATGCGGACATGTGTGCGTAACGCCGGACGTGACGCGCTAGCCTACAATATTACTCAATTAAAAAATTAATCGAGAAAATTCGACTAAAGGAACGTGAATTACAGCCGGTATATAACAATAATAATGTTACAAATTCACGACAATTTTAAAATCAAAATACAATATTACTGTTTATATATTACAAGAACTTGGCCGCTAAATATTGTTGAATTTTATAGTATATCTATGTTAGTCTGTAAGGAATATGTTTAAATATGGGGCTATGTAACATCTATATTAGTTGCCTGAAATTAATTGATTTATTATTATAAATAAAAACTTGATACAACTTAAAGAAAATAATTAGGATCGTTTAAAAACTAAAATCACCTACATCAAATGCCGCGCTAGCAATTTTCAGTACCAAGTGTGAGGTCTTTATCTCCATATCTCTGAATATACTTCTCATATCTCGATAAATTTACAATGAGACAATCTCGCAAATGTACCCTACCGATTAAAAAAAGAATCATTCGAATCGGTTCACAATTGACAAACTAATCGCGTAACATACAAAAAAACATACAGACAAATTGAGAACCTCCTCCTTTTTGAAAGAACCTCCTCTTTTTTTAATATCTTATAGTCTAGCGTTTGAATACTATCTCACCTGTTGTTAAGTGATGATGCGATCGAAGATGGTAAGCACGCTAGGCCTAAAAAGTCGGTTAAAAATACAGTGGAACATAGAACTTCTCTTTTTTTTTAAATCGGTTAATGACTTACAAAGCTACATCCTTCCATGTTACAGCGGTGTGGCGTCAACTTCAAATGTATGCTAAGTCTGTGCTCTTCTAACCGCATCGGTTTTGAAAAACGACGAGAGCAAAATTCACACGCGTATCTGAAATTAAGTTTATCGATTAGTATATTTTTAATCGACTCCATTAAAGAGTCGGTTCTCAATTAATCTATGTTGTTTTTTTTGTTTTTTTTTAGGGTTCCGTACCCAAAGGGTAAACGGGACTATTACTAAGACTCCGCTGTCCGTCTGTCTGTCTGTCTGTCTGTCCGTCTGTCACCAGGCTGTATCTCATGAACCGTGATAGTTAGACAGTTGAAATTTTCACAGATGATGTATTTCTGTTGCCGCTTTAACAACAAATACTAAAAACAGAATAAAGTTAAAAATAATAGAGGGTCTCCATACAAGAAACGTGTTTTTTTCGACATTTCACGCCATCTATGAACGCTTAGTTAGGTAAACGTCCCATAGATGGCGTTATATTGAAATGTCGATACCTACCCTTTGTTAGACGTTACTTATCTAAATACATTATATTATCTATATATTAGTTTGTACAACATTCTGGCTGAGTCCGAAAGTGGCTCAGCCAGAATACTGTTACAAGCGCCAAATTGTCTTATATTATAACTTAATCTATTTCTACTGTCTTCGTTTCGGACACATTCAATAAGCACATGATACAGATCATCTAAAACATTGCAGTCCGGACAATTGGGTGTAGAAGATTTTCTCATTAAAAATGAAAACTTATTGCATGGAATGTGTCCAGAACGAATTCGTAATGCTGTAACAGTTTCTTTTCTATTCAAAATATGATTGTCAATCCATGTGGCATTCAAAGGTTGTGGCTGTATCGTGCGGTACCAGATACCTTTATCTAAAGATCTTAAATCAAAATATTCTTTAAATAAATCTGAACATTGTATCTTAACTAAAGAAATAAAGTTTGTATAAAAAGGAGTATAATCAAGAGAGATCCCGTCGGTTTTCTTAGTTCTTATCTATATATTCAATTATTTTATTGTTCTTAATTTTTAACAGACTTCATAAAAAATCTTTTTTCGTTTGAGTCATAATGCCTCCCGATTGGTCCCATTCAAATTTTATCGAGGTATGACAATTATCTCCGGAGATATAAAGATAAACATCTCAAACATATTACATACCTTGACGACATATGCATTTGTATATCTTGACAACATGATACTACTGGCTATTTTGACTATCGCGGCATGTGAAGTCGGGTTTTTTTAGTTTTGTACATGATCTTAAAATTGTATTATACTTCTTTATTGTGTTTATAATATACTACTCTAATATCGTACTCGAACTTCGAGCATTTACCATAGGAGATGTTAACGTTGTAATCCGCAAACATTTTGTTCTGCCGATACTTACGGGGGACGAGGTAAACACGCATTGCACACACGCAAATCACTCACTTTAACGATCCCGCACACTAGCTTGAAACACGCACACAGTATTAAAAATACAGCGTAGTTACGCACGCTCACATGGCCAATAATGGCTATATGGCCAGCAGAGGGGTACGCCTTGCGTTAACATCTCCATTGGTAAATGCTCGAAGTACTCGAATTATAAACTTCAAAACCAGTTTATACTCATATAATTTACAAAAAAACAATACCGAAATGAATAAAAAAATATATAACCTTTTTTTTCCATCTTCCACTTTGATTGCGGCACTTTTTCGCATATTTTTTAATTTTTTAAACTATTTTTTGTAATTTTTTTTCGTAGCTGAGGCATCAAATCAAAACTAAAATCCAACAGCAGAAGGTCACACGCACACCTTGTGAAAAGATTAATTTAAAAAAAAAATGTATAACGAGTTAATCTCTCTTCTATCTTCTTCTATCCTTAACAAAATATTGTTATAAAATTTTTGAAGAGAAAACTTCTTTAGCGGAGTTGTAAACTTTTTTGAGATAAATTGTTAAACACAATCCAAAATTTCATCGTACCGACGGGACTCGAACCCGCACCCCCCGGATTACACGTCCAGGTGCTGTAGTCATGGATGGCGCCACCAATGCATAATTGGGTTAACAAAATGCAATCCACTAATTTCGTCGTATCGATGGATCGAACCGTGGCTTAATTGGCAGAGCACCTGGACGTGTAATCCGGGGGGTGCGGGTTCGAGTCCCGTCGGTACGATGAAATTTTGGATTATGTTTAATAATTTATAAAAAAAAAATATAAAGTGTGAGACACTTCAAAGAAACATAATAATTTTTGAGATAGGTAAAAAATGTTAAACTCACGTCAGGACACGTGACCTGATCGAACATTCGTAAGACGGAGGGAGAGTAGACCAAATGCACAACGTTAATGTTCAAGTTTTCACTTCTGCCGGCACTCCCGGAGTGCAACCCGTTGTTTTTTTTTTCTATTTTAATATAGTTTCTTTTTTTTTTTAAAGACTAGATCGACCAAAGACCATGAGCATGAAAATAATTATAAATATACAAACTTACTTCAACTTATCCGGATGTATATGCGCCATAGAATAATTAACGTGTTGGTAAAATGACAGTTTATTCTTGAAGTTCATGTCACATTTACTACAATAAAGCAGCTCGGATGCTTGATGCGCTAAACTATGACTTTCCAGCGCTTTCTTAAAGCGGAATCGTTTGTCGCACACTTCGCATACGAAGTCTTTTTGGTTTGTGTGAATACTGTAAAGAAATACATAACTTTAATTAACCGACTTCACAAAAAGGGGGAGATTCTTATATACATAATATAATCACGCCTTTTTCCCGTTGGGGTAGGCAGAGACTACTTCTTTCCACATGCTACGATCCTGACATACCTCTTTCGCTTCTCCCACTTTCATGAGCGCCTTCATACATGCTCGCCGGTTATAGGTACTTTTGATTTGGACTTTCTTCTTAGAGGTTCTTAATACGTCGGCATCTTTTAACCGACTTTCAAAAAGAAGGAGGATTTTTTGTATGTATGTTACGCGATTACTCCGTCAATTGTGAGCCGATTCGAATAATTATTTTTTTTATCAGGGTATATTTTCGAAGTGGTCCCATTGTTTTCATCGAGATTAAAGTTTTTCCAGAGATATGACGATAAACGTCTCAAACTTGCTACTGAAATTGACTCGCGGGGCGTGGAAGTCGGTTGTTTTATAGTTTTTAAACTATATTAATTATTTGTATATAGAACAGAATATATAACCTGTAAGTTGTAGGGCCCAGTGACACCTTGACGCCAGAAGCAGATGGGGTCAACTAACGGATTTTAAAATCGAAAAATTTATGTGCGCTTTTCACAGTGGCTCTCCGGTGAAGGAAAAACATCGTTAAGAAACCAACAACCCCCGCATGGTGGTAGGACACTATCTAGTGTCCGCCTGGCCAGCTACCACCCTCAAGTTAAAAAATCTGTCGCCAAACATCTAATGTGTTCCGGCAGCTATCCTTGAGAGCCAGTTCCCATTCTAGGCCTACCGTGCTACCATCCTCGACCGCATCATCACTTACCAACAGGAAGATTAATGGTCAAACATTAGCCTATAAAATGTATTAGAAAAAAATACCGTCAACAAAACTGTAAAGACACTTACTACAAATGTGTTCTCAGAGAAGACTTGTCTCTAAACGTCTTCCCACATTGATCACAGTGTTGTCTCTCCGCGTGCTGCTTCAGATGTATCCGGAGCTTCGTTAGAGACCTGCAAATTACATATATATATGAATAAAGAACAAATTATTTTAGGAACAAAAAACCCGACTGCGTGATTTATATCTATATTTGTATATATATTTATATTCATAATCACCATTAAAAATTCTATATTTTGATACCACGCTCGATGTATTTTGAAAACAATTTTTTTAGATTACTTTTTGGCGCCAAAAATCCTTTTTTTTGTTTATTATTTTAATTTTGATGTACTCAGTGTCACTCCCACGACTAAGTCGAATCTATTAACACCACTCACATAAAAATACGACGAGCAGTTTAGGCTCTAGGGCGTGCCAATGAAATACACATACATACACTCGAAAAACATAACCCTCCTTCTTTCGCATTAGGGTAAAAAAAAACATACAGACGAATTAAAAACCTCCATACTGGAAGTAGGTTGACAAACTACCAATAAAATATGATAGGTACAATAGCAGAACATCGAGCTCAGTGGCATACCATAGGTGAGGCCTATGTCCAGCAGTGGACAGAGATAGGCTGATGATGATAAATGATGATACGTACGTCTCGACGGTCGCGCACACGTGACACACGTGCGTGGGACGCGCGGCGGCGTGCGTCGCCGAGTGGTGGTCGGCCGCGATACTGGCGCGGGAGAACATGCGCGAGCACTTACTGCAACGCCATCTACAAATAAACATCAATATTATATTTACTGCAACGCCATCTTGACATAAACACAATAAACATTAATATTTTATTTACTGCAACGCCATCTAGACATAAACACAATAAACATTAATATTATATTTACTGCAACGCCATCTTGACATAAACACAATAAACATTAATATTATATTTACTGCAACGCCATCTAGACATAAACACAATAAACATTAATATTATATTTACTGCAACGCCATCTAGACATAAACACAATAAACATTAATATTATATTTACTGCAACGCCATCTTGACATACACACAATAAACATTAATATTATATTTACTGCAACGCCATCTTGACATAAACACAATAAACATTAATATTATATTTACTGCAACGCTATCTTGACATAAACACAATAAACATTAATATTATATTTACTGCAACGACATCTACAAATAAACATCAATATTATATTTACTGCAACGCCATCTAGACATAAACACAATGAACATTAATATTATATTTACTGCAATGCCATCTTGACATAAACACAATAAACATTAATATTATATTTACTGCAACGCCATCTTGACATAAACACAATAAACATTAATATTATATTTACTGCAACGCCATCTTGACATAAACACAATAAACATTAATATTATATTTACTGCAACGCCATCTTGACATAAACACAATAAACATTAATATTATATTTACTGCAACGGCATCTACAGACACAAACCATAAACACTTAATATAAATTTTTCTGCAACGCCATCTAGATATAAATACCACAAAACCCCTTAACCATCGTCGATCGCATCGTCACACAACATCAGGGCCCCTAGACAAAATCCAACTTCCTGTTTGCCTTCACGCTTCAAAATGTATGGGAATGACATTTTTGTTGCGGAAACGTAAATGTCATTCCATACATTTTGAAGCGGCGTTAGCGTGAAGGCAAACAGGAAATTGGATATTGTCTAGGGGCCCAGGGGCCCTAGACAGAATCCAACTTCCTGCTTTCATTCACGCTAATGCAAGTTCAAAATGTATGAGAATGACATCTTTGTTGCGGAAACATAAAAGTCATTCCATACATTTTGAACTTGCGTTAGCTTGAATGGAAACAGGAAATTGGATATTGTCTAGGGGCCCAGCTGAGATAGTGGTCAAACGCTTGCCTATCTAGCATTAAAAAAAACTAATTATATTTACTGCAACGCCATCTATATATATACACCATAAAAACCCCATACTTATTATATTTACCGCAACGCCATCTTGATATAAGCACCACAAACACCAAGTATTATATTTACTGCAACGCCACTTTTATTTATTAAGTATGTATTCTAGTACCAATTAATGTCTAACTATTCAATTTGTTTTATCACAACACCCAACCCTACAGTAGAAGCGGCCTTATCAAAAGCGCGTGACCGGCTAAGTGATTCAGACTCTCGCTGCGTGGACTTACGGTGCATTTTGATTAAAACGAGCGCCGCAACACGCGGTATAATTTAAGGTCACATCCGAAGCGAGTACAATATTTTAAAGGTTACAGACGTTGTATCTAGGTTTAATCTCGCATATTTGCGATCAAAGAGCGAACCTTCTGTACGCGTGGTACTATTAATTATTCTGTGGTTTAGAGGGGTTAACAAGACTACAAGTAACACAACCCACATTGCGAGTAAGCTTTTCTAGTCAAAAAACAAATATTATTGCGTTATATACGCACCTAGTTTGATGTCTGCTTCTATGCGATATGAGAGCATTGAGCGTCTTGAATCTAGTCTTACATACATTGCATTCTAACTCGCCGGCTTCCTGCAACAAAATAAATACATCTGTATGTATAAAATGCAAAAATAATATGAGAATGATAAAACTATACAATCACTAGTATTAGAGAGCGAGATGGACATAATTTTTGTATCCTTCTCTGCATATGCGATTTTATTGCTTGGAGCCAGCTCTGGCTCCCAGTTCTAGTGCGCCCATTTGCTTTCACCCGCTGTCATGTATGACCCCCCGACCAAATTACGTTGTTCATTTTATCCTATAGCTGGCATATGTATCACGTGTTCATCATTTTAGTCGGGTTATATCTCTATAGTTATTTCATTCACATACGCTAATGTTCTCTCTATTTAATTTTTCTTCTCTTCTTTACGTTCTCTCTTACGTTACGTTCGTTCTTACGTTTTTCTCTTTCTTACGTTCAAAAGTCAAAAGTCAAAGCATTTATTCAGTATATGGGCAAATTAAAAATGTGCACTTACACACGTCAAATTACATTAAATAGATCATATTCAATGATAATAATTATAAATATAACAGAAACATAAGTTATTGCTTTGAATTTACAAAAAAAACCAAAGGTATTGGGCCATTCAGCTTTCATCTAGACGTCGAACGTCACACTTAAAACAAATGTTTAATTCCCCTGATTAATGTAGGGATGCCAACCGTACTATTACATGCACCCGCAACCACAGATTATATAATAGTTACTACGTAACCGCAACCCAGTGCATGTTTCAGTACTGCAGACAAATTTTATCCAATAAATTGTGAAATAATGAAACATAATAAATAACGTTACTGACTGATCTATCAACATAGCTCACAGGATTAGACGCAGTCTCTTCTTTGTGTTGTCAATGCAAAAGTCAGTCTACAGTAAACGTCATAAGGCTTACATTTTTAACCGACTTCAAAAAAAGGAGGAGGTTTCTCAATTCGACCGTATATATTTTTTTTTTTTTTTATGTTTGTTCGCGGATAACTTCGTCGTTTATGAACCGATTTTGATTATTCTTTTTTTGTTGGAAAGCAGATATCCCAAGTGTGGTACCATGGTAATTTTATCGAGGTCTGATAAGTATCTCCAGAGATATTGAGATAAACACCTCAAAATTGGTACTGAAAATGAATAGCGCGGCATTGAAGATGGTTCTTTTTTAGTCTTTAAACGATATTATAATGAACATTTTTTGCACGGTGGAAATAGTCTGCGACAACTTTAAGAGCGAACGCTGGCTGCACTTTTCCATACAAATGTATTCCCCCGTTTACTCCCTGGAAAATGCTTCCAGAGCAAAATTTGTTTCTACACAAAATCAAGGTCTGATGTAGCTACGCTCCTAAAATTTGCTTTTTTTACCAACTCCTTGCAAGAAGAAATATAAGCAATCTTATCTGCTCTTTAGGATTTTTGAAGGGTCATATTTCTATTTACAATTGGTTGGTCAAAAAAAGAAAATGATAGGGGCGTACCTACAGCAGACCTTGATTTTTTATCCACGACGGAACGGAGACTGTATATGCGTTTGGGGTGAGAGGATGTTTGTTTGTTTGTGTGTGCATCCATGTTGCCATTTTTCTCCTAAACGACTAGTCCGATTTTGATGCAGTTTCCAGTTATGGGTTCGGGTGTTGGTGCTTGTTTTTAGATAGTTGTTACGATGTCAACCTACCAGGGGGCGCTGCAGTAAACATTTGTTTGTGCAAATCCATGTTGCCATTTTTCTCCAAAACTAGATCGATTTTGTCTTTAAACGCTTCGTAATTAATCAGTGGTGGTTCTTAGAAAGATGTTATGACGTTAATTTTCTAAAGGACATTGTCGAGGGTGTTTATATATAAACATTCTAATTTTAAAACAAATTTTGCTCTAGAAGCATTTTCCAGGGTGGAAACGGGGAACCCTCTTAATGTTTTATTTTATATATCTTATAGGCTAGTGTTTGACCACTATTTCACCTGTTGGTAAGTGATGATGCGGTCGAAGATGGTAAGCACGCTAGGCCTAGAATGGGAACTGGCTCTCAAGGATAGCTGCCGGAACACATTAGATGTTTGGCGACAGATTTTCTAACTTGAGGGTGGTAGCTGGCCAGGCGGACATTTGATAAGTGTCCTACCACCATGCGGGGGTTGTTGGTTTCTTAACGATGTTTTCCTTCACCGGAGGGCCACTGTGAGAAGCGCACATAAATTTTTCGATAGAAAAATGCATTGGTGCACGGCGGGGTTTGAACTCGGTACCACGGCATCAAAGCCGATCTTAACGTACTCACCAATGAATGTTTCTTCATATGTGTGTCCAGTTTAAATCTGTGGTTAAATCCAACTACACATAAGCTACATCTATACTCGTGCCGCGTGAACTTAATGTCTGATAACGACTTTCGTCTTTCTAATTCTACCTGCAAGTTAAATATTAGTTTCAAATGCTATTTATTTAAACAACTTAAAAATAATTCATCATCATAATCAGCCGGTATCAGTCCACTGCTGGACATAGGCCTCTCCCAAGTCACGCCACTGAGCCCGATCTTCGGCTCTTTGTTTCCAGTCACTGCCCACCGCTTTGCGAATGTCGTCGCTCCACCTGGTCACAGGGCGTCCTACGCTACGTTTACCGATTCAAAATAATTACTTAATGACAATATCAAAATTATATAAACTACAATAATAATATCTATACTATAAATAAAAGACAGAACCTAGGTCGCTACCTGCCGGTAATGTTCTCAAAAAGCTAGCGATGTTACCTCGTTGTATAGCTAAGCTAATACGTCGGCCGAGGTAAGCGCCAGCTCTTTGGTCACGGGTGATATCAATTAGGCGTCTGTCTGTCTGTTTGTTTGTATGTCTGTCTTATTATAAGTTATACACTTTTCAATCGAGTTTTTTTGAAATGAAAACTTATTTAGCGGCGTTGTGAACTATTTGGGATGGTCAAAAAATGTTAAACTCGCGTCAGGACACGTGGTCTGATCGAAAATTCGTACGACGAAGGGAGAGTAGACCAAATGCAGAACGTTAATGTTCAAGTTTTCACTTCTGCCGGCACTCCCGGAGTGCAACCCGTTGTTTTTTTTATTTATATCATATAGGCTAGCGTTTGACCACTATCTCACCTGTTGGTAAGTGATGTTGCGGTCGAGGATAATAGCACGCTAGGCCTAGAATGGGAACTGGCTTTCAAAGGCTCTCGCCCTTTTTGTAATATTATCGAGATCTGATAAGGTTCTCCAGAGATATGACGATAAACGTCTCAAACTTGCTACTGAAATTGACTCGCGGGGCATTGGAGTCGGTTGTTATAGTTTTTAAACTATCTTATTTTTTTATTTTGTGAACGAACTTAAATTATTATAATTTAAGATTGGTTAAAAACTAATAGAACCGCCTTCAAACGTCACGATAGTCGTTTTCATTACCAAGTTTGAGGTGTTTATCTCTATATCTCTGGAGATACAAAACATATCTTGATGAAATTTAAATGGTACCACCTGGAAAGTATACCCTTTGAAACAAAAGAAGAAGATTCCGAATCAGTTCAGGTGTCTTCGAGTAATCGGTGAACAAATATAAATAAACTGGCCAAGTGCAAGTCGGACTCGCACTTGTAGGGTTCCGTACCACACTACAGATGTTTATAAGATCGAGCAAAAAATACCACTATTATTTCGCCAGCAAAAAATAATAATTAATAAACATTTTATTTCTTATAACGCCATCTAACGAATACAAAGGTGCTAGGGATCGGCATACATAACGCCATCTATGGACGCTTACGTAAAGCGTTCATAGATGCCGTTATATTCAAATGCCGAAAAAAACACGTTTCTTGTATGGGGACCCTCTATTATTTTTAACTTTATTCTGTTTTTAGTATTTGTTGTTATAGCGGCAACAGAAATATATCATTTGTGAAAATTCTAACTGTCTAACTATCACGGTTCATGAGATACAGCCTGGTGACACAGGGACGGACAGACAGACAGACGGACAGCGGAGTCTTAGTAATAGGGTCCCGTTTTACCCTTTGGGTATGGAACCATAAAAATAATTTTAAAAAATCCGACGAATTGAAAACCTTTTCCCTTTGGAAAGTCGGTTAAAAAAGCTAAATAAGCTGAGTTTAGCCGATTTTGTTGCAAACAGTTATATGTTGTCTTGTTGTTTTGTTTTAGTACATATTTTTAAATTGGATTAGCAAGCTGAAGTGGCAGTGGGCTGGTCACATCTGTCGTAACCGTAGACAGAGTATATTAAAATATACCTGGCGTTAAAATAACAATAATAATATGAGAATGATAAAACTATACAATCACTAGTATGAGAGAGCGAGATGGACAACAATTTTTATCCTTCTCTGTATATGCGATTTTATTGTTTGGCTCCAGCTCTGGCTCCCAGTTCTAGAGCACCCATTGGCTTTCACCCGCTGTCATGTATGACCCGACCTAATTACGTTGTTCATTTTATCCTATAGCTGGCATATGTATCACGTGTTCATCGTTTTAGTCGGGTTATATCTCTATAGCTATTTCATTCGCATACGCTAATGTGGAACCGATAACCGTTGGGGTAGACGTGTTCTAGAGTGGAGACCACGGCTCGGTGAACGTAGTGTAGGACGCCCTCCAGCTAGGTGGAGCGATGATATACGCAAGCTGGCTGCCAGCGGTTGGAAACCAAAAGCTAAAGATCGAGCTCAATGGCGTGCCATAGGAGAGGCCTATGTCCAGCAGTGGACGGAAATTGTCTCATTATGATGATGATGTTCTATTGGTAATAAATAAATAGTATTTGTATTGTATTGTATTGTATTGTATATATATATAAGGTTAGTCTTACCTCTTCCCAGCTTAAAACAACCATTTCCAAAACGCCAGGCGGTACATTTAACTGTTTCAATTTCTTCTCTACCCACACATTTTTTACGATGCCGGGAGCACGCCCACCATTTTGGAATTTTGCTGTTGATAAACAAAATAAGATCGTTTAAGAACTAAAAGAACCGACTTCAAATGCCGCGCTATTAATTTTCAGTACCAAGTTTGAGGTGTTTATCTTCATATCTCTGGAGATACTTATCATATCTGAAGTGAATAAATATTTTTGAATTTTGAATTTTTTGAATTTTTGATGACATTTCTATGGTACCCATTGGATATCTCCATTCCAAGAATAAAAAAATCATCAGAATCGGTTCATTTCTTAATTTACATACAAACAAAAAACAATAATTAAGATAGTTTAAAAACTAAAAGAACCGAGTTCAAATGCCGAGCTAGTCATTTTAGACCAACTTTCAAGAAAAAGGAGGTTCACAATTCGTCTGTATGTTTTATTTTATTTTTATGTTTTTTAGGGTTCCGTACCCAAAGGGTAAAACGGGACCCTATTACTAAGATTCCGCTGTCCGTCTGTGTGTCTGTCTGTATGGCCGTCTGTCACCAGGCTGTATCCCATGAACCGTTATAGTTAGATAGTTGAAATTTTCACAGTTCATGTATTTCTGTTGCCGCTATAACAACAAATACTAAAAACAGAATAAAGTTAAAAATAATAGAGGGTCCCCATACAAGAAACGTGTTTTTTTCGGCATTTCACGCCATCTATGAACGCTTTGTTAGCTAAACGTCCCCATAGATGGCGTTATATTGAAATGTCGATCCCTAACTCCTTTGTTAGACGTTAGATGGCGTTATAAGAAATAAAATGTTTATTAATTATTATTTTTTGCTGGCAAAAAATGATAGTGGTATTTTTTGCTCGATCTTATAAGATACTGTAGTGTGGTACGGAACCCTACTAGTGCGAGTCCGACTTGCACTTGGCCAGTTTATTGTGTGTATGTTACGTGATTACTCCATCAATTGTGAACGGATTCGAAATGCTTATTTTTTTAATTGGTAGGGTACAATTCCAAGGTGGTTCCATTGTAATTTAATCGAGATCTGATAAGTATCTCCAGAGATATGATGATAAAATTCTAAAACTTGCTACTGAAACCGACTCGCGCGACATGGAAGGTGGTTGTTTTAGTTATTAAACTATCTGAATTGTTATCAGTACCTAGTTGGAGATATTTATCTCCATATCTCTGGAGATACTCATCAGATCTCGATGAAATTTATATGGTACGACCAGGGAAGTATACCCTTTCAAATATCTTCGACCGCATCACTTAACAACAGGTGAGATAGTGGTCAAACGCTAGCCTATAAAGTATAAAAAAAATAAAAGAATAATTTTGCAAATCGTTCCAGCCAGGCGTCTTTGAGTAATACATACATAAAATATATTCATATATACAGTGTAACATAGAACCTCCTAGCGTGCTACTATCCTCGACCGCATCATCACTTACCAACAGGGGAGATAGTGGTCACGCTAGTCTTAATGATATAAAAAAACTTATATTTTAAAGTTGGTTGATAAGAAAACATAAAGGCAAAATTGATAACCTACTCCTTTTTTGAAGTCAGTAAAAGATACCTTGAAGAACTTACCTCCTTTTTTTACCTTCTTCTTCGTCTGTTTTTTTGTTAAAGGCTCATCATCCGAGTCGCTAAATTGATATTTCCTCTTCTCTTCTTTCAATTCCACTTGTTTGCTTCTGCTTTCTTCTATTTGCTCTAGCTTTATTGTATTGTATTGTATTGTATTTGTAGAAATATCACAATTTTCTAGTGAAGTTTCAATTTTCATACTTGAATTTCGACCTTAAATAATTAAGATAGTTTAAAAAGTAATACAACCGACTTCCATGCCGCGCGAGTCAGTTACAGTAGCAAGTTTGAGACGTTCATCGTCATATATCTGGAGATACTTTTCCCATCTCGATAAAATTACAATGGGACCACCTCAGAAATGCAGTACCCTACCGATTAAAAAAACAATCATTCGAATCAGGTTCACAATTGATGGAGTAATCGGGTAACATACATACAAAAAAATAAAACATACAGACAAACTGAGAACCTCATTCTTTTTGGAAGTTGGTTAAAAATTAAAATCCCCAACTGATCTATGTATATCTGTTTATTGAGATCATTCCAATGAGCCTAAAAATGACATCACTGATCTCGCCTGTGATCAAAGATAGTCAACACGCTAGTCCTAGAATACTCTGACTCTCTCGAAATCTCGACTCGACTCTCTGGAATGTGTGTCTGCCGGAACACTGTAAGGTTATGGCGGCAGATTTTCTCCTTGATGATGGTAAGCTATTTTATTTATAGAAGTGATACTAATATACACAAATTAAACATATATTATATACATAGGAGTCTACCTATTACAGATACAGCGGCATTCAAAATACAGGATCGACAGAACCTTGCATGTCACTGCACTGCGAACTTTAAGACATAATGATGTTGAGTCTCACATGCCCTGTAATTTCACTGGATACTTCGCCATATCAACCGAAAAACATTTCTATTTTACGGCTGAATTAATCAGCAAATTGGTGGTACCATCCCAGGCAGACTAGCATAAGTCCTGTACGACTGACTACAACTTACAAATTTCATCATCATCATCATAATCAGCCGGCATCAGTCCACTGCTGGACATAGGCCTCTCCCAAGTCATGCCACTGAGCCCGGTCTTCGGCTCTTTGTTTCCAGTCATTGCCCACCGCTTTGCAAATGTCGTCGCTCCACCTGGTCACAGGGCGTCCTACGCTACGTTTACCGATTCGCGGTCTCCACTCTAGAACCAGTCTACCCCAACGTTTATCGGTCCTACGGCAGAATTTAAATAGAAACTTACAAATTTACAATTTAGAAATTTCATCATCATCAGCCTAGACTAGTCCACTGATGGACATAGGCCTCTCCAAGCAGCCCACTGAGCACGAACCTCGGCTATTCTCATCCAGCTCTCACCAGCTACCTTGCGAACATCATTGCTCCACCTAGTTTGAGGACGTCCTACGCTTTGTATGCCAATTCACTCAAGAAACTCGTTTACCCCAGCGGTTGTCGAATCGAAAAGTTGTCTTACTTTTAATTTCATCATCATCATCATCATCAGCCGGTGTCAGTCCACTGCTGGACGTAGGCCTCTCCCAAGATGCGCCACTGAGCTCGATCTTCGGCTCTTCTTTTCCAGTCACTGCCCACCGCTTTGCGTATGTCGTCGCTCCACCTGGTCACAGGACGTCCTACGCTACGTTTGCCGATTCGCGGTCTCCACACTTTAATTTACTTACTTGTAATTCGTTTTCCGTTATTACTTTGGTGACTTTCCTCTGCTTTAAATTCATTACAATCTTGTATATTATAGGGTGAGGTAGGGTCATCAAAATCGTGGTCCAAATCTAAATGTATGGACTCTATATGTTCCCCTTCGTCATTTTTTATTTGTGTGATAGGATTAGCTATTAAGTTTATTGCGTCTGTTTTGTAGATTGATAATCTTGATAGGATGGGAAGGAGGTTGTTTTTCTGAAAAAAAAAAAGTTTTTTTTAATTCTGTGAGCTTTAAGATTCCACAAATATTATAGAAACTACCAGCCCACCCCGGCTTCGCACGGGTAGAACATGCCTACAAAATTTGCATCAGTTTGTTGCATCAAATATAAAATATTAACATATTTAACAATCATCGTCATATTTCAACCAATTTACACAAAATCTTAACGAATTATGCACGTAAACCTTCCTCATAAACACTCTGGCTATTGGTGAAAACCGCATGATAATCCGTTCAGTAGCTATTGAGATTATTGCGAACAGACAGACGCAGTGATGGGCTTTGTTTTATAATACTTACGTAGTGATATTGGACGGCCCTTTGGCGTAAAGGATAGTTACCCTGATTCTGAACCGACGGTCGTTGGTTCTAATCCTAGCTACGAGTATATACCTACCAATGAAAGTTTTATGTGCATTCATGAATCATGGGTTTTCGTACAGAGGTAGTGGGATCATTGAATCAAAATCAATCAAATCATGGGATCAAAGAAGGGGTATTATACGTTTAACGTGTGTCTGTCTGTAGCATCTTAGCACCCAACCGGATGAACCGATTTTGATTTTATTATTGATATTTTTTTTCTGTTTGATAGATGTCTTCATCGAGAGTGTTCTTAGCTTTGATTCATGAAAATTCGTTCAATCGTTATAAAACTATGAGCTTTTTTCTAGTTAATTGCGATAGCGCAATGAAAGTTGATTTCATAGGAAATCAACTTTCATAGGTCTGATCAATTCGAAAATCTTCTTCTTCAACGATATTGTAAGAACATGGAAGCATTGACCTGATGCTGGGACATCTCCTGTACTCTACAGAATACTCAAATCCACACCAACTTATAGCTCAGATTGTAAATGTCGTGTTTAGAGTCATTGGAATGCTTTTATTGAAAAGATTATACATAGATCAGTCGGGGTGATTTATACACAGATCATAACTATATTATACAATAGAATTTTGTACAGTAATAAAAATATATTATTATACTATATTGACTTCAAATTGATTGTGATCGGTGGGGATCTACAGCATCGCTAAGATTATAATAATATTTTCGTAGTAACTATGACCTAATCTGTGGTTTCACTGCAGATATTTTATTAATTTTGCGATGCGTGTATGTGAAATCCGTGATATCTTCTAGAGTTTTCATTTGAATTATATACTGTAAAAGACAATTTTAATCTATAATATGTGGCCAAGCTAAATAACGTAATTATTTGGATAAGGATTAATACTATATACTTGAAAATAGCCTTGGAAGTTATGTAATATTTTTTAACAACAAATTAAAAATTTAAATGGTTACTGTGAGTCAACCTTAAGAGATAGACACATGCTGTCGCGGACTTTTTTGTAGGTCTTATTAAGTTGTACAACTCTACCATAGAAAATATTCTTCCATCTATTTTCAATTGAGCAGCGTTCGTAAGAAACGTATTTTTTCGACCGTTTTTTAGTCGACTTAGGTTGCAAATTAGGTCTCCACGAATGTACGTTTGATTTAAACGGGATAATATATAGCCTATTTTCATTCCGAAAGTCCATTCTATAGAATGGACTTTCGGAATGAAAATAGGCAATATATATATTAGTGAAAGAATTTTTTAAATCGGTCCAGTAGTTTTTGAGCCAAATCATTACAAACATACAAAAATACAAATGTTCTCTCTTTATAATATTAGTATAGATAAATATACATTATGTTTCCTTAAGTGTTACACTATTTAAATGAGTGTTTAAATGTAATTTTGGATGTTTATTAATAATTAAAATTGTTTTGTTCTGTATTTTTTTAGCTTTAATTTAATTTTTATGTATTCATGTATCTTAATTGTAATTGTATTTTTATATTAATTGGATTGTTTTTAACGGGTGGGGCAAAAGTAATCACCCTATTGGAAAACGCTATAACTTTTGCAAATGGCGTCAAATGTCAATTCGGTTTTGACATTTGTGAAGTAAACAAACGCAGAATATAAACCGACAAGCCATGAATCGGTTTACTCCACAAGAACGCGGAATAAAGTGGAGGAGGGAGGGGAAGGGAGAGCGTTAGAACCCCCTCCTTGAAGGAAAAGTTGTGAAACCCCCTCCTTTAGGAGATATGAATATTTTAATATTTTGAGGTTAAGTACTAAAACATTTGATGAATAATTAGTTTAAGCTGGAGAGAGTTGGAGATGGAATACTCCCCTATGCGCGGAAAAACGCGGAAACTTAGTTGACGAGAAAAAATAAAGATTTTTTTTAAATGAAAATTAATTGACTTTTCATTAAATCAAATTAGACGGACACTTAACAGATAACGTTTTCTGTACCTTGATTTAAACGCTATAGCGTCGGTTCTGGTGACGCGCGGCCGCTACCGCGGCTCCCCTCCTCGCTACGCTCGTCGACGCACGTGTTACGGTACCTACCTACACCTATTCCGCAAGCGCTGCATATTACAGTTCTCAGGAACTTTCCGTCAACGCTGCAGTTTACGCCATTGACGTCAATCGGTGGCCTACGTGACCGGCGGAAATGCAAGCGATGCACTTTTGCCTCGTGGCGCCCTCGGCCCCGCGCATCGGCCCGCACTTCGTAACACACTTCGTTCGAAGACAGTCGTTTTAGTTTTATTATAATATTAATATTTTAAGATTGTACTTTTTTGAAATAAATCTTTCAAAGTATTTCGGTTTTTTTTTAATCCTTCGGCGGCGTCCAACATAATTGGCGCAGTCGGTAGGATAGTTAGAAGCAGTGCGCGAATCTGTAGCTTTCTAAAATCGAATCTGCGAACTTCGACTCTGCTCGCACTTTCAAGTGCCATTGTCTAACGTCCGAACTTGGTAGGTTCGCGGCCGAGGATACACTCAAACTTCAGTGGACCGAATGTAAGTACTTTGAAATTATTTTGTCTATTGTGTTGCTTCCTTGTTACTTGTTCCTTTTACCGTTTCCAAAATTTTTTATAAAGGTAAAAACGTAGATAGGTCTGTCTCCTCCAGACAGATCAGTAGAAATAAAGAATTAGACTTAGGTAGAGAATTAGGATCTCCGGAACGTGAGAATAGTTTAGGTAATAGCTCAGGTACTATGGACCCTGACACGATTTATAAAGCGTTGCGTCCAGTACCGGAGTTCGATGGTAATCCGAATGTGCTCACACGGTTTATTCGAATTTGTGATGAAATCGTGACGAAATATATTCTCGATGACGAGAACGCCATTTTGACTAATTTATGTGTGATAAATGGTATATTAAATAAAATTACCGGTAATGCAGCTAGAACAATAAATTCAAACGGTATACCAGAATCATGGCAGGATATTCGAACATCCTTAATAAATAACTTTTCCGACCAAAGAGACGAGACAGCACTTTATAACGATCTGTCACTACTTTCGCAAGGAAGTAACACCCCTATTGAATTTTACGACAAATGCCAGAACCTTTTCAGCACCATAATGACTTATGTCACTTTACACGAGTGTGTAAAAACCACAGTCGATGCAAAGCGCGACTTATATAAAAAATTAACGTTACAATCTTTTGTACGAGGTCTTAAAGAACCTCTAGGGTCTCGTATTCGTTGTATGAGACCCGCAACAATTGAAAAGGCACTGGAATTTGTCCAGGAAGAATTAAATGTGTTATATCTGCAGCAACGGAATGAGTACGTGGAAAAGAAGGCTCCGCCTTTGCCGCAGCCTCAGACTTTTGCTACGTCTTCTAAATTTAATTTAAACCCTATTAATAATTCTTTTGCTATGCCTAAACCTTTAAATTATGTGCAACCCCAAACTAGCTGGCCGAAACCGTTATTTATGCCGCAGCAGCACCCACAGAGTAGTTATCACCCACCTCCGTTTTATCAGCCCGGTTTTCAATCACCAAGATTTAATCAGCCGCGTATGCCTACTCGCACTCAACAAATGTTCAGTGCACCGCCACCTAATTACAACCCCCAAAACGCGTTTAGATTTTTCCCTCCGCGCAATTCTTCACAGACTATGCCAAAGCCAACGCCTATGAGTGGCGTTAGCCATTTTATACCAAAGGCGCTTCCGCCTACAATGTCGGGACACGATTGGCGAAAATCTGGGAATCCGCCACCCTCGAATTACTTTAAAACACGCGAGATGAATTATAACGAGGTTGCCGATAATACTGACTATTATTACTACGATGACTCATCTAACTACTATGACTACACTGACGCCTATCCCGATGACCAGACTGACTTTGGCTATTACATGTATGGCCAGGACGACGGACAGTACCATAGCGCGACAAATGCTATAGAAGCTCCCCAACCTTCTACTAGCCACGACCAAAATCAGTCGGATTTTCACAAGGGCCGTACCGACCCTCCACCAAAATAGAGGTCAACCTTCAATCCAAAAAGGAGTTGAGGTATATTCAAATTTATGATCCTCCTCTTAAATTTCTTATAGACACCGGGGCGAATCAATCGTTCATAAGCCCCGAGGCTGTGGAAAAGTTTTTCGCACATGTACCTCTGAATTTTGATCCTTTTGAGGTCACAAATTCTTGCGTAACTAGCAAACACGAACATTCCATCACGCTACCAAATTTTCCAGAGTTTGTCGAACAAAAAGATATTAAATTGTTCGTCTATAAATTTCATAGTCACTTTGATGGATTGTTGGGCTTAGATTTATTAGATGGAGCTCAAATTGACCTTAAACGTAACGTTTTAGTCACAGACCGACCTGAAATTCCGCTTTCTCACTATACATGCAGAAAAGCGAATTTCCAGGAAATAATCCCGGCAAATTCGTCTCGATTAATAAATGTACCAATACACCACCCCGACGGTGACGTATACATTTGTGAACAGGTTATGTGCAATTGCATAATTCATGAATGCGTGACGACTGTAACTGACCAGACCGGTATTGTAGAAGTAGAAAATCCTTCTAATATGGACATGACTATACAATTCGACAGGACTATTCGAGTTAACCTTTTTAATATGGAATCTATGACTAATAACTCGGACTCTAGGCGCGTTAGCGACGTTTTATCGCGACTACGTACGGAACACCTAAATACGGAAGAGAGAATTAACTTGGAGACATTATGTGGACGCTCCGCCGATGTATTTTACATTGACGGAGAGGCTCTGACTTTTACCAACAAGATAAAACATCAGATTAAGACGACAGACGAACAACCAGTTTATACGAAAAGCTACCGCTACCCTTTTGTACATCGCCAGGAAGTTAGAGATCAGATTGCTAAGATGTTAGACCAGGGTATTATTAGACCCTCTGACTCTGCCTGGAGCTCTCCTATATGGGTTGTCCCGAAAAAGGCTGACGCATCTGGAAAGCAAAAATGGAGACTAGTTGTAGATTTTCGTAAACTCAATGACAAGACTATCGACGATAAATATCCTATACCGAATATTTCAGACGTCCTTGACAAGCTAGGTAGATGTCAATATTTCACCACCCTTGACCTTGCATCTGGATTTTACCAGGTTGAAATGACCCCAGATGATATACCTAAGACGGCCTTTAACGTTGAACATGGGCACTTTGAATTTTTGAGAATGCCCATGGGGTTAAAGAACAGTCCATCAACTTTTCAAAGGGTGATGGACAACGTACTTAGAGGCTTGCAGAATGAGATATGTCTAGTATATTTAGATGATATCATCGTTTTTAGTACATCCTTGCAGGAACACCTGTCAAATTTGGAGAAAGTGTTCATTAGATTACGAGAATCCAATTTTAAAATCCAGATGGATAAGTCTGAGTTTTTAAAATTGGAAACAGCCTACTTAGGGCACATTATCAGTCGAGACGGTATAAAACCGAATCCTGATAAAATAAAGGCTATCGAGAGTTATCCTTTGCCAAAAACACCTAAAGAGATAAAACAGTTTCTGGGACTTCTGGGGTATTATAGGAAATTTATCCCTGACTTTGCACGAATTACTAAACCTATGACTAAGTGTTTGAAAAAGTCCAGCAAGATAACTTTCGACTCTGACTATACAGACTGCTTTGAAAAATGCAAGACGTTACTGACTAACGACCCGATACTTCAATATCCAGACTTCAGCAAAGAGTTCATTCTAACAACAGACGCTTCTAATCTAGCTATTGGTGCCGTACTCAGCCAAGGACCTGTTGGTTCAGATAAACCTATCTGTTACGCATCTCGTACTCTCAATGACAGTGAGATAAACTATAGCACGATCGAGAAAGAACTTTTAGCTATTGTGTGGGCTACAAAGTATTTCAGACCCTATCTTTTTGGACGCAAATTCAAAATTCTGACTGACCATAGACCACTCCAATGGATAATGAATCTCAAGGAGCCTAACTCCAGACTGACCAGATGGCGACTTAAACTGAGTGAATACAACTACACGATAGTTTACAAAAAGGGCAAATATAATACAAATGCAGATGCCCTCTCTCGCATTGAAATTAACAATGAGGAAACAGATTCAATGGTAGCAAATCCTTCTGAAATGCCACCCTCTAATGTTGGTTCAACAACGGCTACAGCCCATACCAGTAACGAGAATCCCATTCTCGAAGTTCCAATCACTGACGAACCCTTAAATAAATGTCATAGACAGATATGTTTTACCATAGTAGGTGACATTAAAAGACGAACGACAGCGACAAAACCTTTTGACACACATACTCGTACTCACATTCAAGTATCCGAATCCAGTCTCGAGCAGGACGTGATTAATGCAATAAAAGAATATGTCAATCCGAAAGTTAAGACCGCCCTTAAGATTACACCGCCCTTAGGAATGTACTCTATCATTCCTATTATTCAAAATAACTTCAAAAGCTCCTCTATGAATTTAGTCTTAGCAAAGACTGAGTTAGAGGATGTAAAGGAATACTTGAAGCAACAGGAAATCATAAAGCATTATCATGAGGGTAAAACTAATCACAGGGGAATAAAGCGAAAGCTATCTGGCTCTTTCACGCAAATACTTTTGGCCAAAAATGAAAGAGGAGATAACTAAGTACATAAATGAGTGCACTGTGTGTGGTCAAACTAAATATGACAGACACCCAGTCAGACCACAATTCAACGTGGTATCCAGCCTCCAAGCCATTTGAGATAGTGCATATGGACCTTTTTACAGCGCACAATGAGAAATATCTGACCTTTGTAGATGTATTTTCTAAATACGGGCAAGCTTATCACCTACGTGACGGGACTGCCGTCAGTATCCTACAAGGACTCTTGACTTACAGTACTCATCATGGACTTCCACTGACTTTAATAACTGACAATGGAACCGAATTTACCAATCAGATGTTTGCTGAATTTACGCGACTTCATAAAATTAACCACCATAGGACCCTTGCTCATGCCCCTAACGATAACGGGATGATAGAAAGATTCCATTCGACTCTTTTAGAACACTTACGAATAATGCGACTTAGACAAAACGCTGAACCGACAGTTAACTTAATGCCCTATGCCATATTAGCTTATAATAGCTCCGTGCATAGCTTCATTAAGTGTAGACCACATGACGTTATTCGAGGACATAAAAACACGAATCAGCTCTTACAAATCGTACGCATATCATAGAAAGCAGAAATAAGGATAGAGAACCTGAGGTCGAATACCAACCCGACCAACAAGTGTTCATAACTAATCCACAAGCTAGTCGAAATAAACTCGCGACTCGTTATACTCAGGATACCGTATTAGCCGATCTGCCAATCCATATATATACTTCTAAGAAGAAGGGCCCCATTGCAAAATCACGACTTAAACGTGTGCCTAAAACCGCGAAATTGTTACAGGATGATACTCCTCGCATTCCTCCACCTGACGCTGGCGCACGAGATAAGACTTGAGAATCTTGACTATGGACCTGGTATACTCCCTTTTAAACTCGGACAAGCTAAACTTGTCACTCACTATCATTCCTTTTTACAATACATTGACCTTACTAATATTGAGGACAGACTTGACTCGGTAGATTCTCAACTTCGACTTTTTGCTAATAAATTAGACAACGACACCCTAAAACTTTATGAACTACAGACTAATTACCTCACTACTAAATTAACTAAAATTAGAAATCAGCTAGACACATTAGAGCCCAATAAATCGCGTACTAAAAGAGGTCTTATAGATGGCCTTGGATCAGTTGTTAAAAGCATTACTGGTAACTTAGACCATACGGATGCCGAAAAATATGACAGAGCACTTAATATACTAGAGAGTAATAATGATAAGTTGATGTCTGAATTCAATGAGCACAAAAGCCTCAATAAAATTTGGATATCTCAGCATACCATCTTACTAACTAAAATAGCAGAGAACCAGGAGAAGATTAATAATAGTTTAGCATTAATGTTAGATAGGAACGCCCACGCTGAGGCTAAGTTAGTTAGATACGCTAAGCTCGCTCAGCTACTAGGTATAATTAGCGAGAACGCTGAGGATTTGATTTTAGAATTAGATAGAATAGAAAATATTTTAGCGTTTATTCGTGCATCGAGCACTCACCATAGCATGCTAAGCATAGATAACTTACGTAGTATAATAAATAGGTTAAAAATAGTATATGGACCAGAGCAAGTAATAGACGCAGACTTGAGAGAGTACTATAACATTATAAAATCAGGATATTATTATGCAGGTAGTAGAATAGTTATAATTTTCAAAATCCCTATCATATCATCAAGCACTTTCGAATTTTATAAACTATCCTTAGTTCCTAATAGAAAGTTACAGACTATTATCCCTCCTTACCCATTCCTAGCAACCAATGGCAAGAATTTCATGTACATTGCGGCAGAATGCCTGAAATTCAATCATCAGTATCTATGTGAAGAAGACGGCTACCACCCTCTGCGAGCGCATCCAGACTGTATCCAGAACATTATAAATCATCAAGCCCTGGACAGGACATGCCGGCCTACCAAGGTTACCCTGGACAAGGAAGCGATGGAGCAGTTAGACAACCAGCACTATACACTTGTCTTCCCAAAACCCACGAAAGCAGAACTACAATGTGGACGACAGGAGTTCCTGACCCTACATGGAAGCTACCTTGCAACTTTGCCCCTGAAATGCTACATACGCACTGAAGAATTTACAATTATTAATACCAATGACCACATTAAAGGACAGCCACTGCTTCTAACGGAAATACCACAGGACTACATAAAAGAAACCATAGATATACCTCATTTAAAACTAAACTCAATCAACCTCAACGGACTTCACGCCATCGAAGATAAGATCCTGATGCAGCATCCAGTCGAGATAAATCATACAGACATCTCCTTGTACCACACTACACTACCTCTCTACGGAACACTTCTTCTAGCAGCAATAGCTATCTTCGCAATCATCTTACGGCGATATAATATTTGTACGAGACAAAATCAACCCAAAGAGGCCAGCACAGCACCTGAAAATCATCCTTATGAAGATCCTGAAAAAGCCAAAGGACACCATTCGAAGTCAGCAACATTTTCGCTCAGAGTGCTCAAATAGTTGCTGATCTAAGGGGGGAGGTGTTACGGTACCTACCTACACCTATTCCGCAAGCGCTGCATATTACAGTTCTCAGGAACTTTCCGTCAACGCTGCAGTTTACGCCATTGACGTCAATCGGTGGCCTACGTGACCGGCGGAAATGCAAGCGATGCACTTTTGCCTCGTGGCGCCCTCGGCCCCGCGCTTCGGCCCGCACTTCGTAACACACTTCGTTCGAAGACAGTCGTTTTAGTTTTATTATAATATTAATATTTTAAGATTGTACTTTTTTGAAATAAATCTTTCAAAGTATTTCGGTTTTTTTTAAATCCTTCGGCGGCGTCCAACATAATTCACGTCACGCGGTGGTCACTGTTCTCTAGTGTGTTGCCTTAGTGTTAGACTAATATTTACGGTCTGTTTCACGCATTAGCAAGTTTTTCACGCGAATTCACAAAAAGAAAAATATTAATTTATAATATTTATTAATTATAATATTTAAACTCCGGCAGCTAAAATCTATTTGGGAGGATCAATACCAACCCCCTTGACCCTCCCATAGCAACAGAATCCTCAAATTCAGGCGACTCGTTTTAAGATCCCAGCCTTCTGGTGAAAGATTTGAAGAAGTTCCCTTCCAAAGTACAGACAGTAAATAAGCTGTTAGCTGTTGACCGCCAACTAACCTAACCTACGCTGAAGCCATCCTGAATCTCAACGAAGAGGTGGACGAATTTTCATCGAATAATTTTCGATGAAAAATCGTCGCATGAGCGATGAGGCTCATTTCCATCTCAGTGGTGACGTGAATAAACAAAAATATCATCGTTTCTGGGGCACCGCAAATCCGTGTATCACCCACGAAGAGCCATTACACCCGCTCAAACTGCGTGGTGTGCTGTTTACGCTCGAGATGTCATCGCGCCATTTTTTTTTTGTGAACGCAAACGAGGCAACCGCCGTCTATGGACGGCGCGCGCTACAGAGTCATGTTTACCGAATTTTTCTTCCTTAATTGGATGAATTGGGACTGGAGAACATGTGGTTCCAACAGGACGGTGCAACGGCGCTCATTGCTCGAGCCACAACCGATATTCTGAAGAAAGCATTTCCGGGTCGCTTGATCTCTCGTTTTGGTGATTTGCACTGGCCGGCCAGATCACCCGATTTAACCGCTACAGACTTTTATAGTTTTTTAAAGTCGCGGGCTTACGTCAACAAGCCTGAGACTCTCGAAGCTCTTAAAGGAGAATATTACGGCTGTAATATTACTGGCGGCGGCCACTTGACCAATCATTTTCTCAACTTAATGGAATAAATTCTAATGGATTAAGTAAACAAATTTTACAAGAACCAAAGTTTTTTCATAAAAAAAAAATTACAGCAAATGAACATCAGATGATTACTTTTGCCCCACCGGCCCCACCGTTATAAGTCTTTAAAAGTTACTAGAAATAATATAATTTTATTCTATTTTATATATTTTGGTACATTGTTACACAAAATCCAAAATGTCATCATACCATACATTAGTTTAATCGTATTGATAGGATCGTACTGTAGCCGAGTTGGTTACAGAGCCGGGGCATGCTTCATAGGAGACCCGGGTTCAAGTCCTGTCGGTACCATAAAATTTAGGATTGTATGTAACAATTATACTCGTAGAACTAGCTAAGCCCCGCAGCCTTGCCCACGTTTAAATATCCACATATCCAGGTAAAAAGTATGTATGCTAATTTTTATCCAAATCCGTTCAGCCGTTTTTGCATGAAAGAGTAACAAACATCCATTCACCAATTTATACTCACCATTTAACTTAATATCATTAAGATAGATTAAAAACACAAAAATAAATACTGCATACAATTGTTTAAAAACTAAAACAACCGACTTCCATAC
This sequence comes from Cabera pusaria, assembly GCA_954871355.1. Lineage (NCBI taxonomy): Eukaryota > Metazoa > Arthropoda > Insecta > Lepidoptera > Geometridae > Cabera > Cabera pusaria. Next base: position 2,501,516 of record OX940912.1, on the reverse strand, counting down.
CCCGTGAGTCAGTTTCAGTAGCAAGTTTGAGATGTTTATAGTAATATCTCTGGAGATACTAATTAGATCTCGATGAAATTTCAATGGGACCACCTCGGGAATGTACCCTACCGATTAAAAAAATAATCATCCGAATCAGTTCACAATTGACGGAGTAATCGCGTAACATAGATAAAAAAAATGGACGAATTGAGAACCTCCTCCTTTTTTAAAGTCGGTAGATAAAAGCATCTAGATGGTGCTGTGTAGGTTACAAGGTTCACCTTGTAAATCCATACTATCCATACTAATAATATAAAAACGTTTGTAACTCGGTCACTCTGTCTGTTTGTTACCTAATCACATCAAAACGGACAATCCGATTTTACTGATATTTAACAAGGAGATATTTTTTAGCTTGAGGATGAACATAGGCGATTAAATTCTTGGTGTAATTGAACAAAGTCGCAAGTATAAAATAGTGTTGTATAATTTAACATGGGCGATGCCGAGTGGCATTGCTAGTACATTGATTGATTGATAAAGGCGTATATTATATCTACTCAAACTTACACTATGTTCCTTAAGAAATTTGTCAGCATTATTGACTTGACGTTTAAATATTACAATATTATTCAGTCTTGCAGCGCATTCGTAGCATAGCATAGGATCTATGAGGACCTGGAAGTATAATTAGAGATTATTTACAAAACCCCATAACAAATTTTATTTTGTTTGGAACCCCGAGGAAGACCCCGAAAATCTGGAAAAAAGATGTGGAGAAAGATCTGAGAGGAATTGAAAAGCCCCGGAGCAAGGACACGCAGCCAAAGATAGAAACAACTGGAGGAAACTGGTAGAGGAGGCCAAGACCCATGTAGAGTTGTAGCGCCGCATGAAGAAAAAATAAGTATTTACAAAACGAAAAAAATAACTGACTTCAATTGCAGCGGAAGTCCTTTCAGTACTTAGTTTAAGGTGTATATCTCCATATCTCTGTAGACACTGAAAATATCTCAATGAAATTTAAATATGAGACCTGGGAAGTACCCCTACAAACAAAAATCAATTTTCTAAATCAGTCCAGATGTCTTCGAGTAGTCGGTGAGCATACATAAAAAAAGATTTAACTAATTAGTTTAAATCTTTTTTTGAAGTCGGTTAATAAATGTACAAGGCAGTACAGTTATATATTTTGTTTGATATCTCTTCATGATTAAATGCCTCAGCAGATTTGGCTGAAACTTTGCACAGATATAGAAAAGTACAGGTGGTGTGCAAAGCTCAGATTTTTGACAGAGTATCAGGATCTGCGCATTTCTGCTACCAGTCACGGATCAACTATACATCATAACTGTATCCTTATTACGAGTTTTCAAACCAAACTAAATTGAACATTGATATATGAAAAACAGTACAGCGCAGTGTTTTAAGACAGATTGCTTACCACCATGAGAGATAAAGGTCAAACGCTAGCCTATAAGTAATTAAAAACAATCAAATCACTATAGATTCCGTGTTTCAATGGCTATAGGAGAAAGTAAAATTAGACCTACTAGATACTGGAGAGAAATAAAACTTATACTAAATCATAGATTGTTGCAGTCTTCATAGTCCAAAGAGTTAGAAGTAATCATTTATTTACTAATTTTACTATCATAGAAAAGATAAAAATCCAGAAATCCACACTTACCAAGTTGTCCAAAAGCGAACCGAAAATCACTTTGCCTTCAGCGTCGTTTATGTAATTTAAAGTTCTTTCTGTTGATAAGCAGCCTACGCACAACGCAGCAGTGTTAAATTGTAAGAAAGAATTCATAGTTAATCGATTATTTCAACTGTTTCATAATAAAATGCATCGCAAATATGATTGCAAAATAAAAACAAAAAACAAGTTTTGTTTTGTAATTTTGAAAAAGCAAAGCAATCCACAGATTACTATTAGGGCATTTAGGGTGACCATCTCAAAAAATGGCGAATCTGCCCGACAGCCTGACACTGGCAAAAAAATCTGCCAAACCACTAAAAAATTATCAAACTAGGATAAAGGACAAACTTAACTTTGCAGTTTACCCTAGACCGATGACTAGACACGATTAATGCACCAATCGTAATATAATATTGGTAATAGCCAAACTATGTACAGCTTGGCAAAATAGAGTAGAAATAAATAGGAGGGGCGCCACTATTGCGTGTGTGTGTATATACTTATTGCCCCGATAGCAGAGAGATAGTGGCGGTAAACTTATAATAAAATACTACTATTAAGTTGCATAAAAAAACTTTATCACAAATTTTCAGTCACTGACCACTGTTAAAATTTTATCACAGATTGGACTATTACCAGACCAGAAAAAAATTGTTCCGTTTCAAGACTTTTTGCCAACCTGTCACTACTATTATTTTTATTTGCTGTTGCTGTGGAGGATGTCGCGGAGGCTGCTGTGGCTGCGGCTGCCCCTGCATAACTATTCACACGTGCTGTATGAATATATGCTAACTTCAAGCATGGCCATAGTCTGCGTCTTAACGTGCCGTTATGCTAATAAAATTGTAATTTTAGCGTAAGTGTCTATGCTACATCCACACTTGATAGACAAGGGTAAACTACAGTTTATTTTGCTTTTCCAGCGAGCTATAAATAGGAATATTTGGATATAAGAAAACGTGTCCTATGTAAATAGGTATAAGTAGAAATTGTATGGATGATGTAATGTGCAAGTGCACCTGCACGATCCAGTTTACCTAATAAATATACAGATTCTTGGACGACGGATTCTATGTCGACGGTTATTATTATATTAATGTCGTTGTGTTAAATGTTGTTGTGTGAAAATGTGCTAGGAAACGTTGCTAAATCACTTAGATATAACTTATCGAAAGTTGTAGCTGACAGGAGTCCGAAAGTGGCTAGATCTAGCTAAATAGTATCAAAGTTGGCATCACTGAAAATGTACACTATTCGTAGCAAGTTGTTTTGACACTGACTGGAATTGGTCATTGACATTTATGATGCTGTCAAGAATGTCAAGTGTCAGGCTTAATAAACTATCAATGTCAACAGAAATGACTTAAGTTTTTTTTAGTTTCTGAATGGCACCACACGATTAGTGTATTTAGCTAGTGTCAAGTACTAACATTTTTCAGTTTTTGTGAATTTAAGTCGTAAAGATGGGTCAAAGTCACATTTCACGTCAAGTTTAAAGTCAAAGTCTAGTACGAGTCATACCCTCAATAAAGATGTGGACCACGGATAAAGACAGACATTTACGCTTTCTGCCATCGATATACTTCACTAGCGACACAGGCATTGAACCGGCGTTCCTGAGTACTACTCTGCGACAGATTTTCAGAACTTTTTTAGACAAGCTTTGTTAGAAAAATCGCTCTCCTTCTACCTAGAGTATACCTATTCTCCATGATGTGGACTTTATTAAAGATTTTTAGTGGAATTTAGGTGAGAACGCAAAATGTTTTTCAACATTGTGCTATTTCCCAACACTCGCACACATTCACTGGCACTTAGTGAGTAATAATCCACATTCCACGGGAGAACGTATATAGATGTGCTGATGAAGGGCTTTCCCGGATGCAAGACTTACTGGACCGGAACTTACTAACCTTGAACGTCAACAAGACTAAATTAAATATACATCGCCTTATCGGCCTCTCCAGCCCACCCTAACCTTGACCTTAAATTCACTCTTGCCACAATAGTAAAAATAACCAACCTGTACTGTGTAGCAGAGTTTGCAGAGCAGTGTTTGCAGAGTACTGCAAATGTTAAAGTACAGGTTGCTGCAATTGATCGGCCACGTATCACGAAAATCAGTGAATGTACGAAATGAACTAAATGACGGGGACGGAGCTATCTGCTATACAGCCTACATAGGTAGCTGCGTTTTAGTCATTTTTCACATTTGTCACTGGTATTTAGGTATCATTCTAGACGAGAACCTTACGTTCAAAGAACAAGTCCTTGATTTATCAAGCCGCATCATAAAACTCATTTTTATAATGAAAAAACTACGAGATGGTACACCATTTGATATTTTACGGGAATATCTACTTAGAGTTAAGTATATATATCTGTGGTTATTGCAATCCATATTGCAATATTGTATCACCATATGGGGCAGCGCAAGTAAAAGTATTTTCATTACTGTAGAAAAAGCCCAGCGCGCGCTTATTAAAGTCACACTAAATAAACCTTTTCGTTTTTCCGTGAATCTCCTGTACAATGAATTCAAAGTTCTGAGCGTTCGGAAACTGTTCATTCTAAGTGCCACCGTCAAAGCTTATCAAACTTTTCGTAACGGTTATAATCAGACCGTTACGAAAAGTTTGATAACTGCCTGGTGCGAGACGCGCTTTCCGGCTACCTCTTCCACGAGCTCATTCTATGTTAATGCGAAGAAGCCAAGCTTACGCTCATACCAACATACATACAACAATGTTTGTAAAGTATGTGACATTAAAATGCACGCACGCACGCACGCACGCACGCACACAGATAGATAGATAGATAGATAAACACTTTATTACACCATACAAATTAAAAGTAAAAAATGGTAAATAAAACAATGTGGCAACAGGCGGTCTTATCGCTTAAAGCGATCTCTTCCAGACAACCTTAGGGTGGAAAGGAATAGATTAGCATACATGACGGTATAGGTGTAGAAAAAATAATAATAAAAAATAAATAAATAACAATAAAATAAAATAATAGGTAAGTAAATCATTACAAAGGTACATATAATTTATGTAATTTAATACATACATAGCAATATATACATATAATACATATATAGCAATATAATACATGTATAATGTCATACAATACATATTACACACACGCACGCACTCCAATACAAAATAAGGTTACAATATGAGTCAAGATTTACATTGCATATATTCATTTACACTATAAAAACAGTTAGTCAATAGCCATAATTTCAATTTTTTTTAAAGTACTGAGTTTAACATTTTTTTGTCTATTGGCAACTTATTATAAATTTTTATTAACATCATATAAGTTTTATTGACATTATATTTTATTGACAATTTTATTGACATTATATTTGGAAGGCATTGACGGAGCCGAAGCCAACGTCAAGAGGCCCTTTACAATATTACCTTTTGGATGGAGAGATGAAAAACGATGGTAAATTAATTCATTATGGCTATGAATTTGTGCTGCTTGATGTCTGTTTTCTGGTCTATGGGATGAGGTACGGCACCCGCTAATTAAGCCTTATTTCAAAATATTACGGCGGGTAGTGACTCGCTATACACTGAATGGGCCCCCCATAAAGGCGGACCGTTATGTCGGCGCCGAGGGGCAACGATGGCTATCCAGAGTAATATTTGTATGCCGGTTAGATGTCATCGCTTACCATCACGCGAGCGTCGTGCTTGTCCTGTACCTTATATCATAAAAAAAGTACAACTCGCAAGCCCTTAAAACCTTATCTTTTATTCGTAGTTAAAACCATATAATAATAGCCGGATATACTTTATTTTAATGCAAATACAAGTAGGACATATAAAAAATAATTTGAGCAACAAAATTAACGAAGAAAGTCCAATTTTAAATAGAATTACAGGCGCTTGAGTTTTCCTATCGTCTTACCTATGTAGACTTTTGAGCGAATTAGGGGTATATAAGTTTTAAGTTTTAGCTATTTCCCCGTACCCGCGTTTCCATGGTCCGAGGAGGTCCAATCTCGAAATCTTGTGTTGAATGAAGTCCTATGTGTGCTTCTTTTGATTGAAACTTTTGATTTGAAACTTTGATTGAAATCCGTCGATAAATAATGTTACAGAAAACTTTCCCCCTTTTCCCCCTATTTAGCCCCAGATCATTAATCATGGTCTATAATTAAAAAAATATAAAATCAAGGGCTGGGATCTTAAAACGAGTCGCCTGAATTTGAGGATTCTGCTGCTGTTGTCAATGGGGTTTGTCTTGATCCGCCCAAATAGATTTTAGCTGCCGGAGTTAAGTCAAAATATTTTAAATTAATATTTTTATTTTTGTAAATTCGTGTTGAAAACTTGCAAATGCGTAAAATGAAACGTAAATATTAGGTAAAGTCATAGTCTGACCTAAGGCAACACACTAGAGAACAGTGACCACCACGTGACGTGCGCCGACGAGCGTAGCGAAGAGGGGAGCCGTGGCAGCGGCCGCGCGTCACTAGAACCGATGCTCTGGCGTTTCAATTAAGGTTGTAAATTCATTATTCTGCGATTAAGGTACAGAAAAGGTTATCTGTAAAATGTACGTCTAATTTTATTTAATGAAAAGTCAATTAATTCATAAGCGTTTGACCACTATCTCACCTGTTGGTAAGTGATGATGCGGTCGAAGATGGGAAGCATGCTAGGCCTAGAATGGGAAATTGAAAAAAAAAAATTTTTCGTCAACTATGTTTCCGCCTTTCTCCACGCATAGGGGAGTGGTCCACCTCAAAGCCCCCCTCCCACTCTCCAACCTTAACTAATTATTGATAATTTTTTTAGTACTTAACCTCAAAATATTAAAATATTCATATATCCTAAAGGGGGGGCATTTCCGGCGAGTGGAAATAGTCCGGGGGGGGGGGGGGGTTGTTCCTCACGTCTCCCCCTTTTCTCCCCTCCACTTCCCTAAATTCAGGCGACTCGATTTAAGATTTTACCCAAATCAAGGATAAGTGCGACCTGTAGGCGAGAACAGACAGAGGGACAAAAGCATTTGTGGCCAACATCGAAACTGAAATACTCGATCGGTAAATAAAACTTGAGTTTATTAATTTGACATTACAGCAATGTTCTACCTTACTACTACCATGGAATAAATACTACCTAGAACCTTACTCTCGCGTCCGCCGCACACATAACTAGGTACCTACCATCCTTCGCAGCACATTCCTCGCAACACATTCCTCGCTTGTTTTGTATGTAAAAAGACTTCGCCCCGCTAAGCTCTCCACCAAAGCTGCACTGAGCGAAGCTAGGAAATCAATGTGATACTAATAATATGTAGTGATGGCAACTAATGCGATTTCACATTAATTTCATCAAAATGCGAATTCGTGAGTCTTAGCATGCTAATTGCTATTGCTAAGCTATTTGCTAATATAACGATAATTGATAAAAATATGTACTTATGTGTTTTTGTTAATATGCGAATTAAAGAGCGCGTTACACTATGCAGCACGTGCTACACAAATTATTATTAAACAATAACACGCATTCATTCAATATACGACCCTAAATACGAGTAAATCAAAGATAATAACGAAATCATTGCACTGCATTTCATTATTCGCACCACCCTAATAATTTAAACGTTACTTCGTTAAGAGATAGATTCGATTAGATAATTAAATTAATATTCGACCTTACATGCAAGCACATAAAGATAATAATGGCTTAATCTCATTTTCGCATCGCCTGCTAACTTGCTAATCACGTAAAATGATATTATAAAAGAGATAAATAGATTTGTATTCCCATGGGTGTGACGGAGAGCGCACGCTACTGATGAATTCGCTTCGCACTTCACAGAATTTCGCAACTACATTTAATTTGCTAACTGCTAATTAAGCATTAGCATGCTAACAATTAATGTGAATGCGAATTAATCCATCGCTAATAATATGGGTTGATTTTATTTTCTCAAACGCTACTCGGCTTCCTCGCCCAGATCTAATGGATCCTTATGATTGCTGTAGACCCAGGCGGTATCTAGACTAAATTTCTGGCCAGTTTATTGATTTATTTCGAGCATTTGTACTATTAGTTAGTCTGTGTTCAAGCTAAGCTTCAAAGAGTAGAGTCATTCATCTCCGTGGCTTCAAGCTAGCAAAGAGAAGAAGAAGTCCTATATAGGTGCAACCCTATTATCTGAGGAGGTACCTAGTTGAAATAAATATAAGTAAATCCCCTTCTATGTATTTATTTAAATAAAATTAAAGTTTTAGGTACCTATCTGTACCTTAGTACGAGTTTTCATCGTAAACGCTTTTGACAGATCTCACATAGTTTTTGACTAATTCTGTCTCGGAACAATGCGAGAATTCTGGCTCCCTGATTGGTCCAAATATAGTGAAGTGAACCCACTAGAGGCGCTGTACTGTTTTTCATAAAAAATTTGATCGATATATGATATCGAGTTTGGCATGAAAAGTCGTACTAAGGCACAGAATAATGAATAGTACAAGTACAGAAATTGCACTCCCTGAGAGCAAACAGGCGAGATTAAACCTAGTTACAACGTCGGTAACGTTCAAAATGCGCTTCACGCCTCGAGTGCGACCTTGAATTTGCGTCACAGTATCAACTAATAGTAACTATGGACCGTGTGTTGTTATGAACCGAGAGTCTGAATAACTCGGTCAACTCGCGGCCTCTCCTATAGGGTTGAATGTTATAAGATAACTTATTGAAGCCTTTAATTGGTAGCAGAATACTTTAAGGTAGAACAATGTAATGAGTATATTTAAAGTGCCACATTCATGTTTAATGTCGAGGTAGGATAAAAGTACTACAGTTATACTTTAATTAAGATAGTTTATGTGATAGTTTAATTAAGATAGTTAAAACTAAAACAACCGACTTCCATGCCGCGCGAGTCAGTTTCGGTTGCAAGTTTGAGACGTTTATCGTCATATCTCTGGAGACCCTCATCAGATCTCGACGAAATTACAATGGTACCACCTCGGCAACGAACTCTACCGATTAAAAAAAAAATCATTCAAGTCGGTTCATAATTGACGGAGTAATCGCGTAACATACACACAAAGACGAATTAAGAACCTCCTTCTGTTTGTAAAGTCGGTAGAAAATAATGTTCTACGTTCAATTGAAAATGAGTATGTAAAAACGCATAAGTAATAATAAGTATGTATAAACGTATGCTACGCAATGCTTTGTAGCCCTTCGTTTAGACATTCTGAATAATATTTTTGTATGTTAATATCGTAAGCAAGGAATATAATAATGAGGTAGGTACAAGTAAGGCGCGCGGCCGATCGAGAGCGCGCGTGACACTTAACTGACTGAACATGCACCCGAGAGGGTGCGCGGAAGTACTTGTAGTTTCATAGCTACAGCGCGGAGTGCGACAGGCCTGACTAAGGGTACAGGCTTGGGGCTACGTTTAAAATAATAAGTGCAAATTCATTTGTACATTTTTATTCATACAAAATAGTTAGCTTATAAAAATAATTTACTGTATCGTATTCCATACACTCAATAATAAATAATAACACCCGAAATACTGACACACTTATCTCTAAAGCTACATTATAATATTTTAATTACTATTACATGAATTTAGAACGCATCCGTATTACAATTTGTTTTTTTTTCTCAACGGAAACCGGATGCGTTCCAAATTTAACAATCGTTTTAAATATAAAATTCGTGATTTTTCAACGATTGCATTAACAATCAGAAAATGGCGCCAGTGAGCAGTGTTGCCTTAATTTTGTATTATTCCTGTGATCAAATACCACAAGCTTTTGTACTAGGGCTTCCATTACTTACTTTTGTCTACATTTTGTACTTTACTTTGCTCACTGGTAAAAAAGACTAGATTCTACTTTAAGCAAGTCATATTAATTCTTTTTAACCTTTTCGCCAAATCTCTTTCCTTTGTAATCTTCTAAATTCTCACTTATGCTAGTTGCTACTGAGATTTCTGTCACAGGGTCTGCTTTTTCCTCTTTCTGATCGAAGAAGATGGCAACATCATTCTCATCTACTTCTTCAACAGGCTTTATCTTTTCTAAAGGCGCTGGGACTATAACAGAATGTTGAATGGAATGATCTCCTTGTAAATCTTGGCAATCAGGAATATCCCCTCTGTGTTTATGAATTATTTCACTGTGAAGGATTTGCTTAATATCTTTATTTGTACTCTCTATTTCTTGGTCTTTCTTTTCTTTTGTCCTGTCTACAGGTTCGTAGCCTTCTGGCAATGCTATGCCTTCAACAAAGTTTCTGACATTCACTGTTGGCGGTTGTTGGTAGTTGAAACTCTGTTGGAATTGTCCGTTTTGACCAAACTGTGCATTGTTTTGCGCGAATTGGATTTTGCCTTGTACATGTTGAGTTTGTATGTTGTGTGTTTGTGTACTTTGGACGTTTTGATTGTTTTGTCCGTTGTATCTTACGTTTGAACTTTGGCCGTTTACACTAGGTTGTTCAATTGCAGACAGAATGCTTTGCAGAAGTCCTTCAGAGAGTAACTGTTCGTGTGGGATGGTTGGACCACCTTTTCCATTAGATGACTGTATTTGGAAGGAATAACTTGTCTTTCCTTTTCCAGGAACTTCAATTTGCCCTAATTGTTCATTGGCTTGCTTGAAGTTTTGACCACTTATTTGGTTCTGGTTGACACTTTGTCCACTTACTTGATTTTGGTGGGAACTTTGTCCACCTTGGTAGTTTTGACCGTTAACTTGATTCAAATTTTGACTCGTTGATACAATTTTCTGTTGCAATTTCTTTGCCTCTTCATTTAAATTCTTTATCTTCTCTGACGTTTTGAATATCTGGTCTGACACGTATTGTAGTTTCTCATCTTTGTAGTTGTGTTTTCCAATTTCTCTCAAAGATTTGGCTTTGTTTTTCTCATACTTGTCAAGCTTAGTATCGTTAGGGATTACAGTTTGAACTAGAGTATGTGACGCTGTTGATAGATCCTTGCTGTTGTATGATACTGATTCACTACCTGGAGCGGGTATGCTAAAGCTGTTCGTTTGAGAGATAAACTGATTCTTAGATAAAGATGCTCCTAAAGAACTGAGACTGGCTACATATTTAGAAGCTAAATCAGCTGGTATTTTTTCACCATTCTGAGCTGCTCTTAATATCGCTTCATGATAAGGACAGTGCTTCAAAATTGCTGCAGCGTCTAAGTTGGAAAGATTAGCTAACAAAGTTCCATCAATAGTTGTGGTCACAGCGTTTGTATTCGATCCTGAGACTGCATGGTCACCTACTCCAACAGTTAATAGTGGAGCAGCATAAGAATCGATAGGAGACCCGTAAGAGCTACTTGGAACGTTCTGGAAGGTTAGAGGATTTCCAGCGTGAGGCAGACTGTACAGATTCGATGGTTCGATCGAATAAGAGACAGAGCTCAATCCATGGTCTGCGCCAAAACCATTGCTTCCACCAAATCCATTGCTAACACTCAAGTCCTGGCCTTGACCGAATCCCAATCCTTGACTTACGCTGAATCCGCTAGAACTCAATCCGTGACTCAGTTCATGACTTCCACTAAATCCGTGAGTGCCTGTTTGTACAGTAACATCTTTGACATCTCTTATTGGAGGTGGAAGATACGACGGGCCTTGCGTCAAGTCGTCGATACCATGATGGTCTTTGCCATGAGTAGTCTGACCTACATGTTCGAGTAAACCATCAGGAACTGGTTCTCTGAATTTGATAGGTTGTCGCGGGGCACCGCCAGAGTGAGGGCCGTGACCTCCACCTGAGACCGATCCGTAAGGTATAGGCAAGTTTGATGGAGGGGGTTTAGGTGGTGCTCCATATTGGCTTCCTGGAGGTACGCCGTATATTCCCGAAGGAGGAATCAGACCTTTAGCGCCCTGCTGTCTTAATGAAGTAGGGTAAGGTCCACTCGCAGAGAACGAGTCTTGTGGAGGCGCACCGTAAGTATCGAATGGCTTCTCAGCGGGAATAGAAGATTGAATAAAAGCTAGATCAGCTTGAGGATTATGATCAGTGTAATGAGCTTCGAATACAGTCTTCGCTTGATCGATATTGTTCGAATCACCTCCAAGAATAGCGTTCAAATCAACATTTGCTAAAGCATCCTGATGGACGCTGGAGTAACCGGTCGTAATCTGGCCGTTGAACTGCTGGTGTTGGTTCACGCTTGGCGCCGATTGACCTTCCAAGTTGATAAATTGGTGATGTTCTTCATGTGGTAACGATTGATCCAGGTTGATGTGAATTTCTTGCACTGGCGGTGGTTGATTAAAGTCGTTGATGTTTACGTTTTCGACTAGGCCTATCGGTTTTGATACTCCAGGAATTGGCTTCCATCCGTCGTATAGTACATGAGGAGGTGTAGGTGGAGCAGGAATGCCTGGATGAGGAGGCTTAGGGTTGGGATCGGGCTGTGGAGGACCGTAATGTTCAACATGAGAAACTCCTTCGACAACGACTTGTTCATTCGATCCAATAGGCCCCAACACATGCCCTGGTGGTCCGTAAGTATCTGCTGGGATAGGGAAGTTTGGCTTCAAGTCCACAGGTAAGGAAGATACCAATGGAGTTCCGTAAATCGGAGCTGGTAAATTCAACCTTAAATCGACGTTGTTAAAGTTGTTATTGAAGTTGTTGTTGAAGTTGTTGTTGAAGTTAACATTGGCATCACTGACGAAGCTCTGCTGCGTGGAGAATGTCACTGGAGGCAGATTTTGGATATGTATGTTTTGTGCTGGAGGCAAGCTTAGAGCTGGAGTCCCATATGTCACTTTGGGAGGACCGTAAACAGGTTTCGGTGGTCCATATCCCTGCTTAGGAGGACCGTAGACTGGCTTCGAAATGATCTTTGTAGTTTTGAAAGGTGCTCCGTAAGATGGCTTAGGAAGACTTTGCTTTGGCGGTCCATAAAGCTTCTTTGGAGGTCCGTAGCTAATCTTTGGCGGCCCATAATTCAACTTCGGTGGTCCGTAGGAGTGTTTCGGTGGATGGTAGTTCTTGGGTGGACCGTACGTCGGCTTGGGCTTGTAAAATGGTGGCGGAGGACCTTCGTAGTTCTGGCTTGGGAAGACGACTGGTGCTGGGGGTCCGTAAGCACCTGGAGGTGTTTCTTGGAAGTTAATGTTTTGGAAGTCTGGGACTCCGTAAACTGGTGTTGGCTGCTGGCTGTCTGAAACTGAGATATGTTAGCTTTAGTATCTGTTGTGATCACATATTTATATGAGACATTAAGGTTTTTTTTTCATTTATTATACTAGCTGCGCCCCGCGGCTTTGCCCGCGTTGAGTCCTCGTGAAATGTGATAAATGAAGAACCGCTCGACCGATTTTGTGCAAACTTCACATAAACCATCTACTTAATAGTATATTGATGATGATTGATTAATAGCCTGGTGTTTGACCACTATCTCACCTGTTGGTAAGTGATGATGCGATGGAGGATGGTAGCACGCTAGGCTTAGAATGGAAACTTGATATTTTAAAACGCCGTTTATAGCATGCTGAAGATATACTTGGCGTGCCAAGGTAAATATTGCTTATATCTAGCAGTGTATGTGTAAGCAGATGTGGTTGGATAATTATGATGACGATGACTGTTATCGAGGTCTTGCAGACTCGTCGGCTCGTTGCGTCGTAGGTGAACACTTGAACCTCAGACCAAATTAGAAATCAAGACAGAGGGACGCCGAACAACGCACTGAGGCTGGTTAAAATTACGCCTCGCTGTGTACATACACAGTTACACGCACACACATATAACGAAACTACGCCTTATCTTGTCGGGCGCGCGGTGTCACGCAAAAAATGCCAAATTATGTTGTGAAATGGCGAAAAATCCAAACTTTGAGAAATTCAGAGTAGGATGGAATTACATATTCATCACATCATCACAAAGTTTATACTGCGCAGTAACACTCACTAAGTGCACACATGTTTACGAAACCAGCCTCAGTGCGTTATTCGGCGATGTGCGGGTCTCTCTTATTTGGTCTGAGACTTGAACAGCAGCAGTAGTACGCGACAGCAATAGGTGTGAGAGAGAAATGGCTAACAGCGCCTCTTGTACGAATACTTACTCTGATGGACGACAGAGAGTTCTTTCGGAGGCCCGTACGCGTCAGCTGGAAGAGGCTCTCCATAGGAGTTGTGTAAAGCTGCTTCTCGTTTCTGAGTTTGACCTCCTGAAAATTAACATTGAGAGGATTTACCATCAAGCTTACAGAGGGTCAATGATACTTGAAACGTCGAGGTAAATAAAAATCGGCCAATACCACACATTTTACCACTGACGTGCCTACGAGTATCTTTCAAATGATTTACTTTGAGAAAATATGGTTTTAGAAACCTCAATGTCATTGTTAATGACCTATCTATAGACGCACCTCGCACGTATAGGTTTGATGAACATTTTTTTTAGTTTAAGTTTCCTGTTTCCATGGGGATTATGATGATATTATTTTTTTTTTAATAAATGCGTAAAACGGTTCACAGAATTCACCTACCTACCAAGTTTCAACGGTGTAGTCTTAATAGTTTCGGAATAAAGTGGCTGTGACATACGGATGGACAGACAGACAGACAGACATGACAAATCTATAAGGATTCCGTTCTTTGTCATTCGGCTACGGAACCCTAAAAACCGACTTCACAGTAGTCAGTATCATGTCATCAAGGTATACATTTTTTTATATTGTTTATCTTCATATCTCCTGAGATAATTATCAGATCTCGATTTAAATGGGACTAAACGGGAAGCATGATCTCTCAAACAAAAAAATAATTACTCAAATCGGTTAAGATTTGACAGAGTTCTGAGGTAAACAAACATAAAAAAAACCGTTGCATTGAGCACCTCCTTCATTTTTGTGATGTCGTTTAAAAGCAAGTGGAATTGAGTGGTCCTCTGTTTTTGAAGTCAGTCAAATTAAAAGTGATGTAAGGACCTGAATGTGTAGCCTCCGCCAGCAGATCCTGGTCGCTGTTCTTGGTCACCAGCCCCGCCGGAGTGTCGTCTGCAACCACCGCTACGATCAGCGCCAACCATGGTAACCACTGCAAATTATAATTAATTGAAAGTTAAAACTGTATTAAACGCAAGCTTTTTGTACAGACGTTATCATGTGCAACGATAACTAAGATAGTTGTAAAACTAAAACAACCGACTTCCATGCCCCGCGAGTCAGTTTCAGTAGCAAGTTTGAGACGTTTATAGTCATATCTCTGGAGATACTTATCAGATCTCGAAGAAATTACAATGGGACCACCTCGAAAACGTACCCTACCGATTAAGAAAATAATCATTCAAATCGGTTTACAATTGACAGAGTAATCGCGTAACATACATACAAAAAAAAAGAACGTACAGACTAATTGAGAACCTCCTTCTTTTTGGGATGTCGGTTGAAAAGTAGGTACTAATGATAACAATACTCATTAGCACATATTCTACTGTCCTACCATTTACCATGACGTAGTTCCAGTCCCTGCAGCCCGGCCACATCATCAGGTCAGCTCGATGGTACCATATTATTGTATTGTCACAGAAGATACACAACTATACCAAGTTTGAGTACAATAGAACGTCAGGAAGTGGTTCTAATTTAGCTTTCAACATTTGACCCACACATACATACATACATACTAATACGGCACGGTAATATTACCGTATTCACGGTAATATTACCGTGAATTCGGTAGGTTTAATAAAAACTTGTAATAAAGTAGCACCGACTACGCATGCCGCGCGAGTCAGTTTATAGTAGCTTGTGTTTGAAATGTTTGTCACCATATCTTTGGAGATACCAATCAGATCTCAATTAATTGTATTTTGGAACCACCGTGGAAATGAAACCTACCCAGATCGTACACAAAACGAAAAAAACTGGCACAAATGCGCCTTTAATTTTCAGTACAAAGTTTGAGGTATTTATCTCCATATCTCTGGAGATATACTCATCAGATCTCGATAAAATTACAATGAGACCAAATTTTCAAAATAGGTTTCCATTCCAAGCTTGTAAAAGTAACTAGGCATGAACCCACGACCCCTGCAGTCAGAAAGTCGGAAGTAGACCTTCACACGAACACTCAGTGAGTGTGTATGTAATTAACCACTTAACCCATCAAATGTATCAATCACTCACACTCTCTTCCTCCCACGGTCTTATGACAATAGATGTTCATAAACTAGTTCCACACTCATTCATATTCGATAGGGATGGGGAAGTATCGATTTTGGAGTATCGATGTCGATAGCGCAATATCGATAAAAATTAGAGCAACTATACATTTTACAATTGGTTTCAGCTTAATTTAAGAAATTTGAATTTTAAATTGAAGCTTAATAGTTAACTCCAGTATAGTGATTTTCTGCACCGTGGTTTAAAAACTATGATTGACACTAAAACTTCAACACATTTCAAAATTTGTGAGCTTCGCCCATAAGCTAACGATTTCTTTTAGCATAAATAGTTTAAAAACTAAATAAACTGGCCAAGTGTAAGTCGGACTCGCACTCGTAGGGTTCCGTACCACACTACATTATTTTATAATATCGAGCAAAAATACCACTATCATTTTTTGCCAGCAAAAAATAATAATGAATTAACATTTTATTTTTTATAACGCCATCTAACGTCTAACAAAGGTATGAGGGATCGGCATTTCAATATAACGCCATCTATGGACATTTACCAAAGCGTTCATAGCGGCAACAGAAATACATCTTCTGTGAAAATTTCACAGAAGATGTCTAACTATCAACTGTCTAACTATCACGGTTCATGAGATACAGCCTGGTGACAGACGGACAGACAGATAGACAGACATACAGACAGACAGACGGACAGCGGAGTCTTAGTAATAGGGTCCCGTCTTACCCTTTGGGTACGGAACCCTAAAAACCGACTTCCATGCCGCACGAGTCAGTTTCAGTAGCAAGTTTGAAACGTTTATCAATATATCTCTAGATATACTTATCAGATCTCGATGAAATTACAATAGATACCACCCTTGAGATATCTCCTTTAAAAAAAACAACATTATAATCGGTTCATGAACGACGAAGTTATCCGCGAACACCCATAAAAATATATACGGTCGAATTGGGAAACATCCACCTTATTTTGAAGTCGGTTAAAATCATAAATTTCCGTAAAAGCCATAAATCTATCGATATCGATAGCCAATCAATAACTTTTCCCATGACTGCTCCGTTTTTGCCTCTTGATTACACAACCAACTAATAATGATTCTATTCTCTCACACGGTTTTGCTCGTTTAGGAAATAGGAAGTGCTTTCCTTGTTGTTCCGCGAATTAAGGTTACCGGATCATGGGATGCCACGTAGACCTAGACAGCTATACTCAAGGTTTGTTCCGCAAAGCCTTCGTAAAACTTTTGAAGGGGCTCCACGAAAATATTTATATATTTAAATCAAAATAAAAGGGGTACTCTACGCTAATGTGCTCGTCGCTGCCTAATAACACTACCAGTAAACAATTTTTTAGCAAAATCGACTTATTTTTTTATGGAAATCATCTGAATTGAAATAATTACATCAAGTTAAGATGGAGCCAAGACAATGACAGGTAAAACAACAGAACAATATCAGAAATAAAAAGTAAAACACCTAAATAATGATTAAAATAGTTTTAAAACTAAAACAACCGACTTCCATGCCCCGTGAGTCAATTTCTTATTTCAGTAGCAAGTTTGAGACGTTTATCGTCATATCTCTGGAAATACTAATCAGATCTCGATGAAATTACAATAGGACTACCTCGGAAACTTACCCTACCGATTAAAAATCATTCAAATCGGTTCACAATTGACGGAGTAATCGCGTAACATACATACAAAAAAAACATACAGCAACATAGTTGTAAACTAGGTTTTTTTTTTATTTTAGGGCTCCGTCAGATATTTGTTTTGGTAACAAAAGGGTTCCGTCTCCACAAACGTTTGAGAACCGTTGGTTGACCTTGACATACGAGACATACGTAATATCCAGGATCTATGTTTTAGATTTATAGTTATCGTGAGTTTGAATCATGATTATAAATCACGATTATGGTCGTCGCGAACTCGCTGCGTAAACTCCCGAGGGTATGCATCGGACATGAAACCTAGGTTAAGTCAGTCGACAACAAACATTAGTGAGTATAATAATCGGTAATTTATAATCAAGCATGTTTGTGTTGGCGATTTTATTTATTTTACAGATAACTAACCCCCGACACCAAAAAGGGTTTTATAAGTTTGACGTGTGTATCTGTGTGTCTGCAGCATCATAGCTCCCAAGTCATGGAAGTCATGGCTTTTGCATGGTGGTAGGACACTATCTAGTGTCCGCCTGGTCAGTTACCACCCTCAAGTTAGAAAATCTGTCGCCAAACATCTATGGTGTTCCAGCAGCTATCCTGAGAGCCAGTTCCCATTCTAGGCCTAGCGTGCTTACCATCTTCGACCGCATCATCACTTACAAACAGGTGAGATGGTGGTCAAACGCTAGCCTATAAGATATAAAGAAGTCGATATAATATCGTTTAAAAACTAAAAAAGAACCGACTTCAATGCCGCGCTATTCATTTTCAGTACCAATTTTGAGATGTTTATCTCAATATCTCTGGAGATACTTATCAAACCTCGATAAAATTACCATGGTACCACACTTGGGATATCTCTTTTCGAACAAAAAAAGAATAATCAAAATCGGTTCATAAACGACGAAGTTATCCGCGAACAAACATTAAAAAAAAAAATATATATATATATATACGGTCGAATTGAGAAACGTCCTCCTTTTTTTGAAGTCGGTTAAAAACTAACTTTGATTGAATTTTTAAAGGTGTTTTAATCTACATATAATGTGCTTTCGATCTTTTTCAGGTTTCAAGAAATAATACCTTGTAGCTCTGTAACTATGTCTGTTTTTAACCGACTTCAAAAAAAGAGGAGGTTTCTCAATTCGTCCGTATATATTTTTTAACCGACTTCAAAAAAAAGAGGAGGTATCTCAATTCGACCGTATATATATATATATATATTTTTTTTATGTTTGTTCGCGGATAACTTCGTCGTTTATGAACCGATTTCGATTATTCTTTTTTTGTTCGAAAGGAGATATCCCAAGTGTGGTACCATGGTAATTTTATCGAGGTATGATAAGTATCTCCAGAGATATTGAGATAAACATCTCAAAATTGGTACTGAAAATGAATAGCGCGGCATTGATGTCGGTTGTTTTTTAGTTTTTAAACGATATTATATTATTTAGTTTTTAAACTATATTATGTTACCTAATCACGCCAAAATTGACGATCCAATCTTGAAATGTAACAAGGAGATACTTTATAGCACAAGGATGTACCATCGCGTACAGTTGTAGTATCCAGTTTCAAAACATTTTCGGTTGCAAGTGTCAATTATTTTTCTAAACAATCAGAAGAGCCAAAACAAAAATAAAATTTCTTACCAATCAGAAGAGCCAAAACCAAAAACAAAACATAATTTTTGGCTTTGTCCCTTCTTGTCATTGGTCAACAATGTCAACATAGACAGAAGCGAGATGCCAATTCAATAAGAGTGCACAGGAAATTATTCCTGCACAAATGAAGTCGATTGTACATAGACTACTTGTTAACCGACTTCAAAAAAGGAGGAGGTTTCTCAATTCGACCGTATATATATATATATTTTTTTATGTTTGTTCGCGGATAACTTCGTCGTTTATGAACCGATTTTGATTATTCTTTTTTTGTTCGATAGGAGATAAGAAGGTTCGAAAGGTGATATCCCAAGTGTGGTACCATGGTAATTTTATCGAGGTATGATAAGTATCTCCAGAGATATTGAGATAAACATCTCAAAATTGGCACTGAAAATGAATAGCGCGGCATTGAAGTCGGTTGTTTTTTAGTTTTTAAACGATATTATTGTAAAAATAAAATCACGATTTTGTCACATAAGTTAAGTAACTCAAATCACACAAATATTGATTGACAGAGCTTTACAGTGATATTATTCTTGGTGTAACGTGAACGAAGTCGCGGGCATCAGCTAGTGCTAATTAAATAAATAAATAGATAGAAACATAGAAGTGTAGAATAGATATGAGGATTGCTGCGGTGTGATTAAGTTTCCATCTTTAAAAGTTTTTAGAAAGCCCATGATTATATGTAAACCTTTATTTTCTATTAATTAATTACCTACATGAATTAATTAACTACCCATTCGAAGCTCAGACTAGAATTAATTGAGTGAAAATCACCTTAAAATTAAACTTCAAACTTCTAACTTCAAGTTATTTATTGTTGTTGTTAATCAGACCCGCTGAATATTAATTAATAATATCTCTCAGAATATATGTTATTTTAGTTTAGGTGGTGACATACATAAGTTATGTTTTTTAATAATGTATCTATGGTGGTGATTATAATTTAAGATCGTTAAAAAACTAAAAGAACCGACTTCAAACGCCGCGTGAAAATCAAATCAAAATTCTAATTTTAATGCTACGTTTGAGGTGTTTTGTTTTATCTCCGTATCTCTGGAGATACTCGTCAAATCTCGATTGGAATTTAAATGGGATCGTGATGTACATAATAGGTCTGTACCCTTAGTACGAGTTTTCGTACTAAACTCGATATCGTATATCGAGCAAATGTTATATGAAAAACAGTACAGCGCCTCTAGTGGTTACTACACTTCACTAAATTTAGACCAATCAGAGAGCCAGAATAAGTCGAAAACTATGTGAGATCTGTCAAAAGCGTTTACAATGAAAACTCGTGCTAAGGGTACTGAACACTTCCCGTTGTAGTTTTGATTTTGATGATCCTGTTCTAGTAATAATTAAGATAGTATAAAAACTATAATATCGTTTAAAAACTAAAAAACAACCGATTTCAATGCCGCGCTATTCATTTTCAGTACCAATTTTGAGATGTTTATCTCAATATCTCTGGAGATACTTATCATACCTCGATAAAATTACCATGGTACCACACTTGGGATATATCCTTTCGAACAAAAAAAGAATAATCGAAATCGGTTCATAAACGACGAAGTTATCCGCGAACATGCATAAAAAAAAAAAAAAAAAAAAAAATATACGGTCGAATTGAGAAACCTTTTCCTTTTTTTTAAGTCGGTTAAAAACAACCGACTTCAATGCCCCGCGAGTCAATTTCAGTAGCAAGTTTGAGACGTTTATGGTCATATCTCTGGAGATACTAATCAGATCTTGATAAAATTGCAATGGGATCACCTGGGAAAGGTAGCCTTTAAAACAAAAAAAGAATTTTGCAAATCGGTTCAGACAACTTCGAGTAATCGGTGAACATACATTAAAAAAAAGGTTCCAACGAATTGAGAACCTCCTCCTTTTTTGTGAAGTCTGTTAAAAACAAAACAAAAGAAGCCATTTTAAAATCCTATTAATATGCAAAACATAAAAATATAAAAGTAAATATGTGTGAGAATGGATGAATGTTTATTCATCACTATCGTCATATAGTCATCCGATGTCAGTCCACTGCTGGACATAGGCCTCTCCCAAGATACGCCACAAGTATTTTTTTATTCAAGTTTTTTAAGTGAAACCTTCTTTAGCGACGTTGTGAACTTTTTTGGGATGGGTAAAAAATTTTTATCTCGCATTAGGACATCGCGTCAGGACACGTGACATGATCGAAAATTCGTAAGACGGAAGGACAGCAGACTAAATGTTTAACGTTAATGTTCAAGTTTTCACTTCTGCCGGCACTCCCGGAGAGCAACCCGTTGTTATTTTTTTTCAATTGTTTGACGCATACTGATCGCAGTGCAATATCATGATCCGAATGGAACTGATCATCTGTCAGTCAGCTGCGTAATATCGTTTAATATCTTCTCTTATGTACATACAGGGTTATTGGTAATTCGATGTATTCCCGGCAGGAGCGAATCGGGGGGCTAAAATGCGACATATTTAGACCCCCTATATACATCCATACATACAATCACGCCTTTTTCCCGTTGGGGTAGGCAGAGACTACTTCTTTCCACATGCTACGAGCCTGACATACCTCTTTCGCTTCTCCCACTTTCATGAGCGCCTTCATACATGCTCGCCGGTTATAGATACTTTTGTCTTGGCCTTCCTTTAAAACGTCTCCGATCTGGTCGTGATACGTTCGCCTAGGTCGGCCTCTACCGGCTGCCCCATTCACACTCGTCTCATTAATCTGTTTCGTCAGTCTTTCTTCATCCATCCTCTCTAGATGTCCAAACCATCTAAGCATCCCTTTCTCTATCTTTGTCTCGACATGTTCTACTACACCACAACATTCCCTTATCACGCTGTTCTCCAACTTATCCATCAGAGTCACTCCGATCATACTTCTCAAACTTCTCATTTCTACAGCATTAATTTTACTATCATATATATGGCCGAATATTAACTGTAATTGACTCGCGGGGCATGGAAGTCGGTTGTTTTAGTTTTTCAACTACCTATCTTAATTATTCCAAGAAATAACATACCTTTATGTATTTCGAATAATTGTTATTGATATGATATATTTAATGTTATTTTATGTGTGTAAGTACAAATTTTTAATTCGCCCAATCCATACTCCATACTTTAATCACAGAATACTTACTAGTACTACGTTTAATATTATAAAAAAACGTTTGTAACTCTGTCACTCTGTCTGTTTGTTACCTAATCTCGCCTAAACGGACGATCCTATAATGCTACTAAAGGTACGGACACACCGCGGCGTCCTGCGTGCGCGATCTAGGCGGCGATCAGATAGCGCAGTAGTATTTGTAGCGACTGGTTCACACCAAACGCGATCAGAAAACAATTGAAATGTACTGAGATCGCGCCCGCAGATCGCAGGACGCCGCGGTGTGTCCGTACCTTAAATTCTTGGTTTACGTGAACGTATTCACGGGTTTCAGGTAGTACCTACTGAATAATTGCTTTGTCTTTGACTTTAATTGTATATACGTGAATTACAATAGGTCTTGAATAGCTGGTTCATTTCATAATTTGCAGTGTTTGTTGACTACAGTCCGTATCATAATAATGTAATGATGTTTATTACAACACATCTGACCACAGCCACAGAACGAATAATAGTTTGTACTATTATTATCGTCTATCGTCATTGTCTTGTGACAATGACCGCGGTTGAAACTACGTGTCAAGTGCTTGTAGCGAAAGTGTAACCTAATAACACGTGTTGTAATTTCATATCTTGTCACTGAACTTGTTATATATTCAAATATTATGTGTTATCCACACATCTTTTTATTTTTTGGGTTCCGTATCCGAATGGAAAAATGGAACCCTTATAGATTCGTCATGTCTGTCTGTCTGTCCGTCCGTATGTCACAGCCACTTTATTCCGAAACTGTTAGGACTACACAGTTGAAACTTGGTAGGTACGTATTCGTAGGTGTATTCAGTAAACAGCTTTACGATTTTTAAAAATGACATTGGTGTTCGTAAAACCATTTTTTTTCAAAGTCTATCATTTGAATGATAGGCACATCTAAAGTGGTAAAATGTGTGTCCCCCCCCCCCCCCTACCTTTTAAAGTAAGGAGGTTGAAAAAGTGAAAAAAAATATATGTAGACGTCAATAAAAACTTTCAACGAAAATTGGTTTGAACGAGATACAGTCAGCAGTTTTTGAGATATAGCGACCGCAAATATAACTTAGTTTTTCATACAAATACTATGAAAAACAAAGTCATTTTTTTGGTAATGAAAAATTATAGTTATAAAATACTCTACTGTGTTACGAAACCCTACGAGTGCGAGTCTGACTTGCACTTGGCCAGTTTATTGTACATTGTTATATCATTAAATAACAAGGTAACGTCGCCTTTAACGTCGCTAGTTTTTTGGGAACATTACCAGCAGGTAGTGACTTAGGTTCTGTCTTTTATTTATAGTATAGATATTACAAATTGAAGTTAATATTATTTTGATATTGTCATTTAGGTAATTTAATTTTAAGTTGTTTAAATAAACTAATATATTATAAAGTGGAAAGATTTGTTTTTTTTTTGTAAATAAATTGTTAACACAATCCAAAATTTCATCGTACCGACGGGACTTTAACCCGCAACCTCCTGCATGACATGTCCAGGTGCTTTGCTGGATACATCGCACTGTGGCTTAATTGGCAAAGCACCTGCACATGTTATGCAGGAGGTTGTGGGTTCAAGTCCCGTCGGTACGATGAAATTTTGGATTGTGTTTAACAGTTTACAAATATATAAAGTGTGTATCACTTCAAAGAAACATAATATTTGTTTTTTTTTTTGTTTGTTACTATTTAACTCAAAAACTACTGGACCGATTTCAAAGGTTCTTTCACTAATGAAAAGCTACATTATCAGCGAGTAACATAGGCTATATTTTATCACCGTATTTGAACGGGAACGGGTACTACGCGGGTGAACCCACGAGACGCTGCTTGTTCATAATACAATCCGAATTGTCACCGTATCGACGGGACTCAAACCTAGTGTAATGGGGGTAATAAGATACGACACGTCTTTTATCTGCAGGTGGCATAAGTCACGATGATATTTGAGCCTTTAAATTTTTTTTAAATATCATATAGGCTAGCGATTATACACTATCTCACCTGTTGGTAAGTGATGATGCGACAGAGGATGGTAGCTTTTATAGCATGCTACCATCATATAAGATCGTTTAAAAAACTAAAAATAACCGACTTCAATGTCGCGCAATTAATTTTCAGTACCAATTTTGAGGTGTTTATCTCCATATCTCCGGAGATACTTATCAGACCTAGATAAAATTATCATGGTACCACACTTGAAATATCTCCTTTCCAACAAAAAAAGAATAATCAAAATCGGTTCATAAACGACGGAGCTATCCGCGAACAAACATTAAAATATATATATATATACGGTTGAATTGAGAAACCTCCTCCTTTTTTGAAGTCGGTTAAAAATGGGAACTGGCTTTCAGAATCACATTTGAATAATGTCGCCAATCGTTTTGTAGAGTAGTTAGGTACTGGCTATCTAAATTCCTCTGAGTTAGACTTACCAATCTTAATCGTGGCAACTGAAACAAAAAGAAAGAAAATATTAATTTCACGATGTTGATAATTGATGATAACTTCATAAGTGGTTTGAATGAATTTGCACTCGAGATCCCGATGATGGCCTCCGGATGAGATCGAAATTTTTGATGATTTTTTTGGTGAGGCGGAGACTTTCAACCCGCATTTTTGCAATAAATTAATGACTTTAAATTTTTGTAATTTATGTCTGTACTATTCTACGTGTTATACTTAAATATAAACCGGCTAAGTGGAGTTGGACTCGCCCACCGAGACTTCCGTACCAACTTCTCAGACTAGGATAATAGACAAACTTAACTTTGTATTTTTAATCCATAGAAAATGTATTGCACCAACTAGAAATAATAATAGGTTTGTTATAGTAAATTGACCTTATTTTGTTATTAAACTACATATTTACGGTTTTCAGATTTATTCCTTTATAAGTGCTTCAAGACCTTGCTTCTTGCCAAATTTGATGATTCTAGGTCAACGAGAAGTACCCTATAGGTTTTCGACCCAAAACCTATGGGTTACTTCCGGTTGACCTAGAATCGTCAATTTTGGTTAAAACCAAAGTCTTACAGCACAAGTAAAGGAAAAATTCCGAATAATAAAAAAAAGTTGAAAATTAGGGTACATTTTGGTAGTACTTACAATTTTTCGCAATAAACTAAATTTGCCCATGCCTTGTTATCGTGTTGACTCAGGACCTTGATTTTTATAAACCTAACAGGGACTATAGACTTCAGTATTTGGTATAAATTTAAACTTGCTAGGTCCACCCGTTTCTGAGAAAATCGGTGGTGACACACGGACAGACGGAAAAGAAGGTGATCTTATAAGGGTTCCTTTTTTTACCTTTTGAGGTTAGGAACCCTAAAAAAAACTTCCCTAATCCCTATTGTCGATATCAATACTTTTCAATTGTTTTCTGATCGCGTTTGGTGTGAACCAGTCGGTACAAATACTACTGCGCTATCTAATCGCCGCCTAGATCACGCACGCAGGACGCTGCGGTGTGTCCGTACCTTAAGTCACGTTAAATTCCCTGAACATATAACACAACAAATATTACGTACCTACTGTGCTGTACTGTGCTATGACGGTGTTCCTATTGTTTTAAATTATACACGTATTTTTCTACAACTATAGTTTTAACAAAGGCTTTGAAAAGGTACAAAAGATAGATTGTACTAAATTTAGTACGGTTACAAGTGTCACAATGTAACAAAAGGTGCCATGGTGAAAATTGTATCTGCTGTGCATTTTTACAGTATGGCTAAATTGTGAAATACTTATTTTAATATCATATATGCTAGCGTTTGACCACTA
Source organism: Cabera pusaria (assembly GCA_954871355.1). Classification (NCBI taxonomy): domain Eukaryota; kingdom Metazoa; phylum Arthropoda; class Insecta; order Lepidoptera; family Geometridae; genus Cabera; species Cabera pusaria. The sequence continues at coordinate 2,475,371 of OX940912.1, read as the reverse complement.
TCTCACCAGTTGGTAAGTGATGGTACGGTCGAGGATGGTAGCACGCTAGGCCTAGAATGGGAACTGGCTCTCAAGGATAGCTGCCGGAACACATTAGATGTTTTGGCGACAGATTTTCTTACTTGAGGGTGCTAGCTGGCCAGACGGACACTAGATAGTGTCCTACCACCATGCGGGGGTTCGAAGTTTCTTAACGATGTTTTTCTTTCACCGGAGGGCCACTGTGAAAAGCGCAAATACATTTCATGATAGAATAATCCATTGGTCCATGACAGGGATTGAACTTGGTACCTATCTCTACACGTAGTAACTATTATATAATCTGTGCCTCTACGGTCTTGACTTTGGCTTGTTTATGTATTGTTAACTTAGAACTCGGGTATTCGTTAACTGATTTGTAAAATTTCCTTTCCTTTCTTCCTTTCTTGTGCAATGTTCGATGCGGAGTGATTCCTCACAAATGTTATCAACGTCCTATAAAATTAAAAAGCGAAGAAAAAAAGGAAGGTTTCAAAAGCGGAAACAACCCTGGCTAGAGCGTCGGCCTGGTGATCGAGAGGTCGTGAGTTCGATCACCATCTATTGCACTATTGACGTGAACCGTGAACCCACTCCAGACACAAGCATATTTAGCTTAGTTGCAGGTTAACAATAGATATTTGTCATCCATATAGATAGATACGTATCTTTTTGAACAAAAGATATATATATATCTCTATATCCCTAATAACTCCGTGACCTTACACTATTCATTATTCTGTGACGCTACGCACCCTTTCTATCGCAAAGATTGTTATATGTTTACATCTCCCTTACTCTAACTCCGTGACGCTCTCTTTTTAACGCATAGATAAATAACACCAAATTTTACAAAAGCTCATATGTTGCTCATGTATTAAAATATAGAACTAAAAATATTACACCCGAAAACGTTTAAGCAAACCTTAAATGAATGGCTACTTTAGTCCGGCAATCTCGTGCGCGACCGTCCTGCGGAGTGACAGACGGTGGCGGGGACGAGGTAGCCGTCATTCTAGCACACGGCTACGTAGTAACTATTATATAACCTGTGATACGGCTAAACACGCTTCCCTTCCCTGCTACACCTCCCGCTACCCGCTAACATCTTGGGTACCTCGTCCCCGCCACCGTTTGACACCCCGCGGGACGGTCGCGCACGAGATTGCCGGACTATAGCTAAGGAATTTTATAATCTCAATGAATATTATAATATACTAAGTTAAAGATAATATCGTTTAAGAACTAAAAAAGAACCGACTTCAATGCCGCGCTATTCACTTTCAGTACCAATTTTGAGATGTTTATCTCAATATCTCTGGAGATACTTGTCAGACCTCGATAAAATTACCATGGTACCACACTTGGGATATCTCTTTTCGAACAAAAAAAGAATAATCAAAATCGGTTCATAAACGACGAAGTTATCCGCGAACAAACATAAAAAAAATTTAAAAGGTTGAATTGAGAAACCTCCTCCTTTTTTTGAAGTCGGTTAAAATATGAATGTGCAGGATATTGATGTTGTGTGAAATTTAGTATAAATATATAGATAGCAAAGTATAGGTTTGTCAATAAGGTAGAATTCTGATTCTGATTCTGTTGAATCTTGAATTGTTACTGAGTTAGGTATATATAATTTTATTAATGTGTAATGTTTAGTATATAGGTATATAGGTCATTATCTCTTAATTAGTTAACTCTAATACAACTGCGGGTTAACTTTACTACATTATTATTGTATGTCCGAAATTGACAAACTGTTGGAACAATATTTTAAACTTAAGATCTGAACTATGAGTAGAATAGAATAGAAATGTTTTATTGCGTAAAACTGTGTACATAGTTTTGGTCTTAAATTTAAAATATTGTCCCAACAATATGTACACAGTTTGACACAATACAACATTTCTATTCTATTTCATTTTAATATTTACCTCCGCACGGTCAATGCATTTAGCCAGTGTCAAGTTGATGTGAACTTGCGAAGCCCTAACGTGCTAGGGCAAGCTTTCCAATGACGTCACACTCACAACCGGTCTGCACCGCCGCAGCGAAAGCTGACAAGCGGGAAAGCTTTGAGGACGGTAAATGTCAACATCTGTAAGGCACGTCATATTGGTCGAGGATCCTGTTTTCTGACCTCTGATAGAATAATTTTAAGATCGTTTAAAAAACTATAAGAACCGACTTCAAACGTCGCGCTAGTCAAAGTAGCCAGTAGACGAAGTAACTATTACATAATCTGTGTCAGAAGTAAATCGTCGAGATAAGTATGTGCACAGGTTGATATAATAAAAACGGCTCAGCCGATTTCGTTAAAATTTAAATGGGACCACCTGTGAAGGTACCCTTTGAAACATAAAAATAATTTTCCAAATCGGTCCAGGCATCTTCGAGTAATCGGTGAACATACATTAAAAAAAAACCGACGAATTGAGAACCTCCTCCTTTTCTGTGAAGTCGGTTAATAATGTCGATTTATAATTTACTAGCGACCCGCCCCGGCTTCGCATGGGTGCAATGTAGATACATCTTTACTAATAATATAAATGCGAAAGTTTGTATGTATGGATGTTTGTATGGATGTTTGTATGGATGTTTGTAACTCTTTCACGCTAACTACTGAACCGATTGAGCTGAAATTTGGTATGTAGATAGCCTAGAACCTTGAAAAACACATGGGGTACTTTTTATCTCTATATTCCTACGAGAACGATGTCTACGCGGGTAAAACCACGGGGAACAGCTAGTATACATAAAAACCTTCCTCTTGAATCACTCTATCTATTGATGAAAACTGCATCAAAATCAGTCGCGTAGTTTAAAAGATCTAAGCGTACATAACTGACTTTGATTTATACTATGTAAAGAAGATCGTTAAAAAACTGAACATTTCCAACAGACTCCCAAATAATATCGTTTAAAAACTAAAAAACAACCGACTTCAATGCCGCGCTATTCATTTTCAGTACCAAATTTGAGCTTTTTATCTCAATATCTCTGGAGATACTTATCATACCTCGATAAAATTACCATGGTACCACACTTGGGATATCTCCTTTCGAACACAAAAAGAATAATCGAAATCGGTTCATAAACGACGAAGTTATCCGCGAACAAACATAAAAAAAATATTCATTTTCAGTACCAATTTTGAGATGTTTATCTCAATATCTCTGGAGATACTTATCATACCTCGATAAAATTACCATGGTACCACACTTGGGATATCTCCTTTCGAACAAAAAAAGAATAATCGAAATCGGTTCATAAACGACGAAGTTATCCGCGAACAAACATAAAAAAAAAAAAAAAAAAAAAAAAAAAAAAAATATATACGGTCGAATTGAGAAACCTCCTCCTTTTTTTGAAGTCGGTTAAAAAGAAAAGGTTTTTAATTCGTTTGTATGTTGTTTTTTGAATTTGTTCGTCGATAACTCCGCCAATTCTAAGCCGATTTGAATGATTCTAATTTTTATAGGTAGAGTTCGTCTTCAAGGAGGTCCCAATAAAATATTTTCAAGATCTGATGAGTATCTCCAGAGATATGAAGATAAATATCACAAACTTGCTACTGAAACTGACTCGCGCGGCATGGAAGTCGGTTTTTTTAGCTTTTAAACTATCTTAAATATCAGCAGCAGGTTTGAGGTGTTTATCTTAACATCGCTGAAGGTATATATCAGATCTCGGAATTTACATTTATGATAAACCTCTTAGGTATATTTGTATAATATATTACGGAGTTATATGACCGAATATACATTGAAAAAACATCCGAATTTATAAATCTTCTTTCTCCTGCTGGAAGTCGGTTAAAACACGTAAGAAATATCGTTTTTAGTAATACACACTTAGTTAAAATTTCTAATAAATTTCAAGAAAATCTGCCACCATAACCTTACAATGCCTTACATTCAGTGTTCCGGCAGCACACAGCCCTTGAGAGTCAGACTATTCTATTTTTAACCGACTTCAAAAAAAGGAGGAGGTTTCTCAATTCGACCGTACATGTTTTTTTTTTTTTGTTTTTTTTTTTATGTTTTTTCGCGGATAACTTCGTCGTTTATGAACCGATTTTGATTATTCTTTTTTTGTTGGAAAGAAGATATTCCCAGTGTAGTACCATGGTAATTTTATCGAGATCTGATAAGTATCTCCAGAGATATGGAGATAAACACCTCAAAATTGGTACTGAAAATTAATAGCGCGGCATTGAAGTCGGTTCTTTTTAGTTTTTTAAACGATCTTATTTAAAACAAGCTTTTATTCCAGGCGTAGCGTGTTCACCATTCTCGACGACATTATCGCTTATTACCATCCTTATCACCAAGCCCCCAACAGATAGAGGTCAAACGCAAGTCAATCAGATACTATGTAAAAAAAATCCTAAGTCAGTATTACCCTACATTAATCATTAAAATCTTAAATTATTTTTTGTTCAACGATTATATGAAAAAATGTTAACGGCTCAGCTTTTGTATTTTTTAAATTCAAAGCAATATAATGAAATTGCAATAATGCCGCTGGGCACCAATGGCTGTGCAATCTATCGAAAAATTTATTTACTTTTCACAGTGGAAAGGAAATACATCTTTAAGGACCCCCAGCCCCCCCCCCCCCCCCCCCAAACCCTGCATGGTGGTAGGACACTATCTAGTGTCCGCCTTGCCAGCTACCACCCTTAAGTTAAAAGATCTCGATCTATCGCCAAACATCTAACGTGTTCCGGCAGGTATCCTTGAGAGCCAGTTTCCATTCTAGGCTTAGCGTGCTACCATCTTCGACCGCAACATCACTTACCAACAGATGAGATAGTGGTCAAACGCTAGCCTATAAGATATATAATATATATAAGTATATACTAATCATTATGCTGTTTATTTTTAGAATAATTCTAATGAATTATTTATTTATAAATATATATACACATAATTGTGATCTATTTATTGTTATTATCTTAATACTATAAGAATCTTTGTCCTGACATACTGACTGACTGACTGACTGACTCACTGACAGACAACGCACAGCCTAAACCGCTGGTCGTAGAGACTTGAAATTTGGAGGGTATATTTGTCTTAGTACGTAGGGGTGTACTAAGAAAGGATTTTTCAAAATTCACTCTTTAAGGGGATGAAATGGGGGTTCAAAGTTTGTATGGAGAAACAAGATTAGATAGTCTTTTCTATCCGAAACTTCACACAAGTGCTTCAGTACAAAAATAAGAAAATACGTGTTTCAGGTTTTTTTGAAATTCCACCCCTAACAGGGTGAAATGGGGTAACAAAGTGTGAAAATCAATATTTTTTCGGATTGCGCTGAAATTTGGCATGCAGATAGTTATTACAACGTTAGTTACCTCTGAAAAAGGATTTTTCAAAGTTAACCCCTGAAGGGGATGAAACGGGGTTCAAAGTTTGTATGGAGAAACAAGATTAGATAGTATTTTCTATTCGAAACTTCATACAAGTGCTCCAGTAAAAAAAAAGGTAAGTACGTGTTTTAGGTTTTTTTTAATTACATCCCTAAGAGGTTGAAATGGGGTAACAAAGTGTGAAAATCAATATTGTTTCGGATTGCGCTGAAATTTGGCATGCAGATAGTTATTACGAAGTTAGTTCCCTCTGAGAAAGTATTTTCCAAAATTCACCCCTGAAGGGGATGAAACAGGGGTTCAAAGTTTGTATGGCGAAACAAGATTAGATAGTCTTTTAAATTTGAAACTTAACACACGTACTTAAGTAAGTAAATACGTGTTTCATGCTCTTTCGAAATTCCACCCCTAAAAGGGTGAAGAGGGGTAACAAAGTCTGAAATCAATATTGTTTCGGATTGCGCTGAAATTTGGCATGCAATAGTTATTTTGACATAGGTTAAGAAAGAATTTTTCAAAATTCACTCTTCAAGGGGATGAAACGGGGTTTCAAAGTTTTGATAGTCATTTTATTCGACATTTCACACAAGTACTTATGTAAATAAATAATTAAATACGAGTTTCAGACTTTTTCAAAATGCTAACAGGATAAACTGGGGTAACAAAGTCTAAAAATCAATATTGTTTCGGATTGCGCTGAAATTTAGAATGCAGATAGTTATTATGACGTAGGTATCCGCTCAGAAAAGATTCTCTAAAAATTCCTCCCGTATACGGAACGGGGAATCATAGTTTGTATGGTGAAACAAGATGAGATAAAGTACGTGTTGTAGGATTTTTCGAAATGGGGTAGGCAACAAAGTCTGAAACTTTGGGTTTTTCGGGTTTTATAAATATTAATCCCGAATTGCCTTAGTCACGCGATAACATAAAAACGGGTGAACCGATTTGGCTACTTCTTTTTTGATGTCTTTATTGATAGAATCGTTTTTACAAAAGAAAAGTTTTAAGTAAATAAAATAATTTTTTAACGCGGGCGAAGGCGCGGTACACTTCTAGTTGTTAATGATTAGATATTATGTAACTCTAGATTTACAATCGGCCCATATCTAAACTATAACGGGGAAAGATTTTATTTTGTTTGTTTGTAACGATTTTACTCAAAAACTACTGGACCGATTTCAAAAATTCTTTCACTAATGGAAAGCTACATTATCAGCAAGTAACATAGGCTATATTTTATCCCCGTATTCTCACGGGAACGTCAACTACGCGGGTAAAACCGCGAGGCGCTGCTAATAATGACTACCTACTAAATAATTAAGATAGTTTAAAAACTAAAACAACCAACTTCAATGCCCCGCGAGTCAATTTCAGTAGCAAGTTTAATACGTTTATCGTCATATCTCTGGAGATACTTATCAGATCTCGATTAAATTACAATGGGATCACCTCAAAAACGTACCCTACCGATTACAAAAAAATCATTCGAATCGGTACACAATTGACGAAGTAATCGCTAGTCGCGTAACGTACACAAAAAAAAACATACAGACGAATTGAGAACCTCCTTTTTGGAAGTCGGTTGATAAATGCTTTACATTTCATCAAGCATTATAATTGATAGGACAACATGCAAGGTCGCATCGCAACTTTGAACCAAAACTCGTATTTCAAGTATCTCGAGAAAACAAGATCTAACTTTCAACTCTTTCAACCAACGAAGACGAGAGTGGGGTCAAAGATTGTTGCACAGAGATGACAGGCCATTCGACCGTGACGTAGTTATGGCTAACTTTCTGGTTTATAAAGTGTCCTATTACTTCTCTACTGTCAACACCAATATTATAAATGCGAAAGTCAGTTTGTTTATTTGTTTAAGACTTCTTCATGGTCAAACGGCTGGCCTGATTTAGCTGTAATTTCGTTAAGGTATAGTATATGTACGGTACCAGTACTATGGCTTCGGCTATAGGATACTTCTTAACGCAGGCAAAGCCGCGGGGCACAGCTATAAATTTACTAAGGGATCCTGAGACTTAGAATCAGAATATTTTATTGAGTTACTTAATAATTTACATAAGGCTAGTTGTCATTGCCCTTAAGACCTGTCAGTTACCCACATCGGACATTCTCAAGAATATCAATAGGTATAACAATAAAACATAATTTGTTTACGTATTATGCAATAATCCGACAGAGAACTAAAGTTATCGACATACGAGTAGCTCTAAGGATTAGCAAACTGAAGTGGCAGTGTGCTGGTCACATCTGTCGCAGAACCGATAACAGTTGGGGTAGACGAGTTCTAGAGTGGAGACCACGGCTCGGCAAACGTAGTGTAGGACGCCCTCCAGCTAGGTGGAGCAATGGTATATGCAAGCTGGCGGCCAGCGGCTGGAAACAAAGAGCTGAAGATCGATCGTCGCTACGTCCAGCAGTGGACGAATACTGGCTGTTAATGATGATGATGATGACATATTATGCATTATAAGTTTCGTTCAGAAATATGTGAAAGAAATTATACGTTCAAAACTATTTTAAACACAAGCTTTTTGTGAAGACGCGTTATCTATCATGTGTAATAAAAAGTATTCATGATAACAATACACACCACCCCAAATTCTACTGTCCTACAATTTGCCATTACGTAGTTCCAGTCCCTGCAGCCCGGCTACATCATCAGGTCAGCTCGATGGTACCATATTATTGTATTGTCACAGAAGATACACAACTATACCAAATTTGAGTTCGTTAAATTAATTTTTCTATTTGTAAGTAAATCTTTAAAAACTATAAACCTTACATTTAGCTTAGAGAGGTAAGTATGTACTTTAATTTTATTTAAGTCCTAATAATCTTTTATTTATACAAAATGGGTATGTACAATAAAAAATAAGTTTAATATTGAAAATACCTTATTACATTATTTGACGTGGACATAAGATGTAATTATGTGCAAATTAACTGAACTTTAATTCAAGTGACGTTACTGTCAACTAGTAATAAAATTAATCTTACATTGCAGAAAGGTTACAAATATAAGTAAGTTAAAAATATAAGTAAATTGACTAATACACAGGACTCTTTTTCATCTTCATCTAAAAAAGATACGTAAAATATTTCTTGTATGATTGGTGTGCAGATAAAGTATTTATCTAATTTTTTCCGGGAGTGCCAGCAGAAGTGAAAACTTTTACACTTCATTTTTGAATATTTTGGAATGACACTTCGTGCAAGCGCCCTGCGCTCCGTCTTACGAATTTTCGTCTTACGATCAGGACTCGTGACCCTGACGCGAGTTTAACAGTTTTTACCCATTCCAAGAAAAGTGCACGACGCCGCTAGAGAAGAATTCACTTCAAAAATGTATCGTGTCAAGAACTACCCGTATAAAAAGATAACCAAATAACATATCATTAACAAAATTACATAAGTTAAAACACATTATTTCCATGTCATCATTACACGGTCTACAGAGCTCTACCACGGAACTGACGGAACCAGCCACGCAAACTTTTACTGACTCGATTCGAGAGGTAATCACACTAAATTACTGTTATTATAGCTATTATTATAAACTTATTTAATTGACATTTCTATAATTTAAGAAATTGACAATCATAAGCCACAATCATTCTTTTAAATAATATCGTTTAAAAACTAAAAAAACAACCGACTTCAATGCCGCGCTATTCATTTTCAGTACCAATTTTGAGATGTTTATCTCAATATCTCTGGAGATACTTATCATACCTCGATAAAATTACCATGGTACCACACTTGGGATATCTCCTTTCGAACAAAAAAATAATAATCGAAATCGGTTGATGCATTCATGTTTTGGTTGTTGTTTAATGACATGACAGATTTTTATGAGAAGTTGTCAAACTCTTAAAATATTTTAAAGACATAACATTACGTTCATATCATCATTTTTTATTATGTATAATTATTTTTATTATTACATAAAAATTTAATGAGACTCCTAACACATGCCTACGTCCTAATCTTGAAATTTAGGTCAACTGTCAAAAAATAATTTGGTACTAAATTTAACTTGCATTGCAATTTGCATAATAATGCCTTCAAAAATATACACTGCAATATGTTTTGTTGGTTTTTATCATTTAAATACGGAAACAGAAATTAAAATATTGTTTCATAATGATTGTAGAAAATATAGGTATCATTTAATTAAAATAGCTAAATTTTTACTGTACTGTTATTTTAAAAACTGTACGTCACTATTTATACGTTTAATAACTAATTATATAACAAATTGTTTCGTAATAAAACTTCAAAACTTTAGAAACCCGAACCTCTCAACAATTTTTCAATAGAAAAAAATCTCAGTCATTCACAAATCTATTCAAAAATAACTCATTCAAATTTACGTTTAAATAGGTACTATTAATCTATGATACAACAAACGCCACATCTATACAAAACTTGTCTTTGAAGAGGTCAACTGCCTTGACTTTCACCTTGCTTTCTTTAAGTTACAACTTCTTACTATGTCGTTGTAAAATTCCATTCATTTCCTATATACAAAACGATGTTTTGTGAGCAACTTTTATTTTGAAAGAGTTCTTCACAGCCTAGAATTTTAGAATAGTTGGGATGTTTTGTAGGATTTTGTCGCGTTAGTAATTTGTCCTACGTGTGCATTACTTCATATCGCTTGAAGAAGTTTTTATTGCGACAAAGTTCCTAATTTCGTGTGGTTTTTTGAATACAGGTGTTAAACGGAAGAGGGTAATTGGTTGTTACGTAATATGCACATTCTGTTGGATTTTGAGTGAAATATTGTTTAATAACCAGACACACAGACAGACGCTTGGTTTCTAAATAAACGTAATAAAAATATCTTGTCACACTCTTTTCAATCGACTTCACAAAAAAGGAGGAGGTTCTCAATTCGTCGGCTTTTTATATTTACCGATTACTCGAAGATGCCTGAACCGATTTGGAAAAATATTCTTTTGGTTCAATGTGTACCCTTCCCAGGTGGTCTCATTTAAATTTTACCGAAATCGGTTAAGCCTTTTTTAATATATCAACATTTGTATTACGATGCATTTATACCTCGACGACATGCTACTAACTCAGGCTACTTTGACTCGCGTGACGTTTGAAGTCGGTTCTCTTAGTTATTTAAACGGTCTTAAATTATCATCAACAAATTGTGTTGCTAGAATATGCTAAGAGTGAAGTTCACCGACTTCTTTATACCGACGACGCGACGTTTAATCACGAAATTAAGCATTTATCAAAAGTTTTTAACCGGCTTTACAAAAAAGGAGGAGGTTCTCAATTCGTCGGATTTTTGTAATGTATGTACCGATTACTCGAAGGTGCCTGAACCGAGTTGGAATTTTATTTGTTTGTTTCAAAGGGTAATAAACTTCCCAGGTGGTCCCATCTAAATTTTAATGAAATCGGTCACGAGATTAGATTTTATTTAATAAATCAATAAAAATCTTTGATGCATTTGTTTACTTCGATGACTGGCTACTCAGTAGCGCGTCTTGGGAGAGGCCTATGTCCAGCATTGGACTGATACCGGCTGATTATGATGATGATGATGATATTATTTCACAGGTGGTACCATTTAAATTTCATCTAGACGTGTTCAGTATCTCCAGAGATATGAAGATAAACACCTCAAACTTAGTATTGAAATTGACAAGCGCGATTTTTGAAGTCGGTTCTTTTAGTTTTTTAAACGATCTCAAATAATATATCATAGAAAAATGTATGAAGTGAAACAAAAAAAAATATCTTTCAATAATTAAGATAGTTACACACTAAAACCACCGACTTCCATGCCGCGCGAGTCAGTTTCAGTAGCAATTTTGAGACGTTTATCGTCATATCTCTGGAGATACTCATCAGCTCTCGATGAAACTACAATGTGACCACCTTGAAAATGAACCCTACCGATTAAAAAAAGAATATATTCAAATCGGTTCACAATTGACGGAGTAATCGCGTAACATACACAGACAAAAATAGAAGAAAAAAAAACATACAAACAAAATGAGAACCCCATTTTTTTGGAAGTCGGTTAAAAAAATTTTTTTCTAAAAGTTACTGTCCCAAGTGAACTAACAAAAGTTCAACCACTAACGTTTATATAATTTTGACGTGGTTAAATTCTTCCTCGTATAATTTCACATTCAAGTCAGACTGCATTATGCAATGTCCTACGTGAACAGCTATGCTGTACTATAATGGGCTATTATAATGCCAATCATGTATATGTATCTAGATTACAGTGACCTTGACATTGACACTTAGCAGCATTGGTGACAGCTTCCTAAATCATTTAAGATCGTATACAAAACGAAAATAACCGGCCAAGTGCGTGTCGGGCCACGCGCAGTGTAGGGTTCCGTAGTAGCCTGTTATTCATTGCAAGTCTTTACCCGTTATAAACAAGCAACTAGGTACTACGTCTTTGTCACTTTAAAGGATTTATTCTAAGGATTTTGTATTTGGTACAAAATTATCCAACACCCAAGTTCAACGACTATTGCTGCTAAACTAATAAAATTATATTAACCGCTATAGTTTTCTTTTAAAGTTCATGAAATGCGCTATTACCACGAATTTTTCCAGATTTTTCAAGCAAGCAGTTTAGCTTTTAGAGGGGGGGGGGGGACGCCCTACTGGAACGTGCACTTTAATAGAGCACTCAATCGAACAATGGTAGTAGCAACCCTTAAGTCATTTTAAAGACAAGATGGGATAGACGATGAAAAAAAAATGTATCCCCACTTCTCATATAGGGGAGCTACCCTAAAAAAAATATTCTTAAAAATTTTATTTCAGCACTTTGTCGGCGTTATTTATATAAATACCCCTACAAAATTACAGTTTTCTAGTCTCTGAGCAAAACCTCGGACAGACAGACAGACAGACAGACAGACGGACATGACGAAACTATAAGGGTTCCTTTTCAGGACTACGGAACCCTAAAAACCGACTTAACATTGGTGAAAATATCCACTAGTCATAATTCATAATCGTGTCGTCAAGGTATCAAATTTGTTTATATTGTTTACATCCATATCTCTGGAGGTAATTGTCATATCTCGATAAAATTTGAATGCGACCAAACGGGAGGCATAATCTCTCAAACAAAAAAAGTTTTTTTCAGATCGACGGACTTCTGAGGCAACAAACATTTGAAAAAAAAACAGCCGAATTGAGAACCTCCTCCTCTATTGTAAAGTCGGTTAAAAAAGGAGGAGGTTCTCAATTCGTCGAAATAGTTTTTTTATGTATGTTCACCGATTACTCGAAGCATGAACCGATTTGGAAAATTGTTTTTTGTTTGTAAGGTAATAACTTCACATGTGGTTTTTTCACAGGAAATTTCATCGAGATATGTTCAGTATTTCCAGAGATATGGACACCTCAAACTTGGTACTGAAAATGAATGGTGCGGCATTTTGAAGTCGGTTCTTTTAGTTTTAAGGGTTCCGTACTTAAAGGGTACCATCGCTGTCCGTCCGTCCGTCCGCTTTTCACAGGACTGTATCTCCTTAACCGTAATAGGTAGATACCTTAATTTTTCACGGAGTACGTATTACTATGGGACATATACATATATATAACAAATACTAAATAAAATAAAATATTAAACGCTTAGTTAGGTAAACGTCCCATAGATGGCGTTGTATTGAAATGTCGATGTTATAAGAAATAAAATGTTTATTAATTATTATTTTTGCTGGCGAAAAATGATAGTGGTATTTTTTGCTCGATCTTATAAAATACAGTAGTGTGGTACGGAATCCTACGAGTGCGAGTCCGACTTGCACTTGGCCAGTTTATTTTTATGGTATAAGGTAACAGGGCATACACGACGCTCTCCCAATGGTAAGCGATGACGCCTACCTATTACAGACACCGCGGCATGCAAAATTATGGCAGTTCAGAATTTGGCATGTCACTGCACTGCGCCTGTTACCTTAAGACATAAAGATATTGAGTCTCACATGCCCTATAATTGTACTGAACACCTTGCCATTTCAACAGAAAAACATTCCTATTTCACGGCTGAAAATTAATTGGCAAAGACCGCCCCAGGTGGGCTACCAGAAGTCCTACCACTACACATGCACACACACTACACATGTTTCACTCTGTGCCTCCGTATGAGTAAGACTAATATATAACGTATTTTATCATTGGTTTTGAGGAATATATTAATTATTTTCAAAATGTTAATTTTAGGAGACTGATTAAGTCTCATTCGCACCACAGGATAGTTTAGTTACGAGATCTTTTAGGTCTCCAGCGCACCAGCTGAAAGTTCTTTGAAAACGATGCCGCAGTGACCGTGTTAAAGTCAAATGAAAGAAAGAATCCCACGATTTCAATGTTACATTTCGATCTCATACCCGAAACAGGTTGTAAATCAGTCCAGTCAAAGCTCGATCGAATAGAAAGCAATCGAAAGTTAAGTTTAAATAAGTTGCGTAACAAGTGGATTCATACGGATGTTGTGCGAGGTCACATCAATGATGAACTGATTGCTGTAAAAAGAGGGTTCGGTTTTAGGAATTAATTTAGATGATTGACTATAAGATCGTTTACAAAACTAAAAGAACCGACTTCAAATGCCGCGCTATTAATTTTCAGTACCAAGTTTGAGGTGTTTATCTCCATATCTCTGGAGATACTTATCAGATCACGATGAAATTACAATGGTACCAAACCTTGGGATATCTCCTTTCCAACAAGAAAAGAATCATCAAAATCGGTTCATAAACGACGTAGATATACGCGAACACACATAAAAAAATAATAATATATATACGGTCGAATTGAGAAACGTCCTTTTTTTTAAGTCGGTTAAAAACAAATTACATTGTGGGATGTTTCAGAAGTTTTTTTATATTTTATTTAGGCTAGCGTTTGACCGCTATCGCGCCTGGTAGTAAGTGATGATGTAGTCGAAGATAGTGAGCACGCTAGGCCTAGAATAATATGACTGAAAAACTGCCGCCTTAGATAGATAAACTCTTTATTTGCACACCAAAAGAAGAGAAACATATTTAAAAAGATAAACTCTCAACTTATAACTATAGCTATGCAATGGGTGGTCTTATCGCTTAGAGCGATTTCTTCTAGACAACCGAGCAGTAATGACATAAACGAAACTTCGATGGACGGTGGTGTATAAATATAAAAAGTCAATAAATATATTTAAAAACATTAAAACTATCATACAATACAATACATGTTATTAATGAATACACTTACACAGATATAAATATATATATACATATACCTATCTATACTATATAGACAATAATTTAGGCTGAGTCGCACCATCTTACTTTAACCGTAACCATAACTATAACCGGTGTTTTTGTATGGAGTTTTACTGACCTTTGACGTTTGTTATAGTTAAAGTATGATATACTATAACAAACTTCAAAAATTTGTCAAAATTCATATTGTTACATCGTGTTGATAGGTCTAGAAGTTTCGCAACGCTTCTCGCAGTAAACAATAATAACCGTGGGAAGCGAAAAAATAAACTAATTGCCGGCCATAAACCGACCGTCATAAAAGTAACCTTCCTGGAATTCCGACCTTAGTCAATGTACCTAGTTTTGTAGTTAAGATTGAACCTTATTCATAAGTCATTAGAGATCAAATTAGCATGTATGGTAAAGTTGTTTACATCAGATGTTCAAAGGAAAGCCGCCTTTTGTTTTTGATTTATTGCTTTGTTTGTCTGCTATTTTTATTCTTTATTGATCGAGGATTTTCTAGAATAATTATTGTGCCCTATATAGAGCGTCGCACCGCGGCGTTGAGTCAGTATTTCTTTGGAAGCGACAGTGTAACTATCTAAGCGCGGATAGCGACCAAGTGATCGTTAAGTGTTATCAGTGAACTAGTGTTGTGAACAGTGAAATCAGTGATTGTGAATTATCAACGACCTCAGTGTGTATTAACGGACTTTTGATAATTGTGCAAGACGATTTGGACAACTACTGTGGAACATTGTGCTAACCTAGTGTTCAGTGGAAATAAACGTTAATCCCATCGGATTGGCATTTTAATACCACCCCGCATGTAACAATATAAAACACCGGTTAATTTAATAGTTATAGTTACGGTTAAAGTAAAATGGTGCAACTCAGTCTTAGACTACCAATAACTAAAAACATAACCTTCACACAACCCTTGAGAGTCATCTAAACCTAGCGTGCTCACCATCTTAGACCGCATCATCGCTTACCACAAAGCGGAATAGTGGTCTAACGTTAGCCTATCTTTAAATAGTTTATTTAATTTTTATTTATTATTTATTAATTTTTTAATAAAATTAAATAAGTTAATCATTATTTATTATTATAAAACAAAGTCGCGCTCCCGCTGTATGAACGCTTCTTCGAGCATTTACCAATGGAGATGTTAACGCAAGGCGTACGTACCCCTCTGCTGGCCATATAGCCATTTTTGGCCATATGAGCGTGCGTAACTACGCTGTATTTTTAATACTGTGTGCGTGTTTCAAGCTAGTGTGCGGGATCGTTAAAGTGAGTGATTTGTGTGTGTGCAATACGTGTTTACCTCGTCACCCGTAAGTATCGGCAGAAAAAAAAATTCGCGGATTACAACGTTAACATCTCCATTTGTAAATGCTCGAAGGAACGCTTAGATCTCTTAAACTACACAACAGATTTTAATGTAATTTTCAGCAATAGATAGAGTGATTCAAGTGGAAGGTTTATTACCAGGATTAAACACGGGCAAAGCCACGGGGTGCAGCTTGTTAATATATTTAAAAGAAAGAAAAACGTTCACTAGGACTACGTAGAACACTATCCTAGGAATATTTAGCCACAACTAAATAGTCCTAGGTATTAATGGTTAATACCACGGATTAGACAAAGGAGGTTGGATTGGCAATAATCACACTTTTGTTTGAAAACCAGCGTCGCCGCGTTACTCCCACCAAACGATTCCACAACATAAACAATACAAATAGATACACGAATTACGCAAACTAATAAACAAATTACACATAGAACACGGGGCTGCAATTGCTTCGCACACTACTGCAATTGTTACGCACATTACTTCGAGACTCTATAAGTTACACACAATCACACGCGGCCGACCGGCCGGCGACCGACGCGAACGTGAATATAACGAGTCGGAGAGGCGTGGTGATTTCGCTCGCTTTGCAATCCATTGCGCGTAAACTGCGTCTCGAGGTAGAAATATTCGTACTTTACCAGCAATGTATAGTTATCTGTTCTCTGGGTATGTTGTCGTTTGAACAAAGAATTTCATAATTAAAAATAGTTTTTGGACAAAAATATCTATAATACGAAGATTTTATGCTTACCGATGAAAAGAAATTCCTCCTTGTTTAATACTTGATGTCTGACTCTTTAATTTACACGTAATAATCGCACAACACGGCATTTTGAGACGATTTTAGCGCACCTCCGCGCTGCGACGCAAACCACGAGCCACTAAAAAGTATGATCGCGTGGTTCTATGAATCTATGATTGTCTAATCATACTAGTGGCGCGCCTGCCCCGCCCACATTGCCAATCCAACCTCCTTTGTCTAATCCGTGGTTAATACCTAGGTTAATATAGGTTAACATAACCTAACATTTTGTCTTAACAGTCTTCTAATGCCGAGTTCACACGTTGACGAATTTTCTTTCAACTCTAAGTACTTTTTAACCTACTTCAAAAAAAAGAGGAGGTTTCTCAATTCGTCCGTACATTTTTTTTGTGTGTGTTCACAGATAACTTCGTCGTTTATGAACCGATTTTGATGATTATTTTTTTGTTGGCAAGGAGATATCCCAGGGGTGGTACCATAGTAATTTCATCGAGATCTGATAAGTATCTACAGAGATATGAAGATCAACCCCACAAACTTGGTACTGAATGTTAATAGCGCGGCATTTGAAGTCGGTTCTTTTAGTTTTTGAAAGATCTTATAGTATAGACACTTTGGAATCGATATTGAGAAGGTACCGGTTAAAAGTACTCGTCTCGTTACTCAATTATTTGTCTCGAAAGAACATTTAGGCTGGCACACAGACCTGCTACTTAATATTTAACTTGACTGCGTACACCGGCCCAAATTAGACAGACCTACCTAGAACGGAGTTTTGTCCCTTTCTTTTGTATGGACAACTTATATACAGTAGAGTCCGTTTATAATGACATCGAAAGGAACTGACAAACAAGTCATAATAAGCGGACGTCATACAAAGCGTTTTGTGAAATGAAAAACCTTTTTTATGTAAATATGAATGTACTTAAGTAGTTTAATACATAAACATAGTTCAAAACAAAAACGAGCCACGTGCCGAACGTCGTCGGGAATCAACGAACATTACCGAAGGTGTACAGAATCATGTCGGTCATTATAACCGGACATAATTTACATTTTTGTATTAAAAATGGGTCATAATAAGCGACATGTCACTGTAAGGGAAGTGGGAAGTCATTATATCCGACTATTTATAAAGAATTTCATATGAAAACCAAACTTCGTAGTATAGTTACGTCATAATAACCGGTTGGTCACTATAGGCGGAGTCATAATAAACGGATTCTACTGTATATATATATATATACTATACATATAACTATATACTATATAGAACATATAGCACTAGCAGGTTGTTAGACAAGGACACACTCCCACCCTGGTGCCTTTCAATTGGGCCGTTTTGTTCTACAAAGCAATTACAACTTTATTGTTAAAGCATACGAATTAAATTTAACTTGTCAAAACATCTGCAGTACACTATCCTTTTATATTACGTCTACAGGCTGGCATTATAGAGCGGTAATAAGATTTAGAATCAAGCTGTTTGATTGGCTAATCAAGCGCGATTTAATCGATAGAATACTCAGACATAGAAAAGAATCTAATGCATCGAATTAGGTAATAATTCGATGATCGAATGAGTATTTGCTGAACAACAAAAATCGCATGGTATTATCACAAGAGTAAAGAAACTTTACTCATTTATAGAGTTTAGGTTAGGTGATTACAGTGATTATAGTGAATATGTCAGAATGACTCAGAAGTGATATTAAATGAATTTATGACTCAAATCGAATGTGTTGATGAATTTTTAGAGCGTGTATAATCGAAGAAAGTCATTTTCATTTTTTTAACGTGTAGTGTGATTGTTTCAAATGAATTGAAATTGTTGAATTGTAAGGAAAAATTTAGGATCGTGCTTTTGTACGCTAAATGTGCCAGCGAGTGACCACTTGTCTGAGAGTGAACCATCGATCTCGGCTCTCAGATTTTTTTCTGATGTTTAATGTCAAATCATGTCGCCAAACATCAAATGTGTTCCAGCACCTATCTTAGAGAGCCAGTTCCCATTGTAGGCTTAGCGTGCTACCACCCTCGACCGCATCATCACTTACCAATAGGTGAGATAGTGTTCAAATGCTAGCATATCTATGATATAAAATAATAAGATCGTTTAATAAACTGGCCAAGTGCAAGTCGGACTCGCACTCGTAGGGTTCCGTACCACACTACAGTATTTTATAAGATCGAGCAAAAAATACCACTATCATTTTTGCCAACAAAAAATAATAATTAATAAACATTTTATTTCTTATAACGCCATCTAACGTCTAACAAAGGTGTTAGGGATCGACATTTCAATATAACGCCATCTTTGGGACGTTTACCTAACTAAGCGTTCATAGATGGCGTGAAATGCCGAAAAAAACACGTTTCTTGTATGGGGGGGGGGCCTCTATTATTTTTACCTTTATTCTGTTTTTAGTATTTGTTGTTATAGCGGCAACAGAAATAAATCATCTGTGAAAATTTCAACTGTCTAACTATCACGATGCATGAGATACAGCCTGGTGACAGACGGACAGACAGACAAACAGACAGACGGACAGCGGAGTCTTAGTAATAGGGTCCAGTTTTACCCTTTGGGTACGGAACCCTAAAAAACTAAAAAGAACCGACTTCAATGCCGCGCTATTAATTTTCAGCACCATTTTTGAGGTGTTTATCTCCATTTCTATGGAGATACTTATCAGACCTTTATAAAATCAAAAAAAGAATAATCAAAATCGGTTCATAAACGACGAAGTTATCTGCGAACAAATATAAAAAAATATATATATACGGTCGAATTGAGAAACCTCCTACTTTTTTTAATTCAATTTTGAGGTGTTTATCTCCATATCTCTGGAGATACTTATCAAACCTCGATAAAATTACCATGGTACCACACTTGGAACATTTCCTTTCCAACAAAAAAATAATAATCAAAATCGGTTCATAAACGACGAAGTTATCCGCGAACAAAGATAAAAACGGTCGAATTGAGAAACCTCCTCCTTTTTTGAATTCGGTTAAAATACATAAATAAAAGTAGAAAAGACGTTGCTTGACAACTAATTTTTGTTCGATCCGTCGTCTTATAGTTCGTTATCTATAACTTGTCTTGTATACATGCATATTTATTGTTAAACGTCAGGTCTCTCCGTTCCTACTCGATGTCCATATCGTCCTACAGCTTAAGCTAAAGCCATAAAAAAAATACATAAAAAAAAGGTTCATACTTCGACGACCTCAACTATTTGATTGGTCAAATAGTTGAGGTCGTCGAAGTATGAACCCCCCCACCCATTGTACTATTGACGTGAACTCACTCCAGACACAAGCAACTTTAGATTAGTTGAAGGGTTAAGAAGACTACCAATAAAAAGTAAACAATCTCATTATGTTAATTAGTATAAAAAACATGTTAATTAGTGATAGAAATTATATTATATACTTACTATACAACTATAAACCACGTATGTAAATCCCGCTTACTAGCTAATCGCTCGACGACCAACTCAGCTCGAGCAATGGGGTAGACTGAAAATTAGCCCTGCGTAGACCCATGCAGTCTACGCAGAAAAGTGCTGAGTCTATTCCAGTTGCCAAAATATTATTGTGCGTATTATATTTTGTAATGTATTTATCTAGTGTACCCTTTTTTGGCAATAAATGTGTTTTTATTTATTTTTTTATTTTTATAAAGCCATTTTGTCAATCATTTCCTACTGGATGCAGCAGAGTAAAACCTGGTGCTTCACACACAGTCGGAAGACGATACTTTCAATAGTCACTTACTCCACATTCCTTAATGATTCACCGTGAGAAACTATGCCGGCATATTGTGATTATCTGCGGTCGTTACTGGTACGTTTTTGTCATTCACCGACAGTGGACTTAAAGCAACACGCGCACTACGATTTTACAAGCTTTTTTTAACTTGCAATGTATGTATGTAACTATGTATATTCGGGTAGAATAGACGTTAATATAATAGAAGTTAAATTAGACCCACTTCCCGATGTCAGATTTGACTCGGTGTACTTATGTAGGTACTTGAGGCACAGAAGTATAGTAAGCGCCTCAAGCTTTTAAGAATATAGGTAAGTGCATACACGCCAAATACTAACTAGAATTTATTTTTAACTTTTAGTTTTTTTTAGTTCCAGGTAAAAGCTTGTTTTTTAAAAGAGATATATTTTTTACTTTTAACAACAACAACACCAATGTAGTAGGTAGAGTACACACAGTAATTAAAATTGCACTTATAAAGGAAGCATCGTTCATTTAATTTGCACTTAATATTAATGTTTAATTTCGCATTTTAAAAAATCCTTATAATCGCATTTTAAGAAATCCGAGACAAGGGTAAACCAATTATCATATAAGAACCGTATTAGGTATTTGTCAAATTTTATTTAATCTTATTATTTAATTTTATTATTTTGCTGTGGACGAAACCCTACGTGTGCGAGTCCAACTCGTAATTGGTTAGTTTATTTTTTCCTATATTGATGTACTATAGAGAAGAGAGAGGATGTGAGTATCAAACATACATACGCAACGAATTACCCTCCTTTCTTAGCTCGGTCAATAAGCTATAGGTATAAAGAAGTAAGCCATAAATGGTTTAAAAATATTGACCAGGCTAAAATATGTACATTTATAATGAGGTACTTCTTAACGAGCAGAACACTTTCTAACAGTTGCATAGATTTACATAAATACAATTTAATTACGAAATCAGTTATGAAATTTACTATAATAATGTAATAAAATAAATATTTTATTTTAATTATTATGTTTCTTTGAAGTGTTTCACACTTTATATTTTTGTAAATTGTTAAACACAGAAATTTTGGATTGTGTTTAACAATTTACATTTTATTTAAATGTCGTGAGAATGATTTTTCTTTACATAGTATAGTATGCGTTTCTTTAAGTTGTGTTTCACTAGTTCACTTTTTAAATTTTTTTATATAAAAATTGTCTGAAGTACTGAAAACACACAATTACATGTAAGGTTGGTTTTAACCCACTTTAATTTTTTTTTAATATTCTGACGTAAACGATTGGATGACAGCTGAATGATTCATTACTTTTGTTTTTTTTTTAATTTGCTATGTTTGCTTGATAATTGGTTATGATTTATTTTATGATTTATGATTTTGACGTGTATATGTGCGTATATTAATACTGCCTACATACTGAATAAATGCTTTGAATCTTGTTTCTTTTGAGTCTATGAAACAAAGTCTTCCCCGCTGTCTGAACGCTGTTGTTTAAACTACAAAACAAATTTTAATTAAGTTTTCATCAATAGATAAAGTGATTCAAGACGAAGGTTTAAAATAACCAGGAATTAAGAAAATTAAAAAGAAATTAATCGCGGGCAAAGTCGCGGGGTGCAGCTAGCTTAAAGTGCGTTTTCTTTACGTATAGTGTGCGTTGACGCTTGACTTTTCAACCGATTTCCAAAAAGAAGAAGGTTCTCAATTCGTCTGTATGTTTTTTTTGTATGTATGTTACGCGATTACTCCGTCAATTGTGAACCGAATTGGATAATTCATTTTTTTATCGGTAGGGTACGTTTTCGGGGTAGTCCCATTTAAATTTCACTGAGATATGATAAGTATCTTCAGAGATATGAAGATAAACGTCTCACACTTGCTACTTAAATTGGCTCGTGGGGCATGGAAGTCGGTTGTTTTAGTTTTTAAACTATCTTAGTTATTTTTATGATATAGATAGGTAGCAAACAAGCAAGCTGCCCACCTGATGGGAAGTGGTCACCGTCGCCTATGAACACTTGCAACACTGGGGGTGTCACTCATGCGTTGCCGACCTGTCAACATTCTTTTAACGCTACTTTTGAAGGACTCCATGTTGTTATAGCTCAGCGGGAAAACAGCAAACGGGAGCTCGTTTCACATTTTAGATACAAGTGTACGGGAGAAATGACATCGGATTATTAAAATAGTTTAAAAACTAAAACAACCGACTTCCATGCCGCGCGAGTCAGTTTCAGTAGCAAGTTTAAAACGTTTATCGTCATATATCTGGAGATACTAATCAGATCTCGATAAAATTTAAATGGTTATCACCTTGGAAATTAACCCTAGCTGTAACAAAATGAATCATTCAAATCGGTTCACAATCGCGTAACATACATACAAAAAAAAATACAGACGAATCGAGAACCTCCTCTTTTTTGGAAGCTCTGCGCTGCGCCTTGCCAAATGTGTGTCGGGCCTTACATAGTAGAGAATAGATGTAATTTTACAGCCTGCGTTTGCACATACGTCATGACTGAACACATTTGGAAAGTGCCAACAATTGGAAAGCTCACCTCTCGACTTGCGTAAGAATGTAAACCAGTCCCTGAATGTGTCAATGATGTAAGTTTAACAAGAAAGTGGACAGTTAATATTTACATAGATGAGTTGATATTATGAATATAAACTGACTACATAATAAACATTTAATTTAATATCGTTTACAACTAATAATAAACTGGCCAAGTGCAAGTCGGACTCGCACTCGTAGGTTTCCGTAACACAGTAAAGTATTCTATAACTATGATTTTTCGCAACTAAAAAATTAACTTTGTTTTTCGTAGTGTTTGTATGAAAAATGATGTTCAAACTAATTTTCGTTGTTAGATTTTATTGAGATCCACAGCATATATTTTTTTACATTTTTCACTGCTATACTTTAAAAGTTAGAGGGGGGGGGGGGAGCACATTTTACCACTTTAGACGCGCCTATCTTTCAAATGATTGACTGTAAGAAAAAATGATTTTAGAAACCACAATGTCATTTTTAAAGACCTATCCATAAACACCCCACACGTATAGGTTTGAAGTAATTTTTTTTTTGTCTAAAGTGGTAAAATGTGTGTAACCCCCCTCTAACTTTTAAAGTATGGGAGTGAAAAATCTAAAAAAAATATATGCTGTAGATCTCAATAAAAACTAACAACGAAAATTGGTTTGAACGAGATACAGTCAGCAGTTTTAGAGATATGCAGCAGAGCACTATGAAAAACAAAGTTAATTTTGTAGTTGCGAAAAATCATAGTTATGGAATATTTAACTGTTTTACGGAACCCTACGAGTGCTAGTCCAACTTGCACTTGGCCAGTTTATTTTTTAATGTTTGTTCACCGTTTACTCGAAGATGCCGGAACCGATTTGGAAAATTCTTTTTTTGTTTCAAAGGGTGCCCTTCCCAGGTTGACCCATTTAAATTGTAACGAAATCGGCACAGCCGTTTTTAATATATCAACATTTGTATTACGACGCATTTACTTATCTCGACGACTTACTACTTGGCTGGCACTTTACTTACTGGCAGAGATCATATAATAGTTACTTCGTCTACTGGCTACTTTGACGAGCGCGATGTTTGAAGTCGGTTCTTTTAGTTTTTTAAACGATCTTGAATTATTAACGATCCTTGTAGTTCGATCCCCACAACGATGCTTAGACACTTTTTTATGAACGAACCGGAAATAATACGTTAGTAATTAGTTTTTTTTCGACTTCCAAAAAGAAGGAGGTTCTCAATTCGTCTGTATGTATTTTTTTCCTTTTTTTTGTGTGTATGTTAGGCGATTACTTCGTCAATTTTGAACCGATTTGAATGGTTTTTTTTAATCGGTAGGGAAGTGGTCCCATTTTAATTTCATCGAGATCTGATAAGTATCTCCAGAGATATGACGATAAACGTCTCAATCTTGCTACTGAAACTGACTAGAAATTAGTTGAAATTGACGCGGGACATGGAAGTCGGTTGTTTTAGTTTTTAAACTAGCTTAATTGTTGTCATAGAATATTTACGGTTTTCAGTGCTTCAAGCTCTTGCTACTTCCCAAAAGTTTAGCGGGAAGTACCCTATAAGTTTTGATCAAAGCCCTTCCCTCCGAAGCAAAAAGAAGAAGAGGTGTTATAAGTTTGACGTGTGTATCTGTGTGTCTGTTTGTTGCAATCATAGCATCTAAACGAATAAACCGATTTTGATTTAGTTTTTTTGTTAGATAGGGATTTTCATTGAAAGTGTTCTATTTAGCTATTAGTTTAGCTATTTAGTTTAGCTATTTATGAAAATTCGTTCATCCATTCGTTTTGAGATATGGGTTTTTTTCTAGTTGATGACGCTATGAGATCAACTTTCATAGATCTGATCAAATCGAAATTCGGTATCCTCTTACTTCAATGACATTGTAAGAATATGGTAGCATTGACCTGATGCTGGAACAACTCCTGGAATCTGCAGAATACTCAACTCCTCACCAACTTACAGCAGACAATTCGTGTTTGGTTTGGGCTCATTACAATGGCCTCAATTTCAAATTATAAATAAATCAGTCAGGGTGGTTTAAAATCTAAGTATTATTTTCAGAAATAAGTTTTAATTCAGTTTATTTACATTCTACTGTCCTACCATTTACCATGACGTAGTTCCAGTCCCTGCAGCTCGGCTACATCATCAGGTCAGCTCGATGGTACCATATTATTGTATTGTCACAGAAGATACACAAGTATACCACATTAGAGTCCAATAGAACGTCCGTCCAGAGGATTTTTGAGGGCTCGGTGGCGTAATCGGGAGAACGATTGGCTTTGATGCCAGAGGTACCGAGTTCAAACCGCCGTGCACCAATGGATTTTTCTATCAAAAAATCTATGTGCGCTTTCTATCTAGGGTCCGCCTGGCCAGCTACCACCCTGAAGTTAGAAAATCTGTCGCCAAACATCTAATGTGTTCCGGCAGCTATCCTTGAGAGCCAGTTCCCATTCTAGGCCTAGCGTGCTTATTACCATCTTCTACCGCATTATCACTTACCAACAGGTGAGATAGTGGTCAAACGCTAGCCTATAAGCTATATAAAAAAAAGGGAAGTGGTTCTAATTTAGGTTCCAACATTTGACCCACACAAACATACATACATACTAACACGGTAACTTATATAAAAGCCTATTTCAGAACCAATTGTCACAAACGCTACAATAAGTCCGTCTGTAGTAGTCTGCTTTAAAAAATCATTGCAAAATGTATTAAAATTTGGTGTAACAAAACCTGACCATGGAATTGAATTGAATAGAATCGTCCAAATCCTCCATCCCACGGTAAGAATAGAGCGGACGTGCGAATTTTACATCATGATAGAGGTTACCTTTCTATCTTTATACAATTCTCTGGCATAGATCATTATGTTTTACTTGGTGGTTAGATTGCCGTGGCTTAAATCACTCTTAGAAAAATCGATATCGCTCACAGATATAAATATACAAAAGATAACGCAAATGTATTTACTTCCCGTGTCCGAACCCGGCCAAAGCATCCAGGCTGGCCGCCGCTACTTACAGCCAAAAAATTAAGACTATTTCTTACCATGCTTGTCTGTACTAATAATCCTTTGTGTTTCAAAGAAATATCATTAATAAATGTAATATATTTTTATATTATATTATTATACTGGACTGGTGATTGCTGGCGTGGACTGCGGAGGCAAGCGCGGAGTCAGCGAGCGGGATCACAGATATAAAATGTATGAATACTCATACATTTTATATCTGTGATCCCTGTGAGCGAGACGATCACGGCGGCGGTTCCAGTTGAATCGTTTGAATCGTAGCGAGACGGAGGGGCATCGGCGGCATCGGTGTCTTTGAATGGGTTTGGATTTCGCATCACTAAATTTCGGCTGTGACGTCACAGTAGGTGTTAAAAAGTTGGCACGCGCGGTTTCGATACGAATCGTGATAAAGATATTCTACGATAACATGGCCTGCCCTTCCAAATTACTGTTTTAATGTGTGTAGTCACATCCTTACGAAAGAGTTTTTATGTAGTTGTAATTATTCGTCTTCAGTAGCAGGCCGGCAGTACCCACAGAGTACTGAATCACTCTACTTCGTTATAAGAGTAGGCACTTCCCTACATTGTTGATACACTAGATGTCACACTGGAAAGCGACGAACCGATTAGCGATATCACAGATATATATATATACAATAGATAACGCCTAGTAGAGATCTTCTACGATAACATGACCCGCCCCTCCAAAATTCAAAAAACGTTTGAAAGTATTTTTGAAACTATTTACAACGCACCACCACGTGTGCGTACTGGTACTGCCGGTTCCGCGACATTGCATGCATCATTAAATAACTCATAATTATGAACGTACTTTGTAGCTAACCTAACTCAACGGCAATATATATAATAAATATAAGCAATACTTTGCTTATACATTTCATAGATACTTTTTTTGCAGTGTTGGTTGGTACAATGTACGTTCATAATTATGAGTTATTTAATGATGCATGCAATGTCGCGGAACCGGCAGTACCAGTACGCACACATGCGTGGTGGTGCGTTGTAAATAGTTTCAAAAATACTTTCAAACGTTTTTTGAATTTTGGAGGGGTGGGTCATGTTATCGTAGAAGATCTCTACTAGGCGTTATCTATTGTATATATATATCTGTGATATCGCTAATCGGTTCGTCGCTTTCCAGTGTGACATCTAGTGCCAGTTTGTAAATAGATTTGGAAAATAGATTGGAAAATAATATCTTTAAAAATATTGAAATTCGTTTTGTAATTATGTATATAATTAAATATTGAGTTACCGCTTTTTCGTAAGCTGTTCTCCTACATATTTGCCGCTTGTTGGCTTAGAAAAATTGTTGTTCTTATTTAAGAGATTTGGCGGTTATAAAATATACAGTTGTTTGCTAACGTAATACTGATATTATACTTCTAATACCCTTAGTGATTTGAGGTAAAACTGAGATAGAAAAATCTTTGTTAAGGTTTTTTCAAATGTTTTAAACAAGATAGCGCTAAAAGTTATGTAGTAACTATTATATAATCTGTGCTAAAAGGCTTAGTTCATTAGATTCGTATTGTTTAAAGTCATCCAATAGCATATAAGATCGTTTAAATAAACTGGCCAAGTGCAAGTCGGACTCGCACTCGTAGGGTTCTCGTTGAAAGTTTTTATTGAGATCTACAGAATATATTTTTTCTAGATTTTTCACTCCCTTACTTTAGAAGTTAGAGGGGAGGGGGGGGGGGGACACACATTTTACAACTTTAGACGCGCATATCTTTTAAATTATTAACTTTGAGAAAAAAAATGTTTGTAGGAACCTCAATGTCATTTTTAAAGACCTATCCATAGACACCCCAGCCCACACGAATAGGTTTGAAGAAAAAAAAAAAATTTTTTTGATTCAGTTCCATGTATGGGGTGCAACTTAAACTTTTATATTTTTTATTTTTGTATAAAAATCAGAAAGCGGTTTACAGAATACATCTACCTACCAAGTTTCAATTCTGTAGTTCTAATAGTTACGGAATAAAATGACTGTGACATACGGACGGACAGACGGATAGACAGACAGACATGGAGAATCTATAAGGGTTCCGATTTTTGCCATTCGGCTACGGAACCTTAAAAACTAATAAAAAGAACCGACTTCAATGCCGCGCAAATAAACATAAATAGATATCTAAATATAGGTCGTTCCAATAACCATCAACTTTTGAAGTCAGTTATGGTTCTTACCACATTCTCAGAGCTTATATTACATAATTCTACAGAAGACCTTCGTTCCCAACAATGCGGCTTGAGAAATACTTTATTTTTATGGTTATACAAATCCCATAGTTTGTTGTGATTGTTGCTCAATATGTAAATTTTTTGACCTCTGTACCTCCGTCCTTTGTGATGTCCAGATGTCATAGAATATGTAATAGTACTGAATACAGATGTTCAGATGCTATAGTACTTACTGTTAGATATTCTGTGCAGGGCATAGATTATATAATAGTTACTTAGTATAAGGGCCTGTATTACGCCATCAGCGCTCAATACGTATACATTTTAGTTTCAAACTTAAATGCTGTTAGAGCGGCCTACGTCCACTGCTGGACTAGTAGTCCAGCAGTGGACTAGTATAGGCTGATGATGATGATGAAACTTAAAAACGAGGGTAATGGAACTCTATATTTTTTTAATGATAAAGGCGGACAGACTTCAATTAAGATTAATAATTTTTAAGGGATCCGTGCCTTAAAAGGAAAAAAGTAACCCTTAAAGGATCACTTTGCTGTCTGTCTCTCCGTCTGTTTGTCTGTCCATCTGTCTGTCTGTTCGTCTGTCTGTCTGTCCGTCTGTCAAAACCAAAATATTTTATCTATGATCAAGACTATTTTTCTCAGGAACGCGTACAGATATCAAGTTGAAACTTATATTAAATACTCGGGTCTACGGTTTATTTTGGCTGTGAAGAAAATAAACTTGTTAATCAACGCGATCAAAAGATATGAAAGTTTATGTAGCATACTTTGTCATTTCACAAGGGAATCAAAACCTATAGGGTACTTCCGTGACTTAGGCCTATAATCATGAAATTTGGCAACAAACAAGGCCTTGCAGCACTTATAATTAAAGGAAAAAACCTGACAACTACAAAATATTTAGTTCAATGACATAAAATAACATTACTGTTGGATGCACCAAGTTTTATTATTTGCGGTTGGTGCATTGAACAGTGTAGGCAAGTTGCCAATGTTGGCATCGGTCAGTGCAAAGTTAAAAGGTAACTCGGGGTGCACTTTCCATACAAATGTATTCCCCCGTTTCCTCCCTGGAAAATGCTTCTAGAGAAAAAATTGTTTTTACAAAAAACCAAGGTCTGCTGTAGCTACGCCCCTATCATTCTCTATTTGACCAACCAATTGCAAATCGTCCCCTTAGTAACACAAAAACGTATCTCGATTTTTACCAGTTTTGAGTTAAGTATACAACTCATCTTAACATAAAGTGTTTCATTTAGTCACAAAGACACGTAACTCACTAACAAGTACTTTTAAAAATAGCAGTTAACGTATCTATAATATGCGTAAAATATAAAGAAACACAGAAACTTATCTGAAGATACGTACGTTTGTTACTTATAATATGCGTAAAATATAAAGAAACACAGAAACTTATCTAAAGATACGTATGTGTGTTACTTACCAATCAACGCTTTCGCATACATTATGCAACATATTCGTTAGAAAATTGAGGCACGATACCATGATAAATACAATAACCGGCCAAGTAAACAAGCAACGAGGTACTCCGTCTTTGTCATTTTATAGGATTTATTCTAAGGATTTTGTATTTGGTACGAAATTATCCAACACCCAAGTTCAACGACTATTACTGCTAAACTAATAAAGTTATCTTAACCGCTATAATTATCCTTTAAAGTTCATAAAATGCGCTATTATCACGAATTTTTGTTTTTCAAGCCAGCAGTTTAGCTTTTAGAGGGGGGGGGGACGACTTACGACCCTACTGGAACAAAAATTTGCACTTTAAAGTTTAATATTTCATAAATGGAGAATTCAATCGAAAAATGGTATTAGCAACCCTTAAGTCATTTTAATAGACCTATTCAATGATACCGCACATGATGGGGTAGACGATGAAAAAAAATTCATCCCCACTTCTCATATAGGAGACCTACCCTAAAAAAAAATTTTTCAAAATTTTATTTCAGCACTTTGTCGGCGTAATTTATATACATACCTCCACAAAATTACAGCTTTCTAGTATTAACGGTCTCTTAGCAAAACCTCGGACAGACAGACAGACGGACATGACGAAACAAGAAAATATAAGAGTTCCTTGTCAGGACTACGGAACCCTAAAAATGAAGCAGAAAATAAAGTTGTTAATTTAATTGAGATCGACTTAGAAGCGATAAGATATTGTCCTAACCTAAAGTATCAGTGAAAGCCATTTTTTACACTGACTTGCTGTTTATAATGCAACAGTCTATGATGTAGAGTCAAGGCGTGTAGCAAACTTTATGTGGCACGTGCCAAGTGCCTCGCGGATTCACCCGCGTTAAAGCCTTCTTCATTTACTTTAAAGATTTCTTTCGTAAAAACCTTTATCATAAAAACACATTAAAAATAAATTAGCCAAATCTGTCCGCCCATTTCCAAATTATCGCTAGACTAAGAGAAATAGGGATCCATTTCTTAAAACCCGAAAAACTCTACTGTGTTTCAGACTTTGTTGCCTCGTTTCACCCTCTTAGGGGTGGAATTTTTAAAAATCCTGAAACACATATTGACTTATTTATTTACAGAAGTACTTGTGTGAAGTTCGAATAAAAAGACTATCTAATCTTGTTTCTCCATACAAACTTTGAACCCCCGTTTCATCCCTTTAGGGGGTGAATTTTGAAAAATCCTTTCGTAGCGGATACTAACGTCATTATAACTATCTATATGCCAAATTTCAGCGCAGTCCAAAACAATATTGATTTTCAGACTTTGTTACCCCACTTTACCATGTTAGGGGTGAAATTTTGAAAAAGCATGAAACACGTGTTTATTTATTTATTTACAGAAGTACTTGTTTGAAGTTTCGAATAAATAAGGCCATCTTATCTTGTTTCTCCATATACACTTAGAACCCCCATTTCATCCCTTTCAGGGGTGAATTTTGAAAAATCCTTTCTTAATAAACCTTTACGTAATAAGACAAATATACCCTCCAAATTTCAAGTCTCTAAGACCAGCGGATTAGGCTGTGCGTTGTCTATAAGTCAGTCAGTCAGTATGTTAGGACAAATATTCTTATAGTATTAGAAGATTAGAAGATAGATGAAGGTATTGTGTCCTGAGGTTCCAACGAGGTGTCTTTTTGTCATTATAAATATTTAGCAGACCATGTTAATGAAAAAACATTTATAATAATGAGCGATACTTGCGGAAGCCAAAATAGAAATGTCAGTTTAGCTGCAGTTCTCCTTAATGCTGTGCAAATATTAGATAATCTTGAAATAGAGCTAGGCTACTTTGAACCTGGCCATTCTATGATGGAAGTTGATTGTGTGCACGCTCTCATTGAAACTTCATCTAAAAACATAAGTATTTACCATCCTTCAGGATAGTACACTGTTGTAAGAATGACATCAAAATCATCATAATTAGATGTGTTATTGAAATGGGCCAAGAGATGTTTTTAACACCGTAAAATTGAGAGAACAAATTATAAAGAATGAAAAAACAGACACTGATGGTAACAACATGAATTGGCTTAAGATCACAGTAAAATACATCAAAAGCGATTGTGATCATATTTATTTTAAATATAATAAATGTGAGACAGACTTTAAACATTTAAAGTAATAGTGCGACGATAGGTGACGAGTGACGATAGGAAGAGCTACAAACTATGATTCCATGAAATTAATAAGAGCGAATGAAAGCCCTATGAAAATATCGTCGTAAAAATTACAAGATTTAAAAAGTT
The DNA here is from genome assembly GCA_954871355.1 of Cabera pusaria. Taxonomy (NCBI): domain Eukaryota; kingdom Metazoa; phylum Arthropoda; class Insecta; order Lepidoptera; family Geometridae; genus Cabera; species Cabera pusaria. The sequence goes on along the minus strand of OX940912.1, from coordinate 2,443,254 downwards.
TTTGTGAACAAGGTATAATTCCATCACAATACACTGTTTTTATTAAGGATTATTAAAAAATGGCAGTAGCCAAGACGGGAATTATTCGGAATCAGAATCATCTGATTAAAATTTTACCTTCCTTTTATGTAATTTTTTACATAGGTATATTTTACGACGGTACTTATGGTATATTTTACTTTTATTTTTCTCTTATTTAAGAAATAAATAAGACTTTGTAGAGTGAAACCTGACGTATCTTATTAAAAAAAATATTTTTTGACTCAGAATGTAATAACAAAAAAACGTATCTAGAACCTAACCCCAAACAATTGAATTTTAGACATATAAATACAATCTTAAATAATAATCTGTTAATTGCTATATGGCCCTAAATAAGATATTTAAAGTATTCAAAGCTTTAAACGTAGTAACTGTGAAAGGTAATAATTATATCCTCATTCATATGTAGCGCCAAGCAGTTTTTATTGGTTTTCTCAAAATCTTAAAAATCGAGATACGTTTTTGTGTCACTAAGGGGACGAAATATGATCCTAAAAAAACTTTAAGAGGAGATAAAAAGGCTTTTATTTTTTTACAATTGGTAGATCAAAAAAAGAAAATGATAGGGGCGTAGCTACAGCAGACCTTGATTTTTTGTAGAAACAAATTTTGCTCTAGAAGTATTTTCCAGGGAATAAACATGGGAATACATTTGTATAGAAAAGTGCACCCCGCGTCCCCTCTTAAGTTTGTAATTTCACCTAGTTTGACAAGTTTGTACGGAAGCCTCGGTGAGTGAGTTCAACTCGCACTTGGCCGTTCTTTTTACTAAGCATCTTTGGTATGGTAATTTCCTAGTAGGTACCTAATACGCTTAAATCCAAAATTGTAAGTAGGTAAGGTGGATTAATTAACAAAAACATGGCTAACGAACCTTTATAGATAAAGATTGCCCTATTGATCAAGCGGATCTCAGCGACCAGTAGGTAATTAACCATTATGTAGGTATTTAGCTAGTGTCTAGGTCACCGGGGCGTTTTCTCTATGGAAAACCATAGATTTACATAAAGGGAGACACGTTTAGAGAGTTTTGGAGGGAATGTAGAGACTACACAACTCCACGTTTTTTTGCAGGGAATTTTTGGATCCCTGCAAAAAAACATGACGAAGACTTTTTTAACCGACTTCAAAAAAAAGAGGAGGCTTCTCAATTCAACCGTATATATGTTTTTTTTTATAATGTTTGTTCGCGGTTAACTTCGTCGTTTATGAACCGATTTTAATTATTATTTTTTTGTTGGAAAGGAGATATCCCAAGTGTGGTACCATGGTAATTTAATCGAGGTTTGATAAGTATCTCCAGAAATATGGAGATAAACACCTCAAAATTGGCGTTGAAAATTTATAGCGCGGCATTGAAGTCGGTTCTTTTTAGTTTTTTAAGCGATCTTATGTTACATATTTTATTCAATCATTTTATTTAACAGTTCAAGCAGGACGCATGCGTAATGGCTAGCGATGACATTTAACTTTGTAATGTCTGTCCTGTAATTTCACTGCCCAATAACAACTTTGTTGCGGAAAAGGTGTCAAACATTCTTAGTCGTATGAAGGAGCAATGTTGTCAACGTAACAAAAAAAAACAGTAAATTATAACCAATCAACACGCGCACCTTTAATGTCTACGACGGTTCTCTTTTTGAGCAGACTCTATACAATTTCTTCACATCCTACAAAGATTGTACACATCTATGGGGACTATAATCTGCTTTGGCCAAATAATTTGTTGCCGAGCCCATCACTTATTCAAACAGAATCCAACAGGTGAGAGGTCAAACGCTTGCACAAATTACATTGAAAAATTGTAAAATATTGTGAATGAATGAATAATTTGGTAAGTTTATCGTAAAATTCTTTGAAAAAATTAAATTCTCCAAAAGTTTTCCCAAATAGTAAATTTTAAACTTTCGCGATTTACACACATAATTATATTGTAATACGGGACTTATCGCGCTAAAAACATAATTTTGTTTTTTAGTTTTCCCAAATTTTTTAAACTATATTTTTGGTTTTTGTATAGTATAGGACAATGTCTGTAAAAGCTTAACAAAGCTTCAAGTTTTTCCAAGCTGCCACCTTAAACAACATCTTATCCTTGTTATGTTACGTTATTATTAATGTTTTTTTTTGTTTCAGATTCAAAGATTAAACGACTAACTTAATAAAATAATAATTAAATTAAATAATAAAAAAATGTAAAAAAATCACAAAATATATAAGTACCTTAATCAAAAATCAAAACACAGAAAAGCACAGTTTACCAAGTAAAATATTCATAAAAATATAACGAAATTCTCCTCGGCAAAAGAAAAACAAATAATTTAAAGGACAAATAAAAACCTAATTTTATTCAGAAAATGATTTAAAAAAATTGTAATTTAATGAACGGTTTGCAGTAACCTTCATAAGTTAAAATTATATTATTGCAAATTATTCATGTATTATTGTAATATAAAATAACATTATGCTCTTTCAAGGGGTCGCGTAAATTTAACCTAAATATAATTTATTTAATAAGTATATTCTGCGTAAATTAATTTCAATAAATAAACACAAAAAAACTCACCATATTTTCTGCCGTTATAAATATCCAACCAAAAAGTCCACAAAACACCGAGTACCAAATCCTTAAAAAAAATAAAACACTGTCACTCTCACTTCCTGTACAATGGGCGCGAACTTTTAAATTAGGAACTGTCAGGTTGACAGTTCATTTTTCTTTTAATTTTTTTTCTGCGTCCGAAGACGTGCAGATGTGAATTGAGACTGGCTGGTAAAGATGTGGTCGAAAGAAAGTGGGGTGTTATTTCCCATACGCTATGTATTGAGAAACCTCCACGTTCTCTCGAAAGTACAAATCATTAAATGCTTTGTGAGGTGCGTAATACAGTTGATATTCGTTTGTTATTTTTGATGTTTATTCTAAAAGCCTTCTCCCATTAACGTCAACTGATTTTAGGTTTTATTTTGATAGTATAAGGATGGTTATTGATTGTCATTATCTTAATACGTTTTCATTGACACGGAGGAACATAGGAACTCTGTAATTAATGTATTTTCTATTAAGTTGACATCCGTCTCTGACTTAATTTGAGGATGTTAACTTTTCATTGAAGAGGCAAATTACGAAAGAATTTTACACCTTTGACTTTTTGCGAAATAATAAAGTTATAATATAAGACATGCTTCCAGTCGGTTCGCTTCGCAGAGTTCGATATGATATTCGATGGAAGCAAGTTTGAATAAACTGGCCAAGTGCGAGTCGGACTCGCATACGTAAGGTTTTGATTGAACAACATTTGCCGGAAAAATAAGTTTTTTGTATGGGGACCCCTTTAATTTAGTTTTAATTACTGGATGTTATAGCAACTTTTATATTTTCTGCGGTTATAGCAACTATTATAATACACACTGTGAGCAAATTTCAAGTCTCTATCTATTATCGTAAAATCGAGCATAAAACGCCTGAAAAACCCGTTTCTCGTATCCCCTTCTATTTTTAACTTTAATTCTGTTCTAGGGTTCCGTACCGAAAAGGTAAAAAACGGGACCCTATTACCATAGAAAAGATAATAATACTCTATTACTACGACTACCCTACAACAGACATGACTTTTCGCCGTTTTTAACCGACTTCAAAAAAAGGAGGAGGTTTCTCAATTCGACCGTATATATTTTTAGAGGTAATGGTAGATATGTAACAAGCTGTCTGCATCAATCAGAGACAAGTCGAATGTTCAAAAATAAATTAAACAATGTTTTATTCAGCAAGGCATACCATACGGTGCAAAAATTTTGAAATGATAAATCTATAATTTGAAATTGAATTTCATTACCTATTATTTTCATCGTCATCATAATCAGGCAGTGTTAGTCCACTGGTGGACCTAGGCATCTCCAAGATGCGCCACTAAGACCGCTCTTCGGCTCTTCATTTTAACCAACTTCACAAAAAAGGAGGAGGTTCTCAATTTGACTGTTTTTTTTAAATGTTTGTCCTCCAAAAACCTCAGAACTCCGTCCAATATTAAGCAATTTGAAAAATTATTTTGTTACCATCGCCACTCAAAAAAGAGCACTTTATTCATCGATAGGAGTGAATAAAACGCTCTTTTACTCACTCGGTGAATAAAAACATTTTGAATTTGGAACAACCACGAATTATGTACAAAAAATTAATAAAACTTGCTGAAAGTGCCTACTAGCTGGCTAAATGGAGGTATACCATAGAAGCTATATAATTAAAAAAAAATAAAAATCCCGCCAATTATAGTTAGTTTTTTTTAGTTTTTATTTAGCTCCATACGATTAGTGTACTCAGCCAGAATAAAGTATAAACATTATTCAAGATTTTGTAAATTCAAGTCATAATTTGATTCAAAGTCACATTTCTGATCAAGTTAAAGTCACAGTTTAGTCCTTGGACTAAGAATTGTAAGGGTACTTGAGACTTTTCTTACCTTAAGTAAAGATGTGAACTTTAAGAACGATGAAATTTTGGATTGTGTTTAACAATTTACAAAAATATAAAGTGTGAAACACTTCAAAGAAACATAATATTTGATTTACGCAGTGCAACATCTCTCGTCGGATTTGAAAACTGTAATGATTTCTTCCGAATGATTAACTTACGTAATAAGTAGTCATAGTTGGCGCCACCAATGCATAATTGGGTTAACAAATGCAATTTATAGCGGCAATAGCCCAATGGATAAGGTGTTGGACTGGCAATCGAGAGGTTGTGAGTTCGATCCGCACCCATTGCACTATTGACGTGAACCCACTCCAGACACAAGCATATTTAGCTTAGTTGGAGGGGTTAACAAGAATACTAGTAATGTGCAACCCACATTGCTAGTAAGCTTTAAAAAAAAAAACAAAAAACACTAATTTCGTCGTAACGATACTTCGCACCGTGGCTTAATTGGCAAAGGAACATGTTATTCCCGAGGTTGCGGGTTCAAGTCCCGTCAGTACGATGAAATTTTGGATTGTATTTAACAATTTACAAAAAAAATATATAAAGTGTCAAACACTTCAAAGAAACATAATATTTAAGAAAGATTTTCAGCGCAATTTTGGTGAGAACACAAATATCATGTTTTTCAAGATTGTGCTGTTTTGTTTCCCTACACACACATTCACCGGCACTAAATGGTTAATAATCCACATTTACTACACATTAATAATAATATATAATAAATATACATAGGTACTATAAGTAGGTACTACTATTTATTTTCTCGCAGTCAATGGTAAAAAGAAGATTACACTACTCGTGAATAAAAAATGTAATCTCGGTCCTTGTATCCCTCGCTTCGCTCAGGATTCTAATCTAGAATCCTTCGCTGCTCTCGGGATCCAACTTAGACTCTCGAATTAAATTGCCTTTTTTTTCACTTGTTGTATAATCTACTATTGTTTGGAAAATTATGCCTCCCATTTGGTCCCATTCAAATTTTATCGAGATCTGTAATAATCTCCGGAGATATGGAGATAAACGTCTTAAACTCGAAATCCATGCATTTGTATACCTTGATGACATATTACTGACTACTGGCTAATTTGACTATCACGGCATGTGAAGGTTCTTAGGGTTCCGTACCCAAAGGGTAAAACGGGACCCTATTACTAAGACTCCGCTGTCCGTCTGTCTGTCTGTCTGTCTGTCTGTCTGTCCGTCTGTCACCAGGCTGTATCTCATAAACCGTGATAGTTAGACAGTTGAAATTTTCACAGATGATATATTTATGTTGCCGCTATAACGACAAATACTAAAAACAGAATAAAGTTCATAATAATAGAGGGTCCCCATACAAGCAACGTATTTTTTACGGCATTTCAATGTAACGCCATCTATGATCGCTTAGTTAGGTAAACGTCGCATAGATGGCGTTATATTGAAATGTCGATCCCCAATACCTTTGTTAGACGTTAGATGGCGTTATAAGAAATAAAATGTTTAATAATTATTATTTTTTGCTGGCGAAAAATAATAGTGGTATTTTTTGCTCGATCTTATAAAATACTGTAGTGTGGTACGGAACCCTACGAGTGCGAGTCCGACTTGCACTTGGCCAGTTTATTTCGTTTTGTACGATCATAAATTATAATTATTGTCATTATTATTATGGTAATCAACACCAATATTATAAATGCGAAAGTCAGTTTGTTTATTTGTTTGTTTGTTTGTTTGGGACTTCTTCACGGTCAAACGGCTTGACCGATTTGGCTGAAATTTTGTACAAAGATAGTACATAGGGCAGAATAGGATATAGGAAACTTCTTTTTTGGCTATCGAGTCAGGGGGTCCAGATATTTATAATTGAATTTTGTAAAGACATCTTCCCGAATAAAGGGCTTGACCGATTTGTCTGACATGTTGTGTAAAGACAGTTCATAGGGCAGAATAGGATAAAGAATACTTTTTTTCTGGCTATCGAGTGGGGGGGTCCAAATATGTTTAATTGAATTTTGTAAATATATGACGTTTTCTCGAATAAACGGCTTGACCGATTTGCCTGAAATTTTGTGTAAATACATGTCGTAGGGCAGAATAGGATATAGGATACTTTTTTTCTGGCTATCGAGTCAGGGGGTCCAGATATTTTTAATTTAATTTTGTAAATATAAGACCTCTTCTCGAATAAATGGCTTGACTGATTTGCCTGACATGTTGTATAAAGACAGTTCATAGGGCAGAATAGGATATAGAATACCCTTTTTCTGGCTATCGAGTCAGGGAGTCGAAACATTTTAATTGAATTTTGTAAATATAAGACCACTTCTCGAATAAACGGCTTGACCGATTTGCCTGACATGTTGGGTAAAGACAGTTCATAGGGCATAATAGGATATAGAATACTTTTTTTCTGGCTGTCAAGTCAGGGGGTCCAGATATTTTTTATTGAATTTTGTAAATATGAGACCTCTTCTCGAATAAATGGCTTGACTGATTTGCCTGACATGTTGTATAAAGACAGTTCATAGGGCAGAATAGGATATAGAATACTTCTTTTCTGGCTATCGAGTTAGGGAGTCCAAACATTTTTAATTGAATTTTGTAAATATAAGACCCTTTTTCGAATAAACGGCTTGACCGATTTGCCTGACATGTTGTGTAAAGACAGTTCATAGGGCATAATAGGATATATAGTACTTTTTTTCTGGCTATCGAGTCAGGGAGTCCAAATATTTTAAATTGAATTTTGTAAATATAAGACCTCTTCTCGAATAAACGGCTTGACCAATTTGCCTGGCATGTTGTATAAAGACAGTTCATAGGGCAGAATAGGATATAGGATACTTTTTTTGGCTATCGAGTCTGGGTGTCCAGATTTTTTTTATTGAATTTTGGGTATGTGTGGCCACTTATCAGCTAAACGGCTTGACCGATACGGCTGAAATTTTCTACATATACAGCTCATATGGCATAGAAGCACATAGGATACTTTTTTTCTGGCAGTCGAGTCCAGGTGTCCAGATTTTTTTTTATTGAACTTTGTAAATGTGTGGCCTCCTCTCAGTCAAACGGGTCAACCATTTCAGCTGAAATTTTGTGCACAGACGGTCAATAAGACATAGGATACTTTTTTTTTGGCTGGCAATTTCAGGTGTCCATAATTTTATTATGGAATAATGTGTTGCCTCTTAGCGGCAATCGTTTTGACCGATTCAGCTCAAATTTTGTACAAATTACGTTAATAGGGCATAGAACGACAAAGGATTTTTTTTTAACAGTTGAGTTTGGGTAAATTATTAGAGTTTTTTTAACCGTGTGACCTCTTCTCGCTTAAACAAGTTGACCGATTGAGCTGAAATTGTACAGAGACAGTAAATAAGACATAGACCAAGAGTACAGTCTATTATCCGAGCACATTGGTTACTTTTTTTACAATCGAGTCCGGTTGTCAGTTTTTTATTGTTGAATTTTGTATATGTTTGGCCTCTTTTCGGCCAAAAGGCTTGACCGATTCACATGACATTTTGTACAAAGACATTTAATAGGGCATAAAAGGAAGAATACTTTTTTTTCGGCAGTTAAGTGAGGGTGCATATATTTTTTGTTAACTTTACATAGAGTTAACATAATCATAAAAGTTTGACCTTAGGTTCGTCTATAATGATTTAATTAGTGTCTTGATTAGGCCATAAAACTGTCAGGATCATTAGAAGTCATCAAAAATTACGCGCTGGCTTTGCTTGCCCAACGCGTTTATCTGCTTTGTGGGAAGTATTTCTAAAACTTTCGTGTTTTAACAGCCGGTAATTGGTGTTAACTTAGTAGGTCATAATAACTCTCAGGGTCATAAAAAATTTTGTAAAAAATTTTCGCGCTCGCTTCGCTTGCGTAGTTATAGCACTCTCTGCGCTCGCGCAAGCATTTGTTTTATCTACTTTGTAGGAAATATTTCGTTAACTTTTGAATTTTAATAGCCACATGCATCAAAACGAGTCATAAATTAAAACAGAACAACCTTCAATAATCATAATGATTATTAACCTTAAATTAAGTGGATATCAAATTTAACCCTAACGTCATCGGTGTTGACTTAGTAGGTCATAAAAACTGTCAGGGTCATAAAAAGTCATAAAATCTCGCGCAATTATTTATTTTATCTACTTTGAACGTAATATTTCAGAAACTTTTGTATTTTAATAGCCACATGCATCAAAATGAGTCATATATTAAAACAGTACAACCTTCAATAATCATAATGATTATTAACCTTAAATTAAGTGGATATCAAATTGAACCCTTATGTCATCGGTGTTGACTTAGTAGGTCATAAAAACTGTCAGGGTCATAAAAAGTCGTAAAAAATTTTCGCGCTCGCTACGCTCGCGCAAGCATTTAATTTATCAACTTTGTAGGTAATATTTCAGCAACTTTCGCATATTAATAACCACATGCATCAAAACGAGTCATAAATTAAAAAAGTACAACCTTCAATAATCATAATGATTATTAACCTTAAAATAAGTGGATATCACGTTTCACTTAAGTGTCATCAGTGTTGACTTAGTAGGTTATAAAAACTGTCAGGGTCATAGAAAGTCGTAAAAATTTTTTGCGCTCGCTTCGCTCGCGCAGTGATAGCGCTCGCTACGCTTGCGCGACTATTTGTTTTATCTGCCTTGAAGGTAATATTTCAGCAAATTTTGTATTTTAATAGACACATGCATCAAAACGAGTCATAAATTGAAACAGTACAACCTTTAATAACCATAATGATTATTACCTTAAAATAAGTGATTATCGACTTTAACCTGAGTGTCATCAGTGTTAACTTAGTAGTTCATAAAAACTGTCGGGGTCATAATTCATAAAAAGTCGTAAAAAATTTTAGCGCTCGCGGAGCTCGCGCAATTATTTATTTTATCTACTTTGAAGGTCATATTTCAGCAACTTTTATATTTTATTAGCCACATGCATCAAAACGAGTCATAAATTAAAACAGTACAACTTTCAATAATCATAATGATTATTAACCTTAAAATAAGTGGATATCACGTTTTACCGTGTCATCGGTGTTGACTAAGTAGGTCATAAAAACTGTCAGGGTCATAAAAAGTCGAAAAATGTTATCGCAGTAATAACGCTATATAGCGTATAATAGCGTGTTTCAACAGCCTCATACATTAGACTGACTCAAATACTTAAACAGCAAAACTTGGTAAACCTTGGTTAGGTTTACCAAGTAATAATTAATAACTTTAACAATAGACGATATCGAGTTCGACCTAAGAGTCATCTATAGTGAGTTGATTATTAGGTCGTAAATTTGTCAGGGTCATAAAAAGTCATAAAAAATGTTCGCTCGCGCAATGATAGCTCTCGCTGCGCTCGCGCAGCTATTCACCTTATTTTCTTTGTAAGAAATGTTTCAGGAACTTTTGTGTTGAGTCAAACATTTAAACAGCACAACTTCGTATACCTAACCAAAATGATTAATGAATTTAACAATAGAGGATATTGAGTTCGACTTTAGGGTCATCTATGGTGACTTGGCCTAAGAGATCATCGATCTTGACCTCAAAGGTCATAAAGACTCAAATAACGCGGGCGAAGCCGCGGGTAACAGCTAGTACTTTTATATTTGCACGCCAAATGGCAGAATGTAGCGGTAATCTTAAGTACTACACTACACTATACATATAGGTTACATATACCTATATTCGCAAATAAGTACTAATTTTGATTTGATTTTTAACCCACTTCCAAAAGGAGGCGATTCTTAATTCGTCTGTATGTTTTTATTTGTATGTATGTTACGCGATTACTCCGTCAATTGTGAACCGATTCAAAATACTCTTTTTTTAATCAGTAGGGTACATTACCGAGGTGGTCCCATTGTAATTTCCTCGGGATCTGATAAGTATCTCCATAGATATGACGATAAACGTCTCAAACTTGCTACCGAAACTGAATCGCGGGGAATGGAAGTCGGTTGTTTTAGTTTTTAAACTATCTTAATTAATATGACAACTATACTTCTGTAAATTGTTAAACACAATCCAAGATTTCATCGTACCGACGGGACTCGAACCCGCACCCCCCGGATTACACATCCAGGTGCTCTGCCAATTAAGCCACTGTTCGATACATCGATACGACGAAATTAGTGGATTGCATTTGTTAACCCAATTATGCATTGGTGGCTTAATTGGCAGAGCACCTGGACGTGTAATCCGGGGGGTGCGGGTTCGAGTCCCGTCGGTGCGATGAAATCTTGGATTGTGTTTAACAATTTACAAAAATATAAAGTGTGAGACACTTCAAAGAAACATAATATTTAACTATACTTCTGTTCGACAAAATGTCACCAAATCGATCCAAACCGTAGATGAATAATTAAAAATATCTGACATTAAAATAACAATAATAATATGAGAAGGATAAAACTATACAATCACTAGTATGAGCACAGAATAATGAATAGTACAAGTATGAGTGAGCGAGACGGACAACATTTTTTTTAATCCTTCTCGCGTATGCGATTTTATTGTTTGCCAACAGCTCTGCCCCCAGCTCCAGCGGCGCCTATTGGCTTTCACTTGGTGTCATCAGGGCGAGCGAAGCGAGCCCTAACAACCTGAGCACTCTCACAACGTGAGCACTTTTGTGGTGCACTTTACTGAAAAACTATCGCGCCTATTGATTTGTGCTTTAACATAGTAATTTAAATTCACATGTAGATGTGTTATCAGTAAAAAAATAATAATTTTAATACCATAAAAAAAATGAAAATTAACAATTTTGTTTCTAGGATAGAATATTATTGTACTACTAACGCCATCCGTTAGAAGATCAAAGAAATAACTTCGCTGCGAACATAATGCTTGGTTACTAACGCCATCTGTTGGAAATCTAAAGAATTTTCATCTGTCATCCAAATGACGTCTAGTATCAGTGTGACCATTTGGTCATTAGATGTCTGTTTGGGAAATCTGCCACAAATGTGGCAGATTTCTGCCATTTGGGCAGATTTGAAACCAACATTTTAACTCTGGCAGATTAAGCTGACGATTCCAAAAAGTGGCAGATATCAAGGATCTTTATGAATTTTTGAATATAAATAGATTTTTTTTATTTTCTGTTTCTATTTAAAGTACCTATAACATTTTTATTATGCATTTATTTGGTTGGAAATTTGTAAAAGTTTGAATGATAAGGTAAATAAACTTTATTTTTATGCCTTATTTAATGCCATAATTCAATAATATGATGGCAAATTTTATGCATTTGTTTGAGTGGTTGGTGGTTTGGCAGAATTTTGCCAGAGTCGGGCAGATTCGCCATTTAATATTAAAAAAAAAATCTTAAAAATTATTACCGGCAGTAAAACTACGCGAGCCCTCACAAAACTCAGCTTTTAGCTAGTATATAACCCGACCAAATTACGTTGTTAATTATATCTCATAGCTGGCATATGTATCACGTGTTCATCATTTTAGACGGGTTATATCTCTATAGCTATTTCATCGTATACGCCAAATTCTTCTCCATTTAATTTTCCTCCACGATTCAACCGTTTATTTGTGAAAACTTATCAAACAGACAGAGTTACTTTCGAACTTATAATACTAGTATGGATTTCGCGTAAATAATCATAATTTTAAAGTTAAATGAGTTTAAAACAGGAAATAGACGTTATTTTCACTTTTACTTTTGCATATAGAAATGTAAAAATAATATGTGGACATTGGCGTTTGATATTTTTTATTATATCATAATAGGCTAGCGTTTGACCATTATCTCAACTGTTGGTGGTGCGGTCGAGGATGGAAGGAGTTCAAACCCCGCCGTGCACCAATGGATTTTTCTATCGAAAAATGTATGTGCGCTTCTCACAGTGGCCCTCCGGCGAAGGAAAAACATCGTTAAGAAACCAACAAACCCCGCATGGTGGTAGGACACTATCTAGTGTCCGCCTGGCCAGCTACCGCCCTCAAGTCAGAAAATCTGTCGCCAAACATCTACAATGTGTTCTGGTAGTTATCCTTGAGAGCCAGTTACTATTCTAGGCCTAGCGTGCGTAGCATTTTCGACCGCATTATCACTTACCAACAGGAGAGATAGTGGTTAAACTATATGATATTTAAAAAAAAAATCACAATCAAACTGGCGTTTGTGTAGCACGTACAGAATTTACATGTGCAATTATTTAGATCCATTTAAATAATCAGCAACAATACCTTCCTCTGATCTTCATGCACATCAAGCTCGACATTAGAAATTCGTGTTTTCATGTAGTTGTTTCTAGTTCCATTATGTTTACTTGGTATAACTGATTACAGTAACCGCATCTCCCTTTTTATATCGATGGATACGAATTATTCTTTTTTAGGGTTCCGTAGTCCTGACAAGGAACCCTTATAGTTTCGTCATGTCCGTCTGTCTGTTTGTCTGTCTGTCTGTCTGTCTGTCCGAGGTTTTTCTAAGAGACCGTTAATACTAGAAAGCTGTAATTTTGTGGGGGTATGTATATAAATTACGCTGACAAAATGCTGAAATAAAATTGTGAAAAATATTTTTTTTAGGGTAGCTCCCCTATATGAGAAGTGGGGATGATTTTTTTTTTCATCGTCTACCCCATCGCGTGGGGTATCGTTAAATAGATCTTTTAAAATGACTTAAGGGTTGCTAATACCATTTTTCGATTGATGCTCCATTTACGAAATATTAAACTTTAAAGTGCAAATGTTTAGGTCCCCCCCCTCCAGTAGGGAGTCCCCCCCCCCCTCTAAAAGCTAAACTGCTTACTTGAAAAATCTGGAAAAGTTCGTGACAATAGCGAATTTTATGAACTTTAAAGGAAAACTATAGTGGTTAAGATAACTTTATTAGTTTAGCAGTAATAGTCGTTGAACTTGGGTGTTGGATAATTTTGTACCAAATACAAAATCCTTAGATTAAATCCTTTAAAGTGACAAAGACGGAGTACCTACAGGTTGGCAAAAACGTCTTGAAACGGAACTATTTTTTTTCTGGCCTGGCAATAATCTAATCTGTGATAAAATTTTCTATGTTAACTGTAGTCAGTGACTGAAAATTTATGAACAAAGTTTTTTTGTGCAACTTAATAGCAGTATTTTAATATTTTCCGTAACCTACGCGACTTAAAGATGTTTTAACATGAATAAGACTATCCGTAGTTCCACTAAAGAAGTAATTTTAAAGTTTACCGCCACTCTCTGCTATCGGGGTTACTAGTATATAGCAATAGTGGCGCCCCTATTTATTTCTACTCTATTTTGCCAACCTGTAGTTGCTTGTTTATAACGGGTAAAGACTTGCATTGAATAACAGGCTACTACGGAACCCTACACTGCGCGTGGCCCGACACGCACTTGGCCGGTTATTTAATAGTTATGGTACATATCCACGGTAGTATCATTATACAAATCATTGAGATCTGATTAGTATCTCCAGAGATATGGAGATAAACACCTGAGACACCTTGGTACTGAAAAATACTTGTAAGGCATGTGATCGGTAGGTATGTGACGGTTTTTTTTAGGTTTTAATATATCTTAATAAGTGACGTCGGCTTAATATACTCAATGTGCACAGCCGTAATTAAATAATAATTTAAAATCGTTTAAAAAAACTAAAAGAACCGACTTCAAACGTCGCGCTAGTCAAAGTAGCCAGCAGACGAAGTAACTATTATATAATCTGTGCCAGTTAGTCAGCCAGTTAGTAGTATGTCGTCGAGATAAGTAAATGGATCGTAATACAAACGGCTCGGCCGATTTCGGTAAAATTAAAATGGGACCACCTGGGAAGGGTAAAACTTTGAAACAATAAAATAATTTTCCAAATCGTTTTAGGCATCTTCGAGTAATCGGTGAACATACATAAAAAAACATATTCTGACGAATTGAGAACCTCCTCCTTTTTTGTGAAGTCGGTTAATTAAAAAAAATACAGATGTGACATAACTTTCCCGCCAAAAATGCTTAAAGAACGTCATTTGAATGGCGCGCTTCCGGAATAGAATAAGGAGGTTTCACTTGCTAAATATTTACAGACCTAAGTGAAGTTACTCGTAAGTAGCATGGGTTGTCCGGCCATTTACCTACTCATTTTATGGACATTCCTATGATGAAAATGTAATATGATTAAATCAACTGAAAAGTTATTTTAATACCCAACGCCCCCACTGACCTCAGCTTACGCTACCCTATTTTAGTAATCTGTGGCTACGCTTAATCCCTAATCTATGGTGGAATAAGGGCCCGGTGGCGTAATCGGGAGAACGGTCGGCTTTGATTCCGTGGTACCGAGTTCAAACTCCGCCGTGCTACAATGAATTTTTCTATAGAAAAAATTATGTAAGCTTCTCACAATGGCCCTCCGGTAAAGGAAAACATCGTTAAGAAACCAGCAACCCTCCGCATGGTGGTAGGATACTATCTAGTGTCCGCCTGGCCAGCTACCACCCTCAAGTTAGAAAATCTGTCACCAAACATCTAATGTGTTCCGGCAGCTATCCTTGAGAGCCAGTCCAGTTCCCATTCTTACAATCCCGTGCTTACCATCTTCGACCGCATCATCACTTACCAACAGGTGAAATAGTGGTCAAATGCTAGCCTATAAGATATTTAAACATTTACTACTCATATTTTTGATATTCAAACTACATATTTACGATTTTTTAACTTTATAAGTGCCTCAAGAGTATTGAAGAAAACCTATATTATAGGTCTTGAATCAAGATCGGTAGGTTCGCTTGTGAAATCACGTAATATACGACACAAACGATCATATCTTTTTATCGTGTTGACTTACAGGTTTAATTTTTTCAGTTACCGTAGATCCGAGTATTTTATATAACTTGATATCTGTACGCCTTCCTGAGAAAAAGATTCTTGACAAACGGACAGAGGGTCATACAGACAGACAGACGGACGACAAAGTGATCCTATAAGGGCTCCGTTTTTCCATTTGATGTACGGAAACCCTAAAAAGTACTCATTGTAAAACATGTGACTAACAGCCTCAAGTGATCTGATGTACTCACTTTTATTTCCTTTAAACATTCACTGTTTCCTGCACTCGTCATCGACCATTACAACACAAAACAATATCTTTCTGGCGCGAAATGACGCCATCTTGTCTCGCCATCGTGATTCAGTGCTGCCAACTTTACCTACATTGTTTATAACTTTCTTCCAAGAAGGAGAATTTTTTCAATTCTTCTATATGTTTTAAATATTTTTTTATATATGTATGTTACACGATTACTCCGCCAATGTTGAATCGATTCTATTGATTTTTTTTTAATTGGTATGGTAAATTTCTAAGGTTGTCCCATTATAATTTTATCGAGATCTGATAAGTATCTCCAGAGATATGACGATAAACGTCTCAAACTTGCTACTGAAATTGACTCGCGGGGCATTGAAGTCGGTTGTATTAGTTTAAACTATCTTAATTATTAAAGTCATTTAGGTAGGTAGATAGATAGATAAACCTAAACACTTTATTGCTCACCAGTTACAAAAAAATACTTATAACTACAAAAATGTATATTATTTTTTTTTTTTTTTAAGAATGAAGATTACTCGCAATGTGGGTTGCACATTACTAGTATTCTTGTTAACCCCTCCAACTAAGCTAAATATGCTTGTGTCTGGAGTGGGTTCACGTCAATAGTGCAATGGGTGAGGTGGGATTCGAACTCACGACCTCTCGATTGCCAGTCCGACACCCTATCCATTGGGCTATTGCCGCTTTCTTTGCATTTTCTTTAAATTGCAGTGGTAATGGATGGTTTTATCGCCCATAGCGATCTCTTTCAGACAACCATGCACGGAATGTATTACCAACATATTATAGAATAGGTACGAGTACAGTGGTAGGTATGAATAGAATAGAAGTAAATAATTAAAATGTATTATTTTTATATTACTTTATTGTTTATTAGTATTTATATTGTAATTTTAGAATAAAATTTGACGCAATATCCTTACAATGTTCCGGCAGCACACAGCCCTTGAGAGTCAGAGTATTCTAGGACTAGCGTGTTCACCATCTTCGACCGCATCGTCACTTACCAACCTCCAGGCTAGATAGTGGTCAAACGCTAGCCTATCGGACATAAAAATAAATCATATGTAATCATGTGATATTTCTAGTGGTCACTACTGGGTGACTACTGACCTAGAACTCTCTCATCATTATCATTATCATAATCAGCCTATGTCAGTCCACTGCTGGACGTAGGCCTCTCCCAAGATTCGCCACTGAGCCCGATCTTCGGCTCATTGGGAGGGATATGCCCTAATCGCCACGCTGGGCAGGCTGGTTGGCGATCGCAGGACGTAGCTCTTCGCACCGGTGACGCTGCTGCCCGTCACCGGCCTGTAGTATTTACGTACATACATACAATCACGCTTTTTTTCCGTTGGGGTAGGCAGAGCTACGCCATAATTTTTAAATGTTTTTACCGCCATTTGTCGGTCGCCAGAGCCTCGTTTGTTGGTCAGCAGGATGCACCACGGGCAGGTGAGGTTGGCTGGGAGCACTGAGGTGGTATTTGTGCCCTCTGTCATCCCAGAGAACTCTCTAAAACCTTGAAATTAGACGATGAATGGAGATACTGCTAATTCTGATAACATTATAAAGGTTTGGATTCCAAATCTATGATGTCCGAAACCATTAAAAGACAAAAAGTAGAGTAGGTATAACTGGCGAAAGAAAGAAATTAAATTGGAAGAGTTTTGGTCAACGACGCGTTACCTTTATGCCGGCGTGCACCATTGTGTAAATTGTGCACGCCGGCCCGATAGAGACCGACCTTGAACGGAGTTTGTCCCTTTCTTTTGTATGGACCACATATATACTAGATAGTACATATATAGCTATGGCAGGTTGTTAAACAAGGACAAACTCCTATCTGGGATCCTTTCATTTGGACCGTTTGACACGGTGATATAATAACAAAACCGTGGTTTTGATGTATATAGTAATTACAGCCTTATGTTTACAGCATACGGTTTAAATAGAATTTGTCAAAACATCTGCTGGGCACCATCCTTATATTTTAAATCTATGGTTTTAGTATACAATACCATAGATAAAAGAAAACAAGGAGTTTTGGAGGGAACGAGAAAAAGTGTGTTGGCTCTCATTGTATTTATTACCTAAAACTTGCGTTCTTAATAATAATGTGGATTATTAACCATTAAGTGCCAGTGGATGTGTGCGGTGTAGGGAAACAGCACAATGTTGAAAAACATCCACAAAAAATCTTCAGTAAAGTCCATATTTTTACTGAGAGTATGACTTGGACTTTGACTTCAACTTGATCTGAAATGTGACTTTGTTTAACCCATCATTATGACTTGAATTCTCATCAAGAATTTTAATACTTGACACTGCCTAAATACACTGATCGTGTGGAGCCATAATGAAACAAAAATAAGATCGTTTAAAAAACTAAAAAGAACCGACTTCAATGTCGCGCTATTTATTTTCAGTACCAATTTTGAGGTGTTTATCTCCATATTTCTGGAGATACTTATCAAACCTCGATAAAATTACTATGGTACCACACATGGAATATCTCCTTTCGAACAAAAAAATAATAATTAAAATCGGTTCATAAACGACAAAGTTAACCGCGAACAAACATTATTAAAAAAAAACATATATACGGTTGAATTGAGAAACCTCCTTTTTTTAAGTCGGCTAAATAAGAAAACAACAATACACAATCACAAAAGACAATAATTATAAATTATCTACCTACTTTCTATATCTATGTATACATTTGTTGTCTACGAATATAAATGCGAGTCAATTTATTTGTAGCCTCTCCTACATTCAGAATGACGAACGCGCTTTCGAGATTTTAAATATTAATTAAATGAATGTGCCCTTAATATGGGCATGTCATTATTATAAGGCATATTTGGGGCACATAAATATATACATACATCCTTGTTAAATAGTGTCTATAGTAGTACTATGTCACAGTCAAAACCTAGGGTAGGTATATATCTCAGTTATCATAAAAAAGGCAGACAGATTCGTGCCGAACATCCGAGTGACCGCAAGTTCAGAAATACCAAATTCTTGAGTAATAAGTTTCCGCGCTCAGTCCGGCATAGTCAATACGGCATGCTTACTACATAAGCAACGCTGCGAAGTAATACTGCATGGAAGCGTCCGACCACAGACTACTATGGCTACTACGCATCGTCCGACCCTGCTGCCGCTTGGTAGCAAACTGAGCGTGGAAGCGTATTATTCAAGCATTTAGTATTACTGAACTTGCGTTCACTCGGGTGTTCGACACGAATCCGTCTGCCATTTTTATGATAGTTTGAGGTATATTCGTATAATACCCCATATGCATATTCATATATCATTATTGAAGACTAACAGCGCCGCGCGGTTTTAACCGCGTTGTTCGCGTTCCTTTATAATTACGGGGATAAAATATAGCCTATGTTACTTGCTGATAATGTAGCTTTCCATTAATGAAAGAATTTTTGAAATCGGTCCAGTAGTTTTTCAGTTAAATCGTTACAAACAAACACACAAAGAAGCGGCAATAATTCGTTCCATATTAGCGAGACTATCGAATGGTGTTATAATACAGGGTTTTTTTTTCAATATCAAGAGGTTCGATTCCTGGCTTGGAATATTGATATTTCAAAAATCCAATGATGCAGTTCTGGTTTTCATGGGCCCGAGACTCCTTTGAGTCATCATCAATCAGCCTGTGTCAGTCTACTGCTGGACGTAGGCCGCTCCCAAGATGCGCCACTGAGCCTGATCTTCGACTCTTCTTTTCGTGCGTGCACGTGCTCGTTGCACATGACTTTGGTTTTATCCAAGTTCATCCGGAGACCGATGCGACGAGAAGAATCACCTAGGCCATTCAACATCCTTTGTAGGTCCTGCAACGTCTCTGCCATAATGACGATGTCATCTGCGAATCGTAAGTGAGAGATGTACTCCTTTGAGTACTTTTCTCTATTCTTCGTAGTTTCAATTTTGGCCATGCACGACCACTTTATAAATTCACCCTGTATATACATCAGGAAGCGTGTTGTAGTCGGATCTACCTATCTAAAGTTTATAACTTGCACTCGACAAACTTTTTTATGTATACAAACTATCGTTAGGCCCATAGAAATAGGTTCCTATTTCTGTGGTTAGGCCACTATCTCGCCTGGTGGTAAGCGATGATTTGTTCGAAGATGGTGAACACGCTAGGGCTAGAATGGTCTGACTCTCAAGGGCTCGAAAAACCGTAAAGTTATGGCGGTAGATTTTCTGCTTGATGGTGATAAGCCATAAGCTACTTTTTGGTAGCCAGTCAAGCGGAACATTGTTTATATATATATCTAACAGGCTAGCGTTTGACCACTATCTCACCTGTTGGTAAGTGATGATGCGGTCGAAGATGGGAACTGGCTCTCAAGGATAGCTGCCGGAACACATTAGATGTTTGGCGACAGATTTTCTAACTTGAAGGTGGTTGCTGGCCAGGCGGACACTAGATAGTGTCCTACCACCATGCGGGGGTTGATATAATGCTCCTATCACCAATTAAACAAGATTACAAATTTGTGTGTCATTTTGCGACTGATTTAAATTTAACGTTACGCAATGGCAATTCTGACTCCATTTTTCTGCCGCTAAAGGAGACAAAGGACCGTGATGTCATTCGACCAAATATTTTTTAAATACCGTAGAAAGCGAGATCCGGCGACACTTTCGAATAGTATTTATTATTTAACCTCATTTCCGTTGTTGGGTAATATTGAATGAGTTGTCTGAGTCAAGTTTAACAATATCCTTGTACTGAATACTTGAAGTTGCACGTGGTCTTACTTAATTTGGGTTTTACATTTTTTAGGGTTCCGTAACCAAAGGGTAAAACGGGACTCTAATACTAAGACTCCATTGTCCGTCTGTCTGTCCGTCAGTCACCACGCTGTATCTCATGAACCGTGATAGTTTAGACTGTTGCCGCTAATCTAACAAATACTAAAAAACACGGAATAGAATAAATATTTAAGGGACTCCCTTACAAGAAACGTGTTTATCGGCATTTCTTTTTGTTGAACTTACGAACCATAATAGATAGAGACTTGAAATCATCACAACGTATGTACCTATGTGGTATACTATAGCTGCTATAACAACAAAAAACATACTAAAGTTAAAAATAAAAGGGGTCCCCATACAAGAAACGTGTTTTTTTCAGGCGTTTTATGCTCGATTTTACAAATTTAGAGTTAAATTAAAAATTAAAGGAGGTCCCCATACAAAATAGCAATTTTTCCGGTAAATTATGTTAAATTGGAACCCTACGTGTGCGAGTCCAACTCGCACTAGGCCAGTTTATTTTTTCTTGCAGACTAGCAGCGCCTCGTGGTTTCACCCGCGTAGTGCCCGTCCCCGTGAGAATACGGGGATAAAATATAACCATCGAAATACAGTACGTAGTACCTACATTATAGCCTATGTTACTCGCTGATAATGTAGCTTTTCATTTGTGAAAGAATTTTTGAAATCGGTCCAGTCGTAGGGTGTGACTACATGTTTAAGTTATAAACATGTATAAGAAAGAATGTGACATTTCGATGTAGCACGTACTATGTGATAATGTTAGTATATAAGATAAGTATCTTTAAGTATTTTGATCAATATAGAAGTGTCATTATGTAAAGAGTATACGTTGTTTCTCTTACCCTGGTCCCCCAGTAGTAGACCACACTACACAGTAGTTTTTTAGTTTAATAAAGAAACAAACAACCACAAAATCAAATGTTTCCTCTTTAATAACCGACTTCAAAAAAAGGAGGAGGTTTCTCAATTCGACCGTATATATATGTTTCTTTTTTATGTTTGTTCGCGGATAACTTCGTCGTTTATGAACCGATTTTGATTATTCTTTTTTTGTTAGAAAAGAGATATCCCAAGTGTGGTACCATAGTAATTTTATCGAGGTCTGATGAGTATCTCCAGAGATATGGAGATAAACACTCAAAATTGGTACTGAAAATTAATAGCGCGGCATTGAAGTCGGTTGTTTTTAGTTTTTTAAACGATCTTATCATATAAGTGTAGCATAGATACTTCAACTGTTGGCCTTGCATCCAAGCTCCCAACCTTGTTGCTCCAAACCAAGTTGCCGCATTTGGATGGCCGCTTGGACAAGTGCCTTAGCTTCTTCAACCTGTATGAGAGCCTATAGTCCGGCAATCTCGTGCGCGACCGTCCCGCGGGGTGTCAGATGTCAGCGGGTAGCGGGTGGTGTAGCGGGGAAGGGAAGCGTGTGTAGCCGTCTCACAGATTATATAATAGTTACTACGTAGCCGTGTGCTAGAATGACCGCTACCTCGTCCCCGCCACCGTCTGTCACCCCGCGGGACGGTCGCGCACGAGGCTGCCGGTCTATAGTCCAGTCCCAGTCACGGGTTCAAGCATTTGACCACTTTCTCGACTGATGGTAAGTGACATTGTGATCGAGGGTGTAGCATATTTTTTTCTGTTGTGTAGCACGCTTGCCTAGAAGATACCTGTTCACTCTCGACTTGAAGACACCAAAGTTATTACACTCGGAAACAAGTCGGTATTTATAACGGTAATAGGGCGGTAATCGCCCAGTGGCTAAGGCGTAGGCCTGGCGATCGAGAGGCCGTAAGTTCGATCTCCACCCATTGCACTATTAACGTGAACCCACTCCAGACACAAGCATATTTAGCTTAGTTGGAGGGGTTAACAAAACTACAAGTAATAAGCTTCCCACGTTGCTAGCAAGCTAATCACTCTGCACATTTGACAATTGACATGTCACGTGAGCAGGGCTGCGTTCAAGACCTACGCTCGGAGTACAACCAAACGCTCTATCTCCGTTCACGACCTCAGAGCATCACATTCGCTAAACGAGTTAGAGAGAGAGGTTAGAGCGTTTGGATGCACAGGTTGTACTCCGAGCGTAGGTCGTGAACGCAGTACCAGAGTATCAGTCGTACGTAGTACATCGAGGTACACGTAAACCAGAGGCGCCCATCATAAACTGACTAGCGAGATATAGATTCAGCCCTGCTTTTTATTTGAACGTAGAGCTAGTTCGTGACGCGTCATCTGGTACATAGTACATATACATCGATGACGTAGTACTATTAATTATTCTGTGTCAGTAGCATATTTGAGATGTATCGTCATATCTCTAGAGATACTCATCAGATCTCGATAAAATTACAATGAGACCACCTTGAATATGTATCTTACCAATTAATAATAATTACATGTAAGATAGTTTAAAAACTAAAACAACCTCCTTCCAAGTCCCGCGCATAACTTCGTCGTTTATGAACTGATTTATATTATTCTTTTTTTGTTAGAAAGTAGATATCCCAAGTGTGGTACCACGGTAATTTCATCGAGGTCTGAGAAGTATCTCCAGAGATATGGAGATAAACACATTAAACTTGGTACTGAAAATTAATAGCGCGACATTTGAAGTCGGATCCTTTAGTTTTTTAACCGACTTCAAAAAAAGGAGGAGGTTTCTCAATTCGACCGTATATATATATATATATATATTTTAATGTTTGTTCGCGGATAACTTCGTCGTTTATGAACCGTTTTTGATTATTCTTTTTTTGTTCGAAAGTAGATATCCCAAGTGTGGTACCATGGTAATTTTATCGAGGTATGATAAGTATCTCCAGAGATATTGAGATAAACATCTTAAAATTGGTACTGAAAATGAATAGCGCGGCATTAAAGTCGGTTCTTTTTTAGTTTTTAAACGATATTATTAAACAATATTATTTGAAGTCTGTTAAAAAGATAATAATTCGAGTCGGTTCATAATTAGTGAAGTAATCGCGTAACACAGATTTAAAAAACTTCCAGACGAATTGAGAACCTCCTCCTTTTAGGAAGTTGGTTGAAAAGGAAGCTGAATCACATTCAGCTCTTCCATTATTGTAACTTTCATTGTATATTAGCATTTCTAATAGTACGACCCGTTGTATTAAAGTGTATGAACACGCGCATCGAATTAACACAATTTTGCGCCGATATATTTGTATGATGCGCGTAAAATGCGCGTTATGTTATACTGGAATACGACGCAGTGGCTATTACATGGCTGGCGAGAATTTGGCGTGCGAGGCAGGTAAGCTTGTAAGCATGTTGGTAACTCACTGTGTTGTAATGTTGTTCTTTCTACCTGCAGATTTGCCACTTTATTACGAAGTAACCGCATTTATTTTAATTTATAAGGACCGTTGTCGGCATTAATTTACTATTAATTAATATATAATTTAACAAATGTACTGTTATACCTAAAACATGCATAATAATTATTTGATGAAATTTGTTTAAAATACTGAATTTAATGTTAATAATTATAGAAATATCATGTAATAAGCTTAAAAAAGTGTCTAGCTTGTAAAGCGTTTTATTTTGTTACATTATATTGTCGCTTCTAGGATTTACTTACACTAGAAATGTACATTGTTATTTATGAATGAAAATAAAGAATTTTGATAATTTAATTGAAAATATTACATGGCTAATTTACGTCAGTGACAGATATACATAATTTAAAATGAAGCGCTGAGCTACGAGTACAAGAAAAGTACAATTTAGGCTGAGCGCGCACATGGTTGCGGTGCATGGAGGTAAATCTAATATATAAAATTCTCGTGTCACAGTTTTCGTTGCCATACTCCTCCGAAACGGCTTGACCGATTTTGATGAAATTTTTTGTGCTTATCCGGTATCTATGAGAATCGGCCAACATCTATTTTTCATTCCCCTAAATGTTAGGGGTAGTCCACCCCTACATTTTTTATTTTATTTTTTAGACAACATTTTTAATTTCTTTTTTTTTATGATACAACATACAAAAATACATACAATCCTCAATTTTCACCCTTCTACGATCAACCCTTATTTTTTAATAGCCATTTATTTATATGGCAAAACAACGTTTGCCGGGTCAGCTAGTTATATATACATTTACTAGCTGACCCGGCGAACTTCGTGCCGCGAATATAAATAACCTGTCCAAGTGCGAGTCAGACCCGCACACGCAGGGTTCCGATTGAACAATATTTGCCGGAAAAATACGTTTCTTGTATGTACCCCCTTTAATTTTTCATTTAATTTAGTTTTTACTATTTAATCTTATAGCAGCCATTGCAATACACACCGAGAGTAAATTTTAAGTCTTTTTCTATTAAAGTTTGTAAGATCGAGCATAAAAAGCCTCAAAAACACTTTTATATATAATTTTATTCTATTTGTAGTATTTGTTGTTAAAGCGGCTACAGTAATACATATTTTGTGAAGATTTTGAGCCTCTATCTATTATGGTTCATAAGTTTAAGCAAAAAACGCCAAAAAACACACGTTTCTTGTATGGGGTCCCCTTTTAATATTTTATTTTGTTTAGTTTTTAGTATTTGTTGTGAAATTCTATAGTTATACATACTATGTGAAAACTTCAATTACATAGGTACCTACCTATTACGGTTAAGGAAATACAGCCCTGTGAAATGCGCACGGATGGACGGACAGCGAAGTCTATTAGGGTTTCTTTGGTGTTTTGGGGAACGAAAACCCAAAAAATTACAACAGGTACGGTACGTCTTTCGCTATTTGTAAATTCAATAAAAGTAGCTTTTGGCATCATAGTCTCAGTATACAAACCACAACACATCTCAAAACATGGCTATGTACTCATAAGGTACGTAACGAAAACAATAGAAATCCGTCGGATTTCACTCCCATGCAATATTTGTATGTCATTTGTGGAATTTGGTCATTACGTCAGTGTTACATGGCGACCACTGCTTTCTATATGTATGACCTGATTGTGTGGGGCCAATTAACTTGTTTTAAGTTCATACATGGTTCTCAAATGTCACTTGCGACCTGACCGATCTCTAATTAGGTAGAAGCTTTTACTAACATGCTGCGTTCGTATTTATAATGTACAACGTGTCGGAGTAATTTCGATAATTATCTCTAGACACAGTCGTATTGTAGTCCTCACAAAAGAAAGGGACAACACCGTTTAAATGTCGGTCTCTTTCGGTCCGATATTTGCGCCTAGTCATGCACAGTTTAGCACAGTCACGTTTAATAGTACAATGTTCACGTCAAATAACGATTATGAATGGATCAAAGACATATTCACATTTCATATAAGGACAGTGCACTACCGGCCCGAAAGAGACCGACCTCGAACGGAGTTTATCCCTTTCTTTTGTATGGACCACACATATATATATACTATACATATAGTACATGTATAGCACTGGCAGGTTGTTAGACAAGGACACACTCCCGTCTAGGTTCCTTTCATAGTTATAAATAAAATATCCAACTGAAATATTTAACTGTAATATTTAACCGAAACACTCAACTGAAATATACACACACATCTCAAAACATGGCTCCTTTCGTTGGGGCCGTTTTGATGTACACAGGAATTACAACCTTATGTTTATAGCATACAGATTAAATTGAATTTGTAAATAATCTGCTGTGCACGATCCTTATATGGTAAATCCATGCCATGGATGCCATACAGTGCCACAGCTTGTCTTTTAATGTTTTTTTTTGACAGACATTCACTTAACCATTGACCTCGGATTACACAAAGCTCACTTGATCACTATCTCACCTGCTAGGCTATTCTGTAAGCTATCTCGACAGCGGAATCCGCGGTGAGATTCAAATTTCGTACTACGAAATTCAATCGTATCACGTTGATATACGGTTGAATTTCGTAATACGAAATTCAAATCTCACCGCGGATTCCGCTTCCGAGATAGCTTACAGAATAGCCCTACAGATGCTAAGTGTCGATGCGGACTTAGATGGAGTCGTGCAGACGACTGGATGGAAGCTGGAAGTGAGACGAAGTGCAGGACAACTGAATTTACAAAACGGATAGCATTGACTGTCTTCAAATTGGGATTCTCGTTAAAAAGTGTCGCATTATCATTATTTTAATTTTTAACCGACTTCAAAAAAGGAGGAGGTTTCTCAATTCGACCGTATATATTTTTTAATGTGTTATTATATAACTAGAAGTGCCCCGCGGCTTCGCCCGCGTTAAAAACTTCTTTAATTTACTTAAAACCTTTATTTCATAAAAACATCAAAAAAGAATTAGTCAAATCGGTCCACCGTTTTCAAGTTATCGCGTGACTAAATGAAATAGGGATTCATTTTTATAAAACCCAAAAAACTATACTGATTTTCAGACTTAGTTGCCTCATTTCATCTTCTCAGGGGTGGAATTTTGAAAAATGCTGCATCACGTATATACTTATTTATTTACAGAAGTACTTATGTAAAGTTTCGTATAAAACAGACTATCTAATCTTGTTTCTCCATACAAATTTTAAGCCTCCGTTTCATCCCCAAGGAGTAAATTTTATAAAACCCCTCTTAGCGGATCATCATCATCATCATCTGCCTGTATCAGTCCACTGCTGGACGTAGGCCTCTCCCAAGATGCGCCATTGAGCCCGATCTATATACAAATACAAAATTGCTTTATTTCAAAGAGATTGTTTTAACAAAGTATTTGTACCCTGCCTTCTGCTTTAGTCGTTTTGACTGTGTTGCAGAAAGTGACTTCCCAGAAATATGTTCTAAAAAACAAATTATGTGTGTGTGTGTGTGTGTGTGTGTGTGTGTGTGTGTGTGTGTGTGTGTGTGTGTGTGTGTGTGTGTGTGTGTGTGTGTGTGTGTGTGTGTGTGTGTGTGTGTGTGTGTGTGTGTGTGTGCGAGTATGTGAATAACTTGTGGTATATGCTTTCATGCGATTGCATGCGGATGTATGTACGAACTATGTAAGTTCAGTTAAAACTTTTGTTTTTGTTCTTATACCATTTTTTCCAGAAGCTTTTCAGTGTTTTCATAGTCTAAGGGTTGTAACCAGTCTATTTTATAAAACCCCTCTTAGCGGATCATCATCATCATCATCAGCCTGTATCAGTCCACTGCTGGACGTAGGCCTCTCCCAAGATGCGCCATTGAGCCCGATCTATATATATATATTATATTGATTCGTAATCACCGTTAAAAATTCTTTATTTTGATACACCACACTCGATGTATTTTGAAAACATATTTTTTTTGTTTTACTAATCCCAATTTGCAAGTTTGCGATACAAAAGACTTCAACGGGTGACTTGTTTTTCCTTTCAAATAGTCGAACCTTTGCTAATCCCAATTTGCTAGTTTGCGATACAAAAGACTTCAACGGGTGACTTGTTTTTCCTTTCAAATAGTCGAACCTTTGCTAATCCCAATTTGCAAGTTTGCGATACAAAAGACTTCAACGGGTGACTTGTTTTTCCTTTCAAATAGTCGAACCTTTGCTAATCCCAATTTGCAAGTTTGCGATACAAAAGACTTCAACGCGTGACTTGTTTTTCCTTTCCAATAGTCGAACCACGATGTTCATCTCGTTAATTGAGATTACTTTTTGGCGCCAAAAATCCTTAATTTTGTTTTATTTTTTAATCATTTTATTTTTTCATCATTTAATTTCCCGCACACGGGCCACGGGCCACAACCACAAAACGCCGCCACCGGCATATTTCCTATAGTTTTCATACATTTTATATGGACTCGCCGCACACAGTTGACGCCGGTGGTCGCCACACGCTACATTATAAAATGTATGAAAACTATAGGAAATATGCCGGTGGCGGCGTTTTGTGGTTGTGGCCCGTGGCCCGTGTGCGGCGACACTAAGACGAATCTATTGACACCACTCACATTAAAATACGACAAGCCGTTTAGGCCCTAGCCGCTCCAGGGCGTGCCAAAGAAATATACATACATACATCGACTGCCGCAACGTACAGTATCGTAACTAAAATTCACATACTTTACATGAGAGCATTTTAAAGTTAAATTTTTACTTAGAATCACGAGTTTTATTAGTATCATAAAAATTACGCCTAGAAGTAATGCCCCAATTTAAACGTTTTTTTTTCTAGAATACGCTTTAAATATTTAATATTTTTTCCAGATTTTTCGCATTCAATGATGTACCTTATTAGTAGAAGTTGGAATTTTATTGAAAGTGGTAGTTTCGATTGTATTCTGGGTTTATAAATATTCGACAAATATCGAATGTGGTAGTTTTGATACTATTCTTTGACAATTTGTATAGAAACAAAATAACTTAGCAGATTCGATACTCTCTCAAAGTATTTAGTAACTTATAGTTTACATCTGAAAAGGTTATAAATGGGTTTCATTACAAAATTCCAATGTTATTTGGTCATAGCATTTATTAATTATCACATAGCACTATACAACTTTTATGCTGTAGTATGAGATCAAAGAATAACTAACTAAAATAAATGGCATATAGTATTAAAACAATATTCAGACTTATTATTCAAACAATAACATTTGTTTCTTTCGGTACAATCAAATTTGTCCTTAAACTTTTAATTAAGTATTAACTATAATTTTACGTAAGTAATTGAACATAACATAAATCCCTTACTCTGGGTGTTTTAACAAAATATAAATTCCACTTAGCAGTTTACTAGCTAATCTATTTTGAGTATATAATCAGACCATTTGGTTAAATAATAATACCTAATCATCTTCATCACTTCCTGAAAAATTATTTTCATTTTGTCCTCTCTTAAGATTTTTAAAGAAAGCGTGATATTGCTTAGGAATATGTCCTGCTTCACAAAGATACATTAAATCTTTGTATTTGGCTTCTGGGATCGGTAAACTATCTGAATATAGTGGTTTTAGTACATCGTTGCAATTTGCAACAACAGTTTTTTTTGTTGCGGCGTGTCTGAACTAAGGTATTCAATGTGAAATAATCGGCATCCAAGTCATATTTGTACAAAACAACATTAGGTTCAGATTTCTTTATACGTATTTCTTTAATATTATTCCACTTAACGTCTTGATTTAAAGTGTTCTTCTTAAAATTTCTTTTTTGCAACAACTCTTTCAGATCGTACAGCATGTCTTGAGACACTTCTATGACATGGTATGGCTCATTATTTGTTTTAGCCCAGCGAACCAAAGCGTACCATTGATCTGGTGTATAAATTATTTAGCCTTTTGCAGACCTCTCAATAAGAGCATGCACACTGTCTGCTTCTTGTTGCGTATGGCCAGACTCAAGAAATCTGTGTGTGATGTCAATATTGTATTTGTTACTAGCATACATGTAAAGACTGTATACTACTCTATTACGATTTTGCCCAGTACAATTGTCTGACCAAAACCTTATGTCTTTTGCACCATTTGCTACTTTTTTTTCAATAAAATCTAACAAACAGCTACCAACCTCATTTGCTCCCCGTTTAGCTACGTGTTGCGGCCATAAATAACAAGAAGCTTCTTTAACCCCAGTGTCAAATATAGTGAAATGCATTAGAGATAGCTTTCGTTTATAATAAAAGAGTGACACTTCTCCAAAAGGGCAGTTTAGTAATTTTTGAAAATCGTAAGTTGCGCATATAACTTTTGGAGCACCTTGAATTGCCTCTTCTTTATCTTTAGCTTTAAATGTTCGTGCGGTTTCTTTGTTTGAAATATGTTTGTTATGAGCCAATACTTGTTCTTCAGTAGGGCTTTCTAGGTTTGAAAATAGATGGCACTTATCACACATATCTTTTTTCGGAATAAAGAATGCAATATTGTTATGATCATTTACTATGGTTCGGTATTGTCTTTCAGTTTCTGCTGTATTGTTATACGTATGCAGTTCTGACCAATCTTTGTACATTGAAAACATCTTATTGAAACTCAGTGAGTTATCCAAATACAATTTACTGGTATTTTTCCTCGTGTAGTGGGATTCAACGGGTTGAAAAGACTTCACGTGATCGCAAACACTTCGGATCATCTCTTCGTCTATCTTTTTTGGGTGGTTTGAATGTTTTCCTCTACTGTCACTGCTAGTGATACCACAAGTATCTAATTTGTCGTGTGCTGTACGAATTGTTGTTGCGGTTTGTAGCAGGAATCATTCGCCGGCAGAGGTAAGTAATATTTGGTTGTAAATTTTCGTCTAGATGGACCTTCGATTGTCATTCTCTTTTTTTCAAGTCTTTTAGTAAATTTGTTTACATACTCTCATTGTTTTGTGTGATCGGATAACTGCCAAAACTCATTAAAAATGTTTTTCCGGATGTCCTCTGTAAAATGTTCTGAACATTTTAGCTTACAGGTTGAAGGGCATGTTTTTTTCATCGTTTTAGCTGGAACAGTTTTCCCTCTTTTGGAAACATATTGTTTACCGGAATTCGTCAATAATTTCCTACGAACATCAGCCCACTGGTTGAGGTGCCGTTTTCGTTTGCGACCAGGATCGGTTTTGTACGTTACTTTGCGTTTGCGCGAGGTGGATGCATCAGGAGTAATTGGATTTTCATTGTCAGATATTGAAATTAGTGAATTTACACTTGGTATGTTTTCAGAGGGTCCTTCAGTTGTTGGTGTTTCGATGTGAACGTCTTGTCTAGTAGAAGGTGATGGCATCGACATACCTTTTTTACTAGCGATGTTTCCAGGGTCTTCAGTTGTCGGTGTTTCGATGTGAATGTCTTGTTCGGAAGAGGGTGATGACATCGGCGTAACTTCTTCACTTCCAAGTACAACGGTGTGAGAGTCATTTTCCAGACAATCACTAAGCTTGTCATTTTTGTTTGTGGAGCAGGAAAAACATCATCAAAAATGTCATACAAAAGTCCCCATTCTTCATCAGTGTATTCGTTATAGTGCACAGGGGATTCTAAAATAAAAGAAAATGTATTTAATGATATTTAACTTTATAATTATAGCAAAAAAAAATGATATAAAACGTCAGCAACAATCGAATCTACCTGTTAACGAAACATACGGCGTAGAACAACATTGTAACTGGTAGATTCGATAAATCTTTAAAATTGTAAAATATCGAAAGTGCCACATTCGGTTGACGACAGACTATACATATGTTCAAATGTACACGAACAACATCGAAACTGGCACTTTCGATTGTTTTACTTGCTAACCTTCAATCAAGGCACGTGGATTAACAAATAATTATAATATTACCTACGCTTGGTAAAAAAAAGACCTAAATCACTAAGTTGATTACTATAATAACTATAAAACACAGATCTAAGATTTAATGTGCATTCAATGAATTATAAACACTTACCGGGACGATCGACATCTTTTTTGTTGGGTGCAATTTCACTAGGCAGTTCATCATTTATTATCAAATTTACCAGGCGTCTACCTCGGATATTCATTTTTAACACAAACAAGCGATATTAAATAAAAAAAAACGAAACAAAAGCCGACGCGCCCTCTCTCTATCACATCACGGCGAACACTGACGATTCAGGCAGTTGCGGACTGTGTGCACATATCGTTGTTCGATAACAGTATTGAATATAACGCATTCGATCATGTTTGTCGCTCAAGGTGTGTAGTATCGATTTTATTCGAATATAAAACTTATTAAAAAGCTTTTTTTTTTCAAAAACTCTGTGTTTTCCTAATAGTACACTAAATACTCTTACAATTGGTAAAATAAAAAAAAAACGACATTTTGCAAATTTAATAATGTACGTTGCGGCAGTCGACATATATACTCGAAAAACATAACCCTCTTTCTTTCGCAGTCGAGTGAAAAAGATTATGGAATCTTGTTTCTACATACAAATTTTGAACCTCCGTTTCTTACCCTTAAGGGGTGAATTTAGAAAATCCCTTCTTAGTACACCCTTTAAGTACTTAGACAAATATACCCTCTAAATTTCAAGTCTCTACGACCAGCGGTTTAGGCTGTGTCAGTCAGTCAGTCAGCCAGTATGTGACCAGGGCTAGCATGGCAAGGGGACTATTTTGTCTTTCCACCTATCAGTGTTTTGTTTGGTGGAGAAGGCAAATTATAAGTAAAGTTTTTCAAAAATTATAAACGCCTGCTGACTTTTAATCACTTCTTTTTTTAAACTTTTTAATATGAAACAAAATCAAAACTCGGGTTTAAACTTCACCAAGCGTTTAAATTGTTGTGTTGATCTCCTGTCAGTAGCGAAAAACAGGGAAATAATTTTGTCTTTCCCCCGGGGATAAAGCCATGCTAGCCCTGCAGGACAGGACAAAGAATTGAATTTGTATGACATGGAATTTATGATGAATAGAATTAAATTTAATAATAATAATCTTAAATTAAATATGTAATTAATGTGTAAAATTTTCTGCCAAAAACTCGAACTAAAAAAATGTTGTCGAATAAATTTTGATTAAATTAGTCGACGTCGACAATAACGCAATCGGTGTACAATTATCAAATAACTCTATAAATCTTTAATCGATTATCAGAAACAAGTGAAAGCTGCTCTACCTCTGATAGTTCAACATTTCATGACTAAAATGTTTTATAAAAAAATAACACGTTTACATTCAGCCCAGACGGCAAATTTTATTCAGTGTTATTTAATACTGTGGAACGGAACAATACGTGTGCGAGTCCGACTCACACTTGGCCACAGTCTGCTGTATATTTAGGCACTACATCCCCCTTGACATTTTTTTACAATTTTCACTTGAATTTTGATATAAAAATTTATTATTGACATGGTAAAATCGTTAGAGTTATTATGTTATGTAATTATTATTTATTGAAAATTTGCCATGTGAGTTCATGTAATTTTTTATATTGATTGAAATATTATTAAATTATTAAGTATTGAATGCCATTAAGGCTAGATACAGAGAGCAAAGTAATTATCTAAAAATATAATCATCATTATCGTCATATTAAGACAGTATTTGTCCATTGTTAGAGAAAGGCCTCTCCTATAAAAAAAATCGAAAACTATAAGAATCTTTGTCCTGACATACTGACTGACTGACAGACAACGCACAGCCTAAACCGCTGGTCGTAGAGACTTGAAATTTGGAGGGTATATTTGTCTTAGTTCGCAAGGGTGTACTAAGAAAGGATTTTTCAAAATTCACCCTTGAAAGGGATGAAATGGGGGTTCAAAGTTTGTATGGAAAAACAAGATTAGATAGTCTTTTCTATTCGAAACTTCACATAAGTGCTTCAGTAAAAAAATAAGTAAATACGTGTTTCAAGTTTTTTTTTAAAGAACCCCCTAGAGGGTGAAATGGATTAACAAAGTGTGAAAATCAATATTATTTCGGATTGCGCTGAAATTTGGCATGCAGATAGTTATTACGACGTTAATTCCCTCTGAGAAAGGATTTTCTAAAATTCACCCCTGAAGGGGATGAAACGGGGGTTCAAAGTTTGTATAGAAAAACAAGATTAGATAGTACTTTCTATTCAAAACTGCATACAAGTGCTTCAGTAAAAAAATAAGTAAATTCATGTTTCAGTTTTTTTTTAAATTCCCCCCTAAGAGGGTGCAATGGGGTAACAAAGTGTGAAAATCAATATTGTTTCGGATTGCGCTGAAATTTGGCATGCAGATGGTTATTACGACGTTCGTTCCCTCTGAGAAAGGATTTTCCGAAATTTACCCCTGAAGGGGATGAAACGGGGGTTCAAAATTTGTATGGAAAAACAAGATAAAGATAGTATTTTCTATTCAAAATTTAACACAAGTACTTAAGTAAGTAAATAAGTACTTCTGTAAATAAAAAAGTAAATACGAGTTTAGACTTTTTCAAAATGCCACCCTAAGAGGAGAAACTGGGGTAACAAAGTCTAAAAATCAATATTGTTTCGGATTGAGCTGACATTCAGAATGCAGATAGTTATTATGACATAGGTATCCGCTCAGAAATGATTTTCTGAAAATTCCTCCCGGATACGGAACGGGGATTCAAAGTTTGTATGGCGAAACAAGATGGGATAAAGTACGTGTTGTAGGATTTTTCGAAATGGGGTAGGTAACAAAGTCTGTAAATTTAGGTTTTTAGGGTTTTATAAATATGAATCCCGAATTGCCTTAGTCACGCGATAACATGAAAACGGGTAAACCGATTTGACTAATTCTTATTTGATGTGTTTAATGATAGAATCGTTTTTACAAAATAAAAGTTTTAAGTAAATAAAAGGTTTTAACGCGGGCGAAGCCGCGGGGCACTTCTAGTATATATATAATAATTAATATCATTTATTTATGACACATAAATGTTTTTATTTGATTAAAATGTATTACGGTAGAATGGCCGAGTGTAAGCCATTCACAACTATAATAGATAATTGAGCATTTTGAGCATTCTATGTTTCCTGCACACGCAACACAATTTATATGTGATATGATGTGGGTAATTATCGATATTAAATCGATTAAATACGGAACTACGCTTGTCGTTTGTTTTAACTGACAAAGAATTAAGAGGTTCTCAATTATGGCATACAATTCAGTGTTTTTCAGCGTGGGCGTCGTGACTCCCTGGGTGGTCGTGCGAAGCCTCTGTAAAAGCAAAAACAAAGTCAGAAAATATATATATTTTTATATATTTGTAATATTTGTATTTGATATTTGTAATACAGATAACAAAATACAGATTATAAACAGGGGAGGGTAGGGGGTCGCGAAGTTTTTTTCAAATTAAGGGGTTTGCGTCATGAAAAAGGTTGAAAAACACTGGCATAAATGATGTTGTATGTATTCTATGATTATGGTGATAAATATATATATTTTTTTTAGTGATTTATCTGCGTAGAGTAGATATCTCACTGCTATTACAATCTAGCCTTATAACTAGGCTAATAAGTAATTTGACTTTAACTTAATTGACTATTAAAATATTACTAAGAATGTGTCCATTAACACTTTTCCTAATGTCTCTATTAAGGGGAAGACACTTTGCTATTGTGTTCTTTTAAATAGCGTTCACTATCACTACACTTATGCTCACTTAGTAAAATATCACTGAAGTAACTCGAAAGGTTTTACCCTTTTTAGTCTTCTCACTAAGTCCGTGTTGGCATAAATGATGTTGTATGTATTCTATGATTATATGGTTTATTCATATAACATATAAATATGGTTTGTTCAGACTGAGAGGAAACTTTTTGGTTTATTTCTGCTTGTCCCCTAATCTGTCCCCTTAAGTGGACAAAAAGGAATAAAACTGGCCAAGAGTCAGACTTTTGTCCCGCACACGGAGGGTCCCGAACGCCATCTAACTAATATCTAACGAACTTCTAACACCAACAAAGTGAACATTAATACAAAGGTGTTAGCAATTAATATTATTAAATATCTGGTTGACCGAGCTTTGCTCGGTATTTTTTTGCCACTTAAACAGAAAAATGTGACTCTTCCTGACATCTATCGGCGAATAATATTTTTTTTTTAATTGAGAGCCACTAACTGCTTTAACGACACAATAACACTAAAGCTACTTCTACTCGCCAATAGATGTTGGGAATAGTCATATTTTAAGTTGATTATCGATAAAGTTGATTATTGGAAACACAAATAAAACAACATTTTCTGAAAATTAATCCTAGCTAGATCGATTTATTGCCCCCGAAATCCCCTGTATACAAAATTTTATAAAAACGTTGGAGCCGTTTCCGACATTCAGATTCAGATTCCGAGAT
This sequence comes from Cabera pusaria, assembly GCA_954871355.1. Lineage (NCBI taxonomy): Eukaryota > Metazoa > Arthropoda > Insecta > Lepidoptera > Geometridae > Cabera > Cabera pusaria. The sequence continues at coordinate 2,407,120 of OX940912.1, read as the reverse complement.
TAGGGCAAACACGATAGCGCCACACGCCATCTATGAACGATTCATAGATGGCGCGTATTCATCGTAAAAAACACGTTTTTTGTTTTAAACCCTTAACTTTGTTCTGTTCTTAGTATTTGTTGTTATAGCGGCATAGAAATACATCATCTGTGAAAATTTCAACCGTCTTAACTATCACGGTTCATGAGATACAGCCTGGTGATAGACGGACAGCGAAGTCTCAGTCGGAACCCTAAAAAAGGAAAAACAAGTTCACGCTGTCCCTTGCTACGAGTAGTAGACAGCGTGCACTTTTTTTGTCCAGTCTGTCCCCTTGCTACGAGTAACTGCACAGCTACGAGTAACTTTTTTTCCTGTTTATCCACTTAAGGGGACAGACGGGAATAAACCAACTTTTTTTATTTGTGGACCTTTTGATAATATCGCTTGGGGTGGTACCACTATTTTTAACCGACTTCACAAAAAAGGAGGAGGTTCTCAATTCGACTGTTTTTTTTTTACCTCAGAACTCCCTCAAATCTTAACCGATAAAAAAAAATCTTATTTTTTGTTTGAGAGATTATGCCTCTCTTGGTCCCATTCAAATTTTATCGAAATATGACAATTATCTCTCGAGATATGGAGATCAACAATATAAGCAAATATGTATGTATGCTTAGATGACGAAATTATATCTAGCCAGTACTTTGACAATCGCAGCATGTGAATTTGGGTTTTTTCGTTTTGTTTGGTCATATATTATGTAGTTTTTTTTACCGTGAATTTTTAATGATTTTAGGTCGAAGGCAATATGTTCCGTGATACCACATCTACATAATATCAGACAAACAGGCGCCTTGCGATTTCGCATACCGCGCTAGTCATAATCAGTACTAAGTTTAAAGTGTTTATCTTCATATCTTTTTTTTTATATATCTTATAGGCTAGCGTTTGACCACTATCTCACCTGTTGGTAAGTGATGATACGGTCTAAGTTGGTAAGCACGCTAGGCCTAGAATAGGAACTGGCTCTCAAGGATAGCTGCCGGAACACATTAGATGTTTTGGCGACAGATTTTCTAACTTGAGGGTGGTAGCTGGCCAGGCGGACACTAGATAGTGTCCTACCACCATATTTCTGTAGATACTTATCACTTATCAGACCTCGATGAATTGTGCAATGGGACCAAATGAGAATTATATTTATATTATTATTTAGCGTTTAGTCCCCCATAGTAACACATACTTCGTAAAAATTTCATATACCTATACGGTTAAGGAAATACAGCCCTGTAAAGTGCAGACAGACAGACGGACGTACGGACAGCAAAGTCTAAGTAATAGGGTTCCTTTGGTACCCTTTAGGTACGGAACCATAAAAAGATTCCGACGAATTGACAATCTCCTCTTGTTTTGTGAAGTCGGTTAAAAATCGTTTTATTGGTCACGTTATTTGCCCAGATTAAGTAACTACATTCTGACAGGTTTTCAGAAGAAACTCAGCCTCGGTTAAGTTACGTAACTTGACAATCTTTGTTTTAAGTTTAAGTTGCGAAATAAACAGGATCTCGTTGAAGCAGAGAAGTACTAACAGGGCGCGGCGATGTCGTCATTAACTGTCGTCAAATAATATAGTTTAAAAAAACTACAAGAACCGACTTCAAATGCCGCGCTTTATATTTTCAGTACCAAGTTTATATCTCCATATCTCTGGAGATACTTATCAGATTTCGATGAATTTACAATTTACAAGTAGCACCTTTGAGATATCTCCTTTTCAACAAAAAAATAATAATCAAAATCCTTTATCTCATTTTTTGAAGTAAGTTAAAAACACGCTTTTATAGCACATCGTTTATTATTATTCCTGCTACAAAAGCGTGTTTTTAGGGTTCCGTTAAAAGGAAAAAAGGAACCCTTATAGGAACACTTTGTTGTCTGTCTGTCTTTATCTCCGGAATGTGTAAAGGTACCAAGTTGAAACTCACACAACATTTTTTTTTATAGAGCTTACTATTTTTATGTATTGTATATTTATTGTTCGTATATAAATATTATATGACTATATTCAATAACAGTTTATTTTAATTAAACTCATTAATCTATGACTTTCTTTAAACTCTGTTTTTTGATCTGTATTCCGCCACCTCCCAGGTCGTGGCTGAAAACCAGCGCTGAGTGTGAAAGCACTCCGCACCATGCTGAGTTACGACCGTTTCAACACTGTAAAATATGTTTAATGTGAACCTTTTTTCTTTACTTGTCTCTATATATATATTTCTGTTTTTTGTAGTGTTGAATAAATGTATTTTCTTTCTTTCTTTCTTTTCTTACTAGAAATGTGTGTTGCACATTACTAGTAGTCTTGTTAACCCTCCAACTAAACTAAATATGCTTGTGTCTGGAGTGAGTTCATGTCAATAGTGCAATCATGTCAATAGTGCAAATAGGCGGGAATCGAACTCACGACCTCTCGATTGCCAATCCGATACATTATCCATTGGGCTATTGCTGCTTAAATACTGGGGTCTACGGTATCTTTCGGCTGTGAAAAAAACCAAACCTGTAAGTCAACGCGATCAAAAGATATGACCGTTTATGTCGCATATTTTCGCATATTTTGCGATTTCACAAGGGAATCAATACCGTTATAGGGTACACTTCCCTTTGACCTAGAATCTGCATAACTAATGAACCGATTTCATTGAAATTTGAAACGTAGATAGTGTAAGTTTTTAAATAACACATAAGTTAATTTGATTTTCAAAATTCAACCCCAACCACCCAAAAAAAGGGGTTACATAGGGTGATAAAGTTTCTATGTTGTGTCTGTTATTCCTTGGTCCGGTTCACTCAAAACTCGGTACAAATAAAACTTAAAACAAATAATAAAACATGTATTTTTTATTTCTTTCAGATTAGGGGGAGTGAAAATTTAAGATTTAAGATAATCTGGAGGAATTATAGAAAATACCATAATGTTTCCAGGTATCTGCATAACTACTAAATCGATTTTGATGATATTGGAAATGTAAATAGTGTAGGTCCTGAAATAAAACATAATAAGGTACTTTAATTTTCAAAAATTACCCCTAAATGGTTAAACAGGGTGATAAAGTTTCTATGGTAAATTTTATTACATACTTGGTTTGATTCACTCAACATTCGTGTGCAAAATGAAATTAGTAAGTATAGAGAACATTTATTCCCTGGTTCCATTCACTATGTAAGGAAATACAGTTTAACGTAAATAATGAAATCTGTATATATAAACGGAAACCGTTACCGACTGACTGACTAACTGACTGATCTATCAGCGCACAGCTCAAACCACTTAACGGATTTGGCGAAATTTGGCATGCAGATAGTTGTTATGAGCATATATTGTTATTATTACGTAGGTATCCGCTAAGAAAAGATTTTCCAAAATTCCCTTAAAGGGATGAAACGGGAGCTCAACGCTTCTAAATAGAAACAACATAAGATAGTCTATTTTATTGGAAACTTCACACAAGTACTTCTGTAAATAAGTACCTAAGTAAATATGTGTTTCAAGCTTTTTCGAAATTCCACCTTTAAGAGAGTGGAAACTACTACTACTACTTTTATTCCACCTTTTAGTGTTTTTTACCTTTAATGGGGTACAAACAAACACAACAAAGTTAGAAAATCAATATGATTTTTTTGGGTTTTATTAAATGAGTCCTATGTCCATTGGTCACGCCATAAATTATAACGGGTAGACCGATATGGCTAATTCAGTTTTTCATGTGTTTTTACGAAAAAAAAATTAAATAAATGAATGAAGTTATTAACGCGGGCGAAGCCGCGGGGCACTGCTAGTATGACGATAAACGTCTCAAACTTACTACTGAAATTGACTCGCGCGGCATGGAAGTCGGTTGATTTAGTTTTTAAAATATCTTAATTTCCTGTAGAGGTACGGAAGACTAAACAGGCCATTGGAGAACATCCTCCATTTTTTGTGTAGTCGGTCAAACATGTTAGAGATATCCGTGTATCGTTCATACATAAATATACAATCAATACTTTCACTGCAAGGTCGCAGGGCGCGGTCGGGCGGCGCACTTTCACTTAGCGTATGCGAGAAACTTGTACGATGAGCATCATTGAAGATGCTGTGGGACAGTCTCTACACCTGTAACTATTCACTACTTTCGTTCAACGTGTTATAAGTTGGACGTGTGTATCTGTGTATGTGTGTATCTGTATGGGGCATCGTAGCGCCCAAACGGGCACGATCATGAATTTTAATTTAGTTTAATTTTGTAAAAAAATAGTTTTTTTGTTTAATAGGTGTCTGAAATTTAAAGATTGATCTGATCAATTTGAAATCCATAACATTAAGTCTACTTCAATGACATTGTAAGAACATGGTAGATTTGATTTGACGCTGGGACACCTCCTGTAATCTGCAGAATACTCAACTCCTCACCAACTTACAGCAGAGATGTCGTGTTTGGGCTCATTGGATTGATCTCAATGAACAGAATATACATAGATCAGTTGGGAATGGTTTTAAATTCTGAATTTAAGTAATTACAAGTAATGTTTGACTGACAAGATGCTCTAGTGGTCAGTGAGCCTGTCCACGAAACCGAAGGTCGTAGGTTCGGTTCCCACACGGGACAATTCTTCCTTATTCTTAAAGATTCACAAACATTGTGCTGAGTCTGACTGTTCTTGTGTCCGTGATATATATGTTTGTAAAGTCCCCGCGACACGGGAATCCTAGTGGGGAGGAATTTATTTTGAAAGAAAAAAAATATCATATAGGTTAGCGTTTGACCACTATCTTATGGAATCGATGATGCGGTCGAGGATTATATCACGCTGGTCCTAGAATGGGAACTGGCTCTCAATGACAGCTTCCGGAACACATTAGATGTTTTGGCGACAGATTTTCTAACTTTAGGGTGGCAGCTGGCCAGGTGACACTAGATAGTGTCCTACCAACCTGCGGGGTTGGGGTTTCTTAACGATGTTTTTCCTTCACCGGAGGGCCACTGTGAAAAGCGCACATACATTTTTCGATAGAAAAATCCATCGGTGTACAGCGGGGATTGAACTCGGTACCTCTGGTGTCAATGCCGACCGTTCTCCAACCTAGCTTAACCTAACTGGGCCCTCTAAAATCCATTGTGTGTATCCCTAGGTGGTATTTGTGTATCCTTAAAGTTCACAAATCATTGTTACCGTATATATTTGGTGGTGACGTAACAGCGAGGCATGTGATCATGTAACGCAAGGTGGTGAACAGATCATGTCATCTCAACACTACCTGCTTATGCAGGTATCTGTTTAATACGTTTTATATATATTTTTATTTTTTGACATTGCCACAGAATAAAAAATAGACTTCACTTTGAAACATTGGACATGAATTTAGGTAATATTGAGTATTACTGAGAGTAATATGTGTATAAATAATATTGAAAGAGCCAGATTATTTGACAATGATGTCTGTTATTTTATATTTATAATTGTTTATTCATTTTGCATGTCGCAATGCGATAAAATGTTTTTTGCTACCATCGAAACATTGAAAAAAAAATGTATTTATCCATGTTTGACATGGACAATCTTATTTAGGTTAAGAATTTTAGAATAATTGTATTCAAAAGAGGGGAATAAAGGAAAAAAAAGGGAGAGAAAAAAAAGAAAATAAAACAAAAAAAAAGAAACTGAAACATAAAACAAAAAGCAAACAAATAAAATAATTTAAATGGCCTTGTATGATGTTAAGATTAATTAGTATGTAGAAATCTTTTGTGTAATGTGTGTATGAAACGGAGCATAATGACCCGCTTCAAAGAAAAATCAATTAAACCGCGGAAGTAAAATGTAACGCCGAAAAAAGTCTCCGACCTGTGTCGAGGGAAAAAAGGGCGGAACAGACAAAAAAAAAAAACATTAAAACATCTCTTGTACCAACATTTTGCAGTGATTATTGACATTGTATTGTATTGTATCGTATCATATTGTATTGTATTGTATTGTATTAACCGACCTCTAAAAAGGAGGAATCTTTCATTTGGTCAGTATGTTTGACAGAAGGGACAAAATAGTTTCAGCTGTGCCCTTCTAATAGATTACGTGATCTTTTTTTTTGAGATCAGAGTGACTGACAGGAACATACTTACTTTTGTGAGATCAGAGTGACTGACAGGAACATACTTCCTTTTTTGAGATCAGAGTGACTGACAGGAACATACTTACTTTTTTGAGTTCAGTGTGACTGACACGAACATACTTACTTTTTTGAGATCAGAGTGACTGACAGGAACATACTTACTTTTTTGAGATCAGAGTGACTGACAGGAACATACTTACTTTTTCAACTGACTACCAAAAAGGAGGTGGTTCCCAATTCGTCTGTATGTTTTTTTGTATGTTTGTTACGCGATTACTCCGCCAATTGGGAACCAATTTGAATGATTCATTTTATTAAAGATAGAGTTCGTCTCTAAGGTGGTCTTATTGTAAGTTTATCGAGATCTGATAAGTATCTCCAGAGATATGACGATAAACGTTTCAAAGTTGCTACTGAAACTGACTCGCGCGGCACAAAAGTTTTTTTGTTTGTTTTTAAAATATCCATACATTTTAAAATGTAAGCTTATAAAATGTTATTCCACTTTTGACTGTAAATTTAAACCTATGTACCATATTCTATTTTTGTAAGAGCTGTCGGATTATAAAATGAAATAAATTAAATAAATAAACAAAATACTTCCATCCATACTAATCCATATCCATACAATACTATTATAATAATTAAAAACTAAAACAACCGACTTCAATGCTCCACCAATTCAATGCTGCTAGCAAGTTTGAGGCGTTTATCGTCAATCTCTGGAGATACTTATCAGATCTCAATGAAATTACATTGGGACCACCTCGAAAACGTAGGGTACGTTACAAAAATAATCATTCGAATCGGTTCAGATTCGGTTTGTCGGAGTAATCGCGTAACATATATATATTTTGGGGGCTCATGTCTGCTCGCGTCCGTAGGATTCAGCACAAGTTTTCCCACACGTGGCCCCTGGGTGGCGCCAAAGGAGCAACCAATTGGTGGTAGGCTTCGGCCGCCGGTTACCTTACCACCACCCGAACAAAGTCTTGGTGCCAAGCGAATCGTATTACACCATGATGTTTGGGGAAGCCGTACAGATGATGATGATGTGCAGTTGTGAAGGGAAAGCAAATTACAGAATCCAAAATTTCTATACTTATCTTCGTCGGGGGCCTTGCTTCGGAGAGCAGCGGGATCCGAAGCACGGTGATCTCTGCTGGCCGACCGTCAGTTGTAGGGGGCCCAAGTAATAGCCTAGCCAGCTATGAAAGGCTGCCCCGCCGCTTACGAAATATCCTGTGTGAGACCATTGGGCCGGTTGGCGACCGGACGTGGGGAACCGATGGTCAACCACAGGGGGGTTCGGGCGTCCCCGCGGTCTCCGCGCAAGTCCCCAATGGCGAGGCTATGTCTATTTTTTCGGAAGTCAGCATCCTATTACCTCGCATGTTATCCATCGTCTATCTATTCACTTCTACTATGAGAAAAGTTAAAAGAATGAACAAGTTGATACGGCAGATGCACGTCCTCACACTAAAAGTGCATTTCACGAATATACGTGGAATACACTCAAATCTCCAACCCGTCCACCACCATCTTGAGACGCAAAAACCACACTTGTTCTTCTTATCGGAGACGCAGATAGGCTGCCCTTCTGATGTGGCTTACCTGAACTATCCCGGCTACATCCTTGAGCACAGATTTGTCCCTCGCGCCGGTATCTGCGTGTTTGCTTGGGATGACATCCGCTGTCTGCGTCTTCGAACCCTTGAGCGCCCCGATTTTTCTGTTATATGGGTTCTGGTTGACACAGGTACTGAAAAAATAGTGTAAGCCGGCGTCTATCGATCACACAGTGGGGATCGAGTGACAACTCTACTAATGGAGTACCTTAGTGAATCAGCAGATGTGGCTCAACAGCGCTATCCGACGGCTCAACTGGTTCTATTGGGAGACTTCAACGCCCACCACCAGGAGTGGCTGGTTCCACACCAGATCACCACTGATCACGCTGGGAGAGAGACGCGTAAGCTAGCTCTGACGTTGAATCTTTCCCAATTGGTTCAAGAGCCAACTAGAGTTCCGGACATTCAGGGCCACACTGCAAACTGTCTAGATCTGTTGATGACGACTGAACCAGACCGTTACTCAGTGACAGTACCAGACCCGCATCCAAAGGGCACCAGGCGTATTTGGAAATATAAATCGGCAGATTGGGACGAAATGCGGCACTTCTTTGCGTCCTACCCTCCGGCGGCAAGTGTGTTTCTCGTTGGACAACCCAACCAACTGTGCTGAAGCAGTGTCAGAGGTTATTAAGCAAGGAATGGAGTACTTTATACCTTTTTCCGATAAACCCCTTGTAACCAAAGCTCTCCCTTGGTTGGGACCGGACTGTGCTCGAGCTGTAGCGCAGAAAGAAACAGCTTACCAAGCCTGGGCTGATGCACGGAGATGCAAAGCCTCTGACACAAATGTCAAGAAGAAAGCATTCAATACTGCCAGTAAAACTTGCAAGAAGGAGTTAAAAAAAGCTTACTTCAACCACGTAACGCGAATAGGGACTAAATTGGCATCACATCCAGCTGGTAGTAAGTCTTTTTGGTCCCTGGCTAAAGCAGTTGAAGCTAACTTTTGCCGCCCCTCGCTTCCTCCTTTGATGAAACCCGACGGACAACTAGCTCACTCAGCACTTCAAAAAGCAAACCTGTTTGCCACTCAATTTGCTGAAGCATCTCAACTTAGCACAACTGACGAAACACCTTCCTATCTTCCTCACTGCGGGGTTATCATGCCCGAGATCCGCATACGGCAGAAGGAAGTTCTAAAAACGCTCCGTGCACTGGATGTTAACAAAGCTAGTGGTCCAGACGGTATTCCTGCAATTGTGCTTAAGAATTGTGCTCCTGAGTTGTCCCCAATTCTGACACGCCTGTTTCGGCTCTCACTTGACACTGGCATAGTACCGCAAGGATGGAAGCTTGCCAATGTACAGCCAGTACCAAAAAAAGGAAGCCGAGCCGACCCCACAAATTACCGCCCGATTTCAGTAACCTCCTTGCTCTGCAAATGTATGGAACGGGTCATCAATAACAGGCTCTTGGCATACCTGGAAGGTAACGATCTCCTCAGTGACCGTCAATATGGCTTTCGCCGAAACCGGTCCACTGGGGACCTTCTAGCGTTTGCCACTCATATTTTGAGCGAGGCCATCGAGATGCACGGTGAAGCTTTAGCAGTCTCTCTCGACATCTCGAAGGCCTTTGATAGGGTATGGCACAAAGGTCTCCTTGCTAAGCTTCCCTCCTACGGGTTACCAGAAAGTATGTGCACCTGGATATCCGACTTTCTGAAAGAACGGTCGATACGAGTTGTTCTAGATGGAATCTCCTCCGATCAACTCGGCATAAATGCCGGCGTTCCTCAGGGGTCCGTGCTCTCAGCTACTCTTTTCTTACTGCACATAAACGATCTGCTTAAACCCGGAACCTTTGGGTATGCAGACGACAGTACTGTAGTTGAGAGATATACGTCCGATGCTCGTACAACTAGTGGTGATACGCAATCACAGAGAGAGTCCATGGTGGAGCGTTTAAACTTGAGCCTGCAGACCGTGTCCTATTGGGGAGCCGCCAACTTGGTCAGGTTTAACGCTTCTAAAACCCAGGCTTGTTTATTTTCCACTAAAAAAACCCCTTTCCCACTGTCCCCTACATTTCAAGGTGTATCCGTATCGATTGGTGATCATCTTGAGCTTTTAGGAGTAGAACTCTCGTCCAACTTGAACTTTGGTTCACATATTGAGTCTAAAACTAAAATTGCTGCAAAAAAGCTTGGCATTCTGTCCAAAGTCAGGCGGTACTTCACACCGGGACAGCTTCTGAATCTGTATCAAGCGCAAGTCCGGTCGTGTATGGAGTACTGCTGCCACCTTTGGGATGGATCTGCAAAATACCAGCTTGAGGCTTTGGACTCAATCGAAAGACGAGCAAAAAAGATGATCGATGACGAAAAACTGGTGGGTTCAAAACTGCAATGTCTAGCTCATCGGCGTGAAGTTGCGAGCCTGTCTATATTTTACAGACTACACTTTGGCGAATGTGCCCAAGAACTGCACGATCTATTTCCACCGTCCCCATTCTTTAACCGTACAACCAGACGTACTGCAGGTCGACATCCATTTATGGTGGACATTCCACCTATAAGAACTAAGCGTTTCGGCGCCTCTTTTATTATAAGAACTGCTAAGAAATGGAATGACTTGCCGGCGTCTGTTTTTCCACTTAAATACAACCTCGGAGCGTTCAAGTCTAGAGTGAATAGGTTTTTACTGAGCAAGCGTGCTCCATCCTCGACCGCATCGTCACTTACCATCAGGTGAGATAGCGGCCAAACGCTTGCACAGTTCGCAATAAAAAAAAAAAAACATACAGACGAATTGAGAACCTCCTCGTTTTTTATGAAGTCGGTTAAAAACGTAACTCTGTCACTCTGTCTGTTAGTTACCTAATCACACCTAAACGGACGATCCGATCTTACTGAAACTTAACAAGGAGATACTTTATAGCATGAGGAAGAACATAGGCTACTAAATTCTTGGTGAACGTGAACGAAGTCGCGGTATCAGCTAGTCTTATATATATGACTAAAAAAAGTTGGTTTGTATTGCTCTGGGCAGACTATCTGTCCTACCACTAAAAGAAGATAGGTTAAACCACGGATCCTATAAAAAAAGGGTTTATAGGATCTGTGGGTGAGACTGAGAAGAAAACAGTGAAATAGAGAAATATCCAAATTTTCTGTAACACAAGATCAGCTGTTTATCATCTTAACTATCCGCTTTCTTACGTATTTTTAGACCAAATGTTACATCAAAACCGGTTCAGCTTTCTATTGAAAGCGACAATATGGGAATACGAAAGTTGATATTGGATCTATGCAAATATGGATATATTAGGTATGTTTATGTTAAATAGTTTGACTAGTTGATTACCTCGGATACGTCTGCGTTTTACGTCTACAAAATTCCTTACTATTTTTACCTGATTTAATATAAGATCGATTAAAAACAAACAGAATCGACTTCAAAAGCTGCGCTATTCATTTTTAGTACCAAATTTGAGGTGTTAATGTCCATATCTCTGGAGATACTGATCTCTATGAAATTAAAATGGTAACACCCTTGGGATATCTTCTTTCCAACGAAAAAATAATCAACAAAAATCGGTTTATAAAAAAATATATATATACGGTCGAATTAAGAAACCTCCCCCTTTTTAGGGTTCCGTAGCCGAATGGCAAAAAACGGAAACCTTATAGATTCGTCATGTCTGTCTGTCTGTCTGTCTGTCTGTCCGTCCGTATGTCACAGCCATTTTATTCCGAAACTGTTAGGACTACAGAATTGAAACTTGGTAGTTAGATGTATTCTGTGAACCGCTTTCCGATTTTTATACAAAAATAAAAAAATATAAAAGTTTAAGGGGGGGCATCCCATACATGGAACTGAAACAAAAAAAAAATTTTTTCTTCAAACCTATACGTGTGGCATGTCTATGGATAGGTCTTCAAAAATGACATTGAGGTTACTAAAATCATTTTTTCTCAAGTCAATCATTTGAAAGATAGGCGCGTCTAAAGTAGTAAAATGTGTGTCCCCCCCCCCCCCTCTATCTTTTAAAGTATGGGAGTGAAAAATCTAAAAAAAAGATGTTGTAGATCTCAATAAAAACTTACAACGAAAATTGGTTTGAACGAGATACAGTCAGCAGTTTTAGAGATATGGCGACCGCAAAGATAACTTTGTTTTTCCTACAAACACTATGAAAAACAAAGTTTATTTTGTAGTTGCGAAAAATCATAGTTATGGAATACTTAACTGTGTTACGGAACCCTACGAGTGCGAGTCGACTTGCACTTGGCCAGTTATTTTAAGTCGATTAAAAACTGGCCAAGTGCAAGTCAGACTCGCACTCGTAGGGTTCCGTAACGCACTTAAATATTTTATAAGATCGAGCAAAAAATACCACTATCATGTTTTGCCGACAAACATTTTAATTAATTTTTCATAGTGTTTATATAAATGACAAAGTTATAATTAAGGTTTTGAAAATGTAATATATCTCAAAAACTACTGACTATATCTCGCTTAAACCAAATTTTCTTGAAAGTGTTTATTGAGATTTACGGCATAAATTTTTTAACATTCTACAATTTTTAAAATTATTTTTAAAGTTAGACACGTTTTACCACTTTACAAGTGTCTATCTTCCAAACGATTGACATTGAGAAAAAATAGTTTAAGGAACCTCCATGTCATTTTTATAGACCTACTAGCTGTTACCCGCGGCTTCGCCCGCGTTATATGAGTCTTTATGACCTTTGAGGTCAAGATCGATGATCTCTTAGGCCAAGTCACCATAGATGACCCTAAAGTCGAACTCAATATCCTCTATTGTTAAATTCATTAATTTCATTAATTTCATTGGTTTTTAAGGCCGCCGGTAGATGTCTTGAATATATCCCTCCCATTACCCTAAATGGATTGAACCTAAAGCGGGTTTACCAATTTAAATATCTTGGACATATTCTTACCGACGACCTTAAAGACGATGTTGATATTGAGAGGGAGCGTAGGGCTTTGGCGGTTCGCGGCAATATGCTGGCCCGTAGATTCGCTCGCTGTACGGACCAAGTAAAAATTACGCTCTTTAAGGCGTATTGTCAAGGTCTGTACACGGGCAGTCTTTGGTTCAGGTTTGCCAAAAAATCGCTAAACACCCTACGCGTCCAATACAACAACATTTTCAGGATGATGTTGAGGCTTCCTCGCTTTTGCAGTGCCTCCGAAATGTTCGCACATACCCGGACCGATGGCTTTCATGCTGTCATTCGGAAGAAAGTTACGTCACTTTTGGGGAGGGTGCGGGGAAGTAACAACAGCATCCTGAAGACTGTGGCAGAGGATCCGCATGCACCTGTATTAATGCACTTCGTACGAACAATGACTGAGGTGGCAGATGGGGAGATATCTGATTCGCGTCCGTACGGGGTGCATCACAGGTACATGATATATTAGTTATTGATTATAGTAGATATATAGTTTACTAACCCTCTAATTTTAAGTATTGCATTTACTAACCCATGGATCATGTTGTCTGAAAATTAAATAAATTGAAATTGAAATTAATCATTTTGGTTAGGTATACGAAGTTGTGCTGTTTAAATGTTTGACTCAACACAAAAGTTCCTGAAACATTTCTTACAAAGAAAATAAGGTGAATAGCTGCGCGAGCGCAGCGAGAGCTATCATTGCGCGAGCGAACATTTTTTATGACTTTTTATGACCCTGACAAATTTACGACCTAATAATCAACTCACTATAGATGACTCTTAGGTCGAACTCGATATCGTCTATTGTTAAAGTTATTAATTATTACTTGGTAAACCTAACCAAGGTTTACCAAGTTTTGCTGTTTAAGTATTTGAGTCAGTCTAATGTATAAGGCTGTTGAAACACGCTATTATACGCTATATAGCGTTATTACTACGAAAAAAATTTTCGACTTTTTATGACCCTGACAGTTTTTATGACCTACTAAGTCAACACCGATGACACGGTAAAACGTGATATCCACTTATTTTAAGGTTAATAATCATTATGATTATTGAAGGTTGTACTGTTTAAATGTATGACTCGTTTTGATGCATGTGGTTATTAATATACAAAAGTTGCTTATATATTACTTTCAAAGTAGATAAAACAAATGCCTGCGCAAGCGTAGCGAGCGCTAAAAATTTTTCGACTTTTTATGACCCTCACAGTTTTTATGACCTACTTAGTCAACACGCATGACATTAAGGTTAAACTTGATATCCACTTATTTTAAGGTTAATAATCATTATTGTTGGTGACTGGCCTTCTTTCATATCATATCTTTACTTTTTTATATTTTTGAATTTTGATGTTTAGTTGGTAGTTAGCTGTCAGGTTGCCAGGAGAGCAAGTTCTGTTTATCTATTTTTCTTAGAATTAAATATTTATAAAAATATACTTACTTGTCTCCATCTAAACCTATATTACTATCATACAGTCCACTAGCTCGCTAATATTTGGTCCATTCTCGCCGTAAGTAAAACCATTTTTCGTTTCGAAACAAAATTTTCCTCTGTCATTTTTTGACAACATTTTTTCATACATTATTTATCATTTTCTGATTTCGCTGCAACCTGCATGCCTGTAGAACAAAACGTTGCAAAATTAGAGTTGCTATCACGCTTCCTCGTAACAGAAGCCGATAAGCAGCTTAAATATAATTACGTATTTGACAGTACAGCTGTTAGGGCACAAAATACGACGCACTCAACGAAGTTCTTTGGAAAAAAAGAGACGGTACACGCTACAGTCTCTAATAGCAAAACAACTGAATGCACGTATTGTAAACAGGGGCCTCATACTATAAAAACCTGTAAGGTTTTCTTATCTCTTGCCATAGACGATAGATGGCGTTGGGTTCGGGAATCCAAAATATGTTATCGCTGTCTCAAGTCGAATCCACACACATGGAATAACTGTAAAGCAAAACTTTGCGGAGTTAACGGGTGTTCCAGACGTCATAATTCACTGCTTCATGGTACAGCGTCAGTCAATACCGTCGATGATCGCGTGAGTTCGACTTCCACTAACCAATGCAACAATGTGCAAATACCCTCCGCGAACCCAACTGTGCGTGTTAACGTTGATGAAACTGAGTCGTCTGTTAAAGTTACGAACACGTCTGATTTCCTTATCAACACGGCAGGGTCATCGCAGTCAACTTCTCGTCCCCGCGGCTTGCTGAAAACGCTCCCAATCGTGATCGAGGGCCCCAACGGCAAGTACGAAACAACGGCGCTGCTCGACGAGGGCAGTACGGCAACGCTGATCGACGGCGACGTGGCGGCGCGCATTGGTGTCAGACCCACCCGTAAGGATCGTCTCCTTATTGAGGGTGTAGGAGGTATGACGAAAGTAGTGGACGTGGGCTACGTAAACTTTTACATACGAGGACGTAACCTACCCGACCGCTACTTAGTAGAGCACGCGCGAGCGATTAATCCTCTAGGACTCCGCGTTCATCATACAAACACAATTAATTTGATGGAATTTGATCATCTATCAGACTTATCCGACGAACTTTCGCACACCCACGCTTGCCCTACTGTCCTCATCGGCGCTCCTGACTGGCACTTGTCTTTGAGTCGCGAAGTTAGATTTGGCAAGAAAAATGAACCTGTTGCATCTAAAACCCTCTTAGGATGGGTTCTTCACGGTGCATTGTCAGTTTCATCTAAACCGCTTGAGTTTGTCAACTATCTCTGCGACGACCTAGACGCGCTCATAAAAAGTCAGTATGACATTGACTCGTTAGGAATAACTAAGAGCACACCGCGCTCATCAGACGAAGAAAAGAGAGCAATTGACATTGTCGAAACTTCGGCCCGTCAGCTTGACGATGGACGATTTGAAGTTGGTCTGCCTTGGAAAACAGATTTACCGAACATAATACCCGATAGCTACCCGCAGGCGCTATCACGTTTTAAGGGTATTGAACGACAAATGTCTAAAGACACAGTTTTTGCTGAAGCCTATCAACATTTTATCGAAAATGTTATTAACAAGGGTTACGCCGAAGAGTGTAGTCCGGAAACGTACTACAAACGATTCCCTTCAAATGCTTCTTGTGTCAATTCAGATGGCACTATCCGTTGGTATTTGCCCACTTTTGGCGTCATGCACCCACAGAAAAAGAAGCTAAGAGTAGTGCACGACGCGGCCGCCTTTACGAAAAACGTAAGCCTTAACAGTTTACTTTTACAAGGCCCTGACTTACTCTGCTCACTCTTGGACATTCTATTTCGCTTTAGGGAAGGCGCTGTGGCCCTAAATGCAGATATTAAAGAAATGTTTCCCCAAGTCAAAATTGCCAAAGGCGACAGGGATGCACAGCGTTTTCTCTGGCGTAACAAGAACGGTGCTATTATAGAATATCGCATGGCATCTATGATTTTTGGTGCAGTATCCAGTCCGTTCATTGCGCTATACATTAAGGACAAAAACGCAAAGATGTTCAAAGGTCGCTACCCCGCCGCCTGTCAGGCAATTCTTGAAAACCATTATATGGATGACTATCTTGGGAGTCTCTCCAAGGTAACTGATGCCGCGCAGCTGGCCGCTGACATAACTACGGTACATAAAGCGTGCGGTTTTGAAATGAGAGCGTGGACGTCGAACAACCCGAACGCACTCTCCCTTGTTCCGAGGGAACTCAGAAGCGACGCCAGTTCAGACGTTTACTTACCTCCTAACAACGAGGTTGGCGTCCTAGGCGTTAAATGGAATCCATGTCAAGACTCTTTAAGCTTTCGCGCAGGACCAGGCACGATGATGCCATCGGACGCTTTGACAAAACGCAGCTTGTTGTCGAGCGTAATGAAAGTTTATGACCCGCTTGGTCTACTTATGCCTGTTATCATCTGGGGCCGCATTTTAATACAAAAGCTGTGGCGAGAAGGCGTCGACTGGGACACGCCGGTACCCAGTCAGTTTGTGGTTGAATGCAGAGATTGGTTTAGTCTGTTGCACAGTACCGCTGACATCCGAATCCCGCGTTGGTATATGAATATATCTGACCCCACTGATGTTCAGCTGCATGTAATTGCTGATGCTGGTGAGCAGGCCTACGCGTGTGTTGCCTACTGGCGTTTCAGCTACGATGACGGCTCTGTGTCTACAGCTCTCATCGGTAGCAAAGCACGAGTTGCGCCACTGAAACCACTCTCCATCCCACGTTTAGAGCTCCAAGCGGCACTTATTGCTTCCCGGTTTGCTCAAACTATCCTGCGTGCTCATCGTATGACGCCCTCCACAGTCACTTTTTGGACGGACTCTACCACCGTCCTAAAGTGGATCCGGAGTGACGCTCGCACATTTAAAGCTTTCGTGGCCCACAGATTGGGAGAGATACTGGAAACCACCAATCCGTCCAATTGGAGGTGGATCCCGACCTCTCTCAACGTTGCTGACGACGCCACTAAACCAAAAAAACTAAATTTGACTCCGTTCTATAGATGGTTTACTGGACCACCGTTTTTATTAGATTCACCGTGCACTTGGCCGACCGAACTGGCCATCGACGTGAAAGAGACCTCACCAGACTCCGAACTAAAGTCGGAACTTGTGGGGCTGCTCTTTGACGTCCCTTTACTTGATCCCCCGGTACCTAACCCGACGCGATTCAGTTCATGGTTGCGCCTGCTACGCGCAACCGCCCGCATTCTTCAGGGCTCGCGACTTTTCCGACTAAAACTATCTCGGCCATTGATTCCAAATTCGAAATTGTACATAGATAGCACCACATCTTCTTCTCTACTTCACGCATCTGACATCATACAAGCCGAGAAGATGCTACTTCAACGAGCCCAGATGGACAGTTTCTCCGAGGAACTAAAAACCTTGTTAGCCACACAGCCCATACCGAAGACTAGTCGCATTGCAACGTTAGCACCGACACTTGACGATGATAACCTGATCCGACTGGATAGCCGAGTAAAGTCTGCTCCAGGAGTAAGTGAGAATACAAAGTCGCCTATCATTTTAGACGGTCGCCACCCAATAGTAAGGCTTCTTATCCTGCACCATCACATCCAAGCGAAACACTCCTTCAACGAACATGTGTTAAATGAACTGAGGCAGATGTTTTGGATACTAAGAGCGCGGAACTCAATCAGAAGCGTAGCAAACGCCTGTTCACACTGTCATAGGTGGAAACGTCAGCTTATTAAGCCCCCGATCGGCGATTTACCTCCAGAGCGACTAGACCATCACAAAAGACCATTTACTCACGTGGGACTCGATTATTTTGGTCCAATAACCGTCACAATACTTCGACGCCATGAAAAACGCTACGTCGCTCTTTACACGTGCTTGGTAACAAGAGCGCTACATCTCGAAGTTGTCACGTCGCTATCATCTGATGCTGCTATTATGAGCCTACGGCGTTTTATTGCTCGTCGAGGATCCCCGTCTACCATATTCTCTGATAATGGCACAAACTTCGTCGGAGCATCCCGTGAACTGCGATCCCTGCACAACGAATCCGTCGAAGAATTTGCCACGAACCATAAAATTGAATGGCGCTTTATCCCACCTGCATCACCATTCATGGGTGGGGCATGGGAAAGATTAGTCCGGTCTGTAAAAACAGCTCTGAGAGCCTCCCTAAATCATAAATCTATAAAGGAGGAAGTATTGACTACGCTCCTACTCGAGGCCGAAGCAATAATTAATGCAAGACCGCTTACATACATCTCATCTTCATCTGACTCTCCTGAGGCGTTGACCCCATTCCATTTCATTCTGGGCACCTCCTCAGTGGCGCCGTGGACATGCACGCTGACAGATGCGGACTTGGTGCGCAAATGCGATTGGCGGAGGGTTCTACGGCTTGCTGACCATTTTTGGACACGATGGCTTCGCGAGTACCTGCCTACGCTCCGACCTAGAGGACCATCCAGCAATGCGCCAACGCTAGGCGAGGGTGATGTGGTGCTCATCGCTGACTCTACTCTCCCTCGCGGCTTATGGCCCCTAGGGAGGGTAGTTAAGGTATATCCAGGCCGTGACGGAGTGGTCCGCGTAGTGGACGTCCACACGAGAGGTGGCACTCTGCGGCGTCCGGCCCGGAAACTCATTTTATTGGAAGCAGAGCCAGTCACCACGGGAAGTTAGTGTTCCACTAGGGGTCTGGTATGTTGGTGACTGGCCTTCTTTCATATCATATCTTTACTTTTTTATATTTTTGAATTTTGATGTTTAGTTGGTAGTTAGCTGTCAGGTTGCCAGGAGAGCAAGTTCTGTTTATCTATTTTTCTTAGAATTAAATATTTATAAAAATATACTTACTTGTCTCCATCTAAACCTATATTACTATCATACAGTCCACTAGCTCGCTAATAATTATGATTATTGAAAGTTGTACTGTTTTAATTTATGACTCGTTTTGATGCATGTGGCTATTAAAATATAAAAGTTGCTGAAATATGACCTTCAAAGTAGATAAAATAAATAATTGCGCGAGCTACGCGAGCGCTAAAATTTTTTACGACTTTTTATGAATTATGACCCCGACAGTTTTTATGAACTACTAAGTCAACACTGATGATACTCAGGTTAAAGTCGATAATCACTTATTTTAAGGTAATAATCATTATGGTTATTAAAGGTTGTACTGTTTCAATTTATGACTCGTTTTGATGCATGTGTCTATTAAAATACAAAATTTGCTGAAATATTACCTTCAAGGCAGATAAAACAAATAGTCGCGCGAGCGTAGCGAGCGCTATCACTGCGCGAGCGAAGCGAGCGCAAAAAATTTTTACGACTTTCTATGACCCTGACAGTTTTTATAACCTACTAAGTCAACACTGATGACACTTAAGTGAAACGTGATATCCACTTATTTTAAGGTTAATAATCATTATGATTATTGAAGGTTGTACTTTTTTAATTTATGACTCGTTTTGATGCATGTGGTTATTAATATGCAAAAGTTGCTGAAATATTACCTACAAAGTTGATAAATTAAATGCTTGCGCGAGCGTAGCGAGCACGAAAATTTTTTACGACTTTTTATGACCCTGACAGTTTTTATGACCTACTAAGTCAACACTGATGACATAAGGGTTTTATTTGATATCCACTTAATTTAAGGTTTATAATCATTATGTTTATTGAAGGTTGTTCTGTTTCAATGTATGATTCGTTTTGATGCATGTGGCTATTAAAATTCATAAGTTGACGAAATATTTCCTACAAAGTAGATAAAATAAATGCTAGCGCGAGCGCAAAAATTTTTTACGACTTTTTATGACCCTGACAGTTTTTATGACCTACTAAGTCAACACCGATGACATTGGGGTTAAACGTGATATCCACTTATTTTAAGGTTAATAATCATTATGATTATTGAAGGTTGTACGTTTTAATATATGACTCATTTTGATGCATGTGGCTATTAAAATACAAAAGTTTCTGAAATATTACGTTCAAAGTAGATAAAATAAATAATTGCGCGAGATTTGCGAGCGCTAAAAATGTTTATGACTTTTTATGACCCTGACAGTTTTTGTGACCTACTAAGTCAACACCGATGACGTTAGGGTTAAATTTGATATCCACTTAATTTAAGGTTAATAATCATTATGATTATTGAAGGTTGTTCTGTTTTAATTTATGACTCGTTTTGATGCATGTGGCTATTAAAATTCAAAAGTTGACGAAATATTTCCTACAAAGTAGATAAAACAAATGCTTGCGCGAGCGCAGAGAGTGCTATACCTACGCAAGCGAAGCGAGCGCGAAAATTTTTACAAAATTTTTTATGACCCTGAGAGTTATTATGACCTACTAAGTCAACACCAATTACCCTAAGGCTGTTAAAACACGAAAGTTTTAGAAATACTTCCCACAAAGCAGATGGCATGCGCGTTGGGCAAGCAAAGCCAGTGCGTAAATTTTGATGACTTCTAATGATCCTGACAGTTTTATAGCCTAATCAAGACACTAATTAAGTCATTGTAGACGAACCTAAGGTCAAACTTTTATGATTATGTTAACTCTATGTAAAGTTAACAAAAAATATATGCACCCTCACTTAACTGCCGAAAAAAAAGTATTCTTCCTTTTATGCCCTATTAAATGTCTTTGTACAAAATGTCATGTGAATCGGTCAAGCCTTTTGGCCGAAAAGAGGCCAAACATATACAAAATTCAACAATAAAAAACTGACGACCGGACTCGATTGTAAAAAAAGTAACCAATGTTCTCGGATAATAGACTGTACTCTTGGTCTATGTCTTATTTACTGTCTCTGTACAATTTCAGCTCAATCGGTCAACTTGTTTAAGCGAGAAGAGGTCAACGGTTAAAAAAACTCAATAAAAAATAATTATTTACCCAAACTCAACTGTTAAAAAAGAATCCTTTGTCGTTCTATGCCCTATTAACGTTATTTGTACAAAATTTGAGCTGAATCGGTGAAAACGATTGCCGCTAAGAGGCTACACATTATTCCATAATAAAATTATGGACACCTGAAATTGCCAGCCAAAAAAAAAGTATCCTATGTCTTATTGACTGTCTGTGCACAAAATTTCAGCTGAAATGGTTGACCCGTTTGACTGAGAGGAGGCCACACATTTACAGTTTCAATAAAAAAAAATCTGGACACCTGGACTCGACTGCCAGAAAAAAAGTATCCTATGTGCTTCTATGCCATATGAGCTGTATATGTAGAAAATTTCAGCCGTATCGGTCAAGCCGTTTAGCTGATAAGTGGCCACACATACCCAAAATTCAATTAAAAATATTTGGACTCCCTGACTCGATAGCCAGAAAAAAAGTACTATATATCCTATTATGCCCTATGAACTGTCTTTACCCAACATGTCAGGCAAATCGGTCAAGCCGTTTATTCGAGAAGTGGTCTTATATTTACAAAATTCAATTAAAATGTTTCGACTCCCTGACTCGATAGCCAGAAAAAGGGTATTCTATATCCTATTCTGCCCTATGAACTGTCTTTATACAACTTGTCAGGCAAATCAGTCAAGCCATTTATTCGAGAAGAGGTCTTATATTTACAAAATTAAATTAAAAATATCTGGACCCCCTGACTCGATAGCCAGAAAAAAAGTATCCTATATCCTATTCTGCCCTACGACATGTATTTACACAAAATTTCAGGCAAATCGGTCAAGCCGTTTATTCGAGAAGACGTCATATATTTACAAAATTCAATTAAACATATTTGGACCCCCCCACTCGATAGCCAGAAAAAAAGTATTCTTTATCCTATTCTGCCCTATGAACTGTCTTTACACAACATGTCAGACAAATCGGTCAAGCCCTTTATTCGGGAAGATGTCTTATATTTACAAAATTCAATTATAAATATCTGGACCCCCTGACTCGATAGCCAAAAAAGAAGTATCCTATATCCTATTCTGCCCTATGTTCTATCTTTGTACAAAATTTCAGCCAAATCGGTCAAGCCGTTTGACCGTGAAGAAGTCCCAAACAAACAAACAAACAAACAAATAAACAAACTGACTTTCGCATTTATAATATTGGTGTTGAGGTGTTGATCTATAGACACAGACAGACCGACTGACAAACATGAATCTATTAGGGTTCCGTTTTTGCCATTCGGCTACGGAACCCTAAAAAAGGAGGATGTTCTCAATTAGTCCTTATTATAGTGGTAGGACTTCTGTTCTTTAGTGGTAGGACTTCTGCTAGTCCGCCTGGGGCGGTACCACCATTTTGCCAAATAATTCAGCCGCGAAATAGGAATGTTTTCGGTTTGAATGGCAAGGTGTCCAGTGAAATTACAGGGCATGTGAGACTTTTAACATCTTTATGTCTCAAGTTAACAGGCGCAGTGCAGTAAGTGCAGTGAGCTGTGTGTAGTGTGATAAAATGTGATAAAATATAGCTTATGTTACTCGCTGATAATGTAGCTTTCCATTAGTGAAAGAATTTTTGAAATCGGTCCAGTAGTTTTTGAGCTCAGACTACCATAAAAAGGCAGACGGAGCCGTGGCTAACACCCGAGTGAACGCAAGTTCGGTAATACTAAATGCTTGAGTAATAAGTTTCCGCGCTCAGTCCGGCATAGTCAATACGGCATGATTACTACGTAAGCAACGCTGCGAAGTAATACTGCACGGACGCGTCCGTCCCTGCTGCCGCTTGGTAGCAAACTGAGCGCGAAAGCGTATTACTCAAGCATTTAGTATTACTGAACTTGCGTTCACTCGGGTGTTAGGCACGGCTCCGTCTGCCTTTTTTATAGAGATTTGAGTTAAATTGTAACAAACAAACAAATTAAATCTTTCCTCTTTATAATATTAGTTTAGATATGTTAAAGTGCTATTGAATATGTAAAATGTATATTTTTGATTCGTTCACGAATTTATTTGTATAATTTCGCAACTTTTCATTCGTCAATGTGTCTGCCTCTTTCATCATCAACCAGTGTCATTCCACTGCTGGACGAAGGCCTCTCCCAAGATACGCCACTGAGTCCGATCTTCGGCTCATTGAGAGGGTGCCCTAATCGCCACGCTATGCAGTGTTGGCGAAAGCAGGACGTAGCTTCTCGCACCGGTGACGCTGCTGCCCGTCTCCGGCCTGTAGTGTTTAGCTACGTCATAATTTTGAAATGGTTGTACCGCCATTTGTCGGTCGCCAGAGCCTCGTTTGTTGGTCAGCAGGATGCACCACGGGCAGGTGAGGTTGGCTGGGAGCACTGAGGTGGTATTTGTACTCCTTTAAATCCCGACTATCTCTTTACATAATATTAATTTAAAGTAAAGCAATTTACACCAATTAAATTAATCAAATCACAACAAAAACAATGTCATACAGTAAAATTATAGTTATAAACTAAAATAACTAACTTCCATGCCGTGCGATTCAGTTTCAGTTTTCATCAAGTTTGAGACGTTAATCGTCATATCTCTGGAGATACTTATCAGATCTCGATGAAATTACAATGGGACTATCTTGGAAATGTAGCCTAACGATTAATCGTTAGGCTACTATAATAATCATTCGAATCGGTGAACAATTGACGGAGTAATCGCACAACATACATACAAAAAAAAATACAACATACAGACGAATTGAGGAACTCCTCCTTTTTGAAATTCGATTTAAAATGAAAATCAAAAATTTACGAGTAAATTGAAAAAAATATCTTTATAAACACATAAACAATGTTACTCTCACAAAATGTTAAGTGTATATCTTTTCTACCCTCCTAAACAATATCCAATTTCTGTTAGCACAAACACACACACTCACCGGCACACACGCATGTACACACACGTGCGCATTTTTTAAATTTTAATAATTAATATTTTTTTAAATAATTTATTGATTTCATAAAATACCAGTACTTTTTAACTTATGCATAATAACTTACATACTCGTACTATCCTAATATTATAATAATGATGTTTAATCTATTCTGTCTATATGCATATAATATGTGCATGATATATATACATATGAATATAAAATACATGCATTACAATATGCATTATAGCTTAAATTTGTATATAATCACAAAAAATGTCAAAAAATAAAATATGTACATAATATCTCGCAATATTGTACATATTATGTACAATATGTACGTACATTTTTTATACATAATATATATATATATATATATATATGTACAACTAAAGTCATAGTAGTCTAACGGAGGGCGATCAGGCTTCCCCTCACATACTCATTCCGAATTTAATCTATTCTTGTGACTCCACACATCCGTCTCAACATTCGCATCTCCGCCACATGCTATCTCTTTTTATTTTTTTCAATAAATTTATATATTAAATAATTTTTCAAGCAGATTATTATTATTATACTTTACCTTTTTTAGATGTTTTTCAACTTACTACAAATTGTTAATATTACACTGCTGTTCATGTCATATTTAAGAATGCTTCAAAGGAAGTCACTTGATCCTGCACTAGGATATCCTAGTGCAGGATCTAGGGATTTAATCATTAGATAAGGCTGTAAATGTTATCTAGAATAAGACTAAGTTACGAAAAGCCTTGTAAAGTTTGCTACGGTAAATAAATAAATCCCGCTTCTACTCCATACCACATTTTAATCAGATCAAGTCCTACCTGCAGATGTTGCCTACGAAGGCTTTTAAGTTATAGCTGTTCTAACCAGGTCAGATCAGTGGAGTGAGACCTAACCAAGTTGTAGAACAGCGATTATAGAATAGACTGCAAAAAATATTTTTATTTTTATGATATAGGTAACAAACAAGCAGACGCCCCACCTGATGGAGAATGGTCACCGTCGCCATTTTTTATGATATAAGGTGACAAGTAAAGCACGACGCTCGCCTGATCGTAAGCGATGACGTCTACCTATTACACATACAGTGGCATGCAAAATTCTGAACTGCCAGAATTTTGCATGTCACTGCACTGCGCCTGTTACCTTGAGACATAAAGATGTTGAGTCTCACATGCACTGTAATTCCACTGGACACCTTGCCATTTCAATCGAAAACCATTCCTATTTCACGGCAGACTAGCAGAAGTCCTACCACTACCAAAACCTATGTGCCTATGAACACATGCAACACAAGAGGTGTCACTCATGCTTAAGGATACTGTATCTTTTATTATAATTTGTGTCCTGCAGCTTATTTTTAAGGTTCCGTACCCAAAGGGTACCAACGGAACCCTATTACTGAGACTCCGCTGTCCGTCTGTTTGTCTGTCTGTCTGTCCATCTGTCACCAAGCTGTATCTCATGAATCGCGATAGTTAGACAGTTGAAATTTTCACAGATGATGTATTTCTGTTGCCGCTATAACAACAAATACTAAAAACAGAATAAAGTTAAAGATAATAGAGGGTCCCCATACAAGAAACGTGTTTTTTCGGCATTTCACGCCATCTATGAACGCTTAGTTAGGTAAACGTCCCATAGATGGTGTTATATAGAGATGTCGATCCCTAACACCTTTGTTAGACGTTAGATGGCGTTATAAGAAACGAAATGTTTATTAATTATTAATTTTTGCTGGCGAAAAATGATAGTGGTATTTTTTGCTCGATCTTATAAAATACTGTAGTGTGGTACGGAACCCTACGGAGTACCGACTTGCACTTGGCCAGTTTTTTTTTTTTTTTCGAATGGTTTCGATTATTTATTTCAACTAGTATTTACAAATGGTACATATGTACAACTTAAATATAAATTAAACTCATTGAACTGAGAATAGAAAATAACAAAAATAATAATAAATATTGTTAAATACAATATACATAAGTGATGGTAAGATTGTAAGTTTTTTTTAACCGACTTCACAAAAAAAGGGGAGTATCTTTTTTGTGAACCTTTTTAGGGTTCCGTAGCCGAATGGCAAAAAACGGAACCCTTATAGATTCGTCATGTCTGTCTGTCTGACTGTCTGTCTGTCTGTCTGTCCATCCGTATGTCACAGCCATTTTATTCCGAAACTGTTAGGACTACAGAATTGAAAGTTGGTAGGTAGATGTATTCTGTGAACCGCTTTCCGATTTTTATACAAAAATAAAAAATATAAAAGTTTAAGGGGGGGGCATCCCATACATGGAACGGACACACAAAAAAAAATTTTTCTTCAAACCTATACGTGTTGTCTATGGATAGGTGTCTATGGATAGGTCTTTAAAAATGACATTGTGGTTTCTAAAATCATTTTTTCTCAAAGTCAATCATTTGAAAGATAGGCGCGTCTAAAGTGGTAAAATGTGTGTCCCCCCCCCCCTCTAACTTTTAAAGTATGGGAGTGAAAAATCTAAAAAAAATATATGCTGTAGATCTCAATAAAAACTAACAACGAAAATTGGTTTGAACGAGATACAGTCAGCAGTTTTAGAGATATGGCGACCACAAAGATAACTTTGTTTTTAATACAAATACTATGAAAAACAAAATTAATTTTCTAGTTGCGAAAAATCATAGTTATGGAATACTTAACTGTGTTACGGAACCCTACGAGTGCGAGTCCGACTTGCACTTGGCCAGTTATTTTTTTTATGTGTGTTCACCGATTATTGGATGATGCCAGAACCGATTTGGTAAATTATTTTTTGTTTCAAAGGGTCCCATTTAAATTTATTTGTATTACGACGCATTTATTTATCTCGACGACTTACTACTAACTACTGGCACAGATTATGTAATAGTTACTACGTCGACTGGCTACTTTGACTAGCGCGACGTTTGAAGTCGGTTCTTTTAGTTTTTTAAACAATCTTAAATTATTATGTTTATTATACATACACACAAACATGAATTTAAAGCACCTATTTTAATATAACAAATATAAATAAGAATATTAGATAAAGTAGACTATAACATCTAAGGCCGTAAGCACACGGCGTATTTTAAGCGCGCAGACGACGCGCGTTTCAGGAACGCGCGTCTTCGGCGCCGTAGACGCTGATTGTTGCGTTTGCATTGATGATACAAGCGCGCGCATGAAGCGCGTATACGCGCGTTTGAAGTGATACAAACGCGCGTACAAAGGAGCGGAGTAGGGGCAGGGGGGGGAACGCGCTCACGCCACCACTGCAAAAAACGCAAAATCTACGAGCGACTACAGCGCGTCTGTATCGCTGTATCTGCACGTATACGCGCAGTAGAGGCGCGTTTCACGATCGCCCCGTGTGCTTAAGTTACAAGGTTGCGATCGAATCCCGTTTGAATCGCGTATACGCGCGTAATCTGCGCGTCGTCTGCGCGTTTAAAATACGCCGTGTGCTATGGGCCTTATGTAAATACGTTTACATATGGATATTTCTACTGACCGACTAATGACTTCTTTCACACTCATTGAAAATTAATAAATAACATTGTATTGTTACGCACTCTGAAGACCAAGACACAGGCTCACCGCCTAGTTTGGTTTTCACGGATTAATAACTTTCTGTTCTTTGGTTAAGTTGTATCTCTAAGAAGTATGAAAATTCTGTATCAACCTTTCTGGAAATAAATATTATCATTATCATTATCAATGATGTTATATTAGGTAAACATTTTGTTTTAGTTTATTTATTTTTTATTCCAATTAACCCAACCAAACTTTCATTTTATATGTTATTATAAAATTTGATAAGTACTTTATTAATTTAAAACTATGTTATGTAAAGCATGTTGTGAATATATATATACTTGTGAATAAATTAAATTTATAAATTAAAAAATTAAAATCAATATTAACATAAATTAGATGTACCTTGTTGTTGACAGTTTTTAGATTCCTTCCATTCAAAAGTTGTTGTGGAAGATTGCTATTAGCGATATGACTGCCCATTGTAACACATTAATTTAAACATTTTAAACTATTATTTATAAATATAGATAAGTTTTATTTCTGGTGTGACAATTAAATGTTTATCTATCCATCATACGTCGCAGACCTGTCAACATTCTTTTAACGCCGCTTTTGAAGGACTTCATGTTGTAGCTCTTTGTTAGGGTTCCGCAGCCGAACGGCAAAAAACGGAACCCTTATAGATTCGTCATGTCTGTCTGTCTGTCTGTCCGTCCGTATGTCACAGCCATTTTATTCCGAAACTGTTAGGACTACAGAATTGAAACTTGGTAGGTAGATGTATTCTGTAAACCGCTTTCCGATTTTTATACAAAAATATAAAAGTTTAAGGGGGGCATCCCATACTTAGAACAGAAACAAAAAAAAAATTTTTTCTTCAAACCTATACGTGTGGGGTGTCTATGGATAGGTTTTCAAAAATGACATTGAAGTTTCTAAAATCATTTTTTCTCAAAGTCAATCATTTCAAATATAGGCGCGTCTAAAGTGGTAAAATATGTGCCCCCCCCCCCCCCCTCTAACTTTTAAAGTATGGGAGTGAAAAATCTAAAATATATATATGCTGTAGATCTCAATAAAAACTAACAACGAAAATTGGTTTGAACGAGATACAGTCAGCAGTTTTAGAGATATGGCGACCGCAAAGATAACTATGTTTTTCATACAAACACTATGAAAAACAAAGTTAATTTTGTAGTTGCGAAAAATCATAGTTTTGGAATACTTAACTGTGTTACGGAACCCTACGAGTGCGAGTCCGACTTGCACTTGGCCAGTTTTTTTTTATATATCTCATAGGTATGGTAAGTAATGATACGATCTAAGATGGTAAGCACGCTTGGCCCAGAATTGGGACTGGCTCTCAAGGATAGCTGCCGGAACACATTAGATGTTTGGATAAAATCGATTGGTGCACGGCGGGGTTTTGAACTCGGTACCACGGCATCAAAGCCGACCGTTCTCCCGATTACGCCACCGGGCCCTCAACTCTGCGGGAAAACAGCGGACGGCAGCTCGTTCCACAATTTACAAGTGTCCGGGAGAAATGACCGGTTGAATCGAGATGTGTGAAGTACAAGTCTCAATAATGATGATATAAAAAGATGAGCGTTCTTTGCTAAGACTTTCTACCCGACCCAAAAGGATGATACTTTTTAGGGTTACGTGCCCAAAGGGTACCAACGGAACCCTATTACTGTGACTTCGCTGTCCGTCCGTCCGTGCGTCCGTTTGTCCGCACTTTACAGTGCTGTACATATCTCCTTAACATCATTTAATAGTTACATACTTGAAATGTTCACGAAGTATGTGGAGGATTAAACAACAAATAATAAAAATAAACATTTCATATTATTATTATTATCCCCATACAAGAAACGTGTATTCCAGTTTTTTAGGCGGCGAATTTATGAACCATAACCTTCGAGCATTTAGCAATGGAGATGTTAACGCAAGGCGTACCCCTCTGCTGGCCATATAGCCATTTTTGGCCATATGAGCGTGCGTAACTACACTGTATTTTTAATACTGTGTGCGTGTTTAAGCTAGTGCGCGGGATCGTTAAAGTGAGTTATTTGTGTGTGTGCAATGCGTGTTTACCTCGTCCCCCGTAAGTATCGGCAGAAAAAAATGTTTGCGGATTACAACGTTAACATCTCCATTGGTAAATGCTCGAAGACCATAACAGATAACAGAGCAAGAGAGAGAGAGTCCCAGAGTCTCGCGCATCGCCACAAAGTCGCTTGTTTATCGGGTAGTTACATTTCTCGGAGAGTGTGCTACGGAACTGCAAAATTTGATTACACCATCCCTATCTTATAATCTGGCATAACCAGAGATACTAAAAGCCGCCACCGATGTATGTTGGATATAGGAAGACCATTTACCCAAACGAAGCGATTTGCATTTTCGTTCATCATACAAACCGCCAAGGAATGGAATGCCCTGCCTGAGTCTGTGTTTTAAGTACAATAATTATGGGGATCTTCAAATCGCGAGTGAATAGGTATCTTCTGGGTAAGCGCGCTCTATCATCGATCGTATCATCATTTAACATCAGGTGAGATTGTAAAGGTGAGAAAAAAAATGCTGTATAAATGTCAGTATGGCGACTCCACAGGTGCCTGCGACCTGTTGTATGCGCCACTGCGCACCCCTAACCACCCTTAATTTAGGGCGGAGAGAAGGCATGAGCGGGGCGATCAGCGGGTCAGAGTATACGCAGAGTTTAAACCGACTTCAGAAACAGTAGGAGATTCTCAACTCGTCGGAATCTTTTTTTTATGTATCTTCACCGATTACTCAAAGACGCCTGAACCGATTTCTATAATTCTTCATATGTTTGAAAAGTTATACTTCCCAAGGTTCCATTTAAATTTCATCAAGTTATTGTCACACAATCGTTAAGATTTGACGGAGTTCTTAGGCATTTTACGATTTGGAAAATTATTTTTTTATTTGAGAGAGTATGCTTCCCGTTTGGCCGCATTTTAATTTTATCAGGATCTGATAATCTCCGGAGATATGGAGATAAACATCTCAACCTTAGTACTAAATGACTATCGCGGCATGTGAAGTCGGTTTTTTTCGATATGTAAACGATCTTGAATGAAGGAAGTCGGTTGAAAAATAAATTGAACTCCACAAAGTGAGAACACATTGTATATAAAAAATTTAAATATATAAAAATTAATCCCAATTTCCCTTGGTCACGGCATCACGCGTGAACGGCTGGACCAATTTCCCTAATTCTTTTTTTGTCGTGTTGTTTATCGTCAGGAAACAACTTTCAAAAACCTTAAAAACTTCTTAAAAACAACTTTCATTTATTTAAATTTTTTTTTTCATAAGAACCATCTTATGAAAAAAAAAATATTTAAATAAATGAAAGTTGTTTTTAACGCAGGCGAAGCCGCGGAGCACAGCTAGTTGGTTATAAATAAATAATAAATAAATAAATTTATTTCTTAACCTTACACAGGTACATAATAACAAAACTAGTTAGTTAGTTAGCTTAATCACTATCTAGGGCTAATAACATCGGTATACAGGTTGGAATGGTTGTTTTGACTATGAATAGTCTGTATTTCCGAAAACAGTGCGACTTCAAAACAATGACAATTTAAATTTGAGAGCTCTTCAATATGAATGTCATGTGAAAGTACCTTCAAACACACATCAAGTTAGGTTCAGACTAGAGATGATGAATATAACTATCAACCATTAAAATAAACTAATATTCAAAATAATATCGTTTAAAAACTAAAAAACAACCGACTTCAATGCCGCGCTATTCATTTTCAGTCAATTTTGAGATGTTTATCTCAATATCTCTGGAGATACTTATCATACCTCGATAAAATTACCATGGTACCACACTTGGGATATCTCCTTTCGAACAAAAAAAGAATAACCGAAATCGGTTCATAAACGACGAAGTTATCCGCGAACAAACATAAAAAAAAAAAAAAAAAAAAATATATATATATACGGTCGAATTGAGAACCTCCTCCTTTTTTTGAAGTCGGTTAATTAACTATAATATTCAATAAAGAAATTTAACATTAACGAATAAAAATATTATATCAACTTCAACTGATAATGACCTCGCCTTGCGAATCACGAACTAACACATTTTTATGCACTTAAATTTAAGCTTTAAACGGTAATAGATAAAGAACATATTCGAAAATTGATATATTATACGATTAGCGGAGTGAAGTTCGAACATATTGTTTTCAACCATATAAAATATTCCATAAGTTAACTGCATTCGATTGTATGCTCTATTGCCCTCAAAATAAAACACTTTAATAATTTATTCGCTGAGTCGATGTTTCCGATAATTTTATTCTTAACAAAGTGAAGTGATATTTTAAACAATTAACTGTAGTATGGAACGAGTTAATCGATGTTTCCGATATTTTTATTCTTAACAAAGTTAAGTGATATTTTAAACAATTAGGTAACTGTAGTGTATGGAATGAGTTAATTCTATTAGTACTCTCTGTGGTTATGGTTACTTTTATTAGATAATAAAGTTGTTGTTTGTTGTGCTATTACTTATTTTGTGTTGTTGTGTAGTTGAAAACTAAAGTTGTTTTTAAAAATGCTGAGACGGAATACCTCCGGCAATAATATGGATTCATTTCGATAAGTGTGTGGGACTCGAAAATGAAAAAAACCAAACCTACTCGAATAATATTAACTAATATTTTTAGCCAATAAAATTATCAATATTTTTTTTTATCAATTAACTGTTAACCATTAAAATGTTTCAACCATTATTGCCATCTTTAGTTCAGACAATGAAGGTCAGAATGTGATAGTGAAAAACAAAATATTACTCTACCCGCTCCCCGCTCCGCTTATCACTCAACCCGCTCTCCGCTCTAACCATGCGTGTCATAGAATCATGTCCCGTGTAAAACTCGCTCAGTTCGTCATCGTGTTCCGACCCGAACCTAAATCGTGCTTTACTTGTCTAGTGAGTTAGATTTTAGACTTTTATTCAATGGGAAGATCATCAAAATAGATTGAGCATTTAAATGGATTAAGCTAAATAGCAGGTAACTTTAAAACTGTAGCAACTTTTTTTTATATCTTATACTAGCTGATACCCGCGACTTCGTTCACGTAAACTAAGAATGTTATCGCTGTAATGTTCTGTCAATCAACATTTGTCAAAATCTGAGTTATTTAAGTTATGTGTAAAAATATAGGCTAGCGTTTGTCCTCTATCTCACCTGTTGGTTGATGCAGTCGAAGATGGTAAGCACGCTAGGCCTAGAATGGGAACTGGCTCTCAAGGATAGCTGCCGGAACACATTAGATGTTTGGCGACAGATTTTCTAACTTGAGGGTGGTAGCTGGCCAGGCGGACACTAGATAGTGGTCCTACCACCATGCGGGGGTTGTTGATTTCTTAACGATGTCTTTCCTTCACCGGAGGGCCACTGTGAAAAGCGCACATACATTTTTCGATAGAAAAATCCATTGGTGAACTCGGTACCTCTGGCATTAAAGCCAACCATTCTCCCGATTACGCCACCGGGCCCTCAAATTTTATTTACAATAAACTGGCCAAGTGCAAGTCGGACTCGCACTCGTAGGGTTCCGTAACACAGTAGAGTATTCTATAAGTATGATTTTTCGCAACTACAAAATTAACTTTGTTTTTCATAGTGTTTGTATGAAAAACAAAGTTATACTTGCGGTCGCTATATCTCAGCAACTGCTGACTGTATCTCGTTCAAACCAATTTTCGTTGTTAGTTTTTATTGAGATCTACAGAATATATTTTACCACTTTAGACGCGCCTATCTTTTAAATGATTGACTTTAAGAAAAAATGATTTTAGGAACCTTAATGTCATTTTTGAAGACCTATCCATAAACACCCCATACGTATAGGTTTGAAGAAAAAAAAAATTTTTTTGTTTCAGTTCCATGTATGGGATGCCCTTAAACTTTTATATTTTTTATTTTTGTATAAAAATCGGAAAGCGGTTTACAGAATACATCAATCTACCAAGTTTTAATTCTGTAGTCCTAATAGTTTCGGAATAAAATGGCTGTGACATACGGACGGACAGACAGACAGACATGACGAATCTATAAGGGTTCCGTTTTTTGCCATTTGGCTACGGAACCCTAAAAAGTAGCCTATGTTCATCCTCATGCTATAAAGCATCTTCTTGTTAAATTTCAGTAAGATCGGATCGTCCGTTTAGTCATGATTAGGTAACAAAACAGACAGAGTGACAGATTTACAAAAGTTTTTATAATATTAGTCTGGATAGTCGTTTGACCTGTAGTTTAAACACTATCTCGTCTAGATAGTGGTAAGCAATGATTTGGTCGAAAACGGTGAACACCCTAGCAACGCAGTAACTATTATATAATCTGTGACCCTAGGCCTCGAACACTCTGACACTCAAGCGCTGTGTGCTGCCGGAACACCGTAAGGTTATGGCGGCAGATTTTCTCCTTGATGGTGGTAAGGCACCGACTTCAAATAGAGAATTGGGTAACGCTTATAATAATTTTAAGTAAATTATTTTTCGCTTTTGAGTGCCTTTTTGTGGTTATGAAGTCGGTTTTATTTTTTTTGAAAAATAACTTATTTTACCCTTTTTAGTGCAAAAAAAGTTTTAATGAAATTACATGCATCTACGGAACCCTACGAGTGCGAGTCCGACTTGCAATTGGCCACTTTATTTTTAAATCGGTCTAGTAGTTTTTGAGTTAAATGGTAGTAGTAATAATAGTTCATTTCGAACCAAAAGATTTATTTCACCTATTGTACTCGTATATATAACAACAGTCGAATTGAAAACTTCCTCTTTTTTGTGAAGTCGGTTAAAAAGAAAAATAATTTAAAAAACATACAGACGAGTTGAGAACCTCTTTATATTTGGAAGCCGGTTAAAAACAAATAAATGCAAGGAATTGGCAGTACGTAATGTTAAATGTTGGAAAACATATCATGCGGGTGGATAGGACTTTCCTACACCATAAATAAAGCGATGGCGCTCATCATTACGTCTGGCTGTCCGATAGAAGAAGAGATCCCAGTGGTGTAGTGGTCAGCTTTGATGCCATAGGTACCGAGTTCAACCTCCACCGTGCACCAATGGATTTTTCTATAGAAAAATGTATGTGCGCTTTTCACAGTGGCCCTACAGTGAAGGTAAAACATCGTTAAAAAACCCCCAAACCCCGCATGGTGGTAGGAAATTATCCAGTGTACACCTGGCCAGCTACCACCCTCAAGTTAGAAAATCTGTCGCTAAACATCTAATGTGTTCCGGCAGCTATCCTTGAGAGCCAGTTCCCATTCTAGGGACACACACATTTTTCCACTTTAGACGCGCCTATCTTTCAAATGATTGACTTTAAGAAAAAATGAGTTTTAGGAACCTCAATGTTATTTATACCTATCTATAGACCCCACACGTATAGGTTTGAAGAAAAAAAATTTTTTTTGTTTCAGTTCCCTGTATGGGATGCCCCCCCTAACCCCCCCCCCCCCCCCCCCACCCCCACTTAAACTTTTATATATTTTATTTTTGTATAAAAATCGGAAAGCGGTTTACAAGAATACATCTACCAAGTTTCAATTCTGTAGTCCTAACAATTTCGGAATAAAATGGCTGTGACATACGGACGGACAGACAGACATGACGAATCTATAAGGGTTCCGTTTTTTGCCATTCGGCTACGGAACCCTAAAAATGGATAGCGGTATTAATTCTGGTCAGCTAGTTAGAAAAATCGTAACGAAATATCGACAATATTTTCGAAGGGTAGATCATAATTTTCCACCGCAGTGGGTCGACTGGTAGCTGATCAAACGGTCTATATTTGTATATTCAATGAACTCATTATGTCTATTTAAATAATATCAGCCAGTGTTGACTAACACCAGACCCCCTAGTACGAGTTTTTATCGTAAACGCTTTTGACAGATCTCACATAGTTTTCGACTTTTTCTGGCTCCCTGATTGGTCTAAATCTAGTAAAGTGTAGTAACCACTAGGCGCTGTACTGTTTTTAACCGACTTCAAAAAAAAGAGGATGTTTCTCAATTCGACCGCATATATGTTTTTTTTTTTTTTTGTTTGTTCGCGGATAACTTCGTCGTTTATGAACCGATTTTGATTATTATTTTTTTTTTAAGTTTTTAGTTTATTATTTTTTCGAGTCCCGTCGGTACGATGAAATTTTGGATTGTGTTTAACAATTTACAAAAATATAAAGTGTGAAACACTTCAAAGAAACATAATATTTGATTTACGCAGTGCAACATCTCTCGTCGGATTTGAAAACTGTAATGATTTCTTCCGAATGATTAACTTACATAATAAGTAGTCATAGATGGCGCCACCAAATGCAAATTTCGTCGTATCGATGGATCGAACCGTGGCTTAATTGGCAGAGCACCTGGACGTGTAATCCGGGGGGTGCGGGTTCAAGTCCCGTCGGTACGATGAAATTTTGGATTGTGTTTAACAATTTACAAAAATATAAAGTGTGTGACACTTCAAAGAAACATAATATTATTTTTTTGTTGGAAAGGAGATATCCCAAGTGTGGTACCATGGTAATTTTATCGAGGTCTGATAAGTATCTCCAGAGATATGGAGATAGACACCTCAAAATTGGTACTGAACATTAATAGCGCGGCATTGAAGTCGGTTCTTTTTATTAGTTTTTTAAACGATCTTATTCATACAAAATTTGTTCGATATACGATATCGAGTTTGGTATGAAAACTCGTACTAAGGGTACAGGTACACATTAGACGATTTTCAACCGATTTTCAAAAAGGAGGAGGTTCTCAATTCCTCTGCAGTATATTGTTTTCTTTTTTGTATGTATGTTATGATATTACTCCGTTGATTGTGAACCGATTCGAATGAATGATTGTTTTTTTAATCGGTAGGGTACGTTTTCGAGGTTGTCCTATTGTAATTTCATCGAGATCTGATAAGTATCTCCAGAGATATGACGATAAACGTCTCAAACTTGCTACTGAAACTGACTCGCGCGGCATGGAAGTCGGTTGTTTTAGTTTTTAAACTATCTTAATTATTGTTGTTTAAATTCCTAGGAGTGTACTTTTCTTTCTATTTCAAGTACTTTGGAATCGATACTAAGTAGGTACCGGTTACAAGTACTTGTCTCGTTACTCAATGATTTGTTTCGCAGGAACATGGGAGGAACATTTGAGGGCCCGGTGGCGTAATCGGGAGAACGTTCGGCTTTGATGCCGTGGTACCGAGTTCAAACCGCCGTGCACCAATGGATTTTTCTATCGAAAAATGTATGTGCGCTTCTCACAGTGGCCGTCCGGTGAAGGAAAAACATCGTTAAGAAACCAACAATACCCCCGCATGGTGGTAGGACACTATCTAGTGTCCGCCTGGCCAGCTACCACCCTCAAGTTAGAAAATCTGTCACCAAACATCTAATGTGTTCCGGCAGCTATCCTTGAGAGCCAGTTCCCATTCTAGGCCTAGCGTGCTTACCATATTCGACCGCATCATCACTTACCAACAGGTGAGATAGTGGCCAAACGCTAGCTATAACGTATAAAAAAAAAAAAAAAAAAAAAACATTTCATTATAGAGCGATAATAAGGAAAATTGAATAATTATTATTGATATTTTTAGACATGTGTAAGTGCAGCTTTTTAACCGACTTCAAAAAAAGGAGGAGGTTTCTCAATTCGACCGTATATATATATATATATTTTTTATGTTTGTTCGCGGTTAACTTCGTCGTTTATGAACCGATTTTGATTATTCTTTTGTTCGAAAGAAGATATCCCAAGTGTGGTACCATGGTAATTTTATCGAGGTCTGATAAGTATCTCCAGAGATATTGAGATAAATATCTCAAAATTGGTATTGAAAATGAATAGCGCGGCATTGAAGTCGGTTCTTTTTTAGTTATTTAGTTATTAAATGATATTATTAATTTGCCGATATACTGAATGTGTCTCACAGAACACTTAATAGTACTACGTGTTTGCTTGCAAATGCTTTGAATTTTGACTTTTTATAATTAAACTATTTGAATGGCTAATCAAGCGCGATTTAATCGATAGAAAAGTATCGATTGAGTATTTGTTGTAACTCGTATCGTACATCCCTAAGTAGCCAAACAACAAAATTCGCCTGTACTTACCCTTAGTACGAATTTTTATCGTAAACGCTTTTGACAGATCTCACATAGTTTTCGACTTATTCTGGCTCCCTGATTGGTCTAAATCTAGTAAAGTGTAGTAACCACTAGAGGCGCTGTACTGTTTTTCATACAAAATTTGTTCGATATACGATATCGAGTTTGGTATGAAAACTCGTACTAAGGGTACCTACTGGTCTGAACCTGTTATAAGGTGTAGAGATTGTAGAGAACTTGAGACTAGGATTAACGCAGAACGCTATACGTTATGATAAAAGTACAGTAGAGTCCGTTTATAATGACATCGAAAGGAACTGACAAACAAGTCATAATAAGCGGACGTCATACAAAGCGTTTTGTGAAATGAAAAACCTTTTTTATGTAAATATGAATGTACTTAAGTAGTTTAATACATAAACATAGTTCAAAACAAAAACGAGCCACGTGCCGAACGTCGTCGGAAATCAACGAACATTACCGAAGGTGTACAGAATCATGTCGGTCATTATAACCGGACATAATTTACATTTTTGTATTAAAAATGGGTCATAATAAGCGACATGTCACTGTAAGGGAAGTGGGAAGTCATTATATCCGACTATTTATAAAGAATTTCATATGAAAACCAAACTTCGTAGTATAGTTACGTCATAATAACCGGTTGGTCAATATAGGCGGAGTCATAATAAACGGATTCTACTGTATGTGAGTGTAAGGTAAGAGCGTGTAGAGCTAGGAGATTGGCTCTTCATAAGATCTGGTTGCCTCTGGTCTGATCAACTAGACATCTACTAGACAACCGGTTACTAAATGAACCTTAGACAATACCCATAAAATGCTTCTGTGCTGCTATTGAACCACCAACAAGAACAAGTAAACATGTTTGCTTAGA
Source organism: Cabera pusaria (assembly GCA_954871355.1). Taxonomy (NCBI): domain Eukaryota; kingdom Metazoa; phylum Arthropoda; class Insecta; order Lepidoptera; family Geometridae; genus Cabera; species Cabera pusaria. The sequence goes on along the minus strand of OX940912.1, from coordinate 2,368,495 downwards.
TAGATCATTTTAGCACCGACACGTCTTTATTTAACCGACTTCAAAATAAGGAGGAGGTTTCTCAATTCGACCGTATATATTTTTTGTGTGTATATGTTTGTTCGCGGATAACTTAATCATTTATGAACCGATTTTTATTATTATTCTTTTGTTGGAAAGGAGATATCCCAAGTGTGGTACCATGGTAATTTTATCGAGGTCTGATAAGTATCTCCAGAGATATGGAGATAAACATCTCAAAATTGGTACTGAAAATTAATAGCGAGGCATTGAAGTCGGTTCTTTTTTAGTTTTTAAAACGATCTTATACTTTACATGTACTTGTACTTATAAATTTGTTTTATGTTAGTGTATTGTGTTAAATAAATGTATTTTCTTTCTTTCATTCTTTCTATTCCAGCCATGCAAAAAGACGACCCAGAAGAACCAAGAAGTCGCCCCACCTCCCGCAGAAATTCAGCCTCCCGTCGGAACAGTCTTAAAAAAGAGAGATCTCTCGAAGAAAGAAGTCCTTTATCCACTTCTTCTACTCCAAAGAAGAGTCCTTTGACGTCTTCTACTCCTAAGAAGACGCCCAAAAGCCCGCAGTCAGCGTCTTCTACTCCTAAGAAGACGCCCAAAAGTCCGTTATCAGCGTCTACTACCTCTCCAAGGAAGACTCCTAAGTCTTCAACTTCCAGTGGCAGTGGTCTGAGTGGACTAGACTTTGTCGTCACTGGGAAGCAGATCACTAAAAGGTATGATAATAATGATATGCTTATGAAACCTTAAATGTTTATTAAATAATAATTAAATTAGAATTTTAAAAACTAAAGTTTAAAACTTATAAAAAAAAGTGTGGCGTGGTTTTATGAAATCACGATGCAAGTGAAACTTTTTGTTTTTGTGTAGCTATGGTAGCTAGCTACTGTGACAGCATTTGACGTGCCAGTGGACACATTAGCGTGTATACAACTGAGGTTACAAATATGGCTGAGAGCGTCCGTCAATCACAGCTAGACCTAAATGTCTTTCCACCAATCAAGCTAAAGCATCGGCGACGTGCGCTATGCTTCCATTACCCCGGTAGGTTATCCGTCATTCAAAACCAAAAGTCATGACTGATGGTTGCTCATGCAGCAAATCAAAGTATGTAAATATCGGTCAGTCGCCGCAGTCACCCCATTACACGATCAGTTATCCATCAGTCACTGCCGTGACTGTGAGCAAACTGACAGCAAAACCTATCGTGTAATGGACGCTATAGATAGACGAAAAAAATTAAGTCGATGTAGTAGTTTCAGCACAGATTATATAATAGTTATGGTTTCAGTAGCAAGTTTCAGACGTTCGTTTCTTCATTCCTTATCGACAGATGCGACCGCGCCAACTCACTCCCTGGCGCTTATCACCGGCGTCCATCATCAGACGCCACCTTCATCTACAACCCTCGCTCGAGGAAGGTGCTCGACTGTCACAAACGGAATCCAGGTTATACTACAAGTTGTAAGAGCCAGGAGACCTCTTTAGAAGATGATATGTCTTTGGATCTTTCGCAGGTAAGAAACGTCATCAGCTCGATAGCTTATTTTCGATAACATTTTTGAAGACAAACTGTTCTTTCGTCGAATAAAAGGACACTCAATTGGATCAATGTTATATTATAGATCTGTGAATGAATAGAATCACAATTTGGGAAAAAGAGGCCGAGCACCGGTGCGTCAGCTTTTATATTCGATTGTGTCAGCGCCACCTGCGGCCATTTTAGGAGCTAGCTTTGATGTGTGTAAGAATGGCAGGTGACACTGAAAGCTGTGGCACAAACTTCTTTTGGCGCACTCGGGTAAAATTTGACGGAAGCGTCACAGTCCAAATCAACGGAAGTGACGTAAGCGTCATGTTCGATTTTATATATTTAAACTCCCTCTATTGTAGAACGGCGTAACTACGAAGACGTATTCGCTATCATTCGGGCATTCGTCCCGCTAAGTTCAACAGATGGAGTTGTACAAAAAAAATATTAATTATGTTGAGAAATTACTTGACAAGCATGAACTTAAAAGTTTAACTTTTAACGCGTACTTAGCTTTCTATGCACCCTCGTTTTTACAACCGACTTCCAAAAGAGAGGAGGTTCTCAAGTCGTCTGTATGTTTTTTTTTTGTATGTATGTTACGCGATTACTCCGTCAATTGTGAACCTTCTTGTGATTGTTTTAATCGGTAGGGTACATTTCCGAGGTGGTCCCACTGCAATTTCATCGAGATCTGATAAGTATCTCCAGAGATATGACGATAAATGTCTCAAGCTTGCTACTGAAACTGACTCGCGGGGCATGGAAGCCGGTTGTTTTAGTTTTTTTACTATCTTAATTATTGATAATTCACTTGTTATTGACAGGTATCAGACTTCGAAGATACAGCATCAAAGTACGGCATCAGACACAAGATGACTGCGCTGGCTACCTCCACTCCCAAGCCTCGACCTGGACCTAAACCACGCAGCGCTTCTCTACAGGTAATCAAACAAGCATATGACCATATTCAGTCCCGTGACACTGCATACATAATTAAATAACTCAGAATTATGAACTTATTTTGTACCAACCAACACTGCAAAAAAAGTTTCTATTATATTTATAAGCAATACTTTCCGTTGTTAGGTTGGCTACACAGTGCTTTCATAATTCGGGTATCAACAATGTAGGGAAGTGCCTACTCTACTCTTATAACGTAGTAGAGTGATTCAGTACTCTGTGACCATATCCTCACGTACTCGTATTTAGGCTTCCTTACCTCAAAAGGTATATTATATGTATAACTAGCAGCCCGCCCCGGCTTTGCGCGGGTCAAAATATTCCAAATACCTATTAAGTTGTACAATAATGTAGTACATTATTTTGATCTATCTCGTAGGGTTCAGCCAGCGTTTGCAATGTAAGCGCAAAAAATCTGTGTACATATTTACGACATCACATTAGAAACCTCTAAATGTATCAGTGTTTCTGTACTTTATTATGCACGTATTATACATATAAACCTTCCTCTTAAATCACTCTTTCTATTTAAAAAAACTGCATGAAAATCTGTTGCGTAGTTTTAAAGATCTAAGCATACATAGGGACAAACTTTGTTTTATACATCGGTTTTATACCATGTATGTGATTAGGATAGTTTATAATATCGTTTAAAAAACTAAAAAAGAACCGACTTCAATGCCGCGTTATTAGTTTTTAGTACCAATTTTGAGATGTTTATCTCCATATCTGGAGATACTAATCAGACCTCGATAAAATTAACATGGTACCACACTTGGGACATTTTCTTTCCAACATAAAAAGAATAATCAAAATCGGTTCATAAACGACGAAGTTATCCGCGAACAAACATAAAAAAATAAATAAAATATATACGGTCGAATTGAGAAACCTCCTCCTTTTTTTGAAGTCTTGTTAAGTCTTGTTAATAATGTCTTGTTAAGTTACTTGGGCATATATTCACGCAGACGGAGTGATATAAGCTGGTAACATGAAGTCTATCAATTTTGACATATTGGTGATAATACAAAGACCCTGTGAACTCATCAAAAATTCATTCGTAAATACCCGAATGCACCCTAATTTCATCGAGATCTGATAAGTATCTCCAGATATATGACGATAAACGTCTCAAACTTGCCACTGAAACTGACTCGCGGGGCATGGAAGTCATTTGTTTTAGTTTTTTAACCGACTTCAAAAAAAGGAGGAGGTTTCTCAATTCGACCGTATATTTTTTTTTTTTTTTTTATGTTTGTTCGCGGATAACTTCGTCGTTTATGAACCGATTTCGATTATTCTTTTTTTGTTCGAAAGGAGATATCCCAAGTGTGGTACCATGGTAATTTTATCGAGGTATGATAAGTATCTCCAGAGATATTGAGATAAACATCTCAAAATTGTTACTGAAAATGAATAGCGCGGCATTGAAGTCGGTTGTTTTTTAGTTTTTAAACGATATTATTAGTATTTGTTGTTATAGCGGCAACAGAAATACATCATCTGTGAAAAATTCAACTGTCTAACTATCACGGTTCATGAGATACAGCCTGGTGACAGACGGACAGACAGACAGACAGACAGACGGACAGCGGAGTCTTAGTAATAGGGTCCCGTTTTACCCTTTGGGTACGGAACCCTAAAAACCGACTTCAAATGCTGCGATAGTCAAATCTCTATATCTTCGGAGATAATTGTCATACCTCGATAAAAATTGAATGGGACCAATCGGGAGGCATAATCTCTCAAACGAAAAAATAATTTTTGAAATCGGTCAACATTTGACGGAGTTCTGTGGTAACAATCATAAATAATATCGTTTAAAAACTAAAAAACAACCGACTTCAATGCCGCGCTATTCATTTTCAGTACCAATTTTGAGATGTTTATCTCAATATCTCTGGAGATACTTATCATACCTCGATAAAATTACCATGGTACCACACTTGGAATATCTCCTTTCGAACAAAAAAAGAATAATCGAAATCGGTTCATAAACGACGAAGTTATCCTCCGCGAACAAACATTAAAAAATATATATATATATATATATATACGGTCGAATTGAGAAAACTCCTCCTTTTTTGAAGTCGGTTAAATAATAAATGCAGGCGAATTGAAATTCTCCTCCTCTTTTGTGAATTCGGTTAAAAATCATACTATTTGTATTACAGAGTCATATGCAAAGTACAATAGACCAGAGAGTGGGATCCAGCAGAACTCAGCAGAGTCTAGATGGAGAGAGCAGAGACAGCGTGTTCTCATGCAGCAGGGATAGTCTTTATAAGACCTCGTCTACTGCCAGTCCTTACAGGTAGGCAACATCATCATCAGCTTATGTTAGTCCACTGCTGGACATATTCTGGACATTTTTTTGTAGTTTGATAAAGGGAAGGTTACTGTAGGGTCACATTATTATATTTTGTAAGTTCAGCAAATCGAGTCCCGCGGCTGACAGTCGTTGCCCGCAAATGCCCGCCGCTTGTTACTGTAGGGTCAGTTCACACCGCGACGCGACGCGACGCGACAATGCATTTGGAGTCGCGCGGCGCAGCAAAACGCAGGACGCCACCAAATTATCTCAATGTTATTTGTAGGTATCTTATTGTTTAGTTAATAAAGTTCAATTGTTTATCACGCGGTTCAATTGTTTCTGCACCGCGCGGCACAGCGAGACCTCCTTCTTTACTCATGTGGCGAGACGCCGCGCGGCGCAGCCTGAAGCCGCCGAACTTACTCAATGAAATGTGTATCTTTTTGTATAGTAAATAAAGTAGTTTGTTGTATAAGAGCGCTTCGCGTCGCGTCACGATAACACGTGTATTATGAACGTGATAATAAACGCGATCTTTCGTAACCTAATTCAGAGACTACTTAATCCAACCCTGGGCGCTCCATCCCTCCTTTAGTACGTACCCGTCAGGTACGTTTGAGGGACCGGTGGCAAAATCGGGAGAACGGTCAATGCCAGAGGAACCGAGTTCAATCCCCGCCTTACACCAATGGATTTTTCTATCGAAAAATGTATGTGCGCTTGTCACAGTGGCCCTCCGGTGAAGACGAAAAAGAGGAAACGAGGAAAAACATCGTTAAGAAACCAAGGTTTCTTAACGATGTTTTTCCTTCACCCCCGCATGGTGGTAGGACTACTATCTAGTGTCGGCCTGGCCATCTACCAACCTCAAGTTAGAAAATCCTCAAAAATCATCACGCCTTTTTCCCGTTGGGGTAGGCAGAGACTACTTCTTTCCACATGCTACGATCCTGACATACCTCTTTCGCTTCTTCCACTTTCATGAGCGCCTTCCTTCCATAAGCGTGGTATTTGAAGTTGGTTTTTCGTTTATTAGACTATTTTAAATAATTTTGGAGGAATTAAGGTACTAACCGATGTCTCCCACGACCAAAGAGCTGGCGCTTACCTCGGGCAACGCATTCGTTTCGCGATTCAAAGAGGTAATGTCGCCAGCTTTTTGGGTACTCTACCAGCCAGCGACCTAAATTCCTATTTTTATTTGTAGTTTTTATTTTAATTATTAGTCATAGTTAATATATTAGTTTAAATATTATGTTTCTTTGAAGTGTTTCACACTTTATATTTTTGTAAATTGTTAAACACAATCCAAAATTTCATCGTACCGACGGGACTTGAACCCGCAACCTCCGGAATGACATGTTCCGGTGCTTTGCCAATTAAGCCACGGTGCGAAGTATCGTTACGACGAAATTAATTACCATTTAAATTAAACAAGGTTATTTAATTAAAGATACTTGTTATAATATTTTTTGTACAGATACGGCCCAGAGTTGGACTACTCGTCAGTATCGCCGGAATACTCCGGGCAGTCTTCTAACGACCTGTCTCCCAGAGCCGGGGACTTGGTGCTGTCTCCACGGAGTCAACATGTCTCTAGGTAATGTATTCATGAACTTAGATGGTGGAGATAAACAAAGTTTCAGCAAGGCTAGCATGGCAAGGGGACTATTTTGTCTTTCCACCTATCCGTGTCTGTTTGGTGGAGAAAGCAAATTATAAGTAAAGTTTTTCGACAATTATAAACGCCCGCTGACTTTTAATTAATTCTTTTTTTAATTTTAATACGAAACAAAATCAAAACTCGGGGTTAAATTTCACCAAGCGTTTAAATTGTTGTGTTGATCTCCTGTCAGTGGCGAAATACAGGGAAATAATTTTGTCTTTCCCCGGGATAAGGCCATGCTAGCCCTGCTGAACGACACCTTGTCTATTATAGGATGATATATTTGACAGCTCACGTCTGTGAAGGTTGGTAGATATTTCGCAGGCTTATTCGTTCAATTAACAGCCTAGCCTCTTAACTAAACAGCGCCGTTCAACTTAGTTCCTAAATGATATCCAGCCATTTGATCGATTAGCTTTACAGATTACTTGGATCGATGATGTTTCATTACTTACCTAGCCTGTTCATTAGTCTGACACTAAGGCAACACACTAGAGAACAGTGACCACCGCGTGACGTGTGCCGACGAACGCAGCGAGGAGGGGAGCTGCGGAGCTATATATATAGTAGAATTGGCACAGCGCCGGGCTTGTTTCCCAGAAGGTGCAGGTTCGAATCCCGCCAGTACGATACATTTTGGATTGTATGTAACAATAAACAAACATTTCCCCAGTTGCTGTATAAGTTCTTGGCAAGACTGCAGCGAGGCGGAAGCAACCAAAGTGGAAGACTTCCACCGAGGAGAAGGAGAATGGAACCAGTTTTGGGTGAACTACAACAACTCGTTGTCCAAAGTGCCCATGAAGAGCTTCTACGATCAGTGTCCCACTCCATACAGGACGGAGAATATTGAACTGCAGGATTTTGGTATGATAGTGACCGGCTAGATAGATAGATAGATAAACTCTTTATTGTTACACTTTCTTACAACTTACGGCTCAACTTTAGTTCTACTCCAATCGATTTTAGGGGTGGGAGGGGGGTTAGGGGGTGGGGGGAAGGGGCAGAGCCCCCCCCTTGAAGGAAAAGTTGCGGAGACCCCTCTTTCGGAGATATGATTTTTTTTGTTTTGAACATTTAACAATGAAATCATCTAAATAAGTGAAAAACTGGTAGAAATGTTACATTAACTGACATAAATTTCAGGGGGAGAAGGAGGCGGGGGGATGGGTAGAGCCACCCCCTGAAGGGGATGTTGCAGAAACCCCCCCTTTCGGAGATATGATTTTTTTTTGTTTTATAACCAAACTTTTCATTTTATTATGAGATTTATGGGCTCCGCAACTTTTCCTTCAAGGGGGGGGTCTACCCCTACCCCCCCCCACCCCCTCCACCCCTCCCACCCCTAAAATCGATTGGAGTAGAACTAAAGTCGTACCAAACTTACTTACATAGTAATCTCAAGAATAATGTATTATGTTTCTTTGAAGTGTTACACACTTAATATTTTTGTAAATTTTAACAGTTCGATGTATCGTTACGACGAAATTTGTCTACTAATTTCGTCGTAACGATACATCGAACTGTGGCTTAATTGGAAAAGCACCTGAACATGTTATTCAGGAGGTTGCAAGTTCAAGTCCCGTCGGTACGATGAAATTTTGGATTGTGTTTAACAATTTAAGAATAATGTGTTACAATGAGTTGTCTTATCGCTAATAGCATAATGATCTCTTCCAGACAAGAGTCTTGAGTCCGTGCAAAAAGAGAACCGTCGTGGCGTTACGATGAACTAACATTCAAAGTTAAGGAAGGAAGGTATACCTAGTACCACCCGATTATGATAAGAGTAGGTACAACCTAGGTATCAAACATTTTAGACGTATTGGCAATGAGAGAGCAATTTTATCAATGCAACAAAAACAGTGAATTAGCGCGCACGTAACACGCGCGCCCTTAATTTCTACGACGGTTATCTTTTTGCACAGACTCTATCCATCTTTACCGCATCGACAACTAACGGACATATCTGTGGACGGGCCGTTATAAATCGTTAAGTAACCCAACCCCCGCATGGTGGTAGAACACTATCTAGTGTCCGCCTGGCCAGCTACCACCCTCAAGTTAGAAAATCTGTCTTCAAACATCTAATGTGTATCAACCTCGACCTAATCTAGCGTGCTTACCATCTTCAGCCGCATCATCACTTACCAACAGGTGAGATAGTGGTCAAACGCTAGCCTATATGATATTTAAAAAAAAAACAGTTCAAGCGTGTTCATAGCGTTGCTAATATGTTTTTATCAGGCATTACTACGGGCAAATATAATATATATATCATAATAGTTTTTAACCGACTTCAAAAAAAGAAGGAGGTTTCTCAATTCGACTGTATATATGTTGTTGTTTTTTTTATGTTTGTTCGCGGATAACTTCGTAGTTTATGAACCGATTTTGATTATTATTTTTTTGTTAGAAAGGAGTTATCCCACGTGTGGTACCATGGTAATTTTATCGAGATCTGATGAGTATCTCCAGAGATATGGAGATAAACACCTCAAAATTGGTACTGAAAATTAATAGCGCGGCATTGAAGTCGGTTGTTTTTAGTTTTTTAAACGATCTTATATTATGATAAATGCACTCTGCAATAAGTGTTAGCAGTAACATAATGATAAGATAGGTTTCATATTGGTGGGCATAATACTTAGAGCGGTCGGTATTTTTAAGAAACTTGGCGTTTTGGCAATAATGCGAAAATGTGCACGTTTTATCATTGTAAATGTATCTTAACATAAAACTTAAATGTTCTTCCACCTAGTTATATATTATACTAGCTGACCCGGCAAACGTTGTTTTGCTAAAACCCAAATATCTTACGGAACCCTATTTTTTTCCAAATAGCCTATGTTACTCGTGGATAATGTGGCTTTCGAATGGTGAAAGAATTTTTAAAAAGGGTCCAGTAGTTTTTGAGCCTATTCATTACAACCAAACAAACAACATTTTCCTCTTTATAATATTAGTGTAGATCAATAAATATAAAACATAACCCTCCCTTTTGCTTCGCTGTAGTCGGGTAAAAAAAAATAATCCCTATTTCTCTTAGTCACGCCATAACTTGAGAACGGGTGGACCGATTTGACCAATTCTTTTTTGTAGTGTTAGTAATTGTCAGGTAAAGGTATTTATTAAATAAAAAAAACAATTATAGAAAATATGAGTAATAGTTAGTTTTTAACGCGGGCGAAGCCATGGGGCACACCTAGTTATGTAATAAATATGGATTTTATTATAAGCCATTCAAATCATTCAATGTCAGTAAATGTGTAATTGTGTAGACTAGTGAATATTAATAGCATGAAATTGGAAAACATGTATTTTCTACAAATTTCCAGAGAAAGCCTGCAAATCTTCAGTAAAGCTTTTTACTGGGTGGGAGCAAAGGTATCTGTACTTTCATTTGGCTTAGACCTGACATTTACTTATTTATTTATGATTCTTTTCAAAATTGACACTGGCTAAATACAGTAATCGTGCGGAGCCATAATAGACATAAAAATACTGTCGATCAACTAAATTGTTTCTATTTCAGATTTACCAGTCGACAGCTCCAGAAAACGTTCACCGGACAATTTGAAAAACATAAACAACATTATAAGAAACGAAGGTTTACAACTCACAGCGCGGGAAACACAAAACATAATAAAATGCGCTCACATTTTAGGCAATGTACTATCAACTGCAATCGAAAGACGTTCCCGCGAAAACGAAGTTACAAAAATCGAAGAACTACTAAACGGTAAAGAAAAAGACCCAGAGATAGAAATTAAGAAAAAAAACTTGACCTTAGACCTGAATGAGACGGCGTTACCGCTAAGCGTAGAAGAGGAAAAGAGAAGCGAGACTGTGACGACTCAAACTGACATTTCTCTTCCAAATACGAAAAGCGCGCCAAGAATTTTTGAGAGCATTTTGCGGCAGCTGTCAAAGAGTTCCATTGATGAAGGTGATGAAAATGTCAGTGAAGGCAAGGAAGCAGACAGCGAGGAGCCAAAGGATTAATTTAAAATCGTGTGGAGTCAAAACGAAAAAATGCGACTTAAAGTCTATGCAAAAAGAGAACCATCGTAGAAATTGAGGTCGCGTGTTCTAATTTACTGTTTTTTTGCATTGACAACACTGCTCCTTCATTGCCAGTACGACTAAAAATGTTTGATGCTTAGTAGGTAGCCACCTACTATTATCATTACCGGGTGCTACTAGGTAGGTACTCGTATGTACTTACCTCCTTTCCTTGCCTTTGAATGTAAGTTCATCGTAACGCCACGACGGTTCTCTTTTTGCACAGACTCTAGCTTCGTTCATACTTGCCCAATCAAAACTCAGATTGGCTTCGACCAATACCAGCTGACTAGTCTTTTTATTAATATACCTACTTTTTTAAGCATAACTTTAAATATTTATTGATGTCTGTATATATTTGATTTGATGTTGCAATGGTTAAATAAATAATACGGTAATCATTTGTGTGATCAATAATTGTCTAATTAACGTATCCCATTTCCCAAGAATTAGAATAAAATAGAAATTACTCTTTATTGAATACCAGCAAAGTATTCATATTCATATTAATATTCATTTATTCATTGCGAATACAGGTCAAAGTGGTCTTAAAATAAATAAAGTAGTACTGCTGTATCCTACCACATGGCATGCAATTTTTTTTTAATATAATTAAAAATAGTGAGTTCATCATTACGTTCATATAAATTACTAAACATTCAAAAACAAATTTTATAATTGATAAATTAGTAACCAATTTCCTAAATTGACAACTTTACACTCATAATCATTATTGTCATTATTAATAATACCATAGTGCCAAATAAAATTCAGTCATCAAATGTCAAAACCAATTAAATGTCAGAAATACAAATACCTAGCCTAGCAATTAAATAATGTCAAAATAATAATAGAAATTAACATAATTAATTGTATACTATGTCCAAGAAAATTTCACGCAGTGTCATATGATTATAATACGTCACAATGGAATTTATCATTTAAATATTCATTTATACAGTAGTGTGCCTTATTTAAAAATAACTTTTTCAATTTATTTTTAAATATATTTACTCGTATATTGGAACAGTTAATTAAAGCTTTTGGTAAATGATTGTAGATTTTTGATGCCATGCAGAATACACAAAGTAAACTTATCATATGAACTACTTAGAGTGTATGGCTAAGAGTAACATAATGTATGGTCTATACTCTATGGTATTACAATGGGTAGTGCGATCTCTGCCAGATAACATTTACTATTTAATTACATTGTGATTGTGGAAGGTATGAAAACATTTATTGCATGATTGTATGGAAACATGTACATGGAAGACTGAATCCTGACCCGAGCCGAAGACAAAGATATCTCAAGTCACGAATCTATAATATTTACTTTTTTTTTCACAGCTCAGTGGTGTGCCATAGCAGAGGCCTATGTCCAGCTGTGGACGGAAATTGACTGATAATTATGATGATGTGTGTCATACGTTTTAATAAGAAAAACTTGTTTGCTAGAAACATATTATGCCAATAGATAACAAAAGTTTAGGTACCTACATTAATTAATTTAAGGGCTATTATAATTACCATTATAATAGGCTAAAATAAATTAAATATTTACCTATGTAAATTCTTTATAACTGTTTTTATTTGTTTGATAATATTGTATTTAAATATTTTATATAAACAGTATATATATTTAAATTATATAAACTGTCTGAGTATCCGTAGGGTCCCAAAGAAACAGCACAATGTTGAAAAATATGCTATTTGCGTTCTGACCAAAATCACAGAATATTGTACAAGTATCAAAATTCCACTGAAAATCTTTAGTAAACTCCACATCTTTACTGAGGGTATGACTCCGACTAGACTATGACTTCAACAGAAATGTGACTTTGATCTCGAAAAAATGCCTCGAATACACTAAAACTCGATGAATTTTATTACTTGATACTGGCTAAGTACATTAGTCGTGTGGAGGCTGAAACTAAAAATAAAACTGGCCAAGTGCGAGTCAGCATCGCTTCTCTTATCGCACACTTAGGGAGGGTTCCGTACAATACGAAACATAACAGAGTTTCAACCTCATATATTTGATTAATTGATATTACCAAGAATATTTGGTTTGGTCGCGATCTAGAAAGACAGGGCTCGTTTACTAGCGCCATCTATGTCATTTTGCCGAAACTAATTAGATAGATGGCGTTTAAAAACACATTTTTTCGCCTTTTCCCTTAAACAAAGGTACTATTTTAACTTTCTTTAATGATAGTGGATAGCAACCTCTTTTTAGGCATCTATTAAACGTTTCGGTTAATGTCGGGGCTAAGATGTGCGCAACGTCTCTGATGGTACTAGTGGAAATATCATAGATATCTGTAGTATGTTTTCTAGCTATTGTTTTCGTAATAATAAATACGATTTCGTATTCATTGAAGGGTTTCAAATGAATGGAGCAATCATTAGACGCACAAACGCCTGATAGTGTAGCTATGCTGGCAGGAACGTCAGCGGGCGGTGCGCCGGCCTGCGTACCTGCAGTCAGGAACGTCTTGTTGACATAATTTACAAGTTCGGATTTACTACTGAAAGGGCATCCATCCTTGCGCTTAACTAGATCGGTGAAGTCCGATTTGACTTGAACTCCGCGTCCGGTTTCTTTGTTTATTATAGCCCACATTGTTTTGCTTTTGTTGTTACTTGATTTTATTTTATTATTGTAGAATTGTGATTTTGATTCTTGTAGTTTATTAGTATATACATTTGAAATGTCGGACAAGGTGGAACATTGCTGTAAAGTCTAGCAATTTAATCTAATTAATTCATTCAGGTTTTGTTTACATCTCACTTACACGTCCCCACTGCCATTCCAGTTTCCTAATCCTTTGAGCTATGTCGATAACTGTTCTCTGACGGATGACTTCATTTCGAATTCGATCCTTCAGAGAGACTCCGAGCATAGCCCACTCCATAGCTCGCTGAGCGACTTTGAATTGGTGAACCAGTCGCACGGTCAGTGTCCACGTCTCGGCTCCGTAAGTAATAACAGGTAGGAAGCACTCGTTAAAGACTTTCTTTAGGGATTGTGGTATCGGCGATGAAAATACTCTACGTAGTTTTCTAAACGCTACCCATCCTAGTTGTATTCTTCTGCGGGCTTCCTTATCCAACGATGATATACGCAAGCTGGCTGGCAGCGGTTAGAAACAGAGCTTAAGATCGAGCTCAGTGGCGTGCCATGCCATAGGTGAACAGATAGGTACCTATCCCAGATCCCTAGCCAGGGATGAACTCGCCCTTTGTCAATGAAACAAACAAGGCTTAGCTTAGCTACGATGTTACGAATTCAGTGGTATATATTAGAGGTGGGTCTAAATCGGTTTTTCGCGTAACTAGTTATACGTAGTTTCATGATCGCGCGTAAGCAGTTTTAAAAACGCTTATTTTAGTAACCAGTTATTTCTACACAGCACACACATAGAGCTACTCGTACTTCGGAAAACAGTTTTGCACGCGTACTAAAATTGATGCTATTAAATATCACGTTACAAAGATACCAAAGCTTCGCTTTATTTCGGTAATACATTCTTTTGATTTTATTGACTATTTCGTCACAGCACAAAACTGCGTACGCATTATCTAATAACCATTTTGCATTACGTTTTTGAGAAAAAGGTACGATTCTTATCACAAAACTGCTTACGAAAAATAACTGCTTATTTTTGATCCGCGAAACTACGTATACAGTTATTAGCCTCGTAAGCAGTTTCTAGAACCGCTTACGTTAAATAACGCCCACCACTAGTATATATTGAAACCTTTCTTTGTATTGTAAAGTAAACGCCAGAGGTACGAATACTCAAAAGAAGTCGCCTATGTAAAAAATACATAAAATCAACACTATTTTCCGGAGAATCTTGATGTGTGCGTTCGCCCAGCAAAAAGTATTGGCTTTTCAAGAATTGAATGATGCAGATAATTAGTGCCTCATATCGTGTAAATGTGCCCGAAATTTTAAATTTGTGCCTCCAACGGCTTCGGAGTTATTTAAGAAAAACGGATTCTGCTGCACGAACGTTCGCCCAGCAAAACTTTTTTTAAAAGATGGGTCTAGCTGTATATTAAATATGCAAAAAGGTAGCTTAAATACGAGTATAAATGTGCCGTGAAAGCCAAATTTGTGCCTCTTAAGATTCCAGAGATATTAAGTTTTTTGCTGGGCGAACGTTTGGACGATTGCTATATATCGGAAACGGCTGAACGCACAGTTATGATTTTTTGTATACAGATAAAGTAAATTTGTGCATATTTGTACCCGAATTTTCAATAACATGACTTACATGGTTCAGGAGCTATGATATTATTTCCTAGAAAATGGAAAAATGTTCTGGCTCTCGAACGAACAAGACCAAGGACTTCGCGTTACTGCCGACTGGTACCCGTTATATATTCACACGATCTTGTAAAGTTTCGCCGGCCTACTACATATCATTGGCGAGTTCTTAACGATTTTGTCTTTTTTTGAGGTTATTTTGAGTGAAATTACTTAGAATACGAAAACACTAGTTTGCTGTGAGCTGGCTTATTACACGCTTCTACAAATAATTAGAGCGCAATTTTAAGAATACTGAATACGTATGCAAAAAATCAAGCATTTATATCTATTACTTTAGACAATAATGATAAAAAAACTATTCGAAATATTTTTGGTAGATTACCCGACCAAACTGCTTGATTTTTTGCATACGTATTCTTAAAATAGCGCTCTAATTATTTGTAGAAACGTGTAATAAGCCAGCTCACAGCAAACTAGTGTTTTCGTATTCTAAGTAATTTCACTCAATATAACCTCAAAAAAAGACAAAATCGTTAAGAACTCGCCAATGATATGTAGTAGGCCGGCGAAACTTTACAGGATCGTGGGAATATATAACGGGTACCAGTCGGCACTAACGCGAAGCCCTTGGTCTTGTTCGTTCGAGAGCCAGAACATTTTTTCCATTTTCTAGGAAATAAAATCATAGCTCCTGAACCATGCTAGTCACGTTATTGAAAATTCGGGCACAAATATGCATAAATTTACTTTATCTGTATACAAAAAATCATAACTGTGCGTTCAGCCGTTTCCGGTATATAGCAATCGCCCAAACGTTCGCCCAGCAAAAAAACTAAATATCTCTGGAATCTTAAGAGGCACAAATTTGGCTTTCACGGCACATTTATACTCGTATTTAAGCTACCTTTTTGCATATTTAATATGCCTACAGCCAGACCCATTTAAAAAAAAAGTTTTGCTGGGCGAACGTTCGTGCAGCAGAATCCGTTTTTCTTAAATAACTCCGAAGCCGTAGGAGGCACAAATGTAAAATTTCGGGCACATTTACACGATATAAGGCACTAATTATCTGCATCATTCAATTCTTGAAATGCCGATACTTTTTGCTGGGCGAACGCACACAATCTTGATAGCGCGATCCAGGAAAATGCAATGAGCGACATTAGCGCATCTAGTTCTTTACAGCGGTACTAATATGTCATTACGTTTACGCGAAAGGTGCAACTTTTGCATTGTACAATATGATAGGCCAATGTCCAGGCAGTGGATGAATGCTGGCTATTAATGATGATGATTCCATCGCAGACCTTATCGTCACTTAACATCAGGCAAGCTATTCAGTTGCTGGTTTGTTGGTAATGAAATGTTAAATTATAATATGTAGTTATAGCTTGAATACAACTAAAAAATACAAATGAATATTTTTCCATAATTTATTTCTTAAAACTCTAAATACCACAATTTATACTCTATAACTATACATAATATATTAATTAATTTAGAAAAACTTATGATAACCAAATAGAAATTTCGCGAATCGACCGAAATAATCATTAAATTTTATTTTTTAATTCAATTACAACTAAAAAGAATTTTGAACAATAATAGAATAGAAAAGTAAATCGTTGAAAATATGGCAACTTTTTATAATCAAATAATATACCATGGCAATAATGTAACTTTATGAATTGCCATAAATAAATCAAAATGTTGCCATAATTTATAATGTTCACGTCACAAAAATAAAATAGTAGAAATCTATTACAATTTTATTAAAATCTAAAAATGCAAAATTACGTCTTAAATAAAATACATTTAACTTATAATAACTAGTAAGCGTAAGGAAACTACTAATTAACTCAAAATTTATTTCATTTCACGACTTTTTTGTCGCATAATGAAAACTTAACCAGATTTCGTTGAAAAGTATTATTAAATTCATTTACACCATTTTAACCGACTTCACTAAAAAGGGAGGTTCTGAATTCGCCTTTATTATATTTTTTGTATGTTTTTATATTTGTTACCTGGGAACTCCGTTATTTATTAATCAATTTGGACTTTTTTTTGTTGGAGAGAATATGCTCTATCTCTCGTTTGATCCCATTATAATTTTATCTCTGATAAGTATCTCCAGAGATATGGAGATAAACACCTCAGTACTGTCAATGACCAGCGTGGCATTTACAGTCGGCTTTTTTCGTTTTGTACACGATCTTACATTACATAAAAAAACATCAAATGACACAAGTAGGTTTAATTAAAAAGATCTTATTAGAAGTGATTTTTTCTTAGGCGCAATGGTGTTAAATTTAACGTAGCGTCACGGTCCGAATTCAACGGAAATTCCGTAGCGTCACGTTCCGATAGCAACGGATGTGACGTACGCGTAAATCTAATTTGTCAATAATTAAATGTGACAGAAATTTCACTTCTAACGCATAGTTTTCAGTTTTCTACGAGCAGACTTAATTTTTTACATAATGTTAAGTTAATATTTCGACTTCAAACGAATGAATAGTCAGATATAAAAATATTGGTCATAAACGAAATTGAAATACTTCACAAAATCTGTTTACAAAAAAAATATATATATATAATAAACTATGTTTAGACGACTTACCCGAACAAAATTAAATTTTAAATAATATTTAACATAAAATCAAGCGTAAATTATATTGCTTTATTGTTCAATTTTGATACTTTATTTCTTGTGAGTGTGATAAATAGATGATTAAATTAAATTTTTTATATAAATAATAGCGGAAACCCGGCTTACGTAGTAACTATTATATAATCTGTGACCCAGCGTATGCTGCGTGGATGGAGTATTAAGTGGATGTGGCATTCAAATAACAATAATAATATGAGAAGGATAAAACTATACAATCACTAGTATGAGAGAGCGAGATGAACACCATTTGTTATATCCTTCTCTGCGTATGCAATTAAACTGGTTCCAGCACTGTCTGGAACCAAGTTCTAGTGCACCCATTGGCTCTCACCCGCTATCATGTATGATCCGACCAAATTACGTTGGTCATTTTATCTTATAGCTGGCATATGTATCACGTGTTCATCGTTTTAGTCGGGTTATATCTCTATAGCTATTTCATTCGCATACGCTAATGTTCTCTCTACATATATATACTTTCTCTATGGTATGCTATTACTTTAAAAAAGAAATGTTACCCAATGTGCCTACTGCATTTTTACTGGTCTAAAATAGACGTGTGTAACTCATTAACTAAAAAGAGTTATATCTCTTTAAACCAGACTACATCAGTACATCCTTTTCAACTGTCTCTTTAACTCTTTTATATCTTCAACGCAACGACTCATTTGTGGAGTTAGAGTAAGCAGGATGTAACCATGTGACATACCAATCGTTTAAAAGAGAGCGTCATGGAGTTAAGAGTGAGCGAAATGTAAACATATAAGATTCAAAACGTTAGAGAGCGTCACGGAGTTAGAGTAAGCTAGATGTAAACATATAACATTCTATGTTAGAAAGGGAGCATAGCGCCACGGAGTTATTAGGGAGATGGAGATATAAAAGAGAAGAGATATATATATCTTTTGTTCAAAAAGATACATACTTATTTATATTTTCTCTTATATAGGTTATATTTTGCGAATGGCTAGACTAAAACCATCTTCGCATATTTATTGCCTTTGTAGTTTTTTCCACTTTAGTATAACACAAAGTCGCTCCTGCCGTCTGTACGCTTAGATCTTTTAAACTACGCAACAGATTTTGATGCAGTTATCAGCAATAGATAGAGTGATTCGAGAGGAAGGTTTAGGCGCAAAATGCCCTATTCTCAAAATGGCATGAGTCTAAAAGGACCAATTCTCAAAAAGCCAAATTCTCAAAATGCCAATTTCTCTAAATGGCAAATTTTCAAAATGCCTAATTCTGAAAATGGCGAAATTTTATATTTATCATTTTTTAAATAAAAAAGCTTAAAATCAATGTATGGATGCAAAAGGAAGGTTTATACGTATAGTTTGATATTGCTTTGTGTTAATTTGTTGAAATACGCCGATAGATTTCAAGATGTCGTAAGAAATCAAGCCAACTGGAAGCTTTTATCGAAAATGGTGTCTTATTATTTTGAAATATAACAAAAAAAGTATGATGCAATTATTACTCCACACTGACATCACATAGTATCTACATTATACCCGAGCAAAGCCGGGTCGGTCGCTAGTTATACTCAATATCACTTTCAACAAGAAATAAAGCATTAGCTAATAAGTGAAAACATATACGTATACTTAAATAGACTTAATATAAGATTGACAGTTTTAAGAAGTTAAAATATCTAATTTAAAAACCATATTTGAAAAGAAAATACGAACCCAAATTCCAACCAAAATCATTGTACATGTTTCTTTTTCATAATTAGATAGCAAAGTAAGCAGTACTCTCGCCTCGATGGTAAGCGATGACATTAACGCAATTCTGAATTACGAGAATTTTGCACGTAATTTTGCAGAGTATTCTAGGCCTACCGTGTTCACCATCATTACTTACCACCAGGCGGGATAGTGGTCAACGTAGCGGTAAAAAAATTATTAAAAAATTGCATAGGTCTTTCTGCAGTTCAAAAAAAAACTTAAATATATAGTCTTTAAAATCATATCTGCTTGTATAGACAATCTTTTATTGAGTTTATTTAATATTTTATAATACATGGTTCAAAACAGGCGATTTTTTGTTTAATTTCCTAGGGTTGTACAGTGTTACACACAACCCAAAATGTCATCGTACCGACGGGATCTAAACCTGCACCTCCTGGAAACAGACCCTGGCGCTGTAACCAATTAAGCCACAGTACGATCCTACCAATACGACGAAACTAATGAATTGCATTTTAACCAATTATGCATTAGATTTGTCCTAGGGATGTGCGATACGAGTGACAATAAATACTCATTCGATACTTTTATATCGATTAAATCGCGCTTGATTGCTATAGACTCTGTGCAAACAGAGAACCATCGTGGCGTTACGTCAAAACATGACTAATTTTTCGTGAGTCTAATTGTCTCAGAACTCTGTATTAGATAAGCGTGTACAAAATGTTTTGCTGAATAAATGAATTGAAAAGTGGCGTTCCGATTAATTAACATTCAAGGAAGGAAGGTACCTACCTAGTAGCACACGATAACGATATGAAGTATCTACCAAGTATCAAACATTTTTAGTCGTACTAGTAATGACAGCAGTGTTGTCAATGCAACAAAAACAGTAAATTAAAACGATCGATGCGACCTCTATTTCTACGACGGTTCTCTTTTTGCACAGACTCTAACTTAATTCTAAACCTTATTATTGCTCTTTAATGCCAGCATAAATGTTCTTCCGTTACAAATAATTGAGTAACGTGACGAGTACTTTTAACTGGTACCTACTCCGTATCGATTCCAAAGTATCGATACTAAAAGTACTTGGAATCGACAGAAAAGTACATCCCTAGGAAATTTAACAACAAAAATCGCTTGGTGTGAACTCGGCATAATGTGTTTTTGTTTGTTATAAGCCAATTTATGATTAACCAGTATTTCTATATGTAATTTTACTAACACAACAAATTAACTAAATAAGAAGTGATAAAAACATCTTTTTTTCAAACCAGCATAAGACCACAATCTCAACTGATGATAAGTGATGATGCGGTGAAATAAAAAACCCTAAAGCTAAGTTTTAGCTGAATACTGTTATTAAACATATAAATATGACTTAAAGCAAGATATAATATACGTTTTATATATATATATTTACATGGTCTTAGTTTAAATTTACATTTTTTGGGATTTCTACGGCACTATAAAGAAGTATTAAAGCTGTAGGACCTTCAAAGGTTCACGGCGCGTCAAACTGAAACATACTAGCTGAACCCCGCGACTTCACCCGCTTTTAAAAACTACTTTCATTCGTTTAAAACTTTTTTTTCATAAAATCTAAACACAACAAATGATCGCCTGATGATAAAATATGACGACTACCGCTATAACAGATACTGAGGCTCGCAAAACTTTTAGATTGCTTCGAATTTTGTTTACACTGTGCCTGATATTTGAGACTTTAAAAAAATTATGTTTTATCTACATATTTATTTTATTTAAAATTTGACGCGACGTAAAACCAATTATTCTATGTAAAAGTATCCATTAACTAATAAATTAACCAATTATATAAAATGTTACATTAAACTACTCTTTTTTAAAGTAGGTACGAAATAATAAGATACATGTTATAAAACAAATGCACAGTGTTTACCCCCGACGAAAAAGTAAGTGTTGTAATTTTTAAACTACATAAACATGCACAAATAACTATTAGGAAATATTATTTTTAAGTTTAAATTATGTTTAACTTTTCAGTTCTAATAATATTCGTCAGAGGATTATTTTCAAATTAAATTAATAATATAATTTTTAACGCAACGCAAAGTATTCGAAAATTTTCTTAAAACATAATTATTGCAAATCGAAAATCCTTACTTCAAAATGGCGGACTTAAACCTAAAGGTGGGACAAATTCAGAATAACTTTGTACTAAATAACTTAATATTCAACTTAATTTTAAGAATAATATGGCAATCTTTTATTTACACTTAATTATCTAAATTAATAAAATTTATGTAAAAATGGCCGAAAATATAGTTATTTCATTTTTCAACGGGGCATGTTTTTATTTAAAGGCCAGTGCATTATATTGTCTTCATAATTTCTCAAAAAAAAAAACGTTAATATTTCAAAAATCTCCATTATTACGAGTTTTCGAAATGTGTTATCAATCTTTCCGATCCAAACACTCAAATCCAAACTCACCAATCCAAACAGTCGAATCCAAACTGTGATGACTTGTGCAAGATCAATCTAACTTAATAATTGTCGTAAATTCCTAGCCCATGAGGCCTTTTCCACAATTTATTCTAATAACACCTTAAAACCAAGCCAAAGATCTAAAAATATTAAATTAAATCCAAACATTTGAATCCAAACTAATCAGAGAAATCCAAATCAATCCAAACTCAGTCTCAATTCCACAGAAATAAATTAATTTCAATTTATTTCAGTCCCAATTCGAAAGCTTTGAAAACTTTTAGAAAACTGAGCAAAAAAGAGCTTTAATTAAATAAACGGAAAGAACATTTTACTTAGTAGGTGAATCTCAACTAATCTGTCCCCTATAGAGTTTTAAAAAAACGATTGAGAAAAAGACAATCGCTGTCAAACTTTAAAAAACAAAATATTTCATTCTTTTCTAACTAAAAGCTTAGCTCACGAGTACAATTTTATCGTCAATCCAATCGCTAGAACTGGAAAGAGATGAAAGTATACAGCTGTTTCGTCGCAACTCACTCTATTAAGGTTAAATTGGCCGATAAAATTGGCAGGACCTTGCGCTCTACAATCCAAATAGTTATTTATTATACTATATAGTATATACACATGTTCTACACAATTCAGTTTTAATATATATGATACAAACTTTCCAATATATTATATTAGAAAGCTAGTAGAAATGATATAATTGAAAGACAAGCGACGAAAAGAAAAAAGTTATTCTCAATAATTCGAAAGCAAAGTCGGATTCGGAAACTGCCTTTACTTCGACTTGGATCTTTGCAATTCACAATGCTCTGATCGGTTGCTTTTGATATTTCAATTTGAACAAATCGGTGATTCTTTATTGGAAAGGTTTCCGCTACGAATAAATCATAAGTCAGGAAAAGAAACTGCGTTATAAAAATGACCCAACAAAAGTCGTGTCCAAGCAGGCGGGGTTTAAAGTCGTGTCCAGCGCGTCATTAGTCGGACATTTGTCTTGTTTGACTCAACTGTCATAACAGACATTGCAGCACATGCGCGAACCAATCCCTGCTTTCGTTCCGAATTTAAATCAATCTGCGATCCAATGATTTGACTTCGAAAATGATTCTTATTTTGAATCTACGTCATTTTGGTTTGAAGGAAAGGCCACTTTTTGTGTGGAATTTGTTCTAAATTAGAGTTCCTGACTTATGATTTATTCGTAGAGTTTCCGCGACAAAATAGCTCACGGATTTATCAATATTCAAAATTTTAAATGAAGCTTCCGAATCCGAACAGCTTATCGAATGATTGAGAACGAGGCGACTAATGAACTGAAGCAATTTCGACACTGAAGTGAGCAAATATCAAGAGTTGGTTCCAACCTCAATAATCCTCACTCTCCAATCAAAACTCATCAATCCAAACAGCTATCGAATCCAACCAACCAATCTTCCAAATCCAACCGCTTGGCTTGCCGTTACAATCACACTCGACCGAACTTAAATTATACTATACAGAATCTGTTTCAATAATCAAACCACACAATTATAAACTGTTGCTAAACTATAAATTATATACACTTTATATTTTTATAAAATATTATTTAAAATCCAAAATTTCTGTAAAATTTTAGCGATTGGACGTGTTACCCAGAAGGCACGTCGTTCGAGTTCTGTTAGACGCCGAAATTTAGGATTGTATATAATAATGTTGCTAAACTGTACAACTTTCTAATCTCACCGATCCCAACTTTCCAATTTCACCGATCCAAACTTTCCAATTTCACCAATTTAAACCTTCTAATCACACCGATTCAAACTTTCCAATTTCAACGATTTGGTTCGGTTGGATTAGTGAGGTTTGGACCTTCCAATTTCACCGATCCAAACAGTCCAATTTCACCGATCCAAACTTTCCAATCTCACCAATCCAAACTTTCCATTCTTAACCAATGAAACCTACCAATCCAATATCCTTTATAAAAGCAGTCTATTTCTTCTCATAGTAGTAGCTGGCTGACCGACGCTCCTGTGTTTTCTCAACAAATGTCGATGTTGAGGATCCAACATGGATGTGTAACCTTGGGGAGTGCAGAGGTCTGGGTGACGTTGGTAGAATGCTCTGTAACCTTCGTGGAGGAGGTACACTTCAGGGTAGTCGAGAGACGGGTAGTTCTCTTTGTTCTTCTCGCGATCGGCTGAGCGGAGGTAGCGGGATCTGAAATTGAAAGATTTTTGATGAGCAAATAATTTATGATCGTACAAAACGAAAAAACCGACTTCACATGCCGCGATAGTTAAAGTACTAGCTAGTTATAATCATGTCATCTAAGTATACAAATTTGCTTATATTGTTTAGCTCCATATCTGAGGAGATAATTGTCATAGCTCGATAAAATTTGAATGGGACCTAACGGAAGGTATAATCGCTCAATCAAAAAAGGAATTTTTAAAATCTGTTAAGATTTGACGCAACTGTGAGGTAATAAGCATAATTTATTTTTTTAAATAAATGCAGTCGAATTGAGTAACTCCTCCTTTTTGTGAAATTGGTTTAAAAAAGCCGCAATCGCCCAATGGCTAAGTCATCGGTCTGGTGGTTGAGAGGTCGTGAGTTCCATCCTCACCCATTGCACTATTGACATGAACTCACACTCCAGACACAAGCATATTTAGTTTAGTTGGAGGGTTAACAAGACTACTAGTAATGTGCAACCCACATTGCGAGTAAGCTTTAAAAATAAACTGGCCAAGTGCAAGTCGGACTCGCACTAGTAGGGTTCCGTACCACACTACAGTATTTTATAAGATCGAGCAAAAAATACCACTATCATTTTTCGCCAGCAAAAAATAATAATTTATAAACATTTTATTTCTTATAACGCCATCTAACGTCTAACAAAGGTGTTAGGGATCGACATTTCAATATAACGCCATCTATGGGACGTTTACCTAACTAAACGTTCATAGATGGCGTGAAATGCCGAAAAAAAACGTTACTTGTATGGGGACCCT
The DNA here is from genome assembly GCA_954871355.1 of Cabera pusaria. Classification (NCBI taxonomy): domain Eukaryota; kingdom Metazoa; phylum Arthropoda; class Insecta; order Lepidoptera; family Geometridae; genus Cabera; species Cabera pusaria. The sequence continues at coordinate 2,343,808 of OX940912.1, read as the reverse complement.
CTATTATTTTTAACTTCATTCTGTTTTTAGTATTTGTTGTTATAGCGGCAACAGAAATACATCATCTGTGAAAATTTCAATTGTCTAACTATCACGGTTCATGAGATACAGCCTGGTGACAGACGGACAGACAAACAGACAGACAGACGGACAGCGGAGTCTTAGTAATAGGGTCCCGTTTTACCCTTCGGGTACGGAACCCTAAAAAATGAGATGTTTCTTTGGACAGTAGTCTCAGGTAACGCAGGGGCGCGCTATTTTAAAATCTTTTAACTTGCAATGTATGTATGTAAGTATGTTTGTTCGGGTGGAATATTGGAAGCTAAATTAGACCCACTTCCCGATGTTCGATTTGGCTCAAATTTGGTGAACTTATGTAAACTCGGTGACAATACAATAATATTTTTCTTTATATCATTTAGGCAATATGTCACCTGGTGGTAAGCAATGATGTGGTAGAAGATGGTGAACAAGCTAGTTCTAGAATACTCTGACTCTCAAGGGTTGTGTACTGCCGGAACACTGTAAAGTTATGGCGGCCAGTTTGGTGTAACAAAAATATTATGTTTTTTTATGAAACCACGACGCAAGTAAATTTTCATCCCATCTATTCGAAAAGTGATGGTTTTTTCCTCGATAAGTGCGCACAAAATAGGTCTTTTCCGCCCTAGGGCGGAAGAGTAATTTTTAAATTTTTGGCTTATGACTGTTCTTTTATAGTGCCATGTCTAAGGAGGTTCAATAATAATATTGTACGGGAAATGTTACTGTCCAATTAAATAGAGAGCGCGTGACGAGAATTAAGTTTAAAAAAAATGCCGCAACGTCATATAGACGGGGAAATAAATTAAAAAAAATTAAGCGCGCAAAGTGGCACAATACACATATCTTGGGGTGGCCAAGAAGAAAAAAAAGGGCTAGAATTATTGGCATTTTTTAGTCTGTGGTCACAGACATGGAGGTGCCGCAATACATTTGCTTGTATCGATATAACTTCAAAAAAAACGTGCTTAGAAGTAATGGAACCTAAAATGACTGCCATTGATTGTCCATTGGCCCATTGGTGACCTTGATTGACACAATTCTAGAGTGTAACACTCGGCTGCAATATTATTTTCTCTCGGCCGACGTACTTTAAATCCCTCGCTACGCTCAGGATTCTACTTTAGAATCCTTCGCTTCGCTCTGGTTTCAAAAAAGTGGCTTCGCAAAAACGTACTATATCGCACCCTTGGTATACAATCTACTATTTTAAGGATATTTAATGACGAAGCAAGTACATCAGGTTCCAACATCGCGGTAAATATCGTTTGCGCGAAGCAGAATCTCATACATTTAGACAATATTTACAAGGAGAGCTATTCAACCTACTCTAGCGCCATCTAGATGTTTTTATCTAAACTAATATTAGAAAGAGGAAATATTTGATGTTTTGTTTGTATCGGTTTAACTCAAAAACTACTGTATCGATTTTAAAAATTCTTTCACTAATGGATAGCTACATTATCAGCGAGTAACATAGACTATATTTAATCCCCGTATTCTCACGAGAACGGGAACTACGCGGGTGAAACCACGAGGCGCTACTAGTTTATTATATTATTAAGAAACCTTACTATTACCACAGATAATGAATATTACAAGTACAGAAGATGCACTCCCTGCGAGCAACTGTAAACTGTAACTCTTACTGCAAGGTTGAGTGTAGTGAATAATATCGTTTAAAAACTAAAAAACAACCGACTTCAATGCCGCGCTATTCATTTTCAGTACCAATTTTGAGATGTTTATCTCAATATCTCTGGAGATACTTATCATACCTCGATAAAATTACCATGGTACCACACTTGGGATATCTCCTTTCGAACAAAAAAAGAATAATTGAAATCGGTTCATAAACGACGAAGTATCCGCGAACAAACATAAAAAAAAATAAAATAAAAAAAAAAAAAAAAAAAATACGGTCGAATTGAGAAACCTCCTCCTTTTTTTGAAGTCGGTTAAAAAACATATTTAATAGTAAACTATAACTTACAGTTTAGGTCCCCGTTGCAGTGAGAACTCACAATGGAAGACTAGAACCTTCTTCTTCTGCTTGCTTCCAACGAGACTCTCCTGAACTTGCGTAGGTGTGAACATGTTTAGCGCGCCAGTTATGTGGCCACCTTCAAACTCGTACGGGTAGCGGCAGTCGATTACCTGCGGGAGAAATATACGAGATATTGATAAGAGAAGAAAATCCTTTAAAAATCTAAAAGAATCGGCTTCAAATGCCGCGCTATTAATTTTCAACAGACTTCTTATAAGAAGGAGGTTTTTTTTGTGTGTATGTTACGCGATTACTCCGTCAATTGTGAACCGATTCGAATGATTCTTTTATCGGTAGGGCACTTTTCCGAGGTGGTCCCATTGTAATTTTATCGAGATCTGATATGTATCTCCAGATATATGACGATAAACGTCTCAAACTTGCTACTGAAATTGACTCGCGGGGCATTGAAGTCGTTTGTTTTAGTATTTAAACCATCTTAATTATCAATACCAAGTTTGAGATGTTTATCTCCATATCTCTGGATATACTTATCAGGTCACGATGAAATTACTATGGCACCATTCTAGGTCTCCTTTCCAACGAAGAAAAATTATCAAAATCGGTTTATGAACGACGAGTTATCCGCGAACAAACATAAAAAAATATACATATTTTATACATATATACTGTTGAATTGAGCAACTTCCTCTTTTTAAAACCGACCAACTGCAAGTTGTACTCGCGCACCAAGGCTACAGTACAAGTTTGTCAAACTACTTTGTCAAACTAGGACAAATTTAACTTTTTGTAAATTGTTAAACACAATCCAAAATTTCATCGTACCGACGGGACCTGAACCCGCAACCTCCGGAATAACATGTTCCGGTGCTTTGCCAATTAACTTACGTAATAAGTAGTCATAGATGGCGCCACCAATGCATAATTGGGTTAACAAATGCAATCCACTAATTTCGTTGTAACGATACTTCGCACCGTTGCTTAATTGGCAAAGCACCGGAACATGTTATTCCGGAGGTTGGGGGTTCAAGTCCCGTCGGTACGATGAAATTTTGGATTGTGTTTAACAATTTACAAAAATATAAAGTGTGAAACACTTCAAAGAAACATAAAATTTAACTTTGCAATTCGATCCATAGAAAATTTACTGTACCAATTGCAAATAATGAGTTTGTAATAGTAACCGTACACCAATAGGTTTTTCTATCGAAAATTGTATGTGCGCTTTTCACAGTGGCCCTCCGGTGATGGAAAAACATCGTTAAGAAACTAACAACCTCCGCATGGTGGTAGGACACTATCTAGTGTCCGCCTGACCAGCTACCATCCTTAAGTCAGAAAATCTGTCGCCAAACATCTAATGTGTTCCGGCAGCTATCATTGAGAGCCAGATCCCATTCTAGGCCTATCGTGCTTACCATCTTCGACCGCATCATCACTTACTAACAGGTGAGATAGTGGTCTAACAACTTGCAAACTGGCCAGGGAACTTTTTTTATGCGAAAATGGGTATTGCTTTACCACTATCTCATGCTAAGTGATGATGCGATCGATGATGTAGCGCGCTTACTCAAAAGATACCTATTCACTGGCGACTTCAAGACCCCTAAGTTATATCTAATCGGAAACACAGACTCGGGCAGGGAATTCCATTCCTTGGCAGTACGTATGATGAAAGAGGGAGATAATCGCTTTGTTAAATCGGTGGCGCCTCTTAGTATCCCTGCTTGTCAGATTATAGAATGGGGATGGCGGAATCAAATTATGCAGTTCCAATGCAACAGTCTCCGAAATAAATCCGATACAATACCGCGATACAATAAACAAGCGACCTTGCGACGATGCTCGAGACTCTGGAGTCTATTGCTTACTAGTAGGTCGTCATTGATGAGCTTCTTGGCTCTCCTCTCAATAGCCGCGTACTGACTGAGCGAGCAGCCTCGCGAGGCAGCTCGGACGTTAGCCGCGCGAGGCCGCCTCAGTCAGTAGGCGGCTAACGAGGCGCTTTTGAGCATCGACAAAAACCGACAACATTCGGCTCGGGCCGCGGCTACATATACGCGGCTATTAGCCGCGTACTAACTGAGCGGCGAGGCAGCCGCGCGAGGCAAATCCTCGGTCAGTCAGGACGTGCCTCGGCCGAGGCAAATGCTCGCGCTGCCTCGCCCGAGCGTGCCGCGGCTCGAGCCGAATGTTGTCGGTTCTTGTCGACGCTCAAAAGCGCCTCGTTAGCCGCGTACTGAGTGAGGCGGCCTCGCGAGGCTAACGTCCGGGCTGCTCGCTCAGTCAGTACGCGGCCTATAGCTTCCATTAAAACTAACACCCATATGCAGAGTTATTTTCTTGAGACCTCCTCCACTCGACCTTAGTCGAGGTCACCTCAAAGAATTCTTGAAAACACCCTTGAAATTAGTATGTTCAGTTACAGCTTCACCCTCCAGTGAGGAACCTCCATTCGAGACATTTATTATTGTCTTTTCTAAATTGAAATCTTCTAAGGAATTCCTCATCATCAGCTTTATGGGACGATATTTATTATGTATTAAAACTTGAAATAACCTCAGAAATAACGTACAAAGCGCTGATAACAAGCTTTGAGGAGACCTTAAGGTAGATCGCGACGTACCTTGAGTTTGACAGTTTTCCACTCGACTCGACTGAGGAATTTGCTCAAGTCGAGTATTTTTTTTATATTCTGCACCGATTTTATCCTTGAGGTTGAGTCGAGTCACATTCGAGTTGAGGAAATCTTGAGGAACCGACTATGCATATGGGTGTTCTTCTCTGATGAGAGTACTTCCGAAACACCAGTAGATTCAACAGTCAATCAGTTTTCATCTTTTGTTTGCAGATCTAGGGTTGCCTGTTACGACGGTATTATGCGGCTGATAGTCGGACAATCAGTTCCATTCGGAACATGATTTGTACTGCAATTAGTCTGCGTTTTATTTATCTATTATGTTTCATTATTTCACAATTTTTTGGATAAAAATTGTCTGAAGTACTGAAACATGCACTGGGTTGCGGGTGCACGTAATGGTACGGTTGGCAACCCTACATTAATAAGGGGAATTAAACATGTGTTTTAAGTGTGACGTTCGACGTCTAGATGAAAGCTGAATGGCTCAATACCTTTGTTTTTTTTTTGTAAATTCAAAGCGTTATGTTTCTGTTATATCTATATTTTTTGTTGAATATGATCTATTTAATGTTATTTGACGTGTGTAAGTGCTAATTTTTAATTTGCCCATATACTGAATAAATGCTTTGACTTTGACTTTGACTTTGTTAGTGTTGTAAGAAACTCGAGTCTTGGAGTCTTATTTAATAAAACTTGAGCTAGTTAAAGCTCGAATCTTATAAATAATACTTAGAGCTCAAGTACTTCAGAATTTGGAGTCTTTTGTAAAAAGACTTGAGTCCTGTCAAAAAGAACTCAAAGACTGAGTCTTTTATAATATCGTTTAAAAACTAAAAAAGAACCGACTTCAATGCCGTGCTATTCATTTTCAGTACAAATTTTGAGATGTTTATCTCAATATCTCTAGAGATACTTATCAGACCTCGATAAAATTACCATGGTACCACACTTGGGATATCTCCTTTCCAACAAAAAAAGAATAATCAAAATCGGTTCATAAACGACGAAGTTATCCGCGAACAAACATAAAAAAAAAAAAAAAAAATATATACGGTCGAATTGAGAAACCTCCTCCTTTTTTTGAAGTGGGTTAATAAGAACTCATGACTGAGTCAAAGAAATGAATCCATAGGCTCCATAGCTGTAGTTTGAAGTAAATAAAATATCAATTAACAAATTAGGTACATAACTTAATATACTGGGAGATGGTCTTACTTTATCCTCTTGGCTAGACATGTTGATTATTTACTATTATTTTTAACCGACTTCAAAAAAAGGAGGAGGTTTCTCAATTCGACCGTATATTTTTTTTTTTTTTTTTTTATGTTTGTTCGGGGATAACTTCGTCATTTATGCACCGATTTTGATTATTATTTTTTTGTTCGAAAGGAGATATCCCAAGTGTGGTACCATGGTAATTTTATTGAGGTCTGATAAGTATCTCCAGAGATATTGAGATAAACATCTCAAAATTGGTACTAAAAATGAACATTGAAGTCGGTTCTTTTTTAGTTTTTAAACGATATTATAATACGGGAAACAAGCTACTAATAGATAAACATATCTATTGACAACATACGTTCGTTTTTGATTTTGAAAATATATTTGCCTACCTACCCTATTATAAATGTTAAATACACCAACTCAAATTCATGACTCAGTCTAGCTTAAAGAACTTAAAAGACTCGACAGAACTCAGAGGACTCAGAAGACTCAAAGGACTCGGGACTCATGTGACTAACGAGTCTTGAAAATAGTCTTGAAAATCGACTCGAATCTCGAAATGAAGACTAAAAGACGAGTTTTTTCCCAACACTAGTGAAACTGTCTCTAACCTGGAAGTCTTCCACAATGTCCCGGTATCCACCTCGCAGTAACCCGGCCAGGGTGTCACACGAGATGCTCTTCAAGTCGGAGTGGTCTCCCCCCGTCAGTGGCAACGAGAACGGTTGGCTGAAGTCTCCGATCAGATCCGGTTCTATTGAGGCTGTAAGGTGATGGATATATCGTTACAAATAGTTATTTAAATAATTTAAGATCAAATATTTTGTTTCTTTGAAGTGTTTATGTATATAAACACTTCAAACTTGTGTCGATCGTTCATTTGTTGTGGCTCGGGTCGATTGTGAGCTTCTCATATAGTGATCGGGTCCAAAAGATCCGATAATTTCGGTAATTTCGGTCGCGGGTCACAGCGACCCAAATGATCGAAATTGTACTTTATTGTATGAGTATATGACCAAAAGATCCGATAATTTCGGTAATTTCGTCTGTCTATAGGATGGTACCGTGGCTTAGTTGGTCAGAGCGCCTAGGAATGTTCCCCAGAAGGTGCAGGTTCGAATCCCGTCTGTACGATGAAATTTTGGACTGTGTGTAAGAATGTAATTAAAGATCGATTAAAAAAACTAAAACAACCGACTTCTATGCCCTTCAAGGGCATAGAAGTCGGTTGTTTTAATTTTTGTCAATCTCAGTAACAACTTTGAGACGTTTATCGACATATCTCTGGAGATACTTATCAGATCTTGATGAAATTACAATGGGACCACCTTGGAAATGTACTCTACCGTTTCAAAAAAGAATCATTCCAATTGGTTCACAATTGACGGAGTAATCGCGCAACCTTTGATTATTCACTTGTATAAATAATCAAAGCGCGTAACACACATATAAAAAAACATACAGACAAATTGAGAACCTCCTCCTTTTTGAAAGTTGGTTGACAAACATGAGTAATAAAAATAATTACAATAGAAAAATAGAAAAGAGATGCTTATTATGTTTCTTTGAAGTGTCTCACACTTTATATTTTTGTAAATTGTTAAACACAATCCAAAATTTCATCGTACCGACGGGACTCGAACCCGCACCCCCCGGATTACACGTCCAGGTGCTCTGCCAATTAAGCCACGGTTCGATACATCGATACGACGAAATTAGTGGATTGCATTTTTGTTAACCCAATTATGCATTGGTGGCGCCATCTATGACTACTTATTACGTAAGTTAATCATTCGGAAGAAATCGTTACAGTCCCGTCGGTACGATGAAATTTTGGATTGTGTTTAACAATTTACAAAGAGATGCTTACTTCAACACACAAATTACACAAGAAATACTCACATCTAGCCAAAGCAGACATAATAGATGCATTATTTTCTGAGAATGCTCGCTGCAACACCGGCCTCTGAACCTTTTCAACTGAACTTTCACAATTAGACCTCCGTCTCTTACTTAACTTCTCATTGTCTTCACACTGCTCTGTTCGTTTCCTCTTCTCGGGACTCTCTAGGATAGAGAGCAGAGAGACTCTCGCTTTAGGCTCCGGGTGGAAGCTCAAACTTCTTCCGAGCATCGGTCGCTTCAACCCCTTATCCGAGATTGGGTTCGTTTTAATTTGTCCAGAGAGTAAATCATTAAAATTAGCTATCTTAGGAGAGTTTGATTCTTCAATTTCTAGGAACGGTTCCTCAAGTTCAGATACAAATCCGCTTTCCATTGAGGTCGTAGATTCAGAAGTGAATAGTCGATTAAGTCGAGTCGAAGCGGGCGATGAAGACATCGAACCTAGGCTTGAGTCACTTCGCTCGTGTCTGAGCTTCGTCGGTGTTTCAGTAAATTTAAGTGACTTTTTAACGGATACAGTCTTCTTTATAGCTGGGGATGTGAATTCGAAGTCATCATCGTCGAAGTTGAGCATTCTAGTGGCGGGTCGGTTGAAAGACGTTGATTGCTCGCTGTCAGCCAACGGTGCTCCAAAATCAAAATTCCTCGCACTAACTTTCCTAGACGTTGATGACCGCCCTCGAGAGATTATGTTCGGACTATCCGTTGAAATGATTTCGTAGTTGGTGCATTGGTCGAAGTTTTCATTTTCGAATTCAGCTTCTAGGTCTTGCAGTGATTCCATATCGTCCAAGTCTTGTTCTTTTTCTGGGACAAGGGTGTCGTTGTTTTCCTTGAAAGGGCTTGAAGGGAGAGCGTCGGTGAAATCCAGCTGGAAATAGAAATAATATTTTTAACCGACTTCAAAAAAAGGAGGAGGTTTCTCAATTCGACCGTATATTTTTTTTTTTTTTTTTTTTGTTCGCGGAAAACTTCGTCGTTTATGAACCGATTTCGATTATTCTTTTTTTGTTCGAAAGGAGATATCCCAAGTGTGGTACCATGGTAATTTTATCGAGGTATGATAAGTATCTCCAGAGATATTGAGATAAACATCTCAAAATTGGTACTGCAAATGAATAGCGCGGCATTGAAGTCGGTTGTTTTTTAGTTTTTAAACGATATTATATACGACCGAGACACGGAAGAAGAACACCAGCCGCGGCAACCACAACGACAAGCATTAACAGTATCACCATTACTATCATCATCATCGCTATCTGCCTTAGCACTGCCAGCACCATCGGCCACACAAACTCATCCACAGCTTTCATCATCATCATCATCGTCATTTTCACCATCAATAATAACACCCTCACCACTGGAAGCGTTATGCCAGCGACCCAAAACCATGCTACGCTTCATTAAGGAGCTGGGTTGGCTTGGGTGATCGCTGACAGGGGGAAATGCACAATACACCCCAAGCGGGACGTCAGTGCAGGTCTTATCGCCCCCATCACCAATTAGAATAAGAATTGGAATATTTTTGAGATTATAAATTACATCCTTATCCTTACTTTATATAATAAACGGGAAAGGTTGTAAGGATGCATGGATGTTTGTAACTCTTTCACGCTAAAACTACAGAACCGATTGAGCTGAAATTTGGTATGTAGATAGCCTAGACCCTGGAATAACACATAGGGTACTTTTTATCCTGATGTTCTCACGGGAACGATGTCTACGCGGGTAAAACCGCGGGGCATAGCTAGTCGAAAATATATTTGTTTATTTTTAACTTTTTAAAGAGAAGAAACTGATACTGACTATGACTAATAATTAAAATACAAACTACAAATAAATAATTAAGATAGTTTAATAAACTGGCCAAGTGCAAGTCGGACTCGCACTAGTAGGGTTCCGTACCACACTACAGTATTTTATTAGATCGAGCAAAAAATACCACTATAATTTTTCACCAGCAAAATATAATAATTAATAAACTTTTTATTTCTTATAACACCATCTAACGTTTAACAAAGGTGTTAGGGATCGACATTTCAATATAAAGCCATCTATGGGACGTTTACCTAACTAAGTGTTCATAAATGGCGTGAAATGCCGAAAAAAACACGTTTCTTGTATGGGGACCCTCTATTATTTTTAACTTTATACTGTTTTTAGGGTTCCGTACCCAAAGGGTAAAACGGGATCCTATTACTAAGACTCCGCTGTCCGTTAGACATGAAATTTTCACAGATGATGTATTTCTGTTGCCGCTATAACAACAAATACTAAAAACAGAATAAAGTTAAAAATAATAGAGGGTCCCCATACAAGAAACGTGTCTTTTTCGGCATTTCACGCCATCTATGTACGCTTAGTTAGGTAAACGTCCCATAGATGGCGTTATAAGAAATAACATGTTTATTAATTATTATTTTTTGCTGACGAAAATTGATAGTGGTATTTTTTGCTCGATCTTATAAAATTCTGTATTGTGGTACGGAACCATACGAGTGCGAGTCCGACTTGTACTTGGCCAGTTTATTAGTATTTGTTGTTGTAGCGGCAACAGAAATACGTCATCTGTGAAAATTTCAACTGTCTAACTATCACGGTTCGTGAGATACACCTTAGTGACAGACGGACAGACAGACAGACGGACAGCGGAGTCTTAGTAATAGGGTCCCATTTCACCCTTCGGGTACGAAACCCTAAAAACTAAGGCGTCCATTACACGACAGGTTTTGATGTCAGTTTGCTGGCAATCACGGCTGTGACTGATGGTTAACCTATCGTCTAATGGGGTGATTTGACGGTGATTGACCGAAATTTACATACTATTGATGGCTGCATCAGCAACCAAAAGTCATGATGATGGTGTTTATTGACGGATAACCTACCGTGTAATGGACGCCTAAAACAACCGACTTCCACGCCGCGCGAGTCAGTTTCAGCACAGAATAATGAATAGTAAGTTCAAGGTTTCAGCACAGAATAATGAATAGTAATTTCAAGGTTTCAGCACAGAATAATGAATAATACAAGGTTTCAGTAGCAAGTTTGACACATTTATCGTCATATCTCTTCTAGAGATATATATCAGATCTCGATAACATTAAAATGGGACAACCTTGGAGATGAACTCTACCTGTGCTGTGACAAAAAGAATTATTCAAATCGGTTCACAATTGACGGAGTAATCGTATAACATACATACAAAAAATAAACAGATGAATTGAGAACCTCCTCCTTTTTGGTTAAAAAGGAGGAGGTTTCTCAATTCGACCGTATATTTTTTTTTTTTTTTTTTTTATGTTTGTTCACGGATAACTTCGTCGTTTATGAACCGATTTCGATTATTCTTTTTTTGTTCGAAAGGAGATATCCCAAGTGTGGTACCATGGTAATTTTATCGAGGTATGATAAGTATCTCCAGAGATATTGAGATAAACATCTCAAAATTGGTACTGAAAATGAATAGCGCGGCATTGAAGTCGGTTGTTTTTTAGTTTTTAAACGATATTATTAGAAGTCGGTTGAAAATGTAGTTTGTGATGAATATCTCACCTTAGCAGTCCATTGCGCAACTCGTTCCCTATTCGCTTGAAACCGATCACCAAAACTATAATCTCTGGTTTCTTCCTCCAAATCCAACTTCATGTACGTCTCATTGGCCAAGGATCCAAGATTCTCCTTGTTCTCAGACATCTTAAACTTTGTCCGTTCTTCAAATATCCTCGATATCTTTGTGTTATGTTTCAATCGACTCGTCAAAGGAGACACATCAGAGTTGATATTGTTTAAAGACGTTAATGGAGATTTCAGATTTAACGGTAGTGGGGAGACTTGAGATTTTAGAGTTAAAGGTGAATTTAAATTCAACGGAGATTTTTTATTCAATGGTGACTTGAAGTTGAACGAGTAATTTAGAGACGGTGACTTGAAGGAGGGTGAGTTTAGATCTTGCAGCGGTGAATTTTTCAGTCGTTCGATGATGGGCGAGCTCGGTTTGAAGTTCTGTAGTTCACCGAGTATTCGTCGTTTTTGGATCGGAGAGTGTACGGGGGATGAGAAGTTGAGGGTTTGTGGGTTCATTTTAAGTTTGAAGTTTTGAGACTGAGATGTCTCTTGTTTCCGTTTCGTTGCACTGTTGCCAGAGTTAATTTTGAAGTTTTCTGTTATTAATCTGTAACAAGAAAGACATTTTATTAGTGAGGTAGAATAACGTCTTTTAAATCGTTAAACACAATCCAAAATATCATCGTACTGATGGGACTTGAACCCGCAACCTCCTAGATAACATATCCAGGTGCTCTGCCAATTAAGCCACGGTTCGATCTATCGATACAACGAAATTAATAGATTGCATTTTTTTTACCCAATGCATGCACCCAATGCATTTTACAAAAATATAAAGTGACCTTTTTTAAAATTGACCTTTTTTAATTTTTACGAAGTATAAATATATAGTCCTCCCATATATAGGCTCCCGCTGTCCGTACGCTTAAAGATAAAGATCATTTTATCTGTGCAAACATGAGTATGCATACAAATTAAGAAAATGCATGCAATCTGGTAGTAAAAAATTAATGTAACATACATGTTTGAACCACATAGGGGTACAAATTTAGATAAACAAATTTATAAAAAACTTAGATCTTTTAAACTATGCAACAGATTTTCTCTCTTCTCTAACAGATCTGTCGCCAAACATCTAATGTGTTCCGACAGCTATCCTTGAGAGCCAGTTCCCATTCTAGGACTAAAGTTCTTACCATCTTCGACCGCATCATCACTTACCAACAGGTGAGATAGTGGTCAAATGGTAGCCTATAAGTTACAAAATAAAAAAAATTGTTTTGGAGAGGGGAGCTCTCTGGAAAGCGTGTGTTGCACATTACTAGTATTCTTGTTAACCCTCCAACTCAGCTAAATATGCTTGTGTCTGGAGTGGGTTCATGTGAATTGTGTAATTATGGACAACTGACTACATTGCAGTGAGCTGTGAGACATAACACAACAAGCTATATATTTACAAACATATATACAACTAGCTGACCCGGCAAACGTTGTTTTGCCATATAAATAAATGGCTATTAAAAAATAAGGGTTGATCGTAGTAGGGTGAAAATTGAGGATTGTATGTATTTTTGTATGTTGTATCATAAAAAAATAGAAATTAAAAATTTTGTCTAAAAAATAAAATAAAAAATGTAGGGGTGGACTACCCCTAACATTTAGGGGGATGAAAAATAGATGTTGGACGATTGTCATAGATACCGGATAAGCACAAAAAATTTCATCAAAATCGGTCAAGCCGTTTCGGAGGAGTATGGCAACGAAAACTGTGACACGAGAATTTTATATATTAGATAAATCATTGACAATTGTTTTAAAAACGAAAACCTACTTCAAATGCCACGTTACTCATTCAGTAGCAAGTTTGAGATGTTTATCTTCATATCTCTGGAGATACTCATCAGATCTTGATGTATTGACAATGGGACCAAACGAGAACTATACTTACTATCTCAGACAAAAACATAATATCTCAAATCAGTTAATAACTGAAAGAGTTCCAAGGTTACAATAAAATTATTAAGATAGTTTAAAAACTGAACCACAGTCAGTTTCAGTAGCAAATTTGAGAATTGTCATAGAGAATACTCTAAATATACTTATCAGACTTCTATGAAATTACAATGGGACCACCTCAGAAATGTACCCTCAGAGAACCTCCTTCTTTATGGAAGTCGGTTGAAAAACTACAGTTAAATTGAGAACCTCCTCTTTTTTTGAAGTTGGTTGAAAATGCCATTTTGCATTAGAGTTATGTTTTATAATACGGTTCTTAAAGTTCAATGTTTTCTTATTTTCTATTATTTTATAATTTTGATAGGTGCTGAATCAGACCAGTCTCTCAGATCTTAAAACATAAAAACCTGGAATGTGTTTTACAGAATTGCCTGAGAGTGGGAGTAGGACTAACGCCAATAGCAATAACTTAAGTAAACAATAACATAAATTAACTCATTTCAGATCATGCAAATCATAAAATCACTAATAGATAAGTTGTACACATAAATACAATTATATAAATGTGATTACAAGATGGAATAAGTATACAAAAGCATTTATAGAATATATTTTTAAATGATGGATACATTAAAGTAATTAATTTAATAATTAGTATTACTAATTTAATTAATTGAGACTTAAAAAGCCTTTAGTGCTAAATGTATTACAAAAAGTCTATAAAAATAAAACCATGCTGACATCTGCAGCACAAAATTAAACTATTTAAATAGAGGGTAGGTATTTAAACAAATTTAATAACTTAATTTACCTAAATTAATCATAGATAAAGAAATTCAGTAGGTACATATGAGTATTTTTGTAAAACTTGTACCTACTCAAATTTTACACAAAATTTAGCTAATTATTGCTGAATTAAGATTTTAATTAGAAAAACAATGAAGGTAGATTTGGAAATGACTTTGAATTGATAGATTCTTGATTAAATTCAAATAGCAATAATCTAAGGTACCTACTGCAGAAAAAAATCACACCCTAACCTCATACGAAAATTGAATCGTCACAGAATAGACATAGAAGTTAATATTCTCTAATCAACAATGCTAAGATGACAGTAAAAACCCTTTTACAGGGGGTTGTACAACTACAATAGATACATTTTAAAGCAACCCTTCAGGAAAGCAATAATGCCTATCATATTCGAAAATAAATCGAAGTAACTGGTTTTAACCAACCTTTGTACTGTAGGGACTCTTTGGTATACATTTTGACCTTTTCCGATTTAAAAAAATCACAAAGACACACTGTGGGAAGATATGTAACTTTTTGTAACGCTTGAATTTCCCATGCGAACCATGTATTTCTCGCATTAAGCACTTCACAGGTTGATAAGACACGTTTTAGTTAAACACTGCACTAATTTTTGTTGCAATTAAGCTTAATTACTGTAGAAAACACATGCAAGTCAGTCGGTAGTTCGCCGCGATTGAGGTTATATTTTTTATCAGCTGTCAAATTTTTCGCGGGAATGCCGGGTGAACGAACGCATGCTACAAGGTCTGTCTCTGTCAGCTGACTGACTGCGCGAATGACTTTGACTTGAGCTTGAGAGCGAGACGTATTGTCCGCCGTCTTGCTTCTCCCACCTCCACATTATGAGGAATTTCGCTCAAAAAAATTGTTTCTCGGTTGGTCATTTTGAGAATACAAACGATTTCCGTTCTAGAAAAAAAAGGTTACAGAAGCTGTGTTCTATTCTACCTACCGCCAACCCATAGGGATTATCAAATATTTACGAGTGTAATAAAATTTAAGTATATGTACATACTCAAGAGCATTAAATTCAATACCTACCTACATGTGAGATGGTTAATTTAAATGTGCATTTAAAAATATTCAAATTGGTTTAATCTAAAGAGATCGATATTCAAAATTTCAGTCGAATAGAGATGGGGTACCCACGTACGGTACGGTCATTTATGCTAATTACAAAATTCAACGGTTATGCTTTTATAACGTTTATTTTTATCGTCTTGTTTGTGTTTACATAGTAAAATGGCATGCAATATGCTAAAGATACAGTAATTATGAGAGTTACAATTACTTAAAAGATAATATGTATTGTATTACTAGTTATGTACTAGTACTAGATATGCTAAACTAAAATATGTAGGTGTTTAAGTAATGTATAAACTGCAGATTTACTTTAAGTAATTTACTCGTTTTTTATTCACTGTAAGTAAGTAGGTAACTAGGTACCTAACTTGCGCTTGTACAGCAATAATATTGTGCAGTTGAATACCTAATTACTTAATTAACAATTTTTTAAAATATTTTTCCAATAACTGTGGTACCTGCGAGTATTAAAAAAGAAATGAATACGAAAATATTCCACAATATTTGATCAGTTTCATTAATTTGGTAGAAAAGATAAAGGAGAGAAAAAGACAAAGGTTTTTTTTGTTGTACAAAATATTATCCTTCAGAAATTGCTAATTTGTAAGCAACTTTTTTTTTTCAAGAAACCGCTTCCCTCAGCCAGCTTACAATACCTACCCTTGCACAATGCAGCTTATCAGGGGTTGATTCATAACGGTAACGACCACACTCGGCATTGTTTGCGGAAGAAATGGCGGTTGACGAACTTTGGGGGTTTTCTGAGATTTTGCAGATTTTGAAAAAATATCTTATAGGCTAGCGTTTGAACGAAGAAGTCGAAGATGGTCAACACGCTAGCCAGAATTATTTAATTCCTAAGGGCTATGTCAGCTGTGTGCTGCCGGAACAAAAATCCGTAAAAGTTATGGCGGCGTATTTTTTTCTTGATTGTGGTAAGCTATTTTTCGGTAGCTAGTCAGGCGGAACATCTATGTAATTTTCCAATCACCTGTGGCAAAGATGAGATTGCATGCGATTTGCATTACTTACTATAAACCTATCGTTTATATATGGGTTTGTTTTAAACTTGCGTGTGCATTAAACAACATTTCTGGGGCGTGTTCTGTTTATTTATATGATATGTCAAAAAGCTTGGTAATACAGAAATATCTGTATTTTAGCAAAAACCTATTTATGATTTTATCTCTAGCTGCATGTAATTAAGACAGTCATTTTTCATCTTCCTATTAGAAAAAAAAATGTTTACAACTATCCTTAATTGTTCAGTTAATAATTAAGATATAACTAAAACAACCGACCTCCATGCCCCGCGAGTCAGTTTTAGTAGCAAGTTTGGGACAAAAAAAACAACACAGACGAATTGAGAACCTCCTCTTTTTTTGAATTAAGTTAAAAATTAGATTAAGGCGGACGTGACAAAAGTGACTAAGCAAGATGAAAAACAGGAAAATAGAACACAATCCCTGCGATTATTAATTTACTTCCCCACAACAAGTTTAATCAATCACAATCACTGTTATATTTTCACACAGAGATACCTGTTATTTCAATCAATTTCAATAACGACAGTCTCTTGAAGCGTTAAAACTTTATTTTGTGTCATAACACAGTGATTTTAAGATTAAAGTTAGCGTGACAGAATATAACAGGGTGCGTTCTGAAAGTTTTTGTGAAGCAGAAGTAATTGAGCTTTAATATAAGTGTTGTAGAGTAGATATTTGCAGAATAGAAGCATCAGGGTGCGTTATCCTTCGTCGAAATGGTGCATCCTTTATTGCATTGTGACAGGACTGCATTGGGTTTTGTTCGGTAAGCAAGTTTTAACGTATATTAACGATTTTTTTTTCAAGAAGGGCTTGGAGTTTTAAAGTAATTCTTGTTCGTCTTTTGGGAATTGTAATAAACCTTACAAAGCGGGCCGTTTTGTAAATATTTTCGGGTTTATGTATATGACTGTTATCCTGTATTTTGCAGGTATTCTTTAGTGATGGGACAAAAGACAGCACTACATATTATGTAAGCTTTTAATGTACCGTAAGGTGCTCTTTACTTACTTCCTTGCCGTGGCTTTATAAATCACTTTAGTTTATCTCAGAAAGCTACTAAAGTTGTAAAGACCAGTCGCCGAAAAACAAGAACGACAAGGTAACTAAGTTATAAATACTAAGATAGTTTTAAGTTTTACTTTACCACCACAGTTCCGCTAGCTCTATCGTTGCTAAAAAGTTACAAATTCTTTGTTACTAAAACCACTGTTATCTTATCAACAAATCTTGTGATAAAAATGATTAATATTCGATGGAAAAAACAACAAAAATACTTTCAGCATTGATAATTTAAACTAATGTTATAAAGAGGAAAGATTTGATTTTTTGTTTGTTACGATTTAACTAAAAACTTTTGGACTGATTTAAAAAAATCTTTCACTAATGGAAAGCTACATTATCAACGAATAACGTAGGCTAATTTTATCCCCGTATTGTCACGGATACGGGAACTACGCGAGTACACTAGCACTGCTAGTAAATTATATAGTCACATTCCCAAAAAA
Organism: Cabera pusaria; assembly: GCA_954871355.1. NCBI lineage: Eukaryota > Metazoa > Arthropoda > Insecta > Lepidoptera > Geometridae > Cabera > Cabera pusaria. The sequence goes on along the minus strand of OX940912.1, from coordinate 2,326,018 downwards.
TCTAAACAATCGTAATGTTCTACAAAGCGTGCCGATAAAATTACACTGAAAATAATTAGGATAGTTTAAAAACAAAAACAACCAACTTCAATGACCCACGAGTCAATTTCAGTAGCAAGTTTGAGACGTTTATAGTCATATTCGTCATATCTCTGGAGATACTTATCAGATTTCCATGAAATTACAATGGGACCACCTCGGAAACGTACACTACCGATTACAAAAAAAATCATTCGAATCGGTTCACAAACACACAAAAAAAAATATAGACGAATTGAGAACCTTTTTCTTTTTTGAAGCCGGTTGATAAAACAGCTCCCTCTTTTTGACCCAGTTAGGTGTAAACGCTAGTTTACCAGCTCACTAGGTTGTACTAGACTGACCATAATTTCTCCAGCCCATTTCCCCGGGTGACATTCCAACGCCCAAGGACACCAATCATAGCGACATTGCGACCAGAAAAAATGCAGTGGGAACGCATTAGCATGGTGCACACATCTGTGTCTTTACTGCTCTACCGTATAGAAGTTTCATGACATACGGCACTCAAACTTTAACCAAAAGCAAGTGTAAGAACAGATTTACTTCCCAAAGAATTTCATGACATGATGATACTTAGAATTTAATGAGAAATGTACGATTCTGTAATTAACAAATACTTTTCTTTATAGGTGACAGGCGACTTATTTAAATATCAATAAATGCTATTTGGCTTGAATATAATAAAATTGTCTGCCGTATCGATTTTCTTATTTTATTTATTTATTAGATTGTGGTGTTAGGACGATTAAAGGTAACCGTTAAATTATTAAATTGTGCTAGTATGTACTAAGATTACGCAGAAATACAAATACAAAAACTCTTAATTGATCACCCAAACATAATAAAACATGTACAATAGCTTCATTAATGAAAATAACACGGTGACACAATCGGCAGTCTTATCGCTAAAAGCAATCTCTTACAGACAACCTTTGTAGGCGCTGGATAAATGCATACGTAGGTAATGCCGCGGAGGGCTATTTACAGCTAAATCTATTTTGAATTACAAAAACATGAGCATAGTTATAAGACTATGAATGTTGCTTTATGAATACTAGTTATGGCCGCGGCTTTGTCCACGTTAAAATAAAAATAAAATTTCAGCTAAATCGATCTAGCCGTTTGACCATGAAGTAGTTCCAAATCCAAACAAACAAATATACAAACTGAATTTTGCATTTATATTATTGGAGTTGATTTATTCTAGGCTTTTCAGATTAATAGTTTCTATAGAACACTATCGAATTAACTTCCCAAGAAATTATTTAGGTTACGGTTTTACTAATCTTTATATGTCATTGGTGCGATTTTAAAAACTATATTGTGCAAAAATCCAGAAAATGTGCAAGTCTATCCAAAGCGGTATGCATGTAAACTGTAAAGCCGTTACCAGCTGTATGCTATATTTAGTCGAAGGTCGTTCGGGATATTAGCTCAAATGTACCGTAGCATCCTGCCAGTATCGAAGGAGGAAATGAGACCAAAAATAGTTTTAAACTGAGACTTTTATTACATCGCCTCAAAATGTTTCCACTACCTATCGCATGTCACCGACATGCGTGTCGTTTTACAGCCGGTGCTGATTGGTGGATATGATGTATGACATTTACCGCCAATCACAGCTGGACCCAGCTGTGATTGGCGGACGCTTCCGCAGCTATATTTCTACACATGCTAATGTGTCATGTCAACTGCTGTCATAGTAGCTAGCTACCATAGATACACATAAGCAAAAGTTTAACTTGCACTTTTGCTCATGGTATCATTCATAAAACCACACCACGCTTTTTTAACCGACTTCACAAAAAAGGAAGAGGTTCTCAATTCAAATTTTTTGTTTGTACCCTCAGAACTCAGTCAAATCTTAATCGATTGGAAAACATATCTTTTGTTTGAGTGATAATGCCTCCCGTTTGGTCCCTTTCAAATGTTATCGAGGTTTGACAATTATCTCCGGAGATATAGAGATAAACAATATAAGCAAATTTGTATACTTTGATGACCTGATTATTAAGTACTTTGACTATCGCGGCATGTGAAGTCTGTTCCGTTTTGTACGATCATAAATTATTTACTATATGCATATTTTTATGAAAATTGAAGCTATTTAGAACGTGAGTCAAACCAAGGGAATAAATACTATCAAAAATATATCTTAACTATAATTTGAAGGATAAATATATCGCCTAAGACGATGAATTATGTTCCAAAACGGGGAAAAATGTATACCTACTTAAATTTTAGTTTTGGCTAGCTTAGTTTTGGAAATTTTGTATCTATTTTTATGATATTAGGTAAAAGGAAAAGCAAAGCACGAGATAATGTCTACCTTTTTAACAGAAACTGTGATACATACACCATAATTTAGCACATAAATTTCTGTCTGAGTATAGTCTCATATGCTCTGTAATTTAATTGTACATTGATGCAGGTACCTACTTATTTGATTAGATCGCATTAAATAACTATTATTAAACAGATTGGCCAGATAAAGCACTCAGTACTTAATTGTACTTGTTATACTTAATAGGAATCAGGGAACTCCCGTTTACCCATTTGAAAAGAAAACTACATAATTGGCTTATCAGCAATTCCTTTTATGACGTTAAGGAATTTTTGAATATAATTTAAAATAGGTTGTTATTGACATTTAAAATTTAATTATTATATTTAAAATATATTGTAATTACATCATTAAATACTAAATTATCTAAATTCATTTAAATGCACAAACATTTGTATGTCAATGTTTTGGCGAAATATGCTGCTCAAAATTTGATTGTCATCTGTTGTTACCATATTTTAGACAAATAAATAATTTCATTTCATTTCTTTTCATTTGAAACAGTATTGTAAAGTTTTATAATTGCGTAAGCGTAATCAAATACCTATTATGTTTTACCAGATGGCCACAACCAACACATTTTTCGTAAATGAACTCCAGAAAATCACCCCTTCATACAAGTAAATCAATAAATCTGTACAAAAACTACGCATCTGTATCATAACATTAATATCGATCATTAACGACCACCCTAGCCACAGATCGTGTAACAGTAACTGTGACCTACCCTAACGTTATTTGTAACGTCTAATGCACGCTATTTCTAATCATCGTTGCAACCGTTATTAACGTAAGCGCGTTGAAGCGACAACACTATGCACTTTTATTTTTTTGCGTTATTCTTTGCGGCCAGTACGATTTAATTAAACAGTTCATTGCTACATTCAAAGTAGGTAGCTAAATAGTTAGAAACTTTTTGAAAAGCGATTTACCGCGAAATTGACTAAAACTAAATAAATACAATACTGTCCTACATTACGAATTGGAAGTTTTAGTTTTAATGTCCACACCATAGAAGTTTAGAATAGTTAATTTAAAAATAGTAGTAGGTATTGAATTAATATCATTAGATATCGATAAATAATAAAATTACCGAAATTTTGAAAACTTAGTCTTAGAGGTACCTACTACCTTAGAATGAGTAGGTAGGTACCTACTCCTTTTTAGTTTAAAAAGTATGTATTTTGACTCTACGCGATACATCTAATACTTATTGAGTACTTTTACACAGATAGTTAAGATATGTAGTTTAATCAAAACGAAAACAACCGACTTCATTGCCGCACGAGTCAGTTTCAGTAGCAAGTTGGACACGTTTATCGTCATATCTCTGGAGATACTTATCAGATCTCGATGAACTGACAATGAGGCCACCTTGGATATGTACCCTACCAATTAAATAAATAATAATTCGAATCGGTTCACAATTGACGGAGTAATCGCGTAACCTTTGAGTAATCAGCCAAAATACTCAAAGCGCGTAACATACCAACAAAAAAAAAACAAAAAAAAACATACAGACTAATTGAGAGCCTCCTCCTTTTAGGAGGTCGGTTGAAAATTGAGAGTAACTTTACTAACTTCCGAAATATCGAACCTTCTTCAAAGAATACTTTTGCCTTCACGCGAATATCAAACTTTTTTCTATTACACTTGCAAAATACATTCTGGCACGAGACAACCCTATTGTTCAACCACACCCACACAAGTGAAATTTTATGATGTTTCTATTAAACTAGAGTTTATACTCTTTGATATAGAGTTCAAAATTGCTCATTTTATTTTATCAACGGTTAGCACGTGCCCTAGAAGCTTGGGGGACTACTTCAACGGAAAATAATTGAATTTCGAATAGAGATTTAAGAAACAAATCGTGTATTGATAATCAGCTGTTCAGTCATCACTTTTTTATTCTTTTCAATCAATCAATTAAATACATTTATTTGCCAGAATACATTTACATTCATAGGTCTTATAATTGTAGCATAGAAAAGATAATAAATTGTAGTTAGTTATTAGTATTCACATTCAGCCTGCATGCAGACGTGCAAATATTCAAAATTTTGTCATATTTTTACATTTCATTTCAAATTATTTAATACTGTAGAAACAATTAAATAAATAAATTTAATACAATTAAAACATAAGATCGTTTAAAAAACTAAAAAGAACCGACTTCAATGCCACGTTATTAATTTTCAGTACCAATTTTGAGGTGTTTATCTCCATATCTCCGGAGATACTTATCAGACCTCGATAAAATTACTGTGGTACCACACATGGGATATCTCCTTTCCAACAAAAAAATAATAATCAAAATCGGTTCATAGACGACGAAATTATCCGCAAACAAACATTAAAAAAAAAACATATATACGGTCGAATTAGAAGCCTCTTTTTTAAGTCTGTTAAAAATACAACAAAACAAAACAAAATAAAACAATTAAATCCATTTGGCACCACCCAGGGATCACATGTAGGCAGGGTCAGATTTAAAGATCTAGGGCCCCTAGGCAATTAACATTTAAGGCCCCTTCTACATCCCTAAGCTGTTTTGGAAATTTCTTTTACTGATTTCATACAATACAAGCAATAAACTGTGATGTATTACATTAAGGTATGGAAGAAAGAAAAGGAGGCCTTTACCTTGCCCTGCAGCAGATCAAAATAGATTGATAAAAAAAAACTGTCGCGGTACCTGGGTGGGCAGGGCCCTTTGGATGCTGAGCCCCTAGGCCAGTGCCTTGTAGGCCTAGGCGGAAATACGGCCCTGCATGTAGGGTAGAGAACCTTCGGACGCAGGATGGCAACAAATATTATATTACCGTGGCAACAATGATGACCTTCCGATGGTCACGGTAATATAATAAATTATTATATTACCGTGACCCGTTTATTATTAGTAATACATATATTACCGTGCGTTGGTGGACAGATAGGTACCTACTAGTTTTTTTTTTCATTCCAAATATGATGAAAATATAGAAGTAAGAGTAAGAATATTGCATGGTGGTAGGACACTATCTAGTGTCCGCCTGGCCAGCTACCACCCTCAAGTCAGAGAATCTGTCGCCAAACATCCAATATGTTCCGGCGGCTATCCTTGAGGGCCAGTTTCCATTCTAGGCCTAGCGTGCTACCATCCTCGAATGTAAACCACAAGGCAAACGCTAGCTACGATATAAACAAAAAATATATTATTATCATAATTTAATGGTAGTAAGATCATTTAAATAATATCGTTTAAAAACTAAAAAAGAACCGACTTCAATGCCGCGCTATTCATTTTCAGTGCCAATTTTGAGGTGTTTATCTCAATATCTCTGGAGATACTTATCAGACCTCGATAAAATTACCAAGGTACCACACTTGGGATATCTCCTTTCCAACAAAAAAAGAATAACCAAATTGGTTCATAAACGACGAAGTTATGCGCGAACAAACATAAAAAATATATTTTTTTTTAATTGAGAAACCTCCTTCTTTTTTTTAAGTCGGTTACAAACTAAAAGAACCGACTTCAAATGCCGCGTTAATATTCATTACCAAGTTTGAGGCGTTTATCTCCATATCTCTGGAGATACTTATCAGACCTCTATAAAATTACCATGGTAACACACTTGGGATATCTGCTTTCCAACAAAAAAAGAATAATCAAAATCAGTTCATAATCGACGAAGTTATCCGCGAATAAAAATTTAAAAAAAATTATACAGTCGAATAGTCGATTAAAAACGCTTACCGCCAAGACAAGGAGGTTGCATTAAAACGAGCACTTATAAATTCTTTGCTGTCAGGTGATCGTGTCTATGGTATTTTTTATTTTATTTACAAAAAGTACCGCAAATAAAGAAGATCCTTTTTATACCGGAAACGGAAGGCACGTGCGCGTTAGTTCATATAAATAAGTCGTTTTCACTTTCATTTAAGCATTGAGAATTTGAGATTCATTGAACATGTGCCCCGGAGAACTATTTTTCTGTGTGTGCACAGAAGGGGTGTTATAAATTTGACGTGTGTATCTGTGTATGTCTGTTGCATAGTAGCGCTTAAACGGATAAACCATTTTGTTTTTTTTTGTTTGATAGGTGTTTTAATCGAAAGCGTTCATAACCTCGATTCATGAAAATTTGTTTAGTCGTTTTTAGACTATGAGCTTGAGCTATGAGATCAATTTTTATAAGTATGATAAATTCAAAATTCGATAAGTTTTTTTTTTAAACATCTTATAGGCTAGCCTTTTGAACACTATCTCACCTGTTGGTAAGTGATGATGCGGTCGAAGATGGTAAGCACGCTAGGCCTAGAATCACATTAGCGTGCATACAACTGAGGTATACAAATATGGCTGCAGAAGCATCCGCCAATCACAGCTAGACCTAAATGTCATTACATCATATCCACCAATCAAGCTAAAGCACCGGCGACATGCGCGATAGATGAAGAAAAATGTTGAGGCGATGTAATATGTTTCACTTTAAAAAACATCAAAAAGACGTTGTTGAAAACTCTTCATCAATGCAACTGTTAAGAAATAAATTAAACAATAAACAATTTAACTACTTAAGAAACTATTAAGAAGAACCTATCAACTACTCTATATCATGATAAAAATAATTGAACGTATCAATAAATTAGAATCCAATATCTATAACCACATCATGCATGATATAGGCAACAAATCATTTCTTAATCTTATCTTCCCCCAAGACATCTGCCGAACTCCCCTTTAAGGTCAATGTACGAAAAAAAATTGGCTTATGGCTGAATGAACGTAGCGCCGTTGCCTCAAGGTGGCGGAAAATGTTTCTTGTCTATTGCAGGAGGATGCTCAAACTTGAAGCTTCGCAGATACCCGCGCCTTACGATGCCTTCATTGAATTTTAGATGTCGATATGAATGATTACTAAAATTATTTTTTTATTATTAACTATTGTGTCTGCTAGGTAAGAGACCAATAGGAATTCACGAATCTCTCTATTTATTTGAATTATTTATTGAAATTCAATACCTTAAAGTCCGTCCGTCCGACCGTCGTAAAGTAAGTCCGACTGGGGCAGTACCACCACTTTGCCAATTAATTCAGCCGTGAAATAGGAATTTTTTCTGTTTGAATGGCAATACTACGATAAACAAAAAATATATTATTACCATAATTTAATGGTAGTAAGATCATTTAAATAATATCGTTTAAAAACTAGAAAAGAACCGACTTCAATGCCGCGCTATTCATTTTCAGTACCAATTTTGAGGTGTTTATCTCCATATCTCTGGAGATACTTATTAGACCTCGATAAAATTACCATGGTACCACACTTGGGATATTTCCTTTCCAACAAAAAAAGAATAACCAAATTGGTTCATAAACGACGAAGTTAAACATAAAAAATATTTTTTTTTAAATTGAGAAACCTTCTTTTTTTGAAGTCGGTTACAAACTAAAAGAACCGACTTCAAATGCCGCGTTAATATTCAGTACCAAGTTTGAGGCGTTTATCTCCATATCTCTGGAGATACTTATCAGACCTCTACAAAAAATTATCACCATAACACACTTGGGATATCTGCTTTCCAACAAAAAAAGAATAATCAAAATCAGTTCATAAACGACGAAATTATCCGCGAATAAAAATTAAAAAAACATTATACTGTCGAATAGTCGATTAAAAACGCTTACCGCCAAGACAAGGAGGTTGCATTAAAACGAGCACTTATAAATTCTTTGCTGTCAGGTGATCGTGTCTATGGTATTTTTTATTTTATTTACAAAAAGTACCGCAAATAAAGAAGATCCTTTTTATACCGTCAAGTGAAATTACTGGGTAGGTAAGACTGAACTTCTTTATATCTCGGAGTAACAGGCGCAGTGCAGTGACATGCAACATTTTGGCTAAGTATCCAGAATTTTGCACACCGTTGTATCTGTAATAGTTAGACGTCATCGCCTACAATCAAGCGAGCGTCGTGCTTGTTTTTTACCCTTTAGCATAAAAAAATAACGAGAACATAGATTTAACTTTATTGCAAATCCGCAAAAATAGATACCTCTACAAACTAGTCGCAAAACTCCAACGACCACCTCGCAACCTCACCACAGTTTGAGAACCTCTGTCCCCGGTGCAAACCGACCTAATTATACGCAGCTGCAACAGATGTGAAGATTGCACTTGCTATAATTTCTCATTGTAGTAGGCAGATGTTACTCCCCCGCACGCGCCAAGATTTATAGAAAAAAAAATTACCTTTGACCTGAGGCACAGAATAATGAATAGTCCTAGGAACTATTGTTGTTGTAACGGAACTATCGATTCAGCGTTGTTATAATTTAATGTTATTGTAAGATTGTATGGAAGTAGGATTTGACAGTTATCTGTCAGTGATTTTTTGGGGTGATTTTCTCATTTGTGTATGAGTACTATTTTTGTACACTATGTTATGCCGTATGCGTAGTATTGCGAAGCAAATAACTTAATTGACCGAGCGAGCGTAGCGTCTCAGTTTCGACTTGGCAAAAATGCTTTTGTCCGGATGTTTGTATGTCTGTTCTAGCCTGCAGGAGTATTTTTTTGATATGACGAAAATTAGATTTTGACGAAAATAGGCACTCGAAGTCCTTATCGAATATATATCCTATAGATCGCATCGTCTGGTGTGACGTCACGAAAAAATAAACTGGCCAAGTGCAAGTCGGACTCGCACTCGTAGGGTTCCGTACCACACTACAGTATTTTATAAGATCGAGCAAAAAACACCACTATCATTTTTCACCAGCAAAAAATAATAATTAACATTATATAAATATAAAAATAATAATGAATATTAATAATAACGCCATCTATGGGACGTTTACCTAACTAAGCGTTCATAGATGGCGTGAAATGCCAAAAAAAACTCGTTTCTTGTATGGGGACCCTCTATTATCTTTAACTTTATTCTGTTTTTAGTATTTGTTGTTATAGCGGCAACAGAAATACATCATCTGTGAAATTTTCAACTGTCTAACTATCACGGTTCATGAGATACAGCCTGGTGACAGACGGACAGACAGAGAGACAGACGGACGGACAGCCGAGTCTTAGTAATAGGGTCCCGTTTTACCCTTTGGGTACGGAACCCTAAAAACAGTCGAATTGAGAACTTCCTCCTTTTTGCGAAGTCAGTTAAAAAGAAAGTCGCTCCCGCTGTCTGTATCCTTAGATCTTTAATTTAACAAAAATTAAATTAGTTGTTAAAATTTTTGTTGTTACGCAACAGATTTTAATTCAGTTTTTAACCGACTTCAATATATATTTATGTTTGTTCGCGGATAACTTCGTCGTTTATGAACCGATTTTGATTATTATTTTTTTGTTGGAAATGACATATCCCAAGTGTGGTACCATGTTGATTTTATCGAGGTCTGATTAGTATCTCCAGAGATATGGAGATAAACATCTCAAAATTGATACTGAAAACTAAAAACGCGGCATTGAAGTCGGTTATTTTTTAGTTTTTTAAACGATATTATCATCCATAGACAGAGCGATTTAAACAAAAGGCTTATAGCCATGACTAAACGCGGGCAAAGCCGCGGGATGCAGCTAGTATCTAATAAAAGTCTATCTATTCGAGCCTCAGATGTTTTATTCAAGGCGATATGCAAATAAACGCATACACTGTAATCTTTATGAATGGAGTGCACACTGACGTTACGGACAATCGTGACGTCACACCGGAAGCAGTGGGCAGCCGCCGGATTCAAGCATCGATTGAGACCCCTTGTCAAGTACATCACTCACAACGGATTTCTTTATCTTGTACTCTGCTAGGGTCTGGATATACTGGTGATTTGTGGTCAGTGTAGACTTTTCATGAAAGTATTATGTTTCTTTGAAGTGTCACACACTTTATATTTTTTGTAAAATTGTTAAACACAATCCAAAATTTCATCGTACCGACGGGACTCGAACCCGCACCCCCCGGATTACACGTCCAGGTGCTCTGCCAATTAAGCCACGGTTCGATCCATCGATACGACGAAATTAGTGGATTGCATTTGTTAACCCAATTATGCATTGGTGGCGCCATCTATGAATTTGAATTTTCATGAAAGGTCTGGCGATCGAGAGGTCATGAGTTTGATCCCCACCCATTGCACTTATCAACGTGAACCTCCTCCAGACACAAGTTTTTAGCAAGAATACTAGTAATGTACAATCCACAATTGCTAGTAAGCTTTATTAGGGTTCCGTAGCCGAATGGCAAAAAACGAAACCCATAAGGGTTTCGTTTTTTCTGACAGACAGACATGATGAATCTATAAAGATTCATCATGTCTGTCTGTCCGTCCGTATGTGACAGCCATTTTATTCCGAAACTGTTAGGACTACAGAATTGAAACTTGGTAGATAGATGTATTCTGTAAACCGCTTTCCGATTTTTATACAAAAATTAAAAATATAAAAGTTTAAGGGCATCCCATACATGGAAATGAAACAAAAATGATCGTACAAAACGAAAAAACCGACTTCACATGCCGCAATAGTCAAAATAGCCACTAGCCATAATCATGTTATCAAAGGTATACATACACATTTGTTTATATTGTTTATCTCCATCTCCGGAGATTATTATCAGATCTCGATTAAATTTGAATGGAAACAAACGGGAGGCATACTCCTTCAAACAAAAAAAAAATTTTCAAATCGGTTAAGATTCGACGGAGTTTTGAGGTAACAAACAATTCTCAATTCGTCAGTTTTTTCTAATATATGTTACGCGATTACTCAGTCAATTGTGCATCGATTGGAATGATTATTTTTTTAATTGGTAGGGTACACTACCAAGGTGGTCCCATTGTAATTTCATCGAGATATGATAAGTATCTCCAGAGATATGACGATAAACGTCTCAAACTTGCTACTAAAACCACAGAAACGATAATAATCCTACGCTGAAACTGACTCAATCGCGCGGCATGGGAGTCGGTTGTTTCTTCCCTTAATTATTATTGGAATTCGGTTTGAAAATGTCTATCACAATGGTCATAAACAAATTGCGCTAAAAAGGAAGTATTCATCACACTATCAGAGGTCTAGGTTCACTGGTCCTCAGTAGCGATGCCAGACGTCCCGTATTTCCCGGGACGTCTCGTTTTTCAGGCATAATTTAATACGTCCCGCCGGGACAAAGTCTGTCCCGTATTTCAACAATATCAATTTAAAATCCGCGCGCATAATTCCGCCGACGATGGCAGCCTGCGCTGCGCGCGCACGGGAACTAAGCTACCTCCCCACAAATTTTCAGCCAAATCGGTTCAGCCTTTCTTGAGTTATTAATAGTGTAACTAACACGACTTTCTTTTATATACATACATATTTAGATTAAGTAGCAATAAAAACAAAGTTAAAAATACATGTTTTTCATTTGTCCCGGGGGAAAATGTAAAATCCCGTATTTTTTTGCAAAATGAGCAGTTTGTCCCTTACAGGCTCAAATAAAATCTGGCAACCCTAGTCCTCAGTAAAGGATAAACGCTCTAGATATCCTCGAGTTGCGGTCGAGTTTCCTCAAAGGATGTGGTAAAGTAACACTTTATACACGTGTGATCGATATCATGCCATAAAGTAGGTATTTTGCCTTTATATGACATACTATTTGCGCTAACGACTTTACCTGCTTTAAAAATATCCTATGTCTTATTTTACCTTACTGGCTATAAAAAAAAGTTATATTTCAGTCAGTTTATAACACAAATATTGTACTATTATTTATTCTGTGGCGTAAAGGTCATGATCGATCATGACCGAGGTTCGGATCTCCGCGAGCAGAAGTCTTTTGTGAAGTATTTTTTTTACCTATCTTGTTTTTTTTTTATTGCAGATAGGCAAGCATTTGACCACTATTTCACCTGGTGGAAAGTGACGATGTGATTGAGGGTGTAGCACGCTTGCCTAGAAGATACCTCTTCACTCTCGACTTGTAATTTAGTTCCAAAGTTCCTAACCTTGTCCATGCGAGTCCTATACACGCAAGGCCAACTTTAATTTAAATTCTAATAACATAACCGCGGGGGCCGTTATTTCTCATAACATAATAATAATAAAGCGCAAATTTTTCATGTCATTTTATTTATTTATCATCATATTTCAAAACATATCACGGCTCATCAACAAATTCCCAAATCACGGCGACAACAATGAATCTAATCTAATCGCATTTCTAATCAAAACCCTATTCAAAATAATGGTCAGAGCAATCAACAGAAAATGTGTAATAGGGCCCCTCGAACATGCACCGGTTACGCATATCGATCGGTAACGGTCTTGGCTAAATGCTGGTGTGCTCTCGAGCCATGATGAATGACAAAAAGTTCGAGATGTCTATGGTTGTGGGCGGGAAAACTGATTTACTTGTGTGTGTTATTGTCTGTGTTTACACCTTTCATCTCTGCTGGATCTTCTTATATATAGTGTTGTTGTTGTTCAATTTTCAATCGCCTTTCAAAAAGGAGGAGGTTATCAATTCATCTGTGTTTTATTTTGTGTGTTTGTTATGCGATTACTCCGTCAGTTGTAACTGATTTGAATGATTCTTTATTATTTTTATTGTTCTATTTTTGAAAAACGCATGGCCATAGGTCCCCTCGAGTTTGCGCTGGTAACGCATATCGATCGGTAACGGTCTTGGCTAAATGCTGGTGTGCGCTCGAGTCACGAATGTCAGTTGGAAAATATCGATTAGTCTATGGGGGCGGGAAAATAGTTTTTAGTGTTTTTGGGCCACATGAGTAAAGAAACGGTATAGCTTTGTTGTTCCATTAACCTCTTACGTTTTGTTTGAAATCGGGTTTTACCTAACAAATGTAAGTCATGAAAATCGGTATTAAAAAATAAACGGGCAGAAGCACGATCGGGTCGTGCCTCAATTGATTTAAACAGGGAACCCTTCTACTTTTTGACGCGAATTCGATGAACGTCCTACTTCGAGTTACGGGGGGTCACGCCGGAAAAACGATTTAGGCTATGTTTTAGAAAGGAGACGAGTAAATTTTTTTTTAAATATCACGTAGGCTAGCGTTTGACCACTATCTCACCATATCGTCAGATCCTTTATCTTGTCGCACTGAACATCGGAGGTCTGGTTTTCTGGGTTCTCCTAAGCCGATTGCAATTATTTTGGACCTACGAAGCCTCTTCGCCTTTTCTTTATTTTTAACTTTATTTCCTTCGATTTCAACCGACTTCCCAAAAAGAAGGAGCTTCTCAATACATCTTTTTTTTTTTTTGTATGTATGTTACACGATTACTCCGTCAATTGTGAACCGATTTGAGTAATTATTTTTTTAATTGGTAGGGTTTGTTTCTGAGGTGGTCCCGAATTTTATCGAGATCTGATAAGTATCTCCAAAGATATGACGATAAACGTCTCAAACTTGATACTGAATATGACACGCGCGGCATGGAAATCGGTTGTTTTAAGGGTTGATTTCACTATTAGTGTTTAAACTATCTTAATTATTTATTTAAACTACATATAAAAGTAACGGTGTGTGTACTCGACACATACTAAATACGTCGGACCTCCAACACCGCCCTCCCGCGTTGGGGCACATATGGTGACGATATTGTTACACTTATTATTGCCCACTGAACATTGCTAAATGTGCCATATGTGGCACAATACCACCTGGGACTAAAATGGCACAATGTACTTTGTGTGGACTCATGTTTTGTGTTTATCGTGACGACAGAAACCTTTTTCAAATGCTTCGATAGTAATTTCAGTTAGTAAATTTGAGGTGTTTATTTCCATAGTGGGGCCATACGGGAAGTATACTCTCTCAAACGAAAAAAAAAACAATGGGTTGCACTCCGGGAGTGCAGCAGAAGTGAAAACTTGAACGTCATTTTTGAATATTTTGGAATGATACCTCGCGCAAGCGCCCTGCGCTCCGTCTTACGAATTTTCGATCAGGACACAGAACTTGACGGGAGTTTAACATTTTTTCACACAAGAAAAGTGCACAACGCCACTCAAGAAGTGTTTCACTTAAAAAATACAAATTGGTTAAAAATAAATAATGGAAAAAATGGTGAAAAAAAAAATAGACTGTTGTGGTAAAAACATTACAAAAAAATTACAATAGAATTGAGAACCTCCTCCTTTTTTCCTAGCTTGAAAATACTCAAGAGTAGTTAAACAAAATGTAAACATTTTAATTTTAGTAACGCACAACATCATAGAGTAGATATATTTAGAAAACTAAACTACCCTAAAGTTGCCCGTAAGTTTTACCACAGAATAAATAAAAGTACAATGTTCAACGCAGGTTTTGTCGCCAGGAGACAGGAAAGCGTTTGAAATTCTAAATTTAAATGAGTTGGATCCGTTAGAACACGTGCACTTTGCGTTTTTTGCTCATACCGCTCAAGGACACGGCTAGAGGTTGACGCTTCCAGGCAGGATGCTAATAAGTAATAGCAGATAATTAATAATAACATAATATTTTTATAACAAGTATTTCTTAATAATATTTATCAACACTCGTATCGTAAATTTTGATTTTGAATATGTTTGTTATATGAATATGTATGTTTGTTAAGCGATTGCTCTGTCAATTTTGAACCGATTCGAATGATTCTTTTTTAAATCGATAGAGTACATTTCCTAGGCGATCCCATTGTAATTTCATCGAGATATGATAAGTATCTCCAGAGATATGACGATAAATGTCTCAAACTTGCTACTGAAATTGACTCGCGGGCATCGCCGATTCTTATGACGTCGATGCTCGCGGGCTTTGTGCATTTAATAATGGAGATGTTAACGTTGTAATCCGCAAACATTTTTTTCAGCCGATACTTACGGGGGACGAGGCAAACACGCATTGCACACACACAAATCACTCACTTTAACGATCCCGCACACTAGCTTGAAACACGCACACAGTATTAAAAATACAGCGTAGTTACGCACGCTCATATGGCCAAAAATAGCTATATGGCCAGCAGAGGGGTACACCTTGCGTTAACATCTCCATTGGTAAATGCTCGAAGCTCGCGGGGCATGAAAGTCGGTTGTTTTAGTTTTTAAACTACATTTATCTTAATTATATCATTACTGTTCGATTGTCTGGAATAAATCGCTCAAAGCGATAAGACCGCCCTTTGCATAGCTATAGTTATAAGTGTAGAGTTTACCTTTTAATATTTAACTGTTCTTTTGGTGTGCAAATAAAGAGTTTATCTATCTATCTATCTATCTATCAATAGAACCATATACTGTGACTGCAGTCGATGTCAGTCCGTCCGTCCATCACAAAGCTATATTTTCTAAGCCGTAATAGGTAGACACTCGATGGTACTGAAATTTTGTCTTACCATTATCGCTACAACAACAAATATTAATAAACTGGCCAAGTGCAAGTCGGACTCGCACTCGTAGGGTTCCGTACCACACAACAGTATTTTATAAGATCGAGCAAAAAATACCACTATCATTTTTCGCCAGCAAAAAATAATAATTAATAAACATTTTATTTCTAATAACGCCATCTAACGTTTAACAAAGGTGTTAGGGATCGACATTTCAATATAACACCATCTATGGGACGTTTATAGATGGCGTGAAATGGCGAAGAAAACACGTTTCTTTTATGGGGACCCTCTATTATTTTTAACTTTATTCTGTTTTTAGTATTTGTTGCTATAGCGGCAATAGAAATACATCATCTATGAAAATGTCAACTGTCTAACTTTCACGGTTCATGAGATACAGCCTGGTGACAGACGGACAGACAGACAGACAGACAGACAGACAGACAGACAGACAGACGGACAGCGGAGTCTTAGTAATAGGGTCCCGTTTTACCCTTTGGGTACGGAACCCTAAAAACTAGGTCAGGTTGAAAATGCAGATGCGAAACCTTACGGTGTACAGTCTTCTTTGAGAGACAGAGTATTCTATAGACCTAGCACATTACACCACATAATTCCTAACCACCAGGCGAGTTAGTGGTCAGACCGATGGGTCAGTCGATAAAGTACTTCGAAATGATGTAAAGCATCCGTCATCTTGTAGGTTGATTTTTTTATATATATTTTTTTTTATTTATATACAGATCTGGTATAAAAATAAAAACGCAAGTGGTGCGCTGTGCGAGGTCAATCGTCAAACAAGGCCAAGGACTTTGTAACGGACAAATCAATGATAACGAGGTCAGTCCATTCAACAAATATAACCTACTAATATATAAAATCATAAACACATATAAGATCGTTTAAAAAACTAAAAAGAACCGACTTCAATGCCGCGCTATTAATTTTCAGTACCAATTTTGAGGGTGTTTATCTCCATATCTCTGGAGATACTTATCAGACCTCGCTAAAATTACCATGGTACCACACTTGAGATAACTCCTTTCCAACAAAGAAAACATAATCAAAATCGGTTCATAAATGACGAAGTTATCCGCGAACAAACATATACTAGCACAAATTCTACTGTCCTACCATTTACCATTACGTAGTTCCAGTCCCTGCAGCCCGGCCATCATCAGGTCAGCTCGATGGTACCATATTATTGTATTGTCACAGAAGATACACAACTATACCAAGATTGAGTACAATAGAAGGTCAGGAAGTGGTTCTAATTTAGCTCACAAGATTTGATCCACAAACATAGGTAAGTACCTACATTATATATATACTAATACGGCAATTTAATTTTTATATTTATTTTAATTTACTAATACGGTAAGGGCGATTTCAGACAAGCGTTTTATACGCGCGTATAAGCTCGTTTTTAGGGTTCCGTACCCAAAGGGTAAAACGGGACCCTATTACTAAGACTCCGCTGTCCGTCTGTCTGTCTGTCCGTCTGTCACCAGGCTATAGCTCATTAACCGTGATAGTTAGACAGTTGAAATTTTCACAGAGGGTGTATTTCTGTTGCCGCTAGAACAACAAATACTAAAAACAAAATAAGTTTAAAAATTAAAGGGTGTCCCCATACAAAAAACGTGTTTTTAAACGCCATCTATCTAATTAGTTTCGGCAAAATTACATAGATGGCGCTAGTAAACGAGCCCCGTCTTTCTAGATCGCGACCAAACCAAATATTCTTGGTAATATCAATTAATAAAATATATGAGGTTGAAACTCTGTTATGTTTCGTATTGTACGGAACCCTCCCTAAGTGTGCGATAAGAGACGCGATGCTGACTCGCACTTGGCCAGTTTTATTTATAAGAGACGCAAGCTGTATGAATAAACTCGATGACTTACCTGATCTAGACATATTTAAGTCATCGCTTAATACTATTAAGGTGGCATTAGGTAAAAACTGGTTCGAAGTGACTCCCTGACTGTTCTATGTTGTATAAGTATTTATATTCATTATATTTTTTTTTTATTATCAGCCAATTTCCGTCCACTGCTGGACAAAGGCCTCCCCCATGGCGCACATGGTAGTTATATTACGTTTGTATATATATTTATATATACATATACAATATATTAAGATAACTGGCCAAGTGCAAGTCGGACTCGCACTCGTAGGGTTCCGTACCACACTACAGTATTTTATAAGATCGAGCAAAAAATACCACTATCATTTTTCGCCAGCAAAAAATAATAATTAACAAACATTTTATTTCTTATAACGCCATCTATGGGACGTTTACCTAACTAAGCGTTCATAGGTGGCGTGAAATGCCAAAAAAAAACACGTTTCTTGTATGGGGACCCTCTATTATTTTTAACTTTATTCTGTTTTTAGTATTTGTTGTTATAGCGGCAACAGAAATACATCATCTGTGAAAATTTCATGTCTAACGGACAGCGGAGTCTTAGTAATAGGGTCCCGTTTTACCCTTTGGGTACGGAACCCTAATAGCAAGCATTTAAATGTATATATGCGAAAACTTGTAAATAGTGATTAGACATTATTGAGATTATTTTTTACCTTTAAGTATCACTGTAAGTTTACGAATAAAATAAAATAAAATGCTGAAACGACCGTATACGCGCAGTAAAAAACGCTAGTCTGAAACCGCTCTAAGCATTAACGTCCTAACGTCGCTGACGGTAAGTTTTCTTTGCGTAGGTATTAATAAAGATCATAAACTTAAGCTCTTCAACGATGCTAATGCTACCTAGTAAACTATCACCGTCATCTCGTCAGGTAGGTACTCCCGAAGCCGCCTTTACATTCCTCGAAACATCTCAATACGAGCTCGTTATATCTGTAATCTACGTTCCATAAATCACGATAATCCCCGTCTACCCACAAAAACTGACGCGTCAAAGTCGCCGCCATTTTACCCGAGGAACAGGAAACACTTGTGGCGTTTTGGGTCCTTTTTAAAAGAAATGTGAAGGTGTTTGACTTGTTGTGAGTTGTGCTAAGGAATATTTTAGAAGAAATAGGTAGCAGCATATTGCAGCATATATAGATGTTTAACCTAACATGCAACCAAAAAGTAGCTTGATAGCAAGCAGAAATTCTGCCGCCATAACCTTACAGTGTTACGGTAGCACACAGCCCTTGAGAGTCAGAGTATTCTAGGCCTAGCGTGTTCACTATCGACCACATCATCGCTTACCACCAGGCGAGTTAGTGGTCATAAGCTAGCCTATAAGAACTAAAAAAATCTCTGTTATAAAAGTAATTGTATGCCCATTATATATAACATATAAAGTAACAAAGCCCATATTTATGTAAAGACTTATGTAAGTCCAATAGATGTGATTTCAGTGTAAGTGTTTACTCCATTTACTTATATTTGTGCATTATACTTTTGTATAGAAATCGTACCCTTTTAGAAACAAAAACCCTAAAAACAACTAAAAGTGCAAGTCGGACTCGCAATCGTGGGGTTCCGTAACAGTAGAGTATTTTATAACTTTATTTTTAGGCTACCAAAAAAAATTATCATGTTTTTCATTGAGTTTCTATGAAAAACAAAGTTAATTTTTTTTAAATGATTGACTATCTTATATATAATCTTTCAATTTAAGAAATTTTTTTTCTTAAGAACCTCAATGTCATTTCTAGAGACCTATCTATAGACACACCGCACGTATAGGTTTGATGTTATTTTTTAAATTTTCAGTTTCATATATGGGGAACCCCCTTAATATTTTCCTTTTTTTATTTTTGTATAAAAATCGTAAAGCGGTTCACAGAATACACCTACTTACCAAGTTACAACTGTGTAATCTTAATAGTTTCGGAATAAAGTGGCTGTGACATACGGACGGACGGACGGACAGACAGACAGACAGACATGACAAATCTATAAAGGTTCCATTTTTTGCCCTTCGGCTACGGAACCCTAAAAACGCACCCCCTTGAAGTTTATCCGATAATATGTTCGGACAAAAAAGTTCCGTCTTTGCAAAAGGGCAACAAATACAGCGTCATCATCATAATCAGCCGGTATCAGTCCACTGCTGGACATAGGCCTCTCACAAGACATGCCACTGAGCCCGATCTTCGACTCTTTGTTTCCAGTCACTGCCCACCGCTTTGCGTATGTCGTCGCTCCACCTGGTCACAGGACGTCCTACGCTACGTTTACCGATTCGCGGTCTCCACTCTATCACAGCAACATCTAATACAGCATAGCAGTATTATAAACGTAGTAGTATAAACATAATATATCTGTGGTCTGACCTGAAATCGATTAGAAATACGAGTACGTCACTAATATTTCGACACAATTAATTTAACAACGCCAATCTATGATACTCGTATCGTGTGCCACAAATGGAACAACAATATCTAATGTCATGCTCTTAGTTTGACCCAATTAGATATTAGTTTTTACATCACAACTAACTTATCAATAATATTATGCGGTTATATTTGTTAGATATGGTAAGTAACAGGACGAGTAGAATGCACGCCTGATAGTAAACACCTTCGTTCGAACTTTCGAACCCTGTACCCTTAGTATACGAGTTTTCATCGTAAACGCTTTTGACAGTACCCTTAGTACGAGTTTTCATACCAAATTCGATATCGTATATCGAGTAAATGTTGTATGAAAAACAGTACAGCGCCTCTAGTGGTTACTACACTTCACTAAATTTAGACCAATCAGGGAGCTAGAATAAGTCGAAAACTATGTGAGATCTGTCAAAAGCGTTTACGATGAAAACTCGTACTAGGGGTACAGATCTCACATAGTTTTCGACTTATTCTGGCTCCGTGATTGGTCTAAATTTAGTGAAGTGTGAGAACCACTAGAGGCGCTGCACTGTTTTTCATACAAAATTTGTTCGATATACGATATCGAGTTTGGTATGAAAACTCGTACTAAGGGTACAGATAATTAATATAGTTTAAAAAACTAAAACAACCGATTTCCATGCCGCGCGAGTCAGTTTCAGTAGCATGTTTAACATGTTTATCGTCATATCTCTGGAGATACATATCAGATATCTATGAAATTACAATACGACTACCTCGGAAATGTAGCCTACCGATTAAAAAAATAATCATGTGAATCGGTTCACAATTGACGGATTAATCGCGTAGCATACATTAATAAGATCGTTTAAAAAACTAAAATAACCGACTTCAAATGCCGCGCTATTTATTTTCAGTAACAAGTTTGATTTGTTATGTCCATATCTCTGGAGATACCAATCAGATCTCGATGAAATTACTATAGTACCAACTTTGGGATATCTCCTTTCAAACAAAAAAATAATCATGAAAATCGGTTCATAAACGACGGAGTTATCCGCGAACAAACATCCATTTTATCATTACTCTTGTGATTTTCCCATAAATGGAACAAGAAATAAATAAATAATAGTTTAAAAATTCAAAAAAATTACGCTTTTATAGAAAATTCAACCAAAAAATAGAAAATAAATTTTAATTAAAAATAAGTGTAAAAATATATTGTAAAAAAAAAGCGTGGGGTGCATGGTATCAATAGTTCCAAATATTTTATGAACAGATATGACTAGAAGGGTTATTTTGATAATATCCTGAAAAGCACCCCACGCTTTTTTTACAATAAAATCATTTTATCTTACACTATTTTTAATTCAAATTTATTAAAATTTATTTTCTATTTTTTAGTTGGATTTTCTATAAAAGCGTATTTTTTAGTTTTTTTAAACTATTATTTATTTTTCATTTTTTAGTCGATTTTTTTTAATTTTTTTTTTTTATTTATTTATTGTCATCGGTCTTTAATAAGTATGCCAAATTTCGAGTTAATCCGACGTTTTGAAGGGGGTTAAAATCATGTTCAAAGATTCCGTTACATACTAACATACCAACATACATACGTCTGAAGCTAATAAAAGCGTATTAAAAAGTGTATGATTTTTCATATTTTTATAAAATGTTGATGGCTGTATATAAAAAAGTATTAATCTTACCCACTATAAACATAGTATCGTTTTGTAGGTAATCTATTGACGATGATTTGGTCCTTTTAAAGAAAACACCTCAGTCCTACCGTTTTTGTAGAAAATGAAGAAAACCAGAATAAGGGAGATAAAAGGGGGGGAGTGGGGGTAAACAATCATCCCTCGACTTGTTTCCTTATCGTGATTGAATCACATCTATGAAAGCTACATGCATGCAAAGTTTCATGCATTCTTCCGGATGGGACCGTAAAAAAGAT